>JAWHQI010000146.1:0-2400000 GCA_033032865.1 Dactylorhiza incarnata | reverse complement strand
CCGCTGAGAAGCAAAGTATTCTTCGAACGCTGAGACATGGCGAGATTGTCGAACGAAGGATGGCGATCGTCGAACGAAGGATGGCAAGTTTGTCGATCGCAGAATGTTGTTCATCGAACGTAGAGAAGACACAGGACATCGTCATGTGGAACTCATGTCGTTGAGAGAACATATGATTACGATGACATGATGCAAGAAGGAAGCTCACGATGACACTGTCAGAGAAAGAAGATCGTCGTATATACAGAATTGTCAGGATATCTTATATCGTCGAGATACCACCATCAGAGGAAGAAGGAAGATCGCGACGACAAAGTCAGAGACAGCCTGTCGTCGTAATGATGCAAATATCTTCAAGACAGAATTCAAATCTTGCGGACGTGATGTCAGCAATTAATGCTGCCTCCTGATGGTCCAATCAGCGCGTGCTCTAATGGAATGGGCGTCTGACATTAAAGGACATCAGATGTTACTGTTATGCGGCTCATCTGTCCTATAAAAGGGAACAGTGTTACCCTAGAAGAAGAAGCTTATTGTGCAAGAAAAAGAACGTGAAAAAGAATCCCACTGCTCTTCAATATAACAGTATTTTTCAGCAGAGAAGAAAGAGAACAAGATTCAAGAGTTCTCATAAGAATCTGTCATCTCCATTGATTGAGAAGTCGCCATTCAACATCAGGCAAAAGAAGAAGAGGTTGAAGAAGATCCAGAGCTGAAACTCAAAATCAAGAAGCATCTTCTTCATCCTTAAAGAAGTCGATCTTCATCAAGGCTAAGTTGCCAGATTTCGTCTAGCTGAAGAAACGGTTTATTTTATTACCGTATTTTCTTGTAAGGCTTGCGGGCCAATTTGTCTAGCTTGAGGGCTGGAGATCTATGAGGCTTGAGGGACAGGGCAGTGCGCTTGCGGGTGTGATTTGTCGAGCTTGCGGGCTCGGGGGCAGTAGAGGCTTGCGGGCCTAGGCTATTTGGACTTGCGGGTCCGTGTTGTAGGGCTTGAGGGCCTTAGTGTCGAGCTTGCGGGCTCGGGGGCAGTAGGGACTTGCGGGCCTAGGCTGTTGGGACTTGCGGGTCCGTGTTGTAAGGCTTGAGGGCCTTAAGCTTTTGGCGGAGTTTGCCGAGCCTAGCACACTGCTGGGTAGGCGTAGAGGGAAAGAGGACTACTCAAGACACCCCGTCTTGAGGAACCTCTATAGATCTTGTGTCGTCTGGTGTGACTTATTTGTGGGTTAACTTTGTGCATTGCTTGAATATTGATAACTCACACTAGTAGATCAAAAAGTACCAAGATCACCTTACCCCCCCCCCCCCCCCCCCCCCCCTCTAGGTGAACGTTCCATCCCCAACACTAATCCTAGCTTTTGAAATAATGAGTGAGGCATTTAATTGATGATAGCTCCTAGGTCCTCCAAGTCATGCTTTACCAATAAATCACCGAAGTGGCACGAGATAGAGAAACTTCCCGAATCATTTGATTTTTTCGATAATTTATTAAATAAAATTGTCGAGCATTCGACATTCAACGTAACTCGTGATAATTCTTCTAACTTTTTCTTTTTTGAAAGCAAAGCCTTTAAATATTTAGCATATTTTGGCATTTGTAAGATTACCTCACAAAATGGCAAATTAATTAGAATTTGGTTAAAAATCTCTAAAAGCTTTTTTATCATTTTCATCATTTAGATTATTTTTTAAAATAGTTGGATAAGATAGAGATGGTTTAGACATATTCCAAGAAGAAATAGGCGGAGGGGGGGGGGGGGGGGAGGAAGAAGAAGGCGGAGTTTCAAAATTACTATTTTCTTTTTCAAGAGTAGACGCACTGCACTTACTTCTTTTCCACTTCTAATAGTGATGGAATTAACTGAATCTCACGGGTTCGCCTCCGTGTCACCTAGTAAACTTCCAGGTTATCGTTCATTAAAAATTTGGCAAGCTACCTGACATAATTTTCATGATTTCGGACATAGTTGATTAAATTTCATAAAGTAGCGTCAGTATTGGCAAAATATTTGGAAAACATTTCTTCAAAAGTCGGTGCACAAGGTGCAGGGGATGGAAAACCAGGTGGAATTGCATTTGGATGGCCGACCGCATTCCCTGAATTACTTCAGGCAAAATTTGGGTTATTCATATAATTTTGTGTATTAAGTGTTTCCAAACGTGTTGTTACCCAAATTTGCGGAAGGCCGAGGTGAAATCCTGATATAATCCACTTGTTCTTCTAAGAAAACATTATTATTAGCATCCCAAGTATAATTTAAGGGAGATATCGCAAACGTTTTCTTATTTAAGAGATCAATTTGTAATGCAAGCTAGCTATCGAATTGACTTCATACATCCCAAACTGATTATTAGTATGCACCTAGGGTGTACTCCAAAGATTGGAATTCATAGCCATATCCTCGAAGAGTTCCAATGTGATTTCTGGGGTTTTGTGGTTAAGAATACCACCGGAAGCTGCATCGATAGATTGTTTAGTAGTTGCATTTAAACCGTATAGAATGTCTAGCGTAGAAGCTAGGTGGGTAATGCATGGTGAGGACAACGATGTAAACGATTTTAAAATGCTCCCATGTGTCGTAAAGTGTTACCGAATCAATTTAGGCAAACGAGGAAATATCATTTCTTAATTTAGCCGTCTTCGAGGGCGGAAAGTTTTTCGATAAAAAATTTTCAAAAATTTCAGCCCATGTATGGATAGATCATCTGGGAAGAGAATTTAGCCATTGATTGGACTTGACACGTAAAGAAAAAGGAAAAAGTCTCAACCTAATCGCATCATTATTCACGCCATTTATCTTAAACATGTTGATGCAGATTTCAATAAAACTAGAAAGATGCAAATTTGGGTCTTCATCAAGAAGACCATCAAACTGCATGTACTGTTGTACCATTTGTAATATAGCAGGATTCAATTCAAAATTGTTGTTTTCCATTGCAGGTAGAACAATACTTGTTTATGTACCCTCTAGGATGGGTCGAGCATAAAAGGACATTGTCCGTTGGTAAAAGGACATTGTTCGTTGCTGGGCAACATCTGGATTGGGTTCTCCCATATCAAAATTTAGATCAAAATCTCGAACTGAATCCTCAACCAAATCTTGGGAAGTGGAGCCTTGAAATCGCAAATTTCTTCGAAGGGTGCATTCGACTTCTATATCCAAATCGACAAGTACCAACAGATTACCGCGAGTGATGCACAAGGGAGAAAGCAAAGAAAATAAGCAAACACTAAAAACAAAAGAGAAATTTGAAAATATCTATACATATACATATACATACAAGGACTACCCAAGGACTACCCAGTGACGGGTTCGCCTGGTACTAGGTGGTATGCTGGGGACTCAAGCCCAGCCTTTCCCTTTTTGAGAGATTTTAGGTGAAAGATAGAAAAAAATGATGCTGCTGATTAAATGTTTAAATATATATATATATATATATATATATATATATATATATATATATATATAAAATACCCAGTCCCCGGCAATAATGCCAAAAACATGATGAGGATTTTTTGTGTTAAAATAAAATGTCCAAACTTGTATCCCGATGTAGGCAAGTATACCTATCGTAAAATAGTATAAGAATATGTCATATATTCCTGGTTCCTGTCGAGTAATTGTACTCACGCAAAATTCCTATTAATTTATCGATTAAAAAGATTTGTTTTAGAAAAGTAAAGGTTCGTAAAAAAATTACTTAGAAGAAAAATCAAACTTAAAAATCAAAGCACTTGATTAGGGGTTCTTAGGGATCTTATTATAAATGATACGTTCTAATCTTATAAAATTATATTTCGATTGGAGGATTAAAAGTATGGTAGCCACTCGCTAAAGATAATTACCGCCTAATTTGAAAGTGTTTCAAATAGAATTTCTTCAAATTTGCAATAAATCAAAATCGCAAAAAAATTAATCCTAAAACCACAGAAAAAGCTTATATTTTCTTCTCTCAAAGAGAATATAAAACACTTTTTATTTTTGAGAGATCTAAAGTATCACAAGCCTTTTGGAATCACAAAATTTATATACCGACAATATAAATTTGCAACCATAATTAATCGAAAATAAATCGAAATGCAACTTTAAAAATTAGAGACGATGGATTATGATTTAATCATTATTCCAATACTACCTAATCATGCACTAAGTTGAGAATTAGTTAGGCATAGTAAGAGAAAAGACAATAATAAAAATAGAAGTGAACATTTTCATTAATTGAAAAAAAGTACAAACAAAAATGAAACCGAAAAACTAGAACTCTTAAGAACTTTGAATAGCCCAAATCTTTTATAAAGCTCAGAAAAATCTCCAAAAAAAATCTCGCGAAACAACAAAAGACAAGCCCTATTTATAGGTGAAAACGGTGTGCAGATATAAGTTTTAATCAAGAATAGGTGAAGATTCTGGCGGTAACTTTAATCTTCAAAGGGCAAACAATAACTGTAGGCTAATGTGGAAAGAAAAGGAGACGGCATCAACAGTTTTTCAAGGAATGACATTAAATAGGAATGAACCCATGGCCTGCATGGAATTTAATGTGGGATGGCTATTGCATATCGCCAAGAGGGAATCCATGCTGGTCGGAGGAGTGAATGTCGACCAGACAGAACATATGCGTGTACTTGGATTTTTCATGATTCGGCTGGATGGCCCCCGAGCGATGAATCAAATTGTCGAATCAAAACTTGGCAGCGGGCTGTCACTTCAAACGTACAAAAATTCCCCCAGGCCTGCCAAAAAAAATAACATTAGTTCAATTTATATGGGAAAAACAAATTAAAGAACAAATTAATATAGTAATAGGAGAATAAATATATATTTATATATGAAAATTAATATTTTTGCTTCAATAATTTAAGATAAATTATGCATTATCAATGATAACAAGGGATCAGACTACTCTGCTTCCAGATAGGTGTCACACAAACATCCTAGGACAAGATGTATAGTACTGGTTCATACATGTACTACTATCATCCATCACGTTAAAACCAACAGAAAAATTATATAGCAAAGGGAGTTTGGCGACTAGGATTATATCCAAAAGATAACCCATCCCAATAGCCTACGGATCTAACACTCCAGTCTCTCCGGCAGTGTGTTCTGTTTGGTAGAGTGGTTAGAACCGCCACATTTTTAAAACCAAACATTTAACTCAATTTTGGTCACCTAACCAGACTAAGAAACTTGTTTTTAAGATCACATAATCTATAATAGACATGAAGGAGGATTCAAGAATAACTTTACAAGCACACAAATTAAATAACTAGCAATTGTAGTGATAACTAATTTAAGTATCACATTAGCCAGGTAAGTGTAAGGTTGGGGGTCGCACTATGTACCATTATACACCACTTTTCTTGTGGGTGATATTGGCACACCCTTAACCACTTTTCTATACACCAATTAGACGACTTAAAGAAAGATTTTCACAAACCTATGCTAAAGTTGATTAGACTAAAATACTAGCCTTACAATTAATTAACCTAAGAATGTTATAGAAATATAAATACTTCATAAGGATTTAAAGGTATACAAATTGGTTTTTGCTAAATTGAAATCACGCTAATTAAGAGAAATTGAAACTTCACTTATTTATTAGTAATTTTTTAACTTATGAGACAACATCTTTCATGTTTAACCATTGTAGAGGAATTCCATACCAAGTACTTAACATATTCAAGGCAAGGAAGTTAATTATGTGAGACAAATGAATTTAATTTAAACTATACTCTTTCAATGTATAATTCAAAATATGAGCAAATCATGCCCAAATGTCCTCAAACTCTAACCCAAGATCAGTCATGACATAATAAGTGTAACATAAAAGTTTGGAAATTTATTTGTATGATTAAGAGCATAATATTTCAATAATATAAAAGTGTGACAATTAATTAAATTAAACTATACTATTTCAATGTATAATTTATAAATTGAGAAAATCTAGTGCAAATGTCCTCAAACTCAACCGATCAATCATGATATAATAAGAGTACCATACAATTTTGTGAGTTTATTTCAATGATTAAGATTATAACATTTCAATAATATACAAGTGTGATAATTAAATGCATTTTGAATCAAACTATAGGAAGATGTGTCGAAAAAATTCCAATGATTTAATTATACAATAGTTACCTTATAATGAGTCTATACCCCAAATTTTATGTTCATCCTATGTGAATTACCTGAAGAATACACAAAATATGATAACCCATATAGTTTATGTTATAATTATTTCAAAATTTTATTCAAGGAGTTATACTCATCCTTAGAAAAAAAAGTGTTACACCTTTTTGGAAAGCCAGTCCAAGATATACAAAGTTCATGTTGACCACTTGGTCTGGTTCAACAATTAAGGCATTTAAAATTCAAGTTGATGTTTATGTGGGGTGCATATAGAAGGAATTTAAATGAATTGATTTACATAGTTCTGTATTGAATTAAATAATAAAAACTTGGATCTTAAAATAGATCTGACAGAACTGGAAGGCACGCGGTAGATGACAAAATGACCTTTCCTCACAGTGGATCCACTGTCGATCCACTGTAGGGATCAACCAATCATTGCTCTGACTGGTTTAAGGTAATAAGACAGTCATGAGATCGTCTTCAACCTTTAGCCAACGATAGCGATTCATCTCGCCTCTACGGAGCTTTGGGGGATCCACCATCGCCGTCCGGCCACCACCACCACTTGCTACCACCACCAATAGTTTTGCCATGATGAGGGCTATCTATTGGCGGTAGTCTGATTGTAACACCCCAAATTTCATAGTTCAGCGAATTAGGCGGAGAGGTGGTGTTGCGCTCGGATTAGGCTGGAAATTTCATAGTAGCTCTTCGCACACGACCACTGTCCCTCTTCGCGCACGACCAGTGATTGTGCGCTAGCGATCGTGCGTTAATTCGCAAGAATTCATAGTTCTGTTGCGGTAAGTGCGCACGATCAGGGGAAGTGCTTGCGCATGACCACTGACCGTGCGCCGATGCTCATGCGCCCTGTTTATTCTGCTCCGCGAATTTGAGCGGAGAAGAAGATCGGGCCGATCAAATCTATTGGGATCCGATCTGACGGCTAGGATTATATGCTGGAGGGTCTTAGGTCTTTGGAGAGGGGTTAATCCCTCATTAATCCAAGGCCTTTCTCTCTCCAAGGTTAGAGAAAGAAGAAGGAGGCAAGGAAGAAGAAGGAGAGATCCCGCCATTGAAGGAGCTCCGGAGCTCCGTTTCGCGAGCCGTTTCTAGATCTGGAGAGTGCAGCCCGGTGCGGTCCTATCCCTCCGTGTAAAATCTCAGGTCTATGGCTAAGAAGAATGCTCCAAGGGTAACGATTCTTCCTCCCGATTTTTGGACTTGTCATTTGTCCTCTCTTTCATTTCTCTATGCTTGCATGAGGAATCCCTTTCACCAAATGGGTAAAGTGTAGGATTTTCCTCAAGTTCTTCGGAACTCCGGGTCAATTGTGTTCGTCCCCGGTATATTGCATTTAGAAATCCGGTAGTCGTGCGGATTTAGGCATTTTGTATGAAGCCTATTCGTGGCCGTGAGCCTGAATCGGTGATGCTTGATTTGCAACATTGCATTTAGGTTAAACCTAGAATGCGTGCTGGAGAATGACTCCGTGAAGTCATCTATAGTATTACGGGATTTAAGTGTAGGCGTCTTGTGAAGATCCTAACGAAATCCCCATGCTTTGAGATTGGATGAAGGCAAACCTTCACCACGAAATTAATGCGGAGCGTATTGTACCTCCCTTGTTGAGTATTTGTGAAGCCTAGATCCTTGCAAAGGGGTTAGGTGCGTAGCTTATAAATTGTGTAGCACTTGAAAGTGCTAAACCCTTACGGGCCGAGGTGAAGCCGTACCCGCATCGTGCGATAGATCGCGACGATTAGAGCACAGGCAAAGCTAAACCGAACCCGTTTCCATGCAGATCGGTAAGAGGTCCCTACCTCATGTAGTTGTGTGATCATGGGAGAGGTCGTGGAAGGTGATTTACCTAGACCGACCAAAAGCCCTTTTTCCCACCTAAGGCGATGGCCCTTACGGTGGAGTGTTTTGTGGAATTGATGTTGTTAGCCTCATGCAGTTGTGTAGGCGGTTGTGGGGAACCTTTGGGTGAACCCAACCAACATCATGTGCATACCTAGGTTCCCTCCTTTTTGATGCTCAACCTAGAAGATTGATTGTTCTTGAAACCTCACTTTGTGTAGTTGCACTTTCTTTATATTAGTACTTGTGCTAGTATGGCTTGCTTGCAGGGTAGAAGCTCCGCCACCCCGGGAAAGGGGTGGGGTCGTTATAATTTGGTCAGCTGTTCTTACCGTTACCTTGTTTGCCACCGCTTGGTGGAATGTTCTTATGCAGGTGCAGGTGAGCCTAGTGGGAAATAGCGGGCGGTGGCCCTTTAGCTGAGTTGGCCCTTGAAGGCAAGCCTCCTATTTCTGCTTTCTCATGTATTGCCGGCCTGCGTGCCAAAGTATGTTCTGAGTTTTGTACATTGGTGAATGTAAGGCCTTAAAGTCGTAACTCTATTTTATGGTTTCATTCCTATGATAGTGGACAGTTCTAAATGAAATGTTAAATCATTATGCTTCCGCTAGTGTTTAGTATACTCTGTTGTAGTTCCTTCTGTTTATCACCTTTTAACTCCTAGCTAGTGTGGTTTGTATGGCGTGGGGTCCCGGCCGGACCTACTGTTATACTATTCGTACTGGCAGGGTGTTTCAATTTGGTATTGGACTTAGGGAGTCGATCCGTAGTTTATCGAATTCAGGATGAATTCCTTTTAAGGGGTGGTGTGCACGGGATGTGCATTCACCTAAAACGACAAAAACTAATAAGAATGTCCACTTAGGAATGGAAAAACATACTTGTTTGCGGAACCTGAGCGTTCCATCTTTGTTGTTTGCTATGTTTTCAGTCACTAAATTGTGTCTTACACGATTATAGGTGACTAAGAGTGGTGTGGGGCCGTCTCAACCCCGTAACACTGCTGAAAGTAGTGGGTCGGCTGAAGTGCCAGCGACCACTCCTCCTGCTGAGATGATCAGGTTAATCGCAGAAGCTGTCTTTGCGATGATCAATGCTCAACCGCAAAGGCTTGCACAACCTGCTACGCCTATTACAGATGCGGCCCGGTGAGCGAACCTGCAGCGGAACCTGCGGTGGAACCGAGGGTTAAGACCCCTGTGCCAGTGGCTGCAGTGGAACCTGCGGTGGTGCAAAGGGTGGAGCATCCTGTAGAGCGTGTAGCCACTGCGCGAGCACGTGATCAACAACTGCAACACTTTTTAAGCTTCCACTCTCCAACTTTCTCGGGGACCGGATCCCCAACGGAGGCGGAGGACTAGCTGTCAACGGTTAGAAAAAGTCTAAAGGCGACAGCAACAAAAGAAGCTATGATGGTCACTTTAGCCACCTTCCTCCTTAACGGAGAGGCAGAGCGTTGGTGGGCCGAACATGAAGTACACAAGTTTGGAGGCAAGGAGATTACCAAGATCACGATAGCGGAGTTCTCAAAGTCATTTCTTCAAAGGTATATTCCTTCTGCCCAACGCATTGCATTGCAGAACCAGTTTCTGAAGTTAACTCAAGGCGACAGCTCGGTGGATGAGTAGTTGCACGAGTTCACTAAACTGGGTTGTTATGCGGGGCCTATGATGGAAGATGAAGAGACAAAGATGAACAAGTTCTATGAAGGTCTTCGGGATGAGTTGAGGCTGCTCCTTGTGTAAGACCCTCTTTTTTTTTCTGCTTTTAAACCGGGTCTTACCGCCCAGAACCGCCGTCTTGCGGCGAGACCATTACACCCAATGGTCGCCGCCACAATACGCCGATCCTGCCGGCTAATCAACATCATCCAGGCCAACCGCAATTCACAGTAATAGAAGTAATAGAAGAACAACAAGTCCACAATTCACATAAAGTATATAAATTACATGATTACAAAGTCCACGATGAGAGTTAAAGTAAAAGAGAACTAAACAAAAAGGGCTTATGCCCAGTACATGTTTAAGTATAGTGCTACAACACTCTCTCACTACGTCTATGCGGAAGCCATCAATTTTGCCTTCAAACATCTGTAGCTGCTGCTGCGACGACGTGTAGGGGTTGACGTGCTCCATCCCATCTCCTTATCCTGTCTCCTAAACGGGGTCCTGCTGCTCCGGTACTTCATCCCTAAAATGATAAGGTCCACTGACCGTCAGTCTAAAAGACTCAGCATATTCCTCACCGCCTCCACCCGCGACTCCTAGGCACCGTGCGGGAGGAGGAAGCGGAGGACATCAAGGGGTAATTCAAAGAAGCAGGTGACAAGTGGTAAAACTAGTAATGTATATCAAGCAAAAGATACATAGCTTCTAGCTAGCAGGAGTAGACTAATTAAGATTACTCTAGCAGTTCTACAATTAGGCTTGTAATAAGAGCAAACAATAGGAGAAAGCTACAATAGCAGTAATATGAGCAAGTAATGTAATATGAAGAGCAGCTAGGAAAATTAACCTTAACTTATATGCGTACACAAAGGCACATAAGCTAAGGGATCTGGCAAGCAATAAACTCATCGTATAAAACAGCCCACACTGATTTATACGATGAGGTCTCTGTTTATGCAATGTGTAAAAGGCAATGTAATATAAGAAGCAAATAAATACGAGCATCTACGAAAGTAACCTTAACTTATATGCACACACGAGGGCACATAAGCTAAGGGATCTGGAAGGTATAAACTCATCGTATAAAAGAGCCCACACTGATTTATACGATGAGGTTTCTGTTTATGCAGAAATGCTATGCTATGATATGCAATGCAATGATGCAATGTTTGTATTATTATTTCATACACATGCAACTCACTCACACGACTATGTACGTACAGACCTTTAGTTCCCACTTTTCGGAGGTAGCTAACCTCTCGGGCACCTCCCGTCGTGGTCAAACGGTGGCAGAGGAGCGGGCGTCTCCCCACCTAGGTGGGTATCTCACACTACCAGACCTAGGCCCAAACGTATGCTGTGATACCGGTACCCGGTACTCACGAGCTCCTGCGTACTAAACTGAACTGGCCAGGCAGGGTTTAGGGACTTCATCCCATCGGACGCGCAGTAAAACAACCTGGCCCCAATACAACCACTAGCACTGCCGAGTCAACGAACTGCTGTCGGTGTGACGACTAAGACAGAACCGAAGACCCACCACATCTTATGCACAAGCAACAAGTATTAGCCATTTACTACCGAGCCTCCAGCTCGCAATTCTATATCAACATTTATAAAGTAGAGCCTACCGCTCGCCAGACTATACCAGTCTTATATCTAAACTACGAGCCTACCGCTCGCTAGACTACACTAGTCTTGTATTTAAACTACGAGCCTACCCCTCGCTAGACTACACTAGTCTTGTATTTAAACTACGAGCCTACCGCTTGCTAGAGTACACTAGTCTTATATTTGAACTACGAGCCTACCGCTCGCTAGACTATACTAGTCCTTCCTTATAACCCGAGCCTACCAATTGCAGGACTATCCCAATCCTTTCTTATAACCCGAGCCTACCGCTCGCAGGACTATCCCAGTCCTTCCTTATAACCCGAGCCTACCGCTCGCAGGACTATCCCAGTCCTTCCTTATAACCCGAGCCTACCGATTGCAGGACTATCCCAGTCCTTTCTTATAACCCGAGCCTACCGCTCGCAGGACTATCCCAGTCCTTCCTTATAACCCGAGCCTACCGCTCGTAGGACTATCCCAGTCCTTCCTTATAACCCGAGCCTACCGCTCGCAGGACTATCCAGCCCTTCCTTATAACCCGAGCCTACCGCTCGCAGGACTATCCCAGTCCTTCCTCATAACCCGTTCCAGTTCGGGATGGGAGTTAACTTGGCAAGTTTTCCTACTTAACTAGTTTTGTCTATAATTTAGATGATCTTAGAAGCTTTAGGGTAAGCCTTGGAACTTCCGGAGGGTTACCCGGTGAGGGGCTCGCAGCGGTACTAGGAAGTGTGACGGGCTGACACCCCGAACTTCCTCTTCCCAAGGCACTTAATCTAGTTGGTATCACCCCCTTTTTACTTGATCCCCATTTTCCTCTCCAATTACATTAATTATCTAAGATGAGTTAAGCTTGGTTCCTAGGAGCGGGGGAGTTCTTTTGAACTCCAACACCACCAATTGTGACCGGGTGCTGACTCTCCCGTCGCCACATTCTAATCTCGAGTTCCCTTCTTCACCGAGGAACTGCACACATTCAATTAGCATTCTCAACCTTTCTTGGACCCACACTCCTATTCTTCGGCATCCTTAACCCTGGGGTTTGCCTTAGATGTTTTCCGACTTCACCCTTGAATCTTACCCTAGATGGCTCACCCGGCTAAGGTCAATTCTACTTTCATATAATCACTCACTATGACAAGTTGTGTGTGTGTGAGGCCCTTGACGAGGTCTAACCTCCTTTTCATATCACTGTAAACTCATACACCTATAGCTTGCTAAACAAACCCCAATCCTTGTTTCCCAAGATGCCCTTAGAGATGCTCTTCCAAATAGTCTGAGCCTTCATAGTTAATAAAGAGTTAATAGTTCTACGTGTGAAGGTCAGTGGTGGTCTAATTCATGTAAATCAGTTTCACTATTCGTGGACCGAAATAAGGTTGATGTAGATTTGGCTCCTATGGTGCGATCTTGATCACATCATATCCAAACGAGTTCCAATTATTACCATAGGTTCACAATGAGTGGTGACCTAACAACCTCATATCCTAATTTTATAAATTCTCTAGGGAATCTTAAATCATAGTTTCTATTAAAAGTAGGAGATATGCAAATAGAGATTTACACATCGAGTATTAGATTATGATCTCAATAAACTCAGGGAAAATTACCATGACATAACACTGGTATAAAAACACCAAAACCTGAGTCTCATATTATTCCAAGTGATGTTTACCCTTAATTATCATTTATTACATTTGGTGTGCGTATATGGGTTTACACTACAAGAGCTATGTTAAGACTTCAATAAATTCTGGGAAAATTATTATAGCACCAAATTAGTCTAAAAACACCAGATCCTAAGTCTCATATTATTCCAAGTGATATTTACCCATAATTATCATTTATTACATTTGGTGTGCGTATAAGGGTTTACACTACAAGTGCTATGTTAAGACTTCAATAAATTCTGGGAAAATTATTATAGCACCATATTAGTCTAAAAACACCAGATCCTAAGTCTCATATTATTCCAAGTTCATATGACCCCCTTTTCATTTTATAACCTAAATTAGGGGTAATTTAGTAAATTCCATATCTTGGGATTTTTGTACCCAAAAATCCCAAATAACTTTTGGGAAGGCATATTGCTGCCAAGGACCCATGTCCAGCATTTCAAGCCATTGGGTTAACCCCAAAGGCTTAGGGCTCACTCCACCCAAAATTGCTAATAGACATAAACAGTAGTCCTAGAAAAATGGCTCTACAAGGAGCTATAGAGCTCCAAATCACTTGATCACAAATCCTACAGATAGTAGACATCAAGAGCTACAAAAGTTGTATCTGCCAACTTTTCATGATATGGCCTCTAAGGCCTTCAAAATAGCATGCAAACTACATAAAAATCCTAGGCAGAATTATTGTGGTTTGCCAATAGACATAAAGAGCAGTCCTAGAAAAATGGCTCTACAAAGAGCTGTAGAGCTCCAAATCACTTGATCTCAAATCCTACAGAAAGTAGACATCAAGAGCTACAAAAGTTGTCTCTGCCAACTTTTCATGATATGGCCTCTAAGGCCTTCAAAAATAGTATGCAAACTACTTAAAAATCCTATAAATTGAGAAGTGTGACAAACCATATTTATGGAATTTTACTAAGTAATATTCATCCAATAATTCTACCAAAAATCTCAGAAGTTCAAAACTAGATTTCACATGATTTTCCATGGTTTGCACAATCCCCAAATACTTTTCATCACAAAAATCTCATTTAATTAAAAAGGCAACATAAGGTAATTTATCATGATTTTCAAGTAAACAATATCTAACAATTCACACAAGATTTCCAGAGGTCCTAAATGATGTTACAAGGTGATCCCCAGAGTTTCATATTTTTCCATAAATTTTTCCCAATGAAATTTTTCCATGGACAACATTATGTGACCTAAGTCATGTTAAATCAAAGTAAGGGGTTTTTGGTCTTTAGGGTCCCCACCATTCATTGGAGTGGCATGTTTTGATATTATGAAGGTGATGCCTAAGTTTCAGAGGCTAACACCAAGCCTTCTCTTCTGAAAATACAACAATAGACTTTGTCTATTGGCACACCAAATCACATAAGAGTAGAGACAAACAAATTGAAATTCCTCTACATGCAGAGATCCATTTGACCTCAAATTTTAACCATGAGTTGCTAGTACCTAGATAAGGTTATCCCCCAAATTTGGGGTCAATTGGGGTTATATAACCCCAAAAATATCATTTTATTAATTTCATAAGTTTTGAACAAAACTTTAGAAAAAGTACCTCCTAAAATTCTGATATTATTACCTAAGCTAAATTTGGGTCACATGCATGCATGTACCAAGTTTCAGCTTCATAAGTACTACCAGTAACAAGATATGCACTTTTAAAATTCAGGATTTGGTTTTGACCAGCCTCACTAAAATGAGTGTTGTGAGTCCTACAATTAACCAAATGACTTGATTCCACTTCCAAATGAGAGTAGACATCCAAGCCAACAAAAGTTTTCTCTGGCGATTTTTTCCATTTTCGGCCTCTAAGGCCTTCAATTTCTGCTTGCAAAATCTGTATAAAGTGTGACAAAATCATTTGAAATAGGTTCAATTTAATTAAAATGGGCTACGGCTATCAATCCGTCCAGATCGGACGGTCCTGCTTCATCTTCCCCGATGAGCCAAGGGCTGCGATCGATCCCGCCTGGGTGATTTCCTTCCTTCATTCCCCGGCCATACACGGCCCACCACCGCCGGCCACCGCCTCCACCACCTCCGTTGAGGTGGTGGCCATCGATTGACGGCGGCACGGCCGCCTGAGCGCCCGTCTCCGGCGATCCCGAGCAAGGAAAAGAACTCGGAAAAGCTCCCTCGATCTCTCATGGGATCGGGCTCAATTGAGCCCGATTTCTCTCCTAGATGAATCTAGATACTAGCACAGATGGAGGGGGGAAGGAACTTGCCTTTGATCGGCTTGCGGTTGAGGGAAAACCGAGCTTGCCATGGCGACCACCTCCCGCGAGCTCCACCTCCCGATCTCATTTCTGCACCAAATCCTCCTCTGTAAAGCTCCAGCTCGACTCCTCATGGGCTTCTGAAGGTGATGGCGTCGTCCATTTGGGCTGAGGGTGGCTATATTGTTAGCAGTCATTTTGGGCGATTTCCTCTATGCTGCCACCGCCTCAGCCAGCCAGCCGCAGGCCTCCAGGTCATCAGGATTTTACTCCTGAGCTCGAATGGATGCCAGAGGAGGGAAGATTCGGCTGCATTGCATTGGAAAGGGGAGTTTGCCATTATGGTGCCGACAAGCTCCCTTGATACCTCCTCCTCCTCCTCTCAATAGCTGCCAGCTCACACCCTTGCTCTGCTGGAAATTCTTGGGAAGGCAGGGGCTGGCCATGGGTTAGGGAGTGGTGGCCAAGTGGCCACCTCTCCATGAATTCTTCTTGAACTCAATTTCATTGATGGTGGCCGGCCACCACCTTGATGGACCTCTCTTTGGGCTCCATTGGGGTTCAAGGCAGTTCAGCCCCCTGGTGGGCTGAATTAGGTGGGGTTGAGCCCAAAGATTCTAAGGTTGGGTTCAGTTCAATAGGCTTGGGTTTGGGTGAGAGCTCACTTGATCAAATTAGCCCAAATTGGGGATTTTGGGTTTGGGCTTGACTCAAGCTCACATCACTTAATATGATTGACCCACATTACTGTCTTGGACCCTATGGACCCATCCCAAGAGGAATTGAGTCATGGTGGGGTCATATGGGGCTTGATTGCACTTATTTGCCTATAGAGGCAATTTGGGTAGTTTGTTGATTTTGCCCTAATTCTCCATGGTTGAATGCACACTATGGTCCACTCAGGTCTCATATACTCCCCTTAGGGTTTAGGGGTGATCAATTTGGTCATACTAAGTCAACTGGAGATTAATTTAGGTTTTAGCACATTTAGGTCAATTTGGGGCTTTTTAGGAATTGACCTAATTTCCCCAAATTGATGGCCCTATGATGGGGCTTTTGGGTTCATTAGGTCCCCTAGGGAGGTTGCCATAAGAGGGTGGGTCCAATTTGATCATTTGGAGTACAATTGCCCTTATTCATGGAGGTTTGACCTAGGATAGCTCAAAGTTGACTTTTGGTCAATTTGACCAATTTGGTTGACCCCAAGGGTCCCTAGTGGCCTACTCACCTCCTTGGGTTGTCATAGGGGTCATGATGAGGTTATGTTGACTTGTTGGAGGTATATTGGTCATCCCTAAGCTAAGCCATCAAAATTTGCTAATTGCACCCCAATGTGCATTTCTTCTTAATTTATGGAAATCATGGGGCCTCCTTGGCCCATTTTGTCTTCTTGGAGCAATGTCATGACCTTGTCATGACAAAATGCATCTTAGGGATCTAGTTGTTTTGGGGATGTTACAAATCCCAATAAACGAAGAAACAATTTCGTCCCCAAAATTTAGGTTTAGGTCCACGGGAGTTGGAGTTCATGGATGATTTAGTTGTTTGGGTGTAGTATGGCTCTCAATTAACATTGGGACTTGTTAGGTCTAATTCTCATTGACTCATCCTCGGTTTTCTCCCAAGTGCACTTTCGTTAAACCTCATCCTATTCGAGTTCGAGATCCTTTACCTGAGGGTTCTTAGACAATTCCCAATTGATGAAGACATCGCAGTGGAGGGAGGACATAAGTCGAAGTAAAGTCACACACTCACAAGGCGAGTGTAAGAATCCATCGAGTCTTATATTTTATAGTATGATGTCTTCGTAAGTATACAGTTCTCGATCCGGTGAGTACATTGTCACGTTCACCGTCAATATCTTTATTACCGTATCCTTACTAACACTTTGGGTCTACTCTCCTGTGGTTCACAATCATTGTACACGTGACACCAGTACTCTTATTTATTAGTTGTTTGTAATTAGAATTTAGAATTGTCTTCCAAGATCATGATATGTTTATGGCTTGGGCAATATTGATTCCTCTAATTTTTACGACATCTCCCTTCTTTTAATACTTTAGATCAACGCTTAGTCATGCTCCTAAGATTCAATATGATATTTAGTAAATGTAAATATGCCATGGTCATTTACTGAACTAAAAGGATACTTTAGTAGTAATCAAACTCAGTTTTGGTACTTAAATTCGTATGAGCCGTCAATTCCGAGCCCCATAAGCTTCACATATTGTAAGTCCTCCAAGGTGGCTAAGGGTGCAAGGCTCATTTCGTGAAGGAAGTATGATAATTAATCAATAGTTAACTATAATAAAATTTTCAGAGGTTCAATGGGGACCACAAGTCTATCTACCTATTTCTGTAATACTCCGGATTTTTCATAGTGATCCAAGGAAACTTGACCCTGGGACTCTCAATAAAGCTTTATGTAACAAAAATTTTTTACAAACCCTAATTTCCTACGGAACTCAATCTTCAAGTTCTCTGATTCCTTCAGAGAAGGAAGATCTCTTCACCGAAAGTGTATGTTTCAATTTTTAAGAGAATTGACCAAGAGAATGATTATTATCTGAATCTATAGGTCTTCATCTACAAAATCTGATTCTTGGACAGCGTGTGTATCACATTTAATTTACATGTACGGTGTAAGAATTCAGATTGCTTGGGTAAGTCGGATGGTAGGGTGCACCGACTTAGGTCTAGGGTTCACTTGTATATCTTGCACCAAGGCAGGTGCCCACGGAGTTATAATGCAGAGACTTTTATGTCTCCAAGGGAAGCTAAGTCAATATTTTAGTGGCCCAATAAACAAAGAAACAAGATTAGCCTCCCGTAATCTTGTGATGAGTTTCTTATATCCGAAAATATCGGCTTCCCACGTATGCATAAATCCTTATGGGTATACAGCTCTTGTGGTTTGGATATGGTAAGGTTCTCTACCCTCAGAATTGCCATTTATCGTAATTCTTTCCCAAGGATCGTGTGTCTATCCAATGGTCTTCTCTAAGTGGGGCTTCTCATTCCCCATTTGACATCCTTTCTTTTGATGGTTTTCCGAGGGTGGGAGTGTGCAGTATTAGCTTTTAAGCGCACAAGTAAGGCATTACGAGTCTCACAAACACCAAAACCACTTAAGATTGTCCTATTTGTTTGTTGAGGAGTGTTAATATCACTTAGGAAGTGATGTGGGTATATCACCGAGTAAGCCCTGAACACTCACACACGCTTTCAACTCTTTCTTTTAGTCACATTGGGGTATCCTACTACTTGGTCAAAATATACTTGAGGTTGATGTCGGACTAGGATACCTTATGAGAAGTCTTGCTAAGTCAAGGCAATATGGTGTACTAGTCGGGTTGGCCTAATCTCATCGTTAAGTGGACAAAAATTATGTGATTTCCCGTATGGGCACACCACTGCTTCCGCTGCTAGTTTGTCCTCAAACTAACTCGAGCGGGGGTTGCCCTAGGTTTTGTGGACTTCTTTTACTTGGATCGAAAGTCGGCTAAGCTGATACCACTTTGTAAGACCCTCTTTTTTTTTGGTTTTTAAACCGGGTCTTACCACCCAGAACCGCCGTCTTGCGGCGAGACCATTACACCCAATGGTCGCCGCCACAATACGCTGATCCTGCCGGCTAATCAACATCATCCAGGCCAACCGCAATTCACAGTAATAGAAGTAATAGAAGAACAACAAGTCCACAATTCACATAAAGTATATAAATTACATGATTACAAAGTCCACGATGAGAGTTAAAGTAAAAGAGAACTAAACGAAAAGGGCTTATGACCAGTATATGTTTAAGTATAGTGCTACAACACTCTCTCACTACGTCTATGCGGAAGCCATCAATTTTGCCTTCAAACATCTGTAGCTGCTGCTGCGACGACGTGTAGGGGTTGACGTGCTCCATCCCATCTCCTTATCCTGTCTCCTAAATGGGGTCCTGCTGCTCCGGTACTTCATCCCTAAAATGATAAGGTCCACTGACCGTCAGTCTAAAAGACTCAGCATATTCCTCACCGCCTCCACCCGCGACTCCTAGGCACCGTGCGGGAGGAGGAAGCGGAGGACATCAAGGGGTAATTCAAAGAAGCAGGTGACAAGTGGTAAAACTAGCAATGTATATCAAGCAAAAGATACATAGCTTCTAGCTAGCAGGAGTACACTAATTAAGATTACTCTAGCAGTTCTACAATTAGGCTTGTAATAAGAGCAAACAATAGGAGAAAGCTACAATAGTAGTAATATGAGCAAGTAATGTAATATGAAGAGCAGCTAGGAAAATTAACCTTAACTTATATGCGTACACAAAGGCACATAAGCTAAGGGATCTGGAAAGCAATAAACTCATCGTATAAAAGAGCCCACACTGATTTATACGATGAGGTCTCTGTTTATGCAATGTGTAAAAGGCAATGTAATATAAGAAGCAAATAAATACGAGCATCTACGAAAGTAACCTTAACTTATATGCACACACGAGGGCACATAAGCTAAGGGATCTGGAAGGTATAAACTCATCGTATAAAAGAGCCCACACTGATTTATACGATGAGTCTCTGTTTATGCAGAAATGCTATGCTATGATATGCAATGCAATGATGCAATGTTTGTATTATTATTTCATACACATGCAACTCACTCACACGACTCTGCACGTACAGACCTTTAGTTCCCACTTTTCGGAGGTAGCTAACCTCTCGGGCACCTCCCGTCGTGGTCAAACGGTGGCAGAGGAGCGGGCGTCTCCTCACCTAGGTGGGTATCTCACACTACCAGACCTAGGCCCAAACGTACGCTGTGATACCGGTACCCGGTACTCACGAGCTCCTGCGTACTAAACTGAACTGGCCAGGCAGGGTTTAGGGAATTCGTCCCATCGGACGCGCAGTAAAACAACCTGGCCCCAATACAACCACTAGCACTGCCGAGTCAACGAACTGCTGTCCGTGTGATGACTAAGACAGAACCGAAGACCCACCACATCTTATGCACAAGCAACAAGTATTAGCCATTTACTACCGAGCCTCCAGCTCGCAATTCTATATCAACATTTATAAAGTAGAGCCTACCGCTCGCCAGACTATACCAGTCTTATATCTAAACTACGATCCTACCGCTCGCCAGACTATACCAGTCTTATATCTAAACTACGAGCCTACCGCTCGCTAGACTACACTAGTCTTGTATTTAAACTACGAGCCTACCGCTCGCTAGACTACACTAGTCTTATATTTGAACTACGAGCCTACCGCTCGCTAGACTATACTAGTCCTTCCTTATAACCCGAGCCTACCGATTGCAGGACTATCCCAGTCCTTTCTTATAACCTGAGCCTACCGCTCGCAGGACTATCCCAGTCCTTCCTTATAACCCGAGCCTACCGCTCGCAGGACTATCCCAGTCCTTCCTTATAACCCGAGCCTACCGATTGCAGGACTATCCCAGTCCTTTCTTATAACCCGAGCCTACCGCTCGCAGGACTATCCCAGTCCTTCCTTATAACCCGAGCCTACCGCTCGCAGGACTATCCCAGTCCTTCCTTATAACCCGAGCCTACCGCTCGCAGGACTATCCAGCCCTTCCTTATAACCCGAGCCTACCGCTAGCAGGACTATCCCAACCCTTCCTCATAACCCGTTCCAGTTCGGGATGGGAGTTAACTTGGCAAGTTTTCCTACTTAACTAGTTTTGTCTATAATTTAGATGATCTTAGAAGCTTTAGGGTAAGCCTTGGAACTTCCGGAGGATTACCCGGTGAGGGGCTCGCAGCGGTACTAGGAAGTGTGACGGGCTGACACCCCGAACTTCCTCTTCCCAAGGCACTTAATCTAGTTGGTATCACCCCCTTTTTACTTGATCCCCATTTTTCTCTCCAATTACATTAATTATCTAAGATGAGTTAAGCTTGGCTCCTAGGAGCGGGGGAGTTCTTTTGAACTCCAACACCACCAATTGTGACCGGGTGCTGACTCTCCCATCGTCACATTCTAATCTCGAGTTCCCTTCTTCACCGAGGAACTGCACACATTCAATTAGCATTCTCAACCTTTCTTGGACCCACACTCCTATTCTTCGGCATCCTTAACCCTGGGGTTTGCCTTAGATGTTTTCCGACTTCACCCTTGAATCTTACCCTAGATGGCTCACCCGGCTAAGGTCAATTCTACTTTCATATAATCACTCACTACGACAAGTTGTGTGTGTGTGAGGCCCTTGACGAGGTCTAACCTCCTTTTCATATCACTGTAAACTCATACACCTATAGCTTGCTAAACACACCCCAATCCTTGTTTCCCAATATGCCCTTAGAGATGCTCTTCCAAATAGTCTGAGCCTTCATAGTTAATAAAGAGTTAATAGTTCTACGTGTGAAGGTCAGTGGTGGTCTAATTCATGTAAATCAGTTTCACTATTCGTGGACCGAAATAAGGTTGATGTAGATTTGGCTCCTATGGTGCGATCTTGATCACATCATATCCAAACGAGTTCCAATTATTACCATAGGTTCGCAATGAGTGGTGATCTAACAACCTCATATCCTAATTTCATAAATTCTCTAGGGAATCTTAAATCATAGTTTCTATTAAAAGTAGGAGATATGCAAATAGAAATTTACACATCGAGTATTAGATTATGATCTCAATAAACTCAGGGAAAATTACCATGACATAACACTGGTATAAAAACACCAAAACCTGAGTCTCATATTATTCCAAGTGATATTTACCCTTAATTATCATTTATTACATTTGGTGTGCGTATATGGGTTTACACTACAAGAGCTATGTTAAGACTTCAACAAATTCTGGGAAACTTATTATAGCACCAAATTAGTCTAAAAACACCAGATCCTAAGTCTCATATTATTCCAAGTGATATTTACCCTTAATTATCATTTATTACATTTGGTGTGCGTATAAGGGTTTACACTACAAGTCCTATGTTAAGACTTCAATAAATTCTGGGAAAATTATTATAGCACCATATTAGTCTAAAAACACCAGATCCTAAGTCTCATATTATTCCAAGTTCATATGACCCCCTTTTCATTTTATAACCTAAATTAGGGGTAATTTAGTAAATTCCATATCTTGGGATTTTTGTACCCAAAAATCCCAAATAACTTTTGGGAAGGCATATTGCTGCCAAGGACCCATGTCCAGCATTTCAAGCCATTGGGTTAACCCCAAAGGCTTAGGGCTCACTCCACCTAAAATTGCTAATAGACATAAAGAGTAGTCCTAGAAAAATGGCTCTACAAGGAGCTGTAGAGCTCCAAATCACTTGATCACAAATCCTACAGATATTAGACATCAAGAGCTACAAAAGTGGTCTCTGCCAACTTTTCATGATATGGCCTCTAAGGCCTTCAAAATAGCATGCAAACTACATAAAAATCCTAGGCAGAATTATTGTGGTTTGCCAATAGACATAAAGAGCAGTCCTAGAAAAATGGCTTTACAAGGAGCTGTAGAGCTCCAAATCACTTGATCTCAAATCCTACAGAAAGTAGACATCAAGAGCTACAAAAGTTGTCTCTGCCAACTTTTCATGATATGGCCTCTAAGGCCTTCAAAAATAGTATGCAAACTACTTAAAAATCCTATAAATTGAGAAGTGTGACAAACCATATTTATGGAATTTTACTAAGTAATATTCATCCAATAATTCTACCAAAAATCTCAGAAGTTCAAAACTAGATTTCACATGATTTTCCATGGTTTGCACAATCCCCAAATACTTTTCATCACAAAAATCTCATTTAATTAAAAAGGCAACATAAGGTAATTTATCATGATTTTCAAGTAAACAATATCTAACAATTCACACAAGATTTCCAGAGGTCCTAAATGATGTTACAAGGTGATCCCCAGAGTTTCATATTTTTCCATAAGTTTTTCCCCATGAAATTTTTCCATGGACAACATTATGTGACCTAAGTCATGTTAAATCAAAGTAAGGGGTTTTTGGTCTTTAGGGTCCCCACCATTCATTGGAGTGGCATGTTTTGATATTATGAAGGTGCTGCCTAAATTTCAGAGGCTAACACCAAGCCTTCTCTTCTGAAAATACAACAATAGACTTTGTCTATTGGCACACCAAATCACATAAGAGTAGAGACAAACAAATTGAAATTCCTCTACATGCAGAGATCCATTTGATCTCAAATTTTAACCATGAGTTGCTAGTACCTAGATAAGGTTATCCCCCAAATTTGGGGTCAATTGGGGTTATATAACCCCAAAAATATCATTTATTTAATTTCCTAAGTTTTGAACAAAACTTTAGAAAAAGTACCTCCTAAAATTCTGATATTTTTACCTAAGCTAAATTTGGGTCACATGCATGCATGTACCAAGTTTCAGCTTCATAAGTACTACCAGTAACAAGATATGCACTTTTAAAATTCAGGATTTGGTTTTGACCAGCCTCACTAAAATGAGTGCTGTGAGTCCTACAGTTAACCAAATGACTTGATTCTACTTCCAAATGAGAGTAGACATCCAAGCCTACAAAAGTTGTCTCTGGTGATTTTTCCATTTTCGGCCTCTAAGGCCTTCAATTTCTGCTTGCAAAATCTGTATAAAGTGTGACAAAATCATTTGAAATAGGTTCAATTTAATTAAAATGGGCTGCGGCTATCAATCCGTCCAGATCGGACGGTCCTGCTTCATCTTCCCCGATGAGCCAAGGGCTGCGATCGATCCCGCCTGGGTGACTTCCTTCCTTCATTCCCCGGCCATACACACCCCACCACCGCCGGCCACCGCCTCCACAACCTCCGTTGAGGTGGTGGCCATCGATTGACGGTGGCACGGCCGCCTGAGCGCCCGTCTCCGGCGATCCCGAGCAAGGAAAAGAACTCGGAAAAGCTCCCTCGATCTCTCATGGGATCGGGCTCAATTGAGCTCGATTTCTCTCCTAGATGAATCTAGATACTAGCACAGATGGAGGGGGGAAGGAACTTGCCTTTGATCGGCTTGAGGTTGAGGGAAAGCTGAGCTTGCCATGGCCGACCACCTCCCGCGAGCTCCACCTCCCGATCTCATTTATGCACCAAATCCTCCTCTGTAAAGCTCCAGCTCGACTCCTCATGGGCTTCTGAAGGTGATGGCGTCGTCCATTTGGGCTGAGGGTGGCTATATTGTTAGCAGTCGTTTTGGGCGATTTCCTCTATGTTTCCACCGCCTCAGCCAGCCAGCCGCAGGCCTCCAGGTCATCAGGATTTTACTCCTGAGCTCGAATGGATGCCAGAGGAGGGAAGATTCGGCTGCATTGCATTGGAAAGGGGAGTTTGCCATTATGGTGCCGGAAAGCTCCCTTGATACCTCCTCCTCCTCCTCTCAATAGCTGCCAGCTCACACCCTTGCTCTGCTGGAAATTCTTGGGAAGGCAGGGACTGGCCATGGGTTAGGGAGTGGTGGCCAAGTGGCCACCTCTCCATGAATTCTTCTTGAACTCAATTTCATTGATGGTGGCCGGCCACCACCTTGATGGACCTCTCTTTGGGCTCCATTGGGGTTCAAGGTAGTTCAGCCCCCTGGTGGGCTGAATTAGGTGGGGTTGAGCCCAAAGATTCTAAGGTTGGGTTCAGTTCAATAGGCTTGGGTTTGGGTGAGAGCTCACTTGATCAAATTAGCCCAAATTGGGGATTTTGGGTTTGGGCTTGACTCAAGCTCACACCACTTAATATGATTGACCCACATTACTGTCTTGGACCCTATGGACCCATCCCAAGAGGAATTGAGTCATGGTGGGGTCATATGGAGCTTGATTGCACTTATTTGCCTATAGGGGGAATTTGGGTAGTTTGTTGATTTTGCCCTAATTCTCCATGGTTGAATGCACACTATGGTCCACTCAGGTCTCATATACTCCCCTTAGGGTTTAGGGGTGATCAATTTGGTCATACTAAGTCAACTGGAGATTAATTTAGGTTTTAGCACATTTAGGTCAATTTGGGGCTTTTTAGGAATTGACCTAATTTCCCCAAATTGATGGCCCTATGATGGGGCTTTTGGGTTCATTAGGTCCCCTAGGGAGGTTGTCATAAGAGGGTGGGTCCAATTTGATCATTTGGAGTACAATTGCCCTTATTCATGGAGGTTTGACCTAGGATAGCTCAAAGTTGACTTTTGGTCAATTTGACCAATTTGGTTGACCCCAAGGGTCCCTAGTGGCCTACTCACCTCCTTGGGTGGTCATAGGCGTCATGATGAGGTTATGTTGACTTGTTGGAGGTATATTGGTCATCCCTAAGCTAAGCCATCAAAATTTGCTAATTGCACCCCAATGTGCATTTCTTCTTAATTTATGGAAGTCATGGGGCCTCCTTGGCCCATTTTGTCTTCTTGGAGCAATGTCATGACCTTGTCATGACAAAATGCATCTTAGGGGTCTAGTTGTTTTGGGGATGTTACACCTTGCAGGCCCAATGACGTTAGGTTTCCATGTGATGGTCCAAACTGCCAGATCCCTAGAGTTGGACATGAAGAGGGTACAAGCAAAAGCCGTGGCGAAGAAACCTGAGTTTCATGTGCCGGCCTCTCAGTCCAAGTCAGAGTTCAGAAAGAACAAAAGGAAGTTCAAACCGGCGGAGCAAACTCGCTCAAATGTTTCGGGAGCAACGACTGTGCGGGGTCCTATCATGTGTTTCACCTGCCGGAAGATGGGACACAAAGCCGCAGTGTGTCGAAGTGGTCCCCCGAAGGCAGAGAACCGAGCATTGGACTATGCTCGTGCTGCGGAAAAGGGTAAAGCTGCGGAGTCTTCGGCTTCCCAGCACACTCTGACTCAGCCGAGAGTTTATTCGCTTGGCCAGCAAGAAGCCATACAACAAACTGATGTCATCACAGGTATGAAATAAATGTTAGCTTTTACATAGCTTTATGTGATTAATACTGTTGTGCGACCTTATGTTTTATTCGCGTGCAATTAGGCTTTGTCCTAATTTTCAACTATACAGCGAGAGCTCTTTTTGATACGGGAGCATCACACTCTTTTCTATCTGAGGGCTTTGTGGTGTATCGGAGTGCCGTCAACCTTGGCAAAAGATAGATTGGAGGTCGTGCTACCTAACGGGTCTCTCATGAGTGCGGATAGGAAGAGTCGTGTGAAGGTGCGGATCGGAAATCAGGATTTCGATTTGGAAGCATCGTTATTACCGTTAGCTGAATTCGATGTGATCTTCGGCATGGACTGGCTCTCGGAGCAGCGAGCATGCTTAGATTGCAATTCAAAGGAGATTGATGAGTCCCAAATATATACAAATTTATGGACTCATCTGGGCCGATTTTCTAGTCTATGCACTACAATTTAGGCATGTTTTCGCTCATATTTGTTATTCCATGCTATGTGCACTTCTAGGCCCGTTTTGGTGTTTTTTCTTGTTTATCTTCATTATTAGTTTTCATGCATGGTTAAGTGTCACTTTCAGTAGTTTGATTAGTGTTGTATGCTGGAGCAGGAGTCGTGCAGGTGTTCCTGGTACAAACCTATACAGGAACACTGCACACGATCACTGGTTCTATTGCGCACGACCACTGGTCGTGCGTCACTGATCGTGTGCACTTAACCCCTGAAAACTGAGTTCTGTCTTCCTTATCGCACGACCACTTACGATAGCGCGCACGACCACTGGTCGTGCGCCACTGGTCGTGCGAACATTGTATTTTATAATTTTCTTTCCTTACAGCTCCGTCCAGGCAGGCGCACGATCACAGGATGCTAGTGCGCACGACCACTGGTCGTGCGCCAATGACCGTGCGCACTGTTTATTCCAGCGCCTATAAATTGTCCTGCTCGCGATTTAGGTCGGGATCGACGCATTCCTTCCGCCCAGCTCCGCCGTTTTCGCCCCTTCCGCAGGTTTTTCGCCCCTCCATCGCCGCCCACCATATGGAGGTGCTCCGGGCTTGTTCTTCACGCCAATCTTGAGCCGGAGCTTCCTCTCGGCCTCCTCCTTCATCCTAGTGCTCCAAGGGAAGACCTATCCGCCATCTCCATCAAGCAAGAGGAAGTTTGCAACCTCTACCGGATCGTGACACGAAGAAGACGGGCTCATTGGAGAGTAGTGACAGCTCTCTCTACCCCGGACATAGTTGCGGACCGAGCTAGGACGCGGATTGACAACCCGGTGCTTCCTACCGTGAATCTACAACAAGCCTTAGGATTCGGTCGATTTCTTGTCTTATTCTTCTCTTATTGATGTGTGTATGTAGTTAGATCTATGTATTAAGATGAAGTTGCACTTAAACTTGCTTGTATTTTTATATATTTCATTTCTATGTGGAATACTTTTGTAGTTTATGTGACTTGAGGAGCGCCCAATTCCATCCTGCATCCCGCTGTCACGTTCGTGTGCCGTACTAGCAATTGCTAGTGGCGTGCTTGTCGAAGAGGTGCCGGCGACCCTCATTCCGTTAGCCTACTCGCCCATCTGCCTACCGAAGCGTGGCATAGCGGCCCGTGTAATCCACTCGCCCTACGAAGCAGTGCGCTCAAGGCCTGCATAGTTTGATTCCGCTTGCCTACTCGTCCATCCACCCTTGCGATGCAACGCGCTCAAGGCCTGCCTAGTCTCCATCCCGCCAAGCGAAGCACTGCATAGCGGCATTGCATAGGAGTAGTCATAGCATTTTCTCTTTATTTTCCACAATCCAAAACCCCCATTTCCGCAATCCATCCGACCCAAAGGACTTCGATCTCAAGTCCTTCCTCGATAATAAACTCCACCTTACTGTGTTCCTTTGAGATTCGATACTCAGGGATTACTCCTCGTTTTATATTACTTGAACGATCGGTACACTGCCGTTTCATGTCGCAGTCGAGCTACCGCCTATAGCGGTGTGTGAGATTCGCGCCATCAAGTTTTTGGCGCCGTTGCCGGGGAACACAGTCGTGTGAGTTTTCTGGAGAGGGAGAACCTGAGAGAGAAGCCCTTCCATTTGTAAATTGCATTTCTTTGTTTTATTTCTTTTTATTCCATTTTCCTGTTTTAATTAGGTTGCTTTAGTAATTTTTGTTAGGTGTAGTATTTTGCACAATAACATTTTTATTTTGAATCGTATTATCTTCACCCTATGTGGGCACATCTTAATTTCCGTTGCCATTGGTGTGGAGCTACCTCCCACTCTAGTGATGAATGTCCTACGGAGAATAGTAGGCATAAGTCTTATAGCCCAGCATATGGAGCACCGACTTCGTCTGATACTCCATATGGTGCGCGTAAGTCTTATGGCTACTCTGCTGAGCCTTTACCGTCTTACTTCTTTTCGGCTTCAGCACCCGCTGTGCCAAAGAAGACCGCTAGGCAGTGCCGGTTTTGTTAGAGCACTGATCATGTCTTGAAGGACTGTGCCGAGTATCTTCGCCAATTGGACGAGGATGACGAGCCGGATATCCGGATCATCCCAACTCCTAACTCTGGCGGCACACCTTAACATCCGGTTGTGTGTCTTTGCCACCTTCACATCTTGAAGGGTATGGCGTTGACACAGTCACCAGATGTGTGGCCGATCTGGGCACCGACATCGCTGAGCCTATTCTCCCAGTGCATCCACCACCCCTAGTGGATTCGATTCTTTGTGAGGAATCGGTGCTTGACTTTTATCTGAGCACTACTCCTCCCCCTGTTGTGCATACTACTTTCGTCTCTGATGACATTGTTGAGGATGTGTCGCGGGATGAGGCTGGCGATTTATGTGTTATGCCTGCTCCTATGGAGGAGGACAACCTTCTAGGTGAAGAGGAGCTCTCCTCAACACCGGTGGAGGAAGTCCAAATCTTGGGCATGGCCACTGTCGATCCCGCTGAGCCTTGCGGCATTGATGACAATGCAAACATTATTTTACTTCCCCAACCTGATGGGAGTGAGACCGGGATCACTCCCCCGATTTCTGATTATTTTTGTCCTTCTTCTCTTTTATTTCTTGACCCCCCTTCTTCACCCGAGCCTGTGCAGGTTGACTCTTCATAGGTACTTCAGGAGGACTTGGAGCTTTGTGCTCAATTCAATGATGAGTGTGTCCTTTTATGCGAGGAGGTTGATTCCTCCTCCATTAAGGAAGCCTCATTCGTTGCCTTCTCCTCCTGCGGACCTGCTGTGGATGATACCTTGCTGGGCAAGGATAGTTTTGGTGAGATGAGTGAAGACCAGGCCTCCTCCTCTTCTTACTTTCTTTTCCCTCTACCTGTGAGGAGCAGGTATTATTATTATTTAGGTAGAGGGGTGACTGCCTTATCTCCGTATCGGTACCAGCTACCGAAACGCATATTGGAGCAGTTACCTGTGCATTTTCTTTTTCATAGGCCCATTAGCTAGATATTATAAAGTTTTGAATAAGTCGTGCTGGGATGACAATAACCCCAGTAGTTATCTTAATTTTTCTTACATTTTTCATGTCTTTTCTAATTTTATTTAGTCAATTGCATTTTTTTTCAGCGTTTCTTTTTTCTTTTGCTTCTGCGGAGCTGACCCCTGCAGGTATCTTTTCTGGATGGCGGATGCCGCGGTTCATTTTAGCTTACACGCCAATCTTCTGGTATGCTCATTTCTGAGCATTGGGTACTCTCTTTCCCTAGCCCTATTTTGATTTTCATGTCATATATTATGTGGGTTGTTTAGTTTAAGTCTGGGGGAGAGTAGTTCTGTGTGCCCACGCACGTGCACTATTGCATTGCATGCCTGAAGTATTTCTATTTCATTTATTAGTATTGTTCATCTTCATCTGTTTGCCAGTTCTGTTGTGAATTTAATTCTCCTGCTTATTTGGGAAAGTCTAGGTGATGGCTAAGGACTATGTAGCAGAGTACAATGTTGACCCCAGTTGTGCTCCTAGTCGAGTGGTCGGTTGCATAGGAATTTGTGTAGATTAGATTTCTCTTTATACTTATGGTTTTATATTTTTCTCTATTAGTGTAAATGTTGTTTACTCTACTCAAATGGTGAATCCGGTGGAATCAAAAGGTAGCGTAGGGATGTGTGTAAACGATCGTTAGACTCGTATTGCTTGAGTCGGGAGAAAGGAGAATCTTTCTCGGTGGCTAGAACTTGCCCCAAGCAATTCTTGAAGCATTGGCATAGGATAGTTCTAGTGCGTGAGAATGACGTAGGCCATTATTTTGGCCCGGTTGAGCTTTTTATTTCATGCCTATCATCTACCCTTGCTAACCCCTTTGTGCCTACCCCTTCCTCTTGATTCGGCCCCACTTTTATCTCACCAAAAGCTTAAAAGCCTAACCTACTCGCACACCCAAATCTGAGCCTTAGTTGTAGTTTTATTTACATTTTGTGGGGTGTTGATGTGGTAATTTTTATAGTGGAAATTGTGGGTGTATTCATTGATATTTTTGCTGAAAAAAGAAAAGAAAGAAAAAGAAGAATGAAGTAGAGAAAGAAAAGAAAAAAAAGGGATTGTTATAAAAAAAAAGTTGAATTGAAAATTTTGAAATTTTTGTATTGGGAGCGGGCGGTGCACACACCTATATTGCAAAAGTCCAAGTCTGGGGGTGTGGTGCATTTGTTTATTATTGTCGTGCGGGTAGCTCTTTCTTATGCTCATGTTGGGTTAGGTGTGCTTAGCCTCCATGTTTATCTTTGTTTACCTCACCGTAACCCAAGCCCCATCTCTAACCTAAAGTCCTACCGACTCACGCTATGAACCAATCTGGTGTCGTGGAGAGAATGTGACCGGGCAAGCTTATGGTCACCGACACTGATGGATTTCAGTGGAGTTTGTCCCGCATCCCGATCTTGAGCAATGCTCATCTCAACGCTTAGTTTACTTTCTCCGTATGCATGACCGGACGATTCACCGTAGTTCACCATTTTGAGTAGTTGTAATATGCTTTTACTCTTTTAGAAATATATAAACTGTTTATATAATCAGAAATCTTCTCTACTATTTTTCTTATGCACGTGAGCATGCGACTTCGCATATTACTCTGTATTGTAATATTAAGCCATCTACTTTTCTTTCCCCGTTCGCTTAGAATTTGTTTGCTCGGGGCGCGCAAACAGGTAAGTCTGGGGGTGTGATGAGTCCCAAATATATACAAATTTATGGACTCATCTGGGCCGATTTTCTAGTCTATGCACTACTCTTTAGGTATGTCTTCGCTCATATTTGTTAGTCCATGCTATGTGCACTTCTAGGCCCGTTTTGGTGTTTTTTCTTGTTTATCTTCATTATTAGTTTTCATGCATGGTTAAGTGTCACTTTCAGTGGTTTGATTAGTGTTGTATGCTGGAGCAGGAGTCGTGCAGGTGTTCCTGGTACAAACCTGTACAGGAACACTACGCACGATCACTGGTTCTCTTGCGCATGACCACTGGTCGTGCGTCACTGATCATGTGCACTTAACCCCTGAAAACTGAGTTCTGTCTTCCTTATCGCACAACCACTTACGATAGCGCGCACGACCACTGGTCGTGCGCCACTGGTCGTGCGCCACTGGTCGTGCGAACATTGTATTTTATAATTTTCTTTCCTTACAGCTCCGTCCAGGCAGGCGCACGATCACAGGATGCTAGTGCGCACGACCACTGGTCGTGCGCCAATGACCGTGCGCACTGTTTATTCTAGCGCCTATAAATTTTCCTGCTCGCGATTTAGGTCGGGATCGACGCATTCCTTCCGCCCAGCTCCGCCCTTTTCGCCCCTTCCGCAGGTTTTTCGCCCCTCCATCGCCGCCCACCATATGGAGATGCTCCGGGCTTGTTCTTCACGCCAATTTTGAGCCGGAGCTTCCTCTCGGCCTCCTCCTTCATCCTAGTGCTCCAAGGGAAGACCTAGCCGCCATCTCCATCAAGCAAGAGGAAGTTTGCAACCTCTACCGGATCGTGACACGAAAAAGACGGGCTCATTGGAGAGTAGTGACAGCTCTCTCTACCCCGGACGTAGTTGCGGACCGAGCTAGGACGCGGATTGACAACCTGGTGCTTCCTACCGTGAATCTACAACGAGCCTTCGGATTCGGTCGATTTCTTGCCTTATTCTTCTCTTATTGATGTGTGTATGTAGTTAGATCTATGTATTAAGATGAAGTTGCACTTAAACTTGCTTGTATTCTTATATATTTCATTTCTATGTGGAATACTTTTGTAGTTTATGTGACTTGAGGAGCGCCCCATTCCATCCTCCATCCCGCCATCACGTTCGTGTGCCGCACTAGCAATTGTTAGTGGCGTGCTTGTCGAAGAGGTGCCGGCGACCCTCATTCCGTTAGCCTACTCGCCCATCCGCCTACCAAAGCGTGGCACAGCGGCCCGTGTAATCCACTCGCCCTACGAAGCAGCACGCTCAAGGCCTGCATTGTTCGATTCCGCTTGCCTACTCGTCCATCCGCCCTTGCGACGCAGCGCGCTCAAGGCCTGCCTAGTCTCCATCCCGCCAAGCTAAGCACTGCATAGCGGCATTGCATAGGAGTAGTCATAGCATTTTCTCCTTATTTTCCACAATCCAAAACCCCCATTTCCGCAATCCATCCGACCCAAAGGACTTCGATCTCAAGTCCTTCCTCGATAATAAACTCCACCTTACTATGTTCCTTTGAGATTCGATACTCGGGGATTACTCCTCATTTTATATTACTTGAACGATCGGTACACTGCCGTTTTGTGTCGCAGTCGAGCTACCGCCTATAGCGGTGTGTGAGATTCGCTCCATCAGAGATCACTCTGGGAAGGAACACCGAAGGAGAAACCACATTTGCCGGTATGCGAGGAGAGAGCAAGACGCTGATGTCTGCTCTCCAAGTGGTTAAGGCGGTGAGAAAAGGGGCCGAGTTGTTCTTCACGTTGTTGGAGGCTTCGGAGCCAAAGCCCAGGTTGTGTGATGTCCCAGTTGTAGCGGAGTACGCCGACGCGTTTCCTAACGAACTCCCTGGGGCTCCGCCTCATCGGGAGATTGATTTCTGTATCGAGTTGGTGCCAGGTGCCAAACCTGTGGCCCGCTCAACGTACCGGATAGTGCCAAAGGAACTGGCAGAGCAGAAGGTCCTATTGCAAGAGTTGCTAGAGCTAGGCTACGTACGTCCAAGTTCATCGCCTTGGAGTGCACCGGTCCTCTTTGTGAAAAAAGAAGGACGGGAGCTTGCGTCTATGTATTAATTATCGAGAGCTAAACAAGTTGACCGAGAAGAACCGATATCCGATTCCAAGAATCGATGATTTATTCGACCAACTGGTTGGGTCGACGGTATACTCCAAACTGGACCTAAGGTCCGGCTATTACCAACTGCGGATAAGGGAATGTGACATTCCAAAGACAGCATTCAGTACCCGCATTGGCCACTATGAGTTCACGGTGATGCCGTTTGGTCTGTCTAATGCACCGTCGGTATTCATGGACTTAATGAACAGGATGTTCCGAGAGTATTTGGATCAATTTGTGATAGTCTTCATCGACGACATTTTGGTATACTCTCAGTCGAAAGAGGAGCATGTAGGGCATCTGCACGCAGTTCTGAGCACCTTGAGGAGGAGTCAGCTATATGCCAAGTTCTCCAAGTGTGAGTTTTGGCTACCGTCAGTAGCATTCCTTGGTCATGTTGTTAGTGGAGAAGGAATTGCAGTTGATCCGTCGAAGATAGAAGCGATCCGAGCGTGGCCTTTGTTGAAAAACGTAGCGGAAGTCCGAAGTTTCTTAGGACTTGCCGGCTATTATAGGCGCTTTGTGGAAAACTTCTCGAGGATTGCACTCCCTCTCACTAAACTGACTAGGAAAGATCATAAGTTCGTTTGGTCGCCCGAGTGCGCACGAGCTTTTGAAGAGCTGAAGAGTCGTCTGACCACGGCGCCCATTCTATGCTCGCCATGTGGTACGGAAGGCTACGAAATCTAAAGCGACGCCTCGGGGAGTGGCTTGGGCTGTGTCCTAGTGCTGTTTGGAAAGGTAATTGCCTACGGCTCCCGGCAACTGAAGGTTCATGAGAGGAATTACCCGGTCCATGATTTGGAGCTAGCGGCCGTGGTATTTGCTCTTAAGATTTGGAGGCATTATTTGTATGGCGTGAAGATCGACATCTTTACCGGCCACAAGAGCCTCAGGTACCTGCTGGATCAAAGGGAGTTGAATATGCGTCAGAGGAGGTGGATGGAGTTCCTTGAGGACTACACCATCGACATAAAATATACTCCTGGAAAGGGAAATGTAGTTGCGGACGCGTTGAGTCGTCGGGCTCCCGCTCAAGCAAATTGGATTTTGATGCACGATGAGTGTCTAATCCGCGAGCTGGAAGAAATGGAGATCATTTGCGTTGATAGAAGAGCGTCTACTTCAGCATGCTTGAACTGGACGGAGGTTCATTACAACCTTGCCGACCGAGTTCGACAGGCATTAGAGCTGGATGAGAGCATGAAACGCTATAAAGCGGAAACCGTTGATGGGTTAAACGCTGATTTCTCCTTTGAAGATGGCCTTATGTGGAAAGAGGGCAGATTGTGTGTCCCAATCATTGGCACTCTACGGGCGGAGTTGATGTACGAGGCTCATCATACCAAGTACTCTATCCACCCGGGGAGCACGAATATATACATGGACATGAAGAAACTTTTCTGGTGGCCGGGTATGAAGAAAGACATTGCCCTCTATGTGGCCAAGTGTAATACTTGCGCGTTGGTGAAGGCGGAATGTCAACGTCCCGGTGGATTTTTGAAGTCCTTGCCAATTCCGGAGTGGAAGTTTGATGATATCTCGATGGATTTCGTGCACGGATTGCCGAGATCACAACAGGGAAACGACGCCATCTGGTGATCGTGGACCGATTGATGAAGATATCGCAATTTATTCCGAACCGGAAGGATGATTTTGTAGAAAAGCTAGCGAAGCTCTATGTTGATAGTATTGTGCGGCTGCACGGTGTCCCTCCTAGCATCGTCAGCGATCGTGACGGGCGTTTCACATCGAAAGATTGGAGGCTTATCCATGAACTGTTGGGCACTAAATTGAAGTTCAGCACGGCCTTCCACCCGCAAATGGATGGACAGACCGAGAGGACCAACAGGACTATGGAGGATATGCTCCGATTGTGCGCTCTAGATTTTGGAAAGAAGTGGGAAGATCATCTCTATATGATCGAGTTCGCCTACAGTAATAGCTACCAAGACAGTATACAGATGGCTCCCTTCGAGGCCCTCTATGGTAAGAAGTGTCGTACGCCGTTGTCTTGGGCGGAAATGGGCGATACTAAGCTATTAAAGCGAAAGGACGTTGAGAAAGCAACTTCGACGATCCGATCAATACGTGAAAGGCTATTGATTGCCCAGGATAGGAAAGCAAAATATTACAACGCCAAGCATAGGAGCCTAGAGTTCGCCGTTGGCGACCGGGTTTACTTGAAGAACAAACCGTTCAAAGGGGTATCAAGGATTCGACGCTTGAAGAAGCTCAGTCCAAGGTACATGGGACCGTTTGAGATTGTGGAGCGTGTTAGTGATACGGCTTATTGGCTCGCACTATCTGCAGAGCTGAGCGGTCTACATGACGTGTTTCACATTTCAGTTTTGAGGAAGTCGGTGCAAGAGCCTACTCATATCGTTGCGGTCGGCAAAGTGTCGGTTGATAGTGGGTTGTCGACGAAAGTCAAGCCTTTACGCATCGAAGATACCGAAGTAAAGCAGCTGCAGAACAAGTCCATTCGGATGGTGAAAGTCTGGTGGGACAATTGCGGCCGAAAGGAGCTCTCTTGGGAGAGAGTGCAAACGATGCTTGCGGAGTACCCCGAGCTATTTCTCTCAGGAAATTTATAAATGTAATTCTTGCTATTACTGTTTTCGAAATATCAGGACGAAATTCTTTTAAGGGGGGTGGAGTTGTAACACACCAAATTTCATAGTTCAGCGAATTAGGCGGAGAGGTGGTGCTGCGCTCGGAATAGGCTGGAAATTTCATAGCAGCTCTTCGCGCACGACCATTGTCCCTCTTCGCGCACGACTAGTGATCGTGCGCCAACAATCGTGCGTTAATTCGCAAGAATTCAGAGTTCTGTTGCGGTAAGTGTGCACGATCAGGGGAAGTGCTTGCGCACGACCACTGACTGTGTGCCGATGCTCGTGCGCCCTGTTTATTCTGCTCCGCGAATTTGAGCGGAGAAGAAGATCGGGCCGATCAAATCTGTTGGAATCCGATCCGACGGCTAGGATTAGATGCTGGAGGGTCTTAGGTCTTTGGAGAGGGGTTAATCCCTCATTAATCCAAGGCCTTTCTCTCTCCAAGGTTAGAGAAAGAAGAAGGAGGCAAGGAAGAAGAAGGAGAGATCCCGCCATTGACGGAGCTCCGGAGCTCCGTTTCACGAGCCATTTCCAGATCTGGAGAGTGCAGCCCGGTGCGGTCCTATCCCTCCATGTAAAATCTCAGGTCCATGGCTAAGAAGAACGCTCCTAGGGTAACGATTCTTCCTCCCGATTTTTGGACTTGTCATTTGTCCTCTCTTTCATTTCTCTATGCTTGCATGAGGAATCCCTTTCACCAAATGGGTGAAGTGTAGGATTTTCCTCAAGTTCTTCGGAACTCCGGGTCGATTGTGTCCGTCCCGGGCATATTGCATTTAGAAATCCGGTAGTTGTGCGGATTTAGGCATTTTGTGTGAAGCCTATTCGTGGCCGTGAGCCCGAATCGGTGATGCTTGATTTGCAACATTGCATTTAGGTTAAACCTAGAATGTGTGCCGGAGAATGACTCCGTGAAGTCATCTATAGTATTGCGGGATTTAAGTGTAGGCGTCTTGTGAAGATCCTAACGAAAGGCCCATGCTTTGAGATTGGATGAAGGCAAACCTTCACCACGAAATTGATGCGGAGCGTATTGTACCTCCCTTGTTGAGTATTTGTGAAGCCTAGATCCTTGCGAAGGGGTTAGGTGCGTAGCTTATAAATTGTGTAGCACTTGAAAGTGCTAAACCCTTACGGGCCGAGGTGAAGCCGTACCCGCGTCGTGCGATAGATCGCGACGATTAGAGCACGGGCAAAGCTAAACCGAACCCGTTTTGATGCAAATCGGTAAGAGGTCCCTACCTCATGTAGCCGTGTGATCATGGGACAGGTTGTGGATGGTGATTTACCTAGACCGACCAAAAGCTCTTTTTCCCACCTAAGGCGATGGCCCTTACGGTGGAGTGTTTTGTGGAATTGATGTTGTTAGCCTCATGCGGTTGTTTAGGCGGTTGTGGGGAACCTTCGGGTGAACCCAACCAACATCATGTGCATACCTAGGTTCCCTCCTTTTTGATACTCAACCTAGAAGATTGATTGTGCTTGAAACCTCACCTTGTGTAGTTGCACTTTCTTTATATTAGTACTTGTGCTAGTATGTCTTGCTTGCAGGGTAGAAGCTCCGCCACCCCGAGAAATGGGTGGGGTCGTTATAATTTGGTCAGCTGTGCTGACCGTTACCTTGTTTGCCACCGCTTGGTGGAATGTTCTTATGCAGGTGCAGGTGAGCCTAGTGGGAAATAGCGGGCGGTGGCCCTTTTGCTGAGTTGGCCCTTGAAGGCCAGCCTCCCTTTTCTGCTTTCTCATGTATTGTCGCCCTGCGTGCCGAAGTATGTTCTGAGTTTTGTACATTGGTGAATGTAAGGCCTTAAGGCCATAACTCTATTGTATGGTTTCATTCCTATGATAGTGGACAGTTCTAAATGAAATGTTAAATCATTATGCTTCCGCTAGTGTTTAGTATACTCTGTTGTAGTTCCTTCTGTTTATCACCTTTTAACTCCTAGCTAGTGTGGTTTGTATGGCGTGGGGTCCCAGCCGGACCTACTGTTATACTATTCATACTGGCAGGGTGTTTCACCGATGGCCTATTTTCTCAAGGTCAGCCAGAATTATAGAGGCATTGTGACGGACAAACTCCACCAAACTACATGAAATCAAAGCGCAATCGAGCTCGATTTCAATTCAAAATCCTTCTACGATGCTTACATAAAGGGAAGATGAGAAAATCTCACCTACAAGGGCAGTGTTCTCCTTGAACGGGTATGGGATGACATGGCTTGGTCGGCCTTGATCTCTCCACTCCTCCTAAGGTCCTCCACTCAATTTCTCTGCTTAGAACTGATGTTTGGGAGGATTCTGAGCAAACTGAGGGGCAAGGGAGGCTTTTATAGGCTGAGGTGGGAGATTCCATCTTCCTCCCCCTTCCTCCATAGTTGGCTATGGCTATGGATAACTACCTCTATGTATACCCTTGTTGGCTCCTGATGAAATCATAGGCTCTCTTGTCCTCCTAAAGAGAAATGGAGCCATGCCTATACTAAATTTAGCCTCTTGAAGTATTTCCCAAAATGGGTAATTTACCATAAAATTGAATTTCGACCTTTGACTTGGTTGGCTTTGTTGGAAAAAGTGTTTTGCATCCCTTGGTTTGAGAATAACAAATACTGTCATATATTTGATCTAGCATTTTGTGGGTTTATAGTGTGTAGGTGATAAATGTACAAACATACATTGAATGAGGATAAAATAAAAAAGACAATGCTCTGAATTGAGAGCTATCGTGGGGCGGTAGTACCTATCATTGGTGGTAGGTTTGATTACTAAAGGATAGTTGGCAAAATTCTTTTGACGTAAGGATTGGTGGGAGCAAGGCCTTATTTAGCAAGTCTTACCGCGAGGCTCTACTGCTATTGCTAACGCTAATGCTCGGTGTAAGATATGGAATGCGTGGCAATCAACAACAAATTGAGGATCCAAACGGAGCAAGAGATCAATGGCAAGATTGTAATTGGAACTAGCGCAGCACAGTAGCACTATAGCAGCGTGATAGCACTAGCGCGACACGAAAGGTGTTGCTTAAAATGACAATGCCTAAAATGAAAAAGAATACCTACAATTTTTGTCGCAATCTATGTGCCTCTCGGTTTCCATAACTGATATCATGCGACGGTAACACTACCGCCAGCGGTGGCACACATGCTCTATATAAAGATCGGATCCACTCCTTCCAAGGTTTCGATTGATCATCCACCAAAGCTGCAACCCTGAGACTTTTTTGAGAGCCTCGCCTCTAGACTCCCATTGGCAAACACGAATATCAAAAGGAGAACTTGAAGGGGAAGTGTTATAATGAGTATTCTACATGAAGGGCTAACACATCAAGAACGTCAATTTCTACGATGCCTTCGTCTTCACCTTCATAAGTTCTTCTTAGGAAGTTTCTCTTACATATTTTTGTATCATGTAATTTCTTTTTAATTTGGTTATCCTTCTGTATTAGTAGTGGAATCCGCCACGGTTATTGGAGATTAGGTACTTGTGCGAGCTAGGCAGAATTGATCGCGGTAGTTGGAGACAAGGTCCTTATATTGCTTAGGTGAAATTTGTCGCATGTGTTGGCGACTAGGTCTAGGGTGTATATCTAGGGGCGGCTTGAGTATTTATCTGGGGTGAGATAGGCTAGAGCCAATCGGTACTTGGAAGATGGGCCAGTATAGAAAATGATAAAAGCTTTTTCATTTATTCCTTGATTTCTAGCGTTATAAAAATCTACATTTAAATCATGTTCTCCTTTGTTTTATTATTATGATTTTATTTCTTACACCCTAAAATGTTGTGAACAATATTTTCTCTCATTGCTTTAAAGCAAAATATATTATAAGGCTCTTGTGTGTTCATTAACTCTTAGATTTCTATCTTTGCGGGCTAGCACCAGGCGGTAGCACCTACTGCCGATGATATTGAACAAAGATTGAACTCCATCTGCATCTAAAAATAATATTCATTATAATCATCTCTGAAATGTGAAAATAAAGTTTTGATACACTTACGGCAAGTGTACCGGTCGCACAAGTAATATAAAATGAGGGGTGAATCCCCGAGTATCAAATCTCAAAGGAACACAATAAGGTGGAGTTATCTATTGAGGAAGGACTTGAGATTGAAGTCCTTTAGGTCAGAAGGGATGTGAATGGCTAGGATTGGCTTGGTTTGCGGAAAAACAAAATAACGAAAATAAACTACTATGCAGGCCGCTATGAACTGCTTCGCAAGGCAAATGGAAACAATGCAGGCCGCTATGCACTGCTTCACAAGGCGGATGTGTGAGAAGGCAAGCGAATGGAGTGGTTCGCACCGGCGGAAGTGAGGTGGATTATACGGGTCGTTAGCACCGCTTAGCTTGGCGAGTGGAAGAGTAGGCTTGCGAAATGGGTGAGTAGTCAAGCGGAATGGAATGGAGGGTAATGGCGGATGGAAGATGGAATGGGAGCGCACCTCACTTGTATAAACCACAAAATAATTTCACATAGACATGAAATAATTAAATTACCTTTAGGGTTTAGCAATCATCGTCATACAACCAAGGAATCAAAAGAGAAAAGGCTACAATATGAAGGGGGTGAGATTACAACCAAAGGGGCGGAGACTCATTGGAGATTCACGGCCGGAATCTAGGGTTGTCAAGCCTTGTCCGTGCTCGGTCTTCAACTGTCGTCCGGGGTCCGGAAGAGCTGTCACCTACTTTTACATTACCCATCTTCTCCGTCAATTGTCTTCGGCCATGACCTCTCTGGATAACTTCACATGTGCAGCAAGAAATCCCTCAAAATGGAGCTTGGAAGCACTCAAACGATGGAGGAGTCCAAGAGGATGCCCCAACTTTAGATTTGCAAGGAAATGGTGTCCGGAGCTCCTCCTTAAGTTCGACGGCGTTGGAGCGGCAAAAATGGCAGAACTGGAACCCTTCGGGCGCGGGAAAGAAGATTGATCCGCTCTAGGGAAAAGTCTACAGCTTTTATAGAAAAATTGTCAGAAATTGGTCACGCACGGTCGAACGCACGACCATGCATGGACCGTACGATATTAAATGTACAAAAAGCCTTGGAAGATGAAGTAGATCGCCAGTGCAATTTTACTCACGCACGGTCGAAACCGACAGTGCGTAAAAATGCACGGCAAATCTAGACGGCTCAAAAAGCAGGCTATCAACAAGAGATCGTGTGTTTCCTTCGTGCACGGTTGAATCCAACCGCGCGTAAAGTAAATGCACGGGCAAAACAAAACATATAAATTTGGACAACATGAAAGCTTGTGCGATTTTACTCATGCATGTGCAAATTGCCCGTGCGAGAACAAATCGCACGAGCAGGGACAAAACATAATATTGGGCAGTCGATCATCACGCATGGTCGTATCCGAGCAGGGACAAAATGAACGACCGTGTGATTCATGCAGACATGAATACTGGGTAATAGGGACGATCTGCCCACCTGCACAACACATCCAAATGCTGGGAACACACCTCCAGCACAAGTATAATAGCATAAAAAGAATGGGGAGCACAATGTGTGTAACACCCCAAAAATCGTGGTTCAGCGAAGTAGGCGGAGTGGTAGTGCTGCACTTGAAGCTGGCTAAATCTTCCCTTTCTGCTCTTAGCGCACGACCATTTCCCTCTTCGCGCACGACCAGTGATCATGCGCCAGAGATCGTGCGTTAATTTAGAAGAGAATCGAGTTCTGTCTCGGACAGTGCGCACGACCATTTCCCTCTTCGCGCACGACCAATGATCGTGCGCCAGCGATCGTGCGCCCTGTTTATTCTGTTCCGCGATTTTGACCGGAGAAGAAGATCGGACCGTCCAAATCTTTTGTAAATTGATCCAACGGCTAGGTTTAGTTGCGGGAGACCTTTAGGGCTGATGAGAGGGGGTTAAACCCTCATATTCTCTAAGCCATTCTCTCTCCAAACCCTAGAGAAAGAAGGAGGAGCCAAGGAAGAAGAAGGTAGATCCCGCCATTGACGGAGCTCCGGAGCTCCGTTTCGCGAGCCGTTTCCAGATTTGGAGAGTGCAGCCCGGTGCGGTCGTTTCTCTCCGTGTAGAATCTCGGATCTATGGCGAAAAAGAACGCATCTAGGGTAACGATTCTTCCTCCCAAACTTTGGACTTGTATTTGTCCTTTCATTCCTCTTTCTATGCTTGCATGAGGAATCCCTTTCACCAAATGGGTGAAGTGTAGGATTTCCTCAAGTTCTTCGGAACTCCGAGTAGATTGTGTCCGTCCCCGGCATTATTGCTTGTAGAAAATCCGGTAGTCGTGCGGATTTAGGCATTTTGTGTGAAGCCTATTCGTGGCCGTGAGCCCGAATCGGTGATGCTTGATTTGCGACGTTGCATTTAGGTTAGGCCTAGAATGCGTGCCGGAGAATGACTCCGTGAAATCATCTATAGCAGTGCGGGAAATAAGTATAGGCGTCTTGTGAAGATGCTACGAAAGCCCCATGCTTTGAGATTGGTTGAAGGCAAACCTTCACCACGAAATTGATGCGGAGCGTATTGCACCTCCCTTGTTGAGTATTCGTGAAACCTAGACCCTTGTGAAGGGGTTAGGTGCGTAGCGTATAATTAGTGTAGCACTTGAAAGTGCTAAACCCTTACGGGCCGAGGCGAAGCCGTACCTGCGTCGTGCGATAGATCGCGACGATTAGAGCACGGGCAAAGCTAAACCGAACCCGTTTCCATGCAGATCGGTAAGAGGTCCCTTCCTCAGGAAAGCCGTGTGATCATGGGAGAGGTCGTGGAAGGTGTCATACCTAGACCGACCAAAAGCTCTTGTTTCCACCCAAGGTTGTGGCCCTTACGGTGGAGTGTTTTGTGAAACGGATGTTATGATTAGCCTCATGCGATTGCTTAGGCGGTTGTGGGGAACCTTCGGGTGAACCCAACCAACATCATGTGCATACCTAGGTTCCCCTCTCTTTTGATGCTCAACCTAGAAGATTGATTGTGCTTGAAACCTCACCTTGTGTAGTTTGCACCTTCTTTATATTTAGTACTTGTGCTAGTATGGCTTGCTTGCAGGGTAGAAGCTCCGACACCCCGGAAAAGGGGTGGGGTCGTTATAATTTGGTCAGCTGTGCTGACCGTTACTTTGTTTGCCACCGCTTGGTGGAATGTTCTTATGCAGGTGCAGGTGAGCCTAGCGGGAAATACCGGGCGATGGCCCTTTGCAATGTTGGCCCTCGAAGGCCAGCCCTTTTCCTGTTATTCATGTATGGCCGGCCTGCGTGCCGATGTATGCTTATGGAGTTTTGTGCATTGGATGAATGTAAGGCCTTAAGGCCGTAACTCTTATTCAGGATACATTCCTAGGATAGTGGACAGTTCTATTTGAATGGTTTAATTAATGCTTCCGCTTACGTTTCGTACTCTCGTTTAGTTGTTACTTTTCTGGTTATCACCTTTTAACTCCTAGCTAGTGTGGTTTGTATGGCGTGGGGTCCCAGCCGGACCTGCTGTTATACTCTTCGTACTGGCAGGATGTTACAATTTGGTATCGGACTTAAGGCATCGATCCGTAGTTCAGCGAATTCGGGACGAATTCCTTTTAAGGGGTGGTGCGCACGGGTTGTGCATTCACCTAAAACGACAAAAACTAATAAGAATGTCCACTTAGGAATGAAAAGAAAACATACTTGTTTGCGGAACCTGAGCGTTCCATGATTGATGTTTGATATGTTTTGGCTCACTAAATTGTGCTTTGCATGATTATAGGTGACTAGAAGTGCTGCGGGGCAGTCTCGACCCCGTAACACCGCTGAAAGTAGTGGGTCGGCTGAAGTGCCAGCGACCACTCCTTCTGCTGAAATGATCAAATTAGTCGCAGAAGCGGTCTTCGCGATGATCAACGCTCAACCCCAAAGGCTGGTCCAGCCTGCTACTCCTACTCCGGATGTGGCCACTGAGGCTGTTGCTGCAGTGGAACCTGCGGTAGCGCCGAGGGTGGAACCTCAAGTTGTGCAAGTAGTTGCGGGGCGAGCGCGTGACCAGCAATTAAAGCATTTCCTGAGCTGTAATCCTCCTACCTTCTCGGGATCTGAGTCCCCAACGGAGGCAGAAGACTGGTTGTCAAGAGTTAGAAGAACTCTGAGGGCGACAGCGACGGACGAAGCCATGATGGTCACCTTAGCCACTTTCCTTCTTGATGGAGAGGCTGTGCTGTGGTGGGAAGAGCAGGAGCTGCATAAGTTCTGCGGTAGAGATATTACTGAAATCACAATGGCTGAGTTTTCAAAGTCGTTCCTCCAAAGGTTTATCCCCTCTGCCCAGCGCATTGCGTTACAAAACCAGTTCTTAAGGTTGACACAAGGTGATCGCTCCGTTGACGATTACTTGCATGAGTTTACCAGACTGAGTCGCTATGCGGGGTCCTTGGTGGAGGATGAGGAGACAAAGACAAATAAGTTCTATGAAGGGCTTCGGGACGAGTTGAGGCTGCTCCTTGCAGGCCCTATGACGTTTGGCTTCCAAGTGATGGTGCAAACTGCCAGATCTTTGGAGTTGGACATGAAGAGGGTACAAGCAAGGGGTGTTGTAAAGAAACCTGAGTTTCATGCGCCGGCCTCTCAGTCCAAGTCGGATTTCAGAAGGAACAAAAGGAAGTTCAAACAGGCGGAACCAGCTCCTTCAAATGTTTCGGAAGCCACGACCGCGCGGACTCCTATTACGTGTTTCACCTGCGGGAAGGTGGGACACAAAGCTGCGGTGTGTCGAAGTGGTCCCCCGAAGGCTGGTAATCGAGCGGTGGATTATGCTCGTGCTGCCGAAAAGGGTAAAGCTGCGGAGTCTTCGGCTTCCCAGCACATTCCGACTCAGCCGAGAGTCTATTCGCTTGGCCAACAAGAAGCTATACGACAAACTGATGTCGTCACAGGTATGAATTAGAAGTTAGCTTTTTCAGCTATATATATAATTCATATTGTGGTACGACTATATGCTTTATTTGTGAGCAATTAGGTTTCGTCCTAATTTTCAACTATCCGGCGAGAGCTCTATTTGATACGGGTGCATCGCACTCTTTTCTGTCCGAGGACTTCGTTGTGCGAATCGGAGTGCCGTCTACCTTCGTGGAGGATAGATTGGAAGTAGTGCTACCCAATGGATCTCGAATGAGTGCGGATAGGAAGAGCCGTGTGAAGGTGCAGATCGGAAGTCAGGATTTCGACTTGGAAGCGTCATTATTACCGTTAGCTGAATTTGATGTGATCTTCGGCATGGACTGGCTCTCGGAGCAGCGGGCATGCATAGATTGCAATACAAAGGAGATCACTCTGGGAAGGGACACCGAAGGAGAAACCATGTTCGCCGGTATGCGAGGAGCGAGCAAGACGCTGATGTATGCTCTCCAGGTGGTTAAGGCGGTGAGAAAAGGCGCCGAGTTGTTCTTCACCTTGTTGGAGACTTCAGAGCTAATGCCCAGGTTATGTGATGTCCCAGTTGTAGCGGAGTACGCCGACGTGTTTCCTAACGAACTCCCTGGGGCTCCGCCTCAGCGGGAGATCGATTTCTGTATCGAGTTGGTGCCAGGTGCCAAACCTGCGGCCCGCTCACCGTACCGAATAGCGCCAAAGGAATTGGCAGAGCTAAAGGTTCAATTGCAAGAGCTGCTAGAGCAAGGCTACGTACGTCCAAGTTCATCGCCTTGGAGTGCACCGGTCCTCTTTGTGAAAAGAAGGACGGGAGCTTGCGTCTATGTATTGATTATCGAGAGCTAAACAAGTTGACCGAGAAGAACCGATATCCGATTCCAAGAATCGATGATCTATTCGACCAACTGGTGGGGTCGACGGTTTACTCCAAGCTGGACCTAAGGTCCGGCTATTACCAACTGCGGATAAGGGAATGTGACATTCCAAAAACAGCGTTCAGTACCCGCTTTGGGCACTATGAGTTCACAGTGATGTCGTTCGGTCTGTCCAATGCACCGTCGGTATTCATGGACTTAATGAACAGGACATTCCGTGAGTATTTGGATCAATTTGTGATCGTCTTTATCGACGACATTTTGCTATACTCTCAATCGGAAGAGGAGCATGTAGGGCATCTGCACGCCGTTCTGAGCACCTTGAGGAGGAGTCAGCTCTATGCCAAGTTCTCCAAGTGCGAGTTTTGGCTACCGTAAGTAGCATTCCTTGGTCACGTCGTTAGTGGAGATGGAATTGCGGTAGATCCGTCGAAGATAGAAGCGATCCGAGCGTGGCCTTTGTTGAAAAACGTAGCGGAAGTCCGAAGTTTCTTAGGACTTGCCGGCTATTATAGGCGCTTTGTGGAAAACTTCTCGAGGATCGCACTTCCTCTCACAAAACTGACTAGGAAGGATCATAAGTTCGTTTGGTCGCTCGAGTGCGCACGAGCTTTTGAAGAACTGAAGAGCTGTCTGACCACGGCACCCATTCTATGCTCGCCACAAGGTACGGAAGGCTACGAAATTTATAGCGACGCCTCAGGAAGTGGTTTGGGTTGTGTCCTAGTGCAGTTCGGGAAGGTAATTGCCTACGGCTCCCGGCAATTGAAGGTTCATGAGAGGAATTACCCGGTCCATGATTTGGAGCTAGCGGCCGTGGTATTTGCTCTTAAGCTTTGGAGGCATTATTTATATGGCGTGAAGATCGATATCTTTACCGACCACAAGAGCCTCAAGTACTTGCTGGATCAAAGGGAGTTGAATATGCGTCAAAGAAGGTGGATGGAGTTCCTTGGGGACTACACCTTCGACATCAATTATACTCCCGGTAAGGGAAACGTAGTAGCGGACGCGCTGAGTCGTCGGGCTCCCGCTCAAGCAAATTGGATTTTGATGCACGATGAGCGTCTAATCCGCGAGCTGGAAGAAATGGAGATCATTTGCATTGATAGGAGAACGTCTACTTCAGCATGCTTGAACTGGACGGAGGTTCAATACGACCTTGCCGACCGAGTTCGTCAAGCATTGGAGCTGGACGAGAGCATGAAACGCTATAAGGCGGAAACCGTTGAGGGGTTAAACGCTGATTTCTCCTTCGAAGACGACCTTATGTGGAAGCAGGAAAGGTTGTGCATCCCAAACGTTGGCACTCTACGGGCGGAGTTGATGTACGAGGCTCATCATACCAAGTACTCAATCCACCCGGGGAGCACTAAAATGTTTATGGATATGAAGAAGCTTTTCTGGTGGCCGGGTATGAAGAAAGACATTGCCCTTTACGTGGCCAAGTGTCATACTTGCGCGTTGGTGAAAGCGGAATGTCAACGTCCCGGTGGGTTTCTGAAGTCCTTGCCGATTCCGGAATGGAAGTTTGATGATATTTCGATGGATTTCGTGCACGGATTGCCGAGATCGCAACATGGAAACGACGCCGTCTGGGTGATCGTGGACCGTTTGACAAAGGTATCACACTTCATTCCGAACCGGAAGGATGATTCTGTAGAGAAGCTAGCAAAGCTCTATGTTGATAGTATTGTGAGACTGCACGGTGTCCCTCATAGCATCGTCAGCGATCGTGATGGGCGTTTCACATCGAAAGATTGGAGGCTTATCCATGAACTGTTGGGCACGAAATTGAAGTTCAGCACGGCCTTCCACCCGCAAACGGATGGACAGAGCGAGAGAACCAACAGGACTATGGAGGATATGCTCCGAATGTGCGCTCTAGATTTTGGAAAGAGGTGGGAAGATCATCTCTACATGATCGAGTTCACCTACAATAATAGCTATCAAGCCAGTATAAAGATGGCTCCCTTCGAAGCCCTCTATGGTAAGAAGTGTCGTACGCCGTTGTCTTGGGCGGAAACGGGCGATACTAAGCTATTGAAGCGAAAGGATGTTGAAGAAGCAACTTCGACGATCCGGACTATACGTGAAAGGCTATTGGTTGCCCAGGATAGGCAAGCAAAGTATTTCAATGCCAAGCATAGGAACCTAGAGTTTGCCATCGGTGACCGGGTTTACTTGAAGATCAAACCGTGCAAAGGGGTATCAAGGATCCGACGCTTGAAAAAGCTCAGTCCAAGGTACTTAGGACCATTTGAGATCGTTGAGTGTGTTGGTGATGCGGCTTATCGGCTTGCACTATCTGCAGAGCTGAGCGGTCTGCACGACGTGTTTCACATTTCAGTGTTGAGGAAGGCAGTGTAAGAGCCTACTCATATCGTTGCGGTCGGCAAAGTTCCGGTTGATAGTGGGTTGTCGACGAAGGTCAAGCCCTTACGCATCGAAGATACCGAAGTAAAGCAGCTGCGGAACAAGTCCATTCGGATGGTAAAAGTCCGGTGGGATAATTGCGGCCGAGAGGAGCTCTCTTGGGAGAGAGAGCAAGCGATGCTTGCGGAGTACCCCGAGCTATTTCTGTCAGGTAATTTATAGCTGAATTTCTTGCTATTTCTGTTTTATACATTTCGGGACGAAATTCTTTTAAGGGGGGTGGAGTTGTAACACCCCAAAAATCGTGGTTCAGCGAAGTAGGCGGAGTGGTAGTGTTGCACTTGAAGCTGGCTAAATCTTCCCTTTATGCTCTTAGCGCACGACCATTTCCCTCTTCGCGCACGACCAGTGATCGTGCGCCAGCGATCGTGCGTTAATTCAGAAGAGAATCGAGTTCTGTCTCGGACAGTGTGCACGACCATTTCCCTCTTCGCGCACGACCAGTGATCGTGCGCCAGCGATCGTGCGCCCTGTTTATTCTGTTCCGCGATTTTGAGCGGAGAAGAAGATCGGACCGTCCAAATCTTTTGGAAATTGATCCAACGGCTAGGTTTAGTTGCGGAAGACCTTTAGGGCTGATGAGAGGGGGTTAAACCCTCATATTCTCTAAGCCATTCTCTCTCCAAACCCTAGAGAAAGAAGGAGGAGCCAAGGAAGAAGAAGGTAGATCCCGCCATTGACGGAGCTCCGGAGCTCCGTTTCGCGAGCCGTTTCCAGATTTGGAGAGTGCAGCCCGGTGCGGTCGTTTCTCTCCGTGTAGAATCTCGGATCTATGGCGAAAAAGAACACGTCTAGGGTAACGATTCTTCCTCCCGAACTTTGGACTTGTATTTGTCCTTTCATTCCTCTTTCTATGCTTGCATGAGGATTCCCTTTCACCAAATGGGTGAAGTGTAGGATTTCCTCAAGTTCTTTGGAACTCCGGGTACATTGTGTCCGTCCCCGGCATTATTGCTTGTAGAAAATCTGGTAGTCGTGCGGATTTAGGCATTTTGTGTGAAGCCTATTCGTGGCCGTGAGCCCGAATCGGTGATGCTTGATTTGCGACGTTGCATTTAGGTTAGAACTAGAATGCATGCCGGAGAATGACTCCGTGAAATCATCTATAGCAGTGCGGGAAATAAGTATAGGCGTCTTGTGAAGATGCTACGAAATTCCCATGCTTTGAGATTGGTTGAAGGCAAACCTTCACCACGAAATTGATGCGGAGCGTATTGCACCTCCATTGTTGAGTATTCGTGAAACCTAGACCCTTGTGAAGGGGTTAGGTGCGTAGCGTATAATTAGTGTAGCACTTGAAAGTGCTAAACCCTTACGGGCCGAGGCGAAGCCGTACCCGCGTCGTGCGATAGATCGCGATGATTAGAGCACGGGCAAAGCTAAACCAAACCCGTTTCCATGCAGATCGGTAAGAGGTCCCTTCCTCAGGAAAGCCGTGTGATCATGGGAGAGGTCGTGGAAGGTGTCATACCTAGACCGACCAAAAGCTCTTGTTTCCACCCAAGGTTGTGGCCCTTACGGTGGAGTGTTTTGTGAAACGGATGTTATGATTAGCCTCATGCGATTGCTTAGGCGGTTGTGGGGAACCTTCGGGTGAACCCAACCAACATCATGTGCATACCTAGGTTCCCCTCTCTTTTGATGCTCAACCTAGAAGATTGATTGTGCTTGAAACCTCACCTTGTGTAGTTTGCACCTTCTTTATATTTAGTACTTGTGCTAGTATGGCTTGCTTGCAGGGTAGAAGCTCCGCCACCCCGGAAAAGGGGTGGGGTCATTATAATTTGGTCAGCTGTGCTGACCGTTACTTTGTTTTCCACCGCTTGGTGGAATGTTCTTATGCAGGTGCAGGTGAGCCTAGCGGGAAATAGCGGGCGATGGCCCTTTGCAATGTTGGCTCTCGAAGGCCAGCCCTTTTCCTGTTATTCATGTATGGCCGGCCTGCGTGCCGATGTATGCTTATGGAGTTTTGTGCATTGGATGAATGTAATGCCTTAAGGTCGTAACTCTTATTCAGGATACATTCCTATGATAGTGGACAGTTCTATTTGAATGGTTTAATTAATGCTTCCGCTTACGTTTCGTACTCTCGTTTAGTTGTTACTTTTCTGGTTATCACCTTTTAACTCCTAGCTAGTGTGGTTTGTATGGCGTGGGGTCCCGGCCGGACCTGCTGTTATACTCTTCGTACTGGCAGGATGTTACAATGTGCTTACCCCCAGCAAAAAAGTACGCAATTGCACACCACAATGGGCCAAGATGGGCACTTCATATGAGAACTGTGAAGAAGTGAAATATAAGCAATAATGAACTACAAGTGAAGTGCGTGAGCGCGAAAACTAACAAGATGAGTCCAAAAAACACTATAAATATTGGACTCATCACACCCACAAACTTAACCATTTGCTCATCCCGAGCAAATCATCCCTCAAGCGGACAAGAAAAACACAAGCTGGCATAGAAATTGTAAAGCAGAGTACCATGTGAAGTCACATGCTCGAGCGCGTAGAAATACAATAAATGAAATTTTTAATTATACATATTAGTCTATAACATTCTAGGAGCGTATTTATATATTACATTTACTCAAAAACTGAATCACGGTGAATCGTCCGACCATGCGTAGGAAGTAAGTAGACTAATTGCTGAGGTGAACATTGCTCAAGATCGGTGCTCGAAACAGCTTAAATTGAAATCCATCAATGTCGGTGACCATAAGCTCACCCGGTCACACTCTCTCCATGGCACTAGTTTGGTTCAACACGCGAATCGGTGGGACTTTAGGTTAGAAATGGGGCTTGGGTTATGGTAGGGTATACAAAGATAAATATGAGGGCTTAAAGCACATAAAACAAAATGAGCTAGCACAAAAAGCTATCCACGTAGCAATAAAAAAATGTGGGCACACCACACCCCCAGACTTGAACTTAAAAACATGGGTGTGTACACCGCCTACTCCCAATACAAACTTACCCCAAAAAAAATATTTTCATTATAACTCTTTTTTTTTCAAAAAATTTGTCTTTTTCTTTTCATTCATTTATCATTTTCTCATTTCATTCATTTTTTTCTACTATTTTCAGCAAATTTATACTTTGGAGCACATCCACTTATCCACAATTAATTTACCACATCAACACTCCCAAAATAAAAATAAGAAAACAACTAAAACTCAAATTTGGGTGCGGGACTAGGATATGCTTTTTAGATTTGGTGAGATATGGGTTGAGCTGAATCAAGAGGATGGGATAGGCACAACGGGGCTAGCGAAGATAGAACGATAGGAATGGTACAGAAGCTCAACCTAGCCAAAATGATGGCCTGCATCACGCTCACGCACTGAACCAACCTATGCCATGCTTCAAGAGTCGCTTGGGGCAAGTTCTTAGCCACCGAGAAAGACAATCCTTCCTCCCGAGTCGAGCAATACGAATCAAGCAAATGTCTAAACACATCCCTACGCTACCGTCAGATTCACACTGGATTCACAAATTTTGGGTAGCATGAACAATATTTATGCAAATAAAAAAAGTATAAAACTAAAAGCATAAAGAAAAATTAATTCTACACGAATTTCTACGTGAGACACGAGCACTCGACTAGAAACACTACAAGAGTTGACATTTTACTCTATCTCATGATCCTAAGCCAACACAATAATTTTCCCAAATCACAAAAAAATAAATGAATTCAACTCGCGACGCGCTATTGGTTAAGCACATGCTCAAGTGGGTGTTGTGTGTGCCAAGAAAATGACTAATACTAAATAAATGAAATAAATATTGTTCTAGCATTCTTGACATTGAGTGCGTGTACTTGGTAAAACATAGCGGCTCTCCCCCAGACTTAATCTAAGCAATAGATGCAAATAATGTAATCATGAAAATTAAATAAAAGACTAGGTGAAGAAAAGTTACCCATGCTCAGAAATGAGCATACCAGAAGATTGGCATTGATACTTGTTGGGAATCTTGCCCACATGATTCCTGATTTGAAGAAGTCACCAAGTCAAGAAAACTTCACTTTGTATTTGATCACTTCTCTAGATCATATTCTGAGGAAGCTAAAGGTATGTCGTCGAGAAGAACAGGAGATGTCGTCGACAAAGTATGCTAGTCGTCATGATGATGAGCAAAGCAAAAGCTGAGACTTGGGGAAGTTCGTCGAACGCAGAATGTTGTTCGTCAAACGCAGAAGGAAGTTCGTCGAACGAAGAATGTTGTTCGTCGAACGAAGAATGTTGTTCGGAACGCAAAGACAGGTCAAAAGCAAACGCTGAGATTTGCCCAGTTCGTCGAACGCAGAGATGGAACCGAATAAAGGATATCGTCGAACGAAGAATGCTGTTCGTCGAACGAAGATTGATGTTCGTCGAACGCAGAGAAGAATGAAGACAAAAGGAAGAAATGTCATCAAGAAGACGTGGTATCGTCGACATCACCAAAGTGGCCCTGTCATCGAGAAGATGAAGAAGCCTTGTCGTCGAGAAGATGAAGAAGCCTTGTCGCTGAAAAGGCTAAGTATGACTGATGGCGGTGAACATCATCGTAAAGAAGGCATGTTGTCAAGAAGACTGAAGAAAGGCAGCTGAAGACAAGCAATTGCTAAAGTATGTTCTGTCGACATGTTATCAATCATGTCGTCGAGAGAATAACATGGTTACAACAACAGCCTGCAAGAAAGAAGATCTCAATGACACATTCAGAGATAGCATATAGTCGTATATGCAGAAGTGCCAGAATGTGTCGTATAGTCGAGATACCAGCATCAGAGGCAGAAGCAAGAAGAATTGAAAGTCTACCAAGTTCAAAGCATCGACAAAATCCTGCCGTTGAGATATCATCCATGTCGTAGTAACAATGGAAATATCGTCGAGACAGATTCAAATGTTGCGGACGCGCTGTCAGCATTTAATACCACCGTTTGTTTGTCCAATCAGCGCGTGCTTTTAAGGAATGGGCGTTTGTCACTTAAGGAACTTTTTCAGAAGACCGTTGGGAGCCTCGAAGTCTTACAAAAGAGATAAGAGGTTCCCCTAAAATTATTATCGATCAATCAGCCAGAAAGAACTTGCGCATACAGCGAAAAGAATAGAAAAAGCGGCGCAAGAAAGAAAGAAAAAGAAGGAAGAAGCAGTCATCTTCACTGACTCATAAGAAGCCAATATTCATCGGGCTAAGAGAATATTGAAGAAGAACTGTGCGTTCAAGATCTGAATCAGAAACATCTTCTTCAACCTTAAGAAGCCGATCTTCATCAGGCTAAAGCTGTCGATCTTCATCCGGCAGAAGAAACAGTCTTTTATCAATGTAATTCTTATAAGGCTTACGGGCATATTTGTCTAGCTTGAGGGCTAGAGAGCTGTGAGGCTTGAGGGCCAGGGCAGTAGACATGCGGGTCCGACACCGTCTAGTTTGAGGGCTGGAGAGTTGTGAGGCTTGAGGGCCAGGGAAGTGGACTTGCGGGTCCGACACCGCCTAGCTTGAGGGATGGAGAGCTGTGAGGCTTGAGGGCCAGGGCAGTGGACTTGCGGGTCCGATCTTGTCGAGCTTGAGGGCTCGGGCGCAGTAGGGGCTTGCGGGCCTTGCCTGTAAGCACAGGACTTGCGGGTCTGTGTAGTGTAGGGCTTGAGGTCCTGAGTGTCGAGCATGCGGGCTCAGGTGCAGTAGCGGCTTGCGGGCCTAGGCTGTAGGACTTGCGGGTCCGTGGTGTAAGGCTTGAGTGCCAGAAGTTTTGGGCAGAGTTTGCCGATCCTAGCACACTGCTGGTTAAGCGCAGAGGGACAGATGACTACTCAAGACACCCGGTCTTGAGGAACCTTTATAGATCTTATGTCGTCTAGTGTGTTTTATCTGTGTTTATCTGTGCGATATTTTTGTGCTGTGCTTGAATATTCGAAACTCGCGCAAATAATCAAAAAAAGAACCCAGATCACCTAACACCCCCCCTCTAGGTGAACATTCCATTGACAACAAGTGGTATCAAAGCGAGGTTGATCAAAAGAAGACTTAACCGTCTGATCTAGATCGTGGAGCTACTCACTATGGCTGGTGGAGATCAGAATCGGGAGATGAGATCCATGAAACTTCCAATCTGCACAAAGGAGAACTTTACTATCTGGAAGGAAAGGGTAAGGATGTTCATGGAAGCAGTTGATCCAAGAATCTATCTGATAATCCAACATGGTCCCTTTATCCCTATAACTCCCTCCACCATTGATCCAACAAGGAAGGTAATAAAGAAATGTGAGGACATGACCAAGGACGAGCTAGGCTTGGCAGGCCTAGATAAGAGGGCACAAAATGTTATTGTAAGTGCCATAGATGATTCAACCCTCCAGAATCTGATCACTGCAAAACGGCCAAGGAGATATGGGACTCCTTGATCGTGTACATGGAGGGTACTGAGGAGGTACGGGATGATAGAAAATCCCTTCTTAACCAGGAGTATGAGGCCTTCAAGCAAGGCAAGAATGAAACAATCTCCATCTCTTATGAGAGATTCTTCAATATAGTGAATGGACTAAGAAACTATGAAAGAGAGTTCACCAACTATGACCTTAATGACAAGTTTCTTAGATCCCTCACAAAGGAATGAGACATCAAGATCTGTGACATCGGAGAGATGGGTCAGCTGGGCATCATGGAGCCCAAGAATCTCTATGGGAAGTTGCTGTCCAATGAACTTCAGCTCAACATCAGGAAGGCTGAAGAAGAAAGCTCAAAGGGGAGCTCAAGAGACAAATATGTGGCTCTAAAGGCTGAGAGCACTAGAAGATCCAAGGGCAAGACCTCTGCAAATCAGAACAGATCTGAGAGCAGTGAAGAATCAGAAGCTAGCTCTTCAGATTCTGATAATACTGACAAAGAGGTGGCCCTTCTCTCAAAACAGTTCAGGAAGCTGATACACAGAAGGAGGAGGGACCATCGCATAAATTCATCCTTAAGCTCCAGAAGATCTGATCATCATGACAGATCCAGAACCCCCAGGAAGGAAAGGTACAGATGTAACCCTGGTAAATATGATTTAAATAATACTATTTGCTATTCCTGCAGCAAAAGAGGTCACATTCCCCTCTAAGAAGAAGGAGTCGAGAAACCATGAAGAAAGAAGAAGCTCAAGGAGCAAGAGGAAATCTGAAAAAGGATTCATGTCCAAGAAGGTCAGAACACTGAGTGACTCTGACTTAAGTTCCTCTGGTACTGAGGAAGATGCACTCATTGGCTTGATGGCCATTAGTGAAGACAACCAAGATGACATCTCTCCTTGGAAGGTAACTAACAGAACTTCTCTACCTGACTCTGATTCTGAATCAGTAGCAGATTCTGTGCATGATGTTGATGGTGTGTCTGCTGCCAACAGCACAGCCTCAAGATCCCAATATGATGTTGAATCTAAACTAATAAGGCAATATAAAGCCCTATGGAAAGCTTTCAAAAACTATACGAAACTCCTCAAAGTCCAGACCAAGGTGTTAGATTCCTTGAAGCATGTACAATCTGAGCTCTAGGAGACAGCTGAGAAGCTGGCTGCTATGAGAAAAGAAGTGGATAAATTCAAGGAAGCCATAAGGCTTAAGAATGCTGAATTAGGACAGAAGAACAAGGTCATCAAGGAACTTGAGGAAATGTTGTTGGCTGAGAAGAAACTTGCATCCAGCTTCTCTACGCCCAAAACTATCCTGCCTATCATTGACACCTTCTCTGGACAGTTCAGAGCTGGTATTGGTTTTAATCAGGAGACAGTTACGGGCAAAGATTCTGAAGCTAGACCTTCCTACAAGAAGGTGCTGGTATCAAGTCCTTCAGCCCATAAACCTGCAGCTACAACAATCAAGAGCAAGGGAAAGGTTGTTCCTACAAAGCCTGTTCCCAAGAAGGTGAAACAAAATGTGGTGAGACTGATTCCACCCAGACTCACACATATGAGGTTCACCCAAGATCTGTTTGGCAAGAATCATTCTCTTCTTCTCATCACCACTGCCACCCCATTCAGATGGTGAAGCAGAAGAGAAGATATAACAGACATGAATGCTGGTGCTGTGGGAAAGTAGGCCATTTTGCCGTGGATTGTTGGTTCAACCCAACAGGGCTCAATGCAAAGAGAGTGCAGAACCCTCCTAGGTTTAGTGTTCCTTTATTCCACCCTAACAGAAACCAAGGACCCAATCCATATTGGGTACCTAAGGGGAAGTAATTTGTCTTGCAGGTAGGTCCAAATGCCAACCAATCTCTAATTTGGTATTTGGACAGTGGCTGCTCCAGGCACATGACTGGAGTCAAAGATACTTGAAAGAGTTCATCCCTGTGGAGAATGGACCAACTGTGATCTTTGGTGGTTCACAAAAGGGAGTGACCAGGGGCTATGGCAACATCTCAAATGGGTTAGTTACAATCACAAAGGTTGCTTATGTGGAGGGATTGAAACACAATCTCATAAGCATAAGTCAACTTTATGACTTAGGCTTTGTTATTATCTTCCATATGGACAAGTGTCTCATTAAAAAGTCCTTAGATTCTGAGGCTACCTTAATTGGCAGTAGGAGTGGGAATATTTATTGCTTGAACTTTCTCAATGCAAATTCTTCCATGCCCATATGTCTTGTAGCTGATGGTAAAGAGGCTCTATGTGTATAATGGCACAAGAGACTTGCACACATCAACTATAAGATAATAGGCAAGCTTTTCTCTCAAAACCTAGTTAGGAATGGACCTGATATTAAGTGCATCAAAGATGGTCCATGTCAAGCTTGCCAACTAGGAAAGCAGACTAGGACCAGCTTTAAAAGCATATCTAACAAAGAGTCCACTAGGTGCTTATTTCTACTGCACCTAGATTTGTTTGGTCCTATATCAGTTCATAGTTTAGGAGGGAAGGCCTACACCCTTGTAGTTGTTGATGATTATTCAAGGTTCACTTGGGTTTTCTTCCTCAAAAAGAAATCAGATACCCTAGATATCTTGAAAAATTTTGTTAGGAAGATTCAGAATGAGATGGACTATACTGTGGTCAAACTCAGAAGTGACCATGGGATAGAATTTCAGTCAGGGGCCATGACAGAATCTGCTAAGAACTAGGTATCTCCCAAGAATTTTCCTCACCCAGAACTCCTCAACAGAATGGGGTTGCTGAAAGGAAGAACATAACCTTGATAGAGGCAAGTAGGACAATGCTAAGTGACTCCTCTTTACCAGAATATTTCTGGGCAGAGGCTGTCAACACTGCTTGTCATTTGATAAATAGGGCTTCAATCATCAAAGACCACAAGAAAACTCCCTATGAGTTAATGAAGGGAAGAAAACCAACCTTATCCTATTTTAGGATCTTTGGCAGCAAATGATATGTCCTTAATAATTGGAAATCCAAACTAACTAAGTTTGCTGAGAAAAGCAGTGAGGGTATTTTTGTTGGCTACATCTCTCATAACAAGGTCTATAGAGTGTACAACATCAATGCCCAATCGGTGGAAGAATATGTACATGTGGTATTTGATGAGACAAGCCTTATACACAAGGGTTGGTCTAGTTCTCTAGTAAATGTAGGTACAGTGAAGAGAATAGAGAAGTTATCCATTGAAGACAATGCTGATACCTCACTCAGAAATAAGATTCAGTCAGTGGTAGTTGAAATCGAGGAAGAATCTGCATAAAGTTAAGAAACGGCTGAAGAAATGCAACCTGAAGAAGTTGCTGATGCAGAAGTGCCCAGAATACTACCCATTGCCTTGAGATAAGTAAGAGATCATCCTCAAGAGCAGATAATAGGAAATGTCAACCAAGGTGTGATGACAAGGAGCAGAGCTACAAATGAAGCATTGTACCTGAGTTTTCTATCTCAAATTGAACCCAAGAAATTTGAGGAAGCAAATCAGGATCCATTTTGGATTGTAGCAATGCAGGAGGAACTGAACCAGTTCAAGAGATGCAAGGTTTGGAAACAAGTTCTAAGACCCCAAGGATAGAACATCATAGGAACTAAATGGGTCTACAGAAACAAATTGGATGAAAATGGAATCATCACCAAGAATAAAGCAAGGCTAGTGGCAAAAGGATATAGACAAGAGGAAGGGATAGATTTTGATCAGACATTTGCTTCAGTAGCCAGACTGGAAGCAATAACACTGTTTCTGGCCTATACAACATACCAAGGTTTCAAGGTCTACCAGATGGATGTGAAGTCAGCCTTTCTAAATGGTGACCTCAAAGAGGAGGTATATGTAGAGCAGCCCTCAGGTTTTGTAGATCCTACACGCCCTGATTATGTCTATTCTCTTAGAAAAGCCCTTTATGGCTTAAGGCAGGCACGTAGAGCCTGGTTTGAGACTCTGTCAAGCTTTCTAATTGAGAACAAGTTCTCAAGGGGAAAGATTGATAAAACATTGTTCCTAAGGGAAGTGAAGGGCAAGATCTTGCTAGTGCAGATCTATGTGGATGACATAAACGTTGGCTCTATAGATAACAATCTCTGCAAAAAGTTTGCCAACTTGATGTAGGGAAAGTTTGAGATGAGCAGTATGGGTGAGCTCAAATACTTCCTAGGTCTCCAAGTGAAACAATCTGAAGATGGGATTTTTATCTTCCAGACTAAGTTCACTAGGGAGCTGGTCAAGAAATTTGGATTGGAGAGTGCTTCTTCAATGAAGACTCCAATGGGAACCAATGTGTCTCTGGATAAGGATGAGAAGGGCATACCCTTTGATGAAACCAAGTACATATGCATGATTGGATACTTGCTTTATCTAACTGCAAGTAGGGCTGACATAATGTTTGTTACATGTGTCTGTGCTAGATATCAAGTGAATTCTAAGGAATCTCATCATGTCTCTGTCAAGAGAATCTGAAGATACCTAAAGGGTACATCAAATCTTGGCTTATGGTAACCTAGGAACAATGGATGTGAACTAACTGGCTACTCAAATGCAGATTATGCAGGTTGCAAGGAAGACAGGAAGAGTACCTCAGGGACTTGTCAATTCCTTGGTGGAAGACTGATCTCTTGGAGCAGTAAGAAGCAGACCAGTGTGGCAATCTCAATAGCAGATCAGAGTATATCTCTGCTGGGAGCTGTTGTGCCCAACTGATATGGATTCAACATCAACTTTAAGACAACAATCTAAAGATGACCTAAACACCCCTGTTTTGTGATTCTTTAAGTGCAATCTCAATTGCTAAGAACCCTATCTCTCACAGCAGGACTAAGCATATTTAGATCAGGTATCACTTCATCAGGGAGCATATGGAAAATGAAGATATCACCCTTGAATTTGTCCCAACAGACAAACAAGTGGCTGATATATTTACAAAGCCCCTAGATGAAGCTAAATTTAACTTCTTCAAATTCCAATTGGGGATGTTAAACTTAGAGTAATTCTTAACTTATTCTTCACTAATCCCTTTCCAAATTATTGGTTAGAAAATCTCTCAGGACTTGGAAGAACCATGACCGGGTAAGGGGGAGCTTGGACTATTGTCTACCTAAAGAGGAGCTCCAGGAAAGAAGTCAGAAACGGGGAGAGATAGCACATCAATATGTTCAAGTCAAAACTGCTCAAGAAGTCCTCAAAGATAGGGGGAGCAAAGGTGTAGGGGGAGCCACAAAAGAAGATACATCAAATCAAGGGGGAGCTACAAGCCTTATGTACTCAGATAGTTCAGCAAAACATAAGTACAATCTTACATGCTCAAAAGTCAAGATTATAATATTCATTGTCAAGTGAAAGTAGTCTTGAATTGAGATTCTGACTTCTTCAAATAGGGGGAGATTTTTGTGAATCTTGCCCACATGATTCCTGATTTGAAGAAGTCACCAAGTCAAGAAAACTTCACTTTGTATTTGATCACTTCTCTAGATCATAATCTCAGGAAGTTAAAGGTATGTCGTCGAGAAGAACAGGAGATGTTGTCGACAAAGTATGCTTGTCGTCATGATGATGAGCAAAGAAAAAGCTGAGACTTGGGGAAGTTCGTCGAACACAGAATGTTGTTCGTCGAATGCAGAAGGAAGTTCGTCGAACGAAGAATGCTGTTCGTCGAACGCAAAGACAGGAGAAAAGTAAACGCTGAGATTTACCCAGTTCGTCGAACGCAGAGATGGAACCGAAGAAAGGAGATCGTCGAAGGCAGAATGGTGTTCGTCGAATGAAGATTGGCGTTCGTCGAACGCAGAGAAAAATTAAGACAAAAGGAAGAAATATCGTCAAGAAGACGCGGTATTATCGATATCACCAAAGTGGCCTTGTCGTCGAGAAGATGAAGAAGCCTTGTCGTCGAGAAGATGAAAAAGCCTTGTCGCTGAAAAGGCTAAGTATGACAGATGGTGGTGAACATCGTCGTAAAGAAGGCATATCGTCAAGAAGATTGAAGAAAGACAGCTGAAGACAAGCAGTTGCTAAAGTATGTTCTGTCAACATGTTATCACTCATATCGTCGAGAGAACAACGTGGTTATAACGGCAGTCTGCAATAAATATGATCTCGACGACACAGTCAGAGATAGCATATCGTCGTATATGTAGAAGTGCCAGAATGTCTCGTATCGTCGAGATACCAGCATCAGAGAAAGAAGCAAGGAGAATTGAAATTCTACCAAGTTCAAAGCATCGAGAAAATCCCGTCGTTGAGATTTCATCCATGTCGTAGTAACAATGGAAATATCGTCGAGATAGATTCAAATGTTGCGAACGCGCTATCAGCATTTAATGTCGTCGCTTGTTTGTCCAATCAGCGCGTGCTTTTAAGGAATGGGCGTCTGTCACTTAAGGAACTTTTTCAGAAGATCGTTGGGAGCCTCGCAGTCTTATAAAAGAGATAAGAGGCTGCCCTAAAATTATTATCGATCGATCAGCAAGAAAGAATTTGCGCGTACAGCGAAAAGAACAGAAAAGCGGCGAAAGAAAGAAAGAAAAAGAAGGAAGAAGCAGTCATCTTCACTGACTCATAAGAAGCCAATCTTCATCAGGCTTAGAGAAGATTGAAGAAGAACTGTGCGTTCAAGATCTGAATCAGAAACATCTTCTTCAACCTTAAGAAGCCGATCTTCATCAGGCTAAAGTTGCCGATCTTCATCCGGCAGAAGAAACAGTCTTTTATCACTGTAATTCTTGTAAGGCTTGCAGGCCTATTTTTCTAGCTTGAGGGCTGGAGAGCTGTGAGGCTTGAGGGCTAGGGCTGTGGACTTGCGGGTCCGACACCGTCTAGCTTGAGGGATGTAGAGCTGTGAGGCTTGAGGGCTAGGGCAGTGGACTTGTGGTTCCGACACCATCTAGCTTGAGGGCTGAGAGCTGTAAGGCTTGAGGGCCAGGGCAGTGGACTTGCGGGTCCGATCTTGTTGAGCTTGAGGGCTCGGGCGCAGTAGGGGCTTGCAGGCCTAGGCTATAGGCACAAGACTTGCTGGTCTGTGTAGTGTAGGGCTTGAGGGCCTGAGTGTCGAGCTTGCGCGCTCGGTTGCAGTAGGGGCTTGCAGGCCTAGGGTGTAGGACTTGCGGGTCCGTGGTGTAAGGCCTGAGGGCCTGAAGTTTTGGGCAGAGTTTGCCGATCCCAGCACACTGCTGGGTAGGCGCAGAGGGACAGAGGACTACTCAAGACACCCGGTCTTGAGGAACCTCTATAGATCTTGTGTCTTCTGGTGTGTTTTATCTATGTTTATTTGTGCGATTTTTTTGTGTTGTGCTTGAATATTCGAAACTCGCGCAAATAATCAAAAAAATAACCCAGATCACCTAACACCCCCCCCCCCCCCCCCTCTAGGTGAACATTCCATTGACAACAATACTGCAAAGGAAATCCAAGTTCGCCACCACAAGATCACCAACCTACAAAAAGGACGCACCAAGCAATAGCAAAACTAATATAATATGGCATTAGCGGATTAGATAAAGCAACACAAGAAAAATTGGGTTGTCTCCCAGCAGTTCTTTTGTTTACCGTCCTTAAGCTGGACTAAATACCTGTATTATGCAGTTTTATAAGATTGTCTAATCATAAAAGCAAAAGTTTATAAATCATCATTATTATTACATGCTCAGCAAAATAATCAATTATAAGTTGATTTAAAGCAGTAATTAGAAATGAAAGAGATGGGTTCGAAGACCCAACAGCAGCAGTCTAGAAGATCGGAAACTTTCCATCTCCAAATTTCATCTTTCTTCATCCTCTTCATCTCCTCCAATCGGCGGTCATTGATGAAATAACGTTTACCACCCTGCACCCAGTCTTTCAAGGAAAACGTAGGCAATGATGATGAGGTGGAATAGGTGATTAATTTCATCATTGCCATCTGCTTTCCTTTATGAGAATGCCACTCAAAATCACCCCAAAATGGGTCCAAATATTCATGCACCTACAGGGGGATATTTGAAATATCAGAAATTAAAGCAGGAGGGGAAGCAGGAAGGATGAACATATCAATATTTGCATTAAAAGAAGGAAGATTAGGAAATAAAATGGATGAAGAACTAGAAAAATCAAACACAGGAGGAGTGGTTCCAGTGTCACTCCCATTAGGTTCCACAAAAGGATCATCGTCGACCTCAATAAAATCACTACAGGACAAATATGAGCAGCTAGGAACTTTGGTGATGAGTTGGACCTTCTCCTCCTTTGATGAGGTAGAAACCTCCTCACTAAGGAAAATATCCTCCTCAGTGCAACTCAGCACAACTTTAGGTATCTAGAAACTCGGCAATAAGAACAGAAGATACATGCATACTGATACAAGAAAATATCTGAGTAGAAATAGGGATCAAGATAGAGTCCGATAGGAGTGAGGAAATATCCTCAGATGTGGAATCCACAGGAAATGACGACACAATAGAGGAAGAAAACTCTGAAATATCATCGTAGTGATCAATGACAACGCTAGTGGACACATGTGTCATGCTCCCATGAGGACACGGGGGCATGTCATATATTTCCTCAACGATTGAAGGAGTGGTGTGATAAGGAAATGGTGGAATGGTGATGAGTGTTGTCTCATCATCCTCTTCCAATTGCAATTTCCATTCCTCACAGTCCTTCAACGTGTGATCAAAACTCCGACAGCACAAGCAGCGCCTCCTGGCAGGTTTTGACTGTGGAAAAGCCAAACCATCCGGTGAAGGCGATGCTCGCAATGGGGATGCATCATTATAATACGTAGGTTCATTGTATGAAGATCTAGATTCTCCATACGATGAACTATACGAATTATAGTTATGGCTTCCTAAATGGAAATTATCACTAGAATGATTAAACAACTTACACCATCTACATTGTTGATAAACATACATAATGGTGCAAAGATGGATTCACTAATAATGTTAGTTAAAAAAAATCTCAGTATGCATGAAGGAAAATTTAAATCAACAGAAACCTGATTTTTGAAATACTTAAAAGCAGATAATAAGAGAATTTACAAACACTAAATTAAAACAAATGCGATATACAAATTGAAAAGAACTTTATCTCTTGTCGCTCTCTCTCAAGAAACACACACGACTGTGTTCCCCGACAACGACACCAAAAACATGATATGCTTACGGCAAGTGTAACGGTCGCATAAGTAATATAAAATGAGGAGTGAATCCCCGAGTATCGAATCTCAAAGGAACACAGTAAGTTGGAGTTATCTATAGAGGAAGGACTTGAGATTGAAGTCCTTTAGGTCGGAAGGGATGCAAATGGCTAGGATTGGCTTGGTTTATGGAAAAACAAAATAACAAAAATAAACTACTATACAGGTCACTATGCACTGCTTCGCAAGATGAATAGAAGCTATGCAGGCCGATTTGCACTGCTTCGCAAGGCGGATGGGTGAGAAGGCAAGCAGATGGAGTGGTTTGCACCGGCGGAAGGGAGGTGGATTATACGGGGTCATTAGCATCGCTTAGCTTGGTGAGTGGAAGAGTAGGCTTGCGGAATGGGCGAGTAGTCAAGCAGAATGCAATGGAGGGTAAAGGCAGATGGAAGATGGAATGGGGGTGCACCTCACTTGCATAAACCACAAAATAATTTCACATAGACATGAAATAAATAAATAGCATTTACGGTTTAGCAATCATCGTCATACAACCAAGGAATCAAAAGAGAAAATTTTACAATATGAAGGGGGGGGGGGGGGGAGATTACAACCAAAGGGGCGGAGACTCATTGGAGATTCATGGCCGAAATCTAGGGTTGTCAATGCCTTGTCCGTGCTCGGTCTTCAACTGTCGTTCGGGGTCCGGAAGAGCTGTCACATTCTTCTACATTACCCATCCTCTCCGTCAATTATCTTCGGCCACGACCTCTCCAGAGATCTTCACATGTGCAGTAAGAGATCCCTCAAAATGGAGCTTGGAAGCACTCAAATGATGGAGGAGGCCAAGAAGATGCTCCGACTTTAGATTTGTAAGGAAATGGTGGCTGGAGCTCCTCTTAAGGTGGGCGGCGATGGAGCGACAAAAATGGCATAACTGGAACCCTTCGGGCGCGGGATAGAAGATTGATCCGGTCTAGGGTAAAGTCTGCAGCTTTTATAGAAAAATAGTCAAAATTGGTCATGCACAGTCGAACGCACGGTCGTGCGTGGACCATGCGATATTAAATGTACAGAAATCCCAGGAAGATGAAGCAGATCGCCCGTGCGATTTTAGTCACGCATGGACGAAATCGACTGTGCGTAAAAATGCACGGCCAAATCCAGACAACTCAAAAAGCAGGTTATCAACAAGTGATCGTGTGTTTCCTTCGCGCACGGTTGAATCCAACCGTGCGTGAAGCAAACGCACGGGCAAAACAAAACATATAATTTGGACAACATGAGAGCTTGTGGGATTTTAATCACGCATGGGTGAATTGCCTGTGCGAGAACAAATCACACCAGCAGGGACAGAACACAATATTGGCCAGTCCATCATCACGCACGGTCATAGCCGAGCAGAGACAAAACGCACGACCGTGCGATTCATGCAGACATGAATTCCGTGCAATATGGACGATCTGCCCACCTGCACAACACATCCAAACGCTGGGAAAACACCTCCAGTGTATCATACCCATTCTTTCTAGACCCCTTGGTTTAGGGTTAGGGTTGGAGTTGTGACTAGAGTTCATGGTATGACCCTAGGTCAACCTGAACTTAGGAAGATTGCTATAAACACTCAAAAGGTGCACAAGTCAACCTATGTCAATCAACTTCAAATTGGACTCACTAACTCAAATTGGACTTACACATAGGTCCCTAACCCTGAAAGGGGCCCAAGTGACCCAAAAGCCTTATCATAGGGTCACCAAGTTTGGCCAATTTGACCAAATCAACTTTATGTCAAAATAGGGTAACATAGGTCAATTCAACACAATTGGGTCAATTAGACTTGATAAGATCAAATTGACACCAACACTAGATGGACAACCTATAAAGGAGTGCTATAGACCTAAAAGCCTCATCATGGGGTCACCAATTGGGCCAATTTGACCAAAGTCAAACTTAGGTCAACATAAGCCAATCCTTCATCAATAGGTTCAACTGACCCCCCAAAACATGAAATTGGCTTCACCCCTAGTATTAGAACATCATGGGCGGCCCAATTGACCCAAAAGCCCCATCATGAGATCATCAATTTGACCAAATTGACCAAAGTCAACTTTCCCCAATTTTGGTCAAAATCACACATATTGTCCAAATTGGCCTATATAGGGCACCACCGTGACCCAACCAACATTGAGTGGCGTCAAGGGACTCAAGACCAACATATTGTACCATTTAACTCATCAATTGACTGTGTCAACCCTAAAAGTCAACAAAGGTCAAAATTGGGCTAAAATTGGGCATTTGAATCAATTAAGCCAAACCATATGGGCTAAGGCCTCAATTGGAGTCCCACCATGTAGCCCATGACCTAATTACCATGCATGCCCTCAGAAATTAGGAGGAGATGACATGTAAGAGGCTAAATTGGGAAAACCCCCAATTTTGAATGGGACAAAAGGAGGGAATCAAGGAATTGGAAACACATGGCAACCAATTCCCCTTCCAATCAACACCTCTGAACTCACACATGCACTCCCAGCCAAATTCCAGCAATGGAAGTGCCAAATGGCATCTTGGTGAAATAACCAAAGCTTGGCCGACCATGCCTTGATGACATCTTTACATAGAGCCCTCCTCAGCCCAAATTAAAGCCAGCATTAGCTTTAGAAGGAGGGAGGTAGTAGAAATTGAGCTTTAAATAGAAGCTTTTGGTGGAGAGGAGAAAATCGACAAATAGCTCAAACGAGGTGGCCGACCATGGTAATTTCGAGCCTTCGTCGACCTCAAGCCCAATCCAGGTCCGGTTTCTCCTCCCCACACCTTGTGCTAGATCCCTAGATCGTTTAGGTTTTGATTTGAGCTCAATAGAGCTTGGATCTAGCTCTGGAAAATTAGAGCTTGGCTGATTTTTTACCCTCCCCGCTCCCCTCTCCTGTGCATGATTTTGGCCGGAAACCGCCTCCCCTCGAAGGCCACCACCTCAACGAAGGTGGTGGTGGTGGAGGCCGGCCATGGAGTTAAGGGGATGGTCGGTGGTGGCTCATGCAAAAGCTACAAGGAGTTTCATTCCCAGCCATCGGCTGGAGGAAGATGCACGGATGTCGTCCATTTGAGCTTTAAGATCTGTGCCGGACTTTAATATTTCAATTTAATAATCATTCAAATCTGTCACAAACTGGGCAGCACCTTCAAACTAATTTTCGAACCACTTAGAAGCCATTTCAGGAAAAGTGGCCAAAGAGAACTTTTGTAGATCCGGATGTCTACTTTATTTAGAAATTTAAATCAACTCATTTGGAGCAATATAGAACCCTTAGAATCCATTTTAGTGAGACGGGTCATAGGGTAAATCAGAAATTAGATTGTGTTTATCATTTAAATGGTAACTCTGATGGAGCTGAAATTTGGGGCATGCATGCATGTGCCCTATAACTAGCTTGTATCCAAAACTCAGAATTTTTTGAGGAAATTCCTCTATAGTTTTGTTCATTATTCAATTAATTAAATAAATGAAATTTATGGAGTTGTGTAACTCCAAATAACCCCAAATTTTGGTGACATGTCTAATAAGTCTTTACTAGTCTCTGTTTAAAATTTTGGAGCAATTAGAACTCTGCATGTGGGGTAAATCCACTTGCATATCTTTTCCTATTATGTGATATGGTGTGCATATATCCAAAAGCTATATTTTGTGTATTTGGCACATATGGATTAGAGTTAGCCTCAGAAATTTTGGACGTGAAACTCGATGAGAAGAAGCTAGCGAGCACAAAGAATAGATCTAAACTTCCTACAAACAAGACCTACGTGCTACAGCAAGGAGCTCCCGCCACACACCCGGAAGTCTATAGGAACTTTCCCTCCTAAAGCCATTGTTGAGCTCGACACAAGCGAGGTGGGCACTGAACTCACCCACTATAGGGGGGAGGAAATGTGCCTTTTACTTATGCCTTGGGGTCTTATTTATAGGCAAATCCATAATGGACTGCGAATAGCTTCTCCCATCTTCTGAATTGGGTTGCAGATAGCTGCTCCCGCCTTTTGACGGGGTGGTCTTCAAATAGTATCCCTCGGGCGAGGTGAAAATCTGTACTTACCCCAGGTGGGCGAGGTCTTCTGTACTCGTCCCAGGTGGGCGAGGTCTTTTGTACTCGCTCTAGGTGGGCGAGGTCTTCTGTAATGTCCCCAAACATTTCTAATCTCGAAAATTTTACTGAGGAAAATGTTTACGAAATTTTTGAAACTCTAGCAAAATCATTAGAAATTTAATTATGAACCTCTGGAATTTTTGTTAGAATATTTGGATGCATTATACATGGTAAAATTCCACATATTCTATTTGTCACACTTTTTAATTTATGAAATATCAATACTGAAATGTTTCTAGAAAATTATGAAATTATGGATATGATGTTTTTAGTCCATTACAGTACTATATTAATTTTCTCATAATTTTTGGAAGACATAAATTAGTACTTGTTGTGTAAAGTTACATTTTCACCCCTTTTATTTTAAATGGAAATTATGATTATAAATCCTTTGAAAAATTATGGAATTTTGGAAATCATGTTATTTTGTCATCTATTACCTCCGAAAAATTTTATTTGCAAGATTGAAATTACTGACATGGTACTTCCTTTGTAATTTAGAAGATGTCAATTGATTAATGAATTTTAAATAGAGGTCAAATTAATATGAAATATGTCAAAACTCTGGTCAACCCTAAATTTCTCCATTTTGAACCTATGGTATAAATTGGAGCACATTTGGACATGATATGGTCAAGATTGCATCATTGGAATCAAATCTAGTTCAATCTCATTTTGGTCTGCGAATAGTAAAACCTCAATGTGATGATTTGACTATTGGCACCAAAAATGGTACCTCCAAAATTCACACTAAAAAGGGATGGGAGAAAACTGCGGAGTGCAGGTTACTGAAGACAAAAGATGCTGAGAAGTAGGAAAAATGATCACAGAAAATCGAGACCGCTTACACAGGATGTAAGCTGGAGGCTCGAGGCAAAAGTCCATTTTCAGGTACCCCTACCCGTCTATTTATAGACGCGGAGGCTGCCCGAATGGGCAGTTCCAAAAATTACGGGCTGCCCGAGATACAGGAGAGCCGGGGCAGAGAAAAAGGGATGCTAACAACAGAAGGGCAGATCGCCCGGTATCGCGATCTGACTAGGGCTTGACTGCCCGACACTTTGCAGAAAACTTGATCTTTGGTGACTTGATCTGGGCGGTCTCAAAACTTGGAGACCGCTGATAAGGAATCACTGGCTGAACTGGTGGTGGCGATCTGGACGGTCTCGCAATTGTGAGACCGCTGGAAAGGTCTTTTCTGGCTGAAAAGAGAGGTCACCGATTTTCCGGGAAAACATAATCCCCGCACATTTTTAAGCTGCGCTGGAACTTCGAAAATGTGCTTTGACCGCCGAGACCGCAATCACATAAATGCGCCCCGAGCTATAAATACCCCTCCAACTGTTTGAGAAATCATAATTTCTTGAAAAAGCAAACGAGCTTACCTTGCAAGCGGTCTCATAAAAGTAGATAAAACGAGCTCTATAATGTCGTCATTGTTGTCCGCGATGGATTCTCCATGGGAAGACTCCCCCGGAAAAAAGAAGAAGAAGATCGCCACCTCGAAGAAGGTGGTGAAGGTTGTTAAGGCTTCATCGAAGGCTGGCACGTCTAAAGAGACCGCGCGACCTTCTCCGGAGAAACCAGCTGTCCTCCCTGAAAATGAGGTTTCGCCACATTATGTTGTTGTTGTTTTATCATCTAGTTCTTCAGGACCTGAACTGACCCTTCCTGATTTTTCCATTTCTTTCAATTATCAGAAAACTGTGGAAGCGCTCGGCCTTGCCACTGTGCAGCATAACGAGACCACCTCCACAGAAGTTATCCTGGCTGGGTTACGGGAAAAGAAAATTGAAGCTGAAATGATTATGCAATGGTTAGGTTGCTCTCAGGATTCTTCCAAAGCGAGTAAGAGAAAAAAATTTAAATTCTTCTACTCAAAGTGCTAAGAAGCCAAAAAATGATGATGCCAAAGAAGTGACCGTCCCTAAGGCGATCACTCATCCCGAGAGTGTTGGTCTCAAGAATCCTGAGAATACTCCTTTGGAGGTAAATGATGCGGTCGATCTCCTTTCTCTTTCTGCGATCTCGACTTTTTCAAGAGGGGCATATCCTGAACTGATCGCCTACCTTCAAGGAGATTCTTCTAACGATTTTTCTTGTTCTTCATTACAGGTGCTTGACCCTTTCGAGGCGGAAAGTCTCAGGGAAGCTGCCTGATATAGATTTTGCGGTTTTGAAATTAAGCGAAGGTTAAAGATTTTTCTCCAAAACTATATTCGATTTAGGCAAGTGCACCTTATCGTTTATAGTATAGGATATTTAGGAATATCAAGGCCGTATTCCACGGGGCGCGTTGATTACTTCTACTTCGAGGAAAATCACCATTATCTTATCGATGAAAACTTGAGGTTTTGATTACTTAGCTAAAAAGAGAAACTAATTGCAAGCTAAATGAAAAGATTAAGCATTGCATGAAAAGAAAGAGGAATTGTCATTGCATAAAAAAGACATTACTAAAGAGAGAAAGATTAACATTGCATGAAAAGGAAGAAATTACTTAAGGAAAAAGGGAACATGAAAGAGGAAACTAAATTTTTTATTGAAAATCAAAATCTATTACAAGCCTTAATTAAAGAGTGCAAAGCTAAGGAAAATGAAGGTTACAAGCTTAAGAAAACTAGTACATGAAAATTACATTAACACATTGCATGAATTGAAAGGGAAGAGAACATGAAAGCCTTATGAAACATGAACATCAACTTGAAAACTCACTCTCTGTTCTAACAGCACCTCCCCATCTCCAAAATTCTGAACCCTGGACTCAAGGAGAGCCTCTGAATTTATAGGCAAAAATTTCAGATTACACGCCCTCGGTCACGGGCGTGACCAAGGGCGTGACTACACTATTCACATCGGATCTGACAGTGGCGTGGGCTTTATGGACAACGCGGAGAAAAGTGGCATGTCACGGGCGTGACATGTTAGGTCACGACCGTGACTTTGGACGGCTTCATTTAATGCAGCGTGGGCTGTTTACGGCGTGGCGGCAGAGGAGGGATCACGCAGGCAAGTCACGGCCGTGACATGTGAGTCACGGGCGTGACTATGGTTGACTTCTCGATAGCATCTCCACGTCTCGACGGTAGCCAGCTGGAAGATTCTAATATTACACGACCCTAGTCACGGGCGTGACACTGGGTCACGGGCGTGACCGAGGGCGTGACTCGCTGTGGACTAGCTCAATTGGCGCGGCATCGAGTCTGGACTAATATTTAGGTTACAGGTTCTTGGTCACGGGCGTGACTGAGGGCGTGTACTTGTCAATTTCTCCCATTTGTCCCAAAATTCTGCAAAAATTGAAATTAAGCTAAATTAGAAACAGAATTTCAAAATAAACACTTATGACCTAGAAATGACATAAAAAGGAAAATACAAATTAAATATTTACAAAATTTTCTATTAAAAAGTTATAAAATTACTACTTATCAAATACCCCCATACTTGAGGTTTTGCTATTCCAGAGCAAAAGTGTGAGACATAATTTATAAGACATCCTTAAATTTTTTTTTAATTTTAAACTAAAATTTCATTTAACCAAAAGTTAAGTTAAGAGTAAATTCAAGGGGGAGTTAAGTCCTAAATTATGATGATGATTTGAAAAGAGGGAAAAATGTTTAGGTAAGAACTTCTCAAGAAAATTAAGTAGTTTGACAAAATTGTAGAAATTATAAACCTAAATTAAATTAAAATTATAAGAACTCTACCTTAGAAGAAACTTAAGGAAAAGTAAATTACTAAATATTGCTCTCTACATAATTTTCAACTAAAACTAGAACAATGATAATTGGCTAAGGGGGATTTCATAAAATTTGGCATGAGAAGAGATCTGTGATTTGAGGTGATGAATTTTATCCTCTCACCTTTTTCATAAAATTTGGCATGAGAAGAGATCTTTGATTTGAGCTGATGAATTTTATCCTCTCACCTTTATATATTTTTTTTCTCTTCTAATAACAACCCAAAATGTATATGGTTTAGGAGTAATGAATTTTATCCTCTTACTCCATGCCATATAATCTTTTCAAATATTTTGGGTGCATATGTTTTAGGGAATAATGAATTGTATCCTCTTATTCCCATGACATGTGATCTTTTAAACTTCATTTTTTTATGCCATAAAGGGGGTAAGGAAGGGAAATAAATCTAGCTAGCTTTAAATTAATTGAGAGCAAATTCTAGTAACATTAAATTTCCTAAGATCTAAAAAGTTAGAAGAAAATATAATTGAAATCAAAAGAGGTTTAGGAAATTTACTACAAAATGAAGCCATTTAAAAATAAAAAGAGAAGTCATGCTAAATAAATTCTCTAATCAATTTAAAATCATAAGATGATTCTTAAATCAAGATTACCTCAAATTTAAAATTAACAAACTATGATAAGCAAAATTTTAGCCAATTAAAAACTTAAACATGCTTATAAACATTCTCAACTAGATTTCTAAGAAATCACAAAAAAACAAATAGGAGAGGTATAAGATTTAAATTTTTTGTATTTTAAGTTTTTTCATATATTTTTTTTGAATTTTTATATTATCTTTTTTTGGATTTTTGATAAGAAATAAACAAAAACAAATATTAAAAAGCTAACAATTTTTTGGTAATTCTTGGACTTCCCGAGGTATACCCCGTGAAGGGTTCTCACGGTACTAGGAGGTGAGATGGGGTGAGGTCCCAAACGTCCCTTTCCAGGATTTAAATTTTTCTATTTTCTAATTTTTTTGAGTTTTGGGGTTTTACAAGTGCTAAAATAGAAGAAAACATAAGAAAAAATATTTTTTTTTTTGAAAATTTTCTAATTTAACAACTATTTACAAAGAACTATTTACACCCCCCATACTTAAAGTTAAACATTGTCCCCAATGTTTAAAACTAAGTATGAAGTAAAAGAAAATAAAGTGCAAGACAAAACAAAAAGGAAATGCATGATAAAAGCGAAGGAAGAAAGAGAAAGGGCTTCCCTGATTTTTTGAAGTTTGCGCGGGGAAGCGACGATTACCTACAAAATATGTTAAAGAACAAGAGAAAACAATAAAAAGATAACTTTGGGGTGCCTCCCAAAAGCGCTTTGTTTAAGGTCGCGTAGCTTGACCCACTTGTCGATCATATTATTTGTTGAAATACAATCGAATCACTCTTTTCATTAGTTAATTCTCCCGAAAGATATTATTTAAGGCGGTGCCCGTTAACTTTGAAGGTACCTTTTTCCGGGTGGGAAATTAAAATTGTCCCATAGGACCAAATCTCTTTAACAATAAAGGGCCCGAACCATCGTGATTTTAGTTTTCCCGGAAAAAGGCGAAGGCGGGAATTATAAAGGAGGACGAGATCGCCCGGCGAAAAAGTTTTTGGAAATTTTATAAGCTTATCGTGATAAAACTTTGTTCGCTCCTTATATAATTTATTGCTCTCATACGCATTCGCTCGCCACTTATCTAATTTGTTCATTTGGAATTTTCTTTGTTCTCCCGCTAGAGTGGAATCGAGGTTTAAAAATTTAAGCGCCCAAAATGCGCGGTGTTCTAATTCGACCGGAAGGTGGCAAGCCTTTCCATAAACCATTCGATACGGCGTACAACCGATAGCGGTCTTGTATGTCGTTCGATAGGCCCATAGCGCATCATCGAGCTTTATTGCCCAATCCTTCCGATTAATAGAAACTGTTTTTTTCTAAAATCCGTTTTAATTCTCGATTAACAACTTCGACTTGGCCGCTCGTTTGTGGGTGATATACGGTGGATAATTTGTGCGTGACACCATATTTTGCTAAAAAATTTGTAAACTGACTATTGCAAAAATGGGTGCCCCGATCACTCACAATAGCGCGCGGCGTGCCAAATCGAGAAAATAATTTTTTTAAGAAAGTAACGACGACTCGCGCATCGTTGGTGGGGAGAGCTTGCACTTCCACCCACCATGATACACAGTCGACCGCCACTAGAATATATTTATTTGAAAAAGAGGGAGGGAGAGGACCAACAAAATCGATACCCCAAAGGTCAAAAATTTTGCATTCTAAGAAAATGTTTTGGGGCATCTCATCCCGGCGAGAGATGTTCCCCGACCGCTGGCAGCTATCGCAAGTACTCACAAGGGTGTGAGCACCTTTGAAGAGCGTGGGCCAATAAAAGACCGCCTCCAGCGCCTTCCTCGCGGTTCGGTTTGAATGATAATGACCACTGGTGGGTCCCTCATGACAATGACGTAAAATTTTAAGGCCTTCCTCACGTGAAACACATCTTCTCAAAACTTGGTCTGCGCATACACGGAATAAAAAGGGGTCCTCCCAAAAGTAATTCTTTAAATCGGAAAAGAATTTCTTCTTTTGCTTACTCAAGAATTCTTTTGGCAGGACCCGGGCTACTAAATAGTTAGCCAAATCCGCAAACCAGGGGGTAAAAGATGAATTAATATTTTCGAGAGCTAGGAGGCGCTCTTCGGGAAATTTATCGTTGATGTCGGCATCTATTAATGCTTCCGAGGAGGGATTTTCTAAACGAGAAAGGTGATCAGCCGCCAAGTTTTCGGCTGCTCTTTTATCCCGGATCTCTAAATCAAACTCCTGCAAGAGGAGGATCCATCGCAAGAGACGAGGCTTGGCGTCCGATTTACTTAAGAGATACCTAAGCGCGGAGTGATCTGTGAAGACAATAACTTTTGAGAGAGTGATATAGGACCTAAACTTATCGAAGGCGAAAATGATTGCTAGAAGTTCCTTCTCGGTCGTGGTGTAGTTTGCTTGTGCCGACGCGAGTGTTTTGCTCGCATAATAGATCGGGTGAAAATACTTATTCACCCGTTGGCCTAAAACGGCACCAAACGCAATATCACTCGCGTCGCACATGATTTCAAAAGGGAGCGACCAATCTGGGGCGACTAGAATCGGGGAGTTTATAAGTTTCTCTTTGATAAGTTGAAAGGCTAAATTACATTCATCGTTAAAAAAAAAAGAAAAGATGATTCTTTCTCGAGAAGATGGGTTAACGACTTTGTGATTTTGGAAAAATTTTGTATAAAGCGCCGATAGAACCCCGCATGGCCTAGAAACTCCTAATATCTTTTACGTTTGTTGGAGGGGGGAGCTTTTCAATTACTTCGATCTTGGCCCTATCGACCTCGATCCCCTTGCCCGAAATTTTATGGCCAAGGACTAGTCCTTCCTTAACCATAAAATGGCATTTCTCCCAATTAAGTGCTAAATTCGTTTCCTCACATCGCTGCAACACGCGCTCGAGATTTTTTAAACAGTTTTTATATGAATTTCCGTACACGGAGAAGTCGTCCATAAATACTTCCATCACCTCCTCCACTAACTCGTCAAATATTGCCAGCATACATCTTTGGAATGTAGCTGGCACGTTACAAAGACCGAATGGCATCCTTCGATAAGCGAAGGTGCCAAAGGGACAAATGAAAGTGGTTTTCTCTTGGTCGTCGGGCGAAATTGGGATTTGGAAGTATCCCGACAAACCATCGAGAAAACAGTAGTAGGAGTGACCCGAGAGGCGCTCTAAGATTTTGTCGATAAATGGTAGAGGGAAGTGATCCTTACGGGTGGCATCCTTTAGTTTCCGATAGTCGATGCACATCCGCCAACCCGTAACAGTACGGGTTGGGATCAATTCGTTATTTTTGTTCGCAACTACCGTGACACCACCTTTCTTTGGCACGACTTGTACTGGGCTAACCCAAGTACTATCTGATATCGGGTAGATGATTCCCGCGTCCAGAAGTTTTATAACTTCTGCCTTAATGACTTCTTTCATGTTCGGGTTTAATCGTCGTTGAGGCTGGACTGAGTTGCGGGAATTTTCTTCAAGAAAGATTTTATGAGTGCAGAAAGATGGGTTTATACCCTTAATATTCGATAATTGCCATGCAATTGCGTGGCGGTGATTTCTGAAGACTATAGTCAACTCAGAAATTTCTGAGTTGCTAAGATCGAATGAAATGATGACGGGTAGCTTAGACTCTTTTCCAAAAACAAATATTTAAGGTGAGTGGGGAGTTGTTTCAACTCTAATTCGGGTGGTTCTTCATAAGAAGTTTTAATTTTCAATTTTTCTAGAAATAACGGTTCGGGTGGAGTGGGGTGAGAAACTTCTTCTTCATCATAAAAGAGCTCTACGGGCTCGAAATCACTACTTGCCGATGAAACTAACTGGAGGGATGAATCGAACTCACAACACTCTTCCAAGTAAAAATACGAATCGTCGTTTTCTAGCGTGTTCCGCATCGAGGAATTTATTCCGAAGGTAACTTCATCGTCTCCAACCCGTAGGAGGAGCTTTCCGTTACTTACGTCTATAATAGCGCGGGAGGTAGCAAGGAAGGGGCGTCCGAGTATGAGGGGTACTTCGGCATCCTCTTCGATGTCAAGAATGACAAAATCCACCGGGAAGATGAATTTGTCAACCTTGACGAGCACGTCGTCCACTATTCCTATCGGATATTTTAAAGAACGATCCGCTAATTGGATACTCATTCGAGTGGGCCTTGGATTTCCTAGACCTAGCTTTTTGAACAAAGAAAACGGCATAAGGTTGATGCTTGCTCCAAGATCCGCTAAGGCGTGTTTTACTAATGAATTGCCAAATAGACATGGGATGTAAAACCGTCCCGGGTCATTTGCTTTTTTAGGAAATTTGTTGAGTACAATCGCGGAGCATTCTGCGTTTAAAGAAATATGCGAAATATCTTCTAACTTTTTCTTATTGGAGAGCAACTCCGTAAGATATTTCGCATATTTAGGCATTTGTGAGATAGCCTCGCAGAAAGGTACATTAATATGGATTTGTTTTAAAACATCTAAAAATTTTTTATAATTTTTTTCGGCGCTTTCATTTTTAAATTTAGATGGATACAGAATATTAGATGTAGGAGCGCGCACGCGATTACCTTGGGTTCATCCTGTTTTTGAACCACCTCCTTCCCGCTTCGGAGTGTAATCGCGTGCGCGCTCTCCTTTGGATTTTGCTCAGTATTCCTCGGTAGTGCTCCTTGCTGACGCTCAGAAATCATCTTTGCGAGTTGGCCCACTTGATTCTCTAAATTTTTGATCGATCAGGTAAGGTTCAGGATGTTCGTTTCATTTGTAGCAACATATTTTGCAAAAACCTCTTCATTCGGAGAGAGTTTTTGTTGTTGCGGTGGAAAACTGGGTGGATTAAAATTTTGAGAAATCAAATTTGGAGGCGGAGTTAAGTTAAGAAGTTGATTAGGGGGAGGTTGATTTAAATTCATAGGACGCTAAGCATTTCCTTGGTTGCTCCATGAGAAATTCGGATGATTCCTATAACCCGCATTGTATGTGTTGTTATACGGAGCGGTGTTGGGGTTATAGGAAGGCCGAGGCGGATTTCCCATGTAGTCAACATGTTCTTCAATTAAAACGTTATTATCCCAAGGAGGAGTGGCGGAGGAAGCAGACATCTCCGCCACTTGCTTTGTTAAGCGCTGAACTTGTAAAGCCAAATTCGCGTTTGCGTCTATTTCAAAAATTCCGGCTGGCTTATTAGGCCGCGCTCGGGGCATGTTCCATTGGTACGCATTTGTGGCCATCTCTTCAAAAAGCTCTTGAGCGGCGACCGGGGTTTTGTTATTTAATGTCCCCCCGGCGGCCGCATCAATCATTTGCCTCGTTTGGAGATTTAAGCCATTATAAAATATTTGCACTTGTTGCCAAGTGGCAAGTGCGTGGTGAGGGCATCAACGCAAAAGCTCCTTGAAGCACTCCTATGTTTCATAGAGAGTCTCCGAGTCGATTTGCATGAACGACGCAATATCCGTGCGCAATTTAGCGGTCTTTGAAGGCGAGAAATATTTATTGAGAAATTTTTCCGCCATTTCGGCCCATGTAGTGATGGATCACCTAGGTAGGGAGCCCTGCCACTGCTTGGCCTTAAACCGCAAAGAAAAAGGAAAAATACGTAATCGAATGGCGTCATCGGTGACGCCATTGATCTTAAAAGTGTCGAAAATTTCAAGAAAGTAAGAGATATGCGAATTAGGATCCTCGTCCGGTTGACCATCGAAGGTCACCGATTGTTGCACCATTTGTATGATGCTGGACTTGATCACAAAATTATTGTTCGCCACCGTGGGGCGAACTATACTCGACTGTGTGCCTTCCAAATTCGGCCGCGCATAATAGGACATGGTCCGTTGCACGTCCTCATTAGGATTTGGCTCGTTAAGATTAGGAGGATTAAGATTATGATCCATATTCGCTGCATTAGTGTCCCCGATCGACTCTTCGGATTCTACTTGATTTCCCTGATCACGAGAACGGCGGTGCCTCAAAAGGGTTCGCTCGATCTCCGGATCAAAAGGAAGAATCGAAGTGCTACCTCGGGTCATACACTAAAAAGAGAAGGAAGGAAGAGGAAAAACTAAAAAAATATTTTTTTTCTTTTTGAAATTTAGAAAAAGGAAAATAAAACAAAAACAGACATGATAAAATTAATAGCTATCCTCTTTTCAAAATATCTACGCAAAGTCCCCGGCAACGGCGCCAAAAACTTGATATAGATTTTGCGGTTTTAAAATTAAGCGAAGGTTAAAGATTTTTCTCCAAAACTATATTCGATTTAGGCAAGTGTACCTTATCGTTTATAGTATAGGATATTTAGGAATATCAAGGTCATATTCCACGTGGCGCGTTGATTACTTCTACTTCGAGGAAAATCACCATTATCTTATCGATGAAAAATTGAGGTTTTGATTACTTAGCTAAAAAGAGAAACTAATTGCAAGCTAAATGAAAAGATTAAACATTGCATGAAAGGAAAGAGGAATTGACATTGCATAAAAAAGACATTACTAAAGAGAGAAAGATTAACATTGCATGAAAAGGAAGAAATTACTTAAGGAGAAAGGGAACATGAAAGAGGAAACTAAATTTTTTATTGAAAATCAAAAACTATTACAAGCCTTAATTAAAGAGTGCAAAGCTAAGGAAAATGAAGGTTACAAGATTAAGAAAACCAGTACATGAAAATTACATTAACACATTGCATGAATTGAAAGGGAAGAGAATATGAAAGCCTTAAGAAACATGAACATCAACTTGAAAAACTCACTCTCAGCTCTAACAACACCTCCCCATCTCCAAAATTATGAACCCTGGACTCAAGGAGAGCCTCTGAATTTATAGGCAAAAATTTCAGATTACTCGCCCTCGGTCACGGGCGTGACCAAGGGCGTGACTGCACTATTCACATCGGATCTGACAGCGGCGTGGGCTTTCTAGACGGCGCGACGAAAAGTGGCATGTCACAGGCGTGACATGTTGGGTCACGACCGTGACTTTGGACGACTTCATTTAATGCAGCGTGGGTTGTTTATGGCGCGGCGGCAGAGCAGGGATCACACAGGCAAGTCACGGCCGTGACATGTGAGTCACAGGCGTGACTAGGGTTGACTTCTCGATAGCATCTCCACGTCTCAACGGCAGCCAGCTGGAAGATTCTAATATTACACGCCTCTAGTCACGGGCGTGACACTGGGTCACGGGCGTGACCGAGGGCGTGCCTCGCTGTGGACTAACTCAATTGGCGCGGCATCGAGTCTGGACTGATCTTTAGGTTACACGCCCTTGGTCACGGGCGTGACTGAGGGCGTGTACTTGTCAATTTCTCCCATTTGTCCCAAAATTCTGCAAAAATTGAAATTAAGCTAAATTAGAAACAAAATTTCAAAATAAACACTTATGACCTAGAAATGACATAAAAAAAGGAAAATACAAATTAAATATTTACGAAATTTTCTATTAAAAAGTTATAAAAATACTACTTATCACTGCCGCCGAAAAAGAGATCTTGGAAAAGGAGAAGGAGATCGCCGCCGCCAAAGCGAAGCTGAGAGAAGATAAGGAAAGGAGGGATCGAGAAGAGAAGGAGAGAAAGGAAGCGAAAGCAGTTCGGATTGCTGCCGAACTGGAGAAAAAGAAGAAAGTGGAAAAAGAAAAGGCCTCTCAGGCCGCTGTGAAGAAGAAGAAAGAAGAAGAAGAGAAGGCAGCTCAGACCGCTGCGAAGAAGAAGAAAGAAGAAGAATAGAAGGCAGCTCAGACCGCTGCGAAGAATAAGAAAGAATAAGAAGAGAAGGCCGCTCAGACCGCTGCGAAGAAGAAGAAAGAAGAAGAAGAGAAGGCAGCTCAGACCGCTGCGAAGAAGAAGAAAGAAGAAGAATAGAAGGCAGCTCAGACCGCTGCGAAGAAGAAGAAAGAAGAAGAAGAGGCCTTATTGGCCACCGAGGAGCAAAAGAAAATGGCTTCCGAGCTAGAGGCCGAGGAAAATAGTCGGCAGATCGCCAAGGAGAAAGCTGCACTCTCAAGCGGCCTGCACAACCTTTCTGCTACTCAAGAGGAGGAACTGAACTGAGCAGCTGAAGACCGTGCAAGAGCGGTCTCCGCTCTGCGAACTTGTAAAGCGTTGATTATGACCAAATCGCTAGAAGATCTTCCTCTTCCCACGGTCCTACCTGAATCTCCGGAAAGAAGACATGAGGTCATCATTATTGAAACTGATGACATTCTTGTTAGTAATGCGGAGTTAAAGAGAAGAAGAAAAGAAGGGGAAAGGTCGCAAAAAATAGAATTGGAAAGAATGAACCTTGAGCATTTAAGGGGATCGGACCGTATCTTACTGACCTCAGAAACCGCGGTCACCGTTTATACTGAAAATATACTGCGTGACTGCGGTCTTGATTCCTTTCCAAGTATTCTTTCTGTGAGAACCTTGTTAGTTTTGATCTTTTGAAAACTGAACTAATCTTTATTCTTCTGTCTGTAGATGAAAATGTTCTTGAGATAGAAGAGGGAGAACTTCCAACGCAGAGGGTTGCGATCTCCGACCATCTCGCCAATATCCTCAATCCAATGTTTCAGGATGTTCGGTCTATGTTGGCTCGGGAGCGGGCTTACCATGATCAGATCCGCGGTCTTGAGGAGAAGCTTCGTTCGGCTTATGATCCGACAGGCGAGCTTATTCAAGCGCATCGAAAAGCTGAGGAGGCAAGCGGTCTCAAAATTGGCGAGCTCACTCAAGCACTTCGTCGAGCTGAGAAAGATGCCGAATACTACAAACGAAAAGCTGCTGCTCTGTCCGCTGAGGTCGCTGCGCTGAGGAGTGGTTCCTCAAAAATGTCGATGAGGTCGGGACCATCTGGCGATCATCAAGAAATGAGACCGAGTTCCGATATCATGGTTGTCCCTATGGAAATAGTTGATAAAGAAATGTCAAAGATCCACCGGGCCGCGATGACTGCTAACCAGGGTCTTGCCTCGGTCTTCATCTCTATTAATGAGATGCAAGATAATGCGGCCTTCATAGGGAGGAAGCGGTCTCAGATGAAATAAACACATAACACTTTATTTTTGATCGGTCTTGTAATATTATGAACAATTGTTGTATAATGTGCTTTTAATTTTTGTTGCTTGCGATCTTTTACTCTGTTATGATGATCTCTGCTATTTTATGCCGCTTGTTTTATATTATGTGACCTGAGATGCTGCGGTCTCTCTTTATTGAGATAAAAAAAATGCCTGTGCCTTTCCAACTTTCTTGCAGGTACTGGCGGTCTGAGAGATTTTACTGGGCGGTCTCGAGGAAAGTAATGATGACCAAATCACCCTGCGCTCACTATAAATAGCCACCTTTTAGAATCTTATTTTATATTTTCTGCATGCTCCCTATGCACCGCTCACAGCGATCTCCGATAATGGTGTCCGCTCGAGCTACCACTGCTTCAGTTTTCCTAAAAGCCGATCATAAACCTTGCCATCTTTCGAAAGAAGAATATGTTGAGTTTTTGAAGAAGCACACGATTCAGACCCAAATTGTTGTGATACCGCCAACTGAGGTTGAAGGGCTCAACTTTGGGGAGGAGAAAAAATTTATCATTCCCATTGATCACTTTGAATATGGGTTGAGAATTCCTCTCCCTTGCGAGATTCTTGAGATCATGGATTACTACGGGCTGGTGTTTGCCCAGCTGCAACCGAACTCGATCGGTCTTATTAGTGTTTTCATAAACTACCTGAGATCGGAAAGTATAAAATTCACGATGGCGCTCTTCCGTGCGACCATCACTGCTAAGGTCCTGAAAGAAGGTCAGAAGAAAGAGGAATTCAAAGGATTAATATATTTTTCTGCTGAAGGAATCAAAATTCTAAATCTTCCCAACAAGGTTCCCTTCTGGACAGAAAGGTTTCTTGTGTTTGAGGGCGATCTTGGCGGTCTCAAGAATCGCCCTTCTATGCGACCTGACAAAATTTTTTAGAAGAGCAAAAGGATCTCGAAAGAAGAGCTAAAGATTATGGAATTTCTGGACGGAAAATGCCTGGACCTTATACATTACCTGGCGATCTGGCCCGAGATCGCTGAGATCACTCCTGGGGAAAGTGAGTTGTTTCCAGCGATCTTCCAATATTTCTTACAAACTTTTCCTTACTTTTCTGACTTCTTATTTTCAGTGTCCTTTGCGATTCCGACGAAGGATCCAGTAGCACCTGCTGAAGAAGTGCTTACCCAAAGGGAAAGAAGGCTGAAGAGGGAAGAAAAATTTCAGACCGCTGAGACTGGCAGTACATCTAAGACCGCTGCTGAACCATTTCCTCTTCATGGCTACATGCGTCATCAAAAAGGTATAAAAGTCAAACCTTACTCAAATGGGGCGCCAAGGGGAAGACCGTGAGAGTCTCTACCGATCTCCCCCTCTGGAGCGGGAAGCTGACTCATCATGCTACTGCGGTGACCGCGGCCTTATATGGAAAGAAAAATACGGCCGAGATATTTGATATTGAGACCGACTTGCTCCCAAACATCTGCGCTCAAACGGCCCTTCGGAACGCAACTCTTCAGCATCATATGGGGCGGTCTCTCTGAAGTGTCTTGAAGGCGAATGAAGACCTGCTGGTTGGATAATCGTACCAGATGTTTTTCCTGTATTTAATTAGATCGCGCGGTCTGATTATTTCTTTTCTGCAGCAAGCAAAGGAGATGGCCTATCACATTCATAATCCTGATTTTCAAAGAGCAATGGCGCACCATGTAAGGGAGACCGCCGAGCAAGTTATCACGGAGCTCTGAAATCGAGGCGGTCTTTCTAAAGAGTACAAAGATACAACCTTTGCTGCTCTTTTCCCTCAGGCGTCAAGAAGGATTGCTGAACAATCTTTGACTACTGAAGCGACCGCCGATGACGGGGAAGAAGATGTCGTGATCGAAGATGAAGGACAGCTAAGCGGCAGCCAATATGTGGATGGCCAGGACACGAGCTCAGGAGCGGCCTCAAGCTCTGGATCTAAAGTTAAAGGGAAGGGCTCAGAAGAATCATCTGATGAGACCGAGTCGTCCTCTTCTTCGGATGAGCGGTCTCGCAAGAGATCGAAAAGTGAATAGATAATATTGTAATATTTATTTTTTGGAGACCAGTCGGTCTGATGTACCTAAACATTTTGAATGAATATGAAGAATAGTATTGCCATGTCTTTCTTACCTCTTGCGAACGGATATTTGTTTTTTGTATTTCTTCTATACAGACTATATCTATGCGATCTCTTAATATCAAGGTGAAATTGGCATTCGATCTCAATGCTTTAGATTTTATCGATCTTTATAAAAATTTTCTAAATAATTTCTTGTATAAGCATAAGATGCGATCTTTCAATTGCTCATACTATTTTCTGAGAGCCTGAGCACCGAGAGTGATAAATAATCCTTAGAATTGAAAATATCTCGCGGCACTTCCCTGGCAGCGGCCGTAACTGGCGATATTTATTATATTAGGCTATTTAGACCTTAAAATATCATTAACTGGATAATATGCGATCTCATTTCTTTCTGATCGCGCGTAGAATAGGAATGATTTCTAGATATTCTCGAATGCTTTAGAGTTCTGCCCTCAGAACTTTTCTTGGAGTGACAATTGTTGATTTCAGTATATTTAAGATCGCTGAAAATCTCAAACATCCAAGTCCTGGAGGAAATTAAGCCGGCGGTCTCAACATATTTGAGATCGCTGAAAAGAATGCCACTGAAGAGATGGATAACTCAACCGACAATCTCAAACATCCAAGTCCTGGAGGAAATTAAGCCGGCGGTCTCAACATATTTGAGATCGCTGAAAAGAATGCCACTGAAGAGATGGAGAACTCAATCGGCAATCTCAAACATCCAAGTCCTGGAGGAAATTAAGCCGGCGGTCTCAACATATTTGAGATCGCTGAAAAGAATGCCACTGAAGAGATGGAGAACTCAACCGGCAATCTCAAGCATCCAAGTCCTGGAGGAAATTAAGCTGGCGGTCTCAACATATTTAAGATCGCTGAAAAGAATGCCACTGAAGAGATGGAGAACTCAACCGGCAATCTCAAACATCCACATCCTGGAGGAAATTAAGTCGGCGGTCTCAGCATATTTGAGATCACTGAAAAGAATGCCATTGAAGAGATGGAGAACTCAACCGGCAATCTCAAACATCCAAGTCCTGGAGGAAATTAAGTCGGTGGTCTCAAATAACTCAGGTCTATTTTCATAAGGGAGAAATAAGAATATGCGGTCTCAATAAATTCTGACCGCCTGATCTCAATAAAAAAGAGAGAAATAGTTCAAAAATGATCTCAAGGGCAGGTGCGGTCATGCCTCGAGGGCTACACCGGCATTGCTTTCCTCAAGAGATCATTTAAATCTGTTTCAAACTTGCCATTTTGGCTAACCATGCTCCAATGAGTATTCGAAAGTTACAGAGCAAAATGATCCTTAGGGCAGGTGCGGTTATGCCTCGGAGGCTATACCGACATTGCTTTCCTCAAGAGATCATTTAAATCTGTTTCAAATTGCCACTTTGGCTAACCACGCTCCAAGGAGTATTCGAAAGTTACAGAACAAAAATGATCCATAGGGCAGGTGCGGTTATGCCGCGGAGGCTATACCAACATTGCTTTTCCTGTAAGATCACTCAGTCTGTAACAGTGTCCTAAAAAGCATGACAGAGCTGAACATTCACCTGAACTCCCTTGATCTAGAGATGTGTCAGATGTCAGCCAGGACCCGACATCCTAAATGTCCACCGCACGAGCTTGGCGAGCTACTGCTACACAGATGCGAAATCTCCCCAACATCTGTGGTCCTGGCAGATTTACATCTCATGCTTCAAGTCGAGGGGGAAAGAAGTAGGATCCGTCGATGTCTCTTTTGGCAGGATTCTAGCCTTTAATACCAATTTTTTTTATATCTTCCTTTATCGTATATATATCAAAAAAGGGTTAGAATCACATCATCACAATGTTCAAGAAGAGAAAAGATAAGAAAAGGAAAAAGAAATAGCCATAAGCATTTAAGAGAAAAAACGCTTGAGGTCATCACCGCTCCAAGTGTGAGGCATCTCCTCTCCTTCATAAGTCTGGAGACGATAAGCACCATTTTTGAGTATTTCTTTCACTATGAATGGTCCTGCCCAATTTGGGTTAAGCTTCCTTACCGAACCAGATCTTGCTGATATATCTACCTTTTTAGGACCAGTTCTCCAACGATGAATTCTTTGATCCTGACATTTTTATCAAAGAGTCTCGTCATCCTTCTCTTTACTTCTTCTTGCCTGATCGTCGCCATATCTCTCAGCTCTGCAATGAGATCGAGGCTACACTTTAGATCTTCATCATTTCCTTCCATCCAATCTGTTGGAGTTTCTGAGGTGATCTCAAAGCAATCAACAGTTAGTCTTCCTGCCAACGCAATATGAGCTTATAGGGTCGCACATAAAAGCGTTTGGAGAAATTGGAGAAAGGATTGTGTTGGCCTTACTCATATTGGATATAAGTGGAGGACCAATCCTGTGACTGCTTGGAATTAAGTTAAGAATGTCTCAACGGGAAATCGTTTAAAGGGTTTAAACGAATGCATTTATGCTAGAGAAATTCGGGTAAAGGGTTTAACCGAACTCTGTCAAATTCAGCTATATCGCTTCGGCTAATGTGATTAACCGAATTCGACTAAAGGGTTTAACCGAATTATGTTGATTCGACTAATGGAATTCGGCTATATCGATTCGGCTAATGTGATTAACCGAATTCGACTAAGGGGTTTAGCCGAAATATATCAGTTCGACAAAATGGTTTCGACGAAATGATATACCCGAATTTATATAGTCGAATCGGCTATAGCATATAGACGAATTCATCGAAATGGTTTCGCCGAATTCGGTTATAGAGATTAGTCGAATTCGGTTATAGTGATTAGTCGAATTCGGCGAATGTAAATCTGGACAGAAATGTTCTGGTCTGCGGATAGCCTGATTTATGCGTTTTAGTATAAAAGGGCTTGCAATAGGTTTACTGTAGACTTTTCCTTTCGCGATTTTGACGGGAACGGCCGACCGAAACAGTTCTGCGCGAGGGTCTCGTTCTTCCCATCCGCCGATCGCCTTCCGCCGCCGCTAGTCGTCGTCGCCGGTCGCCGCCTCCTCTGGATCGGATCTAGCAGTCCGTGGGGAAGTTGAGAGCATCCTTCTCCGACCTACTTCTTGTTCGACAAGAAGCTAGGGTTCTCCTTCGCTTGTGTGGACTTCTGTAGAGGGATCGATCCATTTCGATTCTTGAATCATGAAAACCGCAAGATCCATTAGTCTCTTTTGGGTTGTTCTTGTCTTTATTTCCGCTGCGCATATTTGATATGTCATCCCTTTCGAGGGGTAGAGAAAACCCAACACAATCATCCTGGTTTTGTTGAGCCAATAACACTCTTGGACTCTTTACTTCAAACTCGACTGGAATAAGAGCTTCTGATCCATGTGACAATTTATAAGGAGTCTCTCCCGTAGCTGAGGTGGGAGTCATTCTCAAGGCCCATAGTACTGATGGTAACTTTTCTGCCCAATTTCCCCGAAGAATTTCTACTTTTTTCTTCAAGAGATTTATTATGAGCTTATTGGCAGCTTCTACTTACCCATTACTTCTAGGATGATGCACAGAAGCAAAACGTAATTCAGTGCCGATCTGTCCACAAAAACTTACGAGCTGAGGATTATTGAATTGAGAACCATTATCCGTGATAATTGCCATAAAGATCCCATGCCTGCAGACTATTTCTCCCCAGATAAAATTTTTCACAACTTGAGTAGTAATTTTAGCCAATGATTTTGCCTCAATCCATTTGCTGAAGTAGTCAATCATGACTATAATATATCGGCGTTGCCCACTTGCCATAGGAAAAGGCCCAACCAAATCCATTGCCCATACTGCAAACGGCCATGGGGTTGCTATAGATTTAAGCTGTTGGGCAGGTTGATTCTGAAGAGGAGCAAACTTTTGGCACCGGACACATTTCTTCGTAAATTTCTCTGCATCCTTCCTCATTTGAGGCCAGAAAAATCCTTGCCTTAGGATTCTTTTCTCCAATGTACGAGCTCCAGAGTGGCTTCCACATTCTCCTGAATGAACTTCCTGAAGAACAATTGGGATCTCTTCTTCCGAGACACATCGAGCCAAAGGTGACAGAAAAGTCTTCTGGTAAAGGATTCATGCAACAAGATAATAATGAGCTGCTTTCAGTTTAAATCTCTTTCTGTCTTTTACCGTGGAGTGGAGCTTTCCAGTCGAAAGATAAAGGATAAATGGATCCATCCAAGATGGACGCTGATCAATCCCCATAACTTCTCCTTCCTCGATTGCTGGACGGAATAACTCTGAGGTGGTTCCTCCCGAGAGAAGACCAAATTTTGCCAGCTCATCCGCTTCTGCGTTCTCTTCTCTTGGAATATGTTTGACAGAGAAACTTTTGAACTTTCCAATCTCTCCTTTCACCAAGGCTAGATATTGCTTCATGGTTTGATCCCTGGTTTCAAAGGTTCTGTTAACCTGAGATGCCATCACTAGTGAATCGAAGACCGGCCAGCAAAGCCTCGTACTCTGCTTGATTATTAGTTGTTGGGAAATAGAACTTCAAAGCCTGATCCAATCTGATCCCATTTGGATTGATCAAAACCACTCCAGCCCCAGATGAATTCCTGCCCGAAGCACCATCAACAAATATTGTCCAAGCTAGAGGCATTCCGACTTCCTTCTTTAATGAAAGCTCACTTGCATCAACCATGAAATCTGCTAAAACTTGAGCTTTGATTGCCACCCTTGGAACATAGGAGATATCAAACTCACTGAGCTTTATTGCCCACTTAGCCAACCTTCCTGAATGATCTGGCTTCTCTAAGACATTCTTTAATGGAAGATCAGTGACCACTTGGATCGAATGAGCTTGAAAATAGGGCCTTATTCTCATAGGTGAAGTTACAAGCATTAGGGCCAGCTTTTCAAGAATCACGTAACGTGTCTCTGCATCTTTCAGAATTTTGCTCACATAATAAACTGGAAATTGTTTCTTCTTCTCTTCTCGCACCAAAACTGAACTTATAGCATCAGAGCCAACTCCTAAATAAAGAAAAAGATCCTGTCCCTCCCTTGGGCTTTGGAGCAAAGGAGTTGATGTCAATTGCTTTTTAAGCTCATTAAAAGCATCATCACACTCTTTTGTCCATTCAAACTTAGCCCCTCCGCGGAGGGTCTTGAAGAAAGGAGCACTTTTATCTCCGGATCGAGAGATAAAACGACTCAGACCTGCCATTCTTCCTCCTAGCTGCTAAACTTCCTTAGGAGACCTGGGGGGTGGCATTTCAAGAATAGCCTTTACTTTGTCAGGGTTGGGCTCTAACCCTTCTGGAGTAAGGGGATGGCCAAGAAATTTCCCTTTACTTGCCCCGAAAACACACTTCAACGGGTTCAACCTCATGTTAAAAGTTCGGAGAGTTGCAAAAGTTTCCGAGAGGTCACTAAGATGAGAAGAGAATGATTTGCTTTTTATTAGGAGGTCATCAACGTAGACTTCTAGATTTCTTCCCTTTTGACCTTTAAAGATTGTATCCATCATTTTTTGATATGTTGCTCCAGCATTTTTTAGCCCGAAAGGCATCACGAGATAACTGAAGCAACCGTCATTCGTGATAAATGAAGTATGAGGGATATCGGGTTTATGCATTCTGATTTGATGATAACCTGAAAATGCATCTAAGAAACTCATGAAAGAATAGCCTACTGCAGAATCTACTAAAGAATCTATCTGAGGCAAGTGGTAGCAATCTTTAGGGCAAGCTTTATTGAGTTTCGTGAAATCGACACACATCCTCCACTTTCCCCCAGACTTTTTGACCATTACAACATTTGATACCCATTCAGGGTATTGAATTTCTTGAACAAACTTAGCCTTCATCAGCTTTTCCACTTCTTCTCGGATGGGCTGGGCAAGAGTCGTTGCAACAGCTCTCTTTTTCTTCTTGATAGGGATGGAGTTGGGATCAATATTGAGATGGTGGCAAGCGACATCTGGATCAACTCCTGGCATGTCGTCCGCTGACCAAGCGAAGACATCCAGATTCTTCAGAAGGCAAGAGATTAGGCTACTCTTATTAGCTTCCGACAATTCAGCGTTTATGGAGAGACTCTTACTCTCATCTCCCTTGCCGATGGGAACGACTTGAGTAGCTAGGGCAGGTTCCAAACGAACTCCATCTCTTACATCTTCTTCTTCAGCTTCTTCAGCAATTCTGATCGGTTCGGGAATTTAGGCCGAGATAGCCATCGCATCTTCCTGGGGAGAAGAGGACATGATCATATTGACAGTTGTTACAAAGCACTCCCTGGCTTTCCTCCGGTCACTCCTGATCCGATGCTGCTTGCCATTTAGGGCAAATTTTACTGCTTGGTGGTATGTCGAAAGCACCGCCTGATACCCGTTCAAAATAGGTCTCCCAAAAATTGCGTTGTAGCTGCTAGGAGCATCAACGACTATGAATTTGACAAGCCTTACTATTCCTCCCAGAATTACAGAGAGAGTGACGAGTCCTTCTACCTCCTTCTTTTCCGTTGAAAAACCATAAAGAGGTCCCTCAGTAGAGAGAAGAGGCTTACCTGTCTTCAAAGCATCGAAGGCCGGCTTGAAGCCGAACTCCCAGTATCAACCAGGATTTTCTCCACCGTATAATTTTCTATTACTGCTTTGATGACGACTGCATCGTCAAATGGATTTGAGGTCGAAGAAAGATCTTCCTCCCCTAAGGTGACTATTCCTCCAACTGGGGCTGAGGAGGTAGTAGCAACCTCCGAATGGCAGACCCTTTTCAGGCTGGCCTTCCTTGAAGATTCTGGTCCTGCTCCACCGTGAATACAGAAGAGATTGCCTAGAGCACCTTCATCGTTAGCATCCTCGCATTCACCGGGGAAACTGATGTTGCCAAGATGGCCAACATCATCTACCTCCTCGCACTCCCAGCGGATCTCTGCTACTTCCTTGGCCTTGGAAGTTGAAGCTTTGGAGGGATCATTCTTTTGAAAAAGATCCTGGAGCTTTCCCTCTTTTAGGAGCTTCTCTACTACCACTCAGAGGGCTCTACAGTTTTCGGTCAGATGACCTCTATCCCTGTGATATTCACAGTAATGAGTCGGATTTTGGGAATTCGGTTCAGAGTTGAGGGGAGCCGGCCTTTTGAAAAAAGGTTGCTTCTGCAGGACTTGAACTACTTCTTTCATGGAGACACCAAGGTCTGTAAGAGACTCTTGGGAATCATTATAGGATGGCTAGAAAGTCGGGAGAGGGGGCTGAACATATTGAATCTGATGGACATGAGTGGCTTGCGGAGCTGGAGCAATTGGGATTGGCAACAGACCTTTGGGTTGAAAGGGTTGATTCCCTTGATTGGCACGGTGATTGCGGAAATTTCTACCTCTTGGAGTAGGAGGTGGAAACTCTTGACGAGGCTTTGAGGAGGACGGGGCGGGATAGAATCCTGCAGAGCCTTTCTGACTGGCCCTATTGGTCAGATTGGTTACATAAGTGGGGTTGTTGATCTCCCCCTCTATATAACGATTGGGAATGCTTATCAACTCCTGATAAGAGTTGGGCTCTTTAGTGGTAACCTTGAAGTTGAGAGGGCCCTCCTGCAGGCCACTAATCAAGGCTGCCATATAAAGAGCAGGATCCATATCTCTGATCCCTAGGATCTCTCTCTGGAATCGGTCGACAAAATGAGCGGCAGTCTCATTTTCACCTTGCTTGATCTTGAAGAGGGTCGCAGGACCACTCTTCCTCTTCTTGGCGGTTGCAAACCTCAAGAGGAGCTCATTCCTTAGAACGGCAAAGCTCGGGATGGATTGGGAGGGCAGCTTGTAGAACCACTCCCTAGCAGATCCATCAAAAGAAGTTATTAACAACTTACATCTCACCCCATCTGAGATGGTTCGGAGGGCAACGCCAAATTCAAAAGCTTGGAGGTGGGACATGGGATCACTCTCTCCCGAAAACACAGGGAGATGAGGTTCCCTGAAGCCGTTTGGAAAAGGTTCTCGACGAATTTCATCAGTAAAGGGGGAGGGCTCCCCTATTCCAGAGACACCTGGGGGAGCAAGGAAAGGAGCAGGAGGGGCTGGAGGATAGGCAAAATCCTCTTCAAAGTTCAATGCTTGGGTTGGAGGCCCCTGAGCGGCTGCTCTAAAAGAATTATGACGGGCAACGAACTCCTCATGCTGAGATCGCTGAGGAGCTGCGGGCTGAAAATTCGAGCGATCGCAAGGCTGACCGCTTGCCATGCGGTTGGGGGTAGCGACCTGCCTAGGAGGAGGAAGGATCTTCTGGGAGATAGCGACCAGAACCTGGTTCATGGCCTCGATCGGCATGGCGGACTCAAGCTGAGTCCGGACAACCTCTTGACGCTCGCGAGCGGCCTCCTGCTGAGTCCGTGCGATCTCTTGCTGAGCAGAGGCGACCTCGTGCCAAGCTCGAGCGGCCTCCCTGAGAGCTTGCTCGACGCGAAGCTCAAAACGGCGCTCAAGAGATTGCAAGGAATTGTGATCGATTTGGGGGTGGTTGCTGGAAGACCGAGCTGGGCGGCCTCTACTCTCAGGCATCTTGAAAGTCTGAAAATTCACCTGAACACTCCAAATCTGAAGGTCGCGTGTTCGTTCTGTTGGCACCAAAAATGGTACCTCCAAAATTCACACTAAAAAGGGCTGGGAGAAAACTGCGGAGTGCAGGTTACTGAAGACAAAAGATGCTGAGAAGTAGGAAAAACGATCACAGAAAATCGAGACCGCTTACACAGGATGTAAGCTGGAGGCTCGAGGCAAAAGTTCATTTTCAGGTACCCCTACCCCTCTATTTATAGACGCGGAGGCTGCCCGAACGGGCAGTTCCAAAAATTACGGGCTGACCGGGATACAGGAAAACTGGGGCAGAGAAAAAAGGGATGCTAACAACAGAAGGGCAGATCGCCCGGTCTCGCGATCTGACTAGGGCTTGACCGCCCGACACTTTGCAGAAAACTTGATCTTTGGTGACTTGATCTGGGCGGTCTCGAAACTTGGAGACCGCTGATAAGGAATCACTGGCTGAACTGGTGGTGGCGATCTGGACGGTCTCGCAAATGTGAGACCGCTGGAAAGGTCCATTCTGGCTGAAAAGAGAGGTCGCGGATTTTCCGGGCAAACATTGACCAGCAAGACCACTTAGAAAATTAGTAAGATTTGGATTATAATAGTATCATATCATCTATATCAGCCCCTAGAAGTTACGGAATTTTTGGAGTGCATTAGTACTATAGTTTAGAGGATTATTCAGTTTCATGAATACACAAAGGGGTAGTTATTACCTTATGAGATCATAGTAATTACACAGCAGGGTATAATGTTTATGTTATATCATTAGAGTATGATTAGGGATATTGAGAATCACACAAGGCCTACACCTTTTAGAGGATAAGAGATCTTAAGTGTTGAGCATCGTTCAAAGAACGTTTGCTTAAGAATAGAGTGAAGGGTAAGCCATAAAACATCTAAGTTATAAAGAGTAATATGGAGAGCGTCTTTAGGATAAAAGGGGTAGCCACCAATAATTGTATTGTCCTGGAAAGGGGAATTTGGGCTTCATCCCATCGCATTCCCTAGTACCGTTGAGAGCCCTTCACCGGGTAAACCTCGGGAAGTCCATGATTCACCCTAAACTTCTAAGTATAACAATAATTAGACAAGAGTAGTCTAACTAAATGAATAAGAGATATGATAATCTCCATCCCTAGTTAAGGGATGGGAAGTTGTATATCAGGACGGGTTAGTCCTGCGAGCTGGAGGCTCGGGAAGTTGTATATCAGGACGGGTTAGTCCCGCGAGCTGGAGGCTCGGGAAGTTTTATATCAGGACGGGTTTGTCTTGCGAGCTGGAGGCTCGGGAAGTTGTAAATCAGGGCGGGTGGGTTCTGCGAGGTGGAGGCTCGGGTCATGATAACTTGCTTGTGCATAAAAACAAATTAGTGACGTGTCTTCGGTACTGGACCAGTCATCACACTGACGACAGTACATTGACTTAGGCGGTTGTGAGGGTTTGAGGGGCCAGTAGGTTGTTTGTACTGCAGTCTGGAGGACGATCCCCAAAAATGCACACCCGACCTTAAAGAATGGTGGGTTCCAGCAAAGAGTACGTAAGAATCTAGAGTGAACCTAGGACGTGTATAGAGGCGTATGATGGGTCTAGGCTTGGTAGTGTGTATACCCGCCTAGGAAGTGGAGGCGCCCGCTCCACTGCTATCTTAGCCACAACGGTGGTACCAGAGAGTGAAGCTAGCTCCAAAAATTGGGAACTAAATGTCTATGATCACAGAGTCGTGTGGGTGAGTTGCACTTATATGAATCATATCAAAGCATGCATATCATATCATACATAAACCTTAGAACATAATTTGCAGACCCTTATCACATAAATTAGTATGGGCTATTTTATATGATAAGTTATCATTCCAGAAATCTTAACTTATAAGTTTGTATGGGCATTCATATAAGTTAAGATACTCATGTGATGGTAGTATACCTTACTTATTTACCATACTTGCGCATACTGCTTTACTTACTGCTTACTTACTGCTTGTTTACTACTTCACTTACTGCTCGTATATATCTGCTAGTATAATTTACCTTGTTATGTATATACTAGCTAGTATAGATCCCTTTGTCACCTGCATTTGTTATTACCCCTTGTTGTCCTTCGCTTCTTCCTCCCGCCCGGTGCATAAAAGTCATGGGGGGAGGCGGATACAAAACTGATATAGTCTTTATAACTAACGGTCGGTTGTGACCGTAGGAGTCCGAGGAGATAGAGCACCATCACGACCAGACAGATAGGGTGGTAGGAACTGAGGAGCAGGTGTCATGCATTACTTCCACTACGAGACAGGTGCTGGATGATGAGAGTGTTTAGCTTCCACAAAGAGTTGTTGAGAGAGAGAGTTGCTTTATTGTTTTTCATTTGGTTATGTATCGGGCATAAGCCCTTACTCTCTTTCATTTATCGTACTCATTGATGGACTTGTATACTATTTTGACATATATATATGTGTGTGATTGTGGACTTGGTTTATTTTACATAGTTTTACTTCTTATCTCTTGTTGGACTGGTTGATCGTTCTTACCGGCAGGATCGACGTCTTGTGGGGGCGACTAACTCATGTATTAGCGTCACCGTAAGGCTGTGGTTCTGGGCATAAGATCCGGGTACTGCCCAGGTGCGGGAGAGGCATCTTACAACTGGTATCACTTGAACAAACGATCAAACAAGAAAGAAGTTCACAAAACCCTGGGACACCCCCGCTCGAGTTAGTTTAAGGACAAACTAGCAGCGGAAGCAGTGGTGTGCCCATGTCTAAAAATCACACAAAATAGTCCATTAATCAATGAGTTAGGCCAGCCCAATTTGGACAACATTCTAGTTTGACACACCAGGACGATTTCATGGCATATACTAATCCAAAACCTACCTCAGGTATAGACTGATTAAGGCATGATGACACCCAAAGTGACTACGAGAAGAACTTTATGGGGAAGTAGTTGCTTAAGGATTAAACTTCGATGTCCCTAATTCTCCTACCAAGTGAGATTATCACTTCTTACCCAATGGATAGGATTGCATCAAGGGATTGGTGCATGAAATCCATTATAGAAATAATAATAGACTCATAAACTTAATCTCCAAACTAACAACTATGTTGCATCGAACCAATCATCGTGACAAATACCAGAAATCGGATAAGGATTTGTGTTCAGTCGAATGAGGATTGGTGTTTAGAAAATGCCCATTTTGGGGCTGCACATATACTAACCTTGAGAAGGGTGTGATAATTGGTAACCCCGAGGATTTTAAAGTATGTGGAATATCAATAGGTCTCAGGATGAGACTCCAGGTCTAGGGTCAGATATCCTAAGGATTGAATGCATATCTAGGATGAATATATCCTAATGATACCAAAGAAATTTAGCCCAAAATGCATAGTGGCTAATCCTTTTGTTAATTGGATTAGTTTGGTTCCAACTTGGATTTCCTAGACCTTACTTACGGAAAATGGTGTCCATATAGCACCCAAATTGACCATAGTGAATCTTGGAGTTCTACAACGGTTCAAAGGTTGGCCCCGAGCAGACCCACAGACCATGCTCTCACCTATCTGGCAGGGTCGTAGGCTCACTCGGTGGCAAGTTCGAAAGATTCAAAGGTTGGCCCCGAGCAGACCCGCTGACCAGGCTCTCACCTAGCTGGCAGGGACGTAGGCTCACTCGGTAGCCGGTTTGAAAGCTTCAAAGGTTGGCCCCAAGCAGACCTGCTGACCAGGCTCTCATCTAACTGGCAGGGCCGTAGCCTCACTCGGTGGCAGGTTCGAAATATGTAAAGGTTGGCCCCGAGAAGACCCGCTGACCAGGCTCTCATCAAGTTGGCAGGGTCGTAGGCTCACTCGCTGGCTGATTCAAAAGACTCAAAGGTTGGCCCCAAGTAGACCCGCTGACTAGTCTCTTATCTAGGTGGCAGGGCCGTAGGCTCAGTCGGTGGCAGGTTCAAAAGATTCAAAGGTTGCCCCAAACAGACCCGCTGACCAGGCTCTTATCTAGCTGGCAGGATTGTAGGCTCACTCGGTGGTCGGTTCAAAAGACTCAAAGGTTGTCCCCGAGCACACCTGCTGACCAGGCTCTCATCTAGTTGGCAGGGCCGTATGCTCACTCGGTGGCAGGTTCGAAAGGTTCAAAGGTTGGCCCCGAGCAGACCCACTGACCAGGTTCTCACCTAGCTGGCAGGGCCGTAGGCTCACTCAGTGGCAGGTTTGAAAGATACAAAGGTTGGACCCGAGCAGACCTACTAACCAGGCTCTCACCTAGCTGGCATGGTCGTAGGCTCACTCGGTGGAAGGTTTGAAAGGTTCAAAGGTTGTCCCCGAGCAGACCCGCTGACCAGGCTCTCATCTAGGTGGCAAGGTCATAGGCTCACTCGGTGGCAGGTTTGCAAGAATCAAAGGATGGCCCCGAGTAGACCTGCTGACCAGGCTCTCATCTAGCTGGGGGGACGTAAGCTCACTCGGTGGAAGGTTTGAAAGATTCAAAGGTTGGCCGCGAGTAGACCGGCTGACCAGGCTCTCATCTAGCTGGGAGGGACGTAGGCTCACTCGGTGGAAGGTTTGAAAGATTCACAGGTTGGCCCTGAGTAGACCAGCTGACCAGGCTCTCATCTAGCTGGCAGGGACGTAGGCTCACTCAGTGGCAGGTTTGAAAGGTTCAAAGGTTGGCCCCGAGTAGACCCGCTGAACAGGCTCTCACATAGCTAGCAGGGTCGTAGGCTCACTCGATGGCAGGTTCGAAATATTCAAAGGTTGGCCCTGAGCAGACCCGCTGACCAGGATCTCACCTAGCTGGAAAGGTCGTAAGCTCACTCGATGGAAGGTTTGAAAGGTTCAAAGGTTGGCCCTGAGTAGACCCGCTAACCAGGCTCTCATGTAGATGGCAGGGCCGTAGGCACACTCAGTGGCAGGTTCAAAAGATTTAAAGCTTGGCCCCGAGTAGACCCGCTAACCAGGCTCTCATCTAGCTGGCAGGGTTGTAGGATCACTCGCGGGCTGGTTCAAAAGACTAAAATGTTGGCCCCAAGAAGACCCGCTGACTAGGCTCTCATCTAGCTGATAGGGTTATAGGCTCACTCGGTAGCAGGTTCGAAAGATTCAAAGGTTGGCCCTGAGCAGACCCACTGAACAGGATCTCATCTAGCTAGTAGGGTTGTAGGCTCACTCGATGCCAGGTTCGAAAGACTCAATGGTTGGCCCCGAGCAGACCCGCTAACCAGGCTCTCATCTAGTTGTCAGGGCCATAGGCTCACTCGGTGGCAGGTTCGAAAGGCTCAAAGGTTGGCCCCGAGCAGACCCACTGACCAGGCTCTCACCTAGATGGCAGGGTTGTAGGCTCACTCGGTGTCAGGTTTGAAAGATTCACAGGTTGTCCCCGAGTAGACATGCTGACAAGGCTCTCACCTAGCTGGCAGGGCCATAGGCTCACTCGGTGGCAGGTTTGAAAGGTTCAAAGGTTGGCCCCGAGAAGACCCGCTGACCAGGCTCTCATCTAGATGGCAGGGCTGTAGGCTCACTCGGTGGCAGGTTCAAAAGATTCTAAGGTTGTACCCGAGCAGACCCGCTGACCAGGCTCTCATCTAGTTGGCAGTGTCGTAGGCTCACTCGCTAGCTGGTTCAAAAGACTCAAAGGCTGGCCCCGAGCAGACCCGCTAACTAGACTCTCATCTAGCTGGCAGGGCCGTGGGCTCACTGTGAAGTTTTCCGTAAATCTAGGAGTGAGCAGGAATAGTATAACTCAAAGTTCAAGCCAACAACCAGAAGCACATGAAAAACAACTTCAATCTTTATTGATGCTAGTAGAAAACTTCATTACAAGGCGAGGTATACATGGCGAGACATGATTACGCCAGTACACAAAAAACAGGGAAGAAAACAATGCTGAAAAAATAACCAGCGGTCTGACTTCCTGAGATCGCCTGACCGCCCGACCTGTGAGTTCACGTGACTAGGAAACGAGACCGCCCGAACTGCCTGCCTTGAACAACACCAACTGAGAACCCCGTGATCTGCGACTGATTCTCCCGAACTCCAGCAACCCGCACTGCAAGCCGCGAGACCGCCCGAACACCTTCAGAAAAGGAGATGATCGTTGCTGCCCGCACAATCCGCAGAAGCTGCACAAAAGAAGTTCAATCAGCAAGACCGATCGGTCACAAGAAATGAGACCGCAAGAACTAGCCGCGAGTTCTGCTTACACTTGGTGCGACAGTGGCTCCTATTTATAGGCGTGAGACCTAATCCAGTCACCACCCTATGAGATAGGATCACCACCCTTGATCGCGTGACAAGACCGGTCAACCTGCGCGATCAGCAAAAGATCCTCCTGCTTAGTGAGCTCGCCGACTTCAACAGAAGCCGCGCGATCATGACAACTCGCTCGGTCATGACGCTCACCACCTGTGTTCGCCACCCGACCTCCTCCAGAGACTGCGAACACACCAGGCCGGTTAGGACAACAGCCCGCCAAGTCGACCAAACACCTGTGACCGCATATACCAGCAGATCGCCGAAGGACCAGCTATGTGAACACAAATCGGAGACCGCGCAACTAAGAAGACCTTAGTCCGCTCTCACCACAAATAAAATGGACAGGCACCAGACCAGGCTGCCCCTCCCACCACGCGATCACACGCACCAGATCGCGCGGTTACACCGAACAGAAGACAGCTCGCCACGCGGTCACACAACCAGACCGCGCGGCATCACCTCGGCCCCCTTGGACAGAAGAACGGAGGTCACGCTGAATAGCCCATGGCTTAGACCAAGGAGGTCAGACCGTCATAGGAGACCGCAAGACCGTGCGGTCAGACCAGACCGCGCGGTCTCCCCCCAGACCGCAAACTTCACAAACTTCCACTTCAACATTTTCAGCACTCCCCCTTGAAGTGGGAAGTTGAAAACAGTCCAAGTAAACTCCTTAGCCAAGTGAACGGCCCCTTCGCCAGCGCCTTTGCTAATATGTCAGCAATGTTGTCCTGACTCCAAACATGCTCGATCTCGATATGCTTGGTCCTCGCATGACAAACTGGATTAGTAACCTGTTTGAGAGCACTCTCATTGTCGCCGTGGAGCAGATTCGGACCCCGAACCTCATTATGGACATCTCCCACCAACCTCCTAAGCCAGATGGCTTCTTGAGCTGCCAAGGCCGAAGACTTGTATTCCGCTTCCATGGTGGAGACCGACACGGAATCCTTCTTCTTGCTGCACCATGATATAGCCGTGGGGCCCGCCATGAAGACTTATCCTGACGTCGACTTTCGATCATCCGAATCTCCCCCATAATCAGCATCCATGTACGCATGCACCTCGAAGCCTACATCCCTCCTGTAAAGGAGACCCATATCCGAAGTCGCCTTGACATACTTCAATATATTCTTGGCAGCTAGAAGATGAGGCATCCGTGGTTCCGCCATCTACCGACTCACCCTGCCAACTGCATATGCAATATCCGTCCTAGTGATCGTCAGATAAATCAAGCTCCCAACTAGAGCCCGGAACACCAGCAGATCTTCTAGAATCCTCCCCTCAGCCTTCCGAAGTTTCATGGCCTTCTCCAGAGGTGTAAAGATGCACTTCCCTTCCTTCATGCCGAACCGCTCCACGATTCGCTCTGCATATCCAGCCTGGGACACCAGCACTCCACTTCCCTTCCTCTACACTTCGAGTCCAAGGAAATGGTGAAGTTCACCCAAGTCCTTCGTCACAAACCTGATGGATAGCTCAGCCTGAAGCTTTGCTACTTCCTCCTTCGAATTCCCCGTCACGACAATATCGTAGACGTAAAGCAGCACGATGACTTGAAGCTCCCCGCTCTTCTTGACGAACAAGCTTGAGTCTGAGTCTGAAGCACCAAATCCACAGAATAGGAGATATTCTGCTATCTTTCCATACCACGCCCTAGGCGCTTTCTTCAACCCATACAGGGCCTTCTTCAACTTGCAGACATAGTCAGGAAAATCTTCAGATACGAAGCCAGGAGGCTGGACCATGAAGATGTCCTTGTCAATCTCGCCGTACAAGAACGCATTCTTTACGTCGAGCTTCCAAATCTCCCACCCCCAACATGCCGCCAAGGCAATCACAACCCGAACTGAAGAAATTTTTGCCACCAGACTGAATGTCTCTTCATAGTCCTCAATGTATTGCTGCAAGAATCCCCGAGCCACAAGGCGAGCCTTGTATCGCTCGATACTGCCGTCAGCCTTCTTCTTGAGCTTATAGACCCACTTGCATGTCACAGGGGTGATACCCTTGGGCCTAGGCACCAGAGACCAAGTCTCATTCTTCTCAAGAGCACTCATCTCTTCCTGCATAGCTGAATCCCACTATTCCACGCCTTTGGCCTTCTCGAAGCTCATTGGTTCCCGCTCATCCAAGGTACCAGCAAAGAAACATGAGACAAAGCTCACCATGTTTCATCCTGTATAACGATCTGGGGAAATGATCGTTCACTTCGATCTCCTCAGCTCCTTCCCCTGACTCGTAACATCCTCAGCTGCTTCTTCCCTAGTTCCCCTTCCAGACGTACTAGGAGCATCGCTCCCCCTGCTTCCTGATCCAGAAGCCTCCGTCTCAGAACTAGAGGTAGATGGACCACCTGGTGACACAGGTAGCTCCACCTGAAGATTTTCCACAGCTTTCTCTGGCTCCTCCACCCTGCTTTCTGGTAGCTCAACACCAGAACTTCCCTTGTAAGACGTCACCTAGTCGAACATGGCGTCGCGAGATACTACAAATCTCCGCGTCTCCGGGTCCATGCACCTCCAGCCTTTCGTCCGATCATCATATCCCACGAAGACCAGCTTCGTTGTTTTCGCATCTAGCTTCGTCCGAAGCGCATCTGGAACGTGCACATAGCAGGTGGAACCAAACACCCGAAGGTGTGTCACACTTGGCTTTTATTTGAACATCATCTCATGCGGGGTCAACATGTTGATGGGACTGAGAGGCATCCTGTTGATGACGTAGGCAGCACAAGACATTTCCTTCGCCCAGAAGGACTTTGGGATACTCTTGGCATGCAGCCAACACTTGCAGGTCTCCGTCAGATAACGGATCTTAAAATCTGCAACTCTATTTTGTTGTGGATTATGTGCACAAGTAATCTCCCTTCGGATGCCCGCCTTCCTGCAAAAACTTGAGAACTCACCAGAGGTGAACTCCCCTCCGTTGTCAGTCCTCAGCTTCTTAACCCGCAGACCAAGCCGACCCTCCACAAGCTCCTTGAACTCCACAAACTTGGCAAACGCCTCCGCCTTCTCTTTTAAGAAATAAACCCAGACATATCTAGTGTAATCATCGATCATCACCAGCATATATCTGCTGCCTCCAAGGTTTGGGGTAGCAGTCGGTCCCATCAAGTCACCGTGGATGCACTCCAACGACACACTACTCCTTGTCTGCGACTTATCAAACGGCAGTCAATGAGACTTACCGAACTGACATCCCACACAAACGTGACTGTCACTGTAGGAAGATAGACTAGGCAGGCCCTTGACTAGACCTTTCACCACCATAGCCTTCAGCTTTTCCATCCCTACATGCCCTAACCTCTCGTGCCATATGACGGCACTATCATTCATCCTCATCTTGTCGACATAAGAACTTGTCGATAAAACGAACAAGTCTTTTGCCCTTCTCCCCACATGAACGACCTCCGCTTTCACCGCTTCAACATTTCGAAGAAGCCTTACTTCTATTGGACCAGACAGAACGTGATACCCAGCATCTATAGCGTTGGTCATGGAGAAGAGGTTTTTCCTCATTTTGGGCACATGATAGACACTCTTCAAGGTTAGTGTCCCTCTATCACTGCCTAAGGAAACAACCCCCACCTTCTTGACACTATGCACGGTATTATCAACAGTTATGATGGCATCGTTACCTAAGTAAGGCTGCACTAAAGTAAGCTTCGACTCATCCCCGGTGAGGTGATGACCACACCTCGAGTCCACGATCCCTTCAGCCTTGGGAAGCATAGCCCCTCTCCTGCGGTCCAGAAGTTGAAGGACCATTGCCTCCTCCAGCGGTCTTCTTCTTCTCCCACTTCTTCTTCTTTCCTGTGAAGAGAACCTCGCCATCTACCCCAGACACTGACACCCCCGCCATCTGCCTTGCCACACTCTCCTGTGACGTAAGCAGATTTTCCAGCTCCAGCAGAGATGGTTGATTTGCACAACCCTGCACTGACATCACAAAGGCCACATACTCCTTCCGCAAGCCACGGGTGATGTGCCTCTTCAGCTTCGCCTCAGAAATTGGCTCATCAGGACCCAGTGCGGAAATTTCAGCGCACAAGTTCTTCATCTTCAAGAAGAATGTAGAGATAGAAAGATCACCTTGAGCCGATCTGGCCAGCTCATTCTCCAGGAATTGAAGTCTTGCCACATTCTTCTTGTTAAACAGCCCATCCAGGGCTCTCCAGATTTCACCAGCTGATCCACACCCCAAGATGTGATCAAACAAGTCAGGTGATATTTCCCTCTTCAGGGCGAACTCTGGTTTGGCATTAATCCGCCTCCAGTTCCTCACCTCATGACTGGTATCCCCAATTAAGATAACTTCCTCAGTGCTCTCTCCTTCAACCACCTCCCAGAGGTCCTCACCCAGAAGATAACTCTGCAGACAAGACCTCCACTTCTTAAAGACCCCTTGCTTCCTTGGCCCTACCACTGGTTCCTTCTTCACAAAGGCGATGACAACTTAGAGTTAATCACTGCTCTATCCACTCCAACCTCGCTCTAATACCATGTGAAATTTTCTGTAGATCTAGGAGTGAGAAGGAATAGTATAACTCAAAGTTCAAGCCAACAACCAGAAGCACATGAAAAACAACTTCAATCTTTATTGATGCTAGCAGAAAACTTCATTACAAGGTGAGGTATACATGGCGAGACAAGATTTCGCCAGTACACAAAAAATAGGAAAAAAAACAATGCTGAAAAAATAACCAGCGGTCTGACTTCCTGAGATCGCCTGACTGCCCGACCTGCGAGTTCGCGCGACTAGGAAATGAGACCGTCGGAACTGCCTGCCTTGAACAACACCAACTGAGAACCTCGCGATCTTCCACTGATTCTCTCGAACTCCAGCAACCCGCACTGCAAGCCGCGAGACCGCCCGAACACCTTCAGAAAAGGAGATGACCGCTGCTGCCCGCACAATCCGCAGAAGCTGCACAAAAGAAGTTCAATCAGCAAGACCGACCGGTCACATGATATGAGACCGCAAGAACAAGCCGCGAGTTCTGCTTAGACTTGGTGCGATAATTTTGCTGCTACAGTGGCTCCTATTTATAGGCATGAGACCTGATCTAGTCACCACCCTATGAGATAGGATCACCAACCTTGATCGCGTGACAAGACCGGTCAACCCGCACGATCAACAAAAGATCCTCCTGCTTAGTGAGCTCACCGACTTCAACAGAAGCCGCGCGATCATGACAACTCGCCCGGTCATGACGCTCACCACCTGTGTTCGCCACCCGACCTCCTCCAGAGACTGCGAACACACCAGGCTGACTACGATAACAGCCCGCCAAGTCGACCAAACACCTGTGACCACATATACCAGCAGATCGCCGAAGGACCAGCTATGCGAACACAAACCGGAGACTGCGCGACTAAGAAGACATTAGTTTGCGCTCACCACAAAGAAAATGGGCAGACACCAGACCGGGTTGCCCCTCCCACCATGCGATCACAAGCACCAGATCGCGCGGTTACACCGAACAGAAGACAGCTCGTCATGCGGTCACACGACCAGACCGCGCGGCCTCACCTCGGAGCCCTTGGACAAAAGAACGGCGGTCACGCTGAATTGCCCACGGCATAGACTAAGGAGGTCAGACCGTCAGAGGAGACCGCTAGACCGTGCGGTCAGACTAGACCGCGCGGTCTCCCCCCAGACCGCCAACTTCACAAACTTCCACTTCAACATTTTCAACACTCACTCGGTTGTAGGTTCGAAAGATTCAAAGGTTGGCCCCGAGCAGACCCGCTGACCAGGCTCTTATCTAGCTGGCAGGGTTGTAGGCTCACTCGGTGGTCGGTTCAGAAGACTCAAAGGTTGTCCCCGAGCAGACCTGCTGACCAGGCTCTCATCCAGTTGGCATGGTCGTATGCTCACTCGGTGGCAGGTTCAAAAGGTTCAAAGGTTGGCCCCGAGCAGACCCACTGACCAGGCTCTCACCTAGCTGGCAGGGCCGTAGGATCACTCAGTGGCAGGTTTGAAAGATTCAAAGGTTGGACCCGAGCAGACCCGCTGACCAGGCTGTCACCTAGCTGGCATGGCCGTAGGCTCACTCGGTGGCAGGTTTGAAAAGTTCAAAGGTTGGCCCTGAGCATACCCGCTGACCAGGCTCTCATCTAAGTGGCAGGGTCGTAGGCTCACTCGGTGGCAGGTTCGAAAGACTCAAAGTTTGGCCCGGAGCAGACCCGCTGACCAGGATCTCATTTAGCTGGCAGGGTCGTAAGCTCACTCTGTGGCACGTTTAGAAGATTTAAAGGTTGGCCCCGAGCAGACCCGCTGACCAGGATCTCATCTAGATGGCACGACCGTAGGCTCACTCGGTGGCAGGTTCGAAAGACTCAAAGTTTGTCCCCGAGCAGACACGCTGACTAGGCTCTCATCTAGCTGATAGGGCCGTAGGCTCACTTGATGGCAGGTTCAAAAGGTTTAAAGGTTGGCCCCGAGCCGACCCACTGACTAGGCTCTCACCTAGATGGCAGGGTTGTAGGCTCACTCGGTGGAAAGTTCGAAAGGTTCAAAGGTTGGCTCCACGCAGACCCGCTGACCAGGCTCTCACCTAGCTGGAAGGGTCATAGGCTCACTCGGTGGAAGGTTCGAAAGGTTAAAAGGTTGGCCCCGAGCAGACCCACTGACCAGGCTCTCATCTAGCTGGCAGGGTCGTTGGCTCACTCAGTGGCAGGTTCGAAAGATTCAAAGGTTGGCCCCGAGCAGACCCGCTGACCAGGCTATCATCTAGCTGACAGGGTCGTAGTCTCACTCGGTGGCAGGTTCGCAAGGTTCAAAGGATGACCCCGAGCAGACCCGCTGACCAGGCTCTCACCTAGCTGGCAAGGTTGTAGGCTCACTCGGTGGCATGTTCGAAAGACTCAAAGGTTTGCCCCGAGTAGACCCGTTGACCAGGCTCTCATCTAGCTGGCAGGGATTGTTAAAATTTTTGATTGGACCGTTTAGGAGTAAGCAGGAGTTGTATCAATAAGAGTTATAGCCAAACAACCACAATGCCAAAACCAGCAACACAAGAAATCTTTATTGAAATAATACTGCTTTACAATGCGAGGCATACATGGCGAGACATGATTCATAAGAATCACGGAGACGAGAAGAACAAACACACCAAAAAACAGAAACCGGCGGTCTGCCAGAAAGAGACCGCACGGATTGCAACAAAGGTTCAGGCCGCCCGGATTGTTCTGCTGTACTCCCAGACCGCTTGCGCAGTCAGACTGCAGAAACACCTTGATACCGCACGAACAGGAGCAGACAAACTGCACTGCCAGACCGCAATCTCAGCCCGCACGAACTGAAGCTTATTCAAATGAACAAAGAACTGAAGCTGTTGCCAGACCGAACTCGAATCGCCTAACCGCTGAAGGTCGCCTGATCGCTGAGTTTACTGCGAACAGCACAAGAACAATAAACCAGTTCGCTGACAAGCCGCAGACGAACTGTTTATTCGAGCCACCGGAAATCACCAAGGAAGGAGACCGAAACCTGCTGACCGCAAACCTGCGAACACAACAAACGGTTAACTCGCAACCAAGCCGCGCGAACTCAAACTTGAGACCGCAAGAATCTATCCGGGCTCTTGTTCTTACAGTTCTCGTTATGAATGACGGGCCATGCACCCCTATTTATAGGCGGGAGGACGGATGTCGTCACCGCACAAACCGGGATACAGTCACCACCCATCAGCTCGCGAACAGTCTCCAAAACCAGACCGCGCGAACACAGCACTTGGACAAAATTCAGTCCAAGACCGAAGTCAGCAGCAAGCCGCGCACAAACCGCACGGACACAGCGATCACCCTTCCTGAGATCGCCAACACAGAGAAGCAACTAGCCGACTTGAACCAAGTCGCCAGAATAGAAACCAAGCCGCCCGGTCTCATCGGTCAACCAAGAACAGACCGACTAGAACAAGACCGGAAACAACCCGCAACAGGTCACCAGAACCAGCGACCTAAACCAAGAAGCAAGCTGGCCGATCGCATCAGACCGCCAGGAACAAACCGCCAGAGCACCAGCGCAGACCGCGCGGTCTCTGCGGTCTCCAGCCTTCAAACCGGCCGGACTCCTATCCACTTCACTTCAACAATTTCAACACTCCCCCTTGAAGTGGGAAGTGGAAACTAGCCCGAGCAACTCCCTTAACCGAGTAAACGGTCCCTTTGCCAGCGGCTTTGTGAAGATGTCTGCGACATTGTCCGCACTCCGAACATGCTCGACCTTAAGAGATCCTCCCAACACCTTTTCACGAATGAAATGGTGCTCAATCTCTATATGTTTGGTCCTCGCGTGACAAACTGGATTGTTAACCAGCTTGAGAGCACTCTCATTGTCCCCGCGTAGCATAGTGGGACCTCGAACCTCCTGATGAACGTCCTCTACCAACCTCCTGAGCCAAATAGCTTCCTGAGCTGCCAAGGCCGAAGCCTTGTATTCTGCTTCCGTGGTAGAAACAGACACCGAGTCTTGCTTTTTGCTGCACCAAGAGATAGCTGTGGGGCCCGTCATAAAGACATAACCCTACGTTGATCTCCGATCATCCACGTCTCCCCCATAATCAGCATCCATGAAACCATGCAACTCCAAGCTTGACCCTCTCCTATATAGGAGACCCAAATCAGAGGTCGACTTCACATACTTCAGTATGCCTTTAGCCGCCAGAAGATGAGTTTTTCGTGGTTCCGCCATGTACCGACTCACTTTGCCAACTGCATAAGCAATATCCGGCCTTGTGATCGTCAAATAGATCAAGCTCCCAAACTAGAGCTCAGAATACCAACGGATCAGATAAGATTCTCCCCTCATCCTTCCGAAGCTTATGATGTTGCTCCAAAGGTATAGAGCTGCTCTTCCCTTCCTTCATGCCAAATCGTTTCACGATTCGCTCTGCATATCCTTCCTGAGAAATGAGCACTCCGCTCTCCCGTCTCTGGACCTCGAGTCCAAGGAAATGATGAAGCTCCCCTAGATCCTTCATCTCAAACCTGATAGAAAGCTCAGCCCTGAGTCTTGCAACAGCTTCCTTCGAGTTCCCGGTGACAATCATGTCATCCACATACAGCAGCACAATCACCCGAAGCACCCCTTCCTTCTTGATGAACAAGCTAGAATCAGAGTCTGAAGCAACGAATCCACAGAATAAGAGATATTCTGCAATCTTCCCGTACCACGCCCGAGGCGCTTGCTTCAACCCGTACAGGGCCTTCTTCAATTTGCAAACATAGTCTGGATACTCCTTCGAGATGAAGCCTTGCGGTTGAATCATGAAGATATCTTTGTCAATCTCGCCGTATAAGAAAGCATTCTTCACGTCGAGTTGCCAAATCTCCCAACCACTCGAAGCCGCCAAGGCAATAACAAATCGAACCGAAGTCATCTTTGCCACTAGACTAAATGTTTCATCATAATCTTCTCCGTACTGCTGTGAGAACCCACGAGCTACAAGGCGAGCCTTGTAACGCTCGATACTACCGTCAGCTTTTTTCTTCAGCTTGAAGACCCACTTGCAAGTGACAGGAGTAGTGCCCTTGGGCTTGGGCACAAGAGACCAGGTCTCATTCTTCTCGAGAGCTGTCATCTCTTCCTGCATAGCAATGTCCCACTCCTTCACACCTCTGGCCTTCTCAAAGCTCGACGGCTCCCTTTCATCTAAGGGACCAGCAAAGAAACAAGAAACAAAGTTCACCATGTTTCCTCCTGTGTATCGATCTGGTGGTTGAATAGTCCTCTTCGACCTCCTAAGAGGTTGCTCCTGACTAACCACCTCCTCAGCCGCTTCTTCTGTGCAAGCTTCTTTCCCAGATGAACATGGAGCATCGCTCCCCCTGCTTCCAGAACCTGAAGCCTCCATCTCAGAGGTTGACACACCTGGAGCTCCTGGTGAAACAGGCAACTCCACTTGAAGACTTCCTGCAGCTTTTCCTCCTTCATCAACCCTGCCCTCTGGTAGTTCAACTCCTGAACTCCCCTTGTAGGAAGTTACTTCATCGAACACCACATCCCGAGAAACAATTGACCTTCGTGTCTCAGGATCCATGCATCTCCATCCCTTCTTCCGCTCATCATACCCAACAAAGACTAGCTTCCTTGCTTTCACATCAAGCTTTGTTCGAAGAGCATCAGGAATATGCACATAGCAGGTTGATCCAAACACCCGAAGGTGAGCAACACTCGGCTTCTCCTTGAACATTAGTTCGTGAGGGGTCTTCATGTTGATAGGACTTAGAGGCAATCTGTTGATGACATAAGCTGCGCAAGACATTCCCTCCGCCCAGAAGGACTTTGGAATACTCTTGGCATGAAGCCAGCATTTGCAAGTTTCCGTCAGATGACGGATCTTCCTTTCGGCAACGCCATTCTGCTGTGGAGTATGGGCACAAGTGAGCTCTCTCCGAACGCCGTGTTTCCTGCAAAAACTTGAGAACTCACCAGAGGTGAACTCCCCACCATTGTCAGTTCTCAACTTCTTCACCCGCAGGCCTAAACGACCTTCCACCAGCTCCTTGAACTCCACAAATTTAGCAAAAGCTTCTGACTTCTCTTTCATGAAATACACCCAGACATATCTGGTGTAGTCGTCAATCAATACCAACATGTATCTGTTGCCTCCAAGGCTTGGGGTGGCAGTCGGTCCCATCAAATCACCGTGGATGCATTCCAACGGCACTTTGCACCTTGTTTGCGATTTGTCAAATGGAAGTCGATGAGACTTACCAAACTGACATCCTTCGCAGACATGACCGTCTCCATAGGAAGACAAGCTAGGCAAGCCATTGACAAGGCCCTTTACAGCCATAGCCTTTAATTTGTCCATGCCTACATGCCCCAACCTTTCATGCCAAATGGCCGCGCCATCGTTTGTCCTCATCTTATCAACATAGGTACTTGTCGATAAAACGAACAAGTCCTTCACCCGCTTGCCGACATGAAAAACTTCTCCCTTTATCTCCGGTTGAGTTTTGAGAAACTTCACTTCTGTTGGGCCAAACAGAACGTGATAACCGGCATCGACCGCGTTGGTCACAGAGAAGAGATTTTTCTTCATACCAGGCACGTGATAAACACTCCTCAACGTGAGTGGACCCTTATCACTGCTCAGAGAGACGACTCCTTCGTGCTCTACTGGATGAATAGAATTATCAGCCGTAATGATAGCATTATTACCTGAGTAAGGCGCCAAAGAAGAGAACTTTGATCCATCTCCGGTGAGATGATGTCCACACCCTGAATCAACAATCCAGTCCTCTTCATAGTTGATGGAAGCCAAGGCTTTAACGGGCATCGCCGTTATATTAGACACAAAGGCTCCTCCCCATCCAACTTCACCAGACTTTGGCATCTCCTTCTCCACTACATGTCCCGGCTGAAGATTCACTCGACAATCTTTCTTGAAGTGCCCGGTCTTGTTGCATCTAAAGCACTTTGGTCCCTCACCTTTCTTCTTCCCATCAGACTTAGGAGCATAGCCCCTATCTTGCTGACCTGAAGTGGAGGGTCCATCATGACCCGGCTTCTTCTTCTCCCATTTCTTCTTCCTCTTCCCAGAGAACATCACATCACTTTCTCCCCCGGAGATAGAAACCCCCGCCATCTGTCTTGCTAAACTTTCTTGCGAAGCAAGAAGGTTCTCCAGCTCCAACAACGACGGTTGATTTGCCCAACCCTGAACTGAAGTCACAAAGGCAAGATACTCCTTCCGCAACCCGCGAATGATATGCCTCTTCAGTTTTGCCTCAGAGATTGGCTCATCAGGGTCCAAAGCAGAAATTTCTGCCGTGAGATTCTTCATCTTGAGGAAGAAGGTAGAAATAGAAAGATCACCTTGAGAGGCTTTAGCCAACTAATTTTCAAGAAACTGTAGCCTTGCTACATTCTTCTTATTGAACAATCCATCCAAGGATGTCCAGATCTCCGCAGCAGATTTACATCCGATAATATGATCAAACAGCTCTGGTGAGATAGCCCTCTTGAGAGTGAACTCTGCCTTAGCATTCAACCTCCTCCAAAGCCTCACCTCTGCCATATTATCACCTGCTGGAAACACCTCCTGTGTGTCTTCTCCGCCGACTATCTCCCAAAGATCCTCGCCAATCAAATAACTCTCCATACATGACTTCCACTTTTTGAAGTTAGTCGATGAGAGGAGTTCAATACCAAGACCTCTTGCGAAACTGCCTTCCATGGCAATCAATGTGGTCTCTTCTTCACAAAGACGATGGCAACTCTAGTTGAACACTGCTTATCCACTCCAGGAACCTCCCTCTGATACCATGTTAAAATTTTTGATTGGACCGTTTAGGAGTAAGCAGGAGTTGTATCAATAAGAGTTATAGCCAAACAACCACAATGCCAAAACCAGCAACACAAGAAATCTTTATTGAAATAATACTGCTTTACAATGCGAGGCATACATGGCGAGACATGATTCATAAGAATCACGGAGACGAGAAGAACAAACACACCAAAAAACAGAAACCGGCGGTCTGCCAGAAAGAGACCGCACGGATTGCAACAAAGGTTCAGGCCGCCCGGATTGTTCTGCTGTACTCCCAGACCGCTTGCACAGTCAGACCGCAGAAACACCTTGAGACCGCACGAACAGGAGCAGACAAACTGCACTGCCAGACCGCAATCTCAGCCCGCACGAACTGAAGCTTATTCAAATGAACAAAGAACTGAAGCTGTCGCCAGACCGAACTCGAATCGCCTAACCGCTAAAGGTCGCCTGATCGCTGAGTTTACTGCGAACAGCACAAGAACAATAAACCAGTTCGCTGACAAGCCGCAGACGAACTGTTTATTCGAGCCACCGGAAATCACCAAGGAAGGAGACCGAAACCTGCTGACCGCAAACCTGCGAACACAACAAACGGTTAACTCGCAACCAAGCCGCGCGAACTCAAACTTGAGACCGCAAGAATCTATCTGGGCTCTTGTTCTTACAGTTCTCGTTATGAATGACGGGCCGTGCACCCCTATTTATAGTCGGGAGGACGGATGTCGTCACCGCACAAACCGGGATACAGTCACCACCCATCAGCTCGCGAACAGTCTCCAAAACCAGACCGCGCGAACACAGCACTTGGACAAAATTCAGTCCAAGACCGAAGTCAGCAGCAAGCCGCGCACAAACCGCACGGACACAGCGATCACCCTTCCTGAGATCGCCAACACAGAGAAGCAACTAGCCGACTTGAACCAAGTCGCCAGAATAGAAACCAAGCCGCCCGGTCTCATCGGTCAACCAAGAACAGACCGACTAGAACAAGACCGAAAACAACCCGCAACAGGTCGCCAGAACCAGCGACCTAAACCAAGAAGCAAGCTGGCCGATCGCATCAGACCGCCAGGAACAAACCGCCAGAGCACCAGCGCAGACCGCGCGGTCTCTGCGGTCTCCAGCCTTCAAACCGGCCGGACTCCTATCCACTTCACTTCAACAATTTCAACTGGGATGTAGGCTCACTCGGTGGCAGGCTCAAAAGATTCAAAGGTTGGCCCCAAGCAGACCCGCTGAACAGGCTCTCACCTAACTGGCAGGGCGGTAGGCTCACTCTGTGGCAGGTTTGAAAGGTTCAAAGGTTGGCCCTGAGCAGACCCGCTAACCAGGCTCTTATCCAGCTGGCAGGGTCATAGGCTCTCTCACTGGCAAGTTCAATAGATTCAAAGGTTTGCCCCGATCATACCCGTTGACACGGTTCTCATCAAGCTGGCAAGGCCATAGGCTCACTCAATGGCAGGTTTGAAAAGTTTAAAGGTTTGCCCCGAGCAAACCCGCTGACCAGGCTCTCATCTAGCTGGCTTGGCCATAGGCTCACTCGGTGGCGACCCAAGATGGTGGCAAGGTAAGAAAGAAAAATCCAATGCGAAAAATTAACATAGGGTAAGTCTCGGCATAAAGTCGGCGAATGGTGCCCATCATGAAGGACACTCATCGGTGATTGATATCGCTCAAGAAAGACACTCGCTCGACGAGTTCGTAGTGGAACATTGGATAAACCCATGGGCTGCGAGAATTTAGCAGACTGATGTGGGTTCTCGGCGCAGTTCCATTCCCATCAGAGATCAACAAAATCGTCTAAGTATTAAAAAGGCTGGGGCGAGTGCGAAAGGGTTGTAATCGCATTGCGCTCCTGTGCGGCAAGAGTATCTCGGTCATGACCTAGACTAGGGGTCATCGACGCTAAGGGTGAGCAAATGATATACGAGCACATGCATGAAAATGCGAGAGCGGGCAAGATAGCGTACGAGCGCGAGAACTACCGACTGATAATATCAAGATGCACAAAAAGAGAACATATGACAAATCGCAAGAGGGAAAAACATTTCATTTCTTTTCAGTATAAAAATGAATTATAAAATGACTCTCACATTACATCGAAAAGAAAAAAGAGAGAGGAGTCTTCAGGGGTCGTCGGATTCCTCATCGGAGTATCCGCTGCTATCGCTCGGGGAAGGGAGGTCGTGGAGCTCCTGTCCATCGCCGGCTTCATCCACAGGATCAACCCGGGCGAAGAGTTCAGGAAGCACGTGGTGGGCGAGAATCCTATCGCCCTCTTCCTTCAAAAGTCGCGCCCTTCGAAGCACCTCCAATGCATGCTTCGCTCCTCCTTGGGAGGACCTCTGCATCAGCCCTTCGAACTCAGTGTTGGAGTAAAGGTGCCGATTGTCCCTCTCCGCGGGAGGTGGCCAAGCAGCGTCATCTCTCAGCTTCTGGTTCTCGACCTCCTGCTCCTTGACCCGCTCCTTGAGAATGCGCGCCTGCACGAGTAGGGTATCATAGTTGGCTACGTCCTGCAAGAAAAAAGAATGTTAGCACGGGAAAGGAAGTAAAAGCCAGAACTTGAGCCGTTGCGAGGAGACGTGCTCACCTTTCGGGCTGGGCGGCTGGCAAGAAGGGCCTCGGCTGTCGCCCACTGCTGCTTTACGGCCACGACCTCGGTAGAGGCAAGAGCGCGTGTTTTCTCAACCTCGGCCAGGTTCCGCGCAAGGGTCATACTGCGACGAGATGACCTGTGAGTCCACGCGAGAGCACGCATCATGGCCCGCGAGCCATCATGGGCAAGAGTCTGGGTGGACTCAGTATCATAGACGGAGGCGTCCTCGCGGCCATAAAGTGCATAGAAGAGGCCATAGACTTGGCCGCTGGTTGTCTTTTGCTCCATCCAGGATGGAAGGAGGGAGGAGATGGAGACCCGGTTGGCCTGCTGGTCCCAGTAGAGTAGAGGCTTGCCGACCGCATCCACATACCTCACGCCGAGAGGGAAGTTTTGATGCCCTCTCGGCCCCGGCCCCGAGGAGGGCTCCGTCGGCGCAACGGCGGTCTGGACCACTGAATCCTCCATAGCAGGAGCACTCGATCCAGGGGTCTCATCTGCGACCACCTTCCCCTTAGAGGTTGCAGATGGTTTCGCCCGCTTGGAGGGTGGGATGGTGGCCGCGCCGGGCTTCTGCTTTTGCTCGCTGAACTTCGTCGGAGGCGGATCCTTACGACAGGCCATGGCGGCAGACTTGGCAAGGGCAAGGGCATCCTCGGGATCAAGCCTGACGGTCGCATTCGGCGGGTGGAGGGGAAGTCTTTGAACCCCTGTATCAAGAAAACCAAGTTAAAAGGGCAGAAACTAGTCAAAAATGAGCGGGAGCTTGGGTTGAAATTGTTCAGCTTACCCTCTCCTGGCAGAATCGGCGGCAGCGAACCGACGTGCTTTCGTCGATGCACGACATCCATTCCATGCTTCTGGATGAATGCATGGAGCTTGGCCTCGTAACCTACCAGTGTTGGAGGCCTGAAGGTCGACTCGTCCTCCTGCACCGATGCGAAGAGAGTACTGCTGAAACCCCCTATCACAAAAACAAACTGCCGGGTCCAATCATGGACCTTGTTGGCGGTGCCGGTGACCTTGAGTGGGCTTTGGCCAGAGAAGAAGGCCACCCCACTCTTCGCCCAGAAATTGAAGAGCTTGCGGAAGATGGGGAGGGAGAACTCGATCCCCTCCTCTCGCAGGTAGCAGGCGAATGCTACCAGCATCGCGAATTAATTAGGGTTCAGCTGAGCGGGAACTATGCCAAAGTAGCGGAATGCTTGGTGCAGTTTGGACCAGAGGAGGAGCCGAAGCCCCACCTCGAAATGGTCTAGGGGATGGCGAGAGCGTCGGGCGAGATCTGGTTGATGCGGTCACGGATTCCTCGGCAGTGCGCAGTGAATCCTGGCGGGATGTAGTCGGCGACAGTCGCGGCAAAATCTTCTTCAAATAGGATGCAGGTATCGAAGTGTTGGTTAAGGAATGACTGGGCTCACTTGATCCTACCATCAGGTTCGGGGGCCATCTCGCGCGAAAGAAAAGTGGCAGGAAGCCTAGAGAGAGGTGCGAGTGTCGGCGCGAGAACAAGGAAGAAAGAGAAGAAAGCATAATTAAGGCGGTAGACGGGCTGACAATTTATGGAAAAAATGGAAAATAATGTAAATTCTCTACTGAAAATCTTGGCATCTCGGAGTTCGAGCCAGCCCACCAACACCATATTCTCAGGCAGATGGATGAAGTGATGCATGAGACTCCTCAGGCGAGTGAAAATTAAAAAGTACAGCATGAATGAAAGAACCCGCAAGAATGCATTTGCAAAAGCAATGAAAGGAAGAATAAATAGCATATAGACTGAAAATTGTTCGCGAGACACAGCAGGTCTCGTCTTAATTCAGTGCGAAAAAGGAAGAGAAAGAACAAGGGTGCGGGAGAATGCAGGCAATGAGAGACGGTAGGCTTAGTACTATACCCACTACCATCGACCCCGGCCTCGCCTCCCTGCCTTGGAGGCACCCGCGGGTAGTAGAACGCGCTAATTGCCGTCAACTCTTGGTTAACCAAGTGCATTTGGTCCCTATCCCGCGCAATATGCCTCCCAGGTGAGGTCTCCTCGCACCCGCCTCCCTGGCGCTCCATCTCCCCGATAAGGTGCCTGTAATCCTATTTAAGAACGCTTATCTAATGCTCAAAGGATGCCCGGTGCTCCACCATCTGGTTGGCTAGGTCTCGCTGCATCCAGATCAGCTTGTCGAAAAGCTCCGTCATCCGCTCCTTCATGGTCCTGACATCTTCGTGGTCGCCGAGAAAATTTGAGAGGTCACTGTAAGATGGATGTGGCGAGATCATCCCCTCCTCATCCTGAGGATCCACCAGCGGGACCTGACGGTAGCCTGCAGGAGTGAAGGTTAGTCTTCTCCAAGTCATACAAATTTTTAGTTCGAGGAAAGAAGGATAACTGACCAGGTACATATTCTTTGACGGGGTACCGGCGAGAGGTGTTGGGCTACCCCTTGAATGGTTGGATAGGAGTGGGGGAGGGTGGAGCGATTTCCCCTTCCCACAACGATGAACCTGGTCGGCGGCACTGGAGGTAGTGTCTAAGTCCACAGTGGGAGAGTTGTTCTCGGGGCCTTTGTCTACCGAACACTCCCGCTCCGGTGCAGGGAAAATGATTGTCTCAAGTGTAGGAGAGTAGCGCGGGGTAGGGGGTAACCCCATGGTCCCAAAGGTAAGAGCTGCAGAAACCAGGGTCAGAAAGAGGGAGAAAGGTAAAAGGCAGGCGAGAAGACAAGGAAGTACTTACCAGGCGCGGGCCAGCTTCTGCTAGAAGTAGTGGTGAGGATGGGCTCCTGGGCCACTGGAACGCCTCTGAAAACAAGAAGGGGAATGGCAGAATTTGCATGGTTGATCCCGGGGCCACCTCCCATCACCTGCAGTTTCTGCGAGTGGTTGAAGCTGTCAAGGCTTAGCGTCGTCGTGGTTAGCTTAAATGCGAGATAGATTTTATTACCTCAGCAGTATTGTCCGGAAAAATGTTGGAGAGGGGTGGAGTCTATGGCGCAGACTCCCTCACCGACAGGTCTCGCCGGACCACCCTAGCTTTCTTCAGCAGATAGGGCTTGGAAGGGTCTCTCGTTGATGAGAGCCGGGGGGCATATCAGGTGGACTTGGAAGGATCCTCCCCGTACGCGGCAGCAAGGCAATCCATCAACCCTTGCGAAAGCGGTTTTGGCGTCGGCCTCATAAACGTCATCTAAGCAGCGAGAGCTTAGAGGTAAAAGAAGGGGAACATTGTTTGGAGGACAGGCATTTTGAAGGCAGCAACCTGGGAAGTATTTATAACAAAGTGGAGGGTCCCACCAAAAGATTACCTCCAGGTCAGCATGAGTTCAACAAACTCAGGGTTAGACTTTCTTTCCGAGCGAGTGCCTCACTCGCAAAGAGCGGGGATTGTGTACAACCTCGTATTTGTTGTGTAGGGCCCCAGGCTCTGAATAGGCAAAAAGGCTAGCAAGGAGGGCTTTCGCCCAGGTCAGGAGGGCTTTCTCCCAAGTCAGGAGGGCTTTCGCCCACGTCAGGAGAAGTTCCGAGCGAGTGCAGGCTCTCTCGCATAGCACTCACGCGAATGAGGTGCCTACAAGGGCCATTCATCCGTCAGGTGACGAGAAGTCATGGACGGGAGGTTCCTTCATGGACCACTCGCCCATGGGGATTTGGGGATAAAATGACCTGGATACCCTTTGCAGGCTGCCAATAGCTCTTCAGAACAGTGGAGTTATGTTGTTAGCAGACCAATTTGGTGTGAGATTAGTAAAACCGGCGAATTCGTGCTATTTGCAGACCAGACTAGGGAATCTATGAATAGACCCTTAAGGGCACCTTGGAGGAGGCCCGATCTTTTATGCTATCGACTCCTAGGTAAGTTTTGGTTGGCTGCTAGTGCCCTGCAAGGTGCCCGGCTGAGCATTGGTTTGGGAGGGAAAGCTCTCTATGATCTTTCGGGTGTGTGGAGGGACCTCCTCGCTACAGCCTTGGGTCAGTTCATAATTCTTCATCCACAGTCAAGAGTAAAAGGTAGGGATAAGTAGGCGCGGGGCTACACCCCCAGTGGGTCCGAACTCAAGAGACCGGTCGCCGATTTCAACATGTACGTTCTCCACATCTTTCGTTTGTTCCGTATCTGTGGATGGAGAATCATACATTCTTCAAGAAATTTCCATACTTTGTATGCACCAAAAAAACAATATAAGATTTTGAAAATTTCTTGAGAAAAAGCACAAAAGATACTATTTAATGCCTTTGCATTTATGTGAAGTTCCTTTTTATTTGTTTCATCCACTAGTCTTATTATTATTATATTCCATGCTTCAATATCTAAGTTTTTAATAAATTTTTCCATTAAAATTTCCACCCTTTATAATTTCTCCCTTCGAATAAAGGTGGTGCAAGAGATTTTTCTTCCTCATAAAAATTCCCCCCATTAAAAGAAGCGAGATCATGAGACGCCATTATTCCAAGTTGTTAGACCGATTTGGAATAAAAGCTATCTATGATACCACTTGTTGGATCGGTAGGCTCCCTTAGAGGGGGGTGAATAAGGGTTTTAAAACTTTTATTTTATTTGATAAACTTGAAAAGTAAGTAGATTAAAATAGTGATTTAGAATGAAGATCTAAATTGATTTTTAATGAAAGAGAAAACAATTATCAATTTAGAGAAATGAAAAACAAATCAATTTGATTACCCAAAGAGAGGCATGATTACTATTAATAAAATTGATTACAAAACTATATTTCTATGATGCTAGAAATCGAAGGCGAATAAGTAAAATCCTTTTTGTTTTCTATCCCGACTCGTATCCCCACGAACTGGTGGCTTTAGCCTATCCTTCCACGGATATGACCTCAAGCCGCTCTAGCCAATCCTTCCATGGATATGGACTCGAGCACCCCCTAGATCTACACCCTTAACCTAGTCGCCAACACGAGGTGAATTTCTGCCCTAAGTCCTACCCAGACCTAGTCGCCAACACGAGACAAATTTATCACATGATTACATGAATAAAGAGATGAAACAAATAACAATAATATAAAAAATCCCTATACGTATCTCTTGGAGAAGAAGACGAAGATCCACAGAGTATGATCATAGTCGATGCGGTCTTTCGTCACGATGAAGAACCGTGTTGAAATCTTCTCAAAATGATCTCCTTAAGCCTTCATGGATTTATGGGAGTCTCTCTCCGAATCTTCCTCTATACTCTTACTGGCTGGACCACCAGACTTTCAAGGCTAAGTGCAAATTCCACACTTGCCGAGTCAACGTATTGACGTCGGTGTGAACGATCGTCCAATTCCGGAGACCCACCACCTTCATTAGTAACCTTACGAGCCACCGGCTCGCCGGACCAACCCGTCCGTACCAACAAACACTACTGAGTCACAAGCTCACCGGACTAACTAGTCTGCTGCTTCAACCACCGAGCCTACCGATCGTAAAACCAAACCAACTAACCTCCCGTAACCACGGGGTGTGGGTTTGTGTATTGTTAAGTTAATCTTGTACATCAACTTATCCCGATAATTTATCGTTAATCATGGACTTCCCGAGGATTACCCTGCGAGGGGCTCGCTACGGTAATAGGAACCATAATGGGATGAAACCCCAAAGCTCCCTTTCTCAATACACTTAGTGTTGTTGGTATCTACCTGTAAGAACTCCCTCCTTGATATTACACTTGGATTACCCTAAGTATTTTATGACCCGCTAGGGGAAAGACGATCCTTCGTCCACCCCGAGCATAATTTTACCCTTAACTCACCAAGCACACCATTACCATCTATAATCCTTCTTGTTGACCATCACACCTTCTCAACTAAACTAGGTAAACCACTTACCTCCCATTCCCTCCTAAGGATCCACTTGATTCTCAAATTTCACAGTTTTACTATACGCAGACCAAATGAGTTATATGACGCTTACAACTAGAGGTACTCCAAATATTCATCCAACTAACCTAAGCTATTTACTGAAGGTCTATCATGATGTTATAAGACTAATTCCAGATAATCATATTTTTCCCTAATTAATGAATATTTATTTTAATTTCTCCAAACATCTACCAAGTATGAAAATGCACATGAAGTGTAAGTAAATCTTATGATATGGCTCTCCAAAAATTATGATAAATCTATGGTGACTAAATAACATCAGAAACAACATATTATATTTTTACAGTAAGAAATTCTCCTCTAATTTAATTATTTATCACCTTCCCAAAATCATAGTTTTATGAAGGAACTACCAAAAAGATCAACAATAAAATTATGGGAAAATTACCAAGCTCTTGTATTCACCAGAAAAGGCTACTGACTAAGTTTCAGGATTTAAGGAAATCATTTCCTCACCAAAATAAATAAATTAAGAAAACCTCAAATTCAATGAACTGTGAAGTAGCCTACTGATTTAAGTCTTCAAAAATTCTATAAAACTTTACAGAGCTTTCTAATGTTCAGAAAGGTCCTATCACCAATTTTCACAATTTAACAAAGAGTCTTGGACCCTCAAATATATTTCTTAATTTTAAATCAAAACAAGTGCCTTGTGAAAGAAGTACTGATTAAATCATTTAATAAAATTCACAAAAATTACCAGAGGTCTAAAACATGATTATAATGGCACAACCAAAGTCTCATCATCATCCAATACATTTTAAGCATGTAAATGTTTCTTATAAGAAGTTTCCTTAAAGGGGTTATGTCCTAATTCAAAGGGGATGTTGGCTCCAAAAATTCTTATAAAATTATCCAGTGCCTATTTCCACCTTACAAACCTATCCACCAAGTTTCATAACCAACAAGGGACTTTTGACCACATGGCCTTCACAAGGTTCTAAATGCACACCTAGGAATAAACTAGCATTCTAGGACTTATCCACCTCCACACCACCCCATATCACTGAGGGAGGTGTCTTAGGTGATCCTAAACCAGTTACCAAGGTTCCACTTCATGGTGAGGAGTTTTCACCACCATACCCCAAGGTAAACACCATACCCTAACTTTGACCCTATTTGTCCTAACTTGGGTTTACAAAATACTCAAACAAAACAGTACCAATTAGGCTGATAATTTTACCAAGATCATACAGTAACCATAAGGAGCACCCACCAAAATTTGGAGGGCATTGGAGGTCATTTAACCCACTAATTAATTATTACATGATTTATGAAATTATTTCAAAAACATTAGAAAAAGGTTCTCCTAAAAATCTCATCTTTGGATACGATGTGTGTGTAGGTATAAGTAGACTATGTTTCAAATCTCAAGTCCATATCATTTCCCAATCAAAAGTTATTCAAGAAATGGTGGCTGCCCTACACTAGGGACCAACCCCACCAAAATGGACCTACAGGGAGCTACAAACTCCTTTTGGGGTGAAATCAGATATAAAATAAAGTAGACCCCAAGGGCTACAACTTTGATGTTGATCACTTTTTCTGTAGAGGGGCCTAAGTATTTTTAACAATTAAATCTATGTATAACAAAATATCTGACAGAAATCTTATAAACAATTAATTATATAACTGTTTCTGTGTTCGACGAAATTCAAACATTGCGTTCGACGAAAGCAAATCAAATCTGCGTTTGACCAAAGTAGATTAAATTTGCATTCGATGAAAATCGAACGCAGCTGCGCTCGACTAATTAACATAAATCAGCGTTCGACGAATTATTCGTTCGACGAATTTCTTACAGCGCTTGACGAAACAAGTGAAATAACCGTAAACAATAAAATAAAGATCTGACGGCTCTCCATCATAGTCCCCAATCGTTGGACGGCTCACGACATCCCGTCCAGGGCCTCTTTACAGGGTGATTTCCCGGCCAACTACGCCTTTTTCCGGCCGGCCAATGCCACCACCACCTCCGTTGAGGTGGTGACCGACGATAGGGGTGGTTGGCCGGCCGGAGCTGGTCGGATCTAGTTTTTAGAGGAGGCAAAAAGAGTATGTAACATACTCTTTCGGAAACCCAAATCCGAGCCCTATTGTGCACGGATCAAGCCCCGAAATATGAAAAGATCTAGCACTAAGGGAGGAGAAGAGGATCGGACCTGTATGGTTGCTTGGTTCCTTGCCGGTTTCTTGTTGGCCATAGACGACCTAGAGCTTTTGGCGCCATGCCGATTCCTGCTCCCGATGCTCGATTTCTCCAAGTAAAGTGCGGAAAAACCACTCCTCTCAGTCCTCTGAAGGTTTTAAAGGGATCAATTTGGAGAGGGGGAGGTTACAACCCTGAAAACCACTAATGGCCATCAAACCTAATTTTCGGTCATGGTGAAATTCATTGAATTCAGCAATCTTGAGGGCTGGAAAACCCCTTAAGCTTCTTGTAACAGCCTGAGGAGATGAATGGAGGGTGAGAGGAGATGAATGAGGGATCAATTTGCCTTGAATGCCATTAATCCTCCTTTAATGACCACTTTCTCTCTCTTCAAATTGGGGGAAACTCCCAATTTCTCTCTCTCAGCCGACACTCTCCAAATTGAATGGCCACCTCAGCAGCATTCAATCCCCATTAGGTGGTGGACCGTCTTAATTGGGTCTAGCTTAAGTGGATTGGGCTAGATTAGGTTAAATTGGGGTATGTTGACCTAAATTAAGCTTGAGTTTGACTTTGGTCTAATTGACCAATTGGGTTGACCCCAAAGAGTGGCATGGGCTCCATTGACTTCCCTTAAAGGTTGGTCTAGGTAGGGTCAATTTGACAAGGTCAGGGTGAATTGCCCCTTATTAGGGCACATTGACCAATTTAGGGTTTGGGGCAAATTGGTCAAATTGGAGGCCCCATGATGGGGCTTTTTGGTCCATTAGGATCCCAGTACCCATTCAAGGGTAGGGGCATGGTCAATTTGGCATGGTGGGGGCCAATTGACCTTAATTGAGCTAGTTTGACCAATTTAGGGTTAAGGTTGACTTTAGTCAAATTGGCCTCTTAGGTTGACCCCAATGGGTCACTGGTGCTTCAAGGAGACATCTAATGGGTTAGGGATGATATTGTGGGGTCAAGGTTCAAGGTGGGGTCCTAAAGTCCAACCCTAGGCTTGGTATCTGAAAATTTCTATTTGCAGACCACTTGGGTTTTCTCCTTCTCACCTATGTTCACAAGGTCTTGAGCTCTTCCTATGGTTTTGTCATGACCAAGTCATGACAAAACCAACTTAGGGGTCTAGCTGTTTGGGGTATGTTACAAATCCTAATAAACAAAAAAACAAAATTCGTCCTCGAATTTCAGGTTAGGCTTGCGGGGTTTTCACCGAGAGTGACTGAACGTAACATCCCCTAAGAATTGAAACTATTCCTGGCTCAAAGAGCATCGACTATCTTTGCCACACCAGCTCTAGTGGCTCCCAGGTGTGCTCCTCCTGTCCATAATTTCTCCATAGGACCTTGACCAGCGGTACCTCCTTGCGCCACAAGACTCGCATCGTCGTATCATCTTTCCTGACCGGGGTGACCTAGCTACCTTGGTCAATCTATCCTCGATCTTCCACTCTTACCTGGGCAGATTCTTATGCCTCTAATGATTTCTGCACATGTTCAATTTCTTACTCCTTCAGGTGCGTCCGAGTAATCAATCATCTTTACTCTACAACTTTTCCAGTTCTTTACTATTGATGGAACTAATCAGATTGACTAGCATCCCAATCATCCTTAAAATTTAATGGGGGTGCACTTGTGAACCTTTATGAGTACATGTTAACCAACCACAATTAGTATCCATGTTGGTAAGACGACTCCCAATCATTTTCTACGTGGAGTTTGATTCATAAGGTATACAGGTAAAATCTTTTGTAACCCTATGATTTTTCACAAGTCAATTTCATCAAGAAAATATCTTCACGTTTATTTCACCAAATTTCTATCACTTCAACTTATGCTAGTCGCGATCACTTTCAAATGGTCCAAGGTAAGATAAACTTAGATTTTTCTTATCATAGTCGAGTCAAACACTAGATTCTAAATTCAATAGGTCATCGTCTAAGATCTCTGGTTATTCATCACCATAGTTCCCAAGGTATAAGGGTTATTACTGTTGTTAAAATTATCTATCAAGACAGGGCGTGATTTTTAACGAATCATAAATTAATCACTTCTGAAGCCCCAAACTACCAGAACTTTCAAATATAACTAAAGCATGCACGATCTAATTTCAGTTCCCAACTTCCAGAAGGGCATCTGCATCCCTAAGTGATTAACCTTGGCAACTTACATTTCCAATGATTCAACTAAGGTCAAGCTGTTGTTCTATATACGATGCCCTTCCATTGTCCTGGTAACACCTCAGATCATCATTCCAGACCTACTTTTACACCATCTCATCTTTGTCCAAGTGACATCGAATATGATCAACCTCAAAATCATTATTGTTCACGACACAAAATTTTTCTAACTTAGGTCTAAGGGAAATCCAAGTCCGTCATTAATTTGCCCAATAAACAAAAGGTAAGCCCCAATAAACAAAAGATTAGCCTCTATCTATTTTTGTGCGAAGTATCTTCAATATCACCATGTTATACTCATCCCAGGTATGCAAGCAATCCTTAGGGCACACAACCTTAGACTTGGGGTTCTATCTTGAGACTTGTTGGTATACTCCACACTTTAGGCTCTTCTAGGTATCCTCTACTACAACCTTATCAGGAACAACATGTCACCCAATCCCAAACGGGTCCCTTCTGAACTTCAATTCTTATCCGACCCTCGGTGTTTGTCTTGGTGGTTGTCTCAATGTAATCATGTCACCGGTACGAGGGTTGAGATCTACGAGTCCCCTATCATTCTTTTTCTGAGTCAATCTCTCTTTCTCTAGTCTCTTTGGGGTATCCTCATACCTCCACCCAAAAGTTATACCTACGGTCTATCTCAGACTAGGTCACGGTATAAATTGTAATGGTAAGTCACGTGTCCCAGTGGGGTTGAGTCTAACTCATTGACTAAAGTACTATCTAAACATTTCTTTGCAGCCGGAGTAATTCCCTGCTGGGGGCAGGGTTCGTCGCAGGCTACAAAAGAAAACTTGCCAAAAGGTTCAGTTAAAAGTGGACTTTTTCATGTGATTTCCCCATATGGGCACACCATTGCTTCCGCTGCTTAGTTTGTCCTCAAACTAAACTCGCGCGGGGTGGCCCAGGGTTTGTGGACTTCTTTTCTTCGGATCGAGGTTTCCTGTGATACCACTTTTAAGACCCCATTTTTTCTCTTTTCAAACACCGGGTCTTAGGCCCAGAACTGCCGCTTTGCATTGACACCTTCACTCGGGAAGGTCACCACTATAGAACACTGATCCTGCCGGCCAAATCAATCACAAAGAAAAGTGCATTAAAGAAGACAAGTCCACAGAATCAACATGAAAAAAATAAGAATGTCCACATGATATAACTGAATAAAAGATAACAAGGGTTACAATAAATAAGAAGAAGGAAGGGCTCATGCCCAATGCATCATAACCTCACTACAAGATCACTCGCGGAAGCTAACTCCTAATCACTCACTGATCCTGAGTCTGTGCTCCTGCACTACACTGGCCTGCCTCCGTCTGCACCGACCTCTGGTGCTGCTCCGTCGCCGCGGTCTCCTAAAATGATAAGGTCCACCGACCGTTAATCAAAAGACTAAGCCAATCCCCCACCCCTCCCCCGGTGACTCCTAGGCACCGAGCAGGAAGGATGAAGCGGAGGACAACAAGGGGTATAATCAAAAAGCAGATGACACGGGTGCAGGGAATGTCTACACTACACAGGTATATATACATAATGGAAGCAGTAAAAGAGCATAGTAAAAGCAGGTAAAGAAGTAAAGTACAGTAAGTAAAGCAGGTACATAAAATGAAAGTAACCATTGATTTATAGGAGTGCCCATACAAACCTATAGACCAAGGGGTCGTTTAGCAAGGCCTATCATATAAGATGTCCCATAACCGACTTATACGATAGGGGTAGGGGTTGAAATGCAATGTTGATGCTATGACATGTAGAGTTATGCAATTTATGCTATGTTCATACAAGTGCAACTCACCCACTTTGACTCTATGCGCATAGACCTTTAGTTCCCCATTTTTGGAGCTAGCTAGACTCCCGGGATACTCCCGTAGTGGCAAACGGAAGCGGTGGGTTGGGCCTCGCCCACCTCTAGGTTGGTATTCACACTACCCTACCTAGACCTATCGTACGCCTCAACGTAAAACCGCGGAGCATCTGCGTATTCTTACTGGCTGGACCACCAGACATTCAAGGCTAAGTGCAAATTCCGTACTTGCCGAGTCAACATATTGACGTCGGTGTGAACGACCGTCCAATACCGGAGACCCACCACCTTCATGCACATGCAACATGTTCTACTATATCCCGAGCCATAAATTCCCCGGGCTAACCTACCCGTCATCAGTAACCTTACGAGCCACCGGCTCGCCGGACCAACCCGTCCGTACCAACAAACACTACTGCGTCACAAGCTCACCGGACTAACTAGTCCGCTGCTTCAACCACCGAGCCTACCGCTCGTAAAACCAAACCAACTGACCTCCCGTAACCACGGGGTGTGGGTGTGTGTATTGTTAAGTTAATCTTGTACAGCAACTTATCCCTATAATTTATGGTTAATCTTGGACTTCCTGAGGATTACCTGTGAGGGGCTCGCTACGGTAATCGGAACCATAATGCGATGAAACCCCAAAGCTCCCTTTCTCAAGACACTTAGTGTTGTTTGTATCTACCCCTAAGAACACCCTCCTTGATATTACACTTGGATTACCCTAAGTATTTTATGACCCGCTAGGGGAAAGACGATCCTTCGTCAACCCCGAGCACAATTTTACCCTTAACTCACCAAGCACACCATTACCATCTATAATCCTTCTTGTTGACCATCACACCTTCTCAAATATACTAGGTAAACCACTTACCTCCCATTCCCTCCTAAGGATCCACTTGATTCTCAAATTTCACAGTTTTACTATACGCAGACTAAATGAGTTATATGACACTCACAACTAGAGGTACTCCAAATATTCATCCAACTGACCCAAGCTATTTTCTGAAGGTCTATCATGATGTTATAAGACTAATTCCAGAGAATCATATTTTTCCCTAATTAATGAATATTTATTTTAATTTCTCCAAACATCGGCCAAGTATGAAAATGAACATGAAGTGTAAGTAAATCTTATATGGCTCTCCAAAAATTATGATAAATCTATGGTGACTAAATAACATTAGAAACAACATATCATATTTTTACGGTAAGAAATTCTCCTCTAATTTATTTATTTATCACCTATCCAAAATCATAGTTTTATGAAGGAACTACCAAAAAGATCAACACTAAAATTATGGGAAAATTACCAAGCTCTTGTATTCACCAGAAAATGCTACTAACTAAGTTTCAAGATTTAAGGAAATCATTTCCTCACTACAATAAATCAATTAAAAAAACCTCAAATTCAATGAACTGTGAAGTAGCCTACTGATTTAAGTCTTCAAAAATTCTATAAAAATTTACAGAGCTTCCTAATGTTCAGAAAGGTCCTATCATCAATTTTCACAATTTAACAAAGAGTCTTGGACCCTCAAATATATTTCTTAAGTTTAAATCAAAACAAGTGCCTTGTGAAAGAAGTACTGATTAAATCATTTAATAAAATTCACAAAAATTACTAAAGGTCTAAAACATGATTATAATGGCACAACCAAAGTCTCATCATCATCCAAGACATTTTAAGCATGTAAATGTTTCTTATAAGAAGTTTCCCTAAAGGGGTTATGTCCTAATTGAAAAGGGATGTTGGCTCCAAAAATTCTTATAAAATTATCTAGTGCCTATTTACACCCTACGAACAAATCCACCAAGTTTCATAACCATCAAGGGACTTTTGACCACATGGCCTTCACAAGGTTCTAAATGCACACCTAGGAATAAAACTAGCATTCTAGGGCTTATCCACCTCCACACCACCCCATATCACTCATGGAGGTGTCATAGGTGATCCTAAACCAGTTACCAAGGTTTCACTTCATGGTGATGAGTTTTGACCACCATACCCCAAAGTAAACACCATACCCTAACTTTGACCATATTTGTCCTAACTTGGGTTTACAAAATACTCAAACAAAACAGTCCCAATTGGGCTGATAATTTTGCCAAGGTCATACAGTAACTCTAAGGAGAAACCACCAAAATTTGGAGGGCATTGGAGGTCATTTAACCCACTAATTAATTATTATATGATTTATGAAATTATTTCAAAAACCTTAGAAAAAGGTTCTCCTAAAAATCTCATCTTTGGATATGATGTGTGTAGGTATAAGTAGACTATGTTTCAAATCTCAAGTCGATATCATTTCCCAATCAAGTGTTATTCAAGAAATGGTGGCTGTCCTACACTAGGGACCAGCCCCACCAAAATGGACCTACAGGGAGCTACAGAACTCCTTTTGGGGTGAAATCAATTTTAAAATAAAGTAGACCCTAAGGGCTACAACTTTGGTGTTGATCACTTTTTATGTAGAGGGGCCTAAGTATTCTTAACAATTAAATCTAAGTATAACAAAATATATGATAGAAATCTTATAAACAATTAATTATATAACTGTTTCTGTGTTCGACGAAATTCAAACTTTGCATTCGACGAAAGCAGATCAAATCTGCGTTCGACAAAAGCAGATCAAATCTGCGTTCGATGAAAACCGAACGCAGCTGCGCTCGACTAATTAACATAAATCAGCGTTCGACGAATTATTCGTTCGACGAATTTCTTACAGCGCTCGACGAAACAAATGAAATAACCGTAAACAATAAAATAAAGATTCGACGGCTCTCCATCATCGTCCCCAATCGTTGGACAGCTTACGACAGCCCATCCTGGGACTCTTTACAGGGTGATTTCCCGGCCACCTACGCCTCTTTCCGGCCGTCCATTGCCACCACCACCTCCGTTGAGGTGGTGACCGGCGATAGGGGTGGTTGGCCGGCTGGAGCTGGTCGGATCTAGTTTTTAGAGGAGGGAAAAAGAGTACGTAACGTACTCTTTCGGAAACCCAAATCCGAGCCCTATTGTGCACGGATCAAGCCCTGAAATATGAAATGATCTAGCACTAAGGGAGGAGAAGAGGATCGGACCTGTGTGGGTGCTTGGTTCCTTGCCGGTTTCTTGTTGTCCATGGCCGACCTGGAGCTTTTGGAGCCATGCCGATTCCTGCTCCTGATGCTCAATTTCTCCAAGTAAAGGGGAAAAACCACTCCTCTCAGTCCTCTGAAGCTTTTAAAGGGATCAATTAGGAGAGGGGGAGGTTACAACCTTGAAAACCACTAATGGCCATCAAACCTAATTTTCGGCCAAGGTGAAGTCCATTGAATTCAGCCATCTTGAGGGCTGGAAAACCCCTTAAGCTTCTTGTAACAGCCTGAGGAGATGAATGGAGGGTGAGAGGAGATGAATGAGGGATCAATTTGCCTTGAATGCCATTAATCCTCCTTTAATGGCCACTTTCTCTCTCTTCAAATTGGGGGAAACTCCTAATTTCTCTCTCCCAGCCGACTCTCTCCAAATTGAATGGCCACCTCAGCAGCATTCAATCCCCATTAGGTGGTGGACCACTTTAATTGGGTCTAGCCCAAGTGGATTGGGCTAGATTAAGTTAAATTGGGGTATGTTGACCTAAATTAAGCTTGAGTTTGTCTTTGGTCTAATTGACCAATTGGGTTGACCCCAAAGAGTGGCTTGGGCTCCATTGACTTCCCTTAAAGGTTAGGAAGGTCTAGTTAGGGTCAATTTGACAAGGTGAGGGTGAATTGCCCCTTATTAGGGCACTTTGACCAATTTAGGGTTTAGGGCAAATTGGTCAAATTGGAGGCCCCATGATGGGGATTTTTGGTCCATTAGGATCCCAGTACCCATACAATGGTAGGGGCATGGTCAATTTGGCATGGTGGGGGCCAATTGACCTTAATTGAGCTAGTTTGACCAATTTAGGGTTAAGGTTGACTTTAGTCAAATTGGCCTCTTAGGTTGACCCCAATGGGTCACTGATGCTTCAAGGAGACCTCTAATGGGTTAGGGGTGATATTGTGGGGTCAAGGTTCAAGGTGGTATCCTAAAGTCCAACCCTAGGCTTGGTATCTGAAAATTGCTATTTGCAAACCACTTGGGTTTTCTCCTTCTCACCTATGTTCACAAGGTCTTGAGCTCTTCCTATGGTTTTGTCATGTCCAAGTCATGACAAAACCAACTTAGGGGTCTAGCTGTTTGGGAGATGTTATAGAATCTTAGACTTCCCGATGGCTAACCGGTGAAGGGCTCGCAGCGGTACAAGGTAGTATGATGGGATGACATCCTAAACCTCCCTTTCTCAAGATATTTGCGTTTATCGGTGGCTACCCTTCTTATAATTATCTCTCCATGTTACTCTTGTTAGTCTAAACAAATTTTTGGAAGATTATAACTCATTTTAAGGGTGAGCGACCTAACCTTTGTATTACACCCCTTAACGTCCGTGTATCTGATCACTCGTCATTCCTTGGCCAATTATCCTAGGACCCCAATCAGAAGTTTAGAATACATTTAATCATGACTGTTGGGTATATTGCCCTCAATAGTACCATGATTTGAAGAGGCATCACTCTCCATGCTAAGGACATATTGTATTTGATGAACTTTACTTGTATAAGATATACAGGTGCAGGTGACTCAAAAGGAAGGGCCAAACATGCCCTTAGATGTGGAGAAATCATCACCCATAAATGATGTAGTCTCAGCAGAACCGCTGAGACGAGGGGTCAAAACTGCTGAGACGAGGAACCGTCTCAGCGTATCCGCTGAGAAGAAAATGCCTCCGCTGATAAGTTCATTATACGCTGAGAATCAGCGTGTTCGTCGAACGCTGAACGCCGTCTGTCGACCGCTGAGACAGGATCAAAGAAGGAGCCGCTGAGAAGTCACATAAGGCAAGATCATCGAATGCTGAACGCCGTTCGACAAACGCTGAGACGAGGAGCCATCTCAGCGGAGCTGCTGAGAAGACACACAAGGCAAGTTTGTCGAGCGCTGAGCTTGCAAGATCATCGAACGCCGTTCGACAAACACTGAGACGAGGAGCAGTCTCAGCAGAGCCGCTGAGAAGTCACACAAGGCAAGTTTGTCGAGCGCTGAGCTGGCAAGATCGTCGAACGTAGGGGACAGCTGGTTCATCGAACGCAGAGTGTTCCACATTCGTCGAGTGCAGTCCTTCTCTACGGAAAAGTAGGGCGGCGGGACCTGCGGCTAGGACTAGTTGCAGAAAAGCTGTGTGGGGTCCACCAGCTTCTCCCATAATTCTCAGCAGATCAGCTAAGAGCCGTTGAAGATCAGAGATGTATAAATGGAAGAGTTATGGCACATTTGAAACTCTAGGTAACGTGCAAAAGAGATCAACGGTGACATTGACAGCTGAAGCTCTCATCCTCTTCCTCCTGCTCACTGAACAAGAAGAAGAAGAAGAAAACAGAGAAAGAAAGTTAGCTCCTTCGCAAGAAGGAGCAAGGTGATCTTCCTTCACTTTGTCGAAGAGGAAGATCAAGTTAGTAGCTGGCATCGACATCTTCAGCTACAGGAAGCACCGATGGTGCAGGATCTACATGTGAGTACCTCTACTGTTGAATATCTAAATCATTATTCTGTAGGGCATTTTGCCTGAGCTGTAGGACCTTTTGGTCTGAGATTGTAGGAACCTGAGGGATCTGAGTTGTAGGGCTGAAGGCCTGAGTGTAGGATCTGGAGCAGATCTGGGGTATGGCTTAACAGCCTGAGGTAGGACCAGGAGGTGGTCTGAGCTGTAGGAGGAGTCCTCTGAGTGGTAGGACCTGGGAAAGGTCTGAGCTGTAGGATCTGGAGCAGATCTGAGGTAGGGATTAACAGCCTGAGTTGTAGGACATTATTATCTGAGCTGTAGGAGGTGTTATCCTCTGAGTTTGTAGGGCAGCTGTGCCTGAGGTAGGAGCTGGAGATAGCTCTGAGTTGTAGGGACTTTTGTCCTGAGTTAGGATCATTCTTGATCTGAGAAGTTCTGAGGAACTTGTGTTGTAAGCTCTTTGAGCCGAGATTGGAGAAGTTGGCCTTGTCTAACACACTGTTAGAAGGGTGGAGGGGGAAAGTTGACTACCCATAGACACACTGTCTTTGGGGAACCACTATAAATTATTGTGTGCTTTCTGTGTTTGCTGATTTGCTTGAACTAACTCTGAAAATAGCTAAAGATAATCAAGTAATGTTTAAAAGACCTATTCACCCCCCTCTAGGTGATTTAGACTACAAACCTTATATTCTTTCAAGTGGTATCAAAGCTAGGTTGGTCAAAAAGGACTTAACAGTCTGACCAGATCCTAAAAAGTTTAGTCAAGTCAATACCCAATGGCTTCTAGTGTAATGCAGAAGGAGATGAGCTCAATGAAACTGCCCATATGTAAAAAAAGCCAACTTTGGCATATGGAAGCAGAGGGTTAGGCTGTATATGGAAGCCTCAGATCCTAGAATCTACATTACTGTTCAGGAAGGCCCCTTCATTATCACAAAACCCTCCTATGTTGATCTTACCAGGCAATTAGGCAAACCATACACTGAAATGACCAAGGATGAGATAGCATTGGCTACTATGGATAAAAGGGCTCAAAATATCATAGTCAATGTTATTGATGACTCAACTTTTCAAAATTTAGTGCACTGTAAATCTGCTAAGGAGATGTGTGATACACTGATAGTGTACATGGAAGGAACTGAAGATGTGAGGAATGAAAGGAAGTCACTCCTCAATCAGGAATATAAAGCTTTCAGGCAGCAAGGGCAGGAGAGCATCTCCATGTGTTATGAAAGGTTCTTTAGAATAATAAATGAACTAAGGACCTATGAGAGAGTGTTCACAAATTATGAGCTGAATGATAAGTTCCTCATATCTCTAACAAGAGAATGGGACACAAAAATTTGTGCCATAAGGGAGGTGGCTAAGTTGACTGAAACTCCTCCCCAACCTCTTTATGGAAAGCTGTTCTCTTATGAAATGCAGCTGTCTGCAAGGAAGGAAGAAGAGCAGAAGGCAAAGGGTGATAACAGGGAAAATTCCCTGGCCTTCAAGGCTGAATGCTCAAGAAGAGGGAGAGAGAAGGCTCACTCTCCTCCCAGAATATCTGCTGAACCAGAAGATTCTGAGCCTAGCTCATCAAGCTGTTCTTCTTCTGATGAAGAAATTGTTGTCCTTACAAGGCACTTCAGAAAGCTGTTTAGGAGGAAGCTATGGAAGAACAAGCCTTCCTCCTCACATCACAACAAGGAAGATAGCAAGGAGTCAAAGCATCACTCCAGAAGTGACAGGTATGAGTCTAACAAAAAATATAATTCTTCCAAAGTTGTTTGCTATTGCTGCAGCAAGCCTGGGCATGTCATTGCTTACTGCCCTATGAAGAGATGAGAGTAGGATGAGAAGAAGGCTCGTCAATCAAGAAGCAAGAAAGGAGAGAAATCCTTTCTAGCCAAGAAGAAGAAGAAAAGTTGGAGTGAATTAGACTCTAGCTCATCAGAATCTGAAATGGAAGAAGCCCTCATTGGGCTGGTAGATGTTGAAGAAATTGCTATTGGCAGGACTGCAATCAGGGCCCCCCTATCACATTCAGACAGTGATGAAGAGGAGGATGAAGAAGTCATTGTTCAGCTAGGCCTCATGGCCTTCACTAATGAGGAAGGAAGTCGGGATGCCTCTGACAATGCTCAGGTACTGTCTCATACCACTGCAATTTCTGATTATGAGACTAGTCCAAAATCTGTTGCACCTTCATCAATTAATGGAAGGGGCATGGATGCTGAGGAATAACTCAATCAATTGATTGATAAATATGGTGTTCTCTTGGAGGCTCTGAAGAAGAGCAAGAAGCTTGCCAAGAGGCAAGCCCAGGAAATTGTTTCCCTCAAAGTGACCAATGTTGAAACCAACAACTTGGTGAACAAGCCTCGGTCTCTGTGGAGTTCGGGGCCCTCAGCAAGCTGAGGGGCGACCAACACTTACTCCCCTTAAGGGAGAGCTCTAGGTTGAAGGTTGAGGCACTATGAACTGGACCAAGGGCTCGGCGAGGAGGTCCCACCACATACCCGGAAGATCTTTAGAGCGCTTCCCCTCCCAAGCCAATGTCGGGCTTGGGCACCACTGGAGGCTCTCCTCACCCCACTAGAGAGAGACCTGGGGAGGGAGAGAGAGCTAGCCTAGGATAAGCTTGCCTCCAAATGGTGCCCCCTTGGTCCAATTTATAGGATTTCTGGATTTGGGCTGCAAATAGCCACAAACTGGTCTGCGAAACAACCAAAATACCCTCGGAAATGGCCTGCAGATAGCCAAATCCTGCTGTTCTGGAGCGCTAAACGCAGACCAACACCTCCCCCTGGAACTGGGCGAGAGGGGGTACCTCGCGGGGCTCGGCGAGCCCCCTAACTGGGGCTGGGCGAGACCTAGGGGTCCCCCCCCCCCCCCCCCCCCCCGCCCCCGCCCCCCTACTGGTCTCGCCCCCCTATAGGGGCAGGGGAGAGGGGGGCCGGAGGCCTCCTCCCCTCGCCCCCCTGCTTGGGCTGGGCGAGAACCATCCAGGGTCGGCCCCCTGGCTGGTCTCGTCCCCCTGCTGCTGGGGGCGCGGGGCGAGAGGAGCTCGCCCCCCTGCTGGGGGCGAGTGGAGCTCGCCCCCCCCCCCCCTACCCTGGGGAGGGGCGAGCGCCCCTACTATCCTTGGGGCGGGGCGAGTGGAGCTCGCCCCCCCCCCCTAACCATGGGGCTGGGCGAGTGGAGCTCGCCCCCCCCCCCCTTACCCCCTGGGGTCTCGCCCCACTGCTGCTGGGGGCACGGGGGCGAGGGGATCTCGCCCCCCTTGCTCGCCTCCTTCACGGGCGGCGCGAGCGGGAGGTCTCTACCTCCATCGCCCGCCCTCCTCTTGTAACACCCCAAAGATCGTGGTTCAGCGAGGTTGGCGAAATGGTAGTGTTGCGCTCGGGATAGGCTCAAGATTCCAGATCAGGTCAATGCGCACGACCATTGTCCTCTTCGCGCACGACCAGTGATCGTGCGCCAGCGATCGTGCGCAACCCGCAAAGAATCGGAGTTCTGTCTCGGACAGTGCGCACGACCATGTCCCTCTTCGCGCACGACCAGCGATCGTGCGCCAGCGATCGTGCGTTAATTCAGAAGAGAATCGAGTTCTGTCTCGGACAGTGCGCACGACCATTTCCCTCATCGCGCACGACCAGTGATCGTGCGCCAGCGATCGTGCGCCCTGTTTATTCTGTTCCGCAATTTTGAGCGGAGAAGAAGATCGGACCGTCCAAATCTTTTGGGATTTGATCCAACGGCTAGGTTTAGTTGCGGGAGACCTTTAGGGCTGATGAGAGGGGGTTAAACCTCATATTCTCTAAGCCATTCTCTCTTCAAACCCTAGAGAAAGAAGGAGGAGCCAAGGAAGAAGAAGGGAGATTCCGCCATTGACGGAGCTCCGGAGCTCCGTTTCGCGAACCGTTTCCAGATCTGGAGAGTGCAGCCCGGTGCGGTCTTTTCCCTCCGTCTAGAATCTCGGATCCATGGCGAAAAAGAACGCTCCTAGGGTAACGATTTCTTCTCCCGTTGTTTGGACTTGTCTTTTGTCCTCTCCTTCGTTTCTCTATGCTTGCATGAGGGATCCCTTTCACTAAATGGGTGAAGTGTAGGATTCTCTCAAGTTCTCCGGAACTCCGGGTCGATTGTGTCCGTCCCCGGCATATTGCATGTAGAAAATCCGGTAGTCGTGCGGATTTAGGCATTTTGTGTGAAGCCTATTCGTGGCCGTGAGCCCGAATCGGTGATGCTTTGATTGCGACGTTGCATTTAGGTTAAGCCTAGAATGCGTGCCGGAGAATGACTCCGTGAAATCATCTATAGTAGTGCGGGATTTAAGTGTAGGCGTCTTGTGAAGATCCTAACGAAAGCCCCATGCTTTGAGATTGGATGAAGGCAAACCTTCACTGCGAAATTGATGCGGAGCGTATTATACCTCCCCTCTTTGAGTATTTGTGAAGCCTAGATCCTTGTGAAGGGATTAGGTGCGTAGCTTATATTTGTGTAGCACTTGAAGGTGCTAAACCCTTACGGGCCGAGGCAAAGCCGTACTTGCGTCGTGCGATAGATCGCGACGATTAGAGCACGGGCAAAGCTAAACCGAACCCGTTTCCATGCAGATCGGTAAGAGGTCCCTACCTCATGTAGCCGTGTGATCATGGGAGAGGTCGTGGAAGGTGGTTTACCTAGACCGACCAAAATCTCTTTTTACCACATAAGGCGATGGCCCTTACGGTGGAGTGTTTGTGGAATTGATGTTGTTAGCCTCATGCGGTTGTTTAGGCGGTTGCGGGGAACCTTCGGGTGAACCCAACCAACATCATGTGCATACCTAGGTTCCCTCCTTTTTGATGCTCAACCTAGAAGATTGAATGTGCTTGAAACCTCACCTTGTGTAGTTGCACTTTCTTTATTTTAGTACTTGTGCTAGTATGGCTTGCTTGCAGGGTAGAATCTCCGCCACCCCGGGAAAGGGGTGGGGTCGTTATAATTTGGTCAGCTGTGCTGACCGTTACTTTGTTTGCCACCGCTTGGTGGAATGTTCTTATGCAGGTGTAGGTGAGCCTAGTGGGAAATAGCGGGCGATGGCCCTTTGCAATGTTGGCCCTCGAAGGCCAGCCCTTTTCCTGTTATTCATGTATGGCCGGCCTGCGTGCCGATATATGCTTATGGAGTTTTGTGCATTGGATGAATGTAAGGCCTTAAGGCCGTAACTCTTATTCTGGATACATTCCTATGATAGTGGACAGTTCTATTTGAATGGTTTAATTAATGCTTCCGCTTACGTTTTGTACTCTCGTTTAGTTGTTACTTTTCTGGTTATCACCTTTTAACTCCTAGCTAGTGTGGTTTGTATGGCGTGAGGTCCCGGCCGGACCTACTGTTATATTAGTCGTACTGGCAGGGTGTTACAATTTGGTATCGGACTTAAGGCGTCGATCCGTAGTTTAGCGAATTCGGGACGAATTCCTTTTAAGGGGTGGTGCGCACGGGTTGTGCATTCACCTAAAACGACAAAAACTAATAAGGATGTCCACTTAGGAATGAAAAGAAAACATACTTGTTTGCGGAACCTGAGCGTTCCATGATTGATGTTTGATATGTTTTGGGTCACTAAATTGTGCTTTGCATGATTATAGGTGACTAGAAGTGCTGGAGGGCAGTCTCGACCCCGTAACACCGCTGAAAGTAGTGGGTCGGCTGAAGTGCCAGCGACCACTCCTTCTGCTGAAATGATCAAATTAGTCGCAGAAGCGGTCTTCGTGATGATCAACGCTCAACCCCAAAGGCTGGTCCAGCCTGCTACTCCTACTCCGGATGTGGCCCCTGAGGCTGTTGCTGCAGTGGAACCTGCGGTAGCGCCGAGGGTGGAACCTCAAGTTGCGCAAGTAGTTGCGGGGCGAGCGCGTGACCAGCAATTAAAGCATTTCCTGAGCTTTAATCCTCCTACCTTCTCGGGATCTGAGTCCCCAACGGAGGCAGAAGACTGGTTGTCAAGAGTTAGAAGAACTCTGAGGGCGACAGCGACGGACGAAGTCATGATGGTCACCTTAGCCACCTTCCTTCTTGATGGAGAGGCTGTGCTGTGGTGGGAAGAGCAGGAGCTGCATAAGTTCTGCGGTAGAGATATTACTGAAATCACAATGGCTGAGTTTTCAAAGTCGTTCCTCCAAAGGGTTATCCCCTCTGCCCAGCGCATTGCGTTACAAAACCAGTTCTTGAGGTTGACACAAGGTGATCGCTCCGTTGACGATTACTTGCATGAGTTTACCAGACTGAGTCGCTATGCGGGGTCCTTGGTGGAGGATGAGGAGACAAAGACAAAAAAGTTCTATGAAGGGCTTCGGGACGAGTTGAGGCTGCTCCTTGCAGGCCCTATGACGTTCGGCTTCCAAGTGATGGTGCAAACTGCCAGATCTTTGGAGTTGGACATGAAGAGGGTACAAGCAAGGGGTGTTGTAAAGAAACCTGAGTTTCATGCACCGGCCTCTCAGTCCAAGTCGGTTTTCAGAAGGAACAAAAGGAAGTTCAAACAGGCGGAACCAGCTCCTTCAAATGCTTCGGGAGCCACGACTGCGCGGACTCCTATTACGTGTTTCACCTGCGGGAAGGTGGGACACAAAGATGCGGTGTGTCGAAGTGGTCCCCCGAAGACTGGTAATCGAGCGGTGGATTATGCTCGTACTGCGGAAAAGGGTAAAGCTGCGGAGTCTTCGGCTTCCCAGCACATTCCGACTCAGCCGAGAGTCTTTTCGCTTGGCCAACAAGAAGCTATACGACAAACTGATGTCGTCACAGGTACGAATTAGAAGTTAGCTTTTACAGCTATATATATAATTCATACTGTGGTACGACTATATGCTTTATTTGTGTGCAATTAGGTTTCGTCCTAATTTTCAACTATCCGGCGAGAGCTCTATTTGATACAGGTGCATCGCACTCTTTTCTGTCCGAGGACTTCGTTGTGCGAATCGGAGTGCCGTCTACCTTCGTAGAGGATAGATTGGAAGTAGTGCTACCCAATGGATCTCGAATGAGTGTGGATAGGAAGAGCCGTGTGAAGGTGCGGATTGGAAGTCAGGATTTTGACTTGGAAGCGTCGTTATTACCGTTAGCTGAATTTGATGTGATCTTCGGCATGGACTGGCTCTCGGAGCAGCGGACATGCATAGATTGCAATACAAAGGAGATCACTCTGGGAAGGGACACCGAAGGAGAAACCATGTTTTCCGGTATGCGAGGAGCGAGCAAGACGCTGATGTCTGCTCTCCAAGTGGTTAAGGCGGTGAGAAAAGGCGCCGAGTTGTTCTTCACCTTGTCGGAGGCTTCGGAGCCAAAGCCCAGGTTATGTGATGTCCCAGTTGTAGCAGAGTACGCCGACGTGTTTCCTAACAAACTCCCTGGGGCTCCGCCTCAGCGAGAGATCGATTTCTGTATCGAGATGGTGCCAGGTGCCAAACCTGTGGCCCGCTCACCGTACCGGATAGCGCCAAAGGAGTTGGCAGAGCTGAAGGTTCAATTGCAAGAGCTGCTAGAGCAAGGATACGTACGTCCAAGTTCTTCGCCTTGGAGTGCACCGGTCCTCTTTGTAAAAAAGAAGGACGGGAGCTTGCGTCTATGTATCGATTATCGAGAGCTAAACAAGTTGACCGAGAAGAACCGATATCCGATTCCAAGAATCGATGATCTCTTCGACCAGCTGGTTGGGTCGACGGTATACTCCAAACTGGACCTAAGGTCTGGCTATTACCAACTGCGGATTAGGGAATGTGACATTCCAAAGACAGCTTTCAGTACCCGCTTTGGGCACTATGAGTTCACGGTGATGCCGTTCGGTCTGTCTAATGCACCGTCGGTATTCATGGACTTAATGAATAGGACGTTCCGTGAGTATTTGGATCAATTCGTGATCTTCTTTATCGATGACATTTTGGTATACTCTCAATCAGAAGAGGAGCATGTAGGACATCTGCACGCAGTTCTGAGCACCTTGAGGAAGAGTCAGCTATATGCCAAGTTCTCCAAGTGCGAGTTTTGGCTACCGTCAGTAGCATTCCTTGGTCACGTCGTTAGTGGAGATGGAATTGCGGTAGATCCGTCGAAGATAGAAGCGATCCGAGCGTGGCCTTTGTTGAAAAACGTAGCGGAAGTCCGAAGTTTCTTAGGACTTGCCGGCTATTATAGGCGCTTTGTGGAAAACTTCTCGAGGATCGCACTTCCTCTCACAAAACTGACTAGGAAGGATCATAAGTTTGTTTGGTCGCCCGAGTGCGCACGAGCTTTTGAAGAACTGAAGAGCCGTCTGACCACGGCGCCCATTCTATGCTCGCCACAAGGTACGGAAGGCTACGAAATTTACAGCGACGCCTCGGGGAGTGGTTTGGGTTGTGTCCTAGTGCAGTTCGGTAAGGTAATTGCCTACGGCTCCCGGCAGTTGAAGGTTCATGAGAGGAATTACCCGGTCCATGATTTGGAGCTAGCGGCCGTGGTATTTGCTCTTAAGCTTTGGAGGCATTATTTGTATGGCCTGAAGATCGACATCTTTACCGACCACAAGAGCCTCAAGTACTTGCTAGATCAAAGGGAGTTGAATATGCGACAGAGGAGGTGGTTGGAGTTCCTTGGGGACTACACCTTCGACATCAAATATACTCCTGGAAAGGGAAATGTAGTTGCGGACGCGTTGAGTCGTCGGGCTCCCGCTCAAGCAAATTGGATTTTGATGCACGATGAGCATCTAATCCGTGAGCTGGAAGAAATGGAGATCATTTGCGTTGATCGAAGAGCGTCTACTTCAGCATGCTTGAACTGGACGGAGGTTCAATACCACCTTGCCGACCGAGTTCGACAGGCATTGGAGCTGGATGAGAGCATGAAACGCTACAAAGCAGAAAACGTTGACGGGTTGAACGCTGATTTCTCTTTCGAAGATGGCCTTATGTGGAAGAATGGCAGATTGTGCGTCCCAAACGTTGGTACTCTACGGGAGGAATTGATGTACGAGGCTCATCATACCAAGTACTCTATCCACCCGGGGAGCACGAAAATGTACATGGACATGAAGAAACTTTTCTGGTGGCCGGGTATGAAGAAGGACATTGCCCTCTACGTGGCCAAGTGCAACACTTGCGCGTTGGTGAAGGTGGAATGTCAACGTCCCGGTGGATTTTTGAAGTCCTTGCCGATTCTGGAATGGAAGTTTGACGATATTTCGATGGATTTCGTGCACGGATTGCCGAGATCGCAGCATGGAAACGACGCCATCTGGGTGATCGTGGACAGACTGACAAAAGTATCGCATTTTATTCCGAACCGGAAGGATGATTCTGTAGAAAAGCTAGCGAAGCTCTATGTCGATAGTATTGTGCGGCTGCACGGTGTCCCTCGTAGCATCGTCAGCGATCGTGACGGGCGTTTCATATCGAAAGATTGGAGGCTTATCCATGAACTGTTGTGCACGAAATTGAAGTTCAGCACGGCCTTCCACCCGCAAACGGATGGACAGACCGAGAGAACCAACAGTACTATGGAGGATATGCTCCGAATGTGCGCTCTAGATTTTGGAAAGAAGTGGGAAGATCATCTCTATATGATCGAATTCGCCTACAATAATAGCTACCAAGCCAGTAAAGATGGCTCCTTTCGAGGCCCTCTATGGTAAGAAGTGCCGTACGCCGTTGTCTTGGGCAGAAACGGGCGATACTAAGCTATTAAAGCGAAAGGATGTTGAGGAAGCAACTTCGACGATCCGAACTATTCGGGAAAGGCTATTGATTGCCCAGGATAGGCAAGCAAAGTATTACAACGCCAAGCATAGGAACCTAGAGTTCGCCGTCGGTGACCGGGTTTACTTGAAGATCAAACCGTTCAAAGGGGTATCAAGGATCCGACGCTTGAAAAAGCTCAGTCCAAGGTACTTAGGACCGTTTGAGATTGTGGAACGTGTGGGTGATGCGGCTTATCGGCTTGCACTATCTGCAGAGCTGAGCGGTCTGCACGACGTGTTTCACATTTCAGTTCTGAGGAAGGCAGTGCAAGAGCCTACTCATATCGTTGCGGTCGGCAAAGTGTCGGTGGATAGTGGGTTGTCGACGAAAGTCAAACCCTTACGCATCGAGGATACCGAGGTAAAGCAGTTGCGGAACAAGTCCATTCGGATGGTAAAGGTCCGGTGGGATAATTGCGGCCGAGAGGAGCTAACTTGGGAGAGAGAGCAAGCGATGCTTGCGGAGTACCCCGAGCTATTTCCCTCAGGTAAATTTTTTTTTAAAAACTGTAATTTCCTGCTATTACTGTTTTTGAAATTTCGGGACGAAATTCTTTTAAGGGGGGTGGAGTTGTAACACCCCAAAGATCGTGGTTCAACGAGGTTGGCGAAATGGTAGTGTTGCGCTCGGGATAGGCTCAAGATTCCAGATCAGGTCAATGCGCACGACCATTGTCCTCTTCGCGCACGACCAGTGATCGTGCGCCAGCGATCGTGCGCAACCCGCAAAGAATTGGAGTTCTGTCTCGGACAGTGCGCACGACCATGTCCCTTGAAAGTGAGGATAGATCAAGATTACTCTAGAGGGGGGGGGGGGGGGGGGGGGGGGTGAATAGAGTATTTTAAAATAATCTTACTTAGCCCAAAAAAAAACTGTATAAAACAATTTTAGTTATTTAGTATATGTGTAAGAAAGTGCAGCACAGGTATAAATACAAACTGGAACACAGCACAAACAAATAATAAAGGCAAGCACAGAAGACACAAGGATCTATAGTAGTTCCCCACAACTTGGGTACATCTACTCTTCTACCACCCTGGTAGGAAATCCACTAAGGCTTTTTTTGATCAGGTGAGCCTTCACCACAGAGCTTTTGATCAGGTACTCTAAACCACAATTTAACTTTTAAAGGGAGCTAGAACCCTGTACACAGTTATAGGATAACAATAAAATAAAAGATATGATGTCTTCTCTTTTCTCTAACAACAGAGAAGACTAGTGGATTGATGAAATTGTCAGATCTCCCCCTGTGAGTAGGAGTAAGTAAACAGGAGAGAAAATCTGCTCAGGGTGTAGGTCTTCTTGATCTTCAGAGTATCTCCAGCACAAGTTCTCTAGAGGAAAAATGATGCAGATGATTTCTAGAGATTGAACGTAGGTGTCTGGAAAGAAAGAAGACTTCAGAGAGAAAAAATAAAGAGAGTTCTTCTTGAGGAATGAATGTCTGAGTAGCACACGGCCTCACTGATATATCTTGTATCTGTATCTCTCTCTAGTATAAATAGCAATGATAATCTCCTTTTTTTTTTAGAGAGAGAGAGTTGATCCTCTTTAAAATTTCAAACAGGGCTGGAAAGGAAGGAGACAAAAAGGAAGATTTTTCTGGAATACCAATATATTAAATTCCTTGAAACTTGCAATCTGCCTTATAAAATAATCTGCACGCAGCCCTTAATTAATGCAGCAACGGTCATAAAATCTTTGATAGAGAATACTGCAATAACTGACTGATATTTTAATTAGACCAGCTGTCAGCCTTCATAAGAGATCCTGAGGATAACTCCCAAAAATAATACTCTGAATAGAAGAGGTCACGGAATATAGAGACTCTGAAGAAGTTCGTTGATCTGAAGGGAAGTTCGTCGAACTTGATCTGGGAAGTTCGTCGAACAAACAGAAACTTTCGTCGAACAGAACTTTTGAAGTTCGTCGAACCAAGTTCGTCGAACGAAACTTGAATTCGTCGAACGTACTGGAGGTTCGTCGAACACCCTGACTTAGCTAATCTTCAAATTTCTTCTAGACTTAGCCTATGACCCTTATATTATACATGTTGGGTCACAATAGATCCTATACCTGGAAATAGGCATCCTAGTCCAAATCAGTAGTAGGGTTGAACTGTGTTCCAACAATCTCCCCCTATTTGGGTTAGGATCCTATGAATAGCACTTATCAATTTAAACAAATATGCAAGAAAGAGGGAGCAGATATAGATCAATTGTCATAAGCAGATATCATCACAGGATAGTAAAAAGTTAATTAATCAGAGAGAGTGTTAAGGATTCCTGTCCTCTAAAGATGACTTCTTGAAGATTATTTTCCTGCTAGTATCTTCAGATTGCCTTTTGCTTAGCTTGCAGTCTTTATCACCCAGTGTTACCTTCTTGGAGATATTTGGCAGCACAGCCTCTGGATGGAGACTTATGTAGGCCGAAGTGTTGAACATATTCTTCACCTGGTATTGTTGAAGTTCCTGTTCTCTATAGGGAGATATGGTAGAAATATGAGAAGTATCCATACTCTTTTCTCTGGCCTTTTTGATCTGAGAAAGAGCAACATGCTCTCTAAACCTTGCCATATTGTACAATCTATCTGCTTCAGCTTTATCTTCAGCTTCCTTATTTTTGATTTCTTGTTCAGATAATTTGCTATGCTTTCTTCCATAAACCTGATAGTCTGAAGATCTTTCTTTCTTAATAGAAGAGGATTGACTAGATGGCTTGGAGCCAGCAGACTGAGATGACCTGGATGTGGAAGAAAGTCCTCCTGCAGAACCTGCACCTGGAGGAGGTGGAGGAGGAGGGGGTTTCTTGAACACAGCAGGGTGATCCTTCTGGTATCTTCTTTCAAGCTTCCTTCTCTTGAGCTCATTCTTGGAGAATTGCATCCAAGGTTGAGTTATTTCATGAGGCTTGAGATTTTTTTGCACATAATAAGGAATATCATTTTTATCAGGCTTTTTAGACGGGGCTGGCAGCTTCTTGCATGTAGTTTTTCTTTTTCTTGATTTGACTTTGGCATCACTATCATCACTGTCATCATCATCATCAGAGTTTGAAGATGAAGGCACATTCTCATACATTTCATCAATTTCCTTGTATGCTTCAGTCATTCTTTTCTCTAAATCAATATTCTTGACAGTAGCAGCAGCAGCAGGCTCAGAAGAGGAGGAGAGAACAGAGGCAGAGGCATCAGGCATCTGTTCATCAAGGACAGTCTGTTCAGGAGCAGTAGGTTCCTGATCTGCCTTGGAGATAACTGGCTCTGAAGCTGTAGACATTTGCAAATCTCCATTCCTGGCTTCCAAGTCTGGGGAATAGCAGATAATGGCCTTGGAGAGGTCTTCAGCTGATACCTTGAATGATGGGTCTGAGATAAGGGACTGATTGGAAAGCTGCAGAATCTTATTTACTATAGGGGAGAGTATGAAGGAGCTGCTGAGAAGAACTTCTGGAGGAGAAGGAAGAGGAGCACTTTCTGTGCTTTGAGCCAGGGAGACTAGTGATGAGCAGACATCAGGTAGGTCTGACCTTTTCTCTTCAGGAGCTTCTGCCTCTAGTGCTTCATCCTGGAACATCTCCCCCTGCCTAGACTCTGGGAAGCTAGAGTCTGGGCCCCCAGATGAAGGGAAAGAGGAAGAGGAAAGAGAGGCAAGATGGGAGAGAATGAGATCAAGCTTAGAATGTACTGGGACCAGACTTTGATCAAAAAGCTCTTGTAGTTTAGGAGTGATGTGACCAAACACCTGGGTGGCTATCTGTGAGACATCCACAAACAGTACATCTGGAGTTGGGTGAGAAGAAGAAGAAGAAGGGATGGAAGATGTGGTATGAGCATAAGAAGTGGACGGAGGAGGAGGAGGATTGAAATCTGATGGGATTTCATCCTGAAAAAGGTCTGGAGTGAGAATGTCTTGAGGAGGAGGAGGAGAAATGTGAGGAGGAGAATTAGAGAGAATTTCATTTTCTGGAGGAGGAGGAGGAATCTGGGGTGAGAGAGTGGCTGTTGTAGCCCTGGTGTCCTCAGAAGCTTGAACTGATGGAGTCTCAGGAGCCAATTTCTTCTTGAATGTCCTATCCCACTTCTTGAACAGAAGGGGGGTCAGTTTCTTTGAGGCATTAATGCCAACAGCAGTAGAAACTGAGAGGGATGGACACTTGGCCTGAAGAAAGATTCCCAGAATCCTTCCATAGCCTACATTCCTTGATGTTACTTTCTTTTTGATGGAATCAAATAGAGTCAGACCCCAATTGATGTGCTTTTTCTCAATCAAAGCACTCATGACTAGAAATTGCTGCCTGGTTATGTAGTCATGTGCTGAGCTCTTCCCCATCAGAACCTTTCCCACGACATCTGCCAGGAAGGTGTATTCCACTGTAAAATCACGTTTCAGAAGATGTTTGGGGTTACTCCCAGAGTACCCCATCCTATCCAGCATCAAGTTGAACTCTTCCTCAGTGAGGTCTAAATCATCATCTCCATTTTCAAAATCAAAAATTTCAGACAGAACAGCAGCATTTAGAACCAATTCATGCCCTGACACTTTTCCTGCAATGTCTGTGCCATTGCGAATCTCAGAAGTGAATGCCCATTCCTTTATCTCATTGGTATGAATCTTGGGCCGACAAGTCATAAACTTGCGCAACCTCGAGTCTTCAAAGAGATTCAGAATGTCTGTGAAGCCTTCTCCGGACTGGGCAAACGATTCTAGATCAATATCGAATCCTGTATTGAACTTTATTGAGGCGAAGATTTCAGCAGTGATCGACATTGTTCCTGCAAAGAAAGAAAAACGATCAAGTGCAAAGGGAACTGGAGGGAGACGAAGAGTTTGAGAGCGCAAAAGACAGAATCCAGACAGAATAGAGATTAAATATTAGGGTTCGCCGAAGACTAGGGTTTTCGCGGAACGAATGTGTCGAGAAGACACATGTTAGCGGGAAAAGGTTCTTTTGACAATCCCGTTCGACGAATGAAATATTTCGTCAATCTCGTTCGACTAATAACTTTTCAAAACTTCTCTCATAATGAAGATAGAACGTCAAAGACTTCGTCGGAGGGGTTCGACAAAATTATGACTTCGTCGATCGAGTTCGACGAAAAATTTCTCCGAACTTTTTAGAAAGAATTCTTGACCAGTTCGTCGACCTTGATCGAAGAAAAAGATGTCGTTCGTCGAGCGCATTCGATGAATTGTTGGGTAGAGAACTTTGCCAATTAGATTGACTCCTCATTTATCATTCCAAGCTGATTTATAAAGAATTGATGTTTCTTTTCATCTAAGTGCTTAGTGAAAATATCAGCTCTCTGCAAATCAGTTGGTATGAAGTCTAAACATATTTTTCCCTTTTCTACATTATCTCTGATAAAGTGGTGTCTGATCTCAATATGTTTAGTTCTACTGTGGAGTACTGGATTTTGTGCTATTGATATTGCACTGGTGTTATCACAAAAGATTTTGGAATTATTTAGATTGTAACCATAGTCTAGGAGCTGGGTCTGTATCCACAAAAGTTGTGAACAGCAACTGCCAGCTGCTATATATTCAGCTTCTGCAGTTGATGTAGACACAGAGGTTTGTTTCTTACAAAACCAGGACACAAGCTTATCTCCAAGGAACTGACAAGTTCCTGAGGTGCTCTTCCTGTCTATTCTGCATCCAGCATAATCAGCATCTGAGTATCCAGTCAACTCAAATCCTGATTCTGTAGGATACCAGAGTCCTAGATCTGGACAACCCTTTATATATCTTAAAATCCTTTTTAATAAAACATAGTGAGATTCTTTAGGATTTACCTGAAATCTAGCGCAAATACATGTGGCAAACATGATGTCTGGTCTACTGGCTGTTAGGTATAAAAGAGATCCCACAATGGCTCTATATACTTTCTGATCAACAGGTTTTCCTGATTCATCAGTGCCAACAGCTGCATTTGAAGGCATGGGAGTTTTCATGGGGGAGGCATCTGACATCCCAAATCTTTTAACAAGCTCTTTAGCATATTTAGATTGGGATATAAAGATGCCTTCTTTTGTTTGCTTAACTTGCAAACCAAGAAAATAAGACAGTTCTCCCATACTGCTCATTTCAAATTTTGAATGCATTAGATTTGAAAATCTTTTGCATAACTTAGAGTCAGTAGAACCAAATATTATGTCATCTACATATATTTGTACCAATAGGGTTTCAGATTTATGATTTCTAAAAAATAATGTTTGGTCTACTTTACCTCTAGAAAATTTATTTTCCAAAAGAAAGTTTGTAAGGGTCTCATACCATGCTCTAGGAGCTTGTTTGAGACCATACAAAGCTTTATGTAATCTAAATACATGAGAGGGTTGAGTTGGAGAAACAAAACCTGGTGGTTGTTCCACATATACTTCTTCCTTGATATCTCCATTTAGAAAAGCACTCTTAACATCCATTTGAAATACCTTGAATCTTTTGTATGCAGCAAATGCTAGGAATATTCTAATTGCTTCCAGTCTTGCTACAGGTGCAAAAGTCTGATCATAATCTATGCCTTCCTCTTGGCAGTATCCTTGAGCCACTAGTCTTGCCTTATTTCTGACTATGACTCCTTGAGCATCCAATTTATTTCTGAATACCCATTTAGTGCCAATTACTGGATGATTCTTAGGTCTTGGAACAAGTTCCCATACTTTGTTCCTTTCAAATTGATTTAATTCTTCTTGCATAGCAGTAATCCAGTTGGGATCTTGCTCTGCATCTTTGATGGATTGAGGTTCAATTTGAGAGAGGAAACAGGTGTGCAAATTATTTTGATTTAGTTGATTTCTTGTTTGCACACCCACTGAGATGTCACCAATTACTTGAGATCTGGGGTGATCTCTTATGTTGACATAATCAGTAGGAAATATAACTTCTCCTTGAGCTTGTTCATTTTCTCTATGAGGAATTTCTATGTCCTCCTGAACTTCAGCATTAATAGCTTCAAGATTTGTAGGAATATTTGCTGTATTCAATGTTGGTTCATTATGACATTCTTCTTCACTGTCCTCATTAGGTAATTGAGAAGGATTTATTAAATCCTCTTTCTGTAGAGTTAGGTTATTATCTAACTTCTCACAGAGAATTGGTACCTGTGCATCTTGTGAGGTAGAGATATTTCTCTCCTTGCAGCTTAAGCTGATAACCTTCATCACATAGTTGACCTATGCTGATGAGGTTATGTTTGAGTCCACTTACATAGGCTACCTTTTTGAATGTGATTGTCCCAATCTGGACTGATCCATAGCCTTCTGTCTGTCCCCAATTGGAATCTCCAAAAATCACTCTTGGTCCAAGCTTTGCTTTGTAGTTGATTAATTTGGCTCTTGTTCCTGTCATATGTTTTGAGCATCCACTGTCCAAGTACCACTGTTCCTCTGTAGTAGGACAGTTCTTTTTCTGCAATAGAAAGGAGGTTAGGTGTTCTTAACCCAGGTTACCTTGGGTTGCTTTTTGTAACCTTGAAATGCAGAAATATAAGAGACAACAGGTTGACTATGATAACCTTGAGGGTGATATTTTCTAGGAGGGATAATCAAATCACTAAGTGAATTCTTCATTTTAGAAGAGGATGTATATTGTCTGTCTTTAGTAAAATTTGCGTTCGACGAACTTTGTTGTGTTCGTCTACCTGGTTCGACGAAAGATGTGGCATTCATCGAGCCCTGTCTGCAGTAGGTTTGCTGTTTAGATTTAGGCCTTGGTTTTCGTCAATCGCCGTTCGACGAACTTGCTTGTGCAATATTTGTTTCAGAAATTTTTTCTGTGTCTTGTATTGCTTCCTTCTCTTTTGCAGATACAAATTTTACTGGGGTGGATAACATATTCTTCTTCAAAAGAAGAGGTTGATTAGATGATGCCCCCAAGCCCAGTTTACCAGTCAGCCTGGCATTCACTGTGCTTGTGATGTCCATCAGCTTGAGACTTCTCCCATTTAGAGAGTTCTCTAGCTGCTTGGCCTCAGTTAGCTGTGTTTCTAGAGAACTTACTTGTTCCCTGGAAATTCTTAGCTCATTTTTGAGGTTAGTGTTTTCAGTGGATATTCCATCCATCTTAGCTAACTTGTCTCTCAGAGCAATAATTTCTTTCTCTGATCTGATCATATCTTTACATAATTGTTTAAAATCATCTTTAAATTGTTCTGAATGAAAATCAAAACTAGAAATTACCTCATCCTCATTTGCTTCCAATTCATCATCTGAATTGTCATTTGATGAGGAGGCATTGATTGCCATCATGCAGAATTCCTTGTCTTCTGTTTCCTTCTCCTCATCACTGGAGCTGGAGGATGACTCAGATTCAGTGTCACTCCAGGTTTCAGCAACAAAGCCTTTTTCTCTTTTCTTGTGGCCTTTTGATGAGTGTTTGCTGGAGTGTTCCTGCTCTTTTCTCCTGCTTTTCTTGTGAGCTTCTGGACATTCAGTGATGATGTGTCCAGGCTTCCTGCACCCAAAGCATATTATTTCTTTTGATGGAGTTTTATCATACCTTGGCTTTTCATTGTGCCTGTTGGGTTTTCTTCTAAAGTCCTTCCTTGCCATCTTGTAAAATCTCTTTGCTAAGAGACTCAGCATCTCCTGATCACCAATCTTCTTTTCTTCCTCTGTTGCCTGAAAGGCAATGCTTTTCTCTTTCTTTGAGGATGAGGAAGGAGAGGCTTCTGCTTCTCTGCTTTTTATCAGCTGCTCATAGGATTTGAGCTTTCCAAGAAGATTCTCAGTTGTAATCTCATTTAGTCCTCTGGCATCTTTAATTGGCCAGATTCTTGTGTCCCAAGAGCTGGGAAAGCACATTAGGATTTTGTCATTAACTTCAGTGACTGTGATCACTTTTTCAAGGGTTCTTAACTCATTAATGATGAGGCTGAGTCGGTTGTACATGTCTGCAACAGTCTCTGATTCTCCCTTTTTGAAGTTCTCATACTGGGAGATCAAATATGATCTTCTGTCTTTTCTCTCATCTGCTGATCCTGCCACCATTCTTGTGAGGGAGTCCCAAATTTCTTTGGCAGAGGTGCAGTCAACCACCTTTTGAAATATGTCATCAGTCATGGTTTGTGCTAAGATATTCATGACCTTTGCATCAGCAGTTTTCTGTTTCTTTTGTGTTTCTGTCCATTCTGGAGGAGGGACAGCTGTTGTGTCTGATGTTGTATTTGTTGTTGAGGTTGATGCAGTTGGAGGTCCTGTCAAAATTGAATTAAAAATTTCTTCATCAATAGAATTCATGTAAAGTTTGATCCTTGCTTGCCACAGTGGAAACTTGTTCAGATTGCACATAGGAGGTCTTGTGCTTGAATATTCTTTGTTCTGTGCCATGGCTTTAATGGACAAAACCTTTAAAGTAGTCTAGATCTATCAGATCTGTTGGTTCAGGTGTTAGCCTGCAACAACCAACCCAAGCTTTGATACCAATTGAAAGTGAGGATAGATCAAGATTACTCTAGAGGGGGGGGGGGGGGGGGGGTGAATAGAGTATTTTAAAATAATCTTACTTAGCCCAAAAAAAAACTGTATAAAACAATTTTAGTTATTTAGTATATGTGTAAGAAAGTGCAGCACAGGTATAAATACAAACTGGAACACAGCACAAACAAATAATAAAGGCAAGCACAGAAGACACAAGGATCTATAGTAGTTCCCCACAACTTGGGTACATCTACTCTTCTACCACCCTGGTAGGAAATCCACTAAGGCTTTTTTTGATCAGGTGAGCCTTCACCACAGAGCTTTTGATCAGGTACTCTAAACCACAATTTAACTTTTAAAGGGAGCTAGAACCCTGTACACAGTTATAGGATAATAATAAAATAAAAGATATGATGTCTTCTCTTTTCTCTAACAACAGAGAAGACTAGTGGATTGATGAAATTGTCAAATCTCCCCCTGTGAGTAGGAGTAAGTAAACAGGAGAGAAAATCTGCTCAGGGTGTAGGTCTTCTTGATCTTCAGAGTATCTCCAGCACAAGTTCTCTAGAGGAAAAATGATGCAGATGATTTCTAGAGATTGAACGTAGGTGTCTGGAAAGAAAGAAGACTTCAGAGAGAAAAAATAAAGAGAGTTCTTCTTGAGGAATGAATGTCTGAGTAGCACACGGCCTCACTGATATATCTTGTATCTGTATCTCACTCTAGTATAAATAGCAATGATAATCTCCTTTTTTTTTTAGAGAGAGAGAGTTGATCCTCTTTAAAATTTCAAACAGGGCTGGAAAGGAAGGAGACAAAAAGGAAGATTTTTCTGGAATACCAATATATTAAATTCCTTGAAACTTGCAATCTGCCTTATAAAATAATATGCACGCAGCCCTTAATTAATGCAGCAACGGTCATACAATCTTTGATAGAGAATACTGCAATAACTGACTGATATTTTAATTAGACCAGCTGTCAGCCTTCATAAGAGATCCTGAGGATAACTCCCAAAAATAATACTCTGAATAGAAGAGGTCACGGAATATAGAGACTCTGAAGAAGTTCGTTGATCTGAAGGGAAGTTCGTCGAACTTGATCTGGGAAGTTCGTCGAACAAACAGAAACTTTCGTCGAACAGAACTTTTGAAGTTCGTCGAACCAAGTTCGTCGAACGAAACTTGAATTCGTCGAACGTACTGGAGGTTCGTCGAACACCCTGACTTAGCTAATCTTCAAATTTCTTCTAGACTTAGCCTATGACCCTTATACTATACATGTTGAGTCACAACAGATCCTATACCTGGAAATAGGCATCCTAGTCCAAATCAGTAGTAGGGTTGAACTGTGTTCCAACATCCCTCTTCGCGCACGACCAGCGATCGTGCGCCAGCGATCGTGCGTTAATTCAGAAGAGAATCGAGTTCTATCTCGGACAGTGCGCACGACCATTTCCCTCTTCGCGCACGACCAGTGATCGTGCGCCAGCGATCGTGCGCCCTGTTTATTCTGTTCCGCGATTTTGAGCGGAGAAGAAGATCGGACCGTCCAAATCTTTTGGGATTTGATCCAACGGCTAGGTTTAGTTGCGGGAGACCTTTAGGGCTGATGAGAGGGGGTTAAACCTCATATTCTCTAAGCCATTCTCTCTCCAAACCCAAGAGAAAGAAGGAGGAGCCAAGGAAGAAGAAGGGAGATTCCGCCATTGACGGAGCTCCGGAGCTCCGTTTCGCGAACCGTTTCCAGATCTGGAGAGTGCAGCCCGGTGCGGTCTTTTCCCTCCGTCTAGAATCTCGGATCCATGGCGAAAAAGAACGCTCCTAGGGTAACGATTTCTTCTCCCGTTGTTTGGACTTGTCTTTTGTCCTCTCCTTCGTTTCTCTATGCTTGCATGAGGGATCCCTTTCACCAAATGGGTGAAGTGTAGGATTCTCTCAAGTTCTCCGGAACTCCGGGTCGATTGTGTCCGTCCCCGGCATATTGCATGTAGAAAATCCGGTAGTCGTGCGTATTTAGGCATTTTGTGTGAAGCCTATTCGTGGTCGTGAGCCCGAATCGGTGATGCTTTGATTGCGACGTTGCATTTAGGTTAAGCCTAGAATGCGTGCCGGAGAATGACTCCGTGAAATCATCTATAGTAGTGCGGGATTTAAGTGTAGGCGTCTTGTGAAGATCCTAACGAAAGACCCATGCTTTGAGATTGGATGAAGGCAAACCTTCACCGCGAAATCGATGCGGAGCGTATTATACCTCCCCTCTTTGAGTATTTGTGAAGCTTAGATCCTTGTGAAGGGATTAGGTGCGTAGCTTATATTTGTGTAGCACTTGAAGGTGCTAAACCCTTACGGGCCGAGGCGAAGCCGTACCCGCGTTGTGCGACAGATCGCGACGATTAGAGCACGGGCAAAGCTAAACCGAACCCGTTTCCATGCAGATCGGTAAGAGGTCCCTACCTCATGTAGCCGTGTGATCATGGGAGAGGTCGTGGAAGGTGGTTTACCTAGACCGACCAAAAGCTCTTTTTCCCACATAAGGCGATGGCCCTTACGGTGGAGTGTTTGTGGAATTGATGTTGTTAGCCTCATGCGGTTGTTTAGGCGGTTGCGGGGAACCTTCGGGTGAACCCAACCAACATCATGTGCATACCTAGGTTCCCTCCTTTTTGATGCTCAACCTAGAAGATTGAATGTGCTTGAAACCTCACCTTGTGTAGTTGCACTTTCTTTATTTTAGTACTTGTGCTAGTATGGCTTGCTTGCAGGGTAGAATCTCCGCCACCCCGGGAAAGGGGTGGGGTCGTTATAATTTGGTCAGCTGTGCTGACCGTTACTTTGTTTGCCACCGCTTGGTGGAATGTTCTTATGCAGGTGCAGGTGAGCCTAGCGGGAAATAGCGGGCGATGGCCCTTTGCAATGTTGGCCCTCGAAGGCCAGCCCTTTTCCTGTTATTCATGTATGGCCGGCCTGCGTGCCGATGTATGCTTATGGAGTTTTGTGCATTGGATGAATGTAAGGCCTTAAGGCCGTAACTCTTATTTTGGATACATTCCTATGATAGTGGACAGTTCTATTTGAATGGTTTAATTAATGCTTCCGCTTACGTTTTGTACTCTCGTTTAGTTGTTACTTTTCTGGTTATCACCTTTTAACTCCTAGCTAGTGTGGTTTGTATGGCGTGGGGTCCCGGCCGGACCTCCTGTTATATTAGTCGTACTGGCAGGGTGTTACACCTCTCCCCCTGCTGTGGTTCATATTGAAGAATGATGTTCTAAAATACTTCTTGTGTCTCGAGAACCTACTCGGCGAATATAGGGTTGTACACAATCCCCGCTCTTTTCGAGCGAGGTACACGCTCAGAAAGAACTATCCAAACTAGCATATTCGACGAGTGTCGTTGGAAATCCGGCTAAAGGAGCTACTTCGCGAAAAAACATACAGCCTCCTCGAGAGGTCCTCCAACCCCGCTGGTTACCGAGAGCCCGGCTAGCGGGCCAGCATCGGGGCTAAGGTCGACACACTCTAGGAGCCGAGCTCAACCAGAGGTGAATACAAGGTCGACACACTCTAGGAGCCAGGCTCAACTAGAGGTGGATACAAGGTCGACACACTTTAGGAGCCAAGCTCAACTAGAGGTGGATTCAAGGTCGACACACTCTAGGAGCCTGGCTCAACTAGAGGTGGATTCAAGGTCGACACACTCTAGGAGCCAGGCTCAACTAGAGGTGGATTCAAGATCGACACACTCTAGGAGCCAGGCTCAACTAGAGGTGGATACAAGGTCGACACACTGTAGGAGCCAAGCTCAACTAGAGGTGGACTCAAGGTCGACACACTCTAGGAGCCAGGCTCAACTAGAGGTGGATTCAAGGTCGACACACTCTAGGAGCCAGGCTCAGCTAGAGGTGGATTCAAGGTCGACACACTCTAGGAGCCCGGCTCAGCTAGAGGTGGAGTATTTTCCTTCCTGCCCCGAGCAGTTCCCGGCCCCGCCAGCTAGGTGGGAGCCTGGTCAGCGGGCCAGTGTCGGAGCTAACCTTTGAAACTTTTGGAACCTACTGCCGAGTGAGCCTTCGGACCTGCCAGCTAGATGAGAGCCTGGACAGCGGGTCTACTCAGGGCCAACCTTTGAAAACTTGGAACCTGCCGCCGAGTGAGCCTTCGGACCTACCAGCTAGATGAGAGCCTGGTCAGCGGGTCTGCTCGGGGCCAACCTTTGAAAACTTGGAACCTACCGCCGAGTGAGCCTTCGGACCTGCCAGCTAGATGAGAGCCTGGTCAGCGGGTCTGCTCGGGGCCAACCTTTGAAAACTTGGAACCTGCCTCCGAGTGAGCCTTCAGACCTGCCAGCTAGATGAGAGCCTGGTCAGCGGGTCTGCTCGGGTCAACCTTTGAAAACTTGGAACCTACCGCCGAGTGAGCCTTCGGACCTGCCAGCTAGATGAGAGCCTGGTCAGCGGGTCTGCTCGGGGCCAACCTTTGAAAACTTGGAACATGCCACCGAGTGAGCCTTCGGACCTGCCAGCTAGATGAGAGCCTGGTCAGCGGGTCTGCTCGGGGGCTACCTTTGAAAACTTGGAACCTCCCGCCGAGTGAGCCTTCTGACCTGCCAGCTAGATAAGAGCCCTGTCAGCGTGTCTGCTTGGGGCCAACCTTTGAAAACTTGGAACCTGCCGCTGAGTGAGCCTTCGGACCTGCTAGCTAGATGAGAGCCTGGACAGTGGGTCTGCTCGGGGGATACCTTTCAAAACTTGGAACCTGCCGCCGAGTGATCCTTCGGACCTGCCAGCTAGATGAGAGCCTAATCAGCGGGTCTGCTCGGGGCCAACCTTTGAAAACTTGGAACCTGCAGCCGAGTGAGCCTCCGGACCTGCCAACTAGATGAGAGCCTAGTCAGCGGGTCTGCTCGGGGCCAACCTTTGAAACTCTTAGAACCTGCCGCCGAGTGAGCCTTCGGACCATCCAGCTAGATGAGAGCCTGGTCAGCGGGTCTTCTCGGGGCCAACCTTTGAAAACTTGGAACCTACTGCCGAGTGAGCCTTCAGACCTGCCAGCTAGATGAGAGCCTAGACAGCGGGTCTGCTCAGGGCCAACCTTTGAAAACTTTGAACCTGCCGCCGAGTGAGCATTCGGACCTACCAGCTAGATGAGAGCCTGGTCAGCGGGTCTGCTCGGGGCCAACCTTTGAAAACTTGGAACCTGCCGCTGAGTGAGCCTTCGGACCTGCCAGCTAGATGAGAGCCTGGTCAGCGGGTCTGCTCGGGGCCAACCTTTAAAAACTTGGAACCTGTCGCCGAGTGAGCCTTCGGACCTGCCAGCTAGATGAGAGCCTGGTCAGCGGGTCTGCTCGGGCCAACCTTTGAAAACTTGGAACCTACCGCCGAGTGAACCTTCGGACCTGCCAGCTAGATGAGAGCCTGGTCAGCGGGTCTGCTCAGGGCCAACCTTTGAAAACTTGGAACCTGCCACCGAGTGAGCCTTCAGACCTGCCAGCTAGATGAGAGCCTGGTCAGCGGGTCTGCTCGGGGGCTACCTTTGAAAACTTGGAACCTCCCGCCGAGTGAGCCTTCTGACCTGCCAGCTAGATAAGAGCCTGGTCAACGGGTCTGCTCGGGGCCAACCTTTGAAAACTTGGAACCTGCCGCTGAGTGAGCCTTCGGACCTGCTAGCTAAATGAGAGCCTGGACAGTGGGTCTGCTCGGGGGTTACCTTTCAAAACTTGGAACCTGCCGCCGAGTGAGCCTTCGGACCTGCCAGCTAGATGAGAGCCTGGTCAGCGGGTCTGCTCGGGGGCTACCTTTGAAAACTTGGAACCTGCTGCCAAGTGAGCCTTCGAACCTGCCAGCTAGATGAGAGCCTGGTCAGCGGGTCCTCTCAGGGCCAACCTTTGATAACTTGGAACCTGCCGCCGAGTGAGCCTTCGGACCTGCCAGCTAGATGAGAGCCTGGTCAGTGGGTCTGATCGGGGCCAACCTTTGAAAACTTGGAACCTGCCGCCGAGTGAGCCTTCGGACCTGCCAGCTAGATGAGAGCCTGGTCAGCAAGTCTACTCGGGGCCAACCTTTGAAAACTTGGAACCTGCCGCCGAGTGAGCCTTCGGACCTGCCAGCTAGATGAGAGCCTGGTCAGCGGGTCTGCTCGGGGCCAACCTTTGAAAACTTGGAACCTGCTGCCGAGTGAGCCTTCGGACCTGCCAGCTAGATGAGAGCCTGGTCAACGGTTCTGATCGGGGCCAACCTTTGAAAACTTGGAACCTGCCGCCGATTGAGCCTTCGGACCTGCCAGTTAGATGAGAGCCTGGTCATCGGGTCTGCTCGGGGCCAACCTTTGAAAACTTGGAACCTGCCGCCGAGTGAGCCTTCGGACCTGCCAGCTAGATGAGAGCCTGGTCAGTGGGTCTGCTCGGGGCCAACGTTTGAAAATTTGGAACCTGCCGCCGAGTGATCCTTCGGACCTGCCATCTAGATAAGAGCCTGGTCAGCGGTTCTGCTCGGGGGCTACCTTTGAAATCTTGGAACCTGCCGCCGAGTGAGCCTTCGGACCTGCCAGCTTATGAGAGCCTGGTCAGCGGGTCTGCTTGGGGCCAACCTTTGAAAACTTGGAACCTGACGCCGAGTGAGCCTTCGGACCTGCCAGCTAGATGAGAGCCTGGTCAGCGGGTCTGCTCAGGGCCAACCTTTGAAACTCTTAGAACCTGCCGCCGAGTGAGCCTTCGGACCTGCCACCTAGATGAGAGCCTGGTCAGCGTGTCTGCTCGGGGCCAACCTTTGTAACTCTTAGAACCTGCCGCCGTGTGAGCCTTCGGACCTGCCAGTTAGATGAGAGCCTGGTCAGCGGGTCTGCTTGGGGCCAACCTTTGAAACCTTTGGAACCTGCCGCCGAGTGAGCCTTTGGACCTGCCAGCTAGATAAGAGCCTGGACAGCGGGTCTGCTCGGGGCCAAGTATTTTTTTAAAAACTTTCATTATATTGACCATCCGAGTACATGTGAGAACACTAGACAGGGAAATGAAACATTACATTACATATGCATAAAGGCAGAAAAAACTAAGTATGGAGACCAAACTTGTTCTCCTACTCCCGGTCCTGGTCCTCCTCGACCTCTCCTGGTGGTTGATGTTGGTGCCTTGGATCCCTTGCCTTCTTCAGTTTCAAGAACTCAGGGCAGGCGGACGTCGTGTGACCCTCCTCATCGTGGAAGTCACAGTAAGGTAAACCCACTCGGATGCCCCTTCTTCCTCCCGTGCGGTTCCTTCTTCTTCTTTGTCCGATCACCATGCTTTGCTGGGGCGGTGGAGGGGGTGTCCTCTGCGCCTGCCTCCACCTCGGGCAGTTGGATCTTTTCCTTTTGAAGTCCTCCCTTCTTTGCTCTCGCGGAGCCGACTTGCGGGCCTCTGCGCCAATCGGGCTATCGGATGGCCGCCACCCAAGGTGGTCTCGCCTACCAACATTCACTCGACTCCTTTTGGGGCGGGGTGAGTGGGGGCCGGATGCCTCCCCGCTCGCCCCCTTTTGCGGCTGGACCAGAAGGGGCGGGGCGAGATGGGAGGGCGACCCCCTCCAGATCTCGCCCCCTTGCTGGGGCGGGGCGATATGGGAGGGTGCCCCCTCTAGATCTCGCCCCCTTGCTGTGGCGGGGCAAGATGGGAGGGCGCCCCCTCCAGATCTCGCCCCCTTACTGGGGCGGGGCGACATGGGAGGGCGCCCCCCTCCAGATCTCGCCCCCTTGCTGGGGCGGGGCGAGATGGGAGGGCGCCCCCTCCAGATCTCGCCCCCTTGCTGGGGCGGGGCAAGATGGGAGGGCGCCCCCCTCCAGATCTCGCCCCCTTGCTGGGGCGGGGCGAGATGGGAGGGCGCCCCCCTCCAGATCTCGCCCCCTTGCTGGGGGAGCGGGGGTACGTCTCCTCCCCACTCTCCCCCTGCTGGCACCTCCATCCGGGACTGCCGGCTGAGAGTAGCCTGCAAGACCTGCGTGACCTCCCGCTTGAAGTCTTCAAACATCTCCAAAGTCACCCCAACCACCGGGGGCTGCGAGTGACTTGGGTCAGAACTTCCTCCACCTCCGTCCATGGAGCTCATCTTGAGAGTTTCTTGAATCGGTCACACTCCACGCTCACCGCACCAAAAATGTTGAAACCGACAACTTGGTGAACAAGCCTCGGTCTCTGTGGAGTTCGAGGCCCTCAGCAAGCTGAGGGGCGACCAACACTTACTCCCCTCAAGGGAGATCTCTAGGTTGAAGGTTGAGGCACTATGAACTGGACCAAGGGCTCGGCGAGGAGGTCCCACCACATACCCGGAAGATCTTTAAAGCGCTTCCCCTCCCAAGCCAATGTCGGGCTTGGGCACCACTGGAGGCTCTCCTCACCCCACTAGAGAGAGACCTGGGGAGGGAGAGAGAGCTAGCCTAGGATAAGCTTGCCTCCAAATGGTGCCCCCCTTGGTCCTATTTATATGATTTCTGGATTTGGGCTGCAAATAGCCACAAGCTGGTCCGCGAAATTACCAAAATACCCTCGGAAATGGCCTGCAGATAGCCAAATCCCGCTGTTCTGGAGCGCTAAACGCAGATCAACCCCTCCTCCTGGAACTGGGCGAGAGGGGGTACCTCGCGGGGCTCGGCGAGCCCCCTAACTGGGGTTGGGCGAGACCCAGGGGTCGCCCCCCCCTACTGGTCTTGCCCACCTATAGAGGCGGGGCGAGGGGGGCCGGAAGCCTCCTCCCCTCGCCCCCCTGCTTGGGTTGGGCGAGACCCAGCCAAGGTCAGCCCCCTAGCTGGTCTCGTCCCCCTGCTGCTGGGGGTGCGGGGCGAGAGGAGCTCGCCCCCCTGCTCGCTCGCCCCCCTACCCTGGGGAGGGGCGAGTGGAGCTCGCCCCTCCAATCCTTGGGGCGGGGCGAGTGGAGCTCGCCCCCCCCCCCCCCCCCCCCCCCCCCCCCCCCCCCCCCCCTTAACCCCTGGGGTCTCGCCCCACTGCTGCTGGGGGCATGGGGGCGAGGGGATCTCGCCCCCCCTTGCTCGCCTCCTTCACAGGCGGCACGAGCGGGAGGTCTCTACCTCCATCGCCCGCCCTCCTCTCCCCCTGCTCTGGTTCATATTGAAGAACGATGTTCTAAAATACTTCTTGTGTCTCGACAACCTACTCGACGAATACAGGGTTGTACACAATCCCCGCTCTTTTCGAGCGAGGTACACGCTCGGAAAGAAATGTCCAACCCTGCATATTCGACGAGTGTCGATGGAAATCCGGCTAACGGAGCTACTTTGCGAAAAAACATACAGCCTCCTCGAGAGGTCCTCCAACCATGCTGGCTACCGAGAGCCCGGCTAGCGGGCCAGCATCGGGGCTAAGGTCGACACACTCTAGGAGCCGAGCTTAACCAGAGGTGAATACAAGGTCGACACACTCTAGGAGCCAGGCTCAACTAGAGGTGGATACAAGGTCGACACACTTTAGGAGCCAGGCTCAACTAGAGGTGGATTCAAGGTCGACACACTCTAGGAGCCTGGCTCAACTAGAGGTGGATTCAAGGTCGACACACTCTAGGAGCCAGGCTCAACTAGAGGTGGATTCAAGGTCGACACACTCTAGGAGCCACGATCAACTAGAGGTGGATTCAAGGTCGACACACTCTAGGAGCCAGGCTCAACTAGAGGTGGATTCAAGGTCGACACACTCTAGGAGCCAGGCTCAACTAGAGGTGGATTCAAGGTCGACACACTCTAGGAGCCAGGCTCAGCTAGAGGTGGATTCAAGGTCGACACACTCTAGGAGCCAGGCTCAGCTAGAGGTGGAGTATTTTCCTTCCTGCCCCGAGCAGTTCTCGGCCCCGCCAGCTAGGTGGGAGCCTGGTCAGCAGGCCAGTGTTGGGGCTAACCTTTGAAACTTTTGGAACCTATTGCCGAGTGAGTCTTTGGACCTGCCAGCTAGATGAGAGCCTGGACAGCGGGTCTGCTCGGGGCCAACCTTTGAAAACTTAGAACCTGCCGTCGAGTGAGCCATCGGACCTGCCAGCTAGATGTGAGCCTGGTCAGCGGGCCTGCTCGGGGCCACCCTTTGAAAACTTGGAACCTGCCGCCGAGTGAGCCTTCGAACCTACCAGCTAGATGAGAGATTGGTCAGCGGGTCTGCTCGGGGCCAACCTTTGAAAACTTGGAACCTACCACCGAGTGAGCCTTCGGACTTGCCAGCTAGATGAGAGCCTGGTCAGCGGGTCTGCTCGGGCCAACCTTTGAAAACATGGAACCTACCGCCGAGTGAGCCTTCAGACTTGCCAGCTAGATGAGAGCGTGGTCAGCGGGTCTGCTCGGGGACAACCTTTGAAAACTTGGAACCTGCCACCGAGTGAGCCTTCAAACCTGCCAGATAGATGAGAGCCTGGTCAGCGAGTCTGCTCGGGGGCTACCTTTGAAAACTTGGAAACTGCCGCCGAGTGAGCCTTCGGACCTGCCAGCTAGATGAGAGCCTGGTCAACGGGTCTGCTCGGGGCCAACCTTTGAAAACTTGGAACCTGCCGCCGAGTGAGCCTTCAGACCTGCCAGCTAGATGAGAGCCTGGACAGCGGGTCTTCTCGGGGGCTACCTTTGAAAACTTGGAACCTGCCGCCGAGTGAGCCTTCGGACCTGCCAGCTAGATGAGAGCCTGGTCAGCGGGTCTGCTTGGGGCCAACCTTTGAAAACTTGGAACCTCCCGCCGAGTGAGCCTTCGGACCTGCCAGCTAGATGAGAGCCTGGTCAGCGGGTCTGCTCGGGGCCAACCTTTGAAAACTTGGAACCTGCCGCCGAGTGAGCCTTCGGATCTGCGAGCTAGATGAGAGCCTGGTCAGCGAGTCTGCTCGGGGCCAACCTTTGAAAACTTGGAACCTGCCGCCGAGTGAGCCTTCGGACCTGCCAGCTAGATGAGAGCCTGGTCAGTGGGTCTGCTCGGGGGCTACCTTTGAAAACTTGGAACCTACCGCCTAGTGAGCCTTCGAACCTGCCAGCTAGATGAGAGCCTGGTCAGCGGGTCTGCTCGGGGCCAACCTTTGAAAACTTGGAACCTGCCGCCGAGTGAGCCTTCGGACCTGCCAGCTAGATGAGAGCCTGGTCAGCGGGTCTGATCGGGGACAACCTTTGAAAACTTGGAACCTGCCGCCGAGTGAGCCTTCGGACCTGCCAGCTAGATGAGAGCTGGTCAGCGGGTCTGCTCGGGGCCAACCTTTGAAAACTTGGAACCTGCCGCCGAGTGAGCCTTCGGACCTGCCATTTAGATGAGTGCCTGGACAGCGCGTCTGCTCGGGGCCAAGTATTTTTTGAAAAACTTTCATTATATTTACCATCCGAGTACATGTGAGAACACTAGACAGGGAAATGAAACATTACATTACATATGCTTAAAGGCAGAAAAAACTAAGTATGGAGACCAAACTTGGTCTTCTACTCCCGGGCCTGGTCCTCCTCGACCTCTCCTGGTGGTTGATGTTGGTGCCTTGGATCCCTTCCCTTCTTCAGTTTCAAAAACTCAGGGCAGGCCGACGTCGCGTGACCCTCCTCATCGTGGAAGTCACAGTAAGGTAACCCCACTCGGATTCCCCTTCTTCCTCCCATGTGGTTCCTTCTTCTTATTTGGCCGATCGCCATGGTTTGCTGGGGCGGTGGAGGGGGTGTCCTCTGCCCCTGCCTCCACCTCGGGCGGTTGGATCTTTTCCTTTTCAAGTCCTCCCTTCTTTGCTCTCGCGGAGCCGACTTGCGGGCCTCTGCGCCCGTCGGGCTATCGAATGGCCGCCACCCAAGGTGGTCTCGCCTGCCAACATTCACTCGACTCCTTTTGGGGCGGGGTGAGTGGGGGCCGGATGCCTCCCCGCTCGCCCCCTTTTGTGGCTGGACCAGAAGGGGCGGGGCGAGATGGGAGGGCGCCCCCCTCCAGATCTCGCCCCCTTGCTGGGGCGGGGCGAGATGGGAGGGCGCCCCAATACAGATCTCGCCCCCTTGCTGGGGCGGGGCGAGACTAATTACCTTCGTTCTTTCCATCGTGCGCTAATCTTTTGGGTTTCAAGTATTCCTAGCATGACCTCCATTCAGGAATACATCTAACAAGGAAGTTTAAATGATTTAAAGGTTCAAGCACAAAGGAATGATCATGACTTCGGGATTTCCTCAGACATCATTGAGTATATGATTGGGAATTGCAAGTTCAGTGGGGATAAGCATGAAGATGCGGTACAACACGTGCAGGACTTCTTAGAAATTTATTATACATGTATATTCAGTGGAGTTGAAAACGACCTGCAAAAGATCCTGGCATTTTCATATTCCCTACATAATAAAGCCAAAAGTTGGTACTGGGATATCCGAAAAAGAGAGGCGACCACATGGAAGCAGCTCGAAGGGAGATTTTTGCATGAGTTTCAACACCGTACCAGAGTTTTGGACAAGTATAGGGAACTCATAACCTTCAGTCAGGGAAAGGAGGAGACGTTAGTTGATGCTTGGGAGCGTTTTCAATCCCTACATAGGGGATGCTACCGTGAAGATCTATCAGAAGTCTTTTTGATTCAGATTTTTTATTTCGGCGTGCTGGACAAATTCCGTCTGTTATTCGATATGGCAGCCGGAGGGGCCCTGTTTAATAAATCGAGGAAGGACGCGTGGGAAGTGGTCGTGAATATAGTTCACACCAGCCAGCACTGGAGTCATGTCATTCTTCCCCCCAGTACTGCTGAAATTAATGTAGTGACATTCAACGGAGCAGCGGATCATGTGCCGTCAGGGCAAACGGAACAGTTAGCAACCTTGGTGGTCGGGATGCTGAATAAAATGAATGACCAATCAGCAGCAATTCAACAGCTTCACTCTACTATAGGGACTCTTACCAACGTCGTTTCTGGGCTTGCAAGTCAGCATCCAGAGTCTGTGAATACCATGCGATTGAGAAGCGGTAGAGGTGTTGACAATCTTCCTCGACAGGAACCACTTGTGAGCTCCACTGACAAGTGCAATGCAGACATGCTCGAGAAGCAGACTCAGATTCATATTGAGCCGGACCCCGTAAGCGAGGCACAACCCTCGAGAAGTGTTGTTCACCCCCCATTCCCCCACAGGTTGCGAAATGAGAAATCCGAGAAGCAATTCCGCAAATTCTTGGAAATAATGAAAGGAGTGCAAGTGAGCATACCACTGATTGAAGCCATTTCTCAAATACCGGGCTACTCCAAGTTCTTGAAAGACTTGATTTCAAAGCGGAAACTGTTGGAGGATCTCAAGACTATCGATCTCACTGAGGAGTGCTCCGCCATCATCTCCAATATGCCCACAAATTGCAAAGATCCGGACAGCTTTACTATTCCTTGCAGGATCGATCATCACCGTTTCAGCCAGGCGCTCTGTGATTTGGGAGCATCAATCAACTTGATCCGCTCTCTATCTTTCGTGAACTAGGCGCAGGGACCTTGAAGCCGACCCAGGTAATGCTACAGCTAGCTGATCGGTCGATCAAGAAACCGTCAGGAATTGTTGAGGACCTCACAATAGTAGTAAACGGTCTCGCTTTTCCAGCCGATTTTGTCATCCTCGACATGAAGGTTGATACTAAAGTACCCATTATCTTAGGGCGGCCCTTTCTCGCTACAGCTCGTGCTATCATTAATGTGTAGCAGGGGGAGCTCACGCTCATACTGGGGGAGGACGCTATATCCTTCAACGTCCACAACCCATCGCAACTCTTCGAAATCACGGAATGGGAACTTGCAGAGCCGCTTGAATAATTCGATGGCCAGATCGATGTGGGTTTGGATGACAGCGAGATGTGTTGGCGGCGCGAGAACGTGGGCAATGACGGTGCACATTCAAACCAACCCTATGTTTCGCATTCAATCGGAGAGCCATCCAGCGATTCTGCTGATCCAAACATTTATCCGGCTCTCAAACAACTACCGGATTCTCTAAAGTACGTTTTTCTTGGAGAAAATGCCACACATCCAGTGATTATTTCCGTAGCTCTTTCCGCCGCCAACGAAACCGCATTGGTGGGTGTGCTGAGAAGGTACCATAAAGTCTTCGGACGCTCTCTTGCAGACATTAAGGGAATCAGCCCCACAGTCTGCATGCATAAGATCCTCCTTGAAGATCAGTACAAACCCACAGCACAACCCCAAAGGCGTTTGAACCCGAAAATGCAAGAGGTACTGAAGGCAGAAGTGATAAAGCTCTTAGACGCTGGCATCATTTACCCAATAAGCGACAGCAAATGGGTCAGCCCAGTTCAGGTGGTACCAAAAAAGGGAGGGATCACCGTTGTTGCCAATGAAAAGAACGAGTTGCTACCTACCCGAATGATCACCGGGTGGAGAGTCTGCATCGATTACCGCAAGCTGAATGATGCTACACGCAAGGACCATTTCCCACTCCCCTTTAATGATCAGATGTTAGAAAAGTTAGTAGGGCAGGACTACTACTGTTTCTTGGATGGGTACTCAGGTTACAATCAAATCTTAATAGACCCGTCTGATCAAGACAAAACAACATTTACATGTCCTTCCGGTACCTTCGCGTTCAAGAGAATGCCATTCGGACTGTGTAATGCCCCCGCAACTTTCCAGCGCTGTATGCTCACTATTTTCGCTGACATGGTGGGAGACTTCCTCGAAGTTTTCATGGATGACTTTACTTTATTTGGCAGCAGCTTTGATACTTGCCTCGCGAATTTGGCCAAGACTTTGAAGCGGTGTGAGGACACCAATCTTGTCTTGAACTGGGAGAAATGCCACTTTATGGTGGGGAAGGAATTGTGTTGGGGCATAAGGTTTCCTGCCAAGGGCTCGAGGTGGATCAAGGGAATGTAAGTGTTATCAGAAACCTCCCTTCACCTACGTCAGTGAAAGGTATCCGAAGTTTTCTTGGTCATGTGGGATTCTATCTAAGGTTTATTAAGGACTTTTCATCCATTTCAAAGCCTTTATCTCGCTTGCTTGTTAAGGACGTACCCTTCCACTTCGACGATGCATGCATGCAGGCCTTTGAAACTTTACGGGGACAACTCATCTCGGCTCCAATTTTGGTGGCACCCGACTGGAATTTACCCTTTATTATCATGTGTGACGCAAGTGATGTGGCCGTGGGTGTTGTACTCGGTCAAAAGAAAGACAAGACTTTTCACACCATTGCGTATGCCAGTCGAACTCTTAACAGCGCGCAAGCAAACTATACCACCACGGAGAAAGAAATGCTAGCCGTGGTCTTCGCCTTTGAAAAATTTCACTCATACTTGGTGCTTTCCGAAGTAATCGTGTACACGGACACGCTGCACTCAGGTATCTTTTCAGCAAAAAAGAATCCAAATCGCGTCTGATTCGTTGGATTTTACTTTTGCAGGAATACAATTTGGAAATCAAAGACAAGAAAGGGGTGGAGAACGTGATAGCTGATCATCTTTCGCGTTTGGAGTATGACATGACGGCTGACACTCCCAACAGCTTTGTGGAGGAAACGAACGATTATTTTCCGGATGAAAAATTATTCGCAATCACTACGCCCCTCCAACAGCCCCATGGTACGCTGATATCGCTAACTACTTGGCTTGTAAAACCTTCTCTCCGAATCTGTCCCCTCAGCAAAGACGGAAGCTTGCCTCTGACTCAAAATACTATTTTTGGGAAGACCCGCTCTTATTCCACACATGCAGCGATGGAATTATCAGTCGCTGCGTTCCTGAAGCCGAGTTTCAGTCTATACTGCAACACTGCCATGACAGAGAAGCTGGCGGGCATTTCGGGGTCGTTCGAACAACACGAAAAATCTTGCAATGCGGATTATTTTGGCCGACCCTCTTCAGGGACGCCCATGCCTATATCACCAAGTGTGACGAATGCGAAAGGACCGGAAATATCTCCCGGCGTGACGAGATGCCCCTCAATAACATGCTGGTTTGTGAACCATTTGATGTCTGGGGGATAGACTTTATGGGTCCTTTCCCCATGTCTCATGGTAAGCATTATATCATTGTGGCAGTTGACTATGTCTCAAAATGGGTGGAAGCCGAGGCAGTTGCTACGAATGACGCCAGCACAGTGCTACACTTTATCCACAAGAATATCTTCTCCAGGTTTGGGACGCCGAGAACTATTATCAGCGACGGCGGTAGTCATTTCTATAATAAGCAGTTTGTGCAGCTCATGAAAAAATTTGGGGTCCATCATAAGATCTCATTAGCGTACCACCCCCAAACATGTGGACAAGTAGAAGTATCCAACCGCGAGCTCAAGCGAATAATCGAGAAATCGATACATTCAAATAGGAAGGAGTGGTCTAAAAAGGTCGACGACGCATTATGGGCTTACCGGACCGCTTTCAAAACACCTATTGGCATGACTCCGTTTCAACTAGTCTATGGCAAGGCATGCCACCTCCCTGTGGAGCTGGAGCATAAAGCATTATGGGCAACCAAACTGTTGAACATGGACATTGGAGCTACGGCCGATGTGCGTCGTTCCCAACTCAACGGATTAGAAGAGCTCCGGCATTTCGCTTATGAAAACGCTCACATCTACAAAGAGAAAACAAAAAAATGGCATGATCGACACATCATCCCGAAGGAGTTCAAAATTGGGGACCAAGTGCTGCTTTACAACTCCCGTCTCCGCCTCTTTCCAGGAAAGTTAAAATCGAGGTGGAGCGGTCCTTTCTCAGTGACCGATGTCTCTCCCTTTGGTGCCATCGAAATATCAGGGGATAAGGGAGACAAATTTAAGGTCAACGGGCATCGACTAAAGTTATACCATGGCGCCATTATAAACAAGGAGTGTCAGTTGGTGACATTAGGAGACGGGCATCATAAAAGCGCCTACAGCTGATTTTCTTTTTATCTCTCCTTTTGTGAAACTCTCTTTTTTATGCGCTTTCATTTAATTTCTGCACCCTTTAAACAATTATAATACAGGTATTTGGTCCAGCTTAAGGACATAAAATAAAAGCGCTGCTGGGAGACTACCCAGATTTGCTGATTTCTGTTTTTCTAACATGTTTCAATTCAGTTTTTTTATATTTTTGCTGCTTTTAGTTGTGTCGTTTGCAGGCATGCTTTGTTCTTTGCGATGGCGGAAGCTACGGATTGCTCACGAAATTAAAGCCAATCGTCTGGTATGCTCAATTCTGAGCATTGGGTAACACTTCTCCCCCTAGCTTTCAATTTTTGTGATGTGATGTTGAGATTAAGTCTGGGGGAGAGCACATTGTTATCCACTTTGCGCACGAGTTGCAACCGCATGCTAGAAGATTTCATTTAAAATTTTTTGTTTATTTTCATTGCACACCACAACACCCACTTGAGCGCGCTTAGCCGTTGGCACGTCGCGAGTTGAATTTATCTTTTTGTGTGATTTGGAAAATCATTGTGCTGGCTTAGGATTATGAGGCGGAGTAAAATGTTGACTCCTGTAGTGCTCCTAGTCGAGTGCTCATGTCTCGTAGGAATTCGTGTAGATTCAATTTCTGTTTATGCTTTTAGTTTATATTTTTCTACTAGTGTAAATATTGTTTACTTTACTCAAAAATTTGGTGAATCCGGCGTGAATCAAACGGTAGCATAGGAATGTGTGTAGACGTTCATTAGTCTCGTATTGCCCGAGTCGGGGGGAAGGAGTATCTTTCTCGGTGGCTAGAACTTGCCCCAAGCGATTCTTGAAGCATGGGTATACGGTTAGTCAATTGCGTGAATGTGATATAGGCCATCATTTTGGCCCGGTTGAGCCTTTACACCCTTTCCTATCGATATATCCTCGTTAGCCCAGTTGTGCCTACCCGTTCTTTGATTCAGCCTCACTTTTATCGCACCAAAGCCCAAAAGCCAATCCTAGTCGCACACCCAAATCTGAGCTTTAGCTATTTAGTATTTTCATGAGTTGGGTTGTTGATGTGGTGATATGTTTGTGAAGTTGTGGTTGTGTCTTATTGTTTATTTGCTGAAAATGATAAGAAAAGAAAAGAAAAAATGAGAAAGAGAAAAGAAGTGAGAAGAAAAGAAAAAGATATGAGTTTGAATGAAAAATTCATTTGTATAAGTATAAGTTTGGGAGTAGGTGGTGCACGCACCCAGGTTGTTAAGTCCAAGTCTGGGGGTGTAGTGTACCCGCATGTTTGTGTGTTGATGAGGATAGTTTTCTGTGCTAGCTCATTTGGGTTTAGTGTCTGAGCCGTCGCGTTTATCTTTGTTTACCGCACCTAAACCCAAGCCTCATCTCAAACCTAAAGTCCTATTGATTCACGCATTTGAGTCATACCAGTGCCATGGAGAGAGTGCAAACGGGCAAGCTTATGGTCACCGACATTGATGGATTTCAATGGAGTTGTCCCGAGCCCCGATCATTGGCAATGCTCGTCTCAGCGTTCAGTTTACTGTCTTCCTATGTACGACCTTATGATTCACCGTGATTCACTTTTTGAGTAAACGTAATATATATCTACGCTCCTAGAAAATTATAAACTAATATGTATAATTAGAAATTTTATCTACTATATTTCTACGCACATGAGCATGCGACTTCGCATGGTACTCCGCTTGATAATTTATTCGCCAGCTTATGTTTTTCCTGTCCGCGAGAGATGGTTTGCTCGGGACGCGCAAACAGTTATGTTTAGGGGTGTGATGAGCCCTAAATATATACACATTTATGGACTCATCTGGGCCGATTTTCTAGTCTATGCACTTCACTTTAGACATGTTTTCACTCATATTTGACACTCCATGCTAAGTGCACCTCTAGGCCCGTTTTTGGTGTTATTTCATGTTCTTCATTTTTAGTAGTTTTCATGGACTGTTAAGTGCCACTTTCAGTGGCTGGATTCATGGTTGTGCTGGAACAGGAGTCGTGCGGGTGTTCCCGGTACAATTCTGTACAGGAACACTGCGCACGATCACTGTTTCTATTGCGCACGACCACTGGTCGTGCGCCGCTGATCGTGTGCACTTAACCCTATTTTTTGAGTTCTGTCTCGGACCGTGCGCACGACCACCAACGATATTGCGCATGACCACCGGTCGTGCGCCGCTGTTCGTGCACACTTAACATCAATTTTATGAGTTCTGTTTCGACCAGTGCGCACGACCACCTACGATAGTGCGCACGACCACCGGTCGTGCGCCACTGGTCGTGCGAACATGGTATTTTATAAATTTCTTACATTGCAGGCTCCACCCAGGCAGGCGCACGATCACAGAACTCCAGCGCGCACGACCACTGGTCGTGCGCCTATGACCGTGTGCAGTATTTTCGCCAGCGCCTATATAATGTCCTGATCCGCAAATTAGGGATAATCCGGTTCGGGGAGCGCGATTTACAGTCCGTACGCCGCCGTTTTCCACTTCCAGCCACCTCCATCTCATCTCCTCCGCAAGGGGAAGTTATCTCCGGCCATTCTAAGCATTCCTCCATCGTCCGGAAGCATTCTACGCCATCCGCAAGCACTCAAGCAAGCCGTCTCCAGTTCTATCCGGTGAGAAGAATAGCAATCCTGAGGTAGAAGACGACGGAAGCACGTGGAGAGGTCGTGACAGTCTCTCAACGCCGGAAGCACAGTCCACCCGAGTCCGGAGGTAGCTTGACAAACTACCATTCCGGCCATGAACGACCGCTAGTCTTCGTCCATTGGTTGATTTCTTCCTCCCCCCTTTGTTGTACTTCTTTGAATCATTTAAACTTGAATATCATGATGTTTAGTTTAAATGCAATGGTTGTTTCTTCTCTGTTCTTCAGTATTTGCTTGTGATGCGTCTCGCCTCCACTCACTCACTCACACACTCATCGTGTTTGATTCCCGTTAGCAAGAGCTAACGGCGATTTGCGAAGAGGTGTTTGCGACCCTCACTCTCCGCATTAGTGATCACTTCATTCGCATGCACACCGTCCATCCGCCTCACGAAGCTCGGCATCGCAGCCGTGGCATCCATCTCGCCTTGCGAAGCGGTGATTTCGACCCACATTTCTTTTATTGTTGTTAACAGTAGGAAACCAAATCAAACCCCCACTTTTTGTGTTTGTTCCCGCTTGTGTAACAATTGTCACACAACGCGATTCGTTTACCCAACCTGCATTCCTCAAGAGACCGACACTCGGGGATCTTATTCCCAACATTTATTACTTGCGCGACCGGTGCACTTGCCGAAATATCGCATCAAGCATCTAGGAATATACTTTGTTGAGGAAACAAGTATCACACCACCCTAATTGTTTGTAAAACTCTTTCTACAATCAATGACGCCTCTAATTTAAGTCTTTTAAAAGAATTTTTCTCAATTTCCGACTTAAATGATTTACACTGTGTCTTGCATTAAGGAAAACACGATTGCTCCTTAGGTTGCGTACTAAGTAGTTATCTACTTCATTAAACTCAAAATTTGAGAAATCTCCCGAAGTCTTATAACATCTTCCTTGATTTTGAGAGTAGCGTGCAAATATAAGTAGGCAACCCCTGATTTATGTTTTAAAGAATTCATTTACTATTCTCTTGGTTTACTCATACACATAACCTTATAGCAATAAGGAGGATGGATAATCATTCTTGAAGGGCTCTTTGCTTTTATTTCGATTACAAATTTATAGCAGTTACGACATAGCATTAACAGTCCACATTTCTTAAGATGAAGGAATTCTTCAAGGATCCCAACTTCTAGGGAGGGTTGATCATCAAACCGATCATGCATACATCAAATTCTCATCTTTGCCCGAGTAACATTTAGATATTTTAAGATCACTACATTTGTGATGAATATTTTCAAAATAAGGTCTAGGCAACCCATGTCGATACCTAATTAGACCAATAAACAAAACGATTAGCCGCTGTACGTTTTGGGCTAAGTTTCTTTTATATCACTATGACGTATTCATCCAAGATACATACTCCATCCTTAAGGCATACAATTCTAGACTTGGAGTTCCACCCTGAGACTTATTGAGATGCTACACACTTTTAGGCCCACAAGGTTACCTATTACAACAGCCTTCTCAAGGTCAATATATGGGCAAACCAAAAATGGGTCTTTCTGAACTCGAATCCTTATCCGACCTCTGGTATTTTCCACGGTGATTGTTTCAATGTAATCCAGTCGTTGGTTCGAAGATTAAGTTTACGAGTCTCCTACTATTCCACTAATATATTTTATGCACCAAATATCGTTGAGACGGTCCTATCCGTTGGGTAAGAAGTGATAATATCACTTGATAGGTGAATTAGGGACATTGAAGTTCAAGATTTAAGCAACTACTTTCCCATTAAACTCTTCCCTTAGACACTTTGGGTATCATCATTCCTAAACCAGTCTATACTCAAGGTCTAATTTAGATTAGGATACGCTATGAAATCATCTTGGTACGTCGAACCAAAATGGTGTCCTAGTTGGGTAGGCCTAACTCATTGATTAATGGACTATTTTGTGTGATTTTACACATGGGCACACCATTGCTTTTGCTGCTAGTTTGTCCGTAAACTAAGCTCGAGTGGGGTGTCCCAAGGTTTTTGTGGACTTCTTTCTCGTTGGATCGTTTGTTCAAGTGATACCAGTTGTAAGATCCCTCCCCTCCTTACAAGAGAATTTCCAAATCTTATGCCCAGAACCACCACCTTACGGTGACACCAACACATGAGTTAGTCTCCACCGCAAGACGTTGATCTTGACAGGAAGAATGATCTACCAGACCAATAATAGAAAGATGTAAAATTATAATAAACAAAGTACACAAATCGCATATATATATATGAATCACAAGAGATACAAATCCACAATGAGCAAAAATAAGAGAGTAAGGGCTTATGCCCTGTACATGTCCAAAATAAAACAAAAGCACACTCTCTCACCCTACATCTATGCGCAAGCTAACAAAACTCTCATCAACCTATTGTTAGGTAGTAGTAGTAGTGCACGATAACTGCTCCTCAGGTCTTTCCATCGCGTCCTACTGGTCATACTGCTGCTCTAGCTCCTCGGACCCCTAGTGTTACGACCATATCCGACTGTTAGTCAAAAAGACTAACTAGTTTTGTCCTCGCCTCCCCCCGCGACTCCTAGGAACCGAGCAGGAGGACGAAAGAAGAGGACAACAAGAATATATAAAGCAGGTGACATGGAACTAACTAGCAAGCATGCACATATATATACCACTATAGATAAACAACTATAAAATAAGAGCTATACTAGCAGTTATAAATATAACTCAAGCAGCGTAAGAGAAATAGGTAAAGAAATGGCAAATAGTAAGCATAGTTGCAATTTAAGTATGGTAAGAGAACCTACAAAATTAACCTTAACTTATATGAATGCTCATACAAACTTATAAGTTAAGGGATCTAGCACTAAGGTAAACTCATCGTATAAAAGAGCCCAGACCAATTTATACGATGAGGTCTTTTTTATGAAATAATGATATGCCATGTCATGTAATGCAATGATGCAACTCACCTACTCAACTCTATACATACATACCTTTTTAAGTTCCCTCTATTTGAGTATGCCAGCAAGGGTAACACGTTGAGGAAAACAGGGGCAGTGGATCAGACATGTCCACTTCTAAACTACTATCAATGCTTTCTGGCCTATACCTTTTGTACGCCCCTAAGAACACACAAGGTATCCACGAACTAACTGGTAAGTAATACCTCTATCTCACTTTTGGAGTCTCTGCTTAGGTACACACCGTTGAGGCAAACAGGGGCAGTGGATCAGGTCCTCCACTCCTAGGCTAGTATGGCACCTCCCAGCCTAGATCTTATGTACGCCCCTAAGAACACACAGGGTAGCTACACACTATCTGGTAAGTAACACATCTTAATTGTAATTCCTGAGCCTCCAGCTCACCGGACTATCCAGTCCTCCTTAGATAACACTGAGCCTACCGCTTGCAGGACTAACCCGTCCTGATATCAAAACTTCCAAGCCCACAGCATGCAGGACCAACAAGTCCTTGTAACATTTTGTCCCATGTTTTGGGATGAGGTCTTCCTTATTAAGTTTTCCTACATAAACTACTCTTATCTATCGTTTAGTTGTACTTAGAAGTTTAGGGTGAATCTTTGACTTCTCGACGGCTACCCGGTGAAGAGCTCGCAGTGGTACTAGGCGGTATGATGGGATGACATCCCAAACCTCCATTTCTCATGATAGTTGCTTTTATCGGTGGCTACCCTTCTCATAATCCTCTCTCAATATTACTCTTGTTATCCTAACTAGATTTTAGGTAGATTATAACTCATTTTAGGGATGAGTGATTTAACCTTTGTATTACACCCCTTAAAGTCTGTGTATCTGATCACTCGTCATTCCATGGCCAATTGTCCTAGGACCCCAATTAGAAGTTTAGAATACACCTAATCATAAACTTACATTATACTTGTCTAGTCCTAGGTTGTTCTTAAGTCGACTTACGTAGCACGTGTGTTGTTAAACATTGCTCACTTCTTAAGGATTGATGTCTACGAGTGACCCTTCATCGGAACTCATCTAAATACTCTCAAATTTCTACCAAGGGTGTATTGTGATCTTAATGAAATTTTATCAGAACACTATAATTTTCCAGGGAGATTATGATGTTCAAACCCTCAAGTAACACTATTATTATCTGCGCACCATATGCACTATTATTAATAACCATGGAATTAGTGAAGCGATTATTGTCATATAAACTCCAGTGCATCTAATACTTATTCCAGGGGTTCGAAATGATGATATATGTGCTCTATCAGATTTTTATATATTTTCCATTATTTTTTGGGACAGTGATTAATTTCACCTATAATAGGGAGTTATATAATTTGAACATGAAGCGCCTTCAAATGAATCCCAAAAATTCCAAATAAATTTTCAGATGGCCATATTTACTCAAAAAGAGCTTCTATAGAGTTTGATAATTTTCCAGAAACAATATAGCCCTAATTAGCCATAATCTCCTAATAGTAATTAATCAACAAGTGTACATGAACTATGAGAAATACTGCTCTAAAAATTCCCAGTAAATTTACAGAGAGGTATATTGAATCAAAATGGTGTTCAACAAGGTTTGATAATTTTCTAGAAATATTATATCCTAATTCGCCATAATCTCATAATAGTGATTAATCAATAATTGTACAACAACTATGGGAAATAATGCTCTAATAATTCCAAGTAAATTTAACGAGGGTTATATTGACTCAAAATGGTGTTCAACAAGGTTTGATAATTTTCCAGAAATATTATAACCCTAAGTAGCCATAATCTCATAATAGTGATCAATCAATAATTGTACATGAACTATGAGAAATAATACTCTAAAAATTCCAAGTAAATTTACGGAGGGTTATAATGACTCAAAATGGTGTTCAGCAAACTTTGATAATTTTCCAGAAATATTATAACCTTAATTAGCCATAATCTCATAATAGTGATTAATCAACTAGAGTACAAAAACAATGAGAAATACTACTCTAAAAATTTCAAGTAAATCTACACTGATAGATAACACTATATCATAGGTCTAGTCAAAACTTTGGAATTTTCTAGAATAATTCAACCATGATTATTTCATTAATTCACATAGAGTAAAATCCCAACAAATTAATTCAGCGAAGTAAATGCTGCTCAATAATTCCCAATTAAATTCTAGAGGTGTATTACGTCCTAACAATGCTCAGGGCAGAGTTGTGGATTTTCCTAGATGATTTGGTCACTATTATTTTACATAATTAAAAATGTGACATATAGAGAAATATTAAAATGCCTAGAAATTATAAGCCCCAAAATTCCAATCTCTCCAAGGGTGATACGTTTCCTTATATTACATGCATGGACAAAATTTCACTGCCATGTAGCAAGCCATCTGGGAGAAATTCACCAATTACAACTTTGGTGCTAAATGCAGACCATTCTTCCATACACTACATTTACATGCATGTGGAATACACCAACATGCAGAAGTCCAAATGACCTAATATTTTTACCAGTGGCTTAGCATGGTCTAATAAACATACCACCTAAAATTTGGGTCCACTTGACCTAGGTTAGCCCCATTAATTTCAAAGATATGAAAAATCATATTTCTTACAAAACTATAAAAAATTTCATCCAAAAATTCCAATTTTTGGATGGTAGGTCCATCTAGGTACCACTTATGCATGGACAAAGTTTTAGGTCCATGAAAACAACCTAGGAAAAGTTATTAACAAAATATGGCCTAGGGAACTTTTAGGACTCCCCTCAGTAATACTGAGATTCTGGGGTCTGTCAGGCACCAAATGAGGTGATTCAAAATCCTATGGGAAGTTAAGACCACAGGCTATAAATTTTATGTTGAGCACTTAGTCTGGATCAGCCTCTAAAAGACCTTAATTCATGCAGGAAAACTCTGTCTACATGTGACATAAATCAATTAATAAATATAAACCATAGTGTATGAATTTAATGATCAACACACATCTTGACGCAAGATCAATAGGATTTGTTCATCCCCTTCCTCTAGTCGATTGTCGACACTATCCCATCGTGGGCTGCCTTATATGGTGTTTTCTTTTTGACCCATCCACCTTCATGGCTGGCCACCGCCACCACCACATTCATTGAGGTGGTGGCTAACGTTTGGCGGTGGTTTGCCGGTTGGAAGCCTCCTATATAGGGAATGGGAGCAAGCCATTTTCAGGCTAAGTTCCCGATTTCGGGAATATTGTTCCAAGCTCAATTGAGCTTGCATCTTCATCAAGATATCCTAAGATACTAGCACAGAGGGAGGGGAGGAGAAACAAATCTTATTTAGGCTGATTGATGGGGGATTCATCTAGATGACATAGTCGGTTAGCTCCTTGCCAATTTTGCTACACTCCACCAATTCCTCCACTTCAAAACTTGATTTCAAATCCTTGCCCTCTTCTGAAGCTAATTGTGTGCTCAGATCAGGGTGATAGTGGATTAAACTGAAGATGCCATTAAGGCATGGTTGGCCAACACCTTGGTTGCTCCTCCTAGCTGCCAATTGGCTCCACCTTTGCTGGAATTCAGCTGGGAATAACTGAGGGAGTTCAATGAAGTTAGAAGTGTATTGGGAGAGGAATTGGGAGCCAAGCGGCATCCAATCCATGAATTCCTCTTTTGGTCTTATGTGAAATTGGGGGAATTATCCACTTTGCCCCCTTATATGGCACCCTCATTCAAATTCAGAGGGCATTGCTAGTCTTTAGTTTGGTGGGCTGCAGGATGGGATGCCCATGTGGGTTTGTTCCATTGAAATTAGGTTAGCCCTTTGAAAATCCATATTTAGGTCAATTTGACCTATGTTGACTTTGCATGGTTGACTTGGTCAGTTAAGGGTGGGGTTGACCCTTCTGGATGGTAATGAGTCCAATGACATCACTGAATGCTCATCGGGCCATGGTGGGGCCACAACTGGCCTAATTGAGCCATAAGGTTTGATTTTGGCCAAGATTGGGCTAGGTTTGACTTGGTCAAATTGAGTCTATTGGTTGACCAAATGATGAAGCTTTTGGTCAATTAAACCTCTTTTAGGTTTAGGCACATAATGGTGAGGCCAATTTGTGCTTGTGAGTTCAATTTAGTCTAGTTTGGCCTAGTTGACTTGTGTTCACTTGAGGGCAATAAGTAGGTTTACCTTAACCTAATGTGTCATAATATATAATATAATAAAGAAAGTGTATCTACTCTATACAAGTTGAGGTTTCAAGAATAATCAACCTTCTTGGTTGAGCATCAAAGTAAGGGGAAACTAGGAATGCAAATGATATTAGTTGGGCTCAACCGGAGGATCCCCACAATCTCCTAAGCAACTGCATAAGGCTAACATAACATCAATTCATCATAACACAAACCTGGGTACTCAATGTTAAAATTTTTGATTTGAATCGTTTAGGAGTAAGCAGGAGTTGCATCAACTGAGTTATAGCCAAACAACCACAATGCCACACAGCAACACAATAGACTTTATTGAATCACAGAAACTTTATTACACTTCGACACATACATGCGAGACATGATTCATAAGAATCACGAAGGAGAGAGAAACAAAACACACCAAAAACAAATCTGGCGACCTGACAAGCCGACACTGCACAGATCGCTGAACTCCAGAGACTGCCCAGCTTGACCTGAGACAGCACGAACAGAAGACAGGCAAGATGACCTGCACTGCAAGACCGCCACCTCAGACTGCACGAACTAGATCTTATTGAACTGAACAAGGAACAGAAGCTGTCGCCTGACTGCAAGTCAGATCACCTAACCATAAAAGGTCGCCTGATTGCTGATCTCATTGCGAACAGCACGAGAACAACATAAACCAGTTCGCAGACAAGACATCGTCGAACTGTTTATTCAAGCCACTGGGAAATCACCAAGGAAGGAGACCGCAACCTGCTGACCGCAAACCTGCGAACACAACAAACAGTGAACTCGCTTCCGAGACTGCCTGACCTCAAAGTTGAGACCGCACAAAACAATCCAGGCTCTAGTTCTTATAGTTCTCATTATGAATGATGGGCCCTGCACCCCTATTTATAGGCGAGAGGACGGATGTCGTCACCGCCGTAAGAGAGGTGCAATCACCACCCATCAGATCGTGAGCGGTCTCATAGAGCAGATCGCGTGATCACACCTCTTGGACAAGATCCTGTCTAAGACCGCAGATCAGCAGCAGACCGTGCACAAGCCGCGCGGACACAGATCACTCCTTCCTTAGACCGCCTGGATCAAACCAAGAACATCTGGCCGACTTCAGACAAGTCGCCAGATCGCACAGCATAAGCCGCCCGGTCACAGAGGTTACACAAGAACAGACCGCCCGGTCTTCTATAAAGAAGATAGACCAACCAAGCAGAACAACCCAGGAAGAGACCGCAGCAAACAAGAATAGACCGTCCAACCACAGCAGGCCGCCAGAGACAGATCGACAGAGCTAGACCGGCAGAGCACCAGTGCAGAGACAGCGCAGTCTCTGCGGTCACCAATATTCAGACCACCGGCCACCTTCCACTTCACTTCAATAAATTCAACACTCCCCCTTGAAGTGGGAAGTGGAAACTAGCCCGAGTAAACGGTCCCTTCGCCACCGGCTTTGTGAAGATGCCTGCAACATTGTCCGCACTCCGAACATGCTCGAACATAAGAGATCCTCCCAACACCTTCTCACGAATGAAATGGTGCTCAATCTCAATGTGTTTGGTCCTCGCGTGACAAACTAGATTGTTAACCAGCTTAAGAGCACTCTCATTGTCCCCGCGTAGCATATTGGGACCTCGAACCTCCTTATGAACATCCTCCACCAACCTCCTAAGCCAAACGGCTTCCTGAGCTGCCAAGGTCGAAGCCTTGTATTCCGCTTCTGTGGTAGATGCAGACACCGAGTCCTGCTTTTTACTGCACCAAGAAATAGCTGTGGGGCCTGTCATAAAACAAAACCAGACATTGATCTTCAATCATCCACGTATCCCCCGTAATCAGCATCCACGTATCCAAGCAACTCCAAGCTTGACCCTCTCCTATATAGGAGACCTAGATCAGAGGTCGACTTCACATACTTCAAAATTCCTTTTGCCGCCAGAAGATGAGTCTTCCGTGGTTCTGCCATGTACTGACTCACCAGGCCAACTGCATAAGCAATATCTGGCCTCGTGATGATCAAGTAGATCAAGCTTCCAACCAGAGCTCGGAACACCAACGGATTAGATATAACTCTCCCCTCATCCTTCTGAAGTTTATGATGCTGTTCTAGAGGTATAGAGCTTCTCTTCCCTTCCTCCATGCCGAATCGTTGAACGATCCGCTCCGCATATCCAGCCTGAGAAATGAGCACTTCGCTCTCCCGCCTCTGAACTTAGAGTCCAAGGAAATGGTGAAGCTCACCTAGATCCTTCATCTCAAATCTAATAGCAAGCTCGACTCTCAGCCTTGCTACTGCCTCCTTCGAGTTCCCGGTGATAATCATGTCATCCACATACAGCAGAACAATAACCCGAAGCACCCCCTCCTTCTTGACGAACAAGCTAGAATCAGATTATGAAGTAAAGAACCCGCAGAATAGAAGATACTCCGCGATCTTCCCATACCACGCCCGAGGCGCTTGCTTCAACCCATATAGGGCTTTCATCAGTTTGCAGATGTAGTCTGGACAATCCTCCGAGATGAAGCCCGGCGGTTGGATCATGAAGATATCATTGTCAATCTCTCTGTATAAGAAAGCATTCTCCACGTTGAGCTGCCAAATCTACCATCCACTGGATTCCGCCAAAGCAATAACAAATCGAACCGAAGTCATCTTTGCCACTAGACTGAACATCTCATGATAATCTTCTCTATACTGCTGTGAGAACCCTCGAGCCACAAGACGAGCCTTGTATCACTCGATCGTGCCGTCAGCTTTCTTTTTGAGCTTATAGAACCACTTGCATGTCACAGGGGTAATGGCCTTGGGCCTGGGCACTAGAGACCAAGTCTCATTCTTCTTGAGAGCATCCATCTCCTCCTGCATAGCAATGTCCCACTACTTCACGCCTTTGGCCTTCTCAAAGCTCTATGGCTCCCTCTCATCGAAGGGACCAGCAAAGAAACATGAGACGAGGCTCACCATGTTTCCTCCTGTGTATCGATCCGGTGGCTTGATAGTCCTCTTCGACCTCCTAAGAGGTTACAGCTGACTAACCACCTCCTCAGCTGCTTCTTCTGTGCTAGATCCTCTTCCAGACAAACTTGGAGCATCGCTCCCCCTGCTTCCAGAACCTGAAGCCTCCATATCTGAGCTTGACACAATTGGAGCTCCTGGTGAAACAGGCAACTCCACTTGAAGATTTTCCGCAGCCTTCCCTTCTTCATCAACCCTGCTCTCCGGTAGTTCAACTCCTGAACTCCCCTTGTAAGAAGTCACCTCATCAAACACCACATCCCGAGATACCACTGATCTCCGTGTCTCAGGATCCATCCATCACCACCCCTTCTTCCGCTCATCATATCCAACAAAGACTAGCTTTCTAGCTTTCGCATCTAGCTTTGTCCAAAGAGCATCAGGGATATGCACATAATAGGTTGACCCAAACACCCGAAGGTGTGCAACACTTGGCTTCTCCTTGAACATCAGTTCGTGAGGGGTCTTTATATTGATAGGACTTAGAGGCCATCCGGTTGATGACGTATGTCGCACAAGACATTCCCTCTGCCCAGAAGAACTTTTTGATACTCTTGGCATGAAGCCATCATTTGCAAGTTTCTGTCAGATGACAAATCTTCTGCTCTACAATGCCATTTTGCTGTGGAGTATGGGCACAAGTGAGCTCTCTATTAACGACGTGCTTCCTGCAAAAACTTGAGAACTCACGAGAGGTGAACTCCCCACCATTGTCAGTTCTCAATTTTTTCACCCGCAGGCCTAACTGACCTTCAACCAACTCCTTGAACACCACGAACTTCGCAAAAGCTTCCGACTTCTCTTTCAAAAAATACACCCAGACATATCTGGCGTAGTCGTCAATCAACACCAACATATATCTGTTGCCTCCAAGGCTTTGGGTGGCAGTTGGTCCCATCAAATCACTGTGAATGCACTCCAACGGCACTTTGTACCTTGTTTGTGATTTATCAAATGGAAGTCGATGAGACTTACCAAACTGACATCTGATGAGTCCCAATTATATACACTTTTATGGACTCATCTGGGCCAATTTTATAGTCTTTGCACCACAGTTTAGGCACGTTTTCATTCATTTGTACTATTCCATGCTAGGTGCACTTTTAAGCCCATTCCGGTGTGCAATTGCGCTCCTTGTTGTTGGGGGTAAGCACATGGTGCTCCCCTTCCCTTCTTCTATGTTTTTCTGATGCTGGATGTGTATTCCCAGCCATTGTATCTTGTATGCAGGTGACCGGATCGTCCCGTTTTCCCCAGAAGTAATGTCTGTGCATATCGCACGGTCATGCGTTTCTTGACGCACGGTCGGTTGCGGTCGTGCGTTTGTGTCTGGGCAGAAAACGGAGCGTCGGAGTTTACTCGTGCATTTTGACGCACGGGCAGATTCGCCCGTGCGTGAGTAAAATGCACGGTCGACCTGCGTATTCTTGATTTCAAAGCGTCGGATTTTGCTCGTGCATTTGTACACACGGGCGGTGTTGATCGTGCGTGAGCAAAACGCACGGGCGGCGCAGCGTCCTCCCCAAGTCAAGTTTTATCATTTAAATGCACGGTCTGCGCACGGTTGTGCGTTTGACCGTGCGTGACCATTTTCTGACAGAATTTCTATTTAAGCCGCAGGTCTTGCCCTATTCCGATAGATCGGTTTTTCACCGCTCCCAGAGCTCCAGTTCCGCGCCCTTTTCGCCGTCCATCGCCGCCCACCTTCAGGAGGTGCTCCGAGCTTATTCTTCACTCCAATCTTGAGCCCGGGGATCATCTCAGCCTCCTCCTTCATCCTAAAGCTTCAAAGGAGATCTAGCCGCCATTACCATCAAGCAAGGGGATGTTTGCAACCTTTACCGGATCGTGAGATGGAGAAGATGGGCTCATTGGAGAGTCGTGATAGCTCTCTCTACCCCGGACATAGTTGAGGACCGAGCTTGGACGCGGATTGACAACCTAGAGATTCCAACCGTGACTCCTCGACGAGCCTTCAGATTCGGTCGATTTCTTGCCTTGTTCTTCTCTTATTGATGTGTGTATGTAGTTAGATCTCTATATTATGATGAAGTGGCACTTAAACTTGTTTGTATTTCTATATTTCATGTCTATGTGAAATGATTTGGTGTTTAAGTTGCTCGAGGAGCGCCTACATTTTTATTCCATTCCGCCGTCACGTTCGTGTGCCGCACTAGCAATTGCTAGTGGCGTGCTTGTCGACAAGGTGCTTGCGACCCTCATCCGTATGCCTACTCTTCCATCCGCCTAGTGAAACGTGGCATAGTAGCCCGTGTAATCCATTCGCCTAATAAAGCAGCGCGCTCAAGGCCTGCACAGTTCGATTTCGCTTGCCTACTCGTCCATCCGCCCTTGCGACGCAGTGCGCTCAAGGCCTGCCTAGTCTCCATCCCGCCAAGCGAAGCATTGCATATCGGCATTGTATAGGAGTAGTTGTAGTATTTTCTCTTTATTTTCCACAATCCAAAACCCCCGTTTCTGCATCCATCCGACGTAAAGGACTTCAATCTCAAGTCCTTACTCGAACGTTAACTCCACCTTACTGTGTTCCTTGAGAGATTCGATACTCGGGGATTACTCCTCGTTTTATATTACTTGAACGATCGGTACACTGCCATTTCGTGTCGCAGTCTAGCTACCGCCTATAGCGGTGTGCGAGATTTGCGCACCAACATCCCGCACAAACATGACCGTCTCCATAGGAGGACAAGCTAGGTAAGCCCTTGATGAGGACCCTTACCTCCATAGCCTTCAATTTGTCCATGCCTACATGCCCCAACCTTTCATGCCAGATAGACACGCTATCATTGGTCTTCATCTTGTCAACATAGGTACTTGTCGATAAAACGAACAAGTCCTTTACCCGCTTTCCAACATGAATTACATCTCCCTTTATCTCCGGTTGAGTTTTAAGAAACTTCACTTCTTGGGCCAAACAGAACGTGATAACCGGCATCGACCGCATTGGTCACAGAGAAGATATTCTTCTTCATACCCGGCACGTGATAAACACTCCTCAATGTGAGTGGACCCTTATCATTGCTCAAAGAGACAACACCTTCTTGTTTTACTGTATGATCAAAATTATCAGCCATAATGATTGCATCGTTACCTGAGTAAGGAGCCAAAGAAGAGAACTTTGATTCATCCCGAGTGAGGTGATGCCCACACCCTGAATCCACGATCCAATCCTCTTCGAAGTTGATGGCAGCCAAGGCCTTAACGGGCATAGCCGTCATATTAGCCGCAAAGGATCCTCCCCATCCAGCTTCATCAGACTTTGGCTTCTCCTTCTCCGCTGCATGTCCCGGCTGAAGATTGACCCGACAATCCTTCTTGAAGTGGCCAGTCTTATTGCACCTGAAGCACCTTGGTCCCTCTCCCTTCTTCTTCCCATCAGTCTTAGGAGCATAACCACTATCCTGCTGACCTGAAGTTGAGGGTCCATCATGACCTGGCTTCTTCTTCTCCCACTTCTTCTTCTTCTTCCCAGAGAACAACACATCACTATCTCCCCCAGAGATAGAAGTCCCTGCCATCTTTCTTGCCAAACTTTCCTATGAAGCAAGTAAGTTTTCCAGCTCCAACAGAGATGGTTGATTTGCCCAACCCTGAACTGAAGGCACAAAAGCAAGATATTCCTTCCGCAACCCGCGGATGATATGCCTCTTCAGTTTTGCCTCCGAGATGGGCTCATCAGGGTCCAATGCAGAAATCTCTGTTGTGAGGTTCTTCATCTTGAGAAAGAACGTAGAGATGGAAAGATCACCTTGAGAGGCCTTCGCCAACTTATTTTCAAGAAACTGTAGCCGAGCTATATTCTTCTTATTAAACAGCCCGTCCAAAGACGTCCAAATCTCAGCAGCAGATTTACATCCATTGATGTGATCAAAAAGCTATGGTGAGATAGCCCTCTTGAGTGTGAACTTTGCCTTTGCATTAGTCCTCCTCCAAAGTCTCACCTCTGCCATATTATCTCCTGCTAGCTGAACTTCTTGTGTGTCATCTCCTCCAACTATCTCCCAAAGATCCTCGCCAAGTAAGTAACTCTCCATACACGACCTCCACTTCTTGTAGTTAGTCGATGTGAGGAGTTCAATACCAAGCCCTCTTGCGTATCCAGCTTCCATGGCAAACTATGTGGTTTCTTCTTCACAAAGATGATGGCAACTCAAGTTGAACACCTCTTATCCACTCCAACAACCTAGCTCTGATACCATGTTAAAAATTTTGATTTGAATCGTTTAGGAGTAAGCAGGAGTTGCATCAACTGAGTTATAGCCAAACAACCACAATGCCACACAGCAACACAAAAGACTTTATTGAATCACAGAAACTTTATTACACTTTGAGACATACATGGCGAGAAATGATTCATAAGAATCACGAAGGAGAGAGAAACAAAACACACCAAAAACAAATTTGGCGACCTGACAAGCAGAGACCGCACAGACCGCTGAACTCCAGAGACCGCCGGGCTTGACCTGAGACCGCACGAACAGAAGACAGTCAAGATGACCTGCACTGCAAGACCGCCACCTCAGACCGCACGAATTGGAGCTTATTGAACTGAACATGGAACAGAAGCTATCGCCAGACCGCAACTCAGATCGCCTAACCACAGAAGGTCGCCTGATCGCTGAGCTCGCTGCGAACAGCACAAGAACAACATAAACCAGTTGGCAGACAAGTCGCTGCCGAACTGTTTATTCAAGACGTTGGTAAATCACCAAGGAAGGAGATCGCAACCTGCTGACCGCAAACCTGCGAACACAACAAATAGTCAACTCGCTTCTGAGACCGCCCGACCTCAAAGTTGAGACCGCACAAAACAACCCAGGCTCTAGTTCTTACAGTTCTCATTATGAATGATGGGCCATGCACCCCTATTTATAGGCGAGAGGATGGATGTTGTCACCGCCATAAGAGAGGTACAATCACCATCCATCAGATCGCGAGCTGTCTCATAGAGCAGACCGCGTGATCACACCTCTTGGACAACATCCTGTCATGACGGGCCCTGCTTTCAGAATTTTTCAGAAGCAATTTTCTGCTTCTGTTTTTTCACTGGATCTGAATATAATGAACCCTTGCTTATGATTATGATGATTGCAAGGGTTATTGTCTTTATCCTTATTCTCTGAGAACTTCTTATAAACTTGTTATTGTGTGAAGAAGAAGAAGAAGAAGTAGCTCTATCTTTTTCCTGTGCTAAAAGATATCTTCTAATCTATCTTAGAGTTAAAGGAGCAAGGTGAAGAAGCAAGAGATATCTTCTAATCTATCTTAGCATTAAAGGATAAAGGAGAAGAAGCCTTATTCGACAGACAGAGAATATGTAATGTATCCTTGTGTTTTTTTCTCCTCTCAGCATACTTATTCTCCATGATTGAATTTGAATATCTTTCTTATTTTGGGCTGTCCCAAAAAAGGAATTCCTATTGGACATTTGATTTCCCTTTCTTCTTTTGTTCCCGACCCGTCCATCATATTTGAATAAATTCCAAGAATGGTTTTGCTGTCTCCTGGAATACACCATTCCATTCTTGGCAATAAATGAGCCGTTGGAGGATTGTCTTCAACATTGTGGACCTTCGGAAAAGGTATTAAAAGGACAGCTAAAAAAGCTTATATTTTAGACTGTATTCAATACTGCATCGACTTCATCATTCTTCATATTGATGCACCTCTGAGTTTTATAGGTGTAGCTTCAAATTCCTTCTTAGCTCTAGCTGAACTCAGATGTCGACGTTGCGTCGATAACTTATCGATGTATCCGTCGATAACTTATCGGCGTATCCGTCGAGTTGAAGGCTTCGACATGAACTTCATCTTCTGCGTCGAATAGAGGTAGAAGTTGCATCGACTTCTAAGATGGCTTCGACAGGATCTTCTTTCTGCGTCGAGTACCTTTTGACATTGTGTCGACTTGACTTATACTTCAACAGGCTAATTGAGTTGCTTCGACTTTCAGTTAGAGTTACGTCGATATCTAGTCGAAGTTGCGCCAACTTCTATTCGATGCAAGTTTTAACTCAACTGAATTTATACTTATCTTGACCTAGTCTTGACACTCTAGGGTGAGTGCGACATCCTAAGATTTCTAATCACCAATTTACCCTTTCTATACAATGTGGGTTATATAACCTAACAGATGAAATCACTTTAAGTACTTTGTTAGATAAATCACAAGGGTTTTTCCCAATAGTCTTCCATAGATGTACCACTGTAATACACCTTGATTGGCGTGAAAAGATTGGAGAATTAATGTTGTCACACGCTAATCAACTACTTAGAATAATTCAGAATGAATTGGAGTCTGTCCCGTCGATGTTGAGATCATCATGTCGATCAACATTAATCCAGTCGATCCTTTGTCCAGTCAATTATCAGAATAGATATTCTGTCCCGTTGATCGATTCTGTCGCCTTATCTTCCCGTTGATGTTTTGAGTTTGATCGACAGTCCGTCCCGTCGATTTTTACTTGAACTATTTTCTGACTTTCACAGCCTTCTGAATTCAGTAGTTTTCTTTGAACTTTTCAGGTAGAACCTTCAAGATAAATACTTGAGGTCATATAATACAAATCAATGCTTGGTCTTAGTGACCTTAAGCAATATTCAGATATTTACTAAGAGTACATGTCTCAAGCATCATCAAGATTTCATCAAACACAATAAGTTTATTATTATGTAGATGTTCTTCTTCAAATCAGGAATCTTGGGTATCAAATTCACAACAATCTCTCCTTATTTGAAGAAGTCAGAACATCACATAATAATGCTTTTATAAGTGCAACATAACGCAATTTTGAGATAAAGTGAGCAATATAATATAGTAAATACTAAAGTTCATGGGCTTAAGAAAAGGTTATAACAATAATCATATTGTCCACATATTTAAATTTTCAGATTCAATCACTTTCACCATTGGCCATCCTCTTCTGCCATGAGAAGTAATTCCTGGGCTTTGGGATATACCTTGGAGGCACTGGTCCCTCAGTCTTGTTCTTCCAATGGAGTCTCCTTTTAGTTTCTTGATCTTCATGCTTTTTCAACTCATCTGAGTTATAGAATCTTTCCTTGTGTAGTCCTTTACTTCCAAAATCTCTCCATGTTGAGAGAATGATTTCTTTTGAGATGGGACTCCACTCTTCATAGCTAGGCATATGTTTGATTTCTCCTTTCCTTCTTTGCCTGTACTGCCTATGGTTATCTTCATTGCTGGGAGCCTTTCTTTTGTGAGGTGGACCTGCTTCCATCCTTGGAGGGGTTGTATAATATTGTTCAGGTGGAACATAATTTTCTTCATCATCATCGTCATCATCATCATCATCATATTGAATCTCATAATTTAATTTTAGTAGATTCATTATATCTCTTGCCTCATTTGCTATCTAGATAGCTTGATCTGCCCCTGATTTTCTCAGATTCTCCTCCCCCATTCTGACTTCTTCAGATAGGGTATTGCAAATTTCTGTTGTGCTGGAAGTTATTTTTCTGTGTAGATAGTTGATTCCTTCTGTGATGTGATTTTTAGTCTCTTGAAGATGGGTATCCAACAACTGAGTTTCTGCAGCTATTCTTTCCTGTATGATCCTTCTATTTTCCAGGCTGTTATGTTCAGAATCTTCAAAGGCATTCCTCAGGTTTGCATTGGTATTAACTGATTCCTGATGATAACATCTTTTCCTTTGTTGGCATCCTTCAGTAGTGTGGCTGTATAATCAACTGCTCATGCTGCTTTGTCAAAGAAATGATAAGACTGCATGGTTGATGAGTCCGATATTTACACTATTTTATGGACTCATCCGGGCTAGTTTTCACTCTTGTGCACTACACTTTTAGTCCTTAATTGCTTATATTTCAGTTGTACACACTTTCACTATAAGTGCTATATTTTGGCTCATTGTGGTGTGCAATTGCACGCTTTGTTGTTGGGGGTAAGCACACGGTGCTCCCCATTATTTTTCTGGTGTTTGGGTTATGTTGGAGGTGTGTTCCCAGCTGCGTGAATGTTGTTTGGTACTGTGCAGGTGGGTAGATCATCCATTATGCCCAGATTTCTTGTCTACATGAATCGCACGGTCGTGCGTTTCCTTAACGTACGATCACTCCGACCGTGAGCGTTCATACATGGCCCAGAATAGCGTTCTAGATTTGATCGTGCGTTTTGTTCATGCACGGTTGGTTTGCCCGTGCGTAAGTAAAATTGCACGAGCTCCTCTTTTGTCTAAAAAAATTATGGTTTGTTTTGTTCACGCACGGTCGTGCGTTTCTAAAATGCACAGTCGTGCATGAACAAAATTACGCACCTTGTCTATTTAACCCGTGATTTTTTAGGTTTTCAGTACCCAAACTGTTCCGCGATTTCTTCCGCCAGAGGGTGCCGACTACTCCATTATTCTTCTTCCATTGGACGGTATCATTCCATAGTGATTCCCCATCATCCTAAGCTCTCAAGAAGGTGATCTCCACTCCATATTAGCCGGATTGCAAGGAAGAACAAGGGGATTGACATGGACAATGTAGACACCCGAGAAGACGGGCTAGAGGTTGTGAGAGATTCATAGATCTCGGACGCAACCGATGAATGGATTGTAGGACATGGATTGACAACCCAGTGCATCCCCCCATCTCTATGGCATAGTCTCGATCGTTGTTTGTATCTCTACCCTTATTTTCCTCTTTTATGGTTGTATGGTGAGAAATCACATATACCTTGATGATGACCCTTGCTTGAACCTATTTTAATTGATATATGATTTCATTATGCTTTTATGAAAGTACTTTGTGTTTATGATTGGTGTGTGGAATCACTATAGAATGATATGCCTATGATCTTGGTTGAACCTTGTTAGAGGTGATTGCGACCCTCCTTTCCGCAAAGCATTTTCTCTCCATACACATGCCTACTCGACCATCCACGTTGCTAAGCGGTGTTAACGGGCCCTATAATCCACTCGCCTAGCTAAGAGGTGCTAACGTCCCTCACTACACTACTGCACCTTCACTCTGTCCATCCGCCTTATGAAGCAGTGCGTAGCGGCCTGCGTAATCCCCTTTGTTGTGAAGCGATGACGGCGACCTGCATTCTTAATTTAGGTTATTTCATTTTGTTTTCGCAAAGCCACCCACATTTTTCGCAACCCATCCGCTAGCAAGGACTTCAATCTCAAGTCCTGCCTCAAAAGTAAACACCACCTTACTGTGTTCCTTTGAGAACGATATTCGGGGAGTCTCTCCTAACTTATATTACTTGTACGACCAGTGCACTTGCCGTAAGCGTGTCAATGGTCGTCTTTTCTACATTCTTCATTAAGTCTGAGTAATTCTGCTGCATTTCTGTCCTCAGGGTTTGAACAGATTTGTCAACATAAGATTCTATGTGCTTTCTCTAGATCTCAAGTAGAGCTTGAATCTAATTTAGATGGGGGGTGAGGATGTTTCAGGCATTGTCCTAGAGGGGATGGGTGCTTGTTATACAACTAGAGGGGGACTTGGTGTGTATGTGCCAAATTCCATGTACTCATATAGATAGTCAGGTCTATCTGCTCTTGCTTGTTGGGGTGGTGAAGATTCTCTTGCAACTCCTTTTCCTTTATAAAGAATAATTTCCCATCCTGTCAGCTCATCTTCAATGTTCTCTTGTTCAGGGGTCTTGGGAGGAAGACTATGGGTAGAGTCTTTCAACTCAGACTCCCCCTCATCATTATTGTGATAGATGACTACCTCTGTTTCAGCAATGGATTTTGATTTCTCAGGTGGTGTTATCTTGTTTGTATCAGTAACTTCTGCTGTCTTTGGTTGTATTTGTTCTAACTCAGTAATGATTTTATCTATTTGAAGATATCTCTCAAGATTATCTTCAATTGGAGAGGGGATTGTCATAGTTTGCTCACTGGATTCACCTATGACTTTAGTAACTTCATGAGCAGGTGTAGTTCGAAGTGGGACTGTTGTAGACAACTGTGGTGTTGTGGACTCCCCCTCTGGAGAATGGGGGGCTATGGACTCCCCCTTAGTAGATTGGGAGACTAGGAGATAGTCTTTTCCTTTCTTCTTCTTGGTAGGTGTATTTTCTTTGCTCCTTCCTGGATGATGGACATGTGGATCCCATATTCTTAGTGTGTTGAGATCAATCTTTTTTAGATAAGTAAGCATCCCCAGGCTGGGATCCATTTGAGATGTTATGCATTTAGAGAGATAGAGGGAGATGATTATGCCAAAACTTGGGTTGTCCAGACTCTGTGTAACATCCATGTTCCTTCTAAACCCCCTTGTCTTAGAGTTAAGACTTTGGTAGTAACTAGGGGTCATGGGATAAACCTAGGCTAGGTTGAACCTAGGTAAATTGCTACGAGCACCCAAAAGTTGCTTAAGGTCAACATAGGTCAATTCAACCCTAATTGGCTCAATTAGGCTTCTCATGGTCAAATTGACTCTACCTTTGGCCTTATGTTGTCATAGGGGACCCAATAGACCAAAAAGCCCCATCATGGGGCCACCAATTTGACCAATTTGACCAAAGTCAAACCTAGGCCAAATTTGATCAAACCCACTCCATTAGGATAAATTGGCCCAATTGGGGAACCACCATGACTCAACCAACTTTAGGTGGTGTTAAGGGACCCAAGACACACCCCTTGGTCCAGTCAACGCATCATTTGACCAAGTCAACAACTCAAGTCAACCTTGGTCAAACCTAGCCTAGAGAAGGAGATTTAAGCCCAAGTGGATTTCAATGGGCTAAGGCTTGGACCAAGGCCCATCCTACAGATCACAGCTTATTAATTTAATCATTAAGATTAGGGGAAATTAAGGGTTTAATTGTGTAAGAAAATAATAAATTAATAATTTAATTGATGGTGTAATGAAGGGATTAATGGGTGCAAGCAATGGGTCACTCCATTCACCTCCCCTAAGCATCCATTGGGATTCCCTGATGTTTGAGATTCATCTCCCCATCAGTTTCAGCCCACAACCATCAAGAGAGGGGCCATTAGTGGCATGGCCGAAATTTTACCCCTCAAATCCCCCCTATACAGGCCCCATTCTCACTTATGACCCACCATCACCTTCAAAACATCCTTGGCAGTTGAAATGATATATTGGATCAAAGGTTTTTGTGGAGGATCGAGATATTGGGCAAGCTCGCTAGAGATAAGAAAATCCATGGCCAACCGCCACCACTGTCGTTGTCGGACCCCACTCAAGGTCCAGTTCTTCTCCTCTCCCCTTGTGCCAGCATCCTAGATCGATTAGGAGAGACATCGGGCTCAATTGAGCCCGATCCAACGAGAGAAAATTCATATTTTCATGAAAAAATGGCATTCGTGTTCGCTGGAATTGGCCTCTCTGGCAGTCGTACCGTCGCCCGGCGATAGGCACCACCTCAGTGGAGGTGGTGGTGGCAGTTGCCGATCGGGAAGGTGGCTGGATGGCCGGTGGCAGCTCTTGGAAAAGCATCAGGTTGGGAGAATCGTGGCTGTAGGCTAGAGCTTGAAGACGATATCATGTCCCTCCATCTTCCTGTACAGATTATAAAATATTAGGATTATTTAATGTTATAATTTCTCCTAGGATTGCACATTTTTGAAACTGCAAATTGAATGCCTTAGAGGCCTTTTCAGGAAAAGTAGTCAGAGATAAAAGTTGTATATCATTGTGTCTAGTTTAGTTTATAATTGATTTGAGCCGATTTGGCCTACCGGTTTGACCGTAGCGCTCAGTTAGGCGCAAGGTGGCATAAGGCTGACAAGAAATTAAAATGGATGCCCCCACTAAACTGCTCATTCAAATACTTTGAAATTTAGACCATAGGCTAGATATACCCTTACCCTAAACATATCCAAAAATGGGAATTTTTGGAGGACCTTTGTAACAATCCGGCCCAACCACCACACCAGAGGCCCGCTCCAACTCAGTGGCCAAGGCACACTATGATGGGCTGGCTACCGCTGTTGGACAAGGGCTGCATCCCGGTGCCACACCAACCCCTCACTGAGCCTATTTCTCAGCTACACTAGGTTGTTGATGGAGGGTCTCGATCCCCCGCCACCCTTGATAAGGCACCATGAGCAGTCCTCACCACCTACTGTAGCTGAGAAACAGGCTTAGTTGGTGATGAGTGTTGGAGCTTGTGTTCCATATCTCTTAGTTTGAGATTAACAAATCACACCATGTATTTCATCTTGCTTGTGTTTATAAGTGTGCAGGTACTATTGTTAAATAACCCTATGAACAGGATTCTGTTTGATGAGGATTCTCTAGAAAGAGAGATAACGCCCGCGTTAGTAGTTAACGCCCCGCGTTAACATCCATCGAGAAAAGAATACGTTGAGTTGAAATGTCATTGAGAAGGAATCCGTCGAGAAACCAGAGTCAACGCTAGTGGTTAGGACTTAATGCTGGTGTTATCCATTCGATGAACTGAACTACGCTCGACGCTTTGAAGATAACTGCGCTTGGCTTATTGCATTCGACGAACTGAACTGCGGCCGACGATTTGGAGCGTTCAACGAATGGAACTGCGATCGACGAATTGAAGTTAATTCTGTTCGACGAAGGCGCGTTCGATGAATTTTGTTTCGTTCGACAAAATTTCAATCGGCCACGCTCCCAACTTTTTGCACGACTTCAGCAACTTCCAGACATGATGCTTAACGCTGGCGTTAACCCTAACGCCAGGTGTTAGCTCCCGTGTCTAGATAAAAGACCTGAGTTCGGTGTTCAAGTTAGTTTTTCTGAAGCCTTCACTCCAATCTTTTGAGAGAGCATTTCATCCCTGAATTCAGAGAACTCCCAACACCACCATTGAGGAACAAGAGTGAGAAGGAGATTTGCAACTGTCAATTTGAAGAAGGATGCTCTCTTCAACTCCGATGATGATCAAAGCGTGTCTTCAACATCTCCTTCAACACTCTTCAATATAGGGAGTCTTTTATTCTAATTTGTATCTTTATCTTTTCATTTACTTGTAACTGTAGTAAAATCGCCGCCTTGCGTGTGGCGACTAGGTCCTTGTGCAGCTTAGGGGGTAATTCGCCACCTTGTGCATGGCGACTAGGTCAAGGGTAGATCTAGGGGGTGGCTAGAGGCCTTATCTGGGGATAGATAGGCTATAGCCAACCGGTGCTTGGGAGAAGGACCGGTGAAGGAACAAAAAAAGAGATCTTCAACTTGTCGTCTCAATTTCAAGCGTTATTGAAATATTATCCTTGTAATCATTTTGTGATATATAAAATTCTCTTTTCAGTATATCTATTTTTCTAGATTTGTATTTCATTTGAAATTATGCAAGTAAAATCTCTTTGTTTATTTCTGCCAAAATATTTTCTAGAGGGATAACGCCATGCGTTAACTAGTCAACGCTAGGCGTTAGCATCAGTGCTAAAAAGTTTCTCTTTCTTTAAAATCTGTCAGTTTATCTTAAAAAACAGTAAACTCCTTATTCACCCCCCCCCCCCCTCTAAGGGCGCCATCAGATCCAACACTTGGTATCAGAGCAAGGTTATTCCAAAAAGGGTCTCACAACCGAGAATAATGGCGCATCACGATCAGGCCTTTTTGGAGGGTCAAGGGATAAGTAGACATCCACTATTTATTGGAAAACTAGAATGCGTTGTGTTTTAACTGCTTTAGATAATGATGTTTGGGGTATGGTAGAACAAAGTTATTCTCCACCAACATTTGTTGTTGGAGAAGTCACTATGGAAAAACCTAGAGATAGATGGGATGACAATGATAAGTTGAGATGTAAGAATAACACTAAAGCAATGAATGCGTTATTTTGTGCTTTGGATAGAACGGAATTTAATATAACTTGTGCTTGCGAAAAAAATTCAGAGTTGGACAAAAATCTCTGGACATGATCTTGCCCAACCAATGCCATGGGAATGACAGATCAGGCCTTGGATATAGTTCTAGAAGCTATCGCCAGGCATTAACTCCTAATGTCGGCGTTAGCCATAATTCCAGAAAAATTAATTCTGGTAATAATGATTTCAAAAACATAAATGTTACCTCATATTCTAGCAAGAGCTTTCCCAAAACTTCAAAAAGGGTCTCATCCCCTTTGATAGCTTGTGCCAAATGTCATTTATTTGGACACACCTCAAACTCTTGTAAGAAAAAGGGTCGCAATACTATAAAGCAAATCTGGGTGCCTAAGGTTTCCACCTATTCTATGGGAGGAACCTCTTGGGTATCCGGATCTTTACTCTCATCTCCTTTTTAGGTATGTTGGTAGGCTAAGGACAAAAAGGATGTGTGGTATTTGGACTCGGGATGCTCCAAACACATGATGGGAAACAAAGCAAAGTTCCTTAGCCTTGAGAGGAAGAAAGGAGGGATGGTGACATTTGGTGACTACGGTAAAGGAAGGATCGTGGGCATCGGTACAGTGGGAAACGATTCTTTCTCAATTTAAAATGTTTTATATGTAGACCTCCAGTAATTATCTTGAGTCAGTTGGATGAATATTTGGAGTACCTTTACTTATAAGCTTCATATAGTTAGTTTGGTCTGCGTATAGTAAAAATTTGAAACTTGGGTATTTAAGGGCCTACCAAGTGGAAGTGGCATGCAGTTGGTGTACATGGTCAGGTTGAAGAGATTGAAGGTTACCAAAAGGAGTTTAGGTGATGAGGGCGTACTTGGTGAGTTAAGGGTAAAGTTGTGCTCGGGGTTGACGAAGGATCGTCTTTCCCCTAGCGGGTCATAAAATACTTAGGGTAATCCAAGTGTAATAACAAGGAGGGGGTAATCTTATGGGTAGATACCAACAACACTAAGTGTCTTGAGAAAGGGATCTTTGGGGTGTCATCCCATTATAGTTCCTAGTACCGTAGCGAGCCCCTCACAGGGTAATCCTCGGGAAGTCCAAGATTAACCATAAACTGTAGGAGTAATATGTTGTAAAAGATTAACTTAATAATACACTCACCCACACCCCGTTGTTATGGGTATATTAGTCGATTTGGTCTTACGAGCGGTAGTCTCGGTGGTTGTAGCAGCAGACTAGTTAGTTTGGTGAGCTTGTGACTCAGTAATGCTTATTGGTACGGACGGGTTGGTTCGGCGAGCCGTTGGCCCAGAAGGTTGTGATGACGGGCAGGTTTGCCCGGGGAATTTATGGCTCCGGATATAGTAGAACATGTTTGCATTTGCATGATGGTGGCGGGTCTTCGGTATTGGACGGTCGTTCACACCGACGTCAATATGTTGACTCGGCAAGTGTGGAATTTGCACTTAGCCATAAAAGTCTGGTGGTCCAACCAGTAAAAGTATGCAGATGCTCCTCGGTTTTGCGTTGAGGTGTACGATAGGTCTAGGTTCGGTAGTGTGAATACCAACCTAGAGGTGGGCGAGGCCCAACCCACCGCTTCCGTTTACCACTACGGGAGTATCCTGGGAGTCTTGCTAGCTCCAAAAAGGGGGAAATAAAGGTCTGTGCGCATAGAGTCGAAGTGTGTGAATTGCACTTGTATGAACATAGCATAAACTATATAAATCTGCATGTCATTGCATAAACATTGCATTTCAACCCCTACCCCTATCGTATAAATTGGTTATGGGACTCTTTATACGATAGGCCTTGCTAAATGACCCCTTGGTCTATAGGTTTGTATGGGCATTCCTATAAATCAATGGTTACTTTTCTATTATGTACTTGCTTTACTTACCGTTCTTTACCATTCTTTATATTATAACTTCAATTATTTATATACACATGTGTAGCTGTAGACATTTCCTGTAGACAAGATCCGCCGTCATCTGCTTTGTTTTATACCCCTTGCTGTCCTCCGCTTCATCCTCCCGCATGGTGCCTAGGAGCCATTGGGGGTGGGGTGGGGAACATAAGGCTTAGTATTTTTGACTAACGGTTGGTGGACCATATCAATTTAGGTGACAGAGGAGACAAAGCAGTACCAGAGGCCGGTGCAGACGGAGGCGGGCCAGCCTATTACAGGAGCACCAGTTTCAGGATCAGTGAGTGATTAGTAGTTAGCTTCCGCGAGTGATCTTGTAGTGAGGACATGATGTACAGGGCATGAGCCCTTTATTATTGTAACCCTTGTTATTTCAGTTATACCATGTGGTCATTTAATATATATAGCATGTGATTGTGGACTTGAACTTCATTTTGTTCGTTTATGCTCTTCTTCTTATGTGATCGATATGGCCGGCAGGATCGGCATTTTGTAGTGGTGACTTACCCGAGTGAAGGTGTCACCGCAAAGCGGCGGTTCTGGGCATAAGACCCGAGTTTTTGAAAGAAAAAAATTTGGGTCTTATAAAGTGGTATCAAAGCAAACCTCGATCCGAAGAAAAGAAGTCCACAAACCCCGGGCCACCCTGCGCGAGTTTAGTTTGAAGACAAACTAAGTAGCAGAAGCAATGGTGTGCCCATATGGGAAATCACTTGGAAAAGTCCACTTTTAACTGAATCTTTTTGCAAGTTTTCTTTTGTAGCCTGCGGCAAACCCTGCCCCCAGCAGGGAATACCTCTGGCTACAAAGATCTCTTTAGATAGTCCTTTAGTCAATAAGTTAGACTCAACTCCACTAGGACACGTGACTTACCATGACAATTTATACCATGCATGCCCTAGTCTGAAATAGACCGTAGATATAACTTTGGTGAAGGTACGAGGATACCCCCAAGAGGCTAGAGAAAGAGAGATTGACACATAAATAGAATGGTAGGGGACTCGTAGATCTCAACCCGCGTACCGGTGACATGATTACATTGAGACAACCACCACGACAAACACCGAGGGTCGGATAAGAATTGAAGTTCAGAAGGGACCCGTTTGGGATTGGGTGACATATTGACCCTGATAAGGTTGTCGTAGAAGGTACGCAGAAGAGTCTAAGGTGTGGAGTATACCAATAAGCCTCAAGATAGAACCCCAAGTCTAAGGTTGTGTGCCCTAAGAATTGTTTGCATACTTGGGACGAATATAACTTGGTGATATTGAAGATACTCAGCCCAAAATAGATATTGGCTTATCTTTTGTTTATTGGGGCTTATCTTTTGTTTATTGGGGCTTACCTTTTGTTTATTGGGCAAATTAATAATGACTGACACTTGGGTTTCCCTTAGATTTAATTTAGAAAGTGATGTGTCGTGAACATAATGATTTTAAAGTTGATCATATTCGACATTACGCAGGCAAAGATGAGATGGTTTAAAGTAGGTCTGGAATAATGATCTGAAGTATTACCAGGACAATGGATAAACATCGTTGATCAAACAACAACTTGACCTTAGTTGAATCATTGGAAATGTAAAGTCGCCAGGATTAATCACTTAAGGATGTCGATGTCCTAGTCTAGAAGTTCAGGACGGAAATTAGATCTTACAAGTTGTAGTTATATCCGACAGTTCTTGAGGTTTGGGGCATTCAGAAGTGATTAACTTATGGTTTGTTAAAAATCACACCTTATCATGGTAGAGAATCTTAATTACAATAATAGCCCTTATACCTTGGGAGCTATGATGACGGATAACCAGTGATCTTAGACGATAACTTATTGGAATTAGAATATAGTGTTTGAGTTTACTATGATAAGAACAATCTAAGTTTATCTTACTTTGGACCATCCAAGAGTGATCAAGACTAGCATATGTGGAAGTAATAGGAATGATTGGTGAAATAAACGTGGTGATACTTCCTTGATGAAATTGACTTATGAAAAATCTTATGGTTTCAAAAGATTCTACCTGTATACCTTATGAATCAAACTCCACCTAGAAAGTGATTGGGAGTCATCTTCAAACATTGATACTAGTGTTGGTTAGTTAACATATGATCATAAGATCCATGTGTACACCCCCTTAAATTCTGAGGATAATTGGTACGTTTGATGATGCGATCAGTCCCACTAAATGATAAGAATCCTTTAAAATCATAAAGTTGAGTTGGTTAATGACTCAGACGTACTCATAGGAATAAGAAGCTGATTGTGAAGAGAAGTTTTTATAGAGTCGCTTCCTACCCACATAGATGAGAAATATAGTCACCGGAAAAATGGTGTATTGCGGAATGTATATTTCCTAGAAATGAATAAAGATATCATAAGTTTTGTGATGCACGGTGAAGGCCAAGTACAAAAGTCTTTGGAGAACTACCACAGTAACTGCCCGTGTTAGAGTGGAGTTCGAGGACATAACTATGGATTTCACACACAGGTTACCACTCCGAACACAGTCTTATTTAGAACAACGAGGATAAACTAGCCAAGGTAGCTAGGGTCACCCTGGACTGGAAGGACGCTCTCATTGGTGTTTGATGAGATTTGTTGAGTTGTTTGTCTGTTATCGTGGTGTGACCAGGATGATCGTGTCAGATCGGGATGAACAGGTTATCTCTAAGAGTGAAGATCAGTCCAGGCTTATCTCAGCTCTTGGTTGGCGTTCAGCACAGCTTTCCACCCTCAAAAATACAGAGGTGCGGAATTCCACCATCTTGGACCCAGGAAGAGGATTTAAGGAGACTCGACTCTGAATTTGTAAAGCACCCAGATACCCAGGTGCAACTGATTTGGGTTAGGATGCTGGAGGCCCAGAGCAGCCAGGTCAGGTATTACGATGTGTGGTATCGTCAAGTAGAGTTCCAGGTTGGAGACCGGGTGTTCCGGAAGATACGTCCAATGCAGGGAGTCTTGTGGGTTCGTAGGCGGAAGAAGCTCAGTCTGAGATAGATGAGGCTCTACATGATCCTGGAGTGGATTAGCTTGTTGGCTTATAGACGGGAGTTGCCGCCGGAGTTAACAGGATTGCACAATGTCTTCCATGTCTCCTCCATTAGGAAATCTCTACTACGGTCGGAGTAGCAAATTTCTACTATAGATGGCCCGGTAGCCTCCAATTGATTGATTCACCTGGAGCCGATCCGGTTAGATGGCACAAAGATGCAAGTCCTGCGGCTCAAGAAGTGTTGAATTTTTGAAGTGGTGTGGAGGAGACCGGGCGGTCTGGTTTGGGAGACCGCGGTGATCGCGCGGCTTGTATAGGTTATCTGCCGGTCTGGCTCTGCCGGGTTGTTCTGGCGGTCTGCTGGTTGTTCTGGTCTGTTCTTGGTAGCTGCGGTTTGTTCCCGAGTAGGTCTGCTTGTTTGCCTGGCTTCCTTGTTGGAAGACTGGGCGGGTTGTTCCTATATGACTGTCTACCCGGGCGGTCTATATTGGTAATCTGGCGAATTGGTTGGAGTCGGCCAGATGGTTCTAGCTTGCTCCTGGTGATCTAAGGAAGGAGCGTTGTTGAGACCGCACGGCTTGTGCGCGGTCTCGTGTTCGCGCGGCCTGTGCGCGATCTTGTCTGCTGATCTGCGTCTTGGTCGGGTGATCGACCAAGAGGTCTGTTCGCGCAGTCTATCTTTTGAGACCGTTCGCGATCTGATGGGTGGTGACTGTATCCCGGTTTGTGCGGTGACGACATCCGTCCACCCGCCTATAAATAGGGGTGCATGGCCCGTCATTCCTAACTAGAACTGTAAGAACCAGAGCCCGGATTGTTTCTTGCGGTCTCAAGTTTGAGTTCGCGTGACTTGGATGCGAGTTAACCTTTGTTGTCTTCGCAGATTTGCGGTCAGCAGGGTGCGGTCTCCTTCCTTGGTGATTTCCGGTGGCTTGAATAAACAGTTCGTCTGCGATCTGTCAGCGAACTGGGTTATTGTGTTCTTATGCTATTCGCAGCGAGCTCAGTGATCAGGCGACCTTCAGCGGTTAGGCGGTCTGAGTTGCGGTCTGGCGACAACTTCAGTTCTTTGTTCCAATAAAGCTCCAGTTCGTGCGGTCTGAGGTGCGGTCTTGCAGTGCTGGCAGTCTGTCCAGTTTCTGTTCGTGCGATCTCAGGGCAAGCCGGGCGAGTTCTGGAGTGGTGCGGCTTGTGCGGTCTGAGCTTGTCTAGCCGCCAGCCTTGCTTTTTGGTGTGTTTTGTTCTTCTCATCTCTGTGATTCTGATGAATCATTTCTCACCATATATACCTCGCATTGTAAAGCAGTTCTGTTTCAATAAAGATTTTTTGTGTTGCTGTTTAGGCATTGTGGTTGTTTGGCTATAACTCTTGTTGATACAACTCCTGCTTACTCCTAAACAGTCCAATCAAAAATTTTAACATGGTATCAGAGGCAGGTTTTTGGAGTGGATAAGCAGTGATCAACTAGAGTTGCCATCATCTTTGTGAAGAAGAGACCACATAGATTGCCATGGAAGGTGGATACGCAAGAGGTCTTGGTATTGAACTCCTCACATCGACTAACTTTAAAAAGTGGAAGTCGTGTATGGAGAGTTACTTGCTTGGCGAGGATCTTTGGGAGGTAGTTGGCGGAGAAGACACACAAGAGGTGTTTCCAGTAGGAGATAATATGACAGAGGTGAGACTTTGGAGGAGGACGAATGCTAAGACAGAGTTCACTCTCAAGAGGGCTATCTCACCGGAGCTGTTTGATCACATCATTGGATGTAAATCTGCTGCTGAGATTTGGACATCCTTGGATGGGTTGTTCAATAAGAAGAATGTAGCGAGGCTACAATATCTTGAAAATGAGTTGGCGAAAGCCTCTCAAGGTGATCTTTCTGTTTCTACCTTCTTCCTCAAGATGAAGAACCTCACGGCAGAGATTTCTGCATTGGACCCTGATGAGCCTATCTCTGAGGCAAAACTGAAGAGGCATATCATCCACGGGTTGCGGAAGGAGTATCTTGCTTTTGTGACTTCAGTTCAGGGTTGGGAAAATCTACCGTCGTTGTTGGAGCTGGAGAACCTTCTTGCTTCGCAAGAAAGTTTAGCAAGACAGATGGCGGGGGTTTCAATCTCCGGGGGAGAAAGTGATGTGATGTTCTCTGGGAAGAAGAAGAAGAAATGGGAGAAGAAGAAGCCGGGTCATGATGGACCCTCCACTTCAGGTCAGCAAGATAGGGGATATGCCCCTAAGTCTGATGGGAGGAAGAAAGGAGAGGGACCGAGGTGCTTTAGATGCAACAAGACCGGGCACTTCAAGAAAGATTGCCGGGTGAATCTTCAGCCGGGACATGCAGTGGAGAAGGAGATGCCAAAGTCTGGTGAAGTTGGATGGGGAGGAGCCTTTGCGTCTAATATAACGGCGATGCCCGTTAAGGCCTTGGCTTCCATCAACTATGATGAGGACTGGATTGTGGATTCAGGGTGTGGGCATCATCTCATCGTGGATGGATCAAAGTTCTCTTCTTTGGCGCCTTACTCAGGTAACAATGCTATCATTACGGCTGATAATTCTATTCATCCAGTAGAGCACAAAGGAGTCGTCTCTCTGAGCAGTGATAAGGGTCCACTCACGTTGAGGAGTGTTTATCACGTGCCTTGTATGAAGAAAAATCTCTTCTCTGTGACCAATGTGGTCGATGCCGGTTATCACATTCTGTTTGGCCCAACGGAAGTGAAGTTTCTCAAAACTCAACCGGAGATAAAGGGAGATGTTATTCATGTCGGCAAGCAGGTGAAGGACTTGTTCGTTTTATCAACAAGTACCTATGTTGATAAGATGAGGACCAATGATGACGCGGCCATCTGGCATGAAAGGTTGGGGCATGTAGGCATGGAAAAATTGAAGGCTATGGCGGTAAGGGGCCTTGTCAATGGCTTGCCTAGCTTGTCCTCCTATGGAGACGGTCATGTCTGCGAAGGATGTCAGTTTGGTAAGTCTCATCGACTTCCATTTGACAAATCGCAAACAAGGTGCAAAGTGCCGTTGGAGTGCATCCACAGTGATTTGATGGGACCGACTGCAACCCCAAGCCTTGGAGGCAATAGATATATGTTGGTGTTGATTGACGATTACACCAGATATGTCTGGGTGTATTTCTTGAAAGAGAAGTCAGAAGCCTTTGCAAAGTTTGTGGAGTTCAAGGAACTGGTGGAAGGTCGTCTAGGCCTGCTGGTGAAGAAATTGAGAACTGACAATGGTGGGGAGTTCACCTCTGGTGAGTTCTCAAGTTTTTGCAGGAAACACGGCGTTCGGAGAGAGCTCACTTGTGCCCATACTCCACAGCATAATGGCGTTGCCGAGAGGAAGATCCGTCATTGATGCGCAAATCTTAGCACACCGCTAAAGGCGGTAGTAAGACTGCGGCACGAAACGGCATTGTACCGATCGTTCAAGTAATATAAAATGTGGGAGTGAATCCCCAAGTATCGAATCTCTCAAGGAACACAGTAAGGTGGAGTTAACGTTCAAGGAAGGACTTGAGATCGAAGTCCTTTGGGTCGGATGGATTGCGGAAACGGGGGTTGGTTTGGTTTGTGGAAAATAAAGAGAAAATGCTACAACTACTCCTATGCAATGCCGCTATGCAAAGCTTTGCTCGGCGGTATGGAAGACTACGTAGGCCTTGAGCGCGCTACTTCATAAGGGCGGATGGACGAGTAGGCATGCGGATCGAACTATGCAGGCCTTGAGCGCGCTGCTTCGTTAGGCGGGATGGAATACGGGCCACGATGCCACGCTTCGGTAGGCGGATGGACGAGTAGGCTAACGGAATGAGGGTCGCAAGCACCTCGTCGACAAGCACGCCACTAGCAATTGCTAGTGCGGCACCGGACAACCAACAATCCACACCACAAGGCACACCTCAAAATAATAAGCAAGAATACTCAAATCACATAGACATAATCAAGTATAAATGCTAATAATCAAGCACGCTTCATCATAATGTTAGATCTAACTACATATACATCAATAAGAGAAGAATAGAGCAAGAAATCGACCGAATCCGAAGGCTCGTTGTAGATTCACGATTGGAATCGCCGGGTTGTCAATCCGCGTCCAAGCTCGGTCCGCAACTACTTCCGGGGTAGAGAGAGCTGTCACTACTCTCCAATGGACCCGTCTTCTTCGTGTCACGATCCGGTAGAGGTTGCAAACTTCCTCTTGCTTGATGGAGATGGCGGCTAGGTCTTCCTTTGAAGTTCTTGGATGAAGGAGGCGGCCGAGAGGAAACTCCGGCTCAAGATTGGCGTGAGGAACAAGCCCGGAGCACCTCCAGATGGTGGGCGGCGATGGAAGGGCGAAACTGGGCGGAACTGGGCAGAAAACGGCGGAAGAAAAGCGGATCCCCCGACCTAAATCGCGAGCAGCGGAATTTATAGGCGCTGGAATTAAACAGTGCGCACGGCCAGTGGCGCACGACCAGTGGTCGTGCGCACTAGAATTCGGTGATCGTGTGCTCTGCCTGGACGGAACCTGCAAAGACAGAAATTATGAAATAACATGTTCGCACGACCAGTGGCGCACGACCGGTGGTCGTGCGCACTATCGTAGGTGGTCGTGCGCACTAGCCGAAACAGAACTCATAAAATTGATGATAAGTGCGCACGAACAGTGGCGCACGACCGGTGGTCGTGCGCACTATCGTAGATGGTCGTGCGCACTGCACCAAACAGAACTCATGAAAAAAAGGGTTAAGTGCACACGATCAGTGGCGCACGACCAGTGGTCGTGCGCAATAGAACCGGTGATCGTGTGCAGTGTTCCTGTGCAGAATTGCACCGGGAACACCTGCACGACTCCTATTCCAGCGTATACCACTAATCTAGCCACTGAAAGTGGAACTTAACAGCGCAAGAAAACTAATAACAAAGATAGATACGAAATTACACCAGAATGGGCCTAGAAGTGCACCTAGCATAGACTGATCAATATGAACTATAACAGGGCTAAAGTGCGGTGAAATGACTAAATAAATGGCCCAGATGAGTCCATATATGTTTATATAATCGGGACTCATCAGTCATCTGACGGAAACTTGCAAATGCTGGCTTCATGCCAAGAGTATCCCAAAGTCCTTCTGGGCAGAGGGAATGTCTTGTGCAGCTTATGTCATCAACAGATTGCCTCTGAGTCCTATCAACATGAATACCCTCACGAATTAATGTTCAAGGAGAAGCCGAGTGTTGCACACCTTCGGGTGTTCGGGTCAACCTGCTATGTGCATATTCCTGATGCTCTTCGGACAAAGCTAGATGCGAAAGCAAGGAAGCTAGTCTTTGTTGGGTATGATGAGCGGAAGAAGGGATGGAGATGCATGGATCCTGAGACACGGAGGTCAATTGTTTCTCGGGATGTGGTGTTCGATGAAGTGACTTCTTACAAGGGTAGTTCAGGAGTTGAGCTACCAGAGAGCAGGGTTGATGAAGGAGGAAAAGCTGCGGGAAGTCTTCAAGTGGAGTTGCCTGTTTCACCAGGAGCTCCAGTTGTGTCAAGCTCTGAGATGGAGGCTTCAGGTTCTGGAAGCAGGGGGAGCGATGCTCCAAGTTCATTTGGAAGAGGAGCTTGCACAGAAGAAGCAGCTAAGGAGGTGGTTAGTCAGGAGCAACCTCTTAGGAGGTCGAAGAGGACTATTCAACCACCAGATCGATACACAGGAGGAAACATGGTGAACTTTGTTTCATGTTTCTTTGCTGGTCCCTTGGATGAAAGGGAGCCGTCGAGCTTTGAGAAGGCCAGAGGCGTGAAGGAGTGGGACATTGCTATGCAAGAAGAGTTGGCAGCTCTCGAGAAGAATGAGACCTGGTCTCTTGTGCCCAAGCCCAAGGGCACCACTCCAGTGACATGCAAATGGGTCTTCAAGCTGAAGAAGAAAGCTGACGGCAGTATCGAGCGGTACAAGGCTCGCCTTGTAACACGCGGGTTCTCACAGCAGTACAGAGAAGATTATGATGAGACGTTTAGTCCAGTGGCAAAGATGACTTCGGTTCGATTTGTTATTGCCTTGGCAGCTTCGAGTGGTTGGGAGATTTGGCAACTCGACGTGAAGAATGCCTTCTTATACGGCAAGATTGACAAGGATATCTTCATGATCCAACCGCAAGGCTTCATCTCGAAGGAGTATCCGGACTACGTTTGTAAGCTGAAGAAGGCCCTATATGGGTTGAAGCAAGCGCCTCGGGCGTGGTACGGGAAGATTGCAGAGTATCTCTTATTCTGCGGATTCGTTGCTTCAGACTCTGATTCTAGCTTGTTCATCAAGAAGGAGGGGGTGCTTCGGGTGATTGTGCTGTTGTACGTGGATGACATGATTGTCACCGGGAATTCGAAGGAAGCTGTTGCAAGACTCAGGGCTGAGCTTGCTATCAGATTCGAGATGAAGGATTTGGGGGAGCTCCACCATTTCCTTGGACTCGAGGTCCAGAGGCGGGAGAGCGGAGTGCTCATTTCTCAGGCTGGCTATGCGGAGCGGATTGTTCAGCGATTCAGCATGGAGGAAGGGAAGAGCAGCTCTATACCTCTGGAGCAACATCATAAACTTTGGAAGGATGAGGGGAGAGTCTTATCTGAACCGTTGGTTTTCGGAGCTCTGGTTGGGAGCTTGATCTACTTGACGATCACAAGGCCAGATATTGCTTATGCAGTAGGCAAGGTGAGTCGGTACATGGCGGAACCACGGAAGCCTCATCTTCTGGCGGCAAAAGGCATCTTGAAGTATGTGAAGTCGACCTCTGATTTGGGTCTCCTATATAGGAGAGGGTCAAGCTTGGAGTTGCATGGTTTCATGGATGCTGATTATGGGGGAGACGTGGATGATCGGAGATCAACGTCTGGTTATGTATTTATGACAGGCCCCACAGCTATTTCTTGGTGCAGCAAGAAGCAAGACTCGGTGTCTGTATCTACCACGGAAGCGGAGTACAAGGCTTCGACCTTGGCTGCTCAGGAAGTCGTTTGGCTCAGGAGGCTGGTAGAAGACGTTCATCAGGAGGTTCGAGGTCCCACTATGCTACGCGGGGACAATGAGAGTGCTCTCAAGCTGGTCAACAATCCAGTCTGTCACGCGAGGACCAAGCATATAGAGATTGAGCACCATTTCATTCGTGAAAAGGTGTTGGGAGGATCTCTTATGGTCGAGCATGTTCGGAGTGCGGACAATGTCGCAGACATCTTCACAAAGCCGCTGGCGAAGGGACCGTTTACACGGTTGCGGAATTTACTCAGGCTAGTCTCCACTTCCCACTTCAAGGGGGAGTGTTGAATTTTTGAAGTGGTGTGGAGGAGACCGGGCGGTCTGGTTTGGGAGACCGCGGTGATCGCGCGGCTTGTATAGGTTATCTGCCGGTCTGGCTCTGCCGAGTTGTTCTGGCGGTCTGTTGGTTGTTCCGGTCTGTTCTTGGTAGCTGCGGTTTGTTCCCGAGTAGGTCTGCTTGTTTGCCTGGCTTCCTTGTTGGAAGACCGGGCGGGTTGTTCCTATATGACTGTCTACCCGGGAAGTCTATATTGGTGATCTGGCGACTTGGTTGGAGTCGTCCAGATGGTTCTAGCTTGCTCCTGGTGATCTAAGGAAGGTGCGTTGTTGAGACCGCATGGCTTGTGCGCGGTCTCGTGTTCGCGCGGCCTGTGCGCGATCTTGTCTGCTGATCTGCGTCTTGGTCGGGTGATCGACCAAGAGGTCTGTTCGCGCGGTCTGTCTTTTGAGACCGTTCGTGATCTGATGGGTGGTGACTGTATCCCGGTTTGTGCGGTAACGACATCCGTCCACCCGCCTATAAATAGGGGTGCATGGCCCGTCATTCCTAACTAGAACTGTAAGAACCAGAGCCCGGATTGTTTCTTGCGATATCAAGTTTGAGTTCGCGCGACTTGGATGCGAGTTAACCTTTGTTGTGTTCGCAGGTTTGCGGTCAGCAGGGTGCGGTCTCCTTCCTTGGTGATTTCCGGTGGCTTGAATAAACAGTTCGTCTGCGGTCTGTCAGCGAACTGGGTTATTGTGTTCTTATGCTGTTCGCAGCGAGCTCAGTGATCAGGCGACCTTCAGCGGTTAGGCGGTCTGAGTTGCGGTCTGGCGACAACTTCAGTTCGTTGTTCCAATAAAGCTCCAGTTCGTGCGGTCTAAGGTTGGGTCTTGCAGTGCTGGCAGTCTGTCCGGTTTCTATTCGTGCGATCTCAGGGCAAGCCGGGCGAGTTCTGGAGTGGTGCGGCTTGTGCGGTCTGAGCTTGTCTAGCCACCAGCCTTGCTTTTTGGTGTGTTTTGTTCTTCTCATCTCCGTGATTCTGATGAATCATGTCTCGCCATGTATACCTCGCATTGTAAAGCAGTTCTGTTTCAATAAAGATTTCTTGTGTTGTTGTTTTGGCATTGTGGTTGTTTGGCTATAACTCTTGTTGATACAACTCCTGCTTACTCCTAAACGGTCCAATCAAAAATTTTAACAAGAAGGTCCCGCTTATCAAGGTCCTATGGAGAAATCATGGACAGGAGAAGCTTATCAGGGAGCCTCTAGAACAGATGTTACAGAGATAGTCGGTGCTCTTCGAGACAGGAATAACTTCCATTCTTAGGGGATGTTATGTGCAAGCACTTGCGGGTGAAAGCCTCGCGGATTGACAACCCGGCGATTCCAACCATGAATCTACAACGAGACTTCGGATTCGGTCGATTTCTTGCCTTGTTCTTCTCTTATTGATGTGTTTGTAGCTAGATCTCTCATGTATTGATGATGAACACTATGAATCGTGCTTGTAATCTTAATGTCATGTTAATGTGAAGTTATATTTAGTTCATATGTGTAAATGAGGTGCGCCGCCATCCATTTTCCACTCCACCACCGTGTCCGGTGCCGCACTAGCAATTGCTAGTGGCATGCTTGTCGACGAGGTGTTTGCGACCCTCATTCCGTTAGCCTACTCGTCCATCCGCCTATCGAAGCGTGGCATCGCGGCCCGTGTAATACATCTCGCCCTACGAAGCAGCGCGCTCAAGGCCTGCACAGTTCGATTCTGCTTGCCTGCTCGTCCATCCGCCCTTGCGACGCAGCGCGCTCAAGGCCTGCCTAGTCTCCATCCCGCCAAGCGAAGCATTACATAGCGGCATTGCATAGGAGTAGTTGTAATATTTTCCTTTATTTTCCACAACCAAATCAACCCCCCTCCGCGATCCATCCGATTAAAGGACTTCAATCTCAAGTCCTTCCTCGATAATAAACTCCACCTTACTGTGTGCCTTTGAGATCGATACTTGGGAATTCATTCCCATTTTATATTACTTGAACGATCGGTACACTGCCGTTTCGTGCCGCAATCTTACTACCGCCTATAGCGGTGTGCTAAGATTTGCGCCATCAATAGGCTTCACACAAAATGCCTAAATCCGCACGACTACCGGATTTCTAAATGCAATATGCCGGGGACGGACACAATCGACCCGGAGTTCCGAAGAACTAGAGGAAATCCTACACTTCACCCATTTGGTGAAAGGGATTCCTCATGCAAGCATAGAAAAAGGAATGAGAGGACAAAACACGTCCTAAGACTGGGAGAAAGGATCGTTACCCTTGGAGCTTTCTTCTTCGCCATAAATCTGAGATTTCACTTGGATAGAAAGAACCGCAACGAGCTGCTCTTTATAGATCTGAAAATGGCTCGCGATTTGGAGCTCCGAAGCTCCGGCAATGGCAGAAGATGCCTCCTGCTTCTTCCTCGCTGCTTGCAGATCTTTTCTCGGCTTCCTTCATTATCACGCTTGAAGAAGAAAAAGATTATAAGTAAAAGAGGATATATATATATATCCCTCTGGACAAACCCTAAGATAAACCAGAAATAAATCCCAGCCCTTGGATTTAAAGCCCTTGATCTGACGGCTATGATCAAGAAGTCACGGGTCAGTAAAATGAAATATCGTCGAACTGACTGCGTTCGATGAAGGCTAATAAGCCTGCGTTCGACGAACGGCTGAAAAGCTGCGTTCGACGAACGACTAATAAGTTCCATTCGACGAACAGCTAAAATGCTGCATTCGACGAACGGCTAATAAACATGTGTTCGATGAACGGATGGTAAACCTGCGTTCGACGAACGACTGCTAAAGCTGCGTTCGACGAACGGCTGACTGCGTTAGATGAATGACTGACTGTATTCGACGAACTGTTGACTGCGTTCGACGAACGGCTAATAAGCTGCGTTCGACGAACAGCTGTCTGCGCTCGACGAACTGCTAACTAAAGGCATTTCTTTTTCCCGAGAACTGGAACTGCCTGCCCTTACAGATTTCTCGAGAAGAATAACTCCTGCCTAAGGATTTCTCGAGAAGTATATTTCTCTGCTTTTAATCTCTCGAGAAGCTTAACTTCTGCCTAAGGATTTCTCGAGAAGTATATATCCCTTTTGATTTCTCGAGAAGCTTAACTTCTGCCTAAGGATTTCTCGAGAAGTATAAATCCCTTTTGATTTCTCGAGAAGTATAATAGATTTCTCGAGAAGTAAATTTGGGATGTTACAAATCTCCCCTCCTTTAAGGAATTTCGTTCCAAAATTTTAATAGTGTGGAGAAACAAAAGATACAAAATATAACTTGTACCTCAATGGAACAATTCGGGGAACTCATCACGCATGGTTTGCTCATACTCCCATGAAAGCTCCTCACGACCGGAATTGTCCCAACGGACTTTGACCATTCAGATCATTTTATTCCGCAACTGCTTCACCTCTGTGTCTTCGATGCGAATGGGCTTGATTTTCGTCGTTAGCCCACCATCTACTAACACTTCGTTGAACGCAACTACAAGACTAGGCTCTTTGACAGCCTTTCGCAACACAAAGATATGAAATACATCATGCAGCCCGCTCAGCTCCGAAGATTGAGCAAGCCGGTAGGCAGCTTCACCAATGCGCTCCAAGATCTCGAACGGTCCTAAGTATCTCGGACTTAGCTTTTTCAAGCGTCGGATCCTAGATACTCCTTTGAACGGTTTGATCTTTAGGTAAACTCAATCACCAACGGTGAACTCGACGTTCCGGTGATTTGCATTGTAATACTTTGCATGTCTATCCTGGGCAATGAGCAACCGCTCTCGTATTGCCCTGATTGATGTATTTGCTTCATCCACGTCCTTGCATTTCAACAACTTCGTGTCGCCCATTTCAGCCCAAGCCAACGGTGTACGACATTTTCTACCATAAAGAGCCTCGAAAGGTGCCATCTTTATACTTGCTTGGTAGTTGTTGTTGTAGGCAAACTCAATCATATAGAGATGATCTTCTGTTGGAGAAATGATTTCTCTTAACCCCTAGAAATGAGTTAAAGATGAATTCTAAGAATGAAAAATAAGGCTAAGTAAATATGCGTCGAATAGTATTCGACGCAACGTCGAGATAAAGTCGACGTTTCTATCAGAATGAGTCGAAGTAGCTCCAAGCAGAAGTCGACGTATCCTATGTCGACGAAGCTCTGACTTCTAGTCGATGTATCTTGAGAAGTCGACGCACCCTAGTCTCCTCTCGACGTACAGACAGGATGTATTCGACGCTTGCGTTGAATAGTAATCGACGCACGTCGATCTTTATGACAGAATTTAAAATCGCCAGATCTCTTTCCTTATCTTATAGATCTGATTTATATGGAATCAATTTATGTCTTATAGCCGTTCTGAATCTTTCTTTTCCTCTATTAGATTGTTGGCTAAATTGATTAAATCCTTTATGGACATTATTTGAAATCAGATTGAATACTTTCCTTCTATGGATATAACTGTTATGTAAATTTCTCTTTCTTTCTAATACTCTGCCTGCTAATTGATTACTCTCATATAGTGTTATTTTAATGAACAGAGCTATAAATAACCAAGGAGGTCGGCAGAGAAAGGGGACTAGGTGATTCACCATTTTACATTTGAAAAAGAGGAAAAGCTCCCAAGTGATAAAGAGAGAATTGAGAAATAGCCCTACAGCAATATTCAAGCATTCTTCTTCTCCTGCTTCTCAAATCACTCTGCTGCAAATTCTGATAGCTCTCACATAAGAGGGAAAAGCTACAAATCTTCTTCTCTCTATAGAAGAAAGATTTAATTCACTACTTCTTGTGCTTCCAATCTTCTTGCTAGGAAGAAGATTCATTCTTGTTTTAAATACTTCTTTTCCTTTTTTCTTATTTTCATTCGCAGATATTGTAAAAGAGTTTTTAGAATCACTCTTCAAAAAATTCAGTTGTACTGGTTCTAAGAGTCTCCTTGTCAAAAGACTCAGTTGGTTCTAAGAGTCTCCTTATCAAAAGACTCAGTGCAAGATAGTGAATTCCTACCAAGGGGGTAGAAGAGTGGACTACCCAAAGTTTGGGGAACCACTATATTTTCTTGTGTTGTGCTGTGATTTCTTTTCTTGCATTTACTTTCTTTATTTGTTTAATTCTTGTTGGTGTGTGTGGGAAGCTCTAATCTGTGATCATACACATATATATATATTTACTTTGCACAAAATATTTTAAATCTCTATTCACCCCCCCCCCCCCCCCCTAGAGAATTCTAGTGAGGTTAACTGTGCACTTTCAATTGGTATCAGAGGGAGGTTGATCTAAAAAGGATAACTCCTTGATCAAAAAGGTCCTACCTTTCATATATATATATATATATATATATTTTTTTTTTTTTTCTAACAATTATTTTTCACATGGCACAAATCAAAGATTATGCTTCCACCAGACCACCAATTTGTAACCTTGAAAAGTTTGCACTTTGGAAAACAAGAATTAGAATTTATTTAAACTCTATTGATGATGAATTGTTTAATGTTATCTTGACAGGTCCCCCCAAGCCATTCAGAAAGGACTCAAGTGGAAAAGTGACTGAAACACTTGCTCCAAAAGCTGAGTGGACAGAGGAAGAAAAGAAAGCCCAAGGATATGATGCCAAGGCTATGAATATCCTAGTCTCAACCCTCTCAAATGAAATCTTCCAAAAGATTGCTGATTATGAGTCAGCTAAGGAAGTATGGGAAGCTCTCACCAAAATGGTAGTGGGAAGTGCTGATGAGAAAAAGGATAGAAAGGCACTACTCATCTCTCAATATGAAAACTTTCAGAAGAAAGAAGGTGAAAGTGTTGCTGACATGTATGCCAGATTCATCCTCATAGTGAATGAGTTGAAGACACTTGAAAAGGACATATCTCTCACTGAGATAAATGACAAACTGCTTACTTGCTTCCCTAGCTCTTGGGATTCAAGAATCTGGCCAATTAGAGACTCCAGAAGTCAAGAGCTGAGAAAGAAGAGAAAGAAAAAGCTCCCTCACTCTCAAAAGAAAAGAGTATTGCATTGAAGGCTGTTGAAGGTGAACCCTCTACAAGTGATGAGGAGCTGATCAGTCTGCTAGCCAGAAGGTTTAAGAAGTGGATTAAGTCAGAAGGATCCAGAGGAAGAGACTCAAAAACCAGGTATAATAAAACACCTACTAAAGAGATTATATGTTACTCTTGCAGGAAACCTGGACATATTGCACCAGAATGTCCTAAGGAGATCAGCAAAAAGAAAGATCTGAAAAGAACAGATCTACAGAAGAAAAAGAAGAAAGAGAAAGGTCTCATTACTCAATCATGGAGTGATTCAGAAACTGAAGTAAGCACCTCATCTGACAATGATCAAGAAGAGACCAAGCTGGAGGAAACCTGTTTGATGGCCACTGAGAAGCATGATGACACATCTATGGTAAATATACTTGATGATGTAGATTTATCTTCCACTGACTTCAAAAACAATTTCAAAGAATTCTGTTTAAATTTAATCAAATCTGAAAAAGAAATAGCTGAACTAAGAAATGAATTAAAAACTCTCAAACAAGTGAACACACAGTATAATAACTATGAGCTCAGTCTAGGACTCTTAGAAAAGGAATTAAACAAAATCTGTACAGAAAACCAAACACTAAGAAATGAGCTAGCAAAAGCAAAGTTCTTTGAAGATTCTCTAAATGGGAGAAGTCAGAAGCTCAAGAACATCTCTAAAAATCTTACTAATAGATTTAGACAACTAGAAGATAATACTAACTTAGAACCAAAATCTCAATCACCTAGGAAATCTGTTTGGAGACATCCTATTCACTCCACTAGGGAAGGACACTTGACAGGAGAAAGATCACAGGAAAATCCAGAAACAACCACTATCTTTAATAAAATTAATCCCATTATATATGAAGGAATCCTAGGAAGATATCCTCAAAAAAAATCTAAACATATGTCGAATTCTTATCAACGTGCGTCGACTTGTAATCGACGCTTACACCAAAGTGCATCGACTTCTACCCGACGCAACTTCTCTCATGCTTCGACTGAAAGAAAACGCAGAAGGGAGAAAGCGTCGACTTCATATCGACGCAACCATAAACCTACATCGAATACATATCGACGCAACCAATCAGACAGACATCTCTCCTCTACCAAACAACAATCTCAATCCATCTCCTTTTACTATGATCACTACTTCTGTAACATCACCAAAGAAAATTGGTATGATAAACCAATGCCCCTAAAGGAGGAAGGATATTCAGAAAAACCCACTTACTCTCTTATTAAATTTCACACTGATGGGAGAAAGGGACCCCAGCTCAGCAGGGTTCAAACTAATGTTTAAAATTTTATGTGCAGATGTATCACATCTCCAGGCTGGTGTGGTACTTGGACAGTGGATGCTCCATGCACATGACAGGATGCAAAAACCTGTTAATCAACTTTGAGGACAGACTTGGACCATCAGTAACTTTTGGAGACTCTAGCTGTGGCCAAACCAAGGGCTTCAGAGATTTCAAAGAAGGGAAAGTCACCTTTAAGAATGTGGCAGTAGTCAAAGGACTGAAGCACAATCTGATAAGTATAAGTCAGATATGTGAAATTGGTAAATATGAGGTAAAATTCACCACACTATTCTGCCATATTATTGATATCAAGACTGGTGCCACAGTACTCAATGGAATTAGAAAAGGAAAAGTATATGTAGTGGACATTAGTTCCTCACCCACAGAAGTCTGTTTATTCAACAATATTATTGATAATAGTGAACTATGGCATAGGAGACTAGGTCATCTAAACTATAAAACAATTAGTAAACTAGCAAAGAATAACCTAGTCAGAGGCTTACCAAAAGGTAGGTACTCTAAGGATTCTCCATGCAGACCTTGCCAACTAGGAAAACAAACCAAATCATCCTTCAAACCAATTGGTAAGGATGACTCTCCCAGGGTCCATTACTTACTACACATGGATCTCTTTGGTCCCATCTCCACTCAGAGCTTAGGTGGAAAATCCTATACCCTAGTCATTGTGGATGACTACTGTAGATTCAGCTGGGTATTCTTTCTAAGGGCTAAGTCTGAAACCCACAAGACTCTCTCAAGATTCATAAAACAAATTCAATCTGAACTCAATAGTCAGGTTTCCATAATCAGAAGTGATCATGGGATTGAATTTGAAAATAAGTTTATGAGTAGTTTCTGTGAAGATATAGGTATCAAACAAATTTTTTCAGCCCCTAGAACTCCTCAGCAAAATGGAGTTGCTGAAAGAAAGAATAGGACTTTAATAGAATCAGGAAGGACCTTACTTGTAGAATCAGGTTTGCCAAAAATTTTCTGGGCTGAAGCAGTCAACACTGCCAACTATGTTCTAAATAGAAGCCTAATACACAAAACTAAATCAAAAACTCCATATGAGCTCCTGAAAGGAAAAACACCCATAGTTAAATATTTTAAGATCTTTGGATGTGCTTGTTTTATCCTAAATAATGGAAAGGATCATCTTGCCAAGTTTGACAAGAAATCTGATGATGGAATATTTCTGGGATATTCAGCATCTAGTAAAGCCTATAGGTGCTATAACAAGAGAACTCTTAAAATTGAAGAGTCTATGCACATTATTTTTGATGAAACTAACATACTGTTTAAGGGGGAGGGAACTCCCACCAGCTCTTTTCCATTGGAAAGCAGCAACATAGAAACACAGCTTGAACAACTGGTTCTAGAGAACACAGATAATGGAAAAGAAAACAAGATAAAGGAATCAAGTGAGGAATCTGAACAAGAACATGAAGAAGATTCAGAAAAGAGCATGCAAAACCAACTCCCACAAAAGAACATGGTTCAGGAAGGCCAGGTGGACATTGACCCTATCACCAATGAGGAAGAAGAACATCTGACAAGTCTAGGCAGGACAAGGGTCAATTTAAAAGATCATCCACAAACTCAAGTAATTGGAGACCCCAATACAGGAGTAAGAACAAGACACCAGGTCTCCACTGGGATGATGCTCCAATGCTTCCTATCACAAGTTGAACCAAAGAAGTTTGAGGAAGCAAATTGTGATCCTCACTGGATTATGGCCATGCAAGAAGAACTATGCCAATTTGAGAGAAATAAAGTATGGAATTTAGTGGAAAGACCAAGAAACTGCCCAGTGATTGGCACAAAATGGGTATATAGAAACAAATTAGATTCCACTGGAGTAATTGTCAGGAACAAGGCAAGACTTATAGCACAAGGATATAGACAAGAAGAAGGAATAGACTATAATCAAACCTTTGCTCCAGTAGCCAGACTGGAAGCAATTAGGCTCTCTCTTGCCTATGCAGCTTTCATGAAGATGAAAGTATATCAGATGGATGTCAAGAGTTCTTTTCTGAATGGTGACCTTCAATAAGAGGTATATGTGGAGCAACCACCAGGTTTTATTAATCCCTCCTCTCCTAACTTTGTTTATAAACTCAACAAAGCACTATATGGTCTTAAGCAAGCTCCTAGAGCTTGGTATGAAACTCTCTCTAACTTTCTTTTGGAAAATTCCTTTGAAAAAGGAAAAGTGGACAAGACACTCTTTACTAGAACCCATAAAAACCAACTTCTTCTTGTTCAAATATATGTAGATGATATCATCTTTAGTTCAACTCATCCTAAACTGTGTAAAAGATTTGCTAATCTCATGCAATCTAAATTTGAAATGAGTAGTATGGGAGAACTCTCATATTTCTTAGGATTACAAGTAAAACAAAGTAGTGAAGGAATCTTTATCTCACAATCAAAGTATACTAAAGAGCTAATCAAGAAGTTTGGTATGGAATCAGCTTCCTCTATGAAAACCCCCATGGCAACAAATGCCATTATAGAAAAGGATGACAAGGGAAAATCAATAGATCAAAAGACATAGGGCAATCATATGATCCCTTCTATATCTCACTGCTAGCAGACCTGACATTATGTTTGCAACTTGCATATGTGCTAGATTTCAGGTTGATCCAAAGGAATCCCATCTCACCTCTGTGAAAAGGATTCTTAGATACCTAAAGGGAACTCCTGAACTAGGTCTATGGTATTCAACAGAAACCAACTTTGAATTAATAGGTTTCTCAGATGCATACTATGCTGGATGAAGGGTTGATAGAAAAAGCACATCTGACACTTACCAATTCCTAGGTGACAGATTAATCTCATGGTTTAGTAAGAAACAAACCTCAGTCTCAACTTCAACAGCTGAAGCTGAATATATAGCTGCTGGGAGCTGTTGTTCACAAATCTTGTGGATGCAAAATCAGCTTCTTGACTACAAACTGGAAGTCAATAACTCTAAGATTTATTGTTATAGCTCTAGTGCTATATCTATAGCATCTAACCCAGTCCTTCATAGTAAAACCAAACACATAGAGATCAGACATCACTTCCTTAGAGACAATGTAGAAAAAGGTAAGATAACCTTAGAATATATACCCACAGAAAGTCAAAGAGCAGACATTTTTACAAAACCCTTGGATGAAACCAAGCACAACTACTACATAAACACCTTAGGAATGCTTGATGGAAGCTTGTAAACACCAATGTTAGGGAACTCTAAAGAAATCAGACAAACTAAGAAAATTTCCTGCAGATACGTCGAATACATATCGACGCTCCGTCGAGACAAACTCGACGCTGACACCGATTTCCATCAGACAAAGTTACGTCGATCCTTTATCGACGCACCGTCGAATTCATATAGACGCAAAACTATGATCACGTCGATAGAATTCCAGGCTGGCCAACTCCACGGAGCGCTGACTCAATATCGACGCAAACGTCGACATCCATTCGACGTAACGACGACTTCAGGTTAAAATTAGAATCAAATCCTTACTTCCTCTTCTGACGATTGGATTACCTTGATTTCTGTTTCCCTTCTCGATGTTTCATCTTCTTTAAATAATACTTCTTATTTCATAACATATACCTTTCTGAACCCGCCAAAACTTTGTCTTCTACCTCTCTCTCTTTCTGCTTCAATGGCGCCCACTCCTGGTCAATCTGCCCTTATCAAAGCGATGAACGATGCTCTGGAAAATCTTCTCAACGACTTCCAGACACGTCTAACCAACTTCTCCAATGAATGTGCCAATATGATCACCACCTGTGAAGCCAAATTGGCCACCCTATCTGCCTCTCTTCCTGAGCTTCATGCTCTTCTTTGAGAAGAACCTCTGTCGCCATAAAGGTTTACATCCTTCCGGAAAGAGATAAACCAGGGGGAGAGTTGCTCCAGAAAGCCCTCTTGCCAGGTCCTTGATCTCACCTAAAGCTCAGGTTTAACTCTCTTCTCCCCAACTCTAAGTATTCTCTCTAACTATTACTCCAATTCCATTATAGGCTCCACTCCTCTCAAATCACTCTGACTACACCTTCATCAAACATTTTGATGAATCCTCCTCTTACAACACTGAAGGGGAGCATGCTGTGGATTCAGCATTCAGAATTGATGACCCATATAACCAGGGGGAGATTCCTGTAGTAAACAACCCAGAAATCCAGGGGGAGGAAGAAGCAGTCACCTCTGATGATTGGAATGGACAGATGTGGATTAATGCACACTTATGTGAGGAGGAACTTCAACATCACTCCCCTAGCTTCTCTGCCAGTTACATCAAGTTGAAGACACCTATACTTGAGGACATCCCTACAAAAGAGCTTGGAGGAGACAATCATCCCTCAGCAGAGATCATTCTACCTGAAGTCATTCTGCCTTCTATTGCAGAACAGACTCCTCTTCTTGATATAGTTCCCTCTCCACCCAAAGAGAAAACTCATTCTCCTTCATCTCCACCTCTATCTCTACCTCCACTTCAACCTTCTTCTCTACCTCCTCTGCTACCTCTACCTCCACAAGTAGCAACCCTCTCTAAACAGATCCTACCTAGGCAAAGTCCAGGAGGACAGATGAAAAGGAAAAGATAAGCCATTCCCTACTGGCAAAACTTCTCCAAAGAAGAAAGGAGAGAGTATGCAAAAGAAAGGAAGTATAGAAAAGCATGTGAGGAAATAAAAAGATTTGAAAAGATGCCTATTATCACTCCTAACAGCCCTGTGAAGGAGTACCATGACCCTGACATGGAAAAGAGGCATGAAGAGATACGAGAAAGAGAACTGTATGAATATGAAGCAGCTAGGAAAGAAGTGGAAGATAAAAGGAATGCCTGGATAGAAAAGATCAACAAGGGAATGACTAAAGAACAAATTCTTGCTGAATCTTCTATCAGAATTCCAAAGAAGTTGTTTGATATTGAAGCTTATCAAAAGAAAAACCCTCAGGCAGGGATCATTCTAGAAAAAGGTCAAAAACACAAGAAGGGTGTAGGGTGTACAGAAGATACTTACATTCCCTACAAGAAGCCCAACAGACCTGTAAAATTAGACAAATGGCATGCCTCACCCTGGAAAGGGAAATAAAAAATGGCTGACATTCCTGAGAAGCAGCAATCAGAAAAGAAAACAAAATATAGGCCCAAGGTTGATAACAAGGGACCACCTGAGATCAAGCCTACTGAAAAGAAAGTTCAAAACATTACAATTGAGATGATTGATGAAAAGGCAGCAATCATCACCAGCAAAGGCTACTCCATAAATGACACAATCCCTGATGGTGATAAACTATTGGAAAAACTGCATACAATCATCAGGAATGTCCAGGAACGACCTGATAGAGCCAGGGGCTACATTTTTGATGCTATTGAAAACTTATCTAGGAAACTTTATTCTGCTTTTGTCAACTTCATGTACAGAAAGAAGTTTCTGGTTTAATTCTTGTGAAAAACAAATGCTTGTCATATGCTTTCTTATTCCAATTTTTCTTCTGATTGTTTAATATATTTCTTATCTTTACAAATGCTTTGCTATGTTAATTATATGCTAAATACAATTTCTCTCTAAATAGGGTTAAGATAAATAGGGGGAGATTGTTGGTGAAATGATTTCTCTTAACCCCTAGAAATGAGTTAAAGAAGAATTCTAAGAATGAAAAATAAGGCTAAGTAAATATGAGTCGAATAGTATTCGACGCAACGTCGAGATAAAGTCGATGTTTCTATCAGAATGAGTCGAAGTAGCTCCAAGCAGAAGTCGACGTATCCTATGTCGACATAGCTCTGACTTCTAGTCGACGTATCTTGAGAAGTCGACGCACCCTAGTCGACGCACCTTCCTTATTCTCTTGTCGACGTCCAGACAGGATGTATTCGACGCTTGCGTCGAATAGTAATCGGCACACATTGATCTTTATGACAGAATTCAAAATTGCCAGATCTCTTTCCTTATCTTATAGATCTGATTAATATGGAATCAAATTATGTGTTATAGCCGTTATGAATCTTTCTTTTCCTCTATTAGATTCTTGGCTAAATTGATTAAATCCTTTATGGACATTATTTGAAATCAGATTGAATACTTTCCTTCTATGGATATAACGGTTATGTAAATTTCTCTTTCTTTCTAATACTCTGCCTGCTAATTGATTACTCTCCTATAGTGTTATTTTAATGAACAGAGCTATAAATAACCAAGGAGGTCGGCAGAGAAAGGGGACTAGGTGATTCACCATTTTACATTTGAAAAAGAGGAAAAGCTCCCAAGTGATAAAGAGAGAATTGAGAAATAGCCCTGCAGCAATATTCAAGCATTCTTCTTCTCCTGCTTCTGAAATCACTCTGCTGCAAATTCTGATAGCTCTCACATAAGAGGGAAAAGCTACAAATCTTCTTCTCTCTATAGAAGAAAGATTTAATTCACTACTTCTTGTGCTTCCAATCTTCTTGCTAGGAAGAAGATTCATTCTTGTTTTAAATACTTCTTTTCTTTTTTCTTATTTTCATTCTCACATATTGCAAAAGAGTTTTTAGAATCACTCTTCCAAAAATTCAGTTGTACTGGTTCTAAGAGTCTCCTTGTCAAAAGACTCAGTTGGTTCTAAGAGTCTCCTTATCAAAAGACTCAGGGTGGTTCTAAGAGTCTCCTTATCAAAAGACTCAGTGCAAGATAGTGAATTCCTACTAAGGGGGTAGAAGAGTGGACTACCCAAAGTTTGGGGAACCAATATATTTTCTTGTGTTGTGCTGTGATTTCTTTTCTTGCATTTACTTTCTTTATTTGTTTAAATCTTGTTGGTGTGTGTGGGAAGCTCTAATCTGTGATCATACACATATATATATATATATATATTTACTTTGCACAAAATATTTTAAATCTCTATTCACCCCCCTCTAGAGAATTCTAGTGAGGTTAACTGTGCACTTTCATCTTCCCATTTCTTTCCGAAGTCCAGGGCGCACATCCTTAGCATGTCTTCCTTCGTCCTATTGGTCTTTTCGGTCTGTCCATCCATTTGCGGGTGGAAGGCCGTGCTAAATTTTAGCTTGGTACCGAATAATTGATGAATCAGCCTCCAATCGTTTGATGTGAACCGCCCATCATGATCGCTCACGATGCTACGGGGAACCCCATGCAACCGTACGATATTATCAACATAGAGCTTCGCTAGCTTTTCTACAGAATCATCCTTCCGGTTCGGAATGAAGTGTGATACTTTCGTCAAACGATCTATGATCACCCAGATGGTATCGTTTCCATGTTGTGATCTCGGCAATCCGTTCACGAAATCCATCAAAATATCGTCGAACTTCCATTCTGGAATCGGCAAAGACTTTAAAAACCCACCAGGTCTCTGACATTCAGCCTTCACCAACGCGCAAGTGTGACACTTGGCCACGTAGAGTGCAATGTCTTTCTTCATTCCTGGCCACCAAAAGAGCTTCTTCATATCCATGTACATCTTTGTGCTCCCAGGGTGGATCGAGTACTTAGTAAAGTGAGCCTCGCACATCAATTCCGCCCGCAATGTACCAACATTTGGGATGCACAATCTGCCATCTTTCCACATAAGATAATCTTCGAAGGAGAAATCATCGTTTGACCCATCCACGATCTCCGCTTTATATCGCTTCATGCTCGTATCCAGCTCCAAAGCTTGTCAAACACGGTCGGCAAGGTCGTATTGAACCTCTGTCCAGTTCAAACATGCTAAAGGAGATGCTCTTCTATCTACACAAATGATCTCCAAGGCTTCTAGCTCCCGGATTAGACGTTCATCATGCATCAAAATCCAGTTTGCCTGTGCAGGAGCCCGACGACTCAACGCGTCCGCAACCACATTTGCTTTCCCATGAGTGTATCGAATGTCGATGGTGTAGTCCCCAAGGAACTCCATCCACCTCCTTTGTCGCATATTCAACTCCTTCTGATCAAGCAGGTACTTGAGGCTTTTGTGGTCCGTAAAGATGTCGATCTTCACGCCATACAAGTAGTGCCTCCAAAGTTTAAGAGCAAATACCATGGATGATAGATCCAAATCATGGACCGGGTAGTTCCTCTCATGTACCATTAACTGACGGGAACCAAGGAATTTTTAAGTGCTTACTAGCTTAGAGGAATTTAATTATGAAAAATGTCAAATCACTAGGCAAAATTATGAAACTTGGTTATCTGTCCTTTTATGTTGATATATGCCAATGATAATTATTTGGAAGCCTGTGGATTTGTATTTTATGTACATCATGTAGAAATTGGTATTTACTACACTTGGATGTTAAATCATTTTAATTAGTCAAATCATATGGTAATGATATAAATATTTGGCAGAGGACTCTAGACCCCCATTTGCACTCTTGGTAATTTTTATAGAATTTTCAGATGTGAAATATTATTTTCCTAATTATAGTGGAATTTTGGTAATTATACAACTATGATGATTTAGTAGGCCACATGACATCCTAGGGTCATGAAACTTAGTGAACCACCTTGTTATGGAATATTACCTTACTGATAATTTTCAGGTAGCATGTAGAAGCATTTTCAGGATAGATCTTGTGTAATTTGACTTAAGGCCTTAACTACTTTAATTTATGATAAATATCAAATTAATATGGAAAACTATGGAAATTAGAACATAACTTTTTAAGGTCAGTGGGAGCCTAGTATAATTATACCAGACCCTGGTGATGAGTTTTTAGAAGGATCCCCTTATGGGATTTGAGGTTAGTTCAACTTAGTGGTCTGATGACTAGCTTTTAGTCGTCATTTTTAGGTTAGTTTAGTTTAAATTTCCTTAGTTTTAATTATATTCTCTTTGCATTTTATGGTTGTTAAGCTTTAATATTGTTATTTTATGATTTTATGTTATTTTATGTTATGTTATGCTTTAATGTTGTTATTTTATGTTTTTATGTTTGTTATAAATAATATTGTTAATGGTTGTTATTTTATGTTGTTATTTTAATGTTTGTTATATTTAATGTTGTTGTTAGTATTAATTTCCTATCCCTATATTTTATTAACTAATTTGATGTTTTGTGTTTTGTTGTAGGTTGTAGCAGCCCGGCTACATTTGCGGCCAAGACGAAGCCAATTTCAGCAATATTGCAGTCCAAAACCAGTCCAAATGCTGCCCCAAATACAGCCTTATTCCAGTTCAAAGCAAGCCCGAATTCAGTCCATGTTGGTGCAGCCCAATTGGTGAACCCGAGCTGCTCCTCCTTGCTGTCCGGAAGATCCACATGATGATGCCCGTGAATCTCAAGATAAAGTCCACCCGAGCTTACTTGCAACTCAAATCCAGTCCAATTGAAGACCCAAACCAGAGCCACATTTGATGTCCATGGGTGCCACCTTGCATGTGCGTGCATTTCCAATTTAATTATTCATGCATGTTTCCATTTATTACTTATATTGGTCGACCCTCCCTATCATTTAAATATTATGTGAATGCATTGCCTCATTAAATTGTAATCATACATATATTCATGCATATGCTTTGGCCGGCCACTTCATTAAATCAAGCAGCTCAGCCCTCTTTGATGCAGTCCAACCAGCCCACGTGAAGCAGCCCACATCCACTTCATTAATCCTTGCAGCCCACTTCCCCTCAAGATCAAGAGCAGCTCCACCCGTGAAATACAAATGCAGCCCACCTCCTCATTAAATTATTCCAACCGTGTTTTCCATGTTGTCCACTCCACGCGCCACCTTTGCATGGTTTCATTCATGCATCTCTTCCCTCCTCTCTCTTCCTTTATACTCATCAATCCCCCCTCTCTTCCATTTTAATTTTATATTTTATTTAATATTTCTTTTATATAAAATACATTGCATTTCCACTCTCTCTCCTCCTCATTAAACCCATGCATGCATTCTTCCATTCATGCATTTCCTTTCTCTCTCCCTCATCAAATCATTCATGCATCTTTACTCCCTTGGTTCCCTTTCATCTCCTCCATCTAGAACTTTCTTTTACACCTATAAAAGGAGCACAAGTCTCAAGCTTTGGGGGAGAATTTTTAGAAGGCTAATGTAGTTAGAAAGTAGAGAGTTAGAGAGCAAGCTTCCTTCAAGTATTTCTTCTTTTTGTCTTCTTATTTCTTCATGTCTTAGTTTTATCATTATTGTAACTCTTTTTCTAGTTTAATGAAGTGCAATTCCCCTTCTCTTGTTATCTTTCTATTTAATGCGTAGCTAATTTTATTGGTGTTCGATCGCGATGATCTTTGCAATGGAATAATGTTTCGTTCATTTTATGTTTGCATTTGTATTTTTATTTTTGATCCGACCTTGATTAATTTTGTATCGACTCCGTATTTCATGTATATGGTAGTAGATTCCGATCTCATATTTGAGTAGCTGAGAGGCTCGTGAATGTGAAAGATCACTTAAGGAAGGAAGGAGTTGCACGCACCCCTAGAGATAGGATGATGTAAATCCTCCGGATTGGAGTCAAATCCAATAGCGCGGTTCACTTCAATAATGCGACTTTAGGCCTTTGGATTTGCAAAGAGATTTCGGTCAAAACGTCTAGAAGTTAGGAGTTTTAATGCTCTAGCGAGATTATTTCTTATTTTCGGATCTGCCACGGTCTTTATAAAATTGCAAATGTCAAATTAATTTATTCCGTTATTTTATTTCAAAGTGAATCGTCGATCGAGCACTCTTTTCGTAATAGTTTATTTCTCTTCTAATTAAGCTTAGTTTTTTTTTTATTTTCAAAACCCACCAATCATTCGGTAGGATAATAGAGTCGTTGTGAGTAATAGTACTTGCCAGACCCGAGTTTAAATACGACCTTGATATATTTTATATCCTATGCTATATTTCGATAGGTACACTTGCCTTAATCGAGTATAGATTGGAGAACACAAATATCTCTATCAAGTTTTTGGCGCCGTTGCCGGGGAATATTTTTGGCAATATTACGAAAGCACCGAGTTTATTACTTCTACAAAAAAATCATTAAAAAAATTATTATATATTATAATTAACCCACATCATCATTTTTCTATCCCACCTAAATTCCTGGAAAGGACGCTTTGGGCTTGAATTCTCATCACAGCCTCTAGTACCGTTGCAAACCCCTCACAGGGCAGATCTCGGGAAGTCCAGGACTAACATAATCTGCCTGAAAAAAATCAATAAAAAAAACAAATTTAATTTTCTCTTTCTTTTTTGGTAAAAGCTTTTTTTATCATGGAATCCTCTTCTTTTTGCGCTCTTTGCGGGTCGCCCGACCACTTTAATTTTGCATGTTTTTCGGGAACCCCTCTCTCATATGATTTCAATTTTTCTGGAGTAGGTCAATGTGGCCAATTTGACCCTTACTCTAATTATTATCCTACATGGGAGATGGGGAACCCGTCTTATTTTTCGCATGATTTTGCCCCGCAAAGCGCCGCGCCTCAAATTTTTAATTCTATCGATAATGGGTATCTTGAATTGCAAACTTCTTTAAATAATATCAATTCGCATTTTAAGACCATTATCGATTATTTTTCTCGTGAGGCCGCATCTTTTTCTTCGTCTTCTTCTCCGTCTCCTCCAATTTCTTTATGTAATGAGTCACCGGATATCCCGGCTTGTCTTATTCCTCTCGAGGAAGATAACTATTCGGATGTTCCGGATTGTTTCCTTCCTCCTTTGGATGACACCCCTATGTATATTCCGGCGTGCTTTTTACCTTTTGAGGATGACGAGACGCCTCAAAATTCTCCTTCTTTTTCTGAAGACGTTGGTGATTCCATTTCTGATTTAAATTCAACTGTTCCAAATTTTTATATTTTTAACGAGTCTTTTTCTTCCTCCCCTTTTATTTTAGATACTTCCTCTTTAGTTCTTTCTATCCCTTTTTCTTCTCCCGAAATTTCACAAGTCTCTCATTCTCCTTGTGAAATTTCAGTTAATGAAACTTCTTTTTCTACTTCTTTTATTTCTCTTTCTATTTCTTCTTCTTTTTCTTCTTCTTCTTTTGACGACCCCTTCTTTCCCATTCTACATGCGGCGGAGTTCTTCTATAACTCCGTCCGTTCATTTTCGGGCGTCATTCCCTTGAAGATTCCACCGCATGTCGGTGCGATTCTTCAATTTTTCTTCTTTTTTATTTACTCTCCTAAGCGCATACTTAGGGAGTTACCTCTTCATCTTAGTTTTTATTTTCCATTTAGCTAAACAATAACGTCGGGCTCAGACGACGTTAAACAAAGAGCGCTCTTGGGAGGCACCCCTTGCTTACCATTTTTGTTTTTTCTTTTTCTTTTTCTTTTTCTTTTGTTTTGCAGGAATAAACCTTCGGCGATTCGTTTGGCTCCATCTTCTCTTCCTTAGGCCTGATTCGGTTTCCAGCTCAAGCATGGGGGAGCAACATCAGCATTCGGCCTCACAAATCTGGGGAAGTCATTTTTTTTTTATTTTTACTTTATTGCACCCCCACCCCCCTCTTCTTTTATTCTTTTCTTTTTTTTTCCTCATACTTACTATTCAACATTGGGGACAATGTTAAACTTTAAGCATGGGGGAGTGTTTTCCCTTTCTTTTTAAGTCTTTCAAAAAAAAACACAAAACAATTTGGAAACAAAACAAAATTAAAAAAAAATTATTATAGTACTATTTTGTTTCTTTAGCCTTATGAAAAAAATCCAAAAAAATTAAAATATATATATATAAAATCTATTTGAAAATCAAAGTCAAAAAATTATTTTCTATCTTTATTTTTATGCGTCTTCTAGTGATGTGTATGCCCGAGCGGTTCTTTTGTCCTAGGTAGAATTTTCTTGAATAAGTTTTCTAAACTTATTAGTTTAACATATTTTGGTTTTACGATTTTCTAATCTCTAAATATAGACATCAGTCCTTTTAAGGACTATAAGTTAGCAAATTGTAGTTTTTCTTTTTATTCGGTGTTATTGCCTAGGAATGGTTGCTAAATTGCGTTATCACTTTTTCATTTAGGAATAATTCTTTCTTGGTGTCTAGAACTTGTCCCTAGCTACTCTCGAAGCATGTGCCTAGTTTTTGATTTTCACGAACTTTAGAAATGATCTAGGCCACCCTTTGACCCGTTTGAGCCTTTTTGCCCACCTAAACATTACACCATTGCAAACTATTTTCGGCCTTTCCCTTTTTCTTTGTCTAAGCTCCACTTTTCACTTTTTCACCAAAGCCAAAATGCCTAACCCTTTTTCAACACTAAACCTTGAGCTTTATGTTTACTCATTTTTGTGATGGGGTTTATATTTAAAAAATGAAAAGAAACTTGAAAACTTACATTTGGAGCTCCCATTTAGAAAAAGTAGTACCAAAAAGAAGAAGATCATCATCAAAAAAAAATTTGTGTGAAATCAAAAGAAAAAAAAATGAAGTTTATTCGTGGCCAGTTATGAAAAGAACATAATTACATGGCCTTGTTTTTATTTTTGAAATGAAAAATGTTGTACCTCTCAATTCTTGTTTTTGTGCTCAACTTTGGTTTATTGTGTTTAGTTTTCCTTTTTATCTTTGAATTATCACTCCTAATCATTTACCTAAACCAAATTATTACGCCAATTAAGTCCTAGTGATCTTTAGAACGTGTTACAAATCTGCGTAGTGGAGAGAGTGTGAACGGACAATGATATAGACACCGTCATTGATGGATTTCTTTGGAGGTTATTTTGAGGTGATTTAGGGGTAGTCGCTATTTTAGCAACCTAGTAATTCGTCTAATGCACAGTTTATTTAGAAACTCTATATTTTTTGTTTTTCTTATTTTCCTAAACTTTTGGATGTCTTGTTTTAGGGATTTAGAAGTGTGTAATCCTTCTTTATGTTTTAATAATATTTTTAGGTCTCCTCTTTTCAAGTTTTCTATTTTGGATATCTCACCTCACTAGTTGCTAGCATAGAAATTAGGATAGTTTACTTTTCCACATTTTGGTTTTCTTAATTATGCAACTTAAAAATTATTTTCCTTTTTGTTTCCCCTCTATTTTGATTTCCATTTGCTTGAGGACAAGGAAAGCCTAAGCATGGGAGAGTTTGATGACTAGCTTTTAGTCATCGTTTTTAGGTTAGTTTAGTTTAAATTTCCTTAATTTTAATTATATTCTCTTTGCATTTTATGGTTGTTAAGCTTTAATATTGTTATTTTATGATTTTATGTTATGTTATGCTTTAATGTTGTTATTTTATGTTTTTATGTTTGTTATAAATAATATTGTTAATGGTTGTTATTTTATGTTGTTATTTTAATGTTTGTTATATTTAATGTTGTTGTTAGTATTAATTTCCTATCCCTATATTTTATTAACTAATTTGATGTTTTGTGTTTTGTTGTAGGTTGTAGCAGCCCGGCTACATTTGCGGCCAAGACGAAGCCAATTTCAGCAATATTGCAGTCCAAAACCAGCCCAAATGCTGCCCCAATTACAGCCTTATTCCAGCTCAAAGCAAGCCTGAATTCAGTCCATGTTGGTGCAGCCCAATTGGGGAACCCGAGCTGCTTCTCCTAGCTGTCCGGAAGATCCACATGATGCTGCCCGTGAATCTCAAGATAAAGTCCACCCGAGCCTACTTGCAACTCAAATCCAGTCCAATTGAAGACCCAAACCCGAGCCACATTTGATGTCCATGGGTGCCACCTTGCATGTGCGTGCATTGCCAATTTAATTATTCATGCATGTTCCCAATTATTACTTGTATTGGCCGACCCTCCCTATCATTTAAATATTATGTGAATGCATTGCCTCATTAAATTATAATCATACATATATTCATGCATATGCTTTGGCCGACCACTTCATTAAATCAAGCAGCTCAGCCCTCTTTGATGCAGTCCAACCAACCCACGTGAAGCAGCCCACATCCACTTCATTAATCCTTGCAGCCCACTTCCCCTCAAGATCAAGAGCAGCTCCACCTGTGAACTACAAATGCAACCCACCTCCTCATTAAATTATTCCAACCGTGTTTTCCATGTTGTCCACTCCACCCGCCACCTTTGCAAGGTTTCATTCATGCATCTCTTCCCTCCTCTCTCTTCCTTTATACTCATCCATCCCCCCTCTCTTCCATTTTAATTTTATATTTTATTTTATATTTCTTTTATATAAAATACATTGCATTTCCACTCTCTCTCTCCTCCTCATTAAACCCATGCATGCATTCTTCCATTTATGCATTTCCTTTCTCTCTCCCTCATCAAATCATTCATGCATCTTCACTCCCTTGGTTCCCTTTCATCTCCTCCATCTAGAACTTTCTTTTACACCTATAAAAGGAGCACAAGTCTCAAGCTTTGGGGGAGAATTTTTAGAAGGCTAATGTAGTTAGAAAGTAGAGAGTTAGAGAGCAAGCTTCCTTCAAGTATTTCTTCTTTTTGTGTTCTTATTTCTTCATGTCTTAGTTTTATCATTATTGTAACTCTTTTTCTAGTTTAATGAAGTGCAATTCCCTTTCTCTTGTTATCTTTCTATTTAATGCGTAGCTAATTTTATTGGTGTTCGATCACGATGATCTTTGCAATGGAATAACGTTTCGTTCATTTTATGTCTGCATTTGTATTTGTATTTTTGATCCGACCTTGATTAATTTCGTATCGACTCCGTATTTCATGTATACGGTAGTAGATTCCGATCTCATATTTGAGTAGCCGAGAGGCTCGTGAATGTGAAAGATCACTCAAGGAAGGAAGGAGTTGCACGCACCCCTAGAGATAGGATGACGTAAATCCTCCGGATTGGAGTCAAATCCAATTGCGCGGTTCACTTCGATAATGCGACTTTAGGCCTTTCGATTTGCAAAGAGATTTCGGTCAAAATGTCTAGAAGTTAGGAGATTTAATGCTCTAGCGAGATTATTTCTTATTTTCGGATCTGCCACGGTCTTTATAAAATTGCAAATGTCAAACTAATTTATTCCGTTATTTTATTTCAAAGTGAATCGTCGATCGAGCACTCTTTTCGTAATAGTTTATTTCTCTTTTAATTAAGCTTAGTTTATTTTTATTTTCAAAACCCACCAATCGTTCGGTAGGATAATAGAGTCGTTGTGAGTAATAGTACTTGCCAGACCCGAGTTTAAATACGACCTTGATATATTTTATATCCTATGCTATATTTCGATAGGTACACTTGCCTTAATCGAGTATAGATTGGAGAACACAAATTTCTCTATCATGGTATGCGTTTAATAAAAATAGAATTTTGATTTTAAGACAATTAAGACCCCCTAAGTAGTGTTTAGAAGTTATGTCCATTCAGTATTTGAGTTATTGCTCACAATGATTCAAGGAGGGTCAAACCTAGGGTTAACATTGAGATTATGCTAGGGTTAGTGTATGAGGTGTGGAGGTACGTCCAATCCAATTGGGTGGGACGGGTGTTGAGCTAAGTCACTAATTATATGAAATAATGAGGGGTGAACTAAATGTTAATCACCAACTAAAGTAATTGTCTTGAGAAAGAGGATAGTGGGGTTGAGCCCATTGAATCCTTAGTACCGTTGGGGGCTCCTTTACGGGGTATACCGCGGGAAGTCCAAGATTCACCCTAAATATAATACTAACTTAATTGTAGGCAAGAGTATCATAATTAGGTCAGCGAACTAGTATGGATCTCCTTCGGGAAGGAGATGGGTTGGAACAACTTGTGTGTTAGTCCCTGAGCCGGAGGCTCGGGTGGACTTGATAACACTTGTTACTTATGCAATTAGTGGCGAGTCTTCGGTACTAGGCTAGTCGTGTCTCCGACGATAGTACGTTGACTCAGGTGAGGGTGAGGTTTAGTGGGACGGTAAGATTTAGTACCGTGGTCTGGAGGACAATCCCTAATAACCCACCCCGACCTTAAAGTCTGGTGGATTCCAGCAAGAGTACGTAGGGGCTCCGCTGTTGTGTTCTTAGTGTTGAGGTGTACGTGAGGTCTAGGCTTGGTAGTGAGCATACCCGCCTAGGATGTGGAGTGCCCGATCCCCTCTCCTTGGTCAAACTTCCTTTCCGGATCCTCCATACTCCCTCCATGCAGCCTTGCCTCCAGCTCACTCAGCTTGACCAACCTTTTTGCAAACTCCGGGTTGGCCTCCTCTCCCTCAATTTCATATTCCACCCTTTCCATCAGTTCTTCGAAGGATAGAGGTTCTTCTACTTTAAGCTCATCTTAAAGAACCCCTCCCGCAGCACCACTATGAAGGCGAGCTGGATGGTGAACCATGGCACCTCCTAGGTGAGTAGGACCTCTTCCTGGAACCTTTCCATGTAATGAGCCAGCGACTCCCTTGGCTCTTGCCTATTCCTGAAGAGTGCTTTGACATCCTTCTTTCTCTTCCTCGATGTCGAGAAGTGCAATAGGAAACCTCGACGCAAATCCTCGAACGCCCAAATAGACCATGCGGGGAGCTGGTGGAACCAGTCCCTCGCCTTCTCCTTCAGGGTGGTGGCAAAGAGCCAACAATGGAAGGCATCTGACATAGGCCTGATGGAGACCATGTCTTCGAACCACTGCAAGTCCAGGACTGGGTCATCCTTGCCGGAGTAGTAAGACATCTCCGACCAGCTGAACCCCTCTGGAACCGGGGCAGAGTGGACCAACTCGCAAAAGGGACTTTCCCCCCCGGCTCATCCACCCGCATCTGCTCGACCCCCTTTGGGGCAGGGCGAGTGGAGGCTGGATGCCTCGCCGCTCACCCCCCTTTAGGGCTGGGCGAGTGGGGGCCGGATGCATCGCCGCTCGCACCCTTGGGGCTGGGCGAGTGGGGGCAGGATGCCTCCCCACTCGCGCCCTTGGGGCTGGGCGAGTGGGGGAAAGCAACCTCCCCACACGCCCCCCTTTGAAGGCCGGGCGAGTGGGGTCCAGATGCATTGCAACTTTCCCCCGCTGATACCTCCTTCCTGGATAGCTGGCCAGGAGATCTCTCGCCCATCTGCTGGGGAGGGACCTTCGGACTGCCTCCTTCCTCACATCTGCCTCTCGTGGCGAAAGCTAGCTGCAAGGTCTGCAGGACATCCCGCTTGAAATCTTCAAACATTTCCAACGTCACCACAGCCACTGGCGACTATGAGTGGCCCAGGTCGGATCCATCTCCTCCACCTCCAGCCATAGAGCTCAGCTTGAGATTTTCTATGCTGGTCACTCACCACACTCACGCACCATAATGTTGAAACCAAGACTTGGTCTCTTGTGGAGTTCGGGGTCCCCAAAAAAGGGGGTGACCTCACAGTCACTCCTCCCAAGGGAGAGCGCTAGGTTGAAGGCTTAAGGAGCTAGAAACAAGACCAACGGCTTAGCGAGGAGGTCCCACCATACACCTGGAAGATCTTAGAGCGCTTCCCCTCCCAAGCCAATGCTATACTTGGGCACTTTTGGAGGCTCTCTTCACCCACCAGTGAAACTTGGGGAGAGAGTAGCCAAAAGAAAAGTCCTGCCTTCAAAGGTGCCCCCTGTTGGATCTTGTGGCGCACTTAAAGGGGGGGGGGGTGAATAAGGGAAATTTAAACCTTTCATAATTTTTGTAAAGAACAAAATAATATATGAACATAGCGACAAATAATTGAATTTAAAAACAAGATTTTATTTCATCAAAGATAATGAGTAGAAATGATTCCAATAAAGCTTGGGATCAAAGGCTTACAATTTATAAAATCTCTTGTCTCTTTTCACCGGTCCTTCTCCTAAGGATCAGTTGGCTATAACCTATATCTCCCAGATATAGACACAAGCCTCCCCCTAAATCAAATCTTGATCTAGACGCGGCACACACGGCGGCGATTTTATCCTAAGCCACACAAGGACTTGACACCGCACACAAGACGATGATTTACCCTAGACCACACAAGGATCTAACACCACACACAAGGTGATGATTTCCCCTAAGCCTCACACAGACTTAGACACCGCACACACGACGATGATTTTCCCAAAACAATTACAATTTATGAAATGGAAAAATGTAAATACAATATATGAAACTAAAACTCCCTCAAGAAGAGCTCTGAAGATGATGGTCGACCAATGGGAAGATCTTCAATCTCGAAAGTATAGTCGAATCTCCTTCGCTCTTGAAAATGTACTGGACGAAGGAAGTTCGTCTGGAATCTGCTCTGGAAATCAAGGCTCCTTCCACTCCCCCAAATCTCTGAAATTTGTGGCCTTTTATGGAACTTTTCACAACTGCCAGCTATCCCGCGGTGATATCAATATCGCCCTGCGATGTCGCTGAAACGTGACTGGACAACGTGGGCTATTGCGCGGAACGTGGTTGATCGTGTGCTGTCGCGCAGCGATAGCGATATCGCCCTGCGATAGCGCTGCAATGTGGCTTCGAGCGCGGCAATGTGTGGAACATGGCTGACGTCAACAGCAACTGTTGACGCTATCGCCTGGCGATAGAGTTAACGCCAGCGATACTGTGATTTTTGTTTTCTTCATTGATCTGCTCAGCCAATCCTTAGTACATAAAATATCTGTTATCTGCACACCATTAATCAAATATAGGATCAAATACATTCGGGATTTGTTATTCTCAAACCGGACGAGTGCGGAACGCATGCTCCAACAATCTCCCCATTTTGATAACAACAAATCCTTAAAAAGAAATCAAATAAATCCTATAGAGATATTGAAAAGTATATTATGTGTCTATAAGTGTGAACATATTATCTCCATGATCTCCCTTTTAATATGATCTCCCCCTTAATATTAGCTCCTTCTAAAAATATTCTCTCCCGACATATAAACTCCCCCTACATGTATGCTCCCTGTATTAATTAAGTAATTTAAGTGATTTAAGTGATTTCTTATTATCTTCTCCCCCTTTGATATTATCAAAAGAGGGTGGGGTATGGAAGATAAAATAGATTAGGAATTGAGTAGCAAATGCAGAAGCGTAAAGAAGTGAGAGAGTTATAAATTAGTAAAAGAATTTTGAAAACAAGAGGAGTAGAATATCAACAATGATAAACATGGAGTAGTATTACAATAAAATTTGGAAAATAATCATGTAAGAAGTTGTAACATGTGGAAAAAGCTAATGTATGAGTATAATTTGAACATTAAAAATAGTCAAGCTAAGACATCTAAAGCAATAATACAGATGAAAGAAAAAGGAGATAAACTATTTCCGGTCCAATTCTCATGAGAAGAAATTTTATAAAAGATAATGATGTGTAGATGTGAAGAGCGATAAAGTAAACATATTCCTTAAGAAATACTTTTACATGAAGGTTTGTAAAATATAATACAAGAAACATTCATATCTAAAAGATTTTCATATTTGATTTCATGTCACAATGATTAAGAAATGACCAAGATTGTTTGCACATGACACTTTACAATTCTTGTCAAGGTGCTCAACCTCACAATGCTCATTAAGACTTATCAGGAGGGTGAGTAGAGCTTGATGGAGTAACCCAGTCAGGTTTATTTGATTTTGCAACTTTAATTCATGCTTCGTCATTTTTTTTTAAATTATGACTTAGGACTCCGAATTCACTTGTATTGCAAACATGATAATAACACAATTTTGTTTTTTTATAAAATGGCCAATAATGGGGAAAATCATTTGTGAATGAAATATAAATGAAAAAAAATTTAGCTATGCATTTCAAGCTTTGAAAAAGTTTAACAAACCAATATCATGTAAAAAGAAACTTAAGTAAATGTCAATTATCAACTTGTGTTTGTGTTAGTACATTATCAAATATAAAATATTACTCATACTTAGAGGCATGCGGAAACAATTCTACTCAATTTTTAGTCATCAAAAAGTATAAGTAGATATCTAAAGCAAGAGAAATTAAGAACAATGTTCAAAGAACTCATAAATTAACAATCACATGTACTAGCTATTATATCATGATAACCATCCAAAAATTTAGCCTTGATATTGCTGATTCTGAAGAAAATCTAGATGAATGATAGTTTTCTTGCTGTGGATGTAATAATATTTATGCTTGAACAATTTTGAGCTATCGCCCAGCGACATCACTATCGCCCAGCGATAGTGAAAACTCTATTTTTGATTTGTTTTTCTGTTCCAATTTTATCATATGCAGTTTAAGAGAATTTTTATGACAATTTGACTTTGTTCTGTGATAGTTTGTTTATATTATAAGAGTAGATAATTTAATAATTTTTTAATAATTTTTGATAATACAAAAAAAAAATTTTAGTACATGTAATTTCCAGAAATAATTACAAATAATAAAAAAAAATTTTAAGATTTATATTTCTAAGATCCCAAGTTCTAATCTTAACATAGAAAAGCGTGAATCATTAAGTGGTTTTGTAAAAATATCTGATAATTGTGAATCCGTTCTTATGAAGTTGATTTTTACATTACCCTTCTTAATATGATCCCTTATAAAATGATGTCGGACATCTATATGCTTAGATCTAGAGTGTAATACGGGATTATTAGTTAAGTCTATAGCACTTTTATTATCACAATTTAATTCTACACTACTTTGTTGCATGCCAAAGTCTTCTAATGTTTGTGACATCCAAAGAGCTTGGGCACAACAACTACCTAGTGCAATATATTCGGCCTCGGTAGTAGAGAGGGCAACAGAATTCTGTTTCCTACTCGACCAAGAAATAAGTGAAGGGCCGATAAAATGACAAGTGCCACTAGTGCTTTTCCTATCTAAAGAACATCCCGCATAATCTGAATCCGAAAAACCATGTAAAATAAAGGAATCATTATGAGGATACCATAATCCTAATTTAGATGTTCCTAAAAGATATTGAAAGATGCGTTTCACCGCTTTTAAATGTGACTCTTTAGGATTAGCCTGGAATCTTGCACATAAACAAACGGCAAACATAATGTCAGGCCTAGATACGGCTAAATATAATAAGGATCCTATCATACTTCTATAAAGGGTTTGGTCAATTGAAACTCCACTTTCATCTTTTCCTAATTTTAGTGAAGCACTCATAGGAGTGTTTGCATGCTTAAGATTTTCAAATCCAAATCTTTTTAACATATCATGAATATATTTAGATTGACATATAAAAATACCATCATGTTTTTGTGTAATTTGAAAACCTAGAAAATATGAAAGTTCTCCTACCATGCTCATTTCAAATTCATTTTTCATAATTTGAACTACTTCATTACACAATTCTTCATTAGTGGCTCCAAAAATAATATCATCAACATAAATTTGCAAAAAAACTAAATCATGATCAATTTGCTTAATGAAGAGTGTAGAATCGGCACTTCCAATTTTATAATCGTGCTTTAACAAATATTGAGTTAATCGATCATACCAAGCACGAGGCGCTTGCTTTAATCCATAAAGCGCTTTATCTAATTTATAAACATAATTTGGATATTTCTCATTTACAAAGCCAGGGGTTGTTCTACATAAACCTCTTCTTTTATATACACGTTTAAAAATGCGGCTTTGACATCCATTTGATATAATTTAAATCTTTTAAAACAAGCAAATGCAAGAAATATCCTAACCGCTTATAATCTTGATACGGGTGCAAAAGTTTCATCAAAATCTACCCCTTCAATTTGTGCATAACCTTTTGCAACTAATCTGGCTTTATTTCTAACAATTCTAAATTCATTATCCAATTTATTTTTAAAAATCCACTTAACTCCATCGATTGGACGATTTTTGGGTCGTTCTACAAGATTCCAAACCTTATGACGTTCAAATTGATTAAGTTCTTCATTCATAGCTAAAAACCAAAATTCATCATTTAAAGCAGCGGAAACATCTTTTGGTTCTATTTCAGAGACAAAACAAAGGTTTGAAAATAAGACATGTAATGATGAACGAGTACTAACCCCTTTTTGCGGATCTCCAATGATAAGCTCCTTTGGATGATCCTTTGAAAATCTCAGTTCACTTGGAGGCAGATATTCTTCTCTTTCTTCTTCTTCTCTATCTTCTTCTTCTCTTACTCCTTCTCTTTCTTCTTCTTTTTCTTCTTCATTTTCTCCAAGTTCTTCATCATCATTCTCCACTGAAGGAAGGGGTTCATCTTCTTTTCCTGTAATTTTCTTTTCTACACATGAAGCAAACTCATCAAATCTAACAAGAATAGATTCTTCAACTATTTTTATTCTTTTATTAAAAATCCTATTGGCTTTACTAGTTGAAGAATAGCCAATAAAAATACCTTCATCACATTTTTCATCAAATTTTCCTAAGGAATCTTTAGAATTCAAAATAAAACATTTCAACCAAAAACTTTTAAATAAGAAACATTTGGTTTTTTATTAAAAATTAATTCATAAGGAGTTAATTTTAAAATAGGGCGAAGCATTACTCTATTAATTACATACCATGTCGTACTAACCGCTTCAGCCCAAAATGATTTTGGTAATTTAAATTCAGATAGCATCGTACGGGCTAACTCTTGAAGAGTTCTATTTTTCCTCTCCACTACACCATTTTGTTGTGGTGTGCGTGGAGCGAAAAATTCATGTTTAATTCCTAACTCCGTACAAAAAGAAATAAACTTTTCATTTTCAAATTCTCCTCCATGATCCGATCGTATGCGTTTAATTTTTAACTCAAATTCATTTTGAATATGCAAACATAATTTTGAAAATTCTGAAAATGCATCGGATTTGGAGGTTAGAAATAAAGTCCAACAAAAACGAGAATAATCATCAATCAAAACAAATGTATATTTTCTACCTCCTAAGCTAGAAATTCCAATTGGCCCAAATAAATCCATATGTATTAATTGAAGTGGCCTAGTGGTAGAAATGATATTTTTACTTTTGAAAGATGATTTTGAAAATTTTCCTTTTTGGCAAGGCACACATAATGAAGAAGATAAATTTCCATTTAATAATGGTAAACCTTTAATTAATTTATCTTTTGAAAGTTTTGTAATTAACTTGGCACTAGTATGTCCAAGTTGCCTATGCCATAATTTTAATTCATCATTTTTTGATAAAAAACATTTTAAAGTAGAATTTGAAAAATCAAGAAATTTAATCATATATACATTATGACATCTAGGTGCGGTAAAAACAATTTCTTTTGTTTTAGAAATAATAATTTTGCACATATTTGTAGAAGACTCAAATAAAACATCTAAACCCTTATCACATAATTGACTAATAGAAATCAAATTATGCTTTAATCCTTCTACAAATAAAACATTTGAAATTAAAAAATTTTTGTTACCCACAACTCCGATGCAGATGATTTTTCCTTTTCCATCATCTCCGACTGTAACAACTCCTCCTTTCTTCATCTCCAGGCTAAGGAACTTCTCTTTATTGCCCGTCATGTGCTTTGAACAACCCGAGTCCAAGTATCACACGTCTTCTTTGTCCTTAGCCTTCCAACACACCTAGAAAGAAGAGGTGAGTAAAGATCTGGTTACCCAAGTGGTTCCACCCATAGTATAGGTAGAAGCCTTAGGCACCCAGATTTGTTTAATTTTACTTTTACCTTTCCTCCAGCAAGAGTCCGTAGTGTGACCAAATCTATTGCATTTGGCACATGTAATGTATTGAGAAGAGTACAACTTTTCTGGACTTTTGCTGGATGAGGATGCAGTATTAGACAATTTACTAACTTCAGACTTTTTAAAAACAGAATTTCTGGACTTTTTGCTGTCGCCGGCGACAGTGGCTGTCGCTGAGCGATAGCTTCCTGATGTGTATCCGAGTCCAAACCTTCCAGATCCATGGCATTGGTATCCTAAGATCATATCCAGTGATCTTCGTCCCATTCCAAATTTTTTCATGGCTAGCGTTAAGTCATGAATATGGTTTCTCATTTCTGTATTTTCGGATACTAGATTTACACATCTACGTTCAAAAGATTTCTTTCCCTCATGGACTTTGGAAATTGAAGATTTCAGATCTCTCTCTAAAATCTCATTCCTTTTGGTAAGAATTTTTATTGTAGAATGAGATTTGGAAAGAGATTCTTCAAGTTCTTTAATTCTTCCCAAAAAGTGATCACACTCTTGGCAAGAAATTTCTCTTTTTCCAATAGTCTTAATTTCATTAAATAATTTTTTGTTTTCTTTAAGCAAAATTTCATTTTCAGATTTAAGAAGCTCATTATCTTTTAAACTCTTTTCAAAAAATTTGCAAGTCTTTAAAAATTCAGAAAATAATTCATCGTAGGTTGGAGGAGTTACCTCAGTGTCACTTTGGACACTGCATTCGTCATCATATATGATGCTCTTTCCCATTAAGCACATGTTGGCCTCCTCTTCTTTACTTGAGCTTGAACTGCTTGCATCCTCAGAAGTAGTATCATCCCATGTTTTCGCCTTCAGCACCTTCTTCGTCCCTTTGTGCTTCTTTTCTTTAAGTTCTTTTAAGTATTTTGGACACTTGCTTCGGATGTGTCCTAACTTCTTGTAGTGATAGCACTCCGGTGGCGGTCTCTCTTCCTCCTCATCGTCTTCCTTTCCTTTTTTCTTTCTAAACGTCTCCTTCTTAAAATACTTCTTAAATGAATTCCTCCTCTCTGGATTTTTCATAAATTTTCTAAACTTTCTAACAAATAAATTTTCCTCATCTTCTTCTTCCTCCTCAGAATCACTACTTTCCTCCTTCTTAGAACTTAGAGCCAATCCCTTCTTCTTTGGCTCCATATACTCTTGTTGTTGAATTTTTAATTCAACGTTTGGAGTTTTCAAGTTCCCAATCAGGCTTTCAATATTAAGAGCTTTAAGATCATGAGATTCAGAAATAGCCGTCACTTTGGGATTGAATTTAGGGGGGAGAGATCTAAGAAGTTTTCTTACCAAATCACCATTTGAGAAATTTTTTCCTAAAACTTTTGAGTCATTCACTATCTTAGTGAATCTTGTGTACATGGTATCCACATCCTCATCTACCTCCATCCTGAACTTTTCGAATTCTGACTCCAATTGGAAAAGCTTTGAGTCCTTCACCTGCGAGGTACCTTCATGAGTAATTTCCAATAAATTCCAAATTTCATATGCAGTTTGACATGCGCAGGTTCTATTAAATTTAGTTTTATCAAGAGCACAAAATAATGCGTTCATTGCTTTTGCATTATTTTGCATTTTAATTTGTCCTGGTCATCCCATTTATCTTTGGGTTTTTCCATGACAACATCACCAATTGTAAAAGTAGGATGAGTATAATTTGTTTCAACCATATTCCATACTTCAATATCTAATGATATTAAAAAACACCTCATCCTAGTTTTCCAATAATTATAATCGGAACCCGTAAATAATGGTGGTCTAGTTATTCCTTGCCCCTCGGAAAATGCATGATCATGGTGCGCCATAATTCCAGGTGGTTAAACATTATAAGGACTTAACCCCGCTCTGATACCACTTGTTGGATCTTGTGGCGCACTTAGAGGGGGGGGGGGGCGGTGAATAAGGGCAATTTAAACCTTTGATAATTTTTGTAAAAAATGAAATAATATATGAATATAGAGACAAATAATTGAATTTAAAAACAATATTTTATTTCATCAAAGATAATGAGTAGAAATGATTCCAATAAAGCTTGGAATCAAAGGCTTACAATTTATAAAATCTCTTGTCTCTTTTCACCAGTGCTTCTCCTAAGGACCGGTTGGCTATAACCTATATCTCCCAGATATAGACACAATCCTCCCCCAAAATCAAATCTTGATCTAGACGCAGCACACACGGCGGCGATTTTCTCCCAAGCCACACAAGGACTTGACACCGCACACAAGATGATGATTTACCCTAGACCACACATGGATCTAACACCACACACAAGGTGATGATTTCCCCTAAGCCTCACACGGACTTAGACACCGCACACACGACGATGATTTTCCCAAAACAATTACAATTTATGAAATGGAAAAATGTAAATACAATATATGAAACTAAAATTCCCTCAAGAAGAGCTCTAAAGATGATAGTCGACCAATGGGAAGATCTTCAATCTCGAAAGTACGGTCGAATCTCCTTCGCTCTTGAAAATGTACTGGACCAAGGAAGTTCGTCTGGAATCTGCTCTGGAAATCAAGGCTCCTTCCACTCCCCCAAATCTCTGAAATTTGTGGCCTTTTATAGAACTTTTCACAACTGCCAGCTATCGCGCGGTGATATCGATATCGCCCCGCGATATCGCTGAAACGTGGCTGGACAACGTGGGCTATTGCGCGGAACGTGGCTGATCGTGTGCTGTCGCGCGGCGAAAGCGATATCGCCCCGCGATAGCGCTGTAACGTGGCTTCGAGCGCGACAACGTGTGGAACATGGCTGACGTCAGCAGCAACTGTTGACGCTATCGCCTGGCGATAGAGTTAACGCCAGCGATACTGTGATTTTCATTTTCTTCATTGATCTGCTCAGCCAATCCTTAGTGCATAAAATATCTGTTATCTGCACACCATTAATCAAATATAGGATCAAATACATTCGGTATTTGTTATTCTCAAACCGGACGAGTGCGGAATGCATGCTCCAACACCCCCTTTGTCCTATTTATAGTTTTCCTTGCTTAGTCTGCCAATAGCCAGATTCTGGCCCATGAGATTACGAAACTACCCCCAGGATTGGCCTGCTAACAACCAAATCCTGTAATTTCGAGGCGCTAAACGCAGACCGCCTCCTCTTCTTGGGGCTGGGCGAGAGGGGGCAGGTCGCCTCCCTTGCTCGTCCCCCTACTGGTGCTGGGCGAGTGGGAGGCCGCCTGCCTCCACCACTCGCCCACCTTAGGGGGCTGGGCGAGTAGGAGGTCGCCTTCCTCCAACACTCGCCCACTTAAGGGACTGGGCGAGCGGGAGGCCGCCCACCTCCCCAGCTCGCCCGCCTAATGGGGCTGGGCGAGTGGGAGGCCGCCTGCCTCCATCACTCACCCGCCTAATGGGCTAGGCGAGCGGGAGGCCGCCCGCCTCCCCAGCTCGCTCTCCTAAGGGGCTGGGCGAGCGGAAGGCTGCCTGATTCCCCAGCTTGCCCACCTAAGGGACTGGGCGAGAGGGAGGCTGCCCGCCTCCCCAGCTCGCCCGCCTAAGGGGCTGGGCGAGCGGGAGGCCACCCGCCTCCCCAGCTCTCCCTCCTAAGGGGGCTGGGCGAGCGGGAGGCCACCCGCATCCACCACACGCCCGCCTAAGGGGCTGGGCGAGCTGGAGGCCGCCCACCTCCCTAGCTCGCTCGCCTAAGGGGGTTGGGCAAGTGGGATGCCACCCGCCTCCACCACTTGCCCGCCTAAGGGGCTAGGCGAGCGGGAGGCCGCCCGCTTCCCCAGCTCGCCCTCCTAAGGAGCTGGGCAAGCGGGAGGCCACCCGCCTCCACCGTTCGCCCCCTCACCGGGTATGCCCAAAAGTTCCCCCACCCCTCTTTCTTGGGGCAGTGCCTCGGGGACCCACTCTGCGAATACAGGGTTGTACACTTATGACTATAACGTTGCCCTATCCCAAACTGCAAGTTTTCAATCTAATGACTTGGGTATGTCAGGTAAGCGTGAATAGTAGTGGTCGATCACTCCTCATGTTTAGTTCACCAATTCCAAACATTTTAATACATGACGAGCTTGGTCACCCTTATACGATCAAAATAAGATAGGATTAAATCATTTTAACAAATAGTAAAACATAAGCTTTATATTCTAAATCCAATAAGTCATCGTCTAAGAGTCTATGATATCACCGCTCATACAAGGTTATTAGGAACCTGTTCATCCCTTATCCAAGTTTGACTCTTATCTGATCTATACTTGCTAAAGATGAAGTAATTCTTCAAGGATCCCATTTTCCAGAGAGGGATGATCATCACTGCAAACATGCTTTTACAAAGTCTCATCTTTGCCCGAGTAACATCGTATATAACACCCTCGAAGTCACTATATTTGTAATACAAAATTTTCTAAATCAGGTCTTAGGAAACCCAACTCAGTAACTAATTTGCCCAATAAACAAAAGATAAGCCCCTACCTATTTTGGGCAAAGTTTCCTCGACATTACCATGTTATATTCTTCCTTAGTATGCACACATTCCATAGGGCATACAACCTTAGACTTGGGGTTCCATCCTGAGACTAATCGGTATTCTCCATCCTTTAGGCTCTCTAGGTTGCCATTTACGACAACCTTCTCAACGTCAACATGTGACATAATCCCAAATGGGTCTATTCTGATCTTGAACTCTTATCCTACCCTTGGTGCTTAGTGTGATGGTTGTCTCAACCTAATCATGTCATCAGTATGAGGGTTAGGTCCACGAGTCCCCTATTATTCAGCTAAGGATTATAGGCAACTATTGTCCTTAAGGCCATTAGATTTAGTTTGGGTAATTCCTTGACAGGCGAAGTAGGGCCTTCCGAGTTTAAGCCTTAAGTAGCTACTCTCGCATTAGACTCTTCCTTTAGTCTCTCTGGGTATCCTCGTACCTTAACCGAATTTTGTCCACAAGTCCAAAGATCACATCTCAACATCATTATATATAAATGAGCAATTGTCCACAATGAGTAAAAAGTAAGAAAAAAGTGTAAATGGGCTTAGACCCGGTACATGTCTAATATAATATAATCTCTCTCTCACATCTCTCAACAACTAAGCGGAAGCAACAAAATACTATCCTCAACCCGTCGTCGGGTAGTAGTGGTAATATGCCGCAACTGCTCCTCATGTCCTCCATCCTCCTGTGACTGATGCATCTCCTCGAGCTCCTAAAATGACATGGACCACTGATCGTTAGTCAAAAGATAGCCACTATCATCTGCGCCTCCCCCCGCGACTCCTAGGCACCGTATGGGGAGGAGGAAAGGAAAGGTTTTTGTGGTAGTTAGTAGATCAAGCAGATGACATCGGAACTACACTAGCATGAGTACATATATAAAGAGAACTACTGTATGACAGTAATTACAAAGTACGAGCAGTATTATAAATATGGTAAGATAAATAGTAAGATAAGAACAGGATACCACATAAGTAATATAAGTAACATAAGTAACCTAAAAATATAAGAATGCTCATACAAACTTATAAATTAAGGGGTCGTTTGGCAAGGCTTATCCTATAAAAAGTCCCATACCAATTTATACGATATGGATAATGGTTTAACACAATGTTTATGTATGACATGATATGCTATATAGGTTTAATGATGATGTTTCACACAAATGCAACTCACGCACCCGATTCTATGTGCACAGACCTTTAGTTCCCCCTTTTGGAGTTAGCTAAACTCTCAGGTACCTCCCATAGTGGCAAACGGAGGTGGTGGGTTGGGTCTCTCTCACATCTAAGTTTGCATTCACACTACCTAACCTAGACCTTCGTATTCCTCAACGCGAAGAACACAACCGTGGAGCGCTTGCATACTCTTGCTAGCTCGTCCACCAGTCTTTTCTTTGCCAAGTGCACAACCACACTTGCCGAGTCAACGTATCGACGCCTATGTGAACGAACGTCCAATACCGAAGACCCACCACCTTTATGCACATGCAACTATGAATATTTATAAATCTCTGATCCCTCGGCTCCCTAGACTAACCTGTCCGTCACCACAACCAATCGAGCCACTGGCTCACCAGACTATCCAGTCTATCTCTACAACCACTGAGCCTACCACTTGTGATACTAAACCAGGCTGACCTCCCATAACAACAGGGTGTGTGATTGTGCATTATTAAGAGTTAATATTTCTTAACAGTTTAATCCTAATGTTTAGGGTTAATTTTGGACTTCCCGAGGGCTACCCTGTGAGGGGCACCCTGCGAGACTAGGAGCAACGATGGGCTGAACCCCAAAGGTCCCTTTCCAAGACACTTACTATTGTTGGTAATTACCCATAACCATACCCCTCTTACCATTACACTTGGACTACCCTAAGTGTTTTATGACATCCCAAGGGGAGGATGATCTATCGTCGATCCCGCGTACAACCTTGCCCTTTCACCATCTGGGCATTCTCACCCTTGGCTCCTACTGGTGACCACATCCAAACTTAACCAGTTTAGGTACACCATCTACTTTACCCCCCAAGTAGGGCCTACCTGGTTACCACTATTCTACCATTTTACAAGGTGCAGATCAACTGAACTACATGATGTGTAAGAAAGGGAGTATTCCAAATATTCATCCAAAAGCTCTATGATTATTATTGGGGGTCTATCATGGTATTTTAAGCCTACTATCAGAAACTTATAATTTTCCTAATTAATTTGACCATTAAAATAATTTTTCTAAATCAGGTCACCTATGGATTTGAACATGAAGTATGAGATTAGGACTAGCAATGGCCTTGATAAAACTTTCAAAAATCCATAACATCAAAATAACAACAAATACTAGATATCACTATTTTCCAGAAAAGTTTGACCTCGAAATAAAATATAGAACAATTAACCAAATAAATAGGATAGTGAAAGAAGTACTAAAATTATTCATCCAAAAATTATGATAAAATTACCAGAGTTCTATAATGACCAAAAAAGTCTATTGGCTAGAAATAATAATATTTAAAATTCATTTGATCACCAAATAATTGATTTAATGAATGTCCAACCTAGGACATTTTGTGAAGGAACCTACTTGTAAATTCTTCCAAAAATTATTCAAAATTTACAGATCATATATTTGCCCTAAAAAAATCCTCTAACCAAGTTTCATAATTTTCTAGTAAGTATTAAACGCATATTTAATTTTCTTACAACTAGGGCAAATATTGGGGGTTGTGAATGAAGTACTATGTATATATCAATCCAAAATTCATAGCAAAATTATCAGAGAATAATATCATCAATATAAACTCATGGACATGTAATTTCATTTTGAAAGAAGGTGACCTAATTAAATAATAAGAAATTCAGTGGGGATTAAGGTCACTAAAAATTCTAGCTAAATTATACAGGGCTTATTTCCACCCCATGAAACTACCTACCATGTTTCAAGTCATTCCAAGGACATATGATTACATGTCCTTCACAATCCTCAAATGAGCAACCCTAGGGGTTTAAACTAGTGTTTTAGGGCATATCAAGCCCAAACCACCCAAAACCACTCATGAGGGTGTTATATGTGTTAACAAGGCAGTGGCCAAGGTTTCACAATATTTGGATGAGGGTTGACACCCTCAAATCCCTCAAGTGCACTTTTGACCTAAGTTCCCCTAGTTTGACCTAATTTGAATCACTAGGTAACCTATGTAAGACCCCATTTTTTTTCTTTCAAAAACCCGGGTCTTATGCCCAAAACCTCCGCTTTGCGGTGACACCTTCACTCGGGAAAGTCGCCACTACAAAATGCTGATCCTATCGGCCATATCGATCACAGAAGAAGAAAAGCATAAACGAACAAAATGAAGTTCAAGTCTACAATCACATGCTATATATATTAAATGTCCACATGGTATAACTGAAATAATAAGGGTTACAATAATAAAGGGCTCATGCCCTGTACATCATGTCCTCACTACAAGATCACTTGCGGAAGCTAACTACTAATCACTCACTGATCCTAAAACTGGTGCTCCTGTAATAGGCTGGCCCGCCGACGTCTGCACCGGCCTCTGGTACTAATGTGTCTCCTCCGTCCCCTAAAATGATATGGTCCACCGACCGTTAGTAAAAAAGACTAAGCCTTATGTTCCCCACCCCACCCCCAATGGCTCCTAGGCACCATGCGAGAGGATGATGCGGAGGACAGCAAGGGGTATAAAACAAAGCAGATGACGACGAATCTTGTCTACAGGAAATGTCTACAACTACACATGTGTATATAAATAATTGAAGCAATAATATAAAGCATGGTAAAGAACGGTAAGTAAAGCAGGTACATAATAGAAAAGTAACCATTAGTTTATAGGAATGCCCATACAAACCTATAGACCAAGGGGTCGTTTAGCAAGGCTTATCGTATAAAGAGTCCCATAACCAATTTATACGATAGGGGTAGGGGTTGAAATGAAATGTTTATGCCATGACATGCAGAGTTATGCAGTTTATGCTATGTTCATACAAATGCAACTCACACACTTCGACTCTATTCGCACAGACCTTTAGTTCCCCCTTTTTGGAGCTAGCAAGACTCCCAGGATACTCCCGTAGTGGCAAATGGAAGCAGTGGGTTGGGCCTCGCCCACTTCTAGGTTTGTAGTCACACTACCTAACCTAGACCTATCGTACGCCTCAATGCAAAACCGCGGAGCATCTACGTATTCTTACTGGCTGGACCACCAGACTTTTATGTCTATGTGCAAATTACACACTTGCCGAGTCAACGCATTGACGTCGGTGTGAACGACCGTCCAATACCGAAGACCCACCACCTTCATGCACATGAAAACATGTTCTACTATATCCCGAGCCATTAATTCCCCAGGCTAACCTGCCCGTCATCACAACCTTCTGGGACAACGGCTCGCCGAACCAACCCGTCCGTACCAACAAGCATTACTGAGTCACAAGCTCACCGGACCAACTAGTCCACTGCTACAACCACCGAGCCTACCGCTCGTAAGACCAAATTGACTAATATACCCAGAACAACGGGGTGTGGGAGAGTGTATTATTAAGTTAATCTTGTACAACATATTACTCCTACAGTTTATGGTTAATCTTGGACTTCCCGAGGATTACCCTGTGTAACACCCCAAATTTTACTTCTCGAGAAATCTGTTATACTTCTCGAGAAATCAAAAGGGATTTATACTTCTCGAGATATCCTTAGGCAAAAGTTAAGCTTCTCGAGAAATCAAAAGGGATTTATACTTCTCGAGAAATCCTTAGGAAGAAGTTATGCTTCTCGAGAGAGTAAAAGCAGAGAAATATACTTCTCGAGAAATCCTTAGGCAGGAGTTATTATTCTCGAGAAATCTGTAAGGGCAGGCAGTGCCAATTATCGGGAAAAAGAAATGCCTTTAGTTAGCCGTTTGTCGAACGCAGGCAGACGTTCGTGAACGCAGCTTATTAGCCGCTCGTCGAACGCAGTCAGCCGTTCGTCGAACGCAGTCAGCTATTCATCGAACGCAAGTTTACCAGCCGTTCGTCGAACACAGGTTTACCAGCCGTTCATCGAATGCAGGTTTATTAGTCGTTCGTCGAACGCAACATTTCAGCCGTTCGTCGAACACAGCTTATTAGCCGTTCGTCGAACGCAGCTTTTCAGCCTTTCGTCGAACGTAGGTTTATTAGCCTTTGTCGAACGCAGTCAGTTCAGCGATATTTCATTTTACAGACCCGTTACTTCTTGATCATAGCCGTCAGATCCAGGGCTTTAAAACCAAGGGCTGGGATTTATTTCTGGGTTATCTTAGGGTTTGTGCATAGGGATATATATATCCTCTTTTACTTATAATCTTTATCTTCTTCAAGCGTGAGAAAGAAGGAAGCCGAGAAACGATTTGCAAGCATCGAGGAAGAAGCAGGAGGCGTCTTCTGCCATTGCCGGAGCTTCGGAGCTCCGAATCGCGAGCCGTTTTCAGATCTGCAAAGAGCAGCCCATTGCGGTTCTTTCTATCCGAGTGAAATCTCAGATTTATGGCGAAGAAGAAAGCTCCAAGGGTAACGATCCTTCCTCCCGGTCTTAGGATGTGTTTTGTTCTCTCATTCCTTTTTCTATGCTTGCATGAGGCATCCCTTTCACCAAATGGGTGAAGTGTTGGATTTCCTCTAGTTCTTCGGAACACCGGGTCGATTGTGTCTGTCCCCGGCATATTGCATTTAGAAATCCAGTAGTCATGCGGATTTAGGCATTTTGTGTGAAGCCTATTCATGGTCGTGAGCCCGGATCGGTGATGCTTGGATTGTGACGTTGCATTTAGGTTAAGCCTAGAATGTGTGCCGGAGAATGTCTCCGTGAGATTTTCTATCGTGTTGCGGGACTTGAGTTTTAGGTGCCTTTTGAGAACCTAATGGAAGCCCCTTGCTTGGGTGGTTGAATGCAAACCTTCACCACTAGAATTGAAGAGGAGTGGTCTTGTACCTCCTTCTTGGTTGCTATTTGCGAAGTCTAAGTCCGCGTGAAAGGATTAGATGCATAGCTTAATTATGTGGGCACTTGATGTGCTAAACCCTTATGGGCCGAGGTGAAGCCATACCCGCGTCGTGCGATAGATCGCGACGGTTAGAGCACGGCAAAGCTGAACCGAACCCGTTTCCATGCAGATCGGTAAGAGGTCCCTACCTCATGTAAGCCGTGTGATCATGGGAAAGGTCGTGGAAGGTGTCTTACCTAGACCGACCAAAAGCTCTTTTTCCCACCTAAAGTTATGTCCTTAGGGTGGAGTGTTTGTGATGAATTGATGTTATGTTAGCCTCATGCGGTTTCTTAGGCGGTTGTGGGGAACCTTCGGGTGAACCCAACCAACATCATGTGCATACCTAGGTTCCCTTTTACTTGATGCTCAACCTAGAAGATTGATTGTGCTTGAAACCTCACATTGTGTGGTGTAGTGTGCACTTTCTTTATATTATTACATGTTGCATGTACGGCTTGCTTGCAAGTTAGCGGTGACACACCCCTGAGCTGGTTAGATGGCCGAGGGGTGGGATCGTTATGCGGTTTGTGGTCATCTAATAGCTGACCCTCGTTTACCTCTTATTGGATGTTGGTTGCAGGTGCAGGTGAGCCTAGCGGGAAATAGCGGGCGGTGGACCTTTTGCTGTGTTGGCCCTCGAAGGCCGACCTCTTTTCTGCTTTTCATGTATTGTCGACCTGTGTGACGATGTATGTTTTGAGTTTCTATACATTCGTTAAGTGTAAGGCCTTAAGGACGTAACTCTATTTGTTTCATTCCTGGGATAGTGGACAATTCTAAAAGATGTTTAATCCAAATGCTTCCTCTTACGCTTTTTATACTCTCGTGTAGTTGTTGTTCTTTTCTGAATATCACCTTATAATGCCTAGCTAGTGTGTATAGTATGGCGTGGGGTCCCGGCCGAACCTACTGTTATATTATTTGTATTGGAAGGTGTTACAATTTGGTATCGGACTTATGGCGTCGATCAGTAGTCTAGCAAATTCAGGACGAATTCCTTTTAAGGGGTGGTGTGCATGGGTTGTGCATTCACCTAAAACGACAAAAAACTAAAAAGAATGTCCACTTAGGAATGGAAAAACATACTTGTTTGCGGAACCTGAGCATTTCATGATTGTTGTTTGCTATGTTTTCGGTCACTAAATTGTGTATTGCACGATTATAGGTGACTAGGAGTGGTGCGGGGCAATCTAGGCCCCATAACACCGCTGAAAGTTGTGCGTCTGCTGAGGTGCCAGCGACCACTCCTTCGGATGAGATAATCAGATTAGTCACAGAAGCTGTCTTCGTAATGATCAACACTCAGCCTCAAAGGCTTGCACAGCCTGCTACGCCTACTCCGGATGTGGCCCCGGTGGCAGCTACCGCAGTGGAACCTGCAGTGGAACCGAGGGTAGAGATCCCTGTACCAATGGCTGCAGTGGAACCTACGGTGGAGCCAAGGGTGGAACGTCAAGTTGAGCGAGTAGCTGTTACGCGAGCGTGAGATCAACAACTTCAGCACTTTCTAAGCTTCCATCCTCCAACCTTTTCAAGGACCGGATCCCCAATGGAGGCAGAGGACTGGTTGTCAATAATTAGAAAAAATCTAAAGGCGATAGTGACGGAAGAAGACATGATGGTCACCCTATCCACCTTGCTCCTTAACGGAGAAGCAGCGCTATGGTGGGATGAGCAAGAACTGCATAAGTTTGGTGGTGGAGATATTACCGAGATCACCTTGGCGGAGTTTTCAAAGTCGTTCCTCTAGAGGTATATTCCCTCTGCCCAACGCATCACATTGCAGAACCAGTTCTTGAAGTTAACTCAAGGCGATATCTCGGTGGATGAGTACTTGCACGAGTTCACTAGACTGGGCCGCTATGCAGGTTCTTTGGTGGAAGATGAGGAAACGAAGACGAACAAGTTTTATGAAGGTCTTCGAGATGAGTTGAGGCTGCTCCTTGCAGGCCCAATGACGTTTGGCTTCGATGTGATGGTGCAAAGCGCCAGATCTCTGGAGTTGGACATGAAGAGAGTGAAAGCAAAGGCGTGGCAAAGAAACCTGAATTTCATGCGCCGACCTCTCAATCCAAATCTGAGTTCAGGAGGAACAAAAGAAAGTTCAAGTCTGCGGAACCAACACGCTCAAATGTCTCGGGAGCTACGACTACACGTGGTCCAATTACATGTTTCACTTGCGGAAAGGTGGGACAAAAAGCAAGTGTGTGTCGCAGTGGTCCCCCAAGACCAGAAAACCGAGCGATGGACTATGCATGTGCTACGGGTCATGCGAAAAAGGGCAAAGTTGCGGAGTCTTCTGCTTCCCAGCATATTCTGACCCAACCGAGAGTGTACTCGCTTGGCCAGCAAGAAGCCATACCACAAACTGATGTCGTCACAGGTATGGATTAGAATCTAGCTTTTACAGCTATTTATGATTGATACTGTTGTGCGACTTTATGTTTGATTTGTGTGCAATTAGGTTTCGTCCTAATTTTCAACTATCCGGCGAGAGCTCTATTTGATACAGGAACATCGCACTCTTTTCTGTCTAAGGACTTCGTGGTGCGAATCAGAGTGCCGTCTACCTTAGTAGAAGATAGATTGGAGGTAGTGCTACCCAATGGATCTTGCATGAGCGCGGATAGGAAGAGCTGTGTGAAGGTGCAGATTTGAAATCCGGATTTAAACTTGGAAGCATCGTTATTACCGCTAGCTGAATTTGACGTGATCTTCGGCATGGACTGGCTCTCGGTGTAGCGAGCATGCATTGATTGCAATTCAAAGGAGATCACTCTGGGAAATAACATCGGAGACGAAACCACATTCGCGGGTATGTGAGGAGCGAGCAAGACGCTGATGTCTGCTCTCCAGGTGGTTAAGGAGGTGAGAATGGGCGTGGAGTTGTTCTTCACCTTGTTGGAGGCTTCTGAGACAAAGCGCAGTTTAAGTGATGACCCAGTTGTAGCGGAGTTTGCCGTTGTGTTTCCTAACGAACTCCATGGTGCTCCGCCTCAGCGAGAGATTGATTTCTGTATTGAGTTGGTGCCAGGTGCCAAGCTGGTAGCACGCTCACCGTACCGGATAGTGCCGAAGGAATTGGCAGAACTGAAGGTTCAGTTGCAAGAGCTGCTAGAGCAAGGCTATGTACGTCCAAGTTCATCGCCTTGGAGTGCACCGGTCCTCTTTGTGAAAAAGAAGGACGAGAGCTTGCATCTTTGTATTGATTATCGAGAGCTGAATAAGCTGACCGAGATGAACCGTTATCCGATTCCAAGAATTGATGACTTATTAGACCAATTGGTTGGGTCGATGGTATACTCTAAGCTAGACTTAAGTTCCGACTATTATCAGCTTCGTATTCGGGATTGTGACATTCCAAAGACAGCGTTCAGTACCTGCTTTGGGCACTATGAGTTCACGGTTATGCCATTCAGTCTGTCTAATGCACCGTCGGTATTCATGGACTTAATGAATAGAATGTTCCGAGAGTATTTGGATCAAATTGTGATCATCTTCATCGACGACATTTTGGTATACTCTCAGTCGGAAGAGGAGCATGCAGAGCATCTGCACGCAGTTTTGAGCACCATGAGGAGGAATCAGCTATATTCCAAGTTCTCCAAGTGCGAGTTTGGCTATCGTCAGTAGCATTCCTTGGTCATGTTGTTAGTGGAGAAGGAATAACAGTCAATCCTTCGAAGATAGAGGCGATCCAAGCATGGCCTGTGTTGAAAAATGTAGCGGAAGTCCGATGTTTCTTAGGACTTGCCGGCTATTATAGGCGCTTTGTGGAAAACTTCTCGAGGATTGCAATTCCTCTCACTAAACTGACTAGGAAAGATCATAAGTTTGTTTGGTCGCCAGAGTGCGCACGAGCTTTTGAGGAACTGAAGAGCCGTCTGACCACGGCGCCCATTCTATGCTCGCCATGTGGGACAGAAGGTTACGAAATATATAGCGACAGCTCGGGGAGTGGCTTGGGTTGCGTTCTGGTGCAGTTCGGAAATGTAATTGCCTCAAGGAATAACACTTCAACAAATCATAATAAAATTACCATAGCCTATTTTCATCCCAATTCAGCCATCGTTAAAATTTCGGGACCAGACAAGGTCATCTGACCATGCATTTTATTTATTTAAGGAAATAGTGGCAATTTCATTTATTAAGAGTAAAATACATAAATGACTCTAAATATTCCAATTAAATTATCTAATCCTTCGCATGCTCCTAAAACATGTCTACCAAGTTCTGGGCCAAGGCAAGGACATTTGGTCCTATGTCCTTCACAAACCCTAATTTGCAACCCTAAGGGTTTACCCTTAGGGTTTTAGGACACACCAACCTAATGGTTCCAATTGCTCCATTAGGGGGTGTCACATGCATCTATATATCAATACCTACAAAGTCATCATGATTGGAGGAGGCCAACTCACTCAACTCCCAAAGTAGCCTAAACCCTAATTTGACCCTTAAGGGCCCTCGTTAGGGTTTCCCATTTTCCATATCAAATCAACTCCAAATGGAATGAAAATTTAGGCAGGCACTACTCATGAACTAAAGAGCATGCCACCAAAATTTGGTGTCATTTGGACTTCATATGCTCCAAAAATCAACAATATTGAATTATCTTAATTACCACAAAAACTATAGGCAAAAGTGCCCATCAAATACTGATCTTTGGGCAGATGGTACCCCTAGGGTATACCTAACCATGGTTAAAATCTCAGCTTCCAAGCTTGAGAGATCTAGGCTAAATAAATGTTTTAGTGGGCTGTCCTAGTGTTGGACCAGTCCTAGAAAAACAGCCCCCCAGGGAGATGTGGGTCACCAAATGACCTGAACTCAAGCCCAAATGAAAGCTAAGGTCAAGGCCTACAACTTTTATGTTGGGCACTTTTGCTGATTCAGTCATTAAGTACCTCTAATTAATTATAGAAGGATGTTCAACAATAGAGGGGTAATGATTCCAAAATATTAAATTAACTTATATAATAAAGGCGCGCACGAATCTTGACGCAGATCCCGCGGCCAGGGAGTCATCTTCCTCCTCCAGCCAATGGCTGAGATCGAGCCGTGCTAGGCGATGTCGCGACCGTGATTGCCGACGATCCAGCCACCACCACCGCCGGCCAACACCACCGACACCTTCGTGGTAGTCGGGGCTACCATTTACCGGCGACTGGCGGCCAGAGGCGGCGGTCCCGGCGATCCTAGGCTTCACGTTTTGAGCGGAAAAACTCGGTTTTAAGGAATGGATTCGGGCTCAATTGAGCCCGATCCTTCTTCATTTTGTTATAGAAAGCTAGCGTGGGGGAGAGGAGGAGAAACGAACCGTGATAGGGGTGTGGCGGCGGCTCCAACGGTGGTTCACCATGGTTTAGCTTTGCTCCGGCAACCCTGCTCCTGAATTCGATTCTCTGGCTATGGCCTTGCTCCAGGTGTCGTTCCCGACTGCTCTCTGTTGAAATTTTGAAGTGAAGTGGAGGAGACCGGGCAGTCTGTTTAGGGAGACCGCCAAGACCGCGCGGGTTGTGTTTATATCTTGCCGTTCTGGCTCTGCCGATCTGTTCTGGCGGACTGCTGAATCTGTCGGTCTGTTCTTTGTTGCCGCGGTTTGTTCCTGAGTAGGTCTACTGATTTGCCTGGCTTCCTTGTTGAAAGACCGGGCGGGTTGTTCTTGTATGACCTCCTATCCGGGCGGTTTATGCTTGGCGATCTGGCGACTTGTTCTAAGTCGGCCAGATGGTTCCTGGTTGCTCCTGGTGGTCTAAGGAAGGAGTACCTTTGTGTCCGTGCGGCTTGTGCGCGGTCTCGTGTTCGCGCGGCTTGTGCGCGAGCTTCCTGCTGTTCTGCGGTCTTGGACGGATGATCGTCCAAGTGTTCTGATCGCGCGGTCTGTCTTTTAAGACCGCTGGCAATCTGACGGGTGGTGACTGTATCCCGGTTGTGCGGTGATGACATCCGTCTACCCGCCTATAAATAGGGGTGCATGGCCCATCATTAATAACGAGAACTGTTTGCGGTCAGCAGGTTGCGGTCTCCTTCCTTGGTGATTCCCAGTGGCTTGAATAAACAGTTTGGTAGCGGTCAGTTTGGGAACTGGTTTTTGTTCGTTCTTGTGCTGTTTGTAGTGAGCTAAGTGATCATGCGACCTTCAGCGGTTAGGTGATCTGAGTTGCGGTCTGGCAACAACTTCAGTTCTTTGTTCCAATAAAGCTCCAGTTCGTGCGGTCTGAGGTGGCGGTCTTGCAGTGCTGGTGGTCTGTCCGGTTTCTGTTCGGGCGGTCTCAGGTCAAGTCGGGCGACTTCTGTAGTCGAGCGGTCTGTGTGGTCTCAGCTTGTCTAGCAGCCAGATTTGTTTTGGTGTTGTTTGTTCTTTTTGTCTCTGTGATTCTAATGAATCATGTCTCGCCATGTATACCTCGCACTGTAAATGAAGTTTGTGTTTCAATAAAGTTTCTTGTGTTTTTGTGTGGCATTGTGGTTGTTTGGCTTTAATTCAGTTGATGCAACTCCTGCTAACTCCTAAACGATTCAAATCAAAAATTTTAACATGGTATCAAACCTAGGTTATTGGAGTGGATAAGCAGTGATCAACTTGAGTTGCCATCGTCTTTGTGAAGAAGAGACCACATAGATTGCCATGGAAGGCAGATTCGCAAGAGGACTTGGTATTGAACTCCTTACATCGATTAACTATAAGAAATGGAGGTCGTGTATGGAGAGCTATTTACTTGGCGAGGATCTTTGGGAGATAGTTGGAGGAGAAGACACACAAGAGGTGTTTCTAGCAGGAGATAATATGGTAGAGGTGAGACTATGGAGGAGTACAAATGCTAAGGCAGAGTTCACACTCAAGAGGGCTATCTCACCGGAGCTGTTTGATCACATCATTGGATGTAAATCTGCTGCTGAAATTTGGACGTCTTTGGACTAGTTGTTCAATAAGAAGAATGTAGCTCGGCTACAGTTTCTTGAAAATGAGTTGGCGAAAGCCTCTCAAGGTGATCTTTCTATTTCTACCTTCTTTCTCAAGATGAAGAATCTCACAGCAGAGATTTCTGCTTTGGACCCTGATGAGCCCATCTCGGAGGCAAAACTGAAGAGGCATATCATCCGCGGGTTGCGGAAGGAGTATCTTGCCTTTGTGACTTCAGTTCAGGGTTGGGCAAATCAACCATCTCTGTTGGAGCTGGAGAACTTACTTGCTTCGCAAGAAAGTTTGGCAAGACAGATGGCGGGGACCTCTATCTCTGGGGGAGATAGTGATGTGTTGTTCTCTGGGAAGAAGAAGAAGAAGTGGGAGAAGAAGAAGCCGGGTTATGATGGACCCTCTACTTCAGGTCAGCAGGATATGGGTTATGCTCCTAAGTCTCATGGGAAGAAGAAGGGAGATGGACCAAGGTGCTTCAGATGCAATAAGATCGGCCACTTCAAGAAAGATTGCCGGGTTAATCTTCAGTCGGGACATGTGGCAGAGAAGGAGAAGCCAAAGTCTGATGAAGATGGATGGGGAGGAGCCTTTGCGGCTAATATGACGGCAATGCCTGTTAAGGCCTTGGCTGTCATCAACTTCAAAGAGGATTGGATTGTTGATTCAGGGTGTGGACATCATCTCACCGGGGATGAATCAAAGTTCTCTTCTTTGGCGCCTTACTCAGGTAACGATGCTATCATTACGGCTGATAATTCTGTTCATGCTGTCGAACAAGAAGGTGATGTCTCCCTGAGCAATGATAAGGGTCCACTCACCTTGAGGAGTGTTTATCACGTGCCTGGTATGAAGAAGAATCTCTTCTCTGTGACCAATGCGGTCGATGCCGGTTATCACGTTCTGTTTGGCCCAACATAAGTGAAGTTTCTTAAAACTCAACCGGAGATAAATGGAGATGTTATCCATGTCGGAAAAAGGGTGAAGGACTTGTTCGTGTTATCGACAAGTACCTATGTTGATAAGATGAAGACCAACGATAGCGCGGCTATCTGGCATGAAAGGTTGGGGCACGTTGGCATGGACAAATTGAAGTCTATGGCGGTAAGGGCCTTGTCAAGGGCTTGCCTAGCTTGTCCTCTTATGGAGACGGTCATGTTTGTGCTGGATGTCAGTTTGGTAAGTCTCATCGACTTCCATTTGATAAATCGCAAACAAGATGCAAAGCACCGTTGGAGTGCATTCACGGTGATTTGATGGGACCGACTGCCACCCCAAGCCTTGGAGGCAACAAATATATGTTGGTATTGATTGACAATTACACCAGATATGTCTGGGTGTATTTTCTGAAAGAAAAGTCGGAAGCCTTTGCGAAGTTTGTGGAGTTCAAGGAGCTGGTGGAAGGTCGGTTAGGTCTGCGGGTGAAAAAATTGAGAACTGACAATGGTGGGGAGTTCACCTCTGGTGAGTTCTCAAGTTTTTGCAAGAAACACGGTGTTCGGAGAGAGCTCACTTGTGCCCATACTCCACAGCAAAATGGCATTGCGGAGAGGAAGATCCATCATCTGACGGAAACATGCAAATGCTGGCTTCATGCCAAGAGTATCCCAAAGTCTTTTTGGGCGGAGGGAATGTCTTGTGCAGCTTACGTCATCAACAGGATGCCTCTAAGTCTTATCAACATGAAGACCCCTCGCGAACTGATGTTCAAGGAGAAACCAAGTGTTTCACACCTTTGGGTGTTCGGGTCAACCTGCTATGTGCATATTCCTGATGCTCTTCGGACAAAGCTAGATGCGAAAGAAAGGAAGCAAGTCTTTGTTGGGTATGATGAGCAGAAGAAAGGATGGAGATGCATGGATCCTGAGACACGGAGGTCAATTGTTTCTCGGGATGTGGTGTTCGATGAAGTGACTTCATACAAGGGGTGTTCAGGAGTTGAACTACCGGAGGGCAGGGTTGATGAAGCAGGGAAAGCTGCAGGAAGTCTTCAAGTGGAGTTGCCTGTTTCACTAGGAGCTCCAGTTGTGTCAAGCTCTGAGATGAGGCTTCAGGTTCTGGAAGCAGGGGGATCGATGCTCCAAGTTTGAATGGAAGAGGAGCTTGCACAGAAGAAGCGGCCGAGGAGGTGGCTAGTCAGGTGCAACCTCTTAGGAGGTCGAAGAGGACAATTAAGCCACCAGATCGATACACAGGAGGAAACATGGTGAGTTTTGTCTCATGTTTCTTCGCTGGTCCCTTGGATGAAAGGGAACCGTCTAGCTTTGAGAAAGCCAAAGGCGTGAAGCAGTGGGATATTGCTATGCAAGAGGAGATGGATGCTCTCAAGAAGAATGAGACTTGCTCTATAGTGCCCATGCCTAAGGGCATTACCCCTGTAACATGCAAATGGGTTTACAAGCTCAAAAAGAAAGCTGACGGCACGATCGAGCGATACAAGGCTCGCCTTGTAGTCGCGGGTTCTCACAGCAGTATGGTGAAGATTATGATGAGACGTTTAGTCCAGTGGCAAAGTTGACTTCGGTTCGATTTATTATTGCCTTGGCAGCATCTTGTGGATGGGAGATTTGGCAGCTCGATGTTAAGTATGCTTTCTTATACGGAGTGATTGACAAGGATATCTTCATGATCCAGCCGCCAGGTTTCATCTCGGAGGATCGTCCGGACTACGTCTGCAAATTGAAGAAGGCCTTATATGGGTTGAAGCAAGCGCCTCGGGCGTGGTATGGAAAGATCGCGGAGTATCTCCTATTCTGCGGGTTCTTTGCTTCAGACTCTGATTCTAGCTTGTTCGTCAAGAAGGAGGGGGCGCTTCGGGTTATTGTGCTGCTGTATGTGGATGACATGATTGTCACCGGGAACTCGAAGGAGGCAGTAGCAAGACTGAGAGCTGAGCTTGCTATCAGGTTCGAGATGAAGGATCTGGGGGAGCTTCACCATTTCCTTGGACTCGAGGTCCAGAGGCGGGAGAGCGGAGTGCTTGTTTCTCAGGAAGGATATGCGGAGCAGATCGTTCAACGATTCAGCATGGAAGAAGGGAAAAGCAGCTCTATACCTTTGGAACATCATCATAAACTTCAGAAGGATGTGGGAAGAGTTCTATCTGATCCATTGGTGTTCCGAGCTCTTGTTGGGAGCTTGATTTACTTGACCATCACGAGGCCTGATATTGCTTATGAAGTTGGCAAAGTGAGTCGGTACATGGCGGAGCCACGAAAGCCTCATCTTTTGGCGGGAAAAGGTATTCTGAAATATGTGAAGTCGACCTCTGATTTGGGTCTCCTATTTAGGAGAGGGTCAAGCTTGGAGTTGCATGGATACATGGATGCTGATTACGGGGGAGACTTGGATGATCGGAGATCAACGTCTAGTTATGTCTTTATGATGGGCCCCACAGCTATCTCTTGGTGCAGCAAAAAGAAGGACTCAGTGTCCGTATCTACCACAGAAGCGGAGTACAAGGCTTCGGCCTTGGCAGCTCAAGAATCCGTTTGGCTCAGGAGGTTGGTAGACGACATTCATGAGGAGGTTCGAGGTCCCACTATGCTACGCGGGGACAATGAGAGTGCTCTCAAGCTGTTTAATAATCCAGTCTGTCATGCGAGGACCAAGAATATTGAGATTGAGCACCATTTCATTCGTGAAAAGGTGTTGGGAGGATCTCTTATGGTCGAGCATGTTCGGAGTGCGGACAATGTCGCAGACATCTTCACAAAGCCGCTGGCGAAGGGACCGTTTACACGGTTCCGGAGTTTACTCGGGCTAGTCTCCACTTCCCACTTCAAGGGGGAGTGTTGAAATTTTGAAGTGAAGTGGAGGAGACCGGGCGGTCTGTTTTGGGAGACTGCCAAGACTGCGCGGGTTGTGTTTATATCTTGCCGGTCTGGCTCTGCCGATCTGTTCTAGCGGACTGCTGATTCTGTCAGTCTGTTCTTTGTTGCCGCGGTTTATTCCTGAGTAGGTCTGCTGATTTGCCTGACTTCCTTGTTGAAAGACCGGGCGGGTTGTTCTTGTATGACCGCCTATCCGTGCGGTTTATGCTTGGCGATCTGGAGACTTGTTCTAAGTCGTCCAGATGGTTCCTGGTTTCTCCTGGTGGTCTAAGGAAGGAGTACCTTTGTGTCCGCGCGGGTTGTGCGCGGTCTCGTGTTCGTGCGGCTTGTGCGCGAGCTGCCTGCTGTTCTGCGGTCTTGGTCGGATGATCATCCAAGTGGTCTGATCGCGCGGTCTGTCTTTTAAGATCGCTAGCGATCTGATGGGTGGTGACTGTATCCCGGTTGTGCGGTGACGACATCCGTCTACCCGCCTATAAATAGGGGTGCATGGCCCGTCATTAATAACGAGAACTATTTGCGGTCAGCAGGTTGCGGTCTCCTTCCTTGGTGATTCCCAGCGGCTTGAATAAACAGTTCGGCAGCGGTCAGTTTGCGAACTGGTTTATGTTCATTCTTGTGTTGTTGGCAGCGAGCTCAGTGATCAGGCGACCTTCAGTAGTTAGGCAATCTGAGTTGCGGTCTGGCGACAGCTTCAGTTCTTTGTTCCAATAAGGCTCCGGTTCGTGCGGTCTGAGGTGGCGGTCTTGCAGTGCTGGCGGTCTGTCCGGTTTCTGTTCGCGCGGTCTTAGGTCAAGCCGGGCGACTTCTAAAGTCGAGCGGTTTGTGCGGTCTCAGCTTTTCTAGCCGCCTGATTTGTTTTGGTGTTATTTGTTCTTCTTGTCTCTGTGATTCTGATGAATCATGTCTCGTCATGTATACCTCGCACTGTAAATGAAGTTTGTGTTTCAATAAAGTTTCTTGTGTTGCTGTGTGGCATTGTGGTTGTTTGGCTTTAATTCAGTTGATGCAACTCCTGCTTACTCCTAAACGATTCAAATCAAAAATTTTAACACTCTATCCCTTCTGAAGCTGATGGTGTTGCTGGAATGAGGTGGGGAGGCTTCTATTGCTGGTTTTGAATACAAGCCTTCTCGGATTGCTCCTCACTGCCACCCTCCTGCACCCCTGTCCTTGTTGGGCCTTCTGGTCTCCTTCTGAGGCTTATAGTAATCAAGGGTGGAGTGTCCAACACTGATTGGAGATGGAGTGTTAGAGGGGGTTTGCTTTAACCTTTATCTTTTGCCTTTTTAATTACTTTTGGTCCCCCTCTCATTTGGTTAATCAAACCCATGGTTTGGGCTCAGTCTAAGGCTGATAAGGGCGTGTACTAAGTCCATAAATAATTGATTAATTGATGGGTGTTGGGTTCCATTCAAATTAGGCTTAGAATTCACCTTAATGAGCTATGTTGACCATGGTTGACTTTGGTCAACAAGGTGAGTGGGTTGACCCCACTTGGGGGTCATGGGTCCCTTGCCATCACCCAACAATGGTTGGTCCATGGTGGGGACCCAATTGGTTCAATTTAATCAAAGGGTGTAGATTTGACCAAAATTAGGTAAAGTTTGTCTTTGGTCAATTTCATGCAATTGGGTCCAACCCAAGTGCAATTTCCATCCTATTGGTCTCCCTTAGTGGTTTGGGCAACATATGTGAGGTCAATTTGGACAATTGAGGGTCAATTGACCTAATTACGGGGCTTAGGGCTAGGTTGGTTTTTGAGCTTTGGTGTGCACTTAGCCATTTCTACCCTAGCCTAAGGCCCTTGTGGCCACTCATCTCACCACTATGCCCTAACATTTCCAATGGGTCTAGTAGGATTGGGGATGTTACAACTTGTCTCCTGCTGCGTGAGAGGAGTTTGGAGTGTTGTTCTTGCTGGAGGCTGGAGCGTTTGTTCTTGAGTGCGCATAGTGGTTGTTGCTGAGTACGCGGAGTTGCGCTTGGACGGTCTTGAGAGCAAAGCGCGCGGAGAAGCACTTTGAGCGGTCTTTAGAGCGGAGCGCACGGAGGTAGGGCGGATATCGAGTCGAGTTCGAGCGATTTGGGCTAGGCTCGAAATCAAAATTTTCGAGTCGAACTCGGCTCGAAATCAAATCGAGCTGGCTCAAAATCGAATCGAGCTGGCTCAAAATCAAATCCAGCTGGCTCGAAATCGAATTTAGTTGGCTCGAAATCTAATTTAGCTGGCTTAAAATCGAATCAAGCCGGCTCGAAATTGAGCAATTTTTCTCTATATTCCTAGTTGGCTCGAAATTAAATTGGGAAATATTTAAATTTAGCAAACGAAACACTTAAAGCCTTCAATATTTGTATTTATGTTTAAAATTAAGTGTTTTTAATTTTAAATTAATAATGTATTAATAAATACATAATATTTTTAATCAATTCAAACTGGTTCGAATCATATTTCGAGCGATTCAGGACTGACTCGAAATCGACTTGAAATCAGATTCGAGTCAAATTGAATCGACTCAAATTGAGTCGAATCAATTGTAACCGATTCCGATTCGGCTCAATATTTGAGCAATTTTCGAGTGACTTTCGAGTTTCGAATAATATGTTCAACCCTACACGGAGGGGCGCTAGGAGAGGTCTTGAGAGCGGAGTGCACGAAGGTGCGCTTGGAGCGGTCTTGAGAGAGGAGCGCACGGAGGCGCGCTTGGAGAGGTCTTGAGAGCGGAGCGCACGGAGCCGCGCTTGGAGTGATCTTGAGAGCGGAGCACACGGAGGCGCGCTTGGAGCGGAGCGCACAGAGGCGCGCTTGGAGCGGAGCACACGTAGGTGCGCTTGGAGCGGTCTTGAGAGCGGAGCGCGCGAAGGTGCGCTTGGAGCGGAGCGCGCGGAGGCGCGCTTGGAGCAGAGCGCGCGGAGGCGCACTTGGACCGGAGCTTGCCGAGGCCCGCTTGGAGCAGAGCGCCCGGAGGCGCTCTTGGAGAGGAGCGCCCAGAGGCGCGCTTGGAGGGGATCGCACGGATGCGCGCTTGGAGCAGAGCACACAGAGGCGCGCTTGGAGCAGAGCGCACGGAGGCGTGCTTGGAGCGGTCTTGAGAGCGGAGCGCACGGAGGCGCGCTTGGATCGGAGCGCACAGAGGCACGCTTAGAGCCGTCTTGAGAGCAGAGCGTACAGAGGTGCACTTGGATCAGAGCGCACGGAGGCGCGCTTGGAGCGAAGCGCATGGAGGCACGCTTGGAGCAGAGCGAACGGAGGCGCGCTTGGAACGAAAGAAGGCGCTCGAAGTTCTTCGAAGGATATCTTCGAAGATGAAAGAGATCTTTGAAGATGAAGGAGATCTCCGAAGGATATCTTTGAAGAGGAAAGAGATCTTCGAAGGAGGATGACGATCTTCGTCCGTCTTCGAAGTACTAGAAGGTTCCTTCAAGGGTGGCTTCGAAGAGGAGGGAGATCTTCAAGAGAAAGAGGAAGGAGAAGGAGAAAAGGATGGATAAGAAAGAAGCCATGGAGTTCTATTTATAGGCTCCAGAGGTGGTTACGGTAGTTATGCGGTTATTCGCAGGCCGTAACCACCATAATTGTTATTTGCAGGACGTAACCACCATAATTGTTATTTGCAACCCAGTTTCATATAAATTAATACGCATATTTCATAATAATTTACTATGCACATGCCGATATGATTTCAGATATTTACACCCACCCATAATGGATGGTTACGGTGGTTATGGTGGTTATGCTGCTACCCGCACACCATAACCAATTTATGTGTTATACACACACACACCTGTTTGGAGGAATTTACTATTTGCACCCCCATGATGGAGCATTTTACTATTTGCACCGCACGACGAGGGAATTCAATATTTGCACCCTCGTGTTGAAGGATTTTACTATTTGCATCGCACGATAAGGGAATTCACTATTTGCACCATATGTTGGAGGATTTTAATATTTGCACCCCTATGTTGTGAGATTTTACTATCTGCACCGCATGATGAGAGAATTCACTATTTGCACCACCGCGTTAGGTGGTTAGGGGGCAAGCGGGGTTTACTTTGGTCAACCCCATTTCCTCCACCAAATGAGGCTGTGCTTTGGCTATTCGCAGCCCAGATTAGGGGGTACCTATCATTTGCCCCTAGTCCCCGCAACTTTGAGTCGAAGCAAATTGAGGGTGGGGACTTTTACTCAAAATCTGGATGATGCGCATAATATTTGATGGTGGTCTCCGTACGAAAAAATGTCTAAGAGGTACACAAGATAGTCTAGACACCGAGCGGAGAGCTTGCTTGCGGCTGTACGCGTAACAAGATGCACGGGAGTTACGAAGGGAGGAACTTACACGGGGCGTACCGTGTGCTTGGAATGGTGTAAGGAAGGTGCGTCAACAGGCTACGCTCATGAGGAAGGGGCGCCGGCGAGTTGTGCGCCTAAGGAGTGCGCTCGCGCGCTATGTTCGGGAGGGACGTGCATCTGCATGCTGTGCGCATGCAGGATGGAGTGCGCCCGCACGCTGTGCTCGTGTGGGACAGCTGCTCATGCGATGTGCATGCACGTGAAGTGCGCCCGCGCGCTGTGTGTGTGGGGAGCGCGCCTGCGCACGGGGAGCTCGCCTGCACGCGGAGAGCGCACCTGTGCACGTGGGGCTTGCGCCCGTGCACGTTACGTGTGCGAGGAGGCTGCCCGGGCGCTATGCAAGTGTGGGGCGTGTGCCCGCAAACTTTGCGCATGCAGGATGTGCGCTCGCGCATTTTGCGAGCGCGGGGCATGCCCCCACGTGCAATATGCGCACGGGAAGGCTGCCTGCGCGCTGTGCGCGAGCGAGGAGGGTGTCTGCGCACTGTGCACGCACGAGGAGGGTGTTCACGTGTTGTGCGCGTGCGGGACAGGTGCATGTGTGTTGTAGCTTGTACCTGCGGACTTTTGCTCATGAAAACTCAGGCAATTCCTTGGTCCTTCATGTAGCGAGGAGTTTCTCTCAGGGGAAATTGATGCAGTGGCGCTCCTCATTAGTTGTGGAGCATGTTGATGTTTGAAAGTGACGGTATGGAATACCTGCAGGTCCGAGGCTGAAGTTCCCCTATACGGCGGTGTTGTCGCACCGTTGAGATATAACTGAGCTTGATATCAGAGGTCTATTCAAGGGCGAGAGAGGGGCTCTGGTGTTAATGTAGATGAGGCGTGGCTTTTCCCTTTCCGTTTCTTTGCACATTTGCATCATGCAGTAGCCTTGTACTTTGTTTACGGAGCTTTGGCCGCTCCTTGAGCGTTGCTTGATTGCATGCCCACTGTTCTAGCTTTGAGCATTAGCTTGTGATAGTAGAGCTTTTGTGGTGTTAGAACCGACATTTTGTGAGGTCAACTGTGCTTTGCTTTTTTGATGTTGTCGGTTGTAGGACAAGACCCGGATGGTGTTGGAAACTACTACGTGGGCGAATGACGAGCGATTCGAGCTGGGTAGTGGGAGGTTCGCATTACCGGCTTAGGGTATGTCGTTTATAGTAGAAAATGAGACCCAGATGTTGTTGGAACCTACTACGTGGGATAATGGCGAGCGATTCGAGCCGAGTAGTGGGAGGTTTGTGTTACCAACCTGGGGGATGTCGTTGATTGTAGAGGACGAGACCCAGATGGTGTTAGAACCTACTACGTGAGCAAATGATGAGCGATTCGAGCCGAGTAGTGGGAGGTTCGCATTACCAACCTAGGGGATGTCATTGATTGTAGAGGACGAGACCCATATGGTGTTGGAAACTACTACGTGGGCAAATGGCGAGCGATTCGAGCCGAGTAGTGGGAGGTTTGTGTTACCGACTTGTGGGATGTCGTTGATAAGTGGTGGTGAAGTGTGGATGCTTTGTGTTGCGTTGGTGAGCTTAATGGGGAGGATAGTGAGCTCTCTCCCCATCTGGTGGACTGAAGAAGATCAGAGTCTTTACTTGGGCTACCCGATCGTTCCGTTCGGAAGAGCTCAGTGTCTTTGCATAAGATATCAGAGTGTTTTGTTCTAGGAGAGGCTGGAATCCCTTTGTTGGGAGATCTGAATACTCTATTCTGGGAGAGGCTGAAGTCCCTTGTTGGGAGATCCGAACACTCTGTTCTGGGAGAGGCCGGAGCTTCTTGTTGGGGATCAAACACTCTGTTCTGGGAGATGTCGGAGTCCCTTGTTGGGACAACCAAACACTCTGTTTTGTGAGAGGCCAAAGTCCCTTGTTGGGAGAACCGAACACTCTGTTCTGGGAGAGGTCCGAGTCCCTTGTTGGGAGAACCAAACACTCTGTTCTGGAAGAGGCCGGAATCACTTGTTGGGAGAACCGAACACTCTATTCTGGGAGAGGCTAGAGTCCCTTGTTGGAAAAGCCGAACACTCTATTTCGGGAGAGGCCTGAGTCCCTTGTTGGGAGAACCAAACACCCTGTTATGGAGAGGCCGGAGACACTTATTTGGAGAACCGAACACTCTGTTTTGGGGCAGACAGTAAAATTGAAAATGACGCTTATTGTTTGGGCGCACGATAAAATAAATGACACTTGTTTGTTACATGGATGCTAAAACATGAGTTACATATATATATGTCTGGTGTCCTGGATGTTCCATGGGTAGAGTACATTCTCCTCTTTTAGATAGTCGCGTTGGGGATTGCCCCCTGCTGAGTCATTCTTTACCTATTGATTCAGGATCCTTGGTTTGGAGAAATTTTCCAAGGAGACCCAGACGAACGAATCGTTCGATTTATGCGTTCAGTCGCAAACAACCTTCTGTTTCGTGCCCGTGACCCCGATGGTAGTCATAGTACTTGGATTGATCTCCGGAGTTTATTGTAAGAGCTCTCGGCCTCTAAAGAGAGGGATGATTACATATGACCATCAATACTTCCGTTCGCGAGGTATTGAGTGGGGTGAAAGTTTTGTGTCGGTGGTGCCCCCCGTCTTGGCGAGAGTGGTCCCGAGGCCTGTCGTTCCACTTTGGTATCATTGGTGGATACTGTTCTCTTTTTCTTTTATAATGCCTTTAAATTATTGTCGATAGGATTCAATTGCTTCGTTAGTGGCAATCTGGGCGTCGATCCGTCGAACGAGATCGGGATATCTAGGTATAGTCTTCTGTATTAGTGTGATGTGGAAGCCATCAGGGTGGAGCCCTCCGAGGAGAAACCCTCGCAGGAGCTCTGTTTTTGCTCCATGAATTTGTCATGTCTCTGCGGTGAAACGGTGGAATAATCCTTTAAGGGTTTCCCCTTTGCTTTGACGGATCCCGGACAGGTGGGAAGGGTCTTTGACTATCCCACGGCTAGCGATAAACTGGACCGTGAATTGTTGAGTTAGCTCCGTGAAATCCCTAATTTCTCCCTCCTTCAGGGATAGGAACCAGGTGCGAGTCTGTCCTTTTAAAGTCACCGGGAATGTCTGACACAACAGTGGATCTGGGGCATTGCAGAGTTGCATTATGATCGCGAAGTGTCTAACGTGCTCCGACGGGTCGCCCGCTCCGTCGTATATCTCAATTTTTGGGAGCTTGAAGCCAAGTGGGATTGAATGCGCTAGAACCTCAGGTGTGAATGGTGAGCGGCGATGGAATGGGCGAGGGGCCAAAGCGGCATGTTGCCTAGCTCATTCGTGCTCTTCAAAAACTATGTCATGAACTTCTTCATGCGTGAGCCTTCCAACTGTAGGCTCATTGCTTCCCGCTTCATGGCGGTTATGGTGATACTAAGCTTCAGGTCCTCCCCCAGGATGGGCCCCGCGGTCTTGGACATTCGTACTAGAGAGCTCTCCTTCGGGTTTGCTTCTAAGCGAGTGGAGGGGTGCTAAATCAGCATGCCCCTCGGGGATTAATTCTTCACTTGTACAGATGGATTTTTCGACCATTATCTCTAGTCACGAGTACCGTTGTGCCATGGGTACTGTCTTCAGAGTCTTCTTCAAGCTTCCTGAGAACTCGTTCCCACAGACGGCGCCAAACTATTGCGGTCCACTCAAGGCTCTGGTAGACCGGACTAAAATGAACAATCTTAGCTTGTGAGCGTTCGAGTGTGCAAATAGTCACAAAAAAGGAAAAGCTGACAAGATAATTTTTTAACGTGGAAAACCCGTCAACTGGGTGAAAAACCATGCTGTCGGGTCTGTGTCGGACAAAACTTCCACTATTTGTTGGTTGTTGTATATAGTCGTTTTGAAGAACTCGAGGGCGACAGGTCACCTCTCGTTATAATTGTTGAGAGAAAGGTGTTCAGAGGGTGTCAGGCCACCACTCACGGAGCAAAGACTTTTGTCTAATGCAGGGGGGATGCTGCGCTCTGAGTGCTCTGGAGATTTTGACTGCTGCTTGAAGGTTGGATCGATGTGCTCTATGCGTCTTTGTCTCTACGGCTTGTCTCCTGCTACGCGAGAGGAGTTTGGAGTTATGCGATTATTCGCAGGACGTAACCACCATAATTGTTATTTGCAGTCCGGTTTCATATAAATTAATACGCATATTTCATAATAATTTACTACGCGCACGCCAATATGATTTCGTATAGTTTCACCCACCCATGATGGGTGGTTATGGTGGTTATGGTGGTTATGCGGCTACTCGCACACCATAACTAATTTATGTGTTATACGCACACATGTTTGGAGGAATTTACTATTTGCACCCCCCCCCCCCCCCCCCATGATGGAGGATTTTACTATTTGCATCGCACGACGAGGGAATTCACTATATGCACCCCCACGTTGGACGATTTTACTATTTGCAACGCACGATGAGGTAATTCATTGTTTGCACCCTATGTTGAAAGATTTTACTATTGGCACCCCTAGGTTGTGAGATTTTACTATCTGCACCGCATGACTAGGAAATTCACTATTTGCACCCCCCACGTTGGGTGGTTACGGGGCTAGCGGGGTTTACTTTGGTCAACCTCATTTCCTCCACCAAATGAAGCGGGTGCTATGGCTATTCGCATCCCGAATTAGGGGTACCAAGAATGATTTTTATTTAGGAGAGAAGTTATGATATACTTTCATTTAGTAGAGAATGTTCATTTTTTGGTGATTTTTGACTAAAATGTTTAAGAATTTCTATTTGTGACTAATATATTTTGGACGTATATTTTCATTTGTGACCAAGATTATTTCGGTCACTATATAATATCATTTAGTGTCTACATAAATTTTGGTCGATAAATAATAACTTTAAGTGACGAATTTTTTTGTCACTAAATAATATGTTTTAGTGGCGAAAAAAAATTGGTCACTAAATTTTTTTTTCGGTGACTAAATATTAATTTTAGTCACTAATTATGTGAACCTCATTCTTTAGTGATCAACATTTATTTTCGTCACAAAAAGTACAGCTTTAGTGACGAAATATTTTTTGTCACAAATATTTCGTCACTAAAAGACAGTATTTTTGTAGTAAGTTGATGCGTCACCAAAACTAACCTCACCAACACTTGGTTCGAGGTCAGTGAACAACTCCTTCTCACCACACATGTGGTTGCTGGCTCCTGTGTCCAAGTACTAGGCTTCATTTCTGCCACCTTCAGTTCCTTTGTAGGTTAAGAACATCATTGGATCACCACCAGTGTTGTTTGCTTCCGCGTAACGGTTGGTCTCCTCTGTCCTCCTCAGGCATTTGCATTCATAGCTCATGTGCCCAAACTGGTTGCAATTGTACCACTTCATCAGCTTCTTCCTCTCCCTTCTTGCTCCCTTGCTTGAGCAGTCTCCGCCTCTATAACAACCCGCATTTTCTCATGAATACATTTAAAAATATCTAATTGCAAATATCTATTGTATATTCTCCAGCCATTCGCATCCGCTTAAGAGCACGGTCAACTTCATGTTCTTCTTCTGTCATACATTCTAACAGCTATCTTGAGCGATTACGATTTGTAGTTGGTGGATTCATAATAATGATTATTTGTTTCTATAGTGAGTGGTATGCATATGGCCTAGTCAAGCATGTAAGTGAGTGTAGATTAGTTGACACAGTGACATGAATCAAGTTGAGCTGAGGACAGAGCAAATAAAAAAATGATATTGAATCGAATGGAATCTTGGTATAATATATAACATCCATTTCCTAGAAACTTCCACCAAAATTCAGTGATTTGGGAGTAGCCAACCTATATAAGTTCAACGGGAGAAGGATTACATAGGAGAAGGAAATCACCACAATTCATGCAAAAAACCGTATTAAAAAATGTTGTAGCATCGAAGCAAATGAAGAACGTCGACGGGAGATATCAGCATGGCTTTACATTTCCTTAGGAGCATGAAATAAAACAATTACATGAAGAAAATCCATAGTTAATCTGGAAGAACTCTATAAAATAATCTGGAGATTTGACATCACAGGTTCATGTTGAGAACAACTTTGTATAGCTCTCAACATAGAGATTTGAAGGGACAACTCTGTATAGATCTCAACCTACAAATGGACATCTTATTTGAGATCATATGGACAATCAAATTCCCCTTATTTTATTTGAGAGCATTCATCAAATTCCAATCAAATTCCCCTTCATCAACAACTTATTTAAGATACATCAACAATATTGTACAGAGCAAGAAATGAAGTAGAGTTGGGGGAAAATTCTAAACCATTTCCAAACAATAGTCTGCACCTCCAAGCTAAAGTGCACAGAGTAAGAAATGAGGTAGAATGCAAGAAATGAGGTAGAATGCAAGAAATGAGGTAGAACGCAAGAAATTTTACAGCCCTCCATAATATTGTCCCCGCAAAATCAAGAAATGGGGTAGAGTGCAAGAAATTTTAAATCCCTCCACAATATTGTCACTGCAAAATCAAGAAATGAGGTAGAGTGCAAATATGTACTCTCTGCACAGAGCAAGAAATTTTACAGCCCCAAGGTAGAGTGAAAGAAATGAGGAGTCGACAGAAAAAGATTTAGAAAACCAGTTATAAGAGATATACCTCTTCCTATTTTTTACAGATCGCTATATCCTTTGATTGTTTTGCTGCACTTAGCAAATGTGCCTGACAAATGCACTTTTGCATTATATAATGCAACATTGTTCATAGATAATGCATCATTGTTCAGATTAGGCAGCAAAAAATCAGTAAATTAAAATCTTTATTTCAGATTTATAGCAGACCATAAATCAGAGAACAGAAATCTATAACAGACCATAAATCAGAAACTGTAATTGAAAAAAAATAAACAGGAAATCATGATCATGAGGAGCTGGTCATGGCTGTACAGAGAACATTGCTGAACATTGCGTAGGAAATCATCAATACATATTGCTCCACCTAAATCATAATACAATGAGTTGCATAAGAGAGTGTGTGCTTGCCAGAGCAAAATAGGAGATAGTGTGTGTGTGTGTGAGAGAGAGAGAGAGAGAGAGAGAGAGAGAGAGAGAGAGAGACAAATGAAATTACCCAATTAAATATTTGAGGGTTATTTCACCAATTACTACAGGAAGACGCTTGAGGATGTGAGTGCAAACCAAATAGCTCATCGGCCTGTGTGATTTACCAAGACCATAAAATAGTGCATGCAGTGCATTAACTTTGCTATAATAAGAAACTCAAATATTTAATAAAATAATCGTAACAGTTCATATCTATGATAGTAAAAAGGAAGAATCTGTAGCGAGAAGAGGAGGCACAAATGAAATTACCCAATTAAATATTTGAGGGTTGTTTCACCAATTACTGCAGGAAGACGCCTGAGGATTTGAGTGCAAACCAAATAGCTCATCGGCCTATGTAATTTACTAAGACCATAAAATAGTGCATGCACTGCATTAACTTTGCTATAATAAGAAACTCAAATATTTAATAAAATAATCGTAACAGTTCATATCTATGATATTAAGAAGGAAGAATCTGTAGCGAGAAGAGGTTAAGAACCTATATTTCTGTTGGAAGCGACACGTGCAAGTGAGTTCACTCCCACTTCACTACTTCCCGCAACGAACACCCTCCGACGAATTTACTACCAAGCTCCCTTTCACTCCCGGCGAGATACACCTACTCTACACGGGCGAGCACCTCCACTTTAAGCCTCCGGCGAGTACAACCTCCACTCGCACCGGCGAGCTCTCTCAACCCACGGCAAGCACTACCAGCGAGCTGCGACTGCGAGTCCCACAAAAGCTGCTGCGAGCTCGAAGAACGCGAGACAAAAATTCACTGCTTCCTCTTGCTCGATGAACTTCGACCGGCGAGAATATTGAGCCCGACGAACGTCGACCTGCTCTTGTGCGAGCTCGACGAATGCGAGACAGAACTCGCTAGTGCTACACACTTGCGAGCTTGACGAACTTCGACCGCCGCGATCACGAACGCGAGACCGACCAGGTCAACTTCTCAAACTCCCTGCACTCTTGCGAGAGTGGGTTGCGACCAAGCAGTGGCGAGAGAAAATATTCCTGCAGGAACTAAAAACTCTCCCTCTTTCTCTCTCCGCTCTCCCTCTCTCTCTCTCTAAAATCTGTTGGAAAGGCTTTCTATTCATCGCAACTTTACAAACACAAATACAAGCCTATTTATAGGCAAAGAAAAACAACTAATTCTCTCTCCATACTAAATGCTCTCTCTCTCTCCTCCTATTCTTTTAAAACAAAATACATAAAATAAAAATAGTTGGCTAAGTCAAACAAGACCAAAGCCAACAAACTCCCCCTTTGAGCTTCGCAAACGTCTCTGCCTTCAGCGCTTTGGTGAAAATGTCCACGACCTGCTCTCCAGTGGGGCAATACACAACTTCAACAGTCTTCAGCTCCACTTGCTCCCGAAGGAAATGATACCTTGTCTCGATGTGCTTGCTCCTCCCATGCAGCACCGGGTTCTTCGCGAGCTGGATGGCCGACATGTTATCCACTAACACTGTCGTTGGCCCTTCCTGTCCATGATGCAACTCCTCCAATAAGTTCCTCAACCAGATGGCTTGGCAAGTACATGCTGCAGCTGCGATGTACTCCGCCTCGCATGATGATAAGGCTATCGTAGCATGCTTCTTTGAACTCTATGAGAACACCGCGGTTCCCATATGATATAAATATCCGGAAGTGCTCTTTCGGTCATTCACATCACCACCATAGTCGCTATCCGAGTAGCCGAATAACTTCAACTCTCCCGCAGATGAGTACTTCAGGCCATGGTCCCTTGTCCCGTTCACATATCTCAGGATCCTCTTCGCTGCAGTGAAGTGGTCCTGCTTGGGTTCTTCCATGTACCTGCTTACTACCCCAACCGCATACTTGATGCCAGGTCTGGTGAAAGTCAAGTACCTTAGACTCCCAACCAAACTCTTGAACATCGTTGGGACCACAGCTTCTTCCTCCGAGTCCTTCCTTAACTTTGTTCCGGGATCAGCGGGAGTGGAGATAGCCTTGCTATTCTCCATCCTGAACTTCTTCAAGATCTCCTCCGCGTACTTCTTCTGCGAGATGAAGATCCCATCTCCTCTCTGTTGCACCTCCACGCCTAAGAAGTAGTTGAGCTCTCCCAAGTCTGTCATCTCGAACTCACTCTTCATCTTCCTTTTGAATTCTTCGAACATAACTGGGTTGTTCCCGGTGAATATCATGTCATCCACATATATACATAGGATCATGATATCACCATTCTTCTCCACCTTCAGATACAGAGCATACTCGTATGGGCACTTGATGTATCCATGCTTCTGGAGGAAAGCATCTATCCTCCCATTCCAAGCTCTTGCCCCTTGCTTCAGCCCGTACAGTGCTTTTGCCATCTTGCACACTTTCTTCTCCTGGCCTTTCACCACATACCCCGGAGGCTGCTCGATGTACACATCCTCCTCCAGGTAGCCATTCAGGTATGCTTCCACCGCACCCATCTGCATGATAGTCCACCCATAGTGAGCTGCCAGTGCGATGATCAACCAAATGGTGTCAATCTTCTCCACTAGGGCATAGAACTCGTCATAGTCCACTCCTTGGACTTGCCTGTAGCCCTTCACGATGAGCCTAGCCTTGTGCTTCTCCAAAGCTACATCCTTGTTCTTCTTCACCTTGTAGACCCACTTCACCCCGAGGGGTTTGTGGCCCGCGGGTGGATCGACCAGCTTCCAAGTTTCATTCTTCTTTATGGAATCCATCTCAGCGTCCATCGCCATCCTCCAAGGTTTCTCCTGGAAAGCTTCGTTGTAGAAGTGCGGCTCGCAATCTGCCAACAAACAATATAAAGAAAAATTGTTAAATGTTGGTGCTGTCTCCTCGTAGATCTCCTCCATCCTCCTCATCCTAGGTTGAAGACGATCATCCTTGCTTCCACTAGTGCTTGCTCCACTAGAACTTCCTCCACTTGAGTTGGGAGTGCAAGCTCCCCATGAATGTCCGCTAGGTGGTGATGGTGGCTCAGCCCCACCATCCTCAGCTCCTGTTTCATGACCACCTTCCTCATCATCTTCGAAGAACATCGCCTTCTTGTTCCTTATCTCCTCATCCCAGCTCTAGCAGCTGTCTTCTTCAAACAACACGTCCCTCGAGACTATGGCCTTCTCCGTCACCAGGTTGTATAACTTGTAGGCATTGCTCTCTGGAGCATAGCCCACAAAGATGCACTTCTCGCTCTTGTCATCGAGCTTCTTCCTTCTTTTGTCAGGAATGTGAGCATAAGCTACACACCCAAATATCCTCAAGTGTTTCACACTTGACTTCCATCCACTCCAAGCTTCATACGAAGTCTTGAACTTCACACTCTTTGTTGGGCACCTGTTCAGCAAGTACACCGCACATTGTACTGCTTCAGCCCAGAACATCTTTGGCAACCCCTTGCCCTTCACCATGCTCCTCGCCATGTTCATGATGGTCAAGTTCTTTCTCTCCGCCACTCCTTTCTGCTGTGGTGAGTATGCAGCAGTAAACTGATGAGAAATCCCGTTCTCCTTGCAGAACCCATCAAACAATCTAGAGGTGTACTCCCCACCTCTATCGGTCCTCAGCACCTTCAGTGGCTGACCGCTCTCCTTCCCAGCCATCGCCTTGAACTCCTTGAACTTGTCAAGGGCCTCAGATTTTTCCTTCAAGAAATACACCCAACACTTCCGACTGAAGTCATCCGTGAAGGTGATGTAGTATTTGCTTCCGCCTACTAAGGTGGTCTCAAACGGACCTGCAATATCCGAGTGAACCGGTTCAAGTAGTCTCTTTGCTCTCTGAGACTTCCCTCCTTCAAACGTCAGCCTCTTCTGCTTGCCCTTCATGCACGCCTCGCAGACTTTCTCCGGAGGTGAGATCATAGGTCGATCCTCCACCATCCTGGAGTGGGATAACAGCTTCAAGCCTGTGAAGCCCAAGTGACCCATCCGATGGTGCCACAACCATGCTTCCTTTTCTTCCTTCGTCCTCGCGAGACTTGCCGTCTCCTGAGTATCCATCTTCAGTGTAAAGAGACGGTTCACCGTCATCTTCACCTTCACTACCTCCTTTCCTTGACTGTTCTTCATCGCTAGAGACCCATCCTACAACTGAACGCAGTAGCCTCTCTCCACCAACTGCACAGGGCTCAAGATGTTAGTCTTCATGCCTGGAACATAGTACACATCATTCAGATGCACCTTCTCTCCATTCAGCTTCACAACCACCAAGCCTTTACATTCTAGCGAGATCATCGAAGCATCCCCGAAGCTAACCTCACCCCCACTGGGTTCCAGGTTAGTGAACATCTCCCTATCTCCGCACATGTGGTTACTCGCACCTGTGTCGAGGTACCACACTTCATTTCTACCTTCCTCCGCTCCTCGGTAGGTTAGGAACATCATCGGATCTCCAGCACCAGCGTTGTTCCCGTTGTTCCTAGCCTCGGCATAGTGGTTTGCCTCTTCTCTCTTCCTTGGAGCCCAATAGTCATAGCTCATATGCCCAAACTTGTTACAGTTGTAACATTGTATCTGAGACATATCTCCTCGGCCTCTTCCACGACCTCTTCCTCTTCCTCTTCCATCTTGCCAACCTCCTTGAGGTCGCTCCGCCTCTTTCTAGAAATTTTGGTTTCTACCTCCTCTTCTACCTCTGCCTCTGCCTTGATGACCTCGGCCACGCTAGACGCCTCCTCTTCCTGAACTTTCCCCAAAGTTCAACTGGGTCTGGAGTGCTTTTCCCAAGCCACTCACTTCTTCATCATCCTGCAACATCCTGTACTAATGAGCCTGTAAAGATCCTACAAGCTCGTCAACGGCCATCTCGGTGAAGTCCTTCGACTCTTCGATTGCTACCACTACATGGAGGAACTTCTTGGACATGGATCTCAACAACTTCTCCATGAAGCTCACGTCATCGATCGTCTCCCCATTGCGCTTCATCTCATTTGTGAGCGTCCGCAGACGAGTCACATAGTCACTGACCTTCTCGGTACTCTGCATCTTTGTTACTTCATATTCCGCTCAGAGGGACTGCAGCTTCACCATCTTAGCCTTGTCCACCCCTTGCATGGAGCGTTGCAACACATCCCATGCCTCCTTGGAATTCTTCGCGTCTGAGATCTTCTCAAAGGTTGCTTCGTCAACCCCTTGGTACAACAAGAAGAGAGCCTTCTTATCTCCCTTCCTTGCCTCCTTTAATGCCGTCTTCTGGGCGTTAGTCAACGCCGCCTCTGCTGCAGCAGTGCGCTCCTCATACCAATTCTCCACTATATCCCACAACTCCTTTGATGCGAGTAGTACTCTCATCTGGATGCTCCAGTTCCCATATTTTGTTTTTGTCAACTTGGGGACTTGCCCCGGCATGGCTCCACCCGTCTCCATTGCTTCTACTACTCAAACCTTCCGAGTCACCGCAAAGGTTTGCAACCTCGCTTTGATACCACTTGTTGGAAGCGACACGTGCACGCGAGTTCACTCCCACTTCACTACTTCTCGCAGCGAAAACCCTCCGGCGAGTTTACTACCAACCTCCCTTTCACTCCCGGCGAGATACACCTACTCTACACGGGCGAGCACCTCCACTTCAAGCCTCCGGCGAGTACAACCTCCACTCGCACCGGCGAGCTCTCTCAACCCACGACGAGCACCACCAGCGAGCTGCGACTACGAGTCCCACGAAAGCTGCTGCGAGCTCGAAGATCGCAAGACAAAAATTCGCTGCTTCCTCTTGCTCGACTAACTTCGACCGGCGAGAATAGTGAGCCCGACGAATGTCGACCTGCTCTTGTGCGAGCTCGACGAATGCGAGACAGAACTCGCTGCTGCTACACACTTGCGAGCTTGACGAACTTCGACCGGCGCGATCACGAATGCGAGACCGACCAGGTCAACTTCTCAAACTCGCTGCACTCTTGCGAGAGTGGGCTGCGACCAAGCAGTGGCGAGAGAAAATATTCCTGTAGGAATTAAAACCTCTCCCGCTTTCTCTCTACGCTCTCCCTCTCTCTCTCTCAAAAATCTGTTGGAAAGGCTTTCTATTCATCGCAACTTTACAAACACAAATACAAGCCTATTTATTGGCAAAGAAAAATTACCAATTCTCTCTCCATAATAAATGCTCTCTCTCTCCTCCTTTTCTTTTAAAACAAAATACATAAAATAAAAACAGTTGACTAAGTCAAACATGTAACATCCCCCAAACAGCTGGACCCCTAAGTTGGTTTTGTCATGACTAGGTCATGACAAAACCATAGGAAGAGCTCAAGACCTTGTGAACATAGGTGAGAAGGAGAAAACCCAAGTGGTCTGCAAATCACAATTTTCAGATACCAAGCCTAGGGTTGGACTTTAGGGCCCCACCTTGAACCTTGACCCCACAATATCATCCCTAACCCATTAGAGGTCTCCTTGAAGCACCAGTGACCTATTGGGGTCAACCTAAGAGGCCAATTTGACTAAATTTAACCTTAACCCTAAATTGGTCAAAGTGCCCTAATAAGGGGCAATTCACCCTCACCTTGTCAAATTGACCCTACCTAGACCTTTCTAACCTTTAAGGGAAGTCAATGGAGCCCAAGCCACCCTTTGGGTCAACCCAATTGGTCAATTTGACCAAAGTCAAACTCAAGCTTAATTTAGGTCAAAATACCCCACAATAACCTAATCTAGCCCAATCCATTTGGGCTAGGCCTAATTAAGAGATCCATCATCTAGTGGGCCTGCCATTTTCTGAATTTTACCTCTTAAAAATCTGTAATTGGTGAGTAGGAGAGAGAAAAGGGAAGTTTCCCCCAAATCAGAGAGAGAGAAAGAGAGCATTCATGGGATTAAATGCAATTGATCCTTCAAATCCCTCCCCAATAGATGGGATTCACTCCCTCTATCAGTTATAAGAAGTTTAGGAGGTTTTCCAGCCCACATGGGGGCTGATTTTGGCGGTTTTAACCATGGTTGAAATTCTCCTTTGATGGCCATTAATGGCATTCAAGGTATAACCACCCCTCTCTCTCGATTAAGATCTCTATCATCTTCAAAAGACTGAGAGGAGTGAAACCCTCAACCTTCCATAGGAAATCGTGTAGTGGAGGCTCAGATCGGCAAATAGCACAACTTGAAGGGGGCGGCCATGGCAAATCCGGGAAGCAACCACCATCAAGCCCGATTGAAGGTCTGGTTCTTCTCCTCTCTCTCAGTGGATAGATCTTATCAAGTTGGCCGCAAGGATTGGGGCCAATTGGCCCCCAATCTGGTAGGCCGAGAGCTCCGTTTTTTGAGCTTAAATCCCGACCTAAAACCCCTGTTCCGGCCACCTCCGGCCGACCAACCATCGTTAATCGCCGGCCACCACCTCGATGAAGGTGGTGGTGGCATTGGCCGCCCGGGGTGGCGCTTAGGTGGCCGGGAAAACAAGGAGGAAGGCAGCCCAGGCGTGGTTGATCCCAGCTGTTGACTGGAGGAAGAAGACGGCCTGATACCGTCCAAAGGTGCTTCAAGATCTGTGCAAGATCTTATATTAAATGTTATACTGTTTACGTTATTTCATTTAATTAGTCGAACGAAATATTTCGTCGCACGAAAATTTGCTCTGCTTTCGTCGAGCGCTGATATCAATTAGATTAGTCGAGCGCTGTTATAATAGAATTTAGTCGAGCGCTGTTTAACTTTGTATTAGTCGAGCGCTGTTATTCTCTGATTTAGTCGAGCGAATATTTCGTTGAACGCTGATGTGTTCAGCGTTCGTCGAGCGCTGTTATTCGTTAACTTAGTCGAACACATTTAGATGTCAACTTAGTCGACCGCAGGAAATAATTCGTCTAACGAATAATTCGTAGAATGGGAGGTGTTCAGCTTTCGTCGAGCGCTGTATATCTTTCATCGAACGCATAAACAGTTATATAATTAAATGTTTATAGGATTTCTGTCACACCCTTTTTGCTGTAGTTTAATTTAATTGTTAAAAATACTAGATCGCCTCTTATTAAAAAGTGTCCAACACCAAAGTTGTATCCCTTAGGGTCTACTTTAGTTTAAAATTTGTTTCAGCCCAAAAGGAGTACTGTAGCTCCCTATAGAGACAAAATGGTGGGACTGGTCCCTAGGGTAGGGCAGTCACACTTTCCTTCATATCTTTTTATTGGTAGATGCTATAGCCTTGATATTTAAAACCTAGGCTAGTCTCATGCACCCACACAACATACTAAAAGATGGGATTTTTATGAGAACCTTTTTCTAAGGTTTTTGAGATAATTTCATAAATAATATATTAATTAATTAGTGGGTCAAAAGACCTCCAATGCCCTCCAAATTTTGGTGGATGCTCCTTAGGGTTATGTTATGACCTAGGTAAAAATATCAGCCCAGTTGGGACTGTTTTGGTTGGGTAATTTGTAAACCCAAGTTAGGTTTAGTTGGGACAAAGTTAGGGCATGGTGTTTACCTTGGAATTTTGTGGCCAAATCTCCTCACCATGAGATGGAACTTTGTCCACTGGTTTAGGATCACCTAAAGTATCCCTATGAGTGGTTTGGGGTGGTATAGAGGTGATTAAGCCCTAGAACACTAGTTTTATTCCTAGGTGTGCATTTAGAACCTTGTGAAGGCCATGTGGTCAAAAATGCCTGGATGGTTATGAAACTTGGTGGATAGGTTCATAGGATATAAATAGGCCCTGGGTAATTTTATAGGAATTTTGGGAGCAATTATTCCCTTTGAATTAGGTCATAATCGCTTTAGAGCAATTTCTTATCAGAGATGATTACAGGATCAAAATGCCTTGGATGATGATGAAACTTGGGTAGTGTCTATGTTATCATGATATACACATTTGGTAATTTTTGTGTATTTAATTGAATGATTTAACCTGTACTTCATTCACAAGGCACCTATTTTGATTTATATTTAAGAAAAATAATTGAGGGTCCAATACTCATTGTTAAATTGTTCAAATTGGTGATAGGACATTTCAGAGCATTAGAAAGCTCTGTGAATTTTTATAGAATTTTTGAAACCTTAAATCAGTAGGCTACTTCACAATTCATTTCATTTGAGGTTTTTTTCAAGTATTTATTTTAGTGAGACAGTGATTTCCTTAAATCCTGAAACTTAGTCAGTAGCCTTTTCTGACGAATACAAGAGTTTGGTATTTTTCCCATAATTTTAGTGTTGATCTTTTTGGTGGTTCCTTCATAAAATTACAATTTTGGATGGATGGTAAATAATTAAATTAGAGGACAATCCTTACTGTAAAAATATGATATGCTGTATTTGCTATTATTTTGTCATCCTAGAATTATCATGATTTTTGAAGATCCATATCATGAGAATTTATTATACTTCATGTTCAATTTCATACCTGGCAAATGTTTGGAGAAATTAAGATAAATGCTAAATAAATTAGGAAAAATATCATTCTCTGGATTTAGTCTTATAACATCATAATAGACCTCAAGTAAATATCTTGAGTTAGTTGGATGAATATTTGGAGTACCTCTAGTTGTAAGCTTCATATAGTTAGTTTGGTCTGCGTTTAGTAAAACTGTGGAACTTGGGTAACTAGTGGCCTACTAAGTGGGAATGGCATGCAGTTGGTGTACATGGTCAAGATAAAGAGATTTAGGCCACCAGAAAGGGGTTTAGGTGATGAGAGTGTGCTTAGTGAGTTAAGGGTAAAGTGGTGCCCGGGATTGACGAAAGATCGTCTTTCCCTTAGCCTGTCATAAAATGCTTAGGGGTAATTCAAGTGTAATAACAAGGAGGTTGTTCTTATGGGTAGATACCAACAACACTAAGTGTCTTGAGAAAGGGAACTTTGGGGTGTCATCCCATTACAGTTCCTAGTACCGTAGCGAGCCCTTACAGGGTAATCCTCGGGATGTCCAAGATTAACCAAAAGTCGTTCCTGTACCACTATCACCTGCTCTTTGTTATACCCCTTGCTGTCCTCCGCTTCATCCTCCCGCACAGAGCCTAGGAGCCATTGGGGGTGGTGTGGGGAACATAAGGCTTAGTCTTTTTGACTAACGGTCGGTGGACCATATCATTTTAGGAGAACGAGGAGACGCAGCAGCACCAGAGGCTGGTGCAGAAGGAGGCGGGCCAGCCTATTACAGGAGCACCAGATTCAGGATCAGTGAGTGATTAGTAGTTAGCTTTTGCGAGTGATCTTGTAGTGAGGACATGATGTACAGGGCATATGCCCTTTATTATTGTAACAATCTTTTATTCAGTTATTATCTGTGGACATTTACCTTTATGGTTTTATATTTCATGTTGATTCTGTGCACTTGTCTTCTTTAATGTACTTTTCTTTATGATCGATTTGGACGGCAGGATCGGTGTTTTGTAGTGGTGACCTTCCCGAGTGAAGGTGTCACCGCAAAGCGGCAGTTCTGGGCCTAAGACCCGGTGTTTGAAAAAAATGGGGTCTTACAAAACAAGACCAAAGCCAACAATTTCATCATGCCAAAAATGCTTGCACATTAGATTGACAAAACTGTTCACATCCCAAAGAAACTGTGACGAGCATCGATGAAGAACCCAAAACAACCCATGCTGGAAATGCTTGATAATTAAAGAGTGTAAGAAAATGGTGAAACTGATACTCTTAGAAGCAAACAAATTCCACTTGAGCATTTTGTCAAATATGTTATGAACATGTGAAAAAAATCCCTTCTGAACATTAGAAAAGTAGAGAAACAACCTTAGAAAAATCTCTTCTGAACATTTTACAATCAGTACCAGCTCATGTAAGAAGATTACCTGTAAGTAGACGGAGGGCTTCATCGGTGCAGCAGACGGAGGAATTAACAGAGGGCTTCAGCGGGATGTTGGAGGGCTTCGGCAGTGCAGAATGCTGGAGGGCTTCGACGGAGGCTCTATCAAGGAGAGTGGAAGAAAGGATGCATCAAAATGTGGTAGAAAGGAGGTGCATGTATATGGACTGCATTTGGCGGGAGATGGGCTTTCGGCAGTGCAGCAATCGAGAGGCGGCACAGTGCTTTCGGCGGGGTGCTTTGTGGCAAAGGAAGAGAGGAGGGGGGATGGAATGAGAGAAGAGGGTTGGCACTGGCGGGAGGAAGAATGAATAGGGGCAGGCTTTCGGCGTGGCGTAGGTATGGCGTGCGACAGTAGATGAAAAGAGGAGGGGTTCTGAGTTTTTTTATTATTTTCCTTTGTATTGATTTTTGTATGGAATTACCAAATAGCTTAGTATTTTGAATTGAGGGGGGCATTTTGTTGAGGGCATTCTTGTCCCAAAAATTTTACACCATGACACCTTTGGTCTTCCCTTATATAATAAAGATATATATATACATACAGTGGAAAAATACATAATTGATTTCTTTTCATCTTACATGAGCATGAGGACCCAATAGCCCATGCTAATGATATGCGAGTTTTTAAATTTGGTGTACAACAATAGCTACAGCGTTCACAACATCAGACTTTTCTTCCTTAGGAACATCATCATTAGGATTTTCAGCAACCATGGATTCTCCCAATGGTTCTGTCATTTGGTCAGGAACAACATTTGGATCTCCCTCCACCTCAATTTGTACAAGGGATTGACTAGTGTTTAGTCCTATAGATGTCTCGGTGCGGTAGTTGAATACTGTGATAAAAAATCCAATGGTTGAGATTAGCTCTGTATCGAAAGTTTGTCTAGACGATAAAGTCTCCATGCCGTCTTGACATCTAGCTGATACATAATTTATGTCATCTTAATATCACGCCGACATAGTCAATACTTAGAGATTTCTCCTACATTTTTCTAAAGTACTTCCATAACTATTAGTAATATCTTTAAGTTGGCTTCTTATTCCAGTCATGTGCCTGGAACATCCACTATCCAAATACCCGAGAGGATTTTTGTTGGCCTTCAGACTATCCTGCAAAACCAATTAGTTTACCTTAGGAACCCAAACCATCTTGGTTCCTAGGTTCTTGTTAGTTCTGATAACTGAATAATTTCTAACAGAACTATTGGCAAGCTTCATAGTTATTGCCCTAGGCACTATTGGATTGAACCAATAGCTTATGCCAAAATTGACCAATCTTACCACAGAACCATCACTCAAATATATTATACCCTCTCTTCTGAGTCACCTTTTGAGTGGAGTGGGATGTTGATGACTAGAAGATCAAGCTACGACATTCTTTGCATTTCCAAGATAAATCTTGTGGTTGTGTGCATTATAGAACTGGGGTTGAACAATCACATAATTTTTCTTTGAGATAGGCTTTTGTAGAATAACTTTTTATTTCCCTTTGACTGATGGTGTTGTTGAACAAGACAAAAATGGTCCATGATTTCTCATCTAAATTTCCTCATGTGGTGCTTTAAGACACTTAATCCAATGTTAGATCTTTTTATGAAATTTTGTGGCTATTTTGTTCCACTTGTAGAGCACTCATTGTATAGATATTCATAAGGGAGATCAAGATCATATGAGTTATTGGCAATATAACCTTTTTGAATATGGTCTGAATTTCAGGAGTCTTGCCACTATTTATTGGAACATGTATTTCGAATATCTTGGTTTGAGAATAATAAATACCATTGTATTTGATCATACCTATCGTGTTTTTATAGTGTGCAAGAACCACAGGTAACAAGCCCATATGAAGATGATGAAGAATGACGACGATGCTCATAAAAGTGCAGCTAACGCCAGGAGGTAATAACTAACGCTGACGCTAGTGCTGATGATGCATGGAAAGCTAACAATAAATAGTTTGAACGCGTAGAATGGCGGGAAAGAGCTTAAAATAAGCAAGTGTTACCGTCGGCGTTAAAACTAACGTCGGGCGATAACATTTGGAAACACCACCAATCTGTCATTGATCAAGGAGCAGAAAAGTATGGAGATCCACATCACTGTCTTAATATGGATACCGCTTGGCATTGATGCTAACATGATGGGGACCATCCCTTCAGCCCCTCTCTTTCCCCTACCCCTGTTGATGAAGACCCCTTCGCCGAGCTTCTCTTGGCAATGGATGACGCTGTTGAAGACCCCTACCTCTATTCGGGTAGGGATATTGATGTTGTTGAAGACCCCTACCTCTTCTTGGGTGGGGATGATGTTGCTGCGATGACGACCGAGTTGGATACTATTACTGCGGTGAAGTACTTGGAGCCGCCACCTCCAGACGAGGACGAGCCACTACGCTATGTTGCTACGGATGGGCTTCCACCACTTGATCGGACGGGACGAAACGATGACGTGGAGCCCCCTTCACACTTGAAGGTGGATTCGGATGACGTTGAAGACCCACCATAGATCTTCCCCGGAGCCCGTCTACTTATTTTTATCTGCGTTGCTTATCGTATTTACTTATGTTATTGTTTTAGGACTGTTTTATTTTGGCCTGCGTTTAGCCGGCCATTGCTGCATTTTTGTTGGTCTGCATTTAGCCGGCCATTGTTGTGTTTATCTTTTGGGCTGCGTTTAGCAACCATATGCATGTAAGCCTATAAATAGGCTAAATTTCTTTCTAATTTCAGATTTTTGACTAAATGAAAATTAAAATCCTTCCTTTGGAACCCTAGCTGCTATTCCGCCTCTCCTTCTTCCTCTCGTGGTCGCCGCCCCTAGGTGGATTCTTCTTGGCCGCCGGCCGCCCCCTCTCCCCCCTTCTTCTTCTTGTTTTCTCTCCTCGACTACTCCTTGTTTTTCTATTCTTTTCTCTTGCGTCCAAGGTCGAGCCCTTCCTCATCTCTCCAAAGATTTCTCTCGGCCAACATCAAGCAGCAAGAAGACCCCCTATTTAGGCCAAGGCAAGGTGAGCCCAAGGGCTTGTTCGTGGTGGCGGAACTTGAAAGCGGACGTGCACGGGAACGAAGACTCTCCCTCCAGTGGCCACCCTCGTGGATAACTCCAGGATCTCTACATCTCGGATCTCTTATTCCGGGCGGGGTAAATCCTCTACTCTCCTTGTTGTGAGATTTCTTAAAGCTTAAGTGTGGTGGCTAGGATTTGTGACGGGTTTTTTTCCAACGAACGAAATATTTCTCGCATTCGTTTTTTTTTCCACAGTGATTTGAAATAATCTAGGACCGTTTTATTTCGCCGGGGTGCGGCGATCCCCTTTGTTTTCGTTGGGGAAGATCTTCCTATTTTCTGAAGTCTTGTTTTTCGAAGGATCTTCTTTGGTACAACACAATCGCTTGTCCGGACGCAAACATTCGTCCTTTTAGCTTGACGGATCCCGGCTTATCGCCGACGATTCGATCTTGTCACGGAGTTGCTATCCATACGCGTACGAAAATTAATAATAAGTTTAGTCGAGGGCTGCGTTTAAGTTGGTTTGGGAAGAGCGGAGCGTTAATAGTTGTTGTTCGTAGTCGCGTGAGATCGCCAGTAACCTGCATCATAACACCGAGCGTTAAGAAGGCTTGACTAAATTGAAGCAGCAAGTTTCTAATTTTGGTTCGATCCGTGTGCCAGCCACTTTCCTAAAGAGGCTACCGCCCGGCAGTAATGTTAACATTGGCGCTAGGATCCGAGTCTATTTAAAGAGCAAACCACCTCCTTCCACAAAGATGAACCAGAGACACAACTTCTATACATTCTTGAGAGCCTCCTCTCTACAGTCGATAGAACTCTGTCAATGCTGGTAAAGGCAAAGAACTCGAATAAGTATCGATCATGCTTACTCTACGCGAAGGTCGTGTGCATATACTATGGAGATCACTTCGGTGCCCCTTCGTCATCATCTTCGAGTTCAACTTTTTGAGGGAGTTTTTATTGACTATTTGAATTGATCGTTTCATTGTTATAGTAGAGAAATTTGCCCGTGTGTGGAATCTATGTATTGAGTGAATTAGGGATAAACTCACATGTCAACGCGTTTAGGTCTTGAGAGGCATAGGGGTAATTCACCCGGTGGTTGGCGACTAGGTCTGTGTGCAGCTTTGGGAGAATTCACCACGAGTGTATGGCGACTAGGTCTAGGTTTAGATCTAGGGGTGGCTTGAGGCCTTATCCAGGGATAGATAGGCTAGAGACAACTATTCCTTGGGAGAAGGGTAGGTATAGAAACCCAAAAAGGTCTTTCGATCGCCTCATTTACATGCATCATTGGGATCAAAGTTTGTAAACATTTTAAATGCAATAAAATTATCTTTTACTCTAATTTTGGTTTTATATCTCTGATCATATTAATACAAAGAAAAAGGAATTCTTTGTCGTTAATGTCAAGCGTTAACTCTTAATGCCAGGGTTAGCAACAGAGACTCCATCTCTCCCATTTACAACACTGTGAAAACAATTGTTTCTTAAAAGAATACGGTCTTATCTTAAGTAAAATATTTTCAACATAAAACTATATTTCTATTTATAATAAATTATATTAAAACCCTTATTCACCCCCCCCCCCCCCCCCCCCCCCGCCTCTAAAGGTGCCTATAGATCCAACAAGTGGTATCAGAGTAGGTTATTCCAAATCGGTCTAAGAACCGGGAATAATGACGCTCCATGATCTAGCTTTTCATGAGGGGCAAGGGATAAGTAGACATCCATTATTTACTGGTTCAGACTATAACTAAAGGAGGATTTGAATGTGTTTTTTTCTTATGACTTTAGATATAGAAGTCTGGGCTTGGGTAGAATAACAGTATACTCCTCCTACAATTGTAGTTGGAGAAGAGACCATGGAAACGCCTAGAGATAAATGGGATGATAGGGATAAGGCTAGGTGTAAAAATAATGTTAAAGCATTGAATGCTCAATTATGTGTCTTAGATAGAACGAAATTTAATCATGTTTGTACTTGTGAAACTGCCTTTGATATTTAGAATTTATTAGAGCTAACTCAAGAAGGTACATCCCAGGATAAGGACTCAAAGCACTTTTAACTAGAGCCCGAATATGAGAAATTCTGGATGAAGTAAAATGAAGATGTGGGCACCATGTACACAAGGTTTACAAAGATCGTGAATGCATCAGGGTTCTTGGAAAGACCTTTTCCAATGGCGATCTTGAAGGAAGATACTAAGAACTCTCCCTCCATATTTCAATCCGAAGGTGACGACCATCTCCAAATCACACGATCTAAAGCGGCTCCAAATTGAGAGCCTCATTAGGAATTGTAAAACCCAGGTGGTGGAACTCAAGATCCAACACTAAGAGTACAACATGGAGCCGAAAAAGAAAGCATTGGCGCTGAAATAAAAAACTGAGGCCGACGACGAAGAAAACGATGATGAAGAAAGTCTTTTGGTGAAGAACCTCAAAAGGTTCATGTGGAATCCCAAAAGAAGAAACATTTTCCGTAAATACTTCACCAAAGGGTCCAACAAGCAAGGGTCATGGAAGAACAAGGCGAGCCATGAAGATAAGGAGCAATCTCTTCCTGAGTGCTTCAATTTCAGGAAGACCGAACACATCCGAAGTGAGTGCCCAAAAATTCTAAATAAGGAGAAAGAGAAGAGGCACAAAAGGAAGGACAAGAAGAAGAATAGGTATAAGACTTTCGAGGAGTCAAGCGCAACAACTTCAAGCGACGATGAGGAGGCAAACATATACCTCATGAGAAGAAGCGATGAACCATCAGACGATGATTGTAGTCTCCAAAGCGGCGCTGAGGTACTTCATGTTAAAAATTTTAATAAGCAGAAAATGGGAACTAGGTCGCAGGAACACTTCAACCATACCAAGCACCAGAAACAAGAAACAATGAAGGAACAAGAAAAATTTTCTATTAACTATCTTATGTACATTGCGAGGTATACATGTAGAGACATGATTTAGTAGTACACCAAATAAGGAGAAAGAAACAAACTACAAGAAGCTGGCGGTTACAAACTGAACCCGCCAAACTTCCCGGCTAACAAAGTTGTCTGTGTAAACCGCCAAGTCGCCAAGTTGACCGCGCGACTAACCGCGAAATCAACAACCGACAACTGAACACGCGGACTACCCATTATTTCAATGCTCACTCTGTTCGCCCAAGCAAGGCCGCCTGACTGTAGTCACTTGGCCTCTTCTAATCGCTAACAAGCTGCTGAAAGACTGAACAAAAAATAGACCGGCAAAGGCAAACCGCCTAACCGTCGCTGTCTGATCTTTATCGAAAGCTGAAATGAGCCAATGATAAAATTGCCTTGTCGCTAAACGCGACCTCCTGCTACTACCCACCGTTGACTGCTACCGACTTATCCGCTGCGGTCTCCTCTGATCAAATCAGAACCACAAGCAAGCCGCACAACTTGCAAACACAACAAAGGCAAAACTCAAACCGCGGGAACAAAAGTTCTATTCGCACCACAAACTCGCGAGCTCTCACTTACTGTTCAAGTCTTATTCATAGCTCTGGTGGAGGTCCTATTTATAGTAGAGGTGAGGAGTGCGGTCACTGCCTATGCGATAGGATAACCGCCCACCAACAACAGCGGGTAAAAAACAACTCGCGCGACTTGCTAAGTTAACCCTGCAGAATAGTTCGCCGGATTAATAATAAGCCGCACGGACTACTCGCAAACTCCAGTAACACCAGCAGAAACCTATCAATCCGCGAGCAAAGAACCGGCCAGAGTAGTAACACCTGGATGTAACCGCGAATGCTAACCGCCCGATTACAACCAGATAACTGACCTTATATGGTTAAATGATCAAGACAACCAACCACTGGCTAACTGCCAGTCCACAGCGGGAAGACAATCCACGCGGTCTTCATACCAGACTGCCCGACTTCTGCGGTTTACTAGACCGCCCGGTCTGATGCTAAGACCACCCGACTTCCACTTGCACTTCAAAATTCAACACTCCCCCTCTAAGTGGGAAGTGGAAGTCAGCCCAAGCAAACCTCATAACCGAGTAAATGGTGCCTTCGCCATCGGCTTCGTGAAGATGTCAGCGACATTGTCCTCACTCCGCACATGCTCAACCATCAAAGATCCCTCCAGCACCTTCTCCCAAATGAAGTGATACTCGATCTCGATGTGCTTGGTCAGTGCATGACAGACTGGATTATTAACCAATTTGAGAGCACTCTCATTGTCACCACGCAGCAGAGTAGGACCTCAAACCTCCTTATGGACATCCTCCACCAATCTCCCAAGCCAAATGGCTTCCTAAGCTTCTAAGGCCGAAGCCTTGTACTCTGCTTCAGTGGCAGAGATGGACACATAAAACTGCTTCTTGCTGCACCATTAAATAGCCGCCGATCTGCATAAGAAAACATAACCAGACGTCGACTTTCGATCGTCTGAATCTCCCCCATAATCGGCATCCATGTAACCATGCAAACAAAAGCTCGTGTCTCTCCCATAAAGGAGACCCACGATTGAGGTCGACTTCACGTAGTTCAGAATACTCTTTTCCGCTACCAGATGAGGTTTCCGTGGTTCCGCCATATACCGACTTACCCTGCCAATTGCATATGCAATATCTGGTCTGGTAATTGTCAGATATATCAGACTCCCGACAAGAGCCCGGAACACCAATGGATCAGGAAGATTCCTCCCCTCATCCCGCCAAAGTTGTAGACCAACCTCCAGAGGAGTAGAGCTGCTCTTCCCATCCTGCATGCCAAATCGCTTAACGATCCGCTCCGTATAACCTTTCTGGGAAACAAGCACACTGCTGTCTTTCCTCTCCACCTAGAGTCTAAGGAAATGGTGAAGCTCCCCCAGATCCTTCATCTCAAATCTGATAGCTAATTCATCTTGAAGCCTAGCTATCTCAACTTCCGAGTTCCCCATGACGATCATATTGTCCACGTACAACAGAACCAAGACTTACATCTCCCCAATCTTGTTTACGAACAGACTTGATTCTAAATCTGAAGCAAAGTATCCGCAGAACTGGAGATATTCTGCGATCTTCCCATACCACGCCCGAGGCGCTTGCTTCAACCCGTAATGACCCTTTTTGAGCTTGCAGACGTGTCCTGGATGAACTTTCGATACATATCTTGGTGGCTGAACCATGAAGATATCCTTGTCAATCTCGCCGTATAAGAAGGCATTCTTTAAGTCGAGTTGCCAAATCTTCCATCCTTGGCTAGTTTCCAATGCAATCACCACACGTACCGAAGTCATCTTGGCTACTAGACTGAACATCTCTTCATAGTCTTCTTCGTACTATTGAGAGAACCCTCGAGCTACAAGGCGAGCCTTATACCGCTTGATACTCCCGTCAGCTTTCTTCTTCAACTTATAAACCCACTTGCATGTCACAGGAGTAATGTCATCAACCTTGGGCACAAGGTCCCAGGTCTCATTATTCTTGAGGGCAGCCATCTCCTCATCCATGGCATCTTCCCACTCCTTGACTCCAGTGGCATCTTCAAATCATGATGGCTCTCGCTCATCCAGGGGGCCAGCAAAGAAACATGAGATGAAGCTCACCTGATTTCCCCTGTATACTGAGATGGTGGAATAATAGTCATCTTGGACCTCCTCAGAGTTTTACTCTGATCCACCTCTTCTATTGTAACTTCTGGACTAGCTCTTTTCCCAGGCACATTTGGAGCATTGCTCCCCCTGCTTCCATAACCTGAAGCACCTGTCCCAAAGCTAGAAGCAACTGGAGAACCTGGAGAAATAGGAAACTCCACCAGAACATCCCTTGCAGCTTCTTCTGGTCCACCATCCAACCTGCTTTCTTGTAGCTCAACAGAAGAGCTACCCTGGTATGATGTTAATTCATCAAATACCACAGCTCTTGAGACCACAGCTCTCCATGTCTCAGAATCCATGCATCTCCAGCCCTTCTTCCGGTCATCATAACCGACGATGACTAGCTTCCTTGCTTTCACATCTAGCTTCATTCTAAGAGTATCCGGGACATGCACGTAGCAGGTAGATTCGAACACTCGAAGGTGTTCCACCAAAGGATTTTCCTTGAACATTAACTCATGAGGGGTCTTCATGCTGATAGGACTTAGAGGCATCCGATTGATGACATAAGTTGCACAAGATATTCCCTCTGCCCAGAAGGACTTTGGGATACTCTTGGCATAAAGCCAACATTTGCAGGTCTCCATCAGATGACGGATATTCTGCTCTGCAACTCCATTCCATTGTGGAGTATGAGCACAAGAGAGATCTCTCCGGATGCAATGCTTTCTGCAGAAGTTAAAGAATGCATTTGAGGTGAACTCCCCTCCATTGTCGGTTGTAAACTTCTTGATCCGCAGGTTAAGCCGACCTTCCACCAGCTCCTTGAACTCCACAAACTTTTCAAAGGCTTCCGACTTCTCCTTCAGAAAATATACCCAAGTATATCTAGTGAAGTCATCAATCAAGACTAGCATATATCTTCTACCTCCAAGACTGACATTTGCGGTAGGTCCAAACAGATCACCATGAATACACTCCAATGGTGTTTTGCATCTGCTTTGTGATTTGTCGAATGGAAGACATTGAACCATACCATATTGACAACCTGCACAAACATGACCTTCACCAAAAGAAGACAAGCTAGACAGACCTCCTACAAGGCCTCTTCCCTCCATAGCTTTCAACATCTCCATCCTAACATGTCCAAGTCTTTCATGCCAGATAGCAATGCTATCATTAGTCCTCATCTTATCAACATAGGAACTTGTAGATAACACAAATAAGTCCTTCACCCGCTTTCCAACATGAGTGACTTCTACCTTCACCGTTGACACTTTCTGAAGAAATTTCACTTCTATTGGACCAAACAGAACATGATAGACAACATCAACTGCGTTGGTCACCGAGAAGAGGTTTTTCGTCATCCCCGGAACATGATAGACACTCTTCACTATGAGTGGACTTCTATCTCTGTTCAAAGAAACTATACCCTCCTTCTCTACAATATGTATAGTATCATCAGCAGTAATGATAACATCATTACCTGAGTATGCTTGCAACGTGGAAAACTTTGACTCATCCCCGGTGAGGTGATGACCATACCCATATTCCACTACCCAATCATCTTGATAGTTGATGGAAGCCAATGCCCGGGCACAAGTGCCATCATGAAAGCTCCATCACCCCATCTACCTTCAACAGTGGAACCCGTCTCCTCCTTACCTGCAGCATGCCCTGGCTGAAGATTGACTTTACAGTCTCTCTTGAAGTGACCAAGTTTGTTGCACCTATAACATCTCGTCCCTTCATTCTTCTTCCCATCAGACTTAGGAGCATAACTCCTCTCCTGCTGATATGAAGTAGATGGACCATCGCTAATAGATGACTTCTTCTTGTTGTTCCATCTCTTCTTCTTGCCCGAATATAGAACCTCGCTTTCTCCCCCAAAGATAGATATACCTGCCATCTGCTTATCCAAACTCTCTTGCGAAGCAAGTATGTTCTCCAGCTCCAGTAACGATGGCTGATTGGCCCAGCCTTGCACAGAAGTAACAAAGGACACATACTCCCTCCACAAGCCGCAGTTTATGTGCCTCTTCAGCTTCGCTTCTAATATAGGCTCATCCGGGTCCAATGCCGATATCTCTGAGCACAAGTTCTTCATCTTCAAGAAGAACGTTGAAATGGAAAAGTCACCTTGAGTTGCCTTAGCCAACTCATTTTCCAAGAACTGAAGTCGAGCTACATTCTTCTAATTGAACAAGCCATCCAAGTCTGTCCAAATTTCAGTAGTTGACCTACATCCAATGATGTGGTCAAACAACTCCGGAATGATGTCTCGCTTTAGAGTGAATTCTGCCTTTGCATTTGTTCTCTTCCAAGCCTTCACGAGCTCAGCATTCCCCTAAGCGGCAACTACAGCTTGCCTTGCTTCTCCTCCGACTACCTCCCATAAGTCCTCGCCAAGCAGATATCTCTCCATGCATGACTTCCACTTTTTAAAGTTAGTCTGCGTAAGGAGCTCAATACCAAGACCTCTAGCATATCCTCCTTCCATTGTTATCTCACTGATTGACAACCTACTTGCAGAAACCCAAGCAGAAGACAATGTTGATTACTGCTCAGAAACCTACCTCTGATACCATGTTTAAATTTGTAATAACCAGAAAATGGGAACTAGGTCGCAGGAACACTTCAACCATATATACCAAGCACCAGAAACCAGAAACAATGAAGGAACAAGAAAAATCTTGTATTAACTATATTCTGTACATTGCGAGGTATACATGGCAAGACATGATTTACCCGTACACCAAATAAGGAGAAAGAAACAAGCTACAAGAAGCTGGCAGTTACAAACTGAACCCACCAAACTGCCCGACTAACAAAGTTGTCCGTGCAAACCGCTAAGTTGCCAAGCTGACCACGCTACTAACCGCGAAATCACCAACCCGCAACTCAACACAAAAACTACCCATTATTCCAATGCTCAGTCCGTTTGCCCAAGCAAGGCCGCCTGACCGCATTCACTTGGTTGCTTCTAACCGCGAACAAGCCGCTAATAAACTGAACAGAAAAATAGACAGGCAAAGGCAAGCCGCCTAACCGCCGCGGTCTGATCTTTATTGAAAGCTGAAACAAGACAAAGAGAAAACTGCCTTGTCGCTAACCGCGACCTCCTGCTGTTACCCACTGTTGACAGCTACTGACTTATCCAGTGCGGTCTCTTCCGATCAAATCAAAACCACAAACAAGCCGCACAACCTGCGAACACAGCAAAAGAAAAACTCAAACCGCGCCAACAGAAAGTTCTATCCGCACCACAAACTCGTGAGCTCTCACTTACTGTTCAAGTCTTATTCTTAGCTTCGGTGGAGGTACTATTTATAGTAGAGGTGAGGAGTGCGGTCACCGCCTTCGCGATATGATAGTCGCCCACCAACAATAGCGGGTAGAAAACAACTCAAGCGATTTGCTGAGTTAACCCTGCAAAACAGTTCGCCGGCTTAATAACAAGCCACGTGGACTACTTGCAAACTCCAGCAACCCCTGCAGAAACCTTCCAATACGCGAGCAAAGAACCGGCCAGAGTACTAACACCTGGATGTAACCGCGAATGCTAACCGTCTGATTACAACAAGATAACTGACCTCAGATGGTTGAAGGATCAAGGCCACCTGCCACTGGATAACCGACAGTCCACATCGGGAAGACAACCTGTGTGTTCTTTGATGCGATGACGGCAAGTGCACTGGTCATACAAGTAATAAAAGTTGGGAGAGACTCCCTGAATATCGTTCTCAGAGGAGTGCAAGTTGGGTTGTATGATTTCTCGTTAGGAAATTAATTATAAAGATTCCTATGCAATTAATTAAAAAAAGGGTTTGATCTTGGTTTTCCTAATTTAACAACTGTGAAAGAAAATGTGGGCCTAAAGCACCGCTTCACTTGGTGGGATGGAATATATGCCGCAGTGTCGTGCTTCGGTAAGCGAGTGGACGAGAAGGCTAGCGGATGGATGATTTGTAACCAGCAGAGTGAGGGTCGTAGGCACCTCATTATGGAACATGCAACTAGCAATTGCTAGTGCGGTTCACAATGGAGTAGTGGAGTGGATGGTGGAATGGGGCACTCCTCAGTTCACTTTAACCCCAACAAATCTCAAAAACATGAAATCATATTAACTAAAACACAGTGTTCATAAACATCATCCAAATTAACACACATATAAGGAAAACTCTGAAGCAATGTGCAAGGGGAAAGAGAAAACCGAAGCTCGAAGACTTTGCTGAAGATTCTCGGCCGGAATCGTAGGGTTGTCAAGCCTCGTCCGTGCTCGGTCTTCAGTTGCGTCCGGGGTCTGGAGGAGCTGTCACCTTCCTCTACTTTACCCATCTTCTTCATGGTCTAGCTCAAGCTAACTCTTGTTGGACACCTTGAATGCAACGGAGACTTTCCGTCGATGGCGTTCTTGAGCTCGTGGATGATGGAGGAGGCCAAGTAGGAAGCTTTGGCAGAAGTTTTGCAAGAAAGCAGTTGCCGGAGCTTCTCCTAGGTCGAGCGGTGGTGGAGCGGCGAAATGGGCGGAATGGAGAAGAAAATGGCGGGCTCTGAAGTGATTTTCACGGTCCCTCGAACTCAGCAGATTTCCTGCTTTAAAAACTAAAACAGTAGAAATTAAGTCACGCACGGTCGAACGCATGCCCGTGTGTTATTTAGAGAAAAGGTACTCCCTTGAGGAAGAAGCAGCAGTGCCCGTGCGTTTTACTCGCGCACGGTCGAAGCTGCCCGTGCGTAAAAATGCATGACCAAATCTAGATTGACTAAAAACCGGGCAAAATAGACGATCGTGCATTTCCTTTGCGCACGGGCAACTACCCATGCATAAAAATGCACGATAAAAGACAGAAGATCATTTTGCCAGCCGAAGAGCACGCACGGTCGGAGCGATCATGCGTCAAGAAAAATGCACGATCGTGCGATTCATGCAGAAATGTAATTTGGGCAAAATTAGGATGAACCATCCACCTGCATAAACATCAGTACAACTGGTAATACACCTCCAACAACATTCAAACACAGAAAAAGAGTCGGGGAGCACCATGTGCTTACCCCCAACAACATGGAGCGCAAACAGACACCAAAATGGGCCAAAATAGTGCACATAGCACGAAAGTGATTATAAGAGAAATACAAACAATAATTGCTCGAAAAAGACGTGCACACGAGTGAAAACTAGCCCGGATGAGTCCATAAAAGCGTATATAAATGGTACTCATCACACCCCCAGACTTAACCATTTGCTCATCCCGAGAAAATCATTCCTTAAGCGGACGGAAAAACTGATTAGTTGGCTTAACAATTATAGAAGCGGAGTACCATGTGAAGTCGCATGCTTATGCGCATAAAAATGCAGTAGAAGAAATTTTTAATTATACAAACACTTTGTAATAATCTAAGAGCGTACATATATATTATCTCTACTCAAAAGTTGAATCACGGTGAATCGTCCGGTCTCGCGTAGGAAGAAAGTAAACTGATCGCTGAGGCTAATATTACTCAGGATCGGTTCTCGGAACAACCTCCATTGAAATCCATCAATGTCGGTGACCATAAGCTCACCCGATCACACTCTCTCCACGACACTAGTTTGATTAAATGCATGACTCAATAGGACTTTAGGATAAATACGGGGCTTGGGATTCGGTAGGGTTTACAATGATAAACATTAGGGTTTTCGCTCCTAATCCAAAAGAGCTTGTGTCAAGGAAATTATCCAAGCACCATAATAAAAACACGAGTGCACCACACCCCCAGACTTGAACCTGAAAATATGGGCGTGTGCACCGCCTACTCCCAAAACAATTCTTAAAAAGATTTTCAATTTGGCTCTTTTCTTAACCAAGCATTTTTCTTTCTTTTCTTTTCTTGTTCTAATTTTTTTTTCTTTTCTCATAACCTTTTTTTAGCAAATAATCCGAGGAATCGCAAACCACAATTTCACAAAATTTTTCACTGCATCAACACCCATAATTAAAATTGATATAACACTAAAGTTCGGATTGGGAGCGCGACTAGGATTAGCTTGTAGGCCTTGGTGAAATATAAGGAGCTGAATCAAGAGACGGGGTAGGCACAAAGGGGCTAGCAAGGATAATGATAGGGTCGGTATACAAAGCTCAACCTGGCCAAAGCGAAGGCCTACATCATGCTCACGCATTGAACTAACTTATACCAATGGTTCAAGAGTCGCTTGGGGCAAGATCTTAGCCACCGAAAAAGATATTTCTTCCTCCCGACTCGAACAATACAACCCTAACAACAGTCTACACACATTCCTACGATACAGTCGGATTTACACCGGATTCACCACTTTTGAGTTGAATAAACAATTATTACGCAAATAAAAAAATTACAAAACTATAAACATAAAGAAAAATTTATTCTACACACAAATCTATGCAAGACACGAGTACTCAACTAGAGCACTATGTGAGTCAACATTTTACTCCGTCTTACAACCCTGAGCCAGCACAACAATTTTCCCAATCGTACAAAAGAAACGAGCTAGACTCATTACGCTCCTATGATTAAGTGCGCTCTCTAGTGGGTGTTGTCGTGTGCTATGAGAATGAAAAATAACAATAATATTGTAACTTCTAGTATGTTGTGCTTATGTGTACATGCAAGTGAGTAACGATAAGCTACTCTCCCCCAGACTTAAATATAAACATCACAGATTGCAATACTAGATTCATAAAAAGAAGTGGGAGGAGAGGTTACCCCATGCTCAGAAATGAGCATACCAGAAGATTGGTGTTAAATTGGAACTAGAGCTAAAAATGCATCCGCCATTGAGGTCGCCCTTCTTGCAAAACAACATCTCCAACAACCGCAAAACAACAATAGAGTTCAAGCAAAATTGGGTCGTCTCCCATAAGCACTTTTGTTTACCATCCTTAAGGTGGACCAAATACCTGTATTAACATTGTAGCAATAGGGTTCAAGCATAATTCTTAGCAATTGTCCAGAATATCACAAAAATAAACACACAAGCATAGCCAAAGAAACAGAATTAAGCAAAATTGAAACCGCAGAAACAAAAACCCAGAGACTCCATCATGACTCAGCTATAGGCTGATTTGTGATGATTCTCCCCAACCACACGAGATGGGAGGGAGGTGAAGGCTTTAGGGCGCAAAGGAGATTTCTCTCCCTTGCTCCTAACCTCTTCCTTCTCGTGCCGGAGGGCAGTAAAGCCGCTGCACATAATAACCCGACCTGCTTCAATCTCTCCACAGTAGTAGAGCGCCATCGAGCAATAGGAGCTCGATCAAAATCATTGTCCTGCAGCTTAGGAGCAGCCAAGGGCTTCATTTCTTCACCCCTCACCTCTTTCTTCACTATCTTCTTTTCCTCCTCCTCTGACTCAGCATTCGTTTCTTCACTTTGCTTCTCCACATATATACTCATCTCATTAGTAAATTTATTAGTAATTACAGGCAACAGACTAATGTCGTTGGTTATCATAGATGGGTAAGTGTGGTGTGTCACCTTGGGTGATAAGGTTACACACCCACTGGCAATGTGAATGATGGCACCACTCTCCTTCAAGAATGGGACACCCAAAATAGGTATGGAGTTAATTTCCATGGGGCCCCTTATACTTGGAAGTTTGTGATAACCGAAATTCCATCTAAGATTACCTCGACATCTTTAACTTCTCCTTCCGTCTCCACCACCATTCCATTAGCCAGGATAAGTGACTTCCGATCATCGTTATTAATTTTTAAGTTCAGATTTTCAATGTCTTGCAATGCAAGCACGTTGCGCGATGATCCGGTGCCGTACAGAGCGGTGGTTTCAATGCTATTACTTTGACATTTCACAATCAACTCGCCCTCATGGCATCCATCCGTCTCGGTTATGATTTTTCCTTGCTCACGGGGATTCTACTCCATTGTGCTAGGAAGAGCACCTTGAGTATGCTCAGAAAGCACTTGAGCCAATTGACCCAGTTGCATTTCCAAGTTCCTCATCGAGGCTATTTGATTGGCCATATTTGTTTGGGACACATCCATAAATTTCTCCATCATCTCTTCTAATGCACCTTGCGCTGCACCGGAGCGCCTTGATTATATCCGGGTTGAGGCGGCCTTTGTTGGCTTCCAGACGCTTGAGCATCAAATTTATGGTGGCCTGGTTGCCAATGTTGGCCCGCAGTGTTCTGATTCCATGAGAAATTTGGGTGATTTCTCACACCCAGATTATACGTATTTGAAAATGGTGCAGTGCGATTATGATTTTGAACAAAATTAACACTTTCTTCTATATTGAGATTAGAGAATTCAGATGAGATTTCACCTGAGGGGCATTCATAAGTATGATGACCGGAGTTCCCGCATCCTTGACAAGATATAGCCATCACCGGAGCTGGAGAAGAGGCAGGCTTCTTCAACAACGTGATGTTCTCATGTGGTTCTGGAATTGGACCAGATGTGTTCACTTCTAATAGTCCTCTGGCGTTCTGCGGGGTGTTTCTCCATGCATTCCAAAAAGAACAATGAGTTGCGGTATCCTGCAAAATTCATAAAGCTTCATCAGGAGTATGATTTAAGAGGGTTCCGCCGGCGGCAATATCGATCATGGCCCTGTAATTTGGTTCTATTGCGAAGTAGAAATACTCCACCAGGTTCCAGGGTTGCAGCTCATGGTGAGGACACTTCCGGAGGAGTTTCATAAATCTCTCCCAAGCTTCCGCGAGGGTCTCCTGAGCGTGCTATTGGAAGGTAGCAATCTACCTCCTTAGGTTCACTATTTTGTCCACAGGGTGGAACTTCGCTAAGAATTTGGAGGAGAGAGGCTCCCATATGGTTGCTGTGCCCGGCGGGATCGTATGGAGCCACACTTTGGCTTTATCACAGAGGGAGAATGGAAATAATCTTAATTTTACCATGTCGTCTGCTATACCAGCGTACCGGAACGTTCCACAGATTTTTGAGAACTCTGCCAAGTGACGATGGGGATCTTCACTTGCCATCCTAGAGAACTGGGCATTATTGCGGATGATGTTCAGGATCGCCGACTTGATCTCGAACTGGTTGTTCGTCATGGCTGGGCCAATGCTAGGGTACACACTCCCTATAGTGGGAGTGGTATAATCTCGCATCGTTTTGGGCCTCGCCCGGGCCACCTCGTTCTCATCAGCCACATGACCAGCAGCAGGTGCGTTCTCACCCCCAGGGTTAATTTCATTTCTGTTGATATTGAGATCCATGGCAACAGCAGTATGGCGACGCGCGTGCAACGTCCTCTCAATCTCCCTGGTACTCTACTAACTCTTCAGGGCCTTGCCCCTGCATAAACTTACACAAAACACAAAGAAAAAATCAAAAACAACAAAGAACCTTTATAGAAGCTTCCTGGAAGAAAAACTCATACAACGCTCACAATCCCCGGCAACCGCGCCAACAACTTGATGCAATGACGACAAGTGCAACGGTCGTACAAGTAATAAAAGTTTGGAGAGACTCCCCGAATATCATTCTCAGAGGTTTGCAAGTTGGGTTGTATGTTTTCTCGTCAGGAAATTAATTATAAAGATTCATATGCAATTAATTAAAAAAAGGATTTGATCTTGGTTTTCCTAATTTAACAATAGTGAAAGAAAATGCGGGCCTAAAGCACCGCTTCGCTTGGCGAGATGGAATGCTTATCGCAGTGTCGTGCTTCGGTAAGACGGTGGACGAGAAGGATAGCGGATGGATGATTTGTAACCAACGGAGTGAGGGACTTAGGCACCTCGTCACGGAACACGCAACAAGCAATTGCTAGTGCGGTGCACAATGGAGCAGTGGAGTGGATGGTGGAATGGGGCAGTCCACAATTCACATAAACCACAACAAATCTCAAAAGCATGAAATCATATTAACTAAAACACAGTGTACATGAACATCATCCAAATTAACACACATACAAGGAAAAATCTGAAGCAATGCGTAAGGGGAAAGAGAAAACCGAAGCTCAAAGACTTTGCTGAAGATTCTCAGCTAGAATCATAGGGTTGTCAAGCCTCGTCCGTGCTCGGTCTTCAATTGCGTCCGGGGTCCGGAGGAGCTGTCACCTTCCTCTACTTTACCCGTCTTCTTCGTGGTCTAGCTCAAGCTAACTCTTGTTGGACACCTTGAATGCAGCAGAGACTTTCCATCGATGGTGTTCTTGAGCTCGTGGATGATGGAGGAGGCCAAGAAGGAAGCTTTGGTGGAATTTTTGCAAAGAAGCGGTTGCCGGAGCTTCTCCTAGGTCGAGCGGTGGTGGAGCGGCAAAATGGGCGGAATGGAGAAGAAAATGGCAGGCTCTGAAGTGATTTTCGTGGTCCCTCGAACTCAGTAAATTTCCTGCTTTAAATACTAAAACCGCAGAAATTAAGTCACGCACGGTCGAACGCACGACCGTGCGTTGCCCGTGCATTATTTAATGAAAAGATACTGCCTCGAGGAAGAAGTAGCAGCGCCCGTGCATTTTTCTCGCGCATGGTCGAAGCCGCCCGTGCGTAAAAATGCACGACCAAATCCAGATTGACTAAAAACCAGGCAAAACAAGCGATCGTGAATTTCCTTTGCGCATGGGCAACTTCCCGTCCGTAAAAATGCACGATCAAAGATAGAACATCATTTTGCCATCCGAAGAGCACGCACGGTCAGAGCGATCGTGTGTCAAGAAAAATGCACGATCGTGCGATTCATGCAGAAATGTAATTTAGGCAAAATTAGGATGAACCATCTACCTGCACAGACATCAATACAACTAGGAATACACCTCCAGCAACATTCAAACACAAAAAAGGGTCGGTGAGCAGCATGTGCTTACCCCCAACAACATCGAGCGCAAACACACACCAAAATGGGCCAAAATAGTGCACATAACACGGAAGTGATTATAAGAGAAATACAAGCAATAATAGCTCGAAAAAGATGTGCACAAGAGTGAAAACTAGCCCGGATGAGTCCATAAAATCGTATATAAATGGGACTCATCAGTCTTCATACCAGACCGCCCGACTTCTGCAGTTTACCAGACCGCCCGGTCTGATGCTCAGACCTCCCAACCTCCACTTACACTTCAAAATTCAACACTTCCTACCTCTTAATATTTTGATAAAAGCCTAAAAGATATTGATCTTTTAAAATCTGAGAATAAAGCTTTATTAAAAGAAAATAAAAACTAACTAAAGGAAAAGAGAAGGTTGCTTGCCAAGATTGTGATCTATCTTTGGGAAGGATTCAAGAACTTGTAGAAGTTCTTTCTAAGACTCACTCCCAATACGAATCTCTTACGAATGAGAAGGGGACTTCGTAAGAAAGTTAAAAACTTCTCTTCTACAAAGAGAAAATGGGAAGAAACAATTTGCAAATTTGTGTGTTACCCTTGCAACCAAAAACACCGCCTTAAAAGCCCGGATTCATGATATAAATATGGCTATAGACAAAATAGGTGTTGGCCAAAAATCTCTTCACATGATTTTGGCCAACCAATGCCATGATACTGGAAAATACAGGCTTGGGTATGGGTCTGGAAGCTAACGCCTGGCGATAACCACTAACACCGACGACAGTAAATATTCCAGAAATCAAAATGGTTATTATAAAAAGCCAATAATTTGTCTACTAGTTCCAGTTCCTTTAGCAAGAGTCCTCAAAAAACATCAAAAAAGGTCTCAACCCCTTTTACTTCTTGCACCAAGTGCTTTTACATTGGACACACCATGGACTCCTCTAGGAAGAATGGACGATGTGCTATCAAGCAAATCTGGGTGCCTAAGGTTTCCACCTAATCTATGGGAGGAACCTCTTGGGTTACCAGATCTCATCTTCCTACATCTTGTTAGGCTTATTAACCAGCTAATGACAGAAGATGGCATGTGATACATACACTCAATTTCTCCAAGCACCTGTCGGGGAACAAAGATAAAGTCCTAAGTCGTGTACCAAAAAAAACTTAGAGATTTTAAAACCACTCCCCGATGCATGTATCTCAATCTTAGGTTAAAATTGGGAGTATTAGGGGTCTTCGGCCAAAAATTTATAATCCACAACTTTTTCAATATTTGTCAAAACACTTTGTGGTATTGGATATCCCATATCTTAGAAAACATGAATATAAAAAAATTAAAATGAAAAATTATATAAAAAACATGTTTTCTAAGAAAGTAACCATATTTTTATTACTATCGCATGACGTTAGTCGTGCACAAAAAAACTAGCCCGGTTGGGACAGGCCCGGTTAGGACCTGCGAGGGACCGGTCCCAGTTAGGACCAGTCCCAGGAGGCCCAAGGGGTCCCCCTTTTTTCATCAAAGACCTGGAATGATAAAGGACTGGTCTTTGACTAGTCTTTCACCGGTCCTAGACCAGGATCGAGATAGGTCTGGTCAATGATTGGTCCCATTAAAGAGTCGTTTGTAACGGCTCATTAAAGATACATTACAATTGACTCTTTAATTAAAGAGCTGAACGACTCTTCAAAGAATAAGTGGCAGCCTACCACTATTGTAGGCTTCCATTTATTCTTTAATTATTATTATTATTATTATTATTATTATTATTATTTTTTAATAAAATATATTTTATTTTATTAATAAAACAAAAAAATATTTAAAATCTATAAATATCCCTCCTCTCCCTCATACTCTCTCTATTTCTCTTTCTATTTCTCACTCTCTCTCTCTCTCTCTCAAATTTGCTCGAATGCAAATGGCTTCCTCCTCATCCATGTCAGCGTCCTCCTCCGCGTCTGTCACTCATGAGATAGTAGAGCACCACCGCAAAGTGATAGTATGGGAGAACTTTGATAAAGTGCAGATCTGTGGCAAAATTAAGGTAAACTGTAAACTTTGCGGGAAGCTAATGGCCGTTGGCAGCAACACAATGCTCGTCCGACATGTAAAATCTTGTATTTCTAAACAAGCTTTGGAGTCTACCCAAGCTCAAATTTCAATGACCGGGCACATTTGGACGTATGACCAAGCTCGACAATGAGAATTACAAAAGGAGAACATAATCAAAAGCAGACTTCCATTCAACCATTACGAGTGAAGAAATGACGACTTACATTCACGAAGTACTCCAGCCTAAATATCAACAGGTAAGTAGTACTACAACTAGACGTGATGCTTTAGAAGCTTATATGCAATCTAAATAATATATAAAAAATTATTTTGAAACATTCGACGGTTGCGTTAGCTTAACGAGCAACGTTTGGACTAGCGATATAATTGATGGACTTTCATATATTTGCATTACTTGTCACTGGATCGATCCCGATAGTTGGGAACTAAATAAACATATAATTTGTTTTGAAGGATTTGAATATCCGCACACTGTTAAAGCTATTTATCAAGTTATTATTAAATGTATTAGGGAATTCAAATAAAAGAAAAAACTATAAGTATTTCTTTCGATAATGCTTCAAATGATGGGATGGTCGTTAAATATTTGATATCAAATTTGCAACCAATGTTAGATGGAATTTTTTTTCAAACACGTTACGTATATCACGTTTTAAATTTAATTGTGCAAGATAATTTAGTTTATATGAACGACTATGTTAATAAAATACTAACTATGGTAAGGGTTATTTATTGTTCCAAAAGAAGAAAAGAAAATTTTAAAAGTTTTGTAATTTAACAAGGTAAAAAGCTTTTAGCTCCATCTTATGATATGCCTATACGATGAAACTCGACTTATAAAATGCTAATGCAAGTTTTGTCACAAAAAACGTTACTAATAGAATTTTATAATAGTATAGAATCACATGATTTAGTCGCGTCGGTCTAGGTCGCACTCGAAGATTATGTAAATTTATTAGAAAGTTTAATCGATCAACAACTATTTTATATGGTGTTTATTATCCTTCTAGCTCATTAGTTATTAAAACTTGTTTATTAATTACTGAAACGTTTAGAAACTACAAAATAAACGAAATATGGCATTCGTTAATATTAGTAATGGAGGATTTTTTTAAAATATTACAAAAATATGCCACCTATATTTTCTTGTGTCGCGACTTTAAACCCTTTAATGAGAGTAGACGAGATAGAAAATTTTATAAAAGAAATTAATCGAAATATAAATCTAAATGAATCATCTAGTTTTTCTATTAATGTTAATGTTTCAAAATTTAATTCCAATTTTATTCGCTTTTATAATTATTATGATCAGCTGTATGGATCGCGCCTCGCGAAAAATCCACCCAACCTAAAACAAAAGATATTTAAAAAAATAGAATTTTAGAATTAGCTTCTAGAAAAAACAACGAACATCAAGTACTGTAAATGAATTAGGTTTATATTGCAAAATACAATTTCAAGATTATATGACCGCAAGCGAAATATAAAATTTTGATATTTTAAAATGGTGGATATCTAAAACTAGTGTGTACCTTATTTTGGCCTTAATGGCTCGTGATTTATCAACAATTCAAGCTAGTACGGTAGCTTTGAACTCTGCATTTTCTTTGAGTGGTAGGATTCTGAACGAGCGAAGAAGTCATTTGACCGAAGAATCTTTGGAGATTTAAATTTGCTACAAGGGCCGTTTGGATGCTATGAGAAGGGGACAACAAGTCCCGTCAAATAAATATAGCGAGTCAGAAGTTGAAGACTAGTTGAATAACATAAATATGGGCAGTGCAGAATAAGGATTAAGGAAGCAGTATGTAATTTAAATATTATCATTTTAGTAATTTAAATATTATAACAAAATTTGAAATTTTGTAATTTTCACTTGTAATGTTATATAATTTTTATTTAATTTTCACTTGTAATGTTATTGTAATTTTCACTTATAATGTTAATAATCAAATTTTATTTCATTTCGAATTTTTAATTTTCAATTTTTATTAACTATATTTAATATTTTAATTAAATTTAATTTTATTAACTAATTTATTTTAAAAAAAAAAAGACAGGCCCGAGAATGGTTAGGACCTTTCCTCTAGTCCCAGCCAGTCCTCCTCAAGAGGACGAAAACCTGTCTGGGAGTCCTTATGTGCGCGGCTACCCGACGTTAGTTCTACCGCTGGCCTTAGTATAAATTCTGAATTTTTGCTTCCGTTTTGTATTTATTGTTACAGTTATTTATATTTATATTTTCTTTGTTAAGACTAGACAGTAAAAATAAACAAAAATTATAAAACATTTAAAAAATTCAAAAATATGTTTTTCTTCTACAAACGAAGAAAATCAACTAAAAATTCACAAAACAAAAATTTCCAAATAAAAATTGATTGTTATTGATTGCTATTTTTTAAGGATGATTAAATTTTTTTTTCAAGATTAAATACAATATTTAATTTAATTTTCAAGTTTCTTATAACATTGTTTGGTTTATTTCATGTCTTGAAAACTATCTTATTATGTGCAATGAAATTGAACGTAGAAAACATGTGTAGAAATGTTTAGCATGCCTCTAAGTATGATTATGTTTTTTGTATGATAATGATAAACTCACTCACATCTTTGATAACCTACATATGTTTTTAATCATACTCTTACATGATTTTGTACTATAATAACTTAACATAATCGAAATATATGACTAGATTACCTACAAAACTGTTGTTTATGGGGTGTCTACTTTATCACCTAGAGGGGGGGTGAATAGGTTTTTCAAATTATGTTATCCCCTTTTAGGTGTTCTTGATTTCTGGTTAGTAGATCTGTAAAGTAAAGAGCAAACCACAGAAAGGACACAAAAGATCTTTAGAGGTTCCTCAAGACCGGGTGTCTTGAGTAGTCCTCTGTCCCTCTACGCCTACCCAGCAGTGTGCTAGGATCGGCAAACGCCGCCAAAACCTTCAGTCCCTCAAGCCTTACAATGCAGACCCACAAGTCCAAATAGCCTAGGCCCCCAAGCCCCTACTGCCCCGAGCCCGCAAGCTTGACACTCAGGCCCTCAAGCCTTACAATACGGACCCGCAAGTCCCAGCAGCCTAGGACCGCAAGCCCCTACTGCCCCCGAGCCCGCAAGCTCGACAAATCGCACCCGCAAGTGCACTGCCCTGGCCCTCAAACCTCACAGCTCTCCAGCCCGCAAGCTAGACGGTGTCAGACCCGCAAGTCCACTGCCCTGGCCCTCAAGCCTCACAGCTCTCCAGCCCTCAAGCTAGACAAATAGGCCCGCAAGCCTTTCTAAGAGATTACAGTAATAAGACTGTTACTTCTGCCGGATGAAGATTGTCAACTTTAGCCTGTTGAGGATTGGCCTCTGAAGGTTGAAGAAGATGCTTTTTGATCTAGAGATTCAGCACTGGATCTTCTTCAGCCTTCACTTCTTTTTGCCTGGTGTTGATCGACTACTTTTCAGTCGATGATGATGACTGCTTCTTCAGAGAGCACTTGATGCTTGCTCTCTACTTGATCTTCTTCTTCACCGCGGAGAATACTGTTCTATTGAAGTGTAGCGGCGGGATTCTTTCTTTTTCTTTTCCTTTCTCTTGTCTTTCGATCGATTGATTGATTGATTGATACCGTGTTAGGGCAACCTCTTATCTCTTTTATAAGACTACGAGGTCCCCAACGGTCTTCTGAAAAAGTGTCTTAAGTGTCAGACGCTCCTTTCCTTAAGAGCACGCGCTGATTAGACAATCAGGCGGCGGCATTAAATGCTGACAGCGTGTCCGCAACATTTGAATCTGTCTTGACGATATTTCCATTGTTACGGCGACATGGAAACTATCATGATGACAAAACTTTGTCGATCCCTTTGACCTCAGAAGATATTCAACTCTTCTTGCTTCTGCTTCTGAAGCAGGTATCTCGACGATACGAGACATATTGGCGATTCTGCATATACAATGATATGCTATCTTTGACTGTGTCATTGAGATCTTCTGTCTTGCTATCTGTCGTCGTAATCATGTTATTCTCTCGACGACATGCCTTCTTTACGACGATGTTTGTTCTTTCTTGACGACAAGGACACTTTGGTGAAGTCCACGACACTGTGTCTTCTCTGCGTTCGATGATCTTTCTGAGTCTCAGCGGTCGATGATCTTTCTTCTGTGTTTGATGATCTTCCTTCTGAGTTCGACGACCTTGCTTCTGCTTCGTCGAACACGCCATTTCTCAGCGATCGTTGATCTTCCTTCTGAGCTCGACGATCTTGCTTCTGCGTTCGACGAACACTCTAATTCTCAGCGGTCGTCGATCTTCCTTCTGAGCTTGACGATCTTGCTTCTGCGTTTGACGAACACGCCAATTCTCAGTGGTCGTCGATCTTCCTTCTGAGCTCGACGATCTTCCTTCTGTGTTCGACGAATGGTATTCTGCGTTCGATGAATCTTGTCCTTCATGATGATATATATCGTACTTACAGAAATAGTTAAGTACTTGACATTTGTGGATCTCTGCAAGCATGAGCTAGATGGAGTATTAAATACAGCTTGCACTAATCATTGAGCTGAGCACTTCTTCAAATCAGGAAATTGCTGGGCACTGTTCCCAACAATCTCCCCCTATTTGAAGATGCCCTAACATACCTCAATGATAAATGCCACTCATGAAAAGATATACCATTTCAAATAGTAACGTCACACTTAAAGCAGCAATTATGTAAAGTGATGAAATGTTCTTCAAGCATATAATGTTCTTCAAGCATATAAATAGATTAAATGTTCAATAATAAACATTAGCATTCATTTGCCCCATCAAAATAAACTAAGATTATAATTTGTTGCCCTATCAGCGTCTGCTGCTGCTTGCCCCTTTATTTTTCTGCCTTTGTCTCTGATGGTTGTTGATGGGCAGGGGAATTCTCTTAGGAGAGGGAGGAGGACCTTGTGGGAATGCTAGCTTGTGGTTCTTCCTCCTTTCCAGCTGCTTCAGATGTTTCTCCCATTCAACTGTCAGATATACTCTTTGATACTCCTCTTGAGGATATCCAAACTGGATCCATGATTCTGTAATTATTTCTGTTGATACTGGACTCCACCTTCCGGATTGTGGATCCAGCTGAACTTCCCTCAGTCTCTTTTGCCGATATTGGCTGCTCTGAGTCCTCTTTCTTTTCCTGGAGCTTGCTGATTCTCCAAACTCTATTCCATATTCAGCTGAGTCAGTGCTTGCAGACGGATTGGCAGCTTCATATCGTGATGGGGGTTGCTTTATTGTCTGCTTTATCTGATTTTTTATCCACATCGCTTGATGTGAACTGGCGTTTATTATTTCCTTCTCCCCCTTTAAGGCTCGTTCAAATACCCTTTCCTCAAGTCCTTCTCTGACTTGATTCAGCTTTTCATGCAACCTTGGTTCAGTCACATCTAGATTGTTTTTTATTTCAAGTAGATGGGTATCTAAGGTTGAGCGTTCTCATTGACCTTATTCAGAATTTGATTTCTATTATTTGCAGCATCTGTCTCTATCTGCTTAAGACCATAGTACACATTGTCTGAGAATGTGCCTTGCTTTCTCAGGATTTTGTGGGTCAGATGTCCCACTTTGTTTACATCCTCGCTCATCTTCTCTATGGCCGTAGCTGCCAGTGTGTAGAAGTGAGCGCACTGGGTGTTGAGGTGGAGTATGTCCTTCTTCACTTTCTAGATCTCGCCCTTCATTTATTCCCTTAGATTGTCCATAATTTTTACTATGAATTGCTCTAGTTGTTTGCGTTGAGCATTTAGCAGGGCTGACATCATGTTGAAAAGAGAACCTGACTGAGCTGAAGATGGCTCAGCAGTTTGTTCCTCTTCCTCTTCTCTTTCCAAGGGAATTCCTTCAGAGATACTTGCAGATGATTCCTCACTGATATGTGCTGTTACCTTGGCCTTTCCCTTGATATTTTCTGGTACTGTTTCGCCGGGGCATGTAAGCACAATCTTACTTGCTGTTACTAACTCTTTGCAATCTGAGAGAGTGAGGTCTTCTATGGGCTCATTTCCTTGATCATCTAGGGCAGAGTACCCCAGTTGGGTCTCCCCCTCAACTTGTGCATTCTCCTATTGTGAGCCTCCAGTTGAGAGCTCCCCATCAAACATCTCTGCGTCTTGGGCTGAGCTCCCAAGTTGGGACTCCCCCTCAGCAGGAACACTCCCCAAGTTGGGGTTTTCAGCATTTTCAATAACCTCTGTAGGAGCAGGTTTATGGATTGATACATGAGCATTTTCTTTGTTGGATGTTTCACCTCCGGATGGAGCGGGATGGTGTGGGGGTGGTGCAATGTCATCAGAGCTACTTGATGACTCTTCTTCTTCGAAGGGGTTTATTTGGGTTACTGGTTTCTTCTATTTCTTTGGAGCAGGATGAACATTAGAGGATGGTTTGGTGATGGACCTATCCCATCGGTCCAGCATCTTTTCATCCAATTTCTTTGAGTAATGAAGAGGTACTCCCATTCTCTTATGCAATACATCACCCTGGATGTTTAGAAGAAAAAGGGACAATATTCTTCCATACGAGGGGGACTTCAGGGTGTTCTTCACTCTCAGGAAGAGGAATTCACTCCAATTGGTTTTCTTAGAGTGGATTATTCTGGGCATCACAGTAAACATGTCTTTGGATATGCGGTCGTGGGAACCAGGTTTGCACAATAACACTTTGCCAACAATGTCGGCCAGCAGTTTCCCCTTCTGATTGAATTCAGCTCTCTTAATAGACCCATAGGTCTTCCTTGTGTGTCCGCACCATGTGTAGCTTGCTGACATATCCTTATAGGTCAGCTCTTCTTCTTCCTCTCCCCCTTGGATGCTTGGCAGGTTCAGTGCTTTTCTAAGGCTTTTTGCGGATATCTTAACCTTCTTGCCTCCCACCATGGACTTTATCCGTGTTTCAGTGTGGTCGAGCTTTGCTTCGGCAAAGAACTTGCCTAATTATCGGTGGAGAAGAACCGAGGGTTCACATAGAACATATTCCTGTCCCGATGCCTCCAGTAGCCCTATTACTGATCTTATCTCGTCGGAGCAAGCGTTGAAACCCCCTCGCTGAAGTTCGCAACCGGAGATCACTTCTTCTTTCTTGGCAGCCATTGATTCGGAGTGAGAGAGAAGGCAGCACGACAAAGGAGGCAAGGGTTTGTCGACGGAATGGCTTAGGGAAAATGATAGCGTAATTTTTATTTTCGAGCATTCACTCTATTTATAGTGTCGGTGGATGAAGAGGCGCGTACCTTAAAATAAACGATCAGATGGCTCTGATGGACCCATCTAATCCCATGATAAATATCCCGATTATATTTTGCCGATGCGCTTATTGATGTCGAAATTGCGCATCCTCCCAGTTTGAATCTTCGTCGTTGTAACATCTTCTCAAATCGACGAGTCAATTCTTCCTTACATGTCTTCCTAGGGCATTCTTTCGCTTTACTTGGGAGTTATCCTTTGGCACCAACCCTATGCAGCTTTTAGCTCTCTTTTAGTAAGATACTTGCATCAGTTTTATTAGTAAATAGACTTTGCTGTTCTGCCAATGGGTCAGAAAAGCCACCTTGTCCAAAGCCCAGATTTGCTTCTGGTGGGCACTTGGATTACCTGCAAAATAAGATTACAAGCCCTTAGGAACCCAAGTGAATTTGGGTCCTAGGAAGTTGTTAGCTTTGACGGGCATACTGGATATAACTGCCCTAGGGTATGCATAGTGATTATGAAAAATATTATTTGCCAGTTTAGCATTTGTTACCCTTGGAGCAGTTGGATTGTACCAACAATCAATTGCAAAGTGCCCAGTCTTTCCACAACACCAACATTCATACCGGTTATATCTTCTTTTCTGGCTGACTTTATGAGCAGGAGTTATTTGTGTGTGAACAAATGAATGAAGCAGAGAAGGTGAACTGTGCTGATGGTAGATATGATGTTTGTAGTCACTATTCACTGTTTTCCATCTGGGGTTAGTCTTCTCTGAGGATTTCTTCTCTTCTCTGGGCTCAACAAATTTCTGCCTCCTCATAACTTCCTGAGGTACCATTGTGGTTTTTGGCATGTTCTTTGCTCCACTTGTGAAGCTCCCAATCTTGAAAAGCCCAAGATTGGTTTTCCCAGCACTCTTGTTGGAGGATGAGATTACCTTCCTCAAGCTAACCTTCTCCCCACAGGGTCTGCCTGACCTATCTTCCTTGAATCTTCCCTGCTCCCTTCTCTGAGTGGAGCAGCAACCAATTACCAGTAGAGGAGAGGTCTCTGGTTTGGGGGAGCTTGTCATAGGCTTTACCATAAAGGGGAGTTTACTCTCCACCCTTCTAATGTTGTCATTTTTAGATTTCAGGACTTTGGGATGAAATTTGTTCTTCTTCAGAAGAGCTACTTCTCTGGTTAGTGAGCACCACAACTTCTTGCTCTCAATCAATGCCTTTAGAGTTTTCCCAAATTTGTCTATCAAGTCAAGGTTGGAGCTTGCCTTGAAGTCCTTTTTGAGTTGACAAAAGTCTGCATTCTCTAGAGTTAGCCTCTCTGCTTTCTCTGAGAGATCAAGATTTCTTGCTTGAAGGGAGGAGATCTTTGTATCCTGCTCATTGCACAGCATCTTGAGCATCTTGACATCTTCTAGTAGATCATTGTTTGACTTGGACCAGTCATCATTACCAGATGAGCTCGTCTCTGAATCTGAGTCTGAGGTAGATAGAGGAGCTCTTATGCATACTTGTTAAGGTGATACTTCATCCTGGACTTCTTCCTCTGACTCAGATAGGACAGTCAATCCAAACTGAGTTTTCTCTTCTGCGTCTGAACAACTTGAGTCACTGTCACTCAATGTTCTGACTTTCTTCTCAGCTGCTTTGCTTCCTTCTTCTCTTGATCCTTGCATAAGAATTGTTAGAGATTCCCACATCTCTTTTACTGTTATGCCTTGAGCAAGTTTCTGAAATGTTGACATGTCAACTACATCAGCAAGAATATCTTTGGCTTCTTTGTCCAAGCTGGCTAGGATGATATCATCCTCAATCATTATCTTGGACATGGTCTTGGGGGCATATAGCCCTTCTTGAGTAACTTGAAACATCCTGGGATCCATAGCCTCCATGTATATTTTTGCTCTTATTTTCCAAAGGGCAAAATTCTCCTTGGAACAGATAGCTATTCTTAAATCTATAACTATGATACTTACACACCTAATGGCAGATCTGTTCAAGCTGTTAAGCTTTTCATTGAACAACCTCGCTTTGATACCACTTGTTGTGTATGGGGTGTCTACTTTATCACCTAGAGGGGGTGGGGGTGGGGGGGTTAATTGGTTTTTCAAATTATGTTATCCCCATTTAGGTGTTCTTGATTTCTAGTTAGTAGATCTGTAAAGTAAAGAGCAAACCACAGAAAGCACACAAAAGATCTATAGAGGTTCCTCAAGACCGGGTGTCTTGAGTAGTCCTCTGTCCCTCTCCGCCTACCCAGCAGTGTGCTAGGATCGGCAAACGCTGCCAAAAGCTTCAGGCCCTCAAGCCTTATAATGCGGATCCGCAAGTCCCAACAACCTAGGCCCGCAAGCCCCTACTGCCCCCGAGCCCGCAAGCTCGACACTCAGGCCCTCAAGCCTTACAATACGGGCCCACAAGGCCCAACAGCCTAGGCCCGAAAGCCCCTACTGCCCCCGAGCCCGCAAGCTCGACAAATCGCACCCGCAAGGGCACTGCCCTGGCCCTCAAGCCTCACAGCTCTCCAGCCCGCAAGCTAGACGGTGTCGGACCCGCAAGTCCACTGCCCTGGCCCTCAAGCCTAACAGCTCTCCAGCCCTCAAGCTAGACAAATAGGCCCACAAGCCTTTCCAAGAGATTACAGTAATAAAACTGTTACTTCTGCCGGATGAAGATTGACAACTTTAGCCTATTGATTATTGGCCTCTTAAGGTTGAAGAAGATGCTTTTTGATCTAGAGATTCATCACTGGATCTTCTTCAGCCTTCACTTCTTTTTGCCTGGTGTTGATCGACTAATTTTCAGTCGATGATGATGACTGTAACACCCCAAAAATCGTAGTTCAGCGAGGTAGGCGGGGTGGTAGTGCTGCGCTTGGGATAGGCTAGGAATTCCATAGCAGTTCTCTGCGCACGACCATTTCTCCTCTTCGCGCACGACCAGTGATCGTGCGCATGTGATCGTGCGTTAGTCGCAAGGATTCGGAGTTCTGTCTCGAACAGTGCACACGACCAGTGTCCTCTTCGCGCACGACCAGTGACCTTGCGCATGTGATCGTGCGCTAGTTGCAAGGATTCAGAGTTATGTCTCGAACAGTGCGCACGACCAGTGTCCTCTTCGCGCACGACCAGTGACCGTGCGCATGTGATCGTGTGCCCTGTTTATTATGCTCCGCGATTTTGAGCGGAGAAGGAGATCGGTCCATCCAAATCTATTGGAATTTGATCCAACGGCTGCGATGGATGGCTGGGGGGGTTTAGGGCTTGGTAGAGGAGTTAAACCCTCATTATTTCCAAGTCTTTCTCTCTCTTAGGTTGGAGAAAGGAGGAGGAGGCAAGGAGGAAGAAGAAGGGGAATCCGCCATTGCCGGAGCTTCGGAGCTCCGTTCGCCGATCCGAGACCGGCAGTGCGTAGAGGGCACCAAGGTGCTTCTTCTCCACCATTTGTTTGCAAGCTTCTCATGGCTAGGAGGAGATCTCAAAAGGTAACGACATTTCTCCTCCCGGTCTTTAGGATGCGTGTTTGGCATCTCTTCTTTTTCTGCATTTTGGCACCGGATCCGTCGAGTGAGAGGGATCCGGGTCGCCTTGGTTCAAGAGGAACCACCGGGTTGATTGTGTCCGTCCCCGGCATGTTTTGCACTAGAGATCCGCTCCGCTAGCGGATTAGGCATGGTGGGTGAAGCCGGATTTGTGGCCGTTGGTCCGATCCGGTGATGTTGATTTACGCACATTTTAGGGGTTTTGTTAGAAATCCGATTACGGCGAACTCGTCGTTGTGATGCCCTTGTAGCTTCGTGTGGTAACGAATGTTGGGTTTAGGGCGGAGAAATAATGTGCAGATTATGGGGCTTGTGATGCCTAGTGTTGTGCGAAGGCGCGATTGGTCTTTGTGGTCGGCTGGCTATCCCGTGAAGACTGAGATTCACGCGTGGAGAGTGTCCCGGCAAGATTAGTCCCTTCGATTGTTGACTGACGAGAATGTCTGTGCTACGGTTGAGTCCGTTGACGGTCGCCAGGCGAGGCAATCGGTGGACGTTGTCCCGAGAGTAAGCCCAGGGCCTTGGGACGTTTTGATTGGCCAGAATTCTTAGAATCGGTCTTGGTGCGTTGTTGGCGGCCCGAGCGTGTGAGCTGTCAGACAAGCCCGATGGCATGGTGGGCCAGGCGAGGTGGGTCTCAGCGAGAGCGCTTGGCCTTGGGTTTTGATGCCCTTGTGGGGAAGTAATGAGTACCCTTGTGTTGGTGATGTATGATGATGTGTTAGATTCATACGCTTTAGGGCGCCTTGGGTGAAACCCGGGCTTGCACTCATTTTGCATTGTTAGGCCCCTTTTATTACCTGCTCAACATAGAAATGTGGATGATGCTTGTGACACTCATACCAGTATTTATGTTGCTTTCCTTTATGTACATTTGCATACGAAGTGCTGACTTGCAGGGTGAAGTAGTTCCCCGGGGTCCGCTAGGACGGCCAGGAGGAGGGATGTTGTTACACCGCTTGTGGTCAGCCATAGCTGACCCTCGTTTACCGCTCTTTGTGATGTGGTTGCAGGGCACGAATCGCAGGCTGGACCCAGCGCGCCGGCCAAAAAGGCCTAAAGCCTCACGAAGTGCTTAGTTGATTTCCTGCATCACTTTCTTCGTACTTTGTTATATCCGGCATGCATGCCGAGGTAGCTTAGGGAAAAACTATCTTTCCCCTTTTGTTGGGATGTCTTTTATTATGGAATGTTTGATGTTTTGGACATTGTTTTGTAAGTCCTTAAGGCCAGTTGGACTCCTTTGTAGTATGGACAATCTCTGTGGCTTAGTTTGTTTCCGCTGTGTTGTCTGAGTTATGAGATTGGGTAGTTAATATCATCTTCTAATACTAAAGCTGTGGTGGTTGTATGCTGTGGGGTCCCAGCCGGACCCATATTATATGGTCATTACAGGGGAGGTGTTACAATTTGGTATCAGAGCCAGGTTGGTTCTAGTATTCTTGCGAGGTCTAGTGTTTTTGGATCGCGTAAGAGATTGTTCACATAGGAGTATAGTGCGGGATCATGAGTATCCCTGCGTTCGGGTCTTGCGTTTAGATCCTGATGAGCGTTTGTTTGTTCCTTGCTTATTCTAGGATGTTGGCGACGATGCAGGGACATCGAGGAGGCAAGAGGAGCCTTCGGGGAGTAGTGCTACTGCCCCAGGCCTCATGAATGTGGGCATGTCCCCGGCTGATTTCTGTCGCATGCTAACGGAGGCAATGGTAGCGGCTCAAGCTGGAGCGATGCCACGGGTTCCTACGCCGGTGGTGCAAGTTGCGACCCCTGTCACTCCGGCGGCTACGCCGGATACACCGGATGTCGAAGTAAGGCAAGCAGAGCCTCTAGCGGAGAGAGCTATTCCGATGGGTGATCGATTCATGAAGTATTTCTTGAGTTTCCACCCTCCGACATTCAAGGGAGTGGGCACTCCAACGGATGCCGAGGATTGGCTTTCGAGGATCCAGGAGCTCTTGAAGGCAGCTGAGACCCCAGCTGAGAGGCAGTCTCACTTTGCGAGCTTCATGTTAGAGGGCGATGCGAAGTTGTGGTGGGTGAACCATAACGGTCGACTTTTTGTTGGGCGTGTTCCGTCCATGGAGGAGTTCGGAAATGCTTTTCTAAAGCGTTACATTCTGGCTTCAACAAGGCTAGCACTGCAGCGGCAGTTTCTGCATTTGGTGCAGCGGGAGAAGACGATGGATGAATATCTGCAAGAGTTCACTCGGTTGGGTCGGTATGCGGGCACGACAATGGCAGATGATGAAGAGAGAGATAACCTCTTTTATCAAGGGTTGAGGGAAAATTTAAGGCAACCACTCATAGCCTTGAAGAATGCGGGATTCAATGAGTTGGTCGAAGCCGCTCGCACGCTGGAGAGCGACTTGGAGCGAACTCAACGGCGAAAGGGTGTTGCGGTAAGGCAGGGAGAAGGAAAGCCTCCTAAGTCTCAATCCCATTGGAAGTCCGAGGGCAGCCGATGGAAGAAGAAGCCCCGTCCTAATTGGCCTGGGGAGAGAAGTGGCGCACCTTCGGGAGATTTCCGTTCCAAGGGTCCGGTTACTTGTTACCAGTGTGGCAAGGTGGGTCACATTAGTCGTTTTTGCACCGAGGGCGGAGCTGGGCCAGAGCCGAGACAAGAACAATCGGTGCGTTCGGGTCCCGGTGTTGCAGAGAAGGGAAAGCGGCGGAGTCGAGTGCTTCGCGGTTCCCTCCAGTGCAGCCTAGGGCCTATAATCTTGGGCAACAGGAAGCGATACGTCAACCCGATGTGGTGACAGGTACGAAAGGTTTAAGTTCCGTTTGTTACTATAATATAGTTTGCGGCCTTTCATGTTTGTTTTGCACGTGGTTAGGTTTCGTGCTAGTTTCGGGCTATCCCTCTCGAGTGTTGTTCGACACGGGGGCGTCACACTCTTTTCTTACGGAAAGTTTTATCCAGAAGATTGGTGCTGAGCCCGTAGTGGCAGGAGTGGAGCTGAGTGTGCGTATGCCGAATGGGTCTTTCATGACTACCATGAGGAAGGGACGCATTGTGATGCAAATTGGCGATTGTGATTTCGTGTTGGTAGCAGCGATTCTGCCACTAGCTGAATTCGATGTTATCTTGGGAATGGACTGGCTTGCGGAGCAGCGAGCTAGTATCGTCTGCCAGTTGAAGGTGGTAACCCTGAGAGGTGAAGGTAGAGCAGAGGTCAAGTTCGAAGGCCTAAGCGGAGTGGCTTACTCCCTGATTTCCGCTATGCAAATGAGGCGTGCGGTAAACCAAGGAGGCGAGGCGTTCTTAGCTTTGTTGGAGACTCACTCCACAAAGTTGGCTATTAGAGATGTTCCGGTGGTGGAAGAATTTGAGGATGTATTCCCCGAGGAGCTTCCGGGAGCACCTCCTAAGCGTGAAATTGATTTCTCGATAGAGTTGGTACCGGGTGCGAGGCCAGTGTCGCGTCCTCCGTTTAGGATGGCACCGAAGGAACTGGCCGAGTTAAAGGTTCAGTTGCAGGAGTTGTTAGAGCAAGGGTACATTAGGCCCAGCTCTTCGCCGTGGAGCACGCCGGTTTTGTTTGTGAAGAAGAAAGACGGAAGTATGTGGTTGTGTATCGATTACCGTGAAGTGAATAAATTGACCGTTAAGAATAAATATCCGATTCCCCGAATCGATGATTTGTTCGACCAGTTAGTGGGGTCGGTGGTGTACTCCAAGTTGGATTTGAAATCGGGGTACTACCAGTTGAAGATTCGAGAAGAGGACGTTGCCAAAACAGCGTTTGGGACTCGGTATGGCCACTACGAGTTTTCGGTGATGCCGTTCGGTTTGACGAACGCGCCATCTGTGTTCATGGATTTGATGAACAGGGTCTTTCGCCCATTCTTAGATTCGTTCGTGGTGGTGTTTATAGATGATATCTTGGTGTATTCGAAATCGGAGGCAGAGCATGAGTCTCACTTGAGGCAAGTATTGCAGAATCTAAGGGAGAATCAGCTTTATGCTAAGTTCTCAAAATGTGAGTTTTGGATCGAGAAGGTGGCTTTCTTGGGGCACTTAATTAGTGGAGATGGGGTGGCGGTAGATCCAGCGAAGATTGAAGCCATTAGAGATTGGCCTGTCTTGAGGACCGTGGCGGAAGTCCGGAGTTTCCTTGGACTAGCCGGTTATTATAGAAGGTTCGTGGAGAACTTTTCGCGGATGGCGTTGCCCCTCACCACACTCACTCGCAAGGACCAGAGGTTTGTCTGGACACCGGAGTGTGCCCGGGCATTCGAGAATTTGAAGGAAAGATTTGTCACAACCCGCATTTTCTCCGAATTTAAGAATATCAGAGTAAGAGAAAATACACGTCATGATGCCACGTCATACAAGAGACAACTGTAGACGCTCAGGCGGGAACCTATTACTTAACTAAACAAACTTGATTATATGATAAGTCATCATTTGAAATCATTTATCAGGGGTTTTGAGATAAGAACTGTGTCTCTCAGTTCGTGGATCAACTAGTCCACCGAGAAAGTATATATAATTGCAGCGGAAAGTACTTAATTTAGTTTACTTAAAGTCCTACATGTATGCAAACGACGGAGCATGAAATAAATGATATGCACATAACTAGGCGTACTGTAAGGGTAGAAAATACCTTTAGGCGACTTTTAAAGTTAAGGGTTTCAGTTAGAAAGGATGCAATGAGAATGAGGAAAAAATCATTTTATAACTATAGTGCACCTAGCATAAATCATTCCCAGAGGGTAAGGTACACAAGATCTAAAAGTAGTGGCATAATCTGGCAAATAATCTATAAAGTATAAAAAGGGGCACAATGGGCGTCAACAACATGACACTAACCCATTGGCACTAACTAGTATGTCTGAGCACAAGAAGCAACTAAAACAACTACCTCGCAACAGCGGGGTGAGCAGCTACCAACTCTGAACTCCAGGCAACACCACTAGCCGCTACGGCTCTGAACCTGAGGCATTCAATAAAACAAAGAACGCCTCAGCAAGGAGTTGCAAGTGGCAGAAGATTAGCAGAAAAACGAACAAGGCATAAGGGGTACCAACCCAAGCCAGAATTTACCGAAAGAGAGCTCCAACAAAGAACCAACAAGCATCAAGTGCACTATATACCAAAAGAGGAACCAACATGTTCATTTATTTAGTTTCATCAATTAAAGAGACTGATCAGCTCAAATTATACGGGAGCGGTTAACTACCTCCGCTACCCAAAGCCCAAAACCAGGTGGGGGTACCACTAGACCCTACCACCCAAACACGACTACCGTGCAAGGCTATAACATTTTCCCCCACTGTCTCCCAAACACAACTACTGTGTAAGGCTAAAGGCAGTAGTTCTTATTACTTAAATTTTACTTAAACACGGGACGCTGCCCGAAAGAAAATCACTGGAAGGACCTAAGAATTAGGGTCAAGGCAAAGTACACCTCGATCAATATGAATCATAAGAGTAACTCAAATGTCAACAGACCACAACGAGTAGAAAGAAGTTCAAACGGGAGGAATTCGAGATCTTGTTGCTGTTTGAATTCGTCGGAATTCGTCGGGATTACACGGAATGTCCCGTGACATCTCGACGAATGGACACAGAAAAATCTTTAACCTGATTCGTCGGAATTCCACGGAATTCGTCGGAATTCGTCGGGATTACACAGAATGTCCCGTGACATCTCGACGAATGGACACAGAAAAATCTCTAACTTGATTCATCGGAATTCCACGGAATTCGTCGGAATTCGTCGGGATTACACGGAATGTCCCGTGACATCTCGACGAATGGACACAGAAAAATCTTTAACCTGATTCGTCGGAATTCCACGGAATTCGTCGGAATTCGTCGGGATTACACGGAATGTCCCGTGACATCTCGACGAATGGACACAGAAAAATCTTTAACCTGATTCGTCGGAATTCCACGGAATTCGTCGGAATTCGTCGGGATTACACGGAATGTCCCGTGACATCTCGACGAATGGACACAGAAAAATCTTTAACTTGATTCATCGGAATTCCACGGAATTCGTCGGAATTCGTCGGGATTACACGGAATGTCCCGTGAAATCTCGACGAATTGACACAGAATCCCCTATTCTGCTGTGTGGCCAGCGGATAGCGATTCTCCTAGAAGCTATTTATCCTTTGGGTATAGATAGGACGGTTTTCTCCAGGGAACAACTACCCGATTCATAGCAAAGGAAGAATAATCAAGGAAGCTTACATTAACACTCCAAAACTTAAGTTAAACCGAGCGACATGAAATCGACACGAGCGAAACAATACTTCAAGAACAGAAAGAGGAGGAGGAGGAATCCACTTGCCTTAACCTTGCAAACTCGAAGATCTTTGCTCCGGAAGCTATGGTTCGGCTAGGAAAACACACGAGCACCGATTCCTGAAACTTTTCGGGTCGAAAGAAGGGGTTAGGTCACTACCCTAACTCCAAAAATTCCACAGAACGGGAAAAGCTTACCGCTAGAACGAAGATCTCGCCGAGAGCTTTCCAAATCTTCTCTCCAAACGCGATTCCGACTACTACAGCCCTAGAAATCGCCGATCGAACGCTCCTCGAAGCTCCGCACTCGCCCTTTCGCTCGGCGGCTGATTTGATCGAGGGAGGAAGAAGATGAATAGGAGGAGGAGATTTTAGGCTTATATATATAACCCTAAATTATTATTTAATTAATAAATAAATTCCCCAATTTACTTAACTGCGAGGGCGACCGAAACACCTCAGATTTCTACGAAATTCGCACCTTAACTAAAACACGGTGTTACAAATCCAACGGCGAAGTCAGAATTTAATTCCGACGGGCCAAACTCGGGCTAAAGCCTCTCGAAGCTAAAAATCTTGAAATCCACTCAAAATCTTCACTTTAACTCGAAACGACGCGAAATCTCGCATGCTTGACCTAAATCACAAGATTTAACTAAGCTAAAACTCGAAACACTATCAGACGAGCTGACATAACACCCTTACGCCAAAATTACGTCACAGAGGGTACGTAAAATAATTAACGAAAATCAGGGGCGTTACAGTCACTCCCCCTAAAAGGAAGTTTCGTCCCGAAACTTGAAATCCAAGGATCAAGAAAGATACAGAAACAATTCTAAGGATACAGAAAAGAAGACTTACCCGAAGTCTAAGAGAAGAGGCTAGGATGAGTCTCTCTCATAGCAGACTCCAATTCCCAAGTTGCGCTTTCGACACCCTGATTCTTCCAAAGAACCTTAACCATTGGGATCGTCTTCCTTCGCAACACACGCTCCTGAGTCTCCAAGATTCGGACAGGCTCTTCGACATACGAAAGATTGGGTTGCAAAACTGGCACCGAATCAAGAACAAGCCGATCGCTACGCAAACACTTCCTCAGCTGGCTCACGTGGAACACATCGTGAACATTAGGAAGGGAAGCAGCCAAATTCAATCTATACGCTGACACTCCGATGCGCTCAACAATCTGGAAAGGTCCCACATACCGGGGATCCAACTTGTGGTTCCTTCCAAACCTCTTAACACCAGGCATCGGAGAAACTTTCAAAAACACACTGTCTCCAACGGCAAACTCTAAATCCACTCTTCTTCGATTCGCATACTTCTCATACCGCTCCTGAGCAATACGGAGCTTCTCGCGGATATGAGTCACAGCGACACTCATCTCTTCCAAAGCCTCTGGGCCTAGCAAGGGACTCTCACCAACCTCGGCCCAAAACAACGGAGTCCGACAACGCCTCCCATACAGAGCCTCAAACGGGGCCATTTGTAGGCTTTCCTGATAACTGTTGTTATACGCAAACTCCATCAATCCAAGCCGCTTATCCCAAGCTCCACCATGATCTAAGATATAGCACCTTATCATATCTTCCAAGATCTGATTAACTCTTTCTGTCTGACCATTGGTCTGGGGATGATAAGCGGTAGAGTACCTAAGGTCCGTACCCAAGGCTCCCTGCAAACTCTGCCAGAAACGAGACGTGTACCTCGAGTCTCGGTCTGACACAATGCTCACAGGCACACCATGCAATCTGATAACTTCATCCAAATACAGTTCTGCTATTTTCTCCATCGAGTATCCAATCTTAAAGGGCACAAAGTGAGCACACTTTGTCAAGCGATCTACTATAACCCACACCGAGTCATGACCACTGGGAGATCTCGGCAAACCGGTAATGAAGTCCATCGAAATACTCTCCCACTTCCAGCTTGGAATATCTAACGGGTTCAACTTACCTCCAGGCCTCTTATGATCTGCTTTCACGCGCTGACAAGTTAAACATTCAGACACATACTTCGCTATATCATTCTTCATACCCGACCACCAAACGATCTGCTTCAGATCTTTATACATTTTCGTGGAACCAGGATGATAGGAAACACTAGAATCATGCGCCTCGCTACAGATCTTTGTCCGAATTTCTTCCAACGCGGGGACGCAATATCTACCTCGGTATCTCAAAGTATCCTTATCATCGATTGAAAAATCTGGCAATTCTCCTCTTTCAGTTCTACTTCGAAGATGCTGCAAGTCAGGATCTTCCTTCTGATGCAGCCTAGTAAGGGCAATCCAAGAAGGCTCTTCGACCTCTAAGCTCGAAGGTGCGGAACAACTACCGACTGAGATATCCATCAACATAAACTCCTCCACTAAGGACTGCACTGAGAGATTGAAGATATGCGCGGTCTTCCGGCTCAGGGCATCGGCCACCACATTAGCCTTACCCGGATGGTACAGAATATCTACTTCATAATCCGCCACGTACTCCAACCACCTCCGCTGGCGCAGATTCAGCTCCTTCTGGGTGAAGACATACTTCAGACTTTTATGATCCGTGAAAATCTTGCATGACACTCCATATAACAGGTGTCTCCAAAGCTTCAAAGCATAGATCACTGCGGCGAATTCTAAGTCATGCGTAGGGTAATTCTTTTCATGAACTTTCAATTGTCTAGACCCATACGCAATCACCTTCCCTTCCTGCATCAACACACATCCCAGTCCAATGTGAGATGCGTCTACATAAACTGCATACTCGACTCCTTCGATCGGCAAGGCCAACACTGGAGCACTACACAAACGCCTCTTCAATTCCTGGAAGGCCTCTTCGCACTTATCGCTCCACACAAAAGCAATATTCTTCTGGGTAAGCTTAGTCAAGGGTGCGGACAGCACTGAAAATCCTTGGACAAATCTCCTGTAGTACCCGGCCAACCCTAAGAAACTCCTTATCTCCTTAGGCGTCGAAGGCGTCTTCCAATCCAATACGGCAGAAATTTTAGCGGGGTCTACCGTAATTCCATCTTTGTTCACCACATGACCCAGGAAGGATACCTGAGAAAGCCAGAATTCGCACTTGCTCAGCTTCGCATACAACTTGTGCTCTCTAAGAGTAGACAACACTAAGCGCAAATGCATAGCATGCTCCTCAGCACTTCTAGAATAAACCAGCACATCATCTATGAATACCACCACAAAAAGGTCCAGAAAATCCTTGAACACGCGGTTCATCATGTCCATAAATGCAGAGGGTGCATTTGTCAAACCAAATGACATGACTAGAAATTCAAAATGGCCATAACGAGAACGAAAGGCAGTCCGGGGAACGTCCGACTCACGGATCCTCAACTGATGGTAGCCTGATCGAAGATCAATCTTCGAAAACACCGTGCTACCACGCAACTGATCAAACAGATCATCTATCCTTGGCAACGGATACCTGTTCTTGATGGTCACTTTGTTTAATTCTCTATAGTCTATACACAATCTCATGGAACCGTCCTTCTTTTTCACGAATAAAACTGGAGCACCCCAGGGAGAAGAACTTGGCCTAATGAAACCACACTGCAACAACCCATCTAACTGAGTTCGCAACTCTTCTAACTCGCGCGGGGCCATACGGTACGGTGCCTTAGCAATAGGACGAGTACCAGGCTCAAGATCAATAACAAACTCCACATCTCTAACGGGCGGGAGACCAGGGAGATTAGCAGGGAAGACATCGGGGAACTCTCGCACCACCAGAATATCCTCGATACACGGCGAACCACCAACAGCTTCTACTACAGAAACAAGGTAAGCCAAACAACCGGAAATTAACAGTTTCCGAGCACATACCGCAGAAATTATCGAAGAACTCTGGTACGGAGAACCAAAAACACTCATGGGTTGACCGTTGTCCATCACGAAGTCCAGACGTTTTTCCTTGCATCGGATGACCGCATCATAACTGGACAACCAGTCCATACCCAATATTACGTCAAAGTCTTCTAAGTCCAACACTTTGAGATCAGCAACAGCCAAGAAATCTCCTAAGAGAACGGGGCAACTGCGGACGCACTGGTTCGAGGACACCAGATCACCAGAAGGGAACTTAACGAGGAACGAATCGTTGCCCAGCTCAGGGGTCAAACGGTGACGCTCAACGAAATCCCTTGCTACGAACGAATGGGTAGCACCCGAATCGAACAGAACACGCGCCCAACGATTCTTTACCTTAACTCTTCCTATAAGCGCGAAGAGAAACTAGTCTAATACAGCGAACTAAAATGAAAACAAGACTAAACAGTTGTCTTAAGGTCTAACCTGCGATCACTTGGGTCGAAGACTGCGCTTGCTCCTGGGTTAACACGTTCAGCTTTCCTCTTCCTTTATCCTGATGCTGCGGCGGCGGCAAGGTTTGAAGCGGTACAGGCTGCAACGGGGGTTGAATCAGCGGGCATTGGAACTTCATGTGCCCTTTCTGCTTGCACTGGAAGCAGACTTTATCTTTGGTCCAACACTGGGCCACATCATGCCCTTTCTGCTTGCACAACTGACAGAGCACCTCGCCCTTCGGAGCACCCTGGATTGCTAGCACTCGCTGCTGCTTCTGAGCTCCCTTCCTCTTGAAACATTTCTCAACTGGATGGCCGGGGCGGCCACAGAAGCTACACACCTCTCCACTCCTTTTCTTTGGAGTCAAGCTAGATACCTTGGGGGTCTCCCCCTCTTCGACTTTCCTCTTGTCCTTTTTCATTAGAGCACCCCGATTCTTGGCATTGTCGATAGCCTCGACTTTCAGTGCTGCTTCTACCACTTCAGCATAACTTTCAGATTTATAAGCACTCGCCAACTGCTGTATATCGCTACGAAGACCTCCAAGAAATCGCTTCATTCTTCCTGCCTCAGAAGTCACTAAATCTGGAGCAAATCTGCTCAATTTACTGAACTCAATCTCATACTCACTAACCGTGAGTTGTCTTTGCTTCAGGTGCAGAAAATTATTCATTAAACGGTCTTGCTCGACCGACGGCAGGAATTTCTTTAACACCATCGCCTTGAACGACTCCCACGAACATCCACCCACGAGATTTTCCCTCTCCCTGATCCACCAGCTCTTAGCAAGTCCTTTCAGTTGGTAAGCGGCGACCATCATCTTTTGGTCTGCAGAGATTCCTGAGTACGAAAACATCTCCTCAATGGCAACAAACCAGTCGTCTAATGCCATGAAGTCTGCTCTCCCGTCAAACGTAGGAGGTCCCAACCTTTGAAAATGCGAAATGAAATTCATTTCCGGTGGTATCGCTACCGGGGGTACCAAGGGGGCAGGAGGAGTAGGTACAGTCTGTCCTACTACTGGGGCCTGCACTACGGGTTGCTGCCTAGCACCGGCAGCCAACAACGCCTCGACCTGCGACTGCATCGCAACCATCTGCCTAGTCAGAGTCTCATTGCTCTGGCGCAGACTCTCGATCACGGCTTCACTCTGCGCACCCGAAGACTCGCCCTCAGACTGGGGAGTCGACCTAGTCGCGACTCGCTTGCGCGCCATTTCTGCTAATACGCATAAACCTCTAATTAAAACTTAACCTTACACTAGAACTACACTGCTTGTTTCAGAACATACATGTACAGTTACTTGCCATTTCCACTACCTTTCTCTGGGATATTTTCATGATGATATGCTAAATTCAGGAACGATACTACATCGTCCCACTTGACTCATGTGCAAGGGGCATGTATGCATGAATTTTCTATTCGTTTTGAAGTCATGTGTGTACGAATGTCATCATGTAAATCTTTAGCTTGACACGTGTGCTTTATGCGATGTTATGATATGTATGTTGTGCTATGCATTCTAAGAAAAGCCTTAATGCATGTTATGAGCGGCGTACACATGAAATATTATGCATCCCATACTACATAATATCGCATGTAACGAAAAAGAAAACGTGCTAATGGGCATCCATGTGATGATGGTTATGCATCCCATACTACATAACCGTCACATGTTGCCACCTATGGTGGATCCATATACAAACACATATTATGCATCCCATACTACATAATATGCCCCGTATACTTCTTATCATGCTATGAGTGTAGTGTTCATGCTTCAGCCAAGACGTACTGATGACACATCGGTGTGTGTATGCAATGAAACTAAATAACTAAACTATATCAGAATTAGTTGCTCGACCAACTTGTCGAATTAACCTAGCTCTGATACCAACTGTCACAACCCGCATTTTCTCCGAATTTAAGAATATCAGAGTAAGAGAAAATACACGTCATGATGCCACGTCATACAGGAGACAACTGTAGACGCTCAGGAGGGAACCTATTACTTAACTAAACAAACTTGATTATATGATAAGTCATCATTTGAAATCATTTATCAGGGGTTTTGAGATAAGAACTGTGTCTCTCAGTTCGTGGATCAACTAGTCCACCGAGAAAGTATATATAATTGCAGCGGAAAGTACTTAATTTAGTTTACTTAAAGTCCTACATGTATGCAAACGACGGAGCATGAAATAAATGATATGCACATAACTAGGCGTACTGTAAGGGTAGAAAATACCTTTAGGCGACTTTTAAAGTTAAGGGTTTCAGTTAGAAAGGATGCAATGAGAATGAGGAAAAAATCATTTTATAACTATAGTGCACCTAGCATAAATCATTCCCAGAGGGTAAGGTACACAAGATCTAAAAGTAGTGGCATAATCTAGCAAATAATCTATAAAGTATAAAAAGGGGCACAATGGGCGTCAACAACATGACACTAACCCATTGGCACTAACTAGTATGTCTGAGCACAAGAAGCAACTAAAACAACTACCTCGCAACAGCGGGGTGAGCAGCTACCAACTCTGAACTCCAGGCAACACCACTAGCCGCTACGGCTCTGAACCTGAGGCATTCAATAAAACAAAGAACGCCTCAGCAAGGAGTTGCAAGTGGCAGAAGATTAGCAGAAAAACGAACAAGGCATAAGGGGTACCAACCCAAGCCAGAATTTACCGAAAGAGAGCTCCAACAAAGAACCAACAAGCATCAAGTGCACTATATACCAAAAGAGGAACCAACATGTTCATTTATTTAGTTTCATCAATTAAAGAGACTGATCAGCTCAAATTATACGGGAGCGGTTAACTACCTCCGCTACCCAAAGCCCAAAACCAGGTGGGGGTACCACTAGACCCTACCACCCAAACACGACTACCGTGCAAGGCTATAACATTTTCCCCCACTGTCTCCCAAACACAACTACTGTGTAAGGCTAAAGGCAGTATTTCTTATTACTTAAATTTTACTTAAACACGGGACGCTGCCCGAAAGAAAATCACTGGAAGGACCTAAGAATTAGGGTCAAGGCAAAGTACACCTCGATCAATATGAATCATAAGAGTAACTCAAATGTCAACAGACCACAACGAGTAGAAAGAAGTTCAAACGGGAGGAATTCGAGATCTTGTTGCTGTTTGAATTCGTCGGAATTCGTCGGGATTACACGGAATGTCCCGTGACATCTCGACGAATGGACACAGAAAAATCTTTAACCTGATTCGTCGGAATTCCACGGAATTCGTCGGAATTCGTCGGGATTACACGGAATGTCCCGTGACATCTCGACGAATGGACACAGAAAAATCTCTAACTTGATTCATCGGAATTCCACGGAATTCGTCGGAATTCGTCGGGATTACACGGAATGTCCCGTGACATCTCGACGAATGGACACAGAAAAATCTTTAACCTGATTCGTCGGAATTCCACGGAATTCGTCGGAATTCGTCGGGATTACACGGAATGTCCCGTGACATCTCGACGAATGGACACAGAAAAATCTTTAACCTGATTCGTCGGAATTCCACGGAATTCGTCGGAATTCGTCGGGATTACACGGAATGTCCCGTGACATCTCGACGAATGGACACAGAAAAATCTTTAACTTGATTCATCGGAATTCCACGGAATTCGTCGGAATTCGTCGGGATTACACGGAATGTCCCGTGAAATCTCGACGAATTGACACAGAATCCCCTATTCTGCTGTGTGGCCAGCGGATAGCGATTCTCCTAGAAGCTATTTATCCTTTGGGTATAGATAGGACGGTTTTCTCCAGGGAACAACTACCCGATTCATAGCAAAGGAAGAATAATCAAGGAAGCTTACATTAACACTCCAAAACTTAAGTTAAACCGAGCGACATGAAATCGACACGAGCGAAACAATACTTCAAGAACAGAAAGAGGAGGAGGAGGAAGCCACTTGCCTTAACCTTGCAAACTCGAAGATCTTTGCTCCGGAAGCTATGGTTCGGCTAGGAAAACACACGAGCACCGATTCCTAAAACTTTTCGGGTCGAAAGAAGGGGTTAGGTCACTACCCTAACTCCAAAAATTCCACAGAACGGGAAAAGCTTACCGCTAGAACGAAGATCTCGCCGAGAGCTTTCCAAATCTTCTCTCCAAACGCGATTCCGACTACTACAGCCCTAGAAATCGCCGATCGAACGCTCCTCGAAGATCCGCACTCGCCCTTTCACTCGGCGGCTGATTTGATCGAGGGAGGAAGAAGATGAATAGGAGGAGGAGATTTTAGGCTTATATATATAACCCTAAATTATTATTTAATTAATAAATAAATTCCCCAATTTACTTAACTGCGAGGGCGACCGAAACACCTCAGATTTCTACGAAATTCGCACCTTAACTAAAACACGGTGTTACGAATCCAACGGCGAAGTCAGAATTTAATTCCGACGGGCCAAACTCGGGCTAAAGCCTCCCGAAGCTAAAAATCTTGAAATCCACTCAAAATCTTCACTTTAACTCGAAACGACGCGAAATCTCGCATGCTTGACCTAAATCACAAGATTTAACTAAGCTAAAACTCGAAACACTATCAGACGAGCTGACATAACGCCCTTACGCCAAAATTACGTCACAGAGGGTACGCAAAATAATTAACGAAAATCAGGGGCGTTACAAGATTGATGTCTGCCCCAATCCTTAGTCTTCCTAGTGGGACGGAAGGATTTCAGATCTTTAGCGACGCGTCAGGTTGCGGGTTGGGTTGCGTGCTGGTGCAGCACGGCAAGGTGATAGCGTATGGGTCAAGGCAGTTAAAGACTCATGAGAGGAATTATCCCGTCCATTATCTGGAGTTGGCGGCGGTAATCTTTGCGCTAAAACTGTGGAGACACTATGTTTATGGTGCGAAGGTGGAGATCTTCACGGATCACAAAAGCCTGAGGTATCTCCTAGACCAAAAGGATCTGAATATGCGGCAGTGTAGGTGGGTCGAGTTCCTTGGGGACTACGACGTGGAGATTCAGTATACGCCGGGTAAAGCCAACGTGGTGGCGGATGCTTTGAGTAGGAAGTACTCCGGGCAAGGTAATTGGATGGAGGCGCATAACGAGCGTTTGATTCGAGACTTGGAGTCTCTTGACATTTCTTGTGTGGCTAGAGGTGAGTCTAGCATAGCCCGTTTGAACTGGATTGAAATGCAGTGTGATATAACAGATCGAATCCGAGAGGCGACCAGTGCGGACGAGGAGTGCCAACAGCTGGTGTTGGAGGCTCAACAAAGCGAAGGCACTGCTTTGGAGATGGTTGGTGGAATTCTGAGGAGAGACGGAAGGATCTGTGTTCCGCGCTTCGGCAAGCTTCGCGAGGAGTTGATGTTTGAAGCTCACTTTACGAAGTACTCCGTTCATCCAGGAAGTACAAAAATGTACGCGGATTTGAAGAAATCGTTTTGGTGGCCTGGGATGAAGCGGGATGTAGCCGAGTACGTGAGCCGATGTCAGACTTGTGCCTTGGTAAAGGCTGAGTGCCAGAGGCCCGGCGGGTTCTTGAAGCCTCTTCCCATCCCCGAATGGAAATTTGATGACATCTCTATGGATTTTGTGCATGGTTTGCCTCGATCGCAGCAGGGTAACGATGCGATTTGGGTAATAGTGGATCGCCTGACGAAGGTGGCCCACTTCATTCCGAATCAGAAGAGCGATGGCGTGGAGAAGCTCGTGGAGCTTTATGTTCGAAACATTGTGCGGTTGCACGGGATTCCGAAGAGCATCGTTAGTGATCGCGATGGGCGATTCACATCGAAGGACTGGAGATTAGTGCAGAAAAGTCTAGGCACGAAGCTCAAGTTTAGCACCGCGTTCCACCCGCAGACCGATGGTCAGACGGAGCGAACGAACCGTACGTTGGAAGACATGTTGAGGATGTGTGCTCTCGACTTTGGCAAAGGTTGGGAGGACCACCTTTTCATGGTGGAGTTCGCCTATAATAATAGCTTCCAGGCGAGTATCAAGATGGCGCCATACGAAGCTTTGTATGGAAGGAAGTGTCGAACGCCGATGTCTTGGGCAGAGGTGGGAGACACTAAGCTTTTGGGAAAGCAAGTGTTGGAAGATGCTTGCGAGATTGTGCGGACGATTCAGGAGCGCATGAAGGTTGCTCAGGATCGACAAGCGAAGTATTTTAATGCGCGCCACAGAAATGTGGAGTTTGCAGTGGGCGACATGGTCTACTTGAAGGTCAAGCCGTTCAAGGGTGTTTCGCGGGTGCGGCGACTCAAGAAGTTGAGTCCGAGATATTTGGGTCCGTTCGAGGTTACGGAGCGTATAGGCAAAGCAGCCTATCGTTTGGCGTTGTCCGCAGAGCTGAGTGGATTACATGACGTTTTCCATGTCTCCGTGCTGAGGAAAGCTTTGGTAGAGCCGGGTGTCGTGGTCGAAGCGGCGGCGGTGCCGGTGATGGAGAACTTGGGGGCGAGGGTTCTCCCGGTGTGCGTGGAGGATTCAGAAGTCCGGCAGTTGCGTAACAAGCAAGTCAAACTTGTAAAGGTGCGATGGGACAACTGCGGGCGAGACGAATTCTCTTGGGAGCACGAGCAAGCGATGCGGGAGGATTTCCCGGAACTTTTCGCTCCAAGTATGCGTTATGAATTTCCTGTTTAAATTCTAAAATTTTGAGGACGAAATTCTTTTAAGGGGGGTGGAGTTGTAACACCCCAAAAATCGTAGTTCAGCGAGGTAGGCGGGGTGGTAGTGCTGCGCTCAGGATAGGCTAGGAATTCCATAGCAGTTCTCTGCGCACGACCATTTCTCCTCTTCGCGCACGACCAGTGATCGTGCGCATGTGATCGTGCGTTAGTCGCAAGGATTCGGAGTTCTGTCTCGAACAGTGCGCACGACCAGTGTCCTCTTCGCGCACGACCAGTGACCGTGCGCATGTGATCGTGCGCTAGTCGCAAGGATTCGGAGTTCTGTCTCGAACAGTGCGCACGACCAGTGTCCTCTTCGCGCACGACCAGTGACCGTGCGCATGTGATCGTGCGCCCTGTTTATTCTGCTCCGCGATTTTGAGCGGAGAAGGAGATCGGTCCATCCAAATCTATTGGAATTTGATCCAACGGCTGCGATGGATGGCTGGGGGGTTTAGGGCTTGGTAGAGGAGTTAAACCCTCATTATTTCCAAGGCTTTCTCTCTCTTAGGTTGGAGAAAGGAGGAGGAGGCAAGGAGGAAGAAGAAGGGGAATCCGCCATTGCTGGAGCTTCGGAGCTCCGTTCGCCGATCCGAGACCGGCAGTGCGTAGAGGGAATCAAGGCGCTTCTTCTCCACCGTTTGTTTGCAAGCTTCTCATGGCTAGGAGGAGATCTCAAAAGGTAACGACATTTCTCCTCCCGGTCTTTAGGATGCGTGTTTGGCATCTCTTCTTTTTCTGCATTTTGGCACCGGATCCGTCGAGTGAGAGGGATCCGGGTCACCTTGGTTCAAGAGGAACCACCGGGTTGATTGTGTCCGTCCCCGGCATGTTTTGCACTAGAGATCCGCTCCGCTAGCGGATTAGGCATGGTGGGTGAAGCCGGATTTGTGGCCGTTGGTCCGATCCGGTGATGTTGATTTACGCACATTTTAGGGGTTTTGTTAGAAATCCGATTACGGCGAACTCGTCGTTGTGATGCCCTTGTAGCTTCGTGTGGTAACGAATGTTGGGTTTAGGGCGGAGAAATAATGTGCGGATTATGGGGCTTGTGATGCCTAGTGTTGTGCGAAGGCGCGATTGGTCTTTGTGGTCGGCTGGCTATCCCGTGAAGACTGAGATTCACACGTGGAGAGTGTCCAGGCAAGATTAGTCCCTTCGATTGTTGACTGACGAGAATGTCTGTGCTACGGTTGAGTCCGTTGACGGTCGCCAGGCGAGGCAATCGGTGGACGTTGTCCCGAGAGTAAGCCCAGGGCCTTGGGACGTTTTGATTGGCCAGAATTCTTAGAATCGGTCTTGGTGCGTTGTTGGCGGCCCGAGCGTGTGAGCTGTCAGACAAGCCCGATGGCATGGTGGGCCAGGCGAGGTGGGTCTCAGCGAGAGCGCTTGGCCTTGGGTTTTGATGCCCTTGTGGGGAAATAATGAGTACCCTTGTGTTGGTGATGTATGATGATGTGTTAGATTCATACGCTTTAGGGCGCCTTGGGTGAAACCCGGGCTTGCACTCATTTTGCATTGTTAGGCCCCTTTTATTACCTGCTCAACATAGAAACGTGGATGATGCTTGTGACACTCATACCAGTATTTATGTTGCTTTCCTTTATGTACATTTGCATACGAATTGCTGACTTGCAGGGTGAAGTAGTTCCCCGGGGTCCGCTAGGACGGCCGGGAGGAGGGATGTTGTTACACCGCTTGTGGTCAGCCATAGCTGACCCTCGTTTACCGCTCTTTGTGATTTGGTTGCAGGGCACGAATCGCAGGCTGGACCCAGCGCGCCGGCCAAAAAGGCCTAAAGCCTCACGAAGTGCTTATTTGATTTCCTGCATCACTTTCTTCGTACTTTGTTATATCCGGCTTGCATGCCGAGGTAGCTTAGGGAAAAACTATCTTTCCCCTTTTGTTGGGATGTCTTTTATTATGGAATGTTTGATGTTTTGGACATTGTTTTGTAAGGCCTTAAGGCCAGTTGGACTCCTTTGTAGTATGGACAATCTCTGTGGCTTAGTTTGTTTCCGCTGTGTTGTCTGAGTTATGAGATTGGGTAGTTAATATCATCTTCTAATACTAAAGCTGTGGCGGTTGTATGCTGTGGGGTCCCGGCCGGACCCATATTATATGGTCATTACAGGGGAGGTGTTACAATGACTGCTTCTTCAGAGAGAACTTGATGCTTGATCTCTACTTGATCTTCTTATTCTCCGCCGAGAATACTGTTCTATTGAAGTGTAGCGGTGAGATTCTTTCTTTTTCTTTTCCTTTCTCTTGTTTTTCGATTGATTGATTGATTGATACCGTGTTAGGGCAACCTTTTATCTCTTTTATAAGACTGCGAGGTACCCAACGGTCTTCTAAAAAAGTGTCTTAAGTGTCAGACGCTCCTTTCCTTAAGAGCACGCGCAGATTAGACAATCAGGCGGCGACAATAAATGTTGACAGTGTTGAATTTTTTGAAGTGAAGTGGAAGGTGGCCGGCGATCTGAATAATGGTGACCGCAGAGAACGCGCGGTCTCTGCACTGGTGCTCTGCCGGTCTGGCTCTGTCGGTCTGTCTCTGGCAGCCTATTGTGGTTGGCCGGTCTGTTCTTGTTTGTTGCGGTCTCTTCCCAGGTTTGTTCTGCTTGGTTGGTCTATTTTCTTTATAGAAGACCGGGCGGTCTGTTCTTGTGTAACCACTGTGACCGGGCGGCATATGCTGTACGATCTGGCGACTTGTCTGAAGTCAGCCAGATGTTCTTGGCTTGATCCAGTCGGTCTAAGGAAAGAGTGATCGGTGTCCACGCGGCTTGTGCGCGGTATGCTGCTGATTTGAAGTCTTGAACAGGCTGTTGTCCAAGTGGTCTGATCGTTTGCTCTGCTTTGTAAGACTGCTCGCGATCTGATGGGTGGTGATTGTACCTCTCTTGTGGCGGTGGCGACATCCGTCCTCTCACCTATAAATAGGGGTGCAGGGCCCGTCATTCAAAAGAGAACTATAAGAACTAGAGCCTGGGTTGTTTTGTGCGGTCTCAACTTTGAGGTCGGGCGGTCTCGGAAGCGAGTTGACTGTTTGTTGTGTTCGTAAGTTTGAGATGAGCAGGTTGCGGTCTCCTTCCTTGGTGATTTCCCAGCGGCTTGAATAAACAGTTCAGCAGCGGCTTGTCTGCAAACTGGTTTATGTTGTTCTTGTGCTGTTCGCAGTGAACTCAGCGATCGGGCGACCTTCTGTGGTTAGGAGATCTGAGTTGCGGTCTGGCGACAGCTTCTGTTCCTTGTTCAGTTCAATAAGCTCCAGTTCGTGTGGTATGAGGTGGCGGTCTTGCAGTGCAGGTCATCTTGCCTGTCTTCTGTTCGTGCGGTCTCAGGTCAAGCCGGGCGGTCTCTGGAGTTCAGCGGTCTGTGCGGTTTCTGCTTGTCAGGTCGCCAGATTTGTTTTTGGTGTGTTTTGTTTCTCTCTCCTTCGCGATTCTTATGAATCATATCTCGCCATGTATGTATCGAAGTGTAATAAAGTTTCTGTGATTCAATAAAGTCTATTATGTTGTTGTGTGGCATTGTGGTTATTTGGCTATAACTCAGTTGATGCAACTCCTGCTTACTTTTAAACGACTCAAATCAAAAATTTTAACTTGGTATCAGAGCCAGGTTGTTGGAGTGGATAAGAAGTGTTCAACTTGAGTTGCCATCATCTTTGTGAAGAAGAAACCACATAGTTTGCCATGGAAGCTGGATACGCAAGAGGGCTTGGAATTGAACTCCTCACATCGACTAACTACAAGAAGTAGAGGTCGTGTATGGAGAGTTACTTACTTGGCGAGGATCTTTGGGAGATAGTTGGAGGAGATGACACACAAGAAGTTCAGCTAGCAGGAGATAATATGGCAGAGGTGAGACTTTGGAGGAGGACTAATGCAAAGGCAGAGTTCACACTCAAGAGGGCTATCTCACCAGAGCTTTTCGATCACATCATTGGATGTAAATATGCTGCTGCGATTTGGACATCTTTGGACGGGTTGTTTAATAAGAAGAAAGTAGCTCGGCTACAGTTTCTTAAAAATGAGTTGGCGTAGGCCTCTCAAGGTGATATTTCCATCTCTACTTTCTTTCTCAAAATGAAGAACCTCACAGCAGAGATTTCTGCTTTGGACCATAATGAGCCCATCTCGGAGGCAAACCTGAAGAGGCATATCATCCGCGGGTTACGGAAGGAGTATCTTTCTTTTGTGACTTCAGTTAAGGGTTGGGCAAATCAACCATCTCTGTTGGAGCTGGAAAACTTACTTGCTTCGCAGGAAAGTTTGGCAAGAAAGATGGCAGGGACTTCTATCTCTGGGGTAGATAGTGCTGTGTTGTTCTCTGGGAAGAAGAAGAAGAAGTGGGAGAAGAAGAAGCCAGGTCATGATGGACCCTCTACTTCAGGTCAGCTGGATAGGGGTTATGCTACTAAGTCTGATGGGAAGAAGAAGGGAGAGGGACCAAGGTGCTTCAGGTGCAATAAGACCGGCACTTCAAGAAGGATTGTCGTGTCAATATTCAGCCGGGACATGCAATGGAGAAGGAGAAGCCAAAGTCTGATGAAGCTGGATGGGGAGGAGCCTTTGCGGCCAATATGACGGCGATGTCCGTTAAGGCTTTGGCTGCCATCAACTTCAAAGAGTATTGAATCATGGATTCAGGGTGTGGGCATCACCTCACCCGGGATGAATCAAAGTTCTCTTCTTTGGAGCCTTACTCAGGTAACGATGCAATTATTACGGCTGATAATTCTGTTCATGCAGTAGAACAAGAAGGTGTTGTCTCTCTGAGCAGTGATAAGGGTCCACTCACATTGAGGAGTGTTTATCACGTGCTGGGTATGAAGAACAATCTCTTCTCTGTGACCAATGCGGTCGATGCCGGTTATCACGTTCTGTTTGGCCCAACAGAAGTGAAGTTTCTTAAAACTCAACCGGAGATAAAGGGAGATGTAATTCATGTTGGAAAGCGGGTAAAGGACTTGTTCATTTTATCGACAAGTACCTATGTTGACAAGATGAAGACCAATGATAGCGCGGCTATCTGGCATGAAAGGTTGGGGCATGTAGGCATGGACAAATTGAAGGCTATGGCGGTAAGGGGCCTCATCAACGGCTTTCCTAGCTTGTCCTCCTATGGAGACGGTCATGTTTGTGCGAGTTGTCTGTTTGGTAAGTCTCATCGACTTCCATTTGATAAATCACAAACAAGGTACAAAGTGCCATTGGAGTGCATTCACGGTGATTTGATGGGACCGACTGCCACCCCAAGCCTTGGAGGCAACATGTATATGTTGGTGTTGATTGACGACTACACCAGTTATGTCTGGGTGTATTTTTTGAAAGAGAAGTCAGAAGCTTTTACAAAGTTCATGGAGTTCAAGGAGCTGGTTGAAGGCCGGTTAGGCCTGCGGGTGAAAAATTAAGAACTGACAATGGTGGGGAGTTCACCTCTGGTGAGTTCTAAAGTTTTTGCAGGAAGCACGGCGTTCGGAGAGAGCTCACTTGTGCCCATACTCCACAGCAAAATGGCGTTGCAGAGAAGAATATCCGTCATCTTATGAAAACTTGCAAATGCTGGCTTCATGCCAAGAGTATCCCAAAGTCCTTCTGGGCAGAGGGAATGTCTTGTGCGGCATATGTCATCAACCGGATGCCTCTAAGTCCTATCAACATGAAGACCCCTCATGAACTGATGTTCAAGGAGAAGCCAAGTGTTGCACACCTTCGGGTGTTTGGGTCAACCTGTTATGTGCATATCCCTGATGCTCTTCGGACAAAGCTAGATGCGAAAGCAAGGAAGCTAGTCTTTGTTGGATATGATGAGCGGAAGAAGGGGTGGAGATGCATGGATCCTGAGACACGGAGATCAGTGGTATCTCGGGATGTGGTATTCGATGAGGTGACTTCCTACAAGGGGAGTTCAGGAGTTGAACTACCAGAGAGCAGGGTTGATGAAGAAGGGAAGGCTGCGGAAAATCTTCAAGTGGAGTTGCCTGTTTCACTAGGAGCTCCAGTTGTGTCAAGCTCAGATATGGAGGCTTCAGGTTCTGGAAGCAGGGGGAGGGATGCTCCAAGTTCTTTTAGAAGAGGATCTAGCACAGAAGAAGCAGCTGAGGAGGTAGTTAGTCAGGTGCAACCTCTTAGGAGGTCGAAGAGGACTATCAAGCCACCAGATCGATACACAGGAGGAAACATGGTGAGATTCGTCTCATGTTTCTTTGCTGGTCCCTTGGATTAGAGGGAGCTGTCGAGCTTTGAGAAGGCCAAAGGCGTGAAGCAGTGGGACATTGCTATACAGGAGGAGATGGATGCTCTCAAGAAGAATGAGACTTGGTCTCTAATGCCCAGGCCCAAGGGCATTACCCCTGTGATATGCAAGTGGGTCTATAAGCTCAAAAAGAAAGCTAATGGCACGATCGAGCGATACAAGGCTTGTCTTGTGGCTCGCGGGTTCTCACAACAGTACAGAGAAGATTATGATGAGACGTTCAGTCCAGTGGCAAAGATGACTTCGGTTCGATTTGTTATTGCTTTGGCGGCATCCAGTGGATGGGAGATTTGGCAACTTGACGTGAAGAATGCTTTATTATACAGAGATATTGACAAGGATATCTTCATGATCCAACCGCCGGTCTTCATCTCGAAGGATTGTCCGGACTACGTCTGCAAACTGAAGAAAGCCCTGTATGGGTTGAAGCAAGTGCCTCAGGCGTGGTATGAGAAGATCGCGGAGTATCTTCTATTCTGCGGGTTCTTTGCTTCAGACTCTGATTCTAGCTTGTTCGTCAAGAAGGAGGGGGTGCTTCGGGTTATTGTACTGCTATATGTGGATGACATGATTGTCACCTGGAACTCGAAGGAGGCAGTAGCAAGGCTGAGAGCCGAGCTTGCTATTAGATTTGAGATGAAGGATCTGGGTGAGCTTCACCATTTCCTTGGACTCGAGGTTCAGAGGCGGGAGAGCGGAGTGCTCGTTTCTCAGGCTGGATTTGTGGAGCGAATCGTTCAACGATTCGGCATGGAGGAAGGGAAGAGCAGCTCTATACCTATGGAACAACATCATAAACTTCGGAAGGATGAGGGGAGAGTTCTATCTGATCCGTTGGTGTTCCGAGCTCTGGTTGGAAGCTTGATCTACTTGACCATCACGAGGCCAGATATTGCTTATACAGTTGGCATGGTGAGTCGGTACATGGCGGAATCACGGAAGCCTCATCTTCTGGCGGCAAAAGGAATTTTGAAGTATGTGAAGTCGACCTCTGATCTAGGTCTCTTATATAGGAGAGGGTCAAGCTTGGAGTTGCTTGGATATATGGATGCTGATTATGGGGGAGACGTGGATGATCAGAGATCAACATCTGGTTTTGTCTTTATGACAGGCCCCACAGCTATTTCTTGGTGCAGCAAAAAGCAGGACTCGGTGTCTGTATCTACCACAGAAGCGGAATACAAGTTTTGGCCTTGGCAGCTCAGGAAGCCGTTTGGCTCAGGAGGTTGGTGGATGACGTTCATGAGGAGGTTCGAGGTCCCACTATGCTATGCGGGGATAATGAGAGTGCTCTCAAGCTGGTTAATAATCCAGTTTGTCACGCGAGGACCAAACACATTGAGATTGAGCACCATTTCATTCGTGAGAAGGTGTTGGGAGGATCTCTTATGGTCGAGCATGTTCAAAGTGCGGACAATGTTGCAGACATCTCCACAAAGCCTTTGGCAAAGGGACTGTTTACTCTGTTGCGGAGTTTACTCGAGCTAGTTTCCACTTCCCACTTCAAGGGGGAGTGTTGAATTTTTCGAAGTGAAGTGGAAGGTGGCCGACGGTCTGAATATTGGTGACCACAGAGACCGCGCGGTCTCTGCACTGGTGCTCTACTGGTATGGATCTGCCGGTCTGTCTCTGGAGGCCTACTATGGTTGGCCGGTCTATTCTTGTTTGTTGCGGTCTCTTCCCGGGTTTGTTCTGCTTGGCTGGTTTATCTTCTTTATAGAAGACCAGGCGGTCTGTTCTTGTGTAACCACTGTGACCGGGCGGCTTATGCTTGGCGATCTGGCGACTTGTCTGAAGTCGGCCAGATGTTCTTGGTTTGATCCACGCGGTCTAAGGAAAGAGTTATCTATGTCCGTGCGGCTTGTGCGCGGTCTACTACTGATTTGCGGTCTTGGACAGGCTGTTGTCTAAGTGGTCTGATCGCGCGGTCTGCTTTGTGAGACCGCTCGCGATAGACGGGTGGTGATTGTACCTCTCTTGTGGCGGTGACGACATCCGTCCTCTCGCCTATAAATAGGGGTGCAGGGCCCGTCATTCAAAAGAGAACTGTAAGAACTAGAGCCTGGGTTGTTTTGTGCGGTCTCAACTTTGAGGTCGGGCGGTCTCAGAAGCTAGTTGACTGTTTGTTGTGTTCGCAGGTTTGCGATCAGCAGGTTGCAGTCTCCTTCCTTGGTGATTTCCCAGCGGCTTGAATAAATAGTTCGGAAGCGGCTTGTCTGCAAATTGGTTTATGTTGTTCTTGTGCTGTTCGCAGCGAGCTCATCGATCAGGCGACCTTCTGTGGTTAGGCGATCTGAGTTGCGGTCTGGCGACAGCTTTTGTTCCTTGTTCAGTTCAATAAGCTCCAGTTCAGGCGGTCTGAGGTGGCGGTATTGCAGTGCAGGTCATCTTGCCTGTCTTCTGTTCGTGCAGTCTCAGGTCAAGACGGGCGGTCTCTGGAGTTCAGCAGTCTGTGCGGTCTCTGCTTGTCAGGTCGCCAGATTTGTTTTTGGTGTGTTTATTTCTCTCTCCTTTGTGATTCTTATGAATCATGTCTCGCCATGTATGTCTCAAAGTGTAATAAAGTTTCTATGATTCAATAAAGTCTATTGTGTTGCTGTGTGGCATTGTGGTTGTTTAGCTATAACTCTGTTGATGCAACTCCTGCTTACTCCTAAACAATTCAAATAAAAAATTTTAACTGACAACGCGTCCGCAACATTTGAATCTGTCTCGACGATATTTCCATTGTTACGGTGACATGGAAACTATCTCGACGACAGAACTTTGTCGATCCCTTTGACCTCAGAAGATCTTCAACTCTTCTTGCTTCTGCATCTGAAGCAGGTAACTCGACGATACGAGACATACTGGCGATTCTGCATATACGACGATATGCTATCTTTGACTATGTCATTGAGATCTTCTGTCTTGCTGTCTGCGGTGGTAATCATGTTGTTCTCTCGACGACATGCCTTCTTTACGATGATGTTTGTTCTTTCTTGACGACAAGGCCACTTTGGTGAAGTCGACGACACTGTGTCTTCTCTGCGTTCGACGATCTTGCTGAGTCTCATCGGTAGACGATCTTTCTTCTGATTTCGACGATCCTCCTTCTGAGTTCGACGATCTTGCTTCTGCATTCGTCGAACATACCAATTCTCAGTGGTCATCGATCTTCCTTCTGAGCTCGACGATCTTGCTTCTGTGTTCGACGAACACGCCAATTATCAGCGGTCGTCGATCTTCCTTTTGAGCTCGACGATCTTGCTTCTGCATTCGACGAACACGCCAATTCTCAGCGGTCGTCGATCTTCCTTCTAAGCTCGACGATCTTCCTTCTGCGTTCGACGAACGGTATTCTGCGTTCGACGAATCTTGTCCTTCTTGACGATATATACCGTACTTACAGAAATAGTTAAAGTACTTGACATTTGTCGATCTCTGCAAGCATGAGCTAGATGGAGTATTAAATACAACTTGCACTTATCATTGAGCTGAGCACTTCTTCAAATCAGGAACATTGCTGGGCACTGTTCCCAACAAAAAAATACAAATTTCTTTCATGCACCCATTTTTCTTAAGAAGCGTGTTCAAAAATCAAAACTATATGTTTGCAAAAATAAGTGAATTCGTAGACCATTGTCACTAAACGAAAATTCAAATGAATAAATGATAAAGATAACTCCACCAAGCACTACTCACCCTCCTAATAAGTCTTAATAAGCATTATGAGGTTTAGCACCTTCGAGAGAATTGTAAAGTGTCATGTGCAAACACATCTATACACCACTTCTTTTGTACACCGGATCACAAAAATATAATCAAAATAAAATCTTTTGTGATCCACCAAGCACTACTTCGCTCCCTAATAAGTCTTAATGAGCATTGTGTGTGTGAAGCACCTTGGTAGTTGTACTATATTACATTGCATTGGAAAAATGGCTTTGTGGGAAGAAGTAATTCTAAGAATGTATTTTTGATAATATTGTGTTTATTCCATTATACGTGTCATGTGTTTTGATTAAATCATTTGTATACTCTAATCAAAATACTATTTATAGACATCACTATCTTATAATAAAACTTATACTCATGATAATTGGATCGTAATACATACATATATTATTCTCTACTATCTTTAGTAAATGCACTCGATAACAATGCATGATCTCTACAATATTGAGGTCTACTTGAATTATAAATTTAGTACATTATAGTTTCCTATCTTGTCTTGATAAATTAAATCATGCTTGAATTAATTTTGTTTACCAAAAGCATATCTTGATTTCAAATTCAAAACATCTTATTTCAAAAACCAACACTCTTATTTATTATCTATACATGCCAATTTCTAAAAAGATGTTTATTTTAAGAGTGCTTATTATATTTGATTCTTTCACTATGTTTACTACTTGTGGTTAATTTTGACTATTTATTTTCTCAACGATTGGTATAATATTTTTTTACACGTGATATTTGATTCTTTCACAATATTTACTATTGGATTACAAATGTCAAAACATCTTCTTTTACAAGGCTAGAATTCTTACTTATTTACTATGCTTGAAATTTCTTTAAAGATGTGTTTATTTACAAAAACTATAAACATACTTTTAGCTGTGTTACTACTTGTGCGCTCGATAACGAATATTTCCCTATCCAACAAGTGGAATTTTTTTTACTAAACTAGTGGTAACTCAAAATTACAAATCAAGAATCTTTACTCACTCACCAAGTGGTATCACTAAGTGGTAAATCCAAGTTATACTTTTTTCGACTCGACATAGAATAGAACCTATTTCTAAAAACTCTCTCCACCCTCTTTTGATAATACCAAACGGGGAGAATAAATTTGAAGAAATCTACAATTTGGGGGGAGTCGAATACAAAACTTACATGAAGCATCTATGTAGGGGTAGTATCCATATAAGCGGGGTCTATGCACGCTATCACTCTAGTCACTTTTTATAAACACCACTCTAGCTATTTGATTGATTTGTTCCTAGAGCATTTGTTATTATCAAAAGGGGAGTTTGTTGGAACTTGCGTTCCGCATGTCTTGGTTTGAGAATATCAAATCCCATTGTATTTGATCATACTTGTCATGTGTTTATAGTGTGCAGGATCCACAGGTAATAAGCTCATATAAGTACAATGAAGAATGATGACAATGCTCACAAAAGTGCAGCTAACGCTAGACAGTAATAACTAATGTTGGCGCTAGTGTTGCTGATGTATGGACAGCTGGCAATAAATAGTTTAAATGCACTGAATGGAAGGAAAGAGATTAAAATAACCAAGTGCTACCACCGACATTAAAACTAACGTCGGGCGATTTCTTTTGGAAACACCACCAATCTACCGATGATCAAGGAGCATAAAAGGAAGGAGATCCGATGAGAATGTCTTAATATGGCAACTGCTAGGTGTTGATGCTAACGCTGAGCATTATGAAGGCTTGCTTAAATTGGAGTAGCGGGTTTCAAATTTTGGTTTGATCCGTACGCCAACCACTTTCCTAAAGAGGCGAACGCTCGGTGGTAACGTTAACGCTGGAACTAGGATCCAAGTCTATTTAAAGAGCGGACCTACTCCTTCCACAAAGATGAACCAGATACACAACTCATATACTTTCATGAGGGCTGCTCCCTACAGCTGAGAGAACTCAGTCAATGCTTATTTAGGCAAATAACTCGAAGAAGGATTCATCACGCATACTCTTTGCGAACATTGTGTGCATCAACTCCGACGATAACTTCGCCGCCCCTTCATCATCATCTTCGTGTTAGATGATATTATAACTTGTCTCGATGATAAATGACTTAAGCATTATTACCTTCACCCAAGCCTTCAAGATGATACCACAACTTCAACACGATTTATACTTAGTACTTGAGAGCTCTTACTTGAGTTATTGAATTAGTTGAACTTCTTCAAGATGACATTTGTCTGTCTAGGCTTCTTCAAGACGACATTATGATTAATGAACTAATCCTTCTTATCAAGACGATTTGTGACTTTATCTGTGTATCTTCAAGATGATATTCCTTGAAGCTTAAGGTTATCAAGATGATATTTCATGAATCTGTGAACCATATCAAGACGGTATTTGACTTAGACAAATTTTGTTCTTCCTGAATTTTGATCATTTGCTCTATCAAACTTTCTAGATCTTTATTCCTGTTGTTTATGAGTGAGTGACAAGTCTAACATAGTATAGATCTTAGGTCGACATGGCGTTTTGCACAATAAGGGATTACATTGGAAAAACTATATCTGATGACAGTAAGTCTAGACATATGCTAGGCTTGCACTATCTAATACCTGAAATCAACACAACTAAACACATGCAACAAATACAAAGTGTGTTTATCCATGACTTGAGGACATGTTCAAATCAAGAACATTGTGGGCAAAGTTCCCAACACATCAGGTGAATCAGAAGAGGAGATATAACCGCCCAGCGCCAACACCACCTCATGTCCCGCATCTCCCACCCCTTTACCGGGCCGGTGCCAGCACCTATCAAGTGGGCCACCCTTCCAAAACCGTTGACAAGGGATGCATCCCGGTGCCACCCCAACCACATCACTGAGCCTGTTTCTCAGCTACACTAGGTTGGTGATAGCGGGTCTCGATCCCCTGCCACCCTTGATAAGGCACCTTCAGCAGTCCTCATCACCAACTGAGCTGCAGCGACGAGCTCAGTTGGTGATGAGGTCTGTTGAAGGTGCCTTATCAATGGTGGTGGGGGATCGAGACCCGCCATCAACAACCTACTGTAGCTGAGAAACAGGCTTAGTGATGTGGTTGGGGTGGCACCGAGATGAAGCCCTTGTCAATGGTTCTGGAAGGGCGGCCCACTCGATAGGTGCTGGCGCCGGCCCGGTAAAGGGGCCGGAGGAGCGGGCCATGAGGTGGTGTTGGCACCGGGCCCTTACAAAAAAGTGCACTTTTTGTAACGGCCTGGCGCCAAAATCTATCTAATGGCCCGCACCTCCGACCCCTTTATCGAGCCGGCGCCAGCACCTATCTTGTGGGCTGCCTAATCCGATCCATTGACAAGGGCTGCAGTCTGGTGCCACTCCAACCTGTCACTGAGCCTGTTTCTCAACAACAGTAGGTTGTTCATGGCGGGTCTCGATCCCCCGCCACTCTTGATAAGGCACCTTCAGCAGTCCACATCAACAACTGAGCTGCAGCTCAGTTGGTGATGAGGACACTTTTTTGTTACGACCACGCGCCAATACCTATCTAGTGGCCCGCATCTCTGGTCCCTTTACCAGGCCGATGCCAGCACCTATCTAGTGGACCACCCAATCCAGACCATTGACAAGGGCTACATCCCAGTGCCACCCCAACCCGTCATTGAGCCTGTTTCTCAGCAACAGTACGTTGTTGATGGCGGGTCTCGATCCCCCGCCACCCTTGATAAGGCACCTTCAACAGTCCTCATGACCAACTGAGCTGCATCTCACTTGGTGATGAGGACTGTTGGACATGTGTGTCACATCCCTTTGTTTGAGAATAACAAATCCCATATTGTATTTAATATTGCTTTTAGTGTGTTTATAGTGTGCAGGAACTATAGGTGAAATACTCCACAGGTATTAAGGAGCTTGGAACAATCTTTTGAAAGGAGCAGCACTAACGCCAGCGCTATCGCTAACGCCAGCACTAACGCCAGCACTATCGCTAACGCCAGTAGTAACGCCAGCGCTATCGCTAATGCCAGGCGCTAGCTCAGTTGGTTCAATCTCAGCGGTTTCATCTCAGCTTCCGTCTCAGCGGTTAGCCTCGTCTCAGCGGTTTCCTTAGCGCTACCGCCAGCGCTAGCGCTACCGCCAGCGCTAGCGCTACCGCCTGGCACTATCTTGAGTTCGTACACAGTGCCACGCCTTTGACGGTTCCGCAACCGCTCAACACGACCGCTACCGCCAGCGCTATCAGCTACCGCAGGCGCTATCTCAAGTTCGTGCACAGAGCCATGCAGACGACGGTTCCGCAACCGCTCAACACGACCGCTACCACAGGCACTATCAGCTACCGCAGGCGCTAGCGTTAAGATCTATAAAATGATGTGTTCTCTCTCGTTTTGGGCTAGATCTTCCAGAGACATTAATTGTGCCCAAACTCTCGTGCTTCTACTCTGCCGAAACATCATCTCCCACTCAAAGCCAAAGAAGAAAATCTGGAGAACGAAGCCATCACGCTGTATCCGAAGAACGATCGCTTCGACCTCAATCGTGCTTCAGCGATCCTTCATCCTCATCTCCAGAAATCTCAAGAGGGAGTTTGCTTGTTATTTACTTCACTTCTTTATTTGTATCTTGTTGTGAAATTGCCTTGTTTTTGGCGACTAGGTCCTTGCGCGGCTTAGGGGGAATTCGCCGCGTGAGTTGGCGACTAGGTCTAGGGGATTAGATCTAGGGGGTGCTCGAGGCCATATCCGAGTTTGGGTTGGCTAGAGCGGCTTGAGGCTTTATCCGGGGAAGGATAGGCTAAAGCCAACCGGTTTGTGGGGATACAAGTCGGTATAGAAAAGGAAAAGAAATTCACTTTTGTACGCCTCCGATTTCTAGCGATATTGAAATCAAATTTTGTAAACACCCTTTTTATATAATGCAATCATGATTATATTTATGTTTATTTGATTTCTCTCAATTGGCGTAAAATTTCATTATTGCAAAATTGTTATTACTAAATTGTCATCTTATTTCCTATTAAACAAAAATAACTTAGTAATTATCTTAAAAATTATAAAAAGAATTTTATTCCCTTATTCACCCCCCCCCCCTCTAAGGGCGCCATAAGATCCAACAAGTGGTATCAGAGGTAGGTTATTCCAAATGGTTTAAAAACCAGGAATAATGGCGTCTTATGATCTCGCTTTTTCCGAGGGTCAGGGAATTAGTAGACCTCCACTATTTACTGGGTCAGATTATAATTATTGGAAAAATAGGATGCGCTATTTTCTAATGACCCTTGATATTGAGATTTGGAACATGGTAGAAGAAGAATACACTCCTCCTACATTTGTAGTTGGAGAGGTTATGTTAGAAAAACCCAAAGATAAATGGGATGATCGGGATAAACTTAAATATAAAAATAACGCAAAAGCCATGAATGCTCTATTTTGTGCGTTAGATAGAAATGAATTTAATAGAATTTCTGCATGTACTACTGCTTATGAAATTTGGAATCATTTGGAAGTTACTCATGAAGGTACATCACAGGTTAAAGATTCCAAGTTTTTTCAACTGGAGTCCGAATATGAAAAATTCTGAATGGATGAAAGCGAAGATGTTGATGGTATGTACACGCGCTTCACCAAGATCGTCAATGCCTCAAAAGCTCTTGGAAAGACTTTCTCAAATGGCGACTTGGTCCGTAAGATCCTTCGTTCTCTTCCTCCAAAATTAAACACAAAGGTGACGGCTATTTCGGAGTCGCACAACTTAAGGACGCTCCAAGTTGAGAGCCTCATTGGGAATCTCAAAACCCATGAGGTAGAACTCAAAATCCAATTTGAAGAATACAACAAGGAGCCAAAGAAGAAGGCGTTGGCACTAAAATCAAAGAAAGAGTGCCAAGAGGATGAGGATGAAGATGAAGAAAGTCTTTTGGTGAAGAACTTCCGAAAGTTTATGCGCAATCCGGAAAGGAGAAACACCTTTCGAAAATATTTTCAAAAGGGTGAAAGATGGAAAGGGTCATCTTCAAAGAAGGAAAAAGAGAGCGACAATGAAGAAGAGAGACCTCCACCGGAATGCTATCATTGTAGGAAGACGGGGCACATTCGGAGCCAGTGCCCAAAGTTCTTGAAGGAGAAGAAAGAAAAACGGCACAAAGGGAAGGAGAAGAAGAAAGTACTAAAAGCTAGAACATGGGATGACTCCTCCTCCTCCTCCTCTGAAGAATCAAGTGGATCTTCATCAAGCGAAGATGAGGAAGCAAACATGTGCCTCATGGGACTTGGAAACGACGGCGACGACACCAGTGTTCCTAGTGACACTGAGGTAACTCCTCCCACTTATGATGAATTGTTTAATGAATTTCTTGAAACTTGCAAAGCTTTTGATAAAAATATGAAAGATAGTATTTTATTAAATCGTGAAAATGAATCTCTTATTAAAGAAAATCAAAAGCTTTCCAAAAAGGTAATTGTGTTAGAAAAGAGAAAGGTTTCTTGCCAAGAATGTGATCACTCCACTAAATTGGCAAAAGATATAGAAGAGTCACTTTCTAAAGCCCTCTCTCATGCCAAAACTCTTACAAAAGAAAAGGGGGAATTAGAAAGGAAATTAGAAGCCTCTCTTTTGCAAATCAAAAATAATAAAAAGGGTTTTGAAAATAGGTGTGTCATGCTTGTGAAAGAAAACTTTTCACTTAAAGCACAAGTACATGATCTCACCATGGCCATTAAAAAATTTGGAATAGGCCAAAAATCACTGGACATGATTTTAGGGAACCAGTGCGATGGTTCTGGAAAGTTTGGGCTCGAATATCGAGGTGAGGGCTACCGCCCGGCGCTAGCCACTAACGCCGGCGCTAGCACCTCATACTAGAAACCTGAAATTTCTTTTTCAAAATACTTTCATTTTGTAAATCAAATTTATTCCAGCAAGAAAATTTTCCAGAAAAGGGTCTCAACCCCCTTTATTTCGTGTGCAGACTGTTATAGGTTGGGTCACACAAGTAGTTCTTGCAGGAAAATAAAACAAAATACTTTAAAGCAAATCTGGGTACCTAAGGCTTCCACTTATTCTATGGGAGGTTCTACTTGGGTATCCGGATCTTTACTCTCATCTTCTTTCTAGATGTGCAGGCAGGCTAAGGACAATGAAGACGTGTGGTACTTGGATTCAGGATGCTCCAAGCAAATGACAGGAAATAAAGCTAAGTTCCTTAGCCTAGAAAAGAAGAAGGGAGGGATCGTGACGTTTGGTGACAACGGAAAAGGAAGGATCATGGGAATTGGTACAGTTGGTAATGAATCCTTCATTATATCAAATGTTCTTTATGTAAAAGGGCTAAAACATAATCTTATTTCAATTAGCCAATTATGTGATAAAGGATTAGATGTTTTATTTGAATCTTCTACTAATCTATGCAAAATATCTAATCCTATTACAAACAATATTTTACTAACTGCACCAAGAATTCACAATGTTTATATAGTTTCATTTCATGATCTTTCAAAATCATCATTAAAATGTTTTATTACCAAAAATGATGAACTTGAACTTTGGCATAGAAGGCTAGGACATGCTAGCACAAAGCTTATTGTAAAACTTGCCAAAAGAGATTTAATTATAGGATTGCCTAGATTAAATGGAAATTTATCTTCACTTTGTTCACCATGTCAAAAAGGTAAATTACTAGATCCTCTTTCAAAAGTAAAAATGTTATTTCTACTACAAGACCTTTGCAATTAATTCATATGGATCTTTTTGGTCCCGTTAGCACCGCAAGTCTTGGTGGTAGATTATATACATATGTTTTAATAGATGATTTTTCTAGATATTGTTGGACAATATTTCTATCATCCAAATCCGAAGCATTTTGTGAATTTTCAAAATTATGTACTCGTATTCAAAATGAAAGTGATTTAAAAATTAAATGCATTCTCTCGGATCATGGAGGAGAATTTGAAAATGAAAAATTTACTTCTTATTGTGATATGTTAGGCATAAAACATGAGTTCTCCGCACCACGCACACCAAAACAAAATGGTGTTGTAGAAAGAAAGAATATGACACTTCAAGAGCTAGCACGCACTATGTTATGTGAATATAAATTACCTAAGTCCTTTTGGTCCGAAGTCGTAAACACCTCAAGTTATGTTATAAATAGAATCATGCTTCGCCCATCTTTAAATCTCACACCATATGAACTCTATTTTCAAAAGAAGCCTAATGTATCTTACTTCAAAGTTTTTGGTTGTAAATGCTTCATTTTAAATACAAAAGATAGCTTGGGAAAGTTTGATGAAAAATGTGATGAAGGAACATTTCTTGGATACTCTTCAACTTGTAAAGCTTTTAGAGTTTTTAATAAAAGAACTAGAAAAGTTGAAGAGTCAATTAATGTGAAATTTGATGAGCTTGTTCCTTGTATAGAAAGACTTTCCGCAGGCAAAGAGGATGATCTATTACCTCCTTTGGAGCATGGTGATGAAGAACCTTCCAAAGAAGAACAAGAGGAGGCCAAGAAAGATGAATATGTACCTCCAAGCATCTTAAAATTCACAAAGGATCATCCACGGGAACTTATAATTGGTGAACCATCCATCGGGGTAAGAACTCGCTCTTCTCTTCATGAATCTTATTCAAATGTTTGCTTTGTTTCTGAAATAGAACCAAAAAAATGTTTCTACTGCTTTAAACGATGAATTGTGGTTTTTGGCTATGAATGAAGAGTTAGAACAATTTGAGCGACATAATGTTTGGAAATTAGTAGAAAGACCATCTAATCACCCGGTTGTAGGCGTAAAATGGATTTTCAAAAATAAATTAGATGGTGAGTCTAGAATATCTAGAAATAAAGCACGCTTAGTAGCACAAGGATATTCACAAATCGAGGGGATAGATTTTGATGAATCTTTTGCACCCGTTGCTAGATTGGAGTCTATAAAAATTTTCTAGCATTTGCAAGCTTTAAAAGAATAAAACTATTTCAAATGGATGTGAAAAGTGCGTTTCTAAACAGGTTTGTAAAAGAAGAAGTTTATGTTGAACAAGCCCCCGGTTTTATTAATGAAAAATTTCCAAATCATGTTTATAAACTAGAAAAAGCGCATTATGGTTTAAAACAAGCGCCCCGTGCATGGTATGAAAGACTTACATCATTTTTAATAAAGCACGGTTATATTATGGGAAGTGCGGATAATACTCTCTTCATTAAGCACAATAATGATTATATGATTATTTTACAAATATAAGTTGATGATATAATATTTGGATCCACTAATGAAGAGATGTGTAATGAAGTTATTTTAGTGATGAAAAATGAATTTAAAATGAGTCTAGTAGGAGAACTTTCTTATTTCCTTGGTTTTCAAATATCTCAAAGAATTGATGGTATCTTTGTTTGTCAAACAAAATATGTCCATGATATGCTTAAACGTTTTGGATTTGAAAACCTTAAACATGCTTCTACACCAATGAGTGTGTCACTTAAATTAGGAAAAGATGAATCAGGAATTTCAATTGATCAAACCTTATATAGAGGTATGATAGGATCCCTACTTTATCTTAGTGCAACTAGACCCGATATTATGTTTGTCGTATGCTTATGTGCTCAATTTCAAGCCAATCCAAAAGAATCTCATTTAAAAGCGGTAAAACAAATTTTTAGATATCTCATTGGGTCATCTAGATTAGGATTATGGTACCCACATAATGATTCATTTACATTGCATGGCTATTCCGATTCGGATTATGCCGGTTGTTCACTTGATAGAAAAAGCACTAGTGGTACTTGTCATTTTCTAGGACCTTCATTAGTTGCATGGTCTAGTAGGAAACAAAATTCGGTTGCACTCTCCACCACGGAGGCCGAATACATTGCATTAGGGAGTTGTTGTGCACAAGCACTATGGATGAGCCAAACTTTAGAGGACTTTGGTTTTCATCTAAAAAAAATTGAACTAAAATGAGACAACAAAAGTGCCATTGATCTCACAAATAATCCGGTACACCACTCTAGATCCAAACATATAGATGTGCGTCATCATTTCATAAGGGATCACATTAAAAAGGAAAATGTAAGGATTAGTTTCATTGGCACGGACTCTCAACTTGCTGATATACTTACTAAACCTCTTCCCGATGCTAGGTTTCAAATGTTAAGATTGGAATTAGGAGTCTTAGACATCTTAGGATGAATAACATGTAAAACGCTAATGTTTTATGCAATTTGAGCAATCAAAACATCTCTGAATATTATACAATTTCTGCATAAGACTAACACTTAAGACCCCTAATCAATATCAAAAATAAAAAATTTAAAATTCCTAAAAAATCGTGTACTGTTTGCCGCGCTATCACTAGCGTCGGCGCTAGCGTGGGTGTTGGAATTTTCTGATTTTCAAAATTTCTAAAAATCACTAAAAATATTTCAATATATATGTACTACTTTGTTTTTGTATTTCTGACATTTGTTATTTTTGTTTTTATTCATATTATGAAAAATCAACTACAAAAGTTCAAAATATAAAAATTAGAAAAATATGTTTTTGTGATTTTCTGTTTTTATTTGATTTAAAAATGATAAAACAAAAAAAAACTGTATGATCTTTATTGCCAATATCAAGCATGTATGAATTCTATTATTTAGAATTATTTACAATGTTAAAACTTATTCCTTCAAATTACTTTGAACATTGTTTTGCTTATCATGCTTTGATATATCTATTTAAAGTGTATCAATTGTATTGAAAAATGTGTAGAACCAAGCTTAGCATGCCTCTAAGTATGAGTAAATATTTTATGATTGATAATGATACATTTCACTCACTTATTTTGGTAATCAACATGTGTGTCTAAATCTAAAAATGCTTGCTTGTGTATTGTATTTGTACAATGAATTAAAACTTGCATAAGTTTATTGCCTACACTACATTTGAATTGCACTTATGAAATTGAGAAAAGTGGTTAGGTTAAAAATTTTGGTTTGCAAAACAAGTGTATTCCAAGAATGTTGTCTCACAAATATGAACAACAAAATTATATATGTAGACAAATATAAATCCACCAAACACTACTTGAACCTCCTGATAAGTCTTCATAAGCATTGTGAAGTTGAGCACCTTGGAAAGAATAGTAAAGTGTCTTGTGCAAACTTTGATTATTACACCACTTTGTTAAATATTATGTGCATTAAAAGTGTGTGAAAGTAATTTACTTGTGTTTTATTGTGCACTTTACTTTACTTATGTCTTGTATTTTGATGATTTAAATCCATTGTTAACATTGCCCAAAATACACTTATGTGCACATCATTATCTTTCATAACACTTCTTCTCATGAGTATTGGATTCTAATGCTTTATTTATACTACTCTTTATATAAGAAATGCACTAGATAACCTAGCATGATCTCTACAATGTTTTGGTATGTCTTGAATTTACAATTAAGTAGCATTGTAGTATAATCTCTCTTTGATATGTTCATTTCATGCTTGGTATATTTATGTAAAACTTTGAGATTTCTAAAAGGTTACAACATCTTTACATTTTTTAAACTTAAACTCATATTTATAATTATGATTTCCATGCTTACAAAAAGATGTTTCTTATAATCTTCCGCTATGCTAAAACTCTTATCTATTTATTTCAAATCTCTTCAATACTATACATAAATTCTTTATCTTTGTCTATATTACAAAAGCTCGATCATGCTTTATCTTTTTAAAATGCCTCCTTACTACCCTCACCCCATCTTCTTTTGATAATACCAAAAGGGGGAGATTAATTAAAGAAATCTATATAGGAGAAATATAGATAAATAAGGGGAGTAACACATAAATTGCATTTATGAAGGGGGAGCATTAAGATAGGGGAGTATGCACATTATCATGCATATCATTTACTATAGTTGCACTTTTATCTTGCTTATCTTATCTATAAACACTATTGTTGATTTCTTGCTTAGAGGATTTGTTATTATCAAAAGGGGGAGATTGTTGGACATGTGTGTCACATCCTTTTGTTTGAGAATAACAAATCCCATATTGTATTTGATATTGCTTGTAGTGTGTTTATAGTGTGCAGGAACTATAGGTGCAATATTCCACAGGTATTAAGCAGCTTGGAACAATCTTTTGAAAGGAGCAGCACTAACGCCAGCGCTATCGCTAACGCCAGCACTAACGCCAGCGCTATCGCTAACGCCAGGCGCTAGCTCAGTTGGTTCCATCTCAGCGGTTTCATGTCAGCTTCCATCTCAGCGGTTAGCCTTGTCTCAGCGGTTTCCTTAGCGCTACCGCCAGCGCTAGTGCTATCTCGAGTTCGTACACAGCGTCATGCATTCGACGGTTCTGCAACTGCTCAACACGACCGCTACCGCCAGCGCTATCAGCTACCGCAGGCGCTATCTCAAGTTCATGCACAGAGCCACGCAGCCGACGGTTCCGCGGCCGCTCAACACGACCGCTACCGCAGGCGCTATCAGCTACCGCAGGCGCTAGCGTTAAGATCTATAAAATGATGTGTTCTATCTCATTTTGGGCTAGACCTTCCAGAGACATTACTTGCGCCTAAACTCTCGTGCTGCTACTCTGCCGAAACATCATCTCCCACTCAAAGCCAAAGAAGAAAATCTGGAGAAGGAAGCCATCATGCTGCATCCGAAGAACGATCGCTTCGACCTCGCTCGTGCTTCAACGATCCTTCATCCTCATCTCCTGAAATCTCAAGAGGGAGTTTGCTTGTTATTTACTTCACTTCTTTATTTGTATCTTGTAGTAAAATCGCCTTGTTTTTGGCGACTAGGTCCTTGCGCGGCTTAGGGGGAATTCACCGCGTGAGTTGGCAACAAGGTTTAGGGGATTAGATCTAGGGGTGCTCGAGGCCATATCCGAGTTTGGGTTGGCTAGAGCGGCTTGAGGCTTTATCCGGGGAAGGATAGGATAAAGCCAACCAGTTTGTGGGGATACAAGTCCGTATAGAACAGGAAAAGAAATTCACTTTTGTACGCCTCCGATTTCTAGAGATATTGAAATCAAATTTTGTAAACACCCTTTTTATATAATGCAATCATGATTATATTTGTGTTTATTTGATTTCTCTCAATTGGCATAAAATTTCATTATTGCAAAATTGTTATTACTAAATTGTCATCTTATTTCCTATTAAATAAAAACAACTTAGTAATTATCTTAAAAATTATAAAAATAATTTTATTCCCTTATTCACCCCCCCCCCCCCTCTAAGGGCGCCGTAAGATCCAACAAGGACTGCTTAAGGTGCCTTATCAAGGGGGCGGGTGATCGAGACCCGCCATCAACAACCTACTATTGCTGAGAAACAGGCTTAGTGACGGGTTGGGTGGCACCGGGCTGCAGCCCTTGTCAATGGTCCGGATTGGGAGGCCCACTAGATAGGTGTTGGCGCCGGCCCGGTAAAGGGGCCGGAGGTGCGGGCCACTAGATAGGTGTTGGCGTCAGGCCGTTACAAAAAGTGCTCTTTTTTGTAACGGCCCGACGCCTGCAGCTCGGTTGGTGATGAGGACTGCTGAAGGTGCCTTATCAAGGGTGGCAGGGGATCGAGACCCGCCATCAATAACCTACTATTGCTAAGAAATAGGCTCAGTGATGGGTTGGGGTGGTACCGGGCTGCAGCCTTTGTCAACGGTTTGGATTGGGCAGGCCACTAGATAGGTGCTGGCGCCGGCCCGGTAAAGGAGCCAGAGGTGCGGGCCACTAGATAGGTGTTAGTGTAGGGCCATTACAGGAGATGTAACAAGTGTGACTGTTGGTGTTGTGGCATGATAGGCCACTTTACCAGGGACTGTTGGTTCAACCCAACAGTACCAAGGGACAATAACATAAAGCTAGCAAGTAACATTATTAAGAAACATTCTAAAGTGAAAGCTAACAAGAACCAAGAACCCAAGTCTATTTGGGTTCCTATGATAAAGTATTTTGTTTTTGCAGGACTGTCCAACGGCCAACAAAAATCCTATATGATATTTGGATAGTGGATGCTCTAGGCACATGACTAGAACAAGAAGCCTACTCAAGGAGTTCACCTCTATTAAAAATAGACCCAAAGTCATATTTGGTGGATCTAATAGAGGCTTGAATAAAGGCTACAATATGATCACCAATAGCATAGTATCCTTGAGAAAACTAACTTATGTGGAAGAGTTGCAACACATCCTGATAAGCACAAGACAACTTTGTGATCTAGGCTATATTGTAGAGTTCCACAAGGATACGTGCCTTATCAAGAAATCAATTGATTCTAAAACTTTGTTAATAGACACTAGGAGTGGAAATATTTATTATTTGATTTTTCTTTGTTTATATTCTTCCTCACATGCTTCGTTGAAAATGATAAAGGATCTCTCTATGTCTAATGGATCAAGAGATTAGCCCATATAAACTATGGAACTATTAATTAATTACTAATAGAAAATTTGGTAAGAGATGGACACATGTAGAAATGCATCAAAGATGGCTCATGTCATGCATGTCAAATGGGCAAGCAAACAAGAGCCTCCTTTAAAAGCATGAGTTCCAAAGATTCAACTAGATGCTTGTACTTACTGCATATGGACTTGTTTGTCCTATGCCAATTCATAGTCTATGAGGGAAGTCCTACACATTTGTTATTGTTGATGATTACTCTCATTTTGCTTGGGTGTTCTTTCTAAAATGTAAGTCAGAAATAGTGAACGACTTTATGTCTTTTGTCAAGCAAATCCAGAATGAAATGAATTGTTCTATGGTCAAAATTAGAAGTGATCATGGTACAGAATTTCAGTCAGGAGCTATAACAGAATTTTATAAAGGCCAAGGCATCTTTCAGGAGTTTTCCTCTCCTACGACTCCAAAGTAAAATGGGGTAGCTAAGAGAAAGAACAGAACAATCATTGAGGCTAGTAGAACAATGCTGAGTGACTCTTCACTACTAGAATACTTCTGAGTTGAAGCAAGAAATACAACTTGCCATGTGCAAAATAGAGCCTCAATAAACAAAGATCATAATAAGACTCCCTATGAACACATGAAAGGTAGAAAAACAACATTGTCCTACTTCAAGATCATTTGAAGTAAGTGCTTTGTATTGAATAATGGAAAGTCATACCTTACCAAGTTTGCTGAAAAGTGCTTTGAAGACATATTTGTAGGGTATAGTAGCCATAGTAAGGCTTATAGAATTTATAATAAGAAAACCAATGCTGTGGAAGAATCAATCAATGTTGTATTTGATGAAACGAACTTGATACATGAAAGCTCGTATAGTTTTCCTATTTTTACAGGTATAGATTTAAAGTTTAAATATCTGACTATTAGTGAGCATGAAAAAGCTAAGAGTTAGCCTCACCAGATGCAATCAATGAAGATGATGATCAGACACAAGTAGAAGTACCAGATATAGCTAGAGCAAAATACCCCACACAAGAAGAAGCACCAGGAACTATAAAAAGACTACCTACAAGCTATAAGACACCAGAGAGACCATCCACTACACCAGATAATTGGAGACATCGACCAAGGTGTGCACATAAGAAGGACTGTCCATAATGAGGCTATGTATCTTAGCTTCTTATCCCAGCTTGAGCCAAAGAAATTTGAAGAGACCAACAAAGATCCAGCATGGATCATGGCTTTGCAAGAGGAGCTCAATCAATTCATGAGATGCAAGGTGTAAGACCCCCTCCCAGAACACAAGACACGACCGAGGGAAGTCCTATACCCAGGATAGCCGCCTTGCGGACGTGCTAGTATACGGGCTAGCCCCTCCACCAGACGCCTATCGTGCAGGCTATTCTCATATATTATCATGCCAACCCATTAACAAAAGAAAAAACAAATAAGCCATAGATTCACATATAAGTAAAGGAGTCACAATTATACAAAAGACAGGTAGCTTCGAGAGCTTCTGCAAATATCAGAGTATCAAAAGAAATGCCCCAAGGGATACATCTCAAACTATCACTCACAACTGTCACTGAAGGTAACAACGGTATCGTATTTGTCCCTGTCGTCTTGACCTGTCTATGCGCCTCCAACGTCGTGCGCTGCTGCTCCTGGGTATGCTCCTAAAAAGAGGGGTGCAACAACCATTAGTCATAAAGACTAATTGGCTTCACATCCTCTCCCCTGACGACTCCAAGGCACCAAGCGGAAGGGAATGAAGAGAAGCTGCAATAAAAACAGTACTGGCAAAAATAGGTGGCAATGAAAGATGTAATAACAATAGTATATCATAAGTATGAAATTTATAACTAACAAGTGGAATGGTCAGCGACAGAGTATAAGCAAGCAGAGTATATAGATAACTGAATTGAACTTAACTTATAAGGATGCCCATACAAGCTTATAAGTTAAGGATTCGAACATAAAGCAACCCATCATATAAAGGTGCCCATACAAGTTTATATGATGAGGATCCAATACGGTGCAATGTTATGATCATGCAGGGATGAATGCAATGCAATGATTATGATATGATGACTCACCCATGAATATTTGCTATGTCAACATAGACCTGCACTTCCCACTTTTCGAGGGTACCTAAACTCTCAAGCGCCCCCCATCGTGGCCAGACAATGGCAGTGGAATGGGCTTCTCCACTACTAGGTGGGTATGCACACTACCAGACCTAGGCCTTACATACTCCTCGACACTAAGAGAACAACAACGGAGTACCAGCATACTAAACTCGGAAAGGGTCTTGGGAAGTAATCACCAAGAGCGCAACCCAACCGGTCACTAGGCATGGAAGGCATCTTTGGAAGTAAACACAAAGAGCACAGCCCAACCGGCCAAGACCTATCTGACAGCTCCCTTCGGTGTGATGACTAGCGAGCTCGTAGATCTTCTACAAGCAATCCTCCAACCATGATCTTTACACCACCATGTGTAAACCATGCACATTCATGTAATTCCCATGCATAATTCGTTCTATCAAGCACCCAAGGACTCACGAAAGGAGTCTTATTACACTTCTCATACAATCAATGCCGATGCTAATTAACATCCAAGGCCCACAACCACCGGGCTCTTAACATTGCCCCATCAGATACGATGATATCTTACAACCTGCATCAAGCCATCAAGGCTACCCATACCGAGTTGTTATAACTCTTATGTAGTGGCGTGTATATAACACGGAAATTACTCTATGAGAACCTACATGACTACTTGTGCGTATAGAGACATGTTCGTATCCTACTAAATTCCTCATTCAAATATGCATCACAATATTCCATTTCAGAATCATAACATTCTCCTACCCCTCTCCAAATTTATGGGAACACAGGAACTCCTACCACACCAAAGGAGGAGAATCTAAAATTCTCTATTTGCTAACGTTGGTGGTAGCGCTACCACTGGGCATTAGTGATCCAGATGACACACCTTCCCATTGATGTCGACGGGAAGCTAAACCTTCCCATCGATGTCGATGGGAAGCTAACCCTTCCCGTCGACTGCAAGAGGGGGGAGGGGGGGTCGACGTGAAGTTGGCTTGTCCCATCGACTATAAGGGGGTCGACGAGAAGTTAGCCCTTCACGTCGATACCAGTCCTTCCTGTCGACACTAAGTGTCGACATGCTAACGTCGGCTGTAGTGCTACCATCGGTCGCTATTGATTCTACCAACACTCCTTCCCATTGTCATTAAGGGTCGACGGGAAGTTACCCCTTACCATCAACAAGTCGACATGCTAACATTGGCGGTAGCGCTACCGTCGGCGCTAGCTAATAGAGAACAATTCCGCTGTTAAACACGTCTACTTTTCTTCCAGTGAACTCTCAACCCCAATGAAGTTCAATTCTTCTTTTCCTTAGTTTCTGGAATTTCACCACTAATCATGAGTCCCCTTATTAATTAAGTGCAATTTTATAATTAAAAACTCTCTTAAACAAGGGACTATTCATCATCTTCCCCAAACAAGAATTAAGACATCTCACCTTCTCTCCTCCAATACTCTCTCATTAGGCCACCAATCTTCATGAAATCAACTCCTTGAACTTTGTATTGAAGAAGGGAGTTGATCGAAGACATCTTCGTGGCGAACGATGCCCTAGAACATAAATTCTAGTATGGCCTCTTCCTACGAAACTCCATTAATCTTACCAAATCATGCTCTTTTGAGCTCAATGTATCTCCTAATTAGATCTAAAGATCTAGCTCCAAGGGAGAGTGGGCGGAATTCAACTGATTTCTGGCCGACGATTGCGGTCATCTCGTCGGTGGCATGGCAGTGGTTATAAGAGCTCAAGTCCTTCTCCAAGCTTGCTCCTTCAAGAACCCTAAATTAACACCTTGAGTTGTGAAGAATAAGATGAAGAAAAGAATAAGATGAAGAAAAGAAGAAGAAGAAGAAGAAGAAGAAGAAGATGATGATGATGAAAAATGTCCTCTGATTAGGAGAGATCAGCCCATTTGGGATAGGAGGGAATGGAGAGAGAGAGAGCATTAATGAGCATTAAATGCAAATTCCACTTCCCAAGCCTTATGTTGAAATTCCCCACCTAACTGCCAGCTGATTATATGCTTTTAATTCAACCATTAACTCATTTTTAGGCAATTTAAGCCTTCCATCATGGAAAAATCAAGTGCACTGATTCGGCTGCTACCGTCGGCGTTATCTCCCTTTTACCAATCCTTTGCCATTTTCTTTCTATCTTCAAGGGGGTAATGGTTACACCCACTCCTGGAGAGCAGGGCATATCCATGGCACCATTTGGATCTCAAGACTCCTACCTAGCCCAAGCACCTCCAAGTGATCCATGTCACTCGAGGGGTCTAGTTCGATGTGGGACGTTACAAATCCAATTAACAAAAAAATTAATTTCTTCCCCAAAATTTGAGTTTGGGGCTACGAGTATTGAAGCTAAGTACGATAATCTAGTTTAGATCATACCTGGGGAAAACAATCCCGGGTAATTTTGCTACATAAGGTCCATCGGCTCCTAACTGTATTCCTCTCATCTGTGGTTAGACCAAATAACTTTCACCAATGGAACACTCTTTCATCGCAGAACTCAGGTCTCGCTATCCATTATGCGTACAGGCTCTAGCCGGACAGATCTGTCGGTCCTCACAGGGCTCAGCGTAGCTGGGACATGTTGATTAGGGTGAAGTAATGCCCTCCGAAGGGAGGATACATGGAAGATGTCATGCTGATTCTCCAACTCCGATGGCAGCTCCAACCGATAGGCTAAGGGGCCAATCCGCTCCAGGATGGTATAAGGCCCTATATAGCGAGGACTAATCTTCTTCCTCCCCGAACACGAGACACTCCGTGCAACAGCCTGATCTTCAAGAACACCTTATCACCAACCTGAAACTCCACTGCCCTGTGCTTCGTGTCATAATATTTGGCCTGTCGGCTCTATGCCTCAAGCATGCGGTCTCGAATCAATCTAACCATTTCATCGGTATCATCAATGAATTTCACCCCCAATGCTTTCAGGTCCTCATCTTGGACCCATGATAAAGGTTTCCGACACCTCCTTCCATAAAGTGCCGCATAAGGAGCCATGTCGATGCTTTCCTGATGACTGTTATTGTAAGAGAACTCCACCAAGGGTAGAAGTCTCTCCCATGGCTCTCCTCGATCTAGAACACATAGGCGCAACGGATCTTCGGAAGTCCCGATCGTCCGCTCTGACTAGCCATCCATCTAAAAGTGGAAGCCCATGCTAAAAGTCATGTGAGAGCCCAAATAAGCTTGCACTGCTTTCCACTCCTTAGAGGTGAAATGACCATCATGGCCTGAAACGATAGTCTTGGGCACTCCATGATATCAAACGAACTGCTCGACAAAGAGTCTCACCAACACCTCGACGTGTGTGTCCTTCCTCATCGGTATGAACCTGGCGGCCTTCATCAGAAAATCCATAATCACCCACATAGAGTCATTCCTGGAGAGGGAGCGAGGCAGACCGTGAATCAAATCCATGGATATATCGTCCAATTTCCACTCGGGGATGGGCAACGACTGCAACAACCCAGCGGGACTCCTACACTCTGCCTTCACCTTCTGGCTTGCCTCGCATTGGGTGACAAAATAAATGACATCCCTCTTCATACCTGGCCAAAACATTGTCTTCCCCAGATCTGTATACATCTTGATGATTTCGGGATGCACCAAATATTTGGTGCAATGCGCCTCTCTCAGTATGTCCTCCTGGACCCCAGCTCCTGCGGGTATGTATAAGCGGCCCCAGAAAATGAACAAGGTCATCCCGTAATGAATAGTCTCCTGAGCTGCTCCCTCCTAGGATTCCGAATACCGGCTCCAGTGTTTCATCCTATCTCTGTTGTGTGCTAATGCGTTCTCGGATGTCACAAGTAATGCTCAGTGGAGCTAGGTACTCTCTGTAGGCTTCAGGCTCGGCCCTGGATACCAATGTGATCTCCATGTCCTCTAATATCTTCACCAGCTCCATAGCCATTACTCGGGGCTCCGGTCTTGATATACTGGCTCTCCTACTCAAGGCATCCATCGTCGTGTTTGCCTTCCCCAGATGATAGTGCATGGTGTAGTCATAATCACATAGGAACTCTAGCCACCTCCGCTGGCATAGGTTTAAATCCTCTGAGTATTTATATACTTGAGGTTCTTGTGATCAGAAAAAATCTCACAATGAACCCAATAAATATAGTGCCTCCAAATCTTCAAGGCGAAGATCACAGCCCCGAGCTCTAAATCATGTACTGGGTTGTTCTGCTCGTGCTTCTTCAGCTACCTCGATGCATATACTATGGCATGCCCGTGCTACATTAATACTGCACCTATTCCCTGATAGGATGCGTTTGTGTAAATCTGAAATCCCTCCTTCCCAGATGGAAGGGCAAGGATCGGGGCTAAGGAGAGCCTGTCCTTCAGCTCCTGGAATGCTGCCTCACACTGAGCTGTCCAGGTAAATGCGACATCCTTCTTTGTCAGGGTGGTGAGGGGAAGAGAGATCTTCGAGAATCCCTCTATAAACTTTCAGTATTAGCCAGCAAGCCCTAAAAAACTGCGCATCTCCACTGCTGACTTCAAAGGCGGCCATTCTCTCACTGCTCATACCTTGGCAGGATCCACTGCTAAACCTGCTCCGCTGATGACATGGCCCAGGAAAGCAACTTCCCAGAGCCAGAACTAGCACTTACTAAACTTTGCAAACAAGTTGTGCTCCCTCAACTTCTCCATAATAAGTGCTAAATGATGTGCGTGATCCTCCTCGGTCCCTGAGTAGACCAGAATGTCATCAATAAACACTATCATGAAGACATCCAGGTACGGTTCGAATACTTTATTCATCAAGCTCATGAATATGGCGGGGGCATTCGTGAGTCCGAATGGCATGACAGTAAACTCATATATACCATACCTCGAGCTAAAGGCGGTTTTCGAGATATCCTCCTCCTAAATCCTTAATTGATAATAACCCAACCGCAAGTCAAGATTGGAGAACCAGTGTGCCCCCTCCAGTTGATCAAAAAGCTCGTCGATGCTTGGAAATGTATAGGTGTTCCGGACCGTCAACCGATTGAGCTCCTTATAATCTATACATAGTCGGAGCGAACCGTCCTTCTTCTTCATGAATAGAACTGGTGCTCCCCAAGGCGATGAACTGGGGCGGACGAACCCCAAATTTACTAACGCTTGAAGCTACGTCTGAAACTCCGCAAGCTCCATCGGTGCCATCCTATAGGGAGCCTTAGAAATGGGTCTAGCTCCAGGAACCAGTTGGATCCGGAAATTTGCCTCTCGATGCGGGGGTAGTCCGGGAAGCTTGTCCATAAAGACATCAGGAAAGTCCCGAACTACCGGTACTTCAGCAATGCTGATCTCTATCTCCTTCATCTCAAAGCAGATCATATAAACCTCATCGCCCTAATGGTGGGCTTTGACCACCTGAATAGATGATAGTAATAGATGGGAGGTGGAGGTAATACCTTCGATCACAAACTCGGAATCTTCGTGCCTCAGTACAATTTTATTCGTCGGGCAGTCGATCTTGGCATGGTTCCAAAGCAGCCAATTCATGCCCAGGATCAGATCAAAATCTGTCATTTTCAGGAGTGTCGCCGATGCTTCTAATAACTTTCCTCCGATCTTAATATTCATGTTACACTTTGCGCACATCAATATCTTTGACCCATCTACAAGTCACACCTTCCTATGGATGCCTTCAAAGTGCTGCACATGGTCCAAATCATTTATGAATTCCTCCGAGATGAATGAGTGCAAGGCACCTGTATCAAACAAGTTGTATGCGGGCTTACTGTAAACCAGTACTATACCTGGGTGATTTTTGTTGTTTGGGTCATAAGTTAAACTAAAGCGAAAGTATGCAAGGTACCAAGTAATCATAAGAAGCACGCTAAAGTACATGTGATGACCTCCCCAGGGTTCTGGGCTGTGCGAGATCCAACGCATACATCTGCTCTGGTCGTTGGCCTCTGTCGTGAGGTCCTCATCCCCGACCTCATCCTCAGCCTCATCCTCGCTGTGCTGCTGGAGGAGCCATGGGACGATCCTGAGAATACCCTTGTAGCTGCCGACAAAAGCGCAGAATGTGGCCCGGCTGATGGCAATGGAAACAAACCGCTCGAATGAGCTCTCCTGGCGGCTGAGGTGCCTAACCCTGATATGGTGGGGGAAATGGTAGCAGTCGTGTTGGATGCTCCATCCTGAAATTTGGGCGGATATGCCCACCACCTCTCCTCTGGTCTCCTCCTCTACCCCTGACATTCTGCCTCCTCCTGAAGCTGGGTCCTGCTTCCATCACACCCTCCATGGGCCTCTTACTCCTAGCCTGGACCCCCAAGTGGTCCTCTTCACCTTCTGTGCCATCTCGATGATCTAAGCGAGGCTCGAATCAGTGACGAAGAGAAGAGCCTGCCTAAAAGGATCACACAGACCCTTGTACAACTACTTTGTGTAACCGCGGTCATCCAAGTCATAGGAGTCTGCGGATCTGGCAAGGTGTTGAAACTCCCACTGGTATTCAACTACATATATATATCCCTACTTCAGCTGCAGGAACCTCTCCTCGAGCTCATCACGGGTCGTAGTAGAGACGAAGTGCTCCTGGAATGCATTCGCAAACTCATTCGAGCTTATGTCAAGGTAGTTACACCTTTCAAAGGTGGAGCACATAAGGGACTTCCACCACCTCTTGGCATGCAGATCCAAGGCTGTGACAACGTGACTGCCATATTGCCAGGGCATCGAATCTCCACCAGCAGCTCCTGCACCGTCTCTAAACATTCCTCTGTCTAGACCGCCGACTCTGTCCCATGATAGGTGGGAGGAGTGGGAGATCAGAAGGTGCTCAAGCAATTTAAGTTCGGGGCCTGCTGCTGCACCGGGGTTGGTTGAGACCTGAAGGCATCCAAGATCACTGTCAAGGTCTGACCCAGCTCAGACTGCTAGAACAAAGTAGGTCCTGGAGGTACGGGGGTGCGAGTTGCTGGCTCCGAACGTACCGGAATCTACACAAAAGGTAGATTTTGGGTTAGGTTGTCTACTTAAGGAAAGGTAATTAACACATTTAATGTGCAACACACATGGGACACCACCGCTTCCGCTCATTCAGTTTGTCCTCAAATTGAAGAAGTGAGCGGGGTGGCACCTTGAGGAAATGAACTTCTTTATCTCTGGATCGTTGCAAGCTGATACCATTTGAAAGACCCCCCTCCTGGAATACAAGACATGGCCGAGCAAAGTCCTATGCCTAGGACAGCCACCTTGCGGAAGTTCCAGTACATGGGCTAGCCCCACCACAAGATGCCTATCCTGCCGACTGTTCTCATATATCATCATGCCAACCCATCAACAAAAGAAAAATAAAAGAAGCCATAGATTCACATATAAGTAAAGGAGTCAAAATTATACAAAAGACAGGTAGCTCTGAGAGCTCCTGCAAATATCATAGTATCAAAAGAAATGCCCCAAGGGCTACATCTCAAACTATCGCTAACATCTGTCACTGACGGTAACGACGGTATCGTTGTCTTCGGTCCTGTCGTCCTGACCTAGCTATCCGCCTCCAGCATCGTGCGATGTTGCTCCTGGGTGCGCTCCTAAAAAGAGGGGTTCAACAACCGTTAGTCATAAAGACAAAGTGGCTTCACATCCTCTCCCCCGGCGATGCCAAGGCACCGGGCGGAAGGGAATGAAGAGAAGCTGCAATATAAACAGTAGTGGCAAAAACTGGTGGCAATGAAAGATGTAATCACATCATTATATCACAAGTATGAAATGTATAACTAACAAGTGGAATTGTCAGCGACAGAGTATAAGCAAGCAGAGTATATAGATAACTTAATTTAACTTAACTTATAAGGATGCCCATACCAGCTTATAAGTTAAGGATCCGAACATAAGGTAACCCATCATATAAAGGTGCCTGAAAGTATCTAGTTGCGGCCTAAATCACCTAGAAGGGGGTGAAAAGGTGGTATCTATGTCTTTTTGCGGAATTAAAAATATAATGAGTAAAGGCACACAGAAAACCAAAGAGCACAGTACACACAAGGATTTATAGTGGTTCCCCATTCTTGGGTAGTCCACTTTGCACCACACCTATCTAGCACGACCGGCTAGACTAGGATACTTCACTATTCTCGGATTATGAATAATCTTACAACTCAGAGTCAAACTCCTACAATCTCGGAGAACAAAATCTCCTACAACTTGGAGAACAAAATCTCCTACAACTCGGAGAACAAAATCTCCTACAACTCGGAGCAAACCACTCCTACAAAAACTCAGAGTAAAACTCCTACAACTCGGAGACAAGACTCCTACAAACACAGAAGAAAAACTTCCTATAATCTCGGAGATGAAATCTCCTACGAAAATAATGAAGGGTTTTACAAAATATATTAACACTTCAGATGAAGTTTTCTTCTTTCAGATCAAAGAGAAATAAATCTCTTGAAGAGGTTCTTCTTTCAAATCAACAAGAAATAAATTTCTTGAGGATGTGCTGCTTTCAGATCAGAGAGCGATAAATCTCTTAAAGAGGTTCTTCTTTCAAATCAATAAGAAATAAATTTCTTGAGGATGTGCTGCTTTCAGATCAGAGAGAAGTAGATCTCTTCTTCCAAAATAAATAATATCAGTCCTTGTAGAATGGAGGAAGAAGAAAGCTTGAAGTCGACTGGGGCTTGATCTGTCAAATGCCCTTAGCAAGGAAGAGCAGCAGAAGTTCTGTCTGTCGGAGAGAGAAGCTTGTGTCTTGAAGAAATAGCCGACTGTCAACTGGAAGGAGAGAAATATTTTTGCGATCAATCTCGGACAGGGAGAATAGAAGAGAATATATATATATCAAACTTTCTCCAACGGCTGTACGCAAGTTCTTTTTGGAAACAATCATCTCGAATGGCTATAATCTTGAATAAAGGAATAAAATATTCTGTCAATGGCTATAAGCAGAAATCAAGGAGGATTAATTCTCCAACAGCTGTACACAAGTCTTTAAGGAAACTTTCTTCTCAATGGCTATAATCAAGAGATAAGGAATAAAATATTCTTCAACGGCTGTAAGCATTAATAATGGAATATAATTCTGTCAACGGCTGGAAGCAAGAATTAAGGAATAAAATAATTTCCAATGGCTGATGATGAGTACTTTTTGTACTCATCTTTTAGTATAATTTTAATATAGTTTTAAATTGAATTTATATAATTTATATGTATTTTCTTATTTAATCTGTTCCTTTTTAATTTCTTCAACTAATTTAAGCTGAGTTTATGTTTTGCAGGTTTTCTGGGCACTTTGAGTAAAAATGTCAAGTACACGTCCAAGGTCACGGGCGTGACCAAGGGCGTTACAGCCTAAGATGTATTCCAGACCCAATTCCGCCACCAGGGGGCATTCCATGAAGAATTTGCCAAGTACACGCCCCAAGTCACGAGTGTGACCAAGGGTGTGACCCTGGCTGATGCGTTCGACGAAAATTCAGGAGATCGACGAACATGCGAGAGTTCGACGAATGTTCAAGTACACGCCCCAGGTCACGGGCGTGACCAAGGGCATGACATCCAAGTCACGGCCGGAACCCTGCCACTAGCTTCCAGGACGCCTGGCACGTATTTTAAAGTTACACGCCCCAGGTTACGGACGTGACCATTGGGCGTGACATCTAGTGACAGGCGTGGCTCGCCCCGCACGCCTTCCCGCCAGCAGCACATTTAAAGATTACACGCCCCAGGTCATGGGCGTGACCTAGGGCGTGACGTGCCCGAAACGCCTGCATTGAAGCCAGAACTTGCCCTCTCCGCACCAGCATCGATCACACCCCTTATACGCCCTTGGTCACGGGCGTGAAGGGCGTGTAACCTCAACCTTTCAGCTATATAAATCCAGCTTCTCCAGAACTTCAGGGGCCAGAATTTAGGATTAGACATCTTTATTTCATGTTTAATTTTCATATTTTAGACCTGTAATCCTTCTTCTTCTTGCAATTTATATTTTCAATTAAAATGTTTATAACTTTCAATTCCTAGCTTGTAACTTTCTTAGCAATTTAATAAATTAGTTCTTTTCTTCTCTCATTTTCTCCCTCTTTTATCTTGTGCTCTTTTATTTATTTTGATTCCTCAATCTCCATGAGTAGCTAAATTTCTATTAGTACTCGACCGAGATGATCCAAGGAAAATATAATTTATGATTTAGTTCCTCTTTCTCTTCCTTAGAATGCTTAAGATTTATCCTTGAATTTTAATTGATTGAGATTATATTTTCGATATATAATTCTCATTCTTGTTTTCGTAGTCTAATAACCGAGAGGTTTTGAATTCGAATCAATCATTTCAAGGATAAAGAGAGTTGAATGCACTCCTCAAGCGAGGATGACATAATTCTCCCGGATTGGAGTCAAATCCAATTGATGGGTTCACTACGATAAAGCGAGTTTTAGGGATTTTGATTGTAGAGTGAAAGTTCGATTGATCAACCTAAACTCAGTTGAGCGTATCCTCGAGAGAGGTATGTTCATAAATCGGGAACCTCCACGGTCAAGTAATTTATTAAGAGAATTAAAAGTTGTTCTTATTATGTTTATTTTCCAAGGTGACTCGAGATCGAGTGCTAGCCTTTTTACTCGTTGTTTTAATCTTATTTTTATTTTCCTCTACAAAACCAACCCTCAAGTTTTATTCGATAAAATAATAGAGATTTTCCGAAGTAAGAGTACTCAACCACACCGAGTTTAATACGACCTTGGTTTTTTATAACCTATACTACATTCGATACGGAACACTTGCGGTTATCGTTTGCAAGCATAGTTTTGCCCCATCATGTTTTTGGTGCCGATGCCGGGGACACGGTTGATATTTCGAAAAAAGAAATATTTATTAATTTTATCATTCTCTTTCTTCTCCCCCTTCTCTTTAATTTTTTTTATATAAAAAAAAAAATCTTAAAAAGCGCAATCTAAATTCTCAGAAAGGACGCTTTGGGCTTGAATTCCCATCATAGCCTCTAGTACCTTGCAAACCCTTCACCGGGTAGATCTTGGGAAGTTCGGGACTAATTTAACCCGCTTTTTCAAAAATATATATATAATAAAAATATTTATAAAATTCCATTCATTTAAGTGAAAGTTGTTCCCTTCTTTTTTATTTTTATTATGAAAGAATCTGAATTGGGCGTTAAGGTTGCCGAGCTTCGAAACCAACTTTATCTCTTACAAGTTGCACGAGAACGCTAATTTATTTGTCATTATTGTGGTGCGCCTCATCAAAGTGAGGAATGCTATTTACATTCATTATCAAAATAATTTTTATGAAAATAATTATCTTCAATATAATGCAAATAATTTTCATTATAATTACGATCATAATTATTCCTCTTTTCATGAAAATAATTCATCTTTCGATCAAAATTTTTCAAACTTTGATAATAATTACGATCAAAATTCCTCGATTTTTCATGAAAATGATTTTCCAAACTTTGATGAAAATGCTTTTTCTAATAAAAATAATTTTTTGGCATTTAATAATTTTTCTTCTACCTCCGAAGTAGATTATTCTTGGTGGCAAGGTCACCCAGATAGTTTTCGGGGCGATGAAGATAAATCTTTAGATCCGAATTTTTGTTCTTCTTCTTTTGCACCGCAATTGCCTTTCTCTAATTTTGGGGAATCTCCACCGATTCAATTTGATACTTCCCCCCAAAATTTAGAGGAAAATTTTATTTCTTCTAGTATTTTTTCTCCATCTTTGGACAATTTAGTTATGGAGGAACATGTGGTTTCATGTAATCCCATAACTCCTTTTTCCGAAGATGAAGAAAAAATTACTTTACCAAGAATTTCTTAAAGTTATGGGCACCCCGGATGAAATAGAAGAAGAACAATTCTTCCCATACTCCACCCAGATTTTATTTTCTTTGTCATGAATATTCACGAATTTCTTCTATCAAACCAAAAATCGATGAAAATTTTGTGTCCTAAAATTTTATTTCGCTTAGTAACGCGCTAGATTTGTCTAAAGAAAAATTAATTTTAGAAAAGGAACAACTGGAGCTTAATCATCTATTTTCGCAAGCGCCTCCTCCTTGCGAAAAATTATCTGACACGTTTAATTGTGATTCTTTTTATACTAATAATTTTCAGGTTGAAGATGAGCAGTTGCAACCCCAAATAATCCATGATCCATATGACGCTCATCTTTATTTATCCAAATCACCTCAGGTATGTATATGTGATTTGGATTTACATATTCAAGATCAAGGACAAAAGGAGAATCACAAAATAAACGGAGGAGTAGCCGGGCGACTGATGCCGGCACATTCACCTACGCGTGAATTAGGGGAGTTGCATGTTCACTTCTATTTTAAATTTCCTTTTAGCTAACACTAACCGTCTAGCTTAAAGATGAGAAAAAGAAAGCGCTCTTGGGAGGCACCCCTTGCTTATCCTTAGTTTTTATGCATTTTTCTTTTAAAAGTTTATTTTTCAAGTGTTCTTCATACATAGTTTTAAACATTGGGGACAATGTTTAATTTTAAGTATGGGGGTGTAGCTTTGCGTTTCTAGTTTTTTTTTATTTGAAAAAAATGTAAAAAAAATATATAAAATATAAAAATCTAAATTCTTGGAAAGGGCGCTTTGGGCTTGAACTCCCATCACAGCTCCTAGTACCTTGCGAACCCTTCACCGGGTAGCCCTCGGGAAGTCCAAGAAATATTATTTATAAAAAAATAATAATAAATACGCCTAGCCTTGTTGTTTTTAATGTTTTAGAAATTTAGTTTGAGGTCCGATTATAAGTATTCCTACATTTTTAATTTAGCTAATACTTTATTTTATCAGAATTTGTTAAATCTAAACTTGAAGTAATTTAGTTTTAAGAAACACTTTATGTTTTTTATTCGATTAGAGAATTAATTTAGCACTACTTCTCCTTTTAATTTTAAATAGCTTTACTTTGTGGTAAATTGGCTAAACACCTCTAGATTCCTATTATATTCTCTTTTAACTTTAAGATCTTAGGAAATTTCATTCCACTAAAAAGTTGCTCTCAAAATAGTTTAATTTATAAACTAGAAGTATTTATTTACCTTTCGTAAACATATGTATTTTTTCTTTTCCCCTATTGTTAGATCATATGTCATGGGAATAAGGAGATGTTAGTTCTTTATTCTATGGTAAACATATGCAACCCAAAAATAAAAATAAAGAGAGAAAAAAATGTGTATATGTCGTGGAAATGATAGGATAATAGTCTATCATTCTCTGGTATTACATATATTAAAAAAAAGGGGGTTGAGAGGATAAAATTCATCACCCCAATCAAAAACCTCTTCATATCCTTTGTCTTCATTTTGTCATTTCGTTCAAACCCATCCCTAGCCAATTTCATTGTTTCTAGTCCTAAACTAAATTATTAAGAGAGCAATATTTTGGTAGGTGTCTTTTCCTTAAGTTTCTTTTATGTTAGAGTGTATATAATTTCAATCTAATTTTGTTTGAAAATTTCTATAATTTCGGATGCTAAATAGTTATCTTGAGAAGTAGTTAGCTAAACAAATTTATCTTTTTAAATTATCAACATAACTAATGACTTAATTCTTGAATTCATAAAATTTGCTTTTGACTTATTCTTGGTTTAATAAAATTTTAGTCAATTAAAAATAATATCGATATCTTATAATTCTTTCCTCACTCTTTTGCTCTGGAATAGCAAAAGCTCAAGTATGGGGGTGTTTGATGAGTACTTTTTGTACTCATCATTTAGTATAATTTTAATATTGTTTTAAATTGAATTTATATAATTTATATGTATTTTCTTAATTAATTTGTTCCTTTTTAATTTCTTCAACATATTTAAGCTTAGTTTATGTTTTGCAGGTTTTCTGGGCACTTTGAGTAAAAATGTCAAATACACGCACAAGGTCACGGGTGTGACCAAGGGCGTGACAGCCTAAGATGTGTTCCAGACCCAATTCCGCCACCAGGGGGCGTTCTGTGAAGAATTTGCCAAGTACACGCCCCAAGTCACGGGCGTGACCAAGGGCGTGACCCTGGCTGCTGCGTTCGACGAAAATTCAGGAGATCGACGAACAGGCGAGAGTTCTACGAATGTTCAAGTACACGCCCCAGGTCACGGGCATGACCAAGGGCTTGACATCCAAGTCACGGCTGGGACCCCGCCACCAGATGTCAGCACACCTGCCACGTCATTTAAAGTTACATGCCCCAGGTCACGGGCGTGATCAGTGGGCGTGACATCCAGTCACGGGCATGACTCGCCCCGCGCGCCTTCCCGCCAAAGATTTCCCGCCAGCAGCACATTTAAAGATTACACGCCCCAGGTCACGGGCGTGACCTAGGGCGTGATGCGCCCGAAACACCTACATTGAAGCCAAAACGCGCCCACTCCGCACCAACTTCGATCACGCCCCTTACACGCCCTTGGTCACGGGCGTGACCAAGGGCGTGTAACCTCAACTTTTCAGCTATATAAAGCCAGCTTCTCCAGAACTTCAGGGACCGGAATTTAGGATTAGACATCTTCATTTCATGTTTTATTTTCATATTTTAGTCTTGTAATCCTTTTTCTTCTTGAAATTTATATTTTCAATTAGATAGTTTGTAACTTTCAATTCCTAACTTGTAACTTTCTTAGCAATTTAATAAATTAGTTCTTTTCTTCTCTCATTTTCTCCCTCTTTTATCATGTGCTCTTTTATTTATTTTGATTCCTCAATCTCCATGAGTAGCTAAATTTCTATTAGTACTCGACCGAGATGATCCAAGGAAAATTTAATTTATGATTTAGTTCCTCTTTCTCTTCCTTAGAATGCTTAAGATTTATCCTTGAATTTTAAATGATTGAGATTATATTTTCGATATATAATTCTCATTCTTGTTTTCGTAGTCTAATAACCGAGAGGTTTTAAATTTGAATTGATCATTTTAAGGATAAAGAGAGTTGAATGAACTCCTCAAGCGAGGATGACATAATTCTCCCGGATTGGAGTCAAATCCAATAGAGGGGTTCACTATGATAAAGCGAGTTTTAGGGATTTTGATTCTAGAGCGAAAGTTCGATTGATCAACCTAAACTCAGTTGAGCGTTTCCTCGAGAGAGGTATGTTCATAAATCGGGAACCTCCACGGTCAAGTAATTTATTAAGAGAATTAGAAGTTGATCTTATTATGTTTATTTTCCATGGTGACTCGAGATCGAGTGCTAGCCTTTTTACTCGTTGTTTTAATCTTATTTTTATTTTCCTATGCAAAACCAACCCTCAAGTTTTATTCAATAAAATAATAGAGATTTTCCGATGTAAGAGTACTCAACCACCCCGAGTCTAATACGACATTGGTTTTTTATAACCTATACTACATTCGAAACAGTACACTTACCATTATCGTTTGCAAGCATAGTTTTGCCCCATCAGCTGACTGCAATAATCAAGAGAAATTTTCCATTTAAAAAATACACGGCTGAATAGCAATTTGAATATTTGAAACAGCGCCATGCAAATCGTCACTCTGTGAAGATTTCGTCGAACGGAACTGTGTTCGACGAAATTACATATATTAGTCGAATGACGGTCGACGAAGTCTGTTCAGCTATCGGCACACCTGAGATCAAATAAAAACAGAGATTTAAGCAAACAGCGCTCGACGAAAATATAACCAAAAAGCGTTTGATGAAATGTAGGCAAACAACGATCGACGAAATGCCTTCAGCTAACATCAAACCAGTGAATGACGAAAACATAAATTTCGTCGAACGGCGATCGACGAACGCCAGCTTCGTTCGACGAACAACCAATAAACTGCATTCGACGAACTATTGATTCCCTGCGTTCGACGAACTGCTACTTCCCTGCGCTCGACGAACTTCCTTCAGCTAACAGCAAGCCAGTGAACTAAGAAATCTATATTTCGTCGAACAGCGATCGACGAAAATTCAGTTCGTCGAACCGAGTTCGACGAAAATTCCATAATTCGTCGAACAGAAATTTCTTAAGAAATTTTTCAATTCATTTCCTTTCTTCCAACTTTCAATATCAGCAACAACTCCCTCTTAGCTATTCCTTTGTGTTTGAATGTGAAGTACATCCCAATAGAGAGATTCCAGATGAGTCAACACTTTGGTCCATACAATGAGGAATTACATTGCATAGGCCTGTGTTTATTGACTCATTGAAACGTGACATTGGTTTATACTTAGTCATTTACAATCTGCAAACACATAACTAGAAAACAACATCAAATACAACTCAATTCAACTTAGTTCAAAGGGACACTTCTTCAAATCAAGGTAATTGTGGCTACAATACCCAACAATCCCCCCTATTTGAAGAAGTCAGAACCTATGTACTGAGTTGAATTGCACTTAGATAAATATATAGAGAAATGCACAAAGAGATAAGGAGAGACATAAACTTAGCTTTTAAAACTTTCTCTCCCTTTCAACTTTCTCTTTCAATTTCAACTTCAACTTCTCTCCCAATTTCAACTTCTCTTCCCCTTTCTGACTACTTCAGATAGGGAAAGAAAAAGCATGAGAGATCAAAGCTCCCCCTCAGCAACTGCATAGGAGTCCTTATCTGGGAGTATCCTTTGAAAGTATTGAACATCTCCCCGTCAATCTTTTCCCCCCTTAGAATTTCAGTGTCTGGACTGATTTCCTAAGCTTTTCAGCAACCTTACTATATACTTCTTGTTCTGGTCAAGTACCATGAACATCCACTGTCCAAATGCCTGATTAGAGTTTTGGTTGGCCTTTGGACATACCTGCAAACACAGATTAATTGCCCTTAGGAACCCAAAAGGATTTGGGTCCTAGGTTCCTGGTTAGATCAACACAACTCGGAGTGTTAACATTGCAAGGGGTCATTCTTACATTGTTAACCCGTGGAGTCTTATAATTTCTGGGGTTAAACAAACAATCTATGGCAAAGTGACAAACCATGCCACAACACCAACAATCAAATCGATTGTATCTTCTCTTGTTCTCCTATTTTAACTTTTGAACGGGGAGTTTAGCAGGAGAAACCTTCTTAGAAGTAGAAGCCTCGTGGTTGCAACATGCACACGACTCCTTCTTCTCTTCAAGAGATTTAGCAACAATAGATTGGATCTTTGGTGCTTCTTAGCAACTGATCCATGTATAAATGATCCATGATCCTAGAGGATTACTTCTTCATTATGTGCCTTGAAAGCAGTTATTTCGAGGCTTCGGGGATGGCTACATCCTTGGTGTAAGACCCCAAATGGCATGTGCACCCAAAATACCAAAAATGAGCATGAGCTGAAATGAGGGAGCTAGCGCCAGGCGCCAGCGATAGCGCCGGCCGTAGCGTTCTGAGAACTCCTGAGAAATGGTCCTGAGAAATCCCGAGAAATGGTTCCGAGAACTCCCGAGAAATGGAGCAGACTGAAACAGATGAGCTAACGCCAGGCGCTAGCGATAGCGCCGACGGTAGCATCTCTTAGCGGTACCGACTCAGGGCTAGCGCCAGGCGCTAGCCACTAGCGCCGGCGGTAGCTATAAATCTTAAATAACCTCAATCTCGACTTTTCAGCCATTTTTCTCTGAAATTCTCTCAAGTGCTGAGGGCAGAGAGCTGGGAGAAAGGAAGGAGAGCCTTTGGAGTTGAGCTTTCATCGTGCCAGCAGGGATTTGTGAAGCATCATCTTCGTGCGTGTGCCACCGCGGATTCCAGCCATCTCCCTCTCAATTCTATGGCACCGAAACGACCTACAAGGGTAACGAATCTGCTCCCTAATCCTTGGACATGTACGTCCTTTGATTTGCATGCATTTTGGAATACTTCTACTAATTAGTAGATCGGCTATTCCGGTGGGTTGAAGTGATTTCCCCATAAATTGCATATAGAGTCTGAAACGGTATTACGGACATAGGCATGCAGTGTGAAGCCCATCCAGACAGTTCGAGCCGGATTGGTGATGATTAGTGCGTGTAAAGTGGCGGAAATAATTCCGTGTAAGTGCTGTGATTCGGTCATGTGACTGTAATTGTACAAAAAATAGGACCTGGAGGTGTTTCCCAGGCTGTACCCAAAATTTGGTGGCAGAACTGAGTTCTGTCACTAGCGCCGGGCGCTAGCGTTAGCGCCGACAGTAGCTCCAGGTGAGCTACCAGTGTTGATGTCTGGAGGTGTATTCCCAGAGGTAGCAGGGTTGAGTTCTGTTACTAGTGCCGGGCAGAACTAGGTTTTGTTGCTAGCGCCGGGTGCTAGCGTTAGCGCCGGCGTTAGCGCCCAACACAAAGACAGTGTGTTTCAGTGCTACTTACATTCTTGGAGGCTGGATGCGTAGCAGAAAAAGTTGTGGAACTTGCAAAACCCAGCTTTTAGAGATGGTTACTAGGTGACGCTTACCCGTATCGTGTATAGTGGAATCGCGGTATTTGAGCAACGGGCCTAGCTGATCCGAACCCTCCCATAGTGGTGGTGAAGAGGTCGCCCCTCGGTGCACCGGGCTATGGATGAGTGTCGGAACTTCGTGTGTACGGACTAGCTCAATTTGCTTGTCTAAGTTGAAATAAGACTTAGCGTGAGGGCGTAACTCAGGGAGTATGCCAAAGTGTGCCTTGAGAGCACGAAGCGGGTGGTTTGGTTTGCCTCCGTTGGTGTTGTTTGCGGATATATATATATGCTGCTGACTCTTACTTGCAGGGAAGGAGCACCGCCGCCCCGAATGTGGGGCGGGGTCGTTATAAATCTTGGTCAGCTAAAGCTGACCAGTTGCTTGTTTTCTCACCAATTGGTGGATTTGCTTATACAGGTCCCAGTGAGACTAGCGGGAGATAGCGGGCTGAAGCCCCTGCTGCTGTGCTGTGCTGGCCCTTGAAGGCCAAAGCTTTTGTTTACTTTTGTTCATGTGTGGCCGGCCTGCGTGCCGATGTTTGGAAGCCACGTAGATGATGTAAACAAACTCATGTAAATAACGTTTATGTATGTCATTCCTCGTTGTACAGTGGACTTGTTATGAACTGGTTTTAAATAAAAATAAATATGCTTCCATTATGCGACTTTGATGCTGAGATAGTTATATTTGTAACAATTTAGACACTAATTCTCGTAACGCTCTCTTCTGTTCGTTTCATATGGCGTGGGGTCCCGGCCGGACCTACTATTATATGCTATGTAACAGGGAGGGTGTTACACTTGGTTCCCCTTACTTGACTCAACATGAGTTGGTCTTGTAAAGTGACCATAGGATGAATCAAAGTCAAAAGGATTTGTAGGAAAAACCACCTTCCCGAATGAAGGTTGAGTTTGATCCGCCTTTCCTTTTCCTTTCACCACAATCTTCTTAGCAGCCTTACTACTTTCAGCCTTATGACCAAGGCCACTACCCTTCGCAGGAGCAAAAAAATTATCAATGAGTGGAAGGATAGTCTTTGGCTTCGAGAAGCTTTCTACGAGCTTCCTTTCCACCATTAACTTATCTTCTAGTTCATTTATAAACTTCTCCTTAAGATTTAATAACTCAGTGGAGCTTTGAAGTTCATCTTTCAAGATTTGGACTTCATCTTTGAGAGGAGTTAATTTTTCAATTTCCTTCCTCAAATCTGATTCCACCCTCTTTGGCCTTCAGTGCCACGACTGAATCCTTTCAGATGATCTAGCTTTACCTCTTCTTGCCTCTTTGGCCTTCAGTGCCACAGACTTCTCCCTTCCAGAAGTCGAGCATCCTTCTTCTTCATCTTTTCTAATACTCAGCTTTAGCTCATGTGATAGGAGCTTGCCAAACAATATTTGTGGTTCCATCGTAGACAACTTTCCGAATTCCCGGATGGCAATTGCCTTGGTATCCCATTCTTTCGTCAGGGACATCAAGAACTTGTCATTCAATTCTCCAACGGTGAATTCCTGATCATAATTTCTAAGACCATTTACGATCTTGAAGAACTTTTCATAAGTGTCTGAGATGGAGTCTCTCGGATCTTGCTTAAATGCTTCATATTCTTGATTCAGCAAAGATCGTCGATCATCTCGCACTTCTTCTGTACCTTCCATGAGAACCACTAGGGAATCCCATATTTCTTTTGCAGATTTGCATTTTATCAGATTTTGCAACATAGAATCATCCACTGCACCGGCAATGATGTTCTTGGCCTTTTTATCCAAAGAGACGAGAGCAATCTCATCCTTGGTCAATTCCAGCATTTTCTTTGGAACATGTATGGTTGAGTTTGTTGAAGAAGGTTTCATCGAAACATGTGGACCTTCCTCAACAATCTGAAAAATTCTTGGATCGGTCGCTTCCATGTAGAACTTCACTCTTTCCTTCCACATGGGGAAGTTCTCTTTATTGCAGACTGGCAACTTGACGGAATCCTTGGATTTATCCATTCCGGACATACTGTCTCTTGCAATCTAGATTTAGAGATCTTGTTCAAGGTGTTAGCCTTTTAACGAACAACCTCCCTCTGATACCAAGTGAAAGTATCTAGTTGCAGCCTAAATCACCTAGAAGGGGGCGAATAGGTGATTTCTATGTCTTTTTGCGGAATTAAAAATATAAGGAGTAAAGGCACACAGAAAACCAAAGAGCACAGTACACACAAGGATTTATAGTGGTTCCCCGTTCTTGTGTAGTCCACATTGCACCTCACCTATCTAGCACGACCGGCTAGACTAGGCTACTTCACTATTCTCGAATTATGAATAATCCTACAACTCAGAGTCAAACTCCTACAATCTCGGAGAACAAAATCTCCTACAACTAGGAGAACAAAATCTCCTACAACTCGGAGAACAAAATCTCCTACAACTCGGAGAACAAAATCTCCCACAACTCGGAGCAAACCACTCCTACAAAAACTCGGAGTACAACTCCTACAACTCGGAGACAAGACTCCTACAAACTCGGAAGAAAAAATTCATACAATCTCGGAGATGAAATCTCCTACGAAAATAATGAAGGGTTTTACAAAATATATTAAAACTTCAGATGAAGTTTTCTTCTTTCAGATCAAAGAGAAATAAATCTCTTGAAGAGGTTCTTCTTTCAAATCAACAAGAACTAAATTTCTTGAGGATGTGCTGCTTTCAGATCAGAGAGAAATAAATCTCTTGAAGAGGTTCTTCTTTCAAATCAACAAGAAATAAATTTCTTGAGGATGTGCTGCTTTCAGATCAGAGAGAAGTAGATCTCTTCTTCCAAAATAACTAATATCAGTCCTTGTAGAATGGAGGAAGAAGAAAGCTTGAAGTCGACTGAGGCTTGATCTGTCAAATGCCCTTAGCAAGGAAGAGCAGCAGAAGTTCTCTCTGTCGGAGAGAGAAGCTTGTGTCTTGAAGGAATAGCCGACTATCAACTGGAAGGAGAGAAATATTTTTGCGATCAATCTCGGACAGGGAGAATAGAATATAATATATATATCAAACTTTCTCCAACGGATGTACGCAAGTTCTTTTTGGAAACAATCATCTCGAACGACTATAATCTTGAATAAAGGAATAAAATATTCTGTCAACGGCTATAAGCAGAAATCAAGGAGGATTAATTCTCCAACAGCTGTACACGAGTCTTTAAGGAAACTTTCTTCTCAACGGCTATAATCAAGAGATAAGGAATAAAATATTCTTCAACGGCTGTAAGCATTAATTAGGGAATATAATTCTGTCAACGGCTGGAAGCAAGAATTAAGGAATAAAATAATTTCCAACGGCTGACTGCAATAATCAAAGGAAATTTTCCATTTAAAAAAAATACGCGGCTAAATAGCAATTTGAATATTTTAAACAACGCCATGCAAATCGTCACTCTGGGAAGATTTCGTCGAACGGAACTGTGTTCGACGAAATTACATATATTAGTCGAACGGCGGTCGACGAAGTCTGTTCAGCTATCGGCACACCTGAGATCAAATAATAACAGAGATTTAAGCAAACAGCGCTCGACGAAAATATAACCAAACACCGTTCGACGAAATGTAGGCAAACAACGCTCGACGAAATGCCTTCAGCTAACAGCAAACCAGTGAATGAAGAAAACATAAATTTCATCGAACGGCGATCGACGAACGCCAGCTTCGTTCGACGAAAAGCCAATAAACTGCGTTCAACGAACTGCTGATTCCCTGCGTTCGACGAACTGCAACTTCCCTGCATTCGACGAACTGCCTTCACCTAACAGCAAGCCAGTGAACTAAGAAATCTATATTTCATCGAACAGCGATTAACGAAAATTCAGTTCGTCAAACTGAGTTCGACGAAAATTCCATAATTCGTCGAACGGAAATTTCTTAAGAAATTTTTCAATTCCTTTCCTTTCTTCCAACTTTCAATATCAACAGCAACTCCCTCTTCGCTCTTCCTTTGTGTTTGAATATGAAGTCCATCCAAATAGAGAGATTCCACATGAGTCAACACTTTGGTCCATACAATGAGGAATTACATTGCATAGGCCTGTGTTTAGTGACTCATTGAAACATGACATACGTTTATACTTAGTCATTTACAATCTGCAAACACATAACTAGAAAACAACATCAAATACAACTCAATTCAACTTAGTTCAAAGGGACACTTCTTCACATCAAGGTAATTGTGCCTACAATACCCAACAGTTCCCATACAAGTTTATATGATGATGATCCAATGCGGTTCAATGCTATGATCATGAAGGGATGAATGCAATGATTATAATACAATGACTCACCCATTCATATTTGCTATGTCAACATAGACCTGTACTTCCCACTTTTCGAGTGTAGCTAACCTCTCAGGCGCCCCCTTCGTGGCCAGATGGTGGTAGTGGAACGGGCTTCTTCACTCCTAGGCGGGTATGCACACTACCAGACCTAGGCCTTACGTATGCCTCAACGCTAAGATCACAACAACGGAGCACCTGCGTACTGGACTCAGAAAGGGTCTTGGGAAGTAAACACCAAGAGCACATCCCAACCGGTCACTAGGCACGGAAGGGGTCTTTGGAAGTAAACACAAAGAGCACAACCCAACCGACCAAGATCTATCTGCCAGATCCCATCTGTGTGACGACTGGCGAGCTCGTATATCTGCCACAAGCAATCCTCTAACAAGGATCTTTACACCACAATGTGTAAACCATGCACATTCATGTAATTCCCATGCATAATCTGTGCTATCAAGCACACAAGGACTCACGAAAGGAGTCTTATTACACTTCTCCTCAGATAATAAATACCGATGCAAATTAGCATCCAAGGCCCACAACCACCGAGCCCTTAACATTGCCCCATCAGATACGACCATATCTTATAACCCGCATCAAGCCATCAAGGCTACCCATACTGAGTGGTTATAACTCTTATGTAGTAGCATGCCAATGACACAGTAATTACTATATGAGACCCTGCAGGACTACTTGTGCGTATAGAGACGTATTCGTATCTTACTAAATTCCTCATTAAATTATGCATCGCAATGTCCCATTTCAGAATCATAACATTCTCCTATGTCTCGGACAATTGACATTGGAACCCAGGAACTCCTTCCACACCAAAGGAGGAGAATCTAAAATTCTCAGTTTGCTAACGCCGACAGTAGCACTACCTCCAGGTGTTAGTGATCCAGATGACACACCTTCCCATCGATGTCAACGAGAAGCTAACCCATCCCGTCGATGTCGAAGAGAAGATAACCCTTCCCGTCGACTACAAAGGAGTCAGGAAGGGGGGGGGTCGATGGGAATTTGGCCTGTCCCGTCGACTGTATGGGGGTCGACGGGAAGTTAGCCCTTCCCATCGACACCAGTCCTTCCGGTCGACACTAAGTGTCAACACACTAACGTCGGTGGTAGTGCTACCACTGGGCACTAGTGATTCTACCAACACTCCTTCCCATTGTCATTAAGGGTCGATGGGAAGTTGCCCCTTCCCGTCGACAAGTCGATCCGCTAACGCCGGTGGTAGCACTACCGCCGGCACTAGCTAACAGAGAACAATTCCTCTGTTAAACACATCCACTTATCTTCCCGTGAACTCTCAGATCCAATCAAGATCTATTATTCTTTTCCTTAGTTGCTGGAATTTCACCACTAATCATGAGTCCCATTATTACTCAAGTGCAATATTATAATTAAAAACTCTTTTTAACAAGGGACTATTCATCATCTTCCCCAAATAAGAATTAGGTCATCTCACCTTCTCTGCTCCAATACTCCCTCATTAGGCCACCGATCTTCATGAAATCAACTCCTTAAACTTCATATTGAAGAGGGGATTTGATCGAATACATCTTCACGGCAAACGCCGCCCTAGAACGTAAATTCTAGCATGGCCTCTTCCTACGAAGCTCCATTAATGTTTCCAAATCAAGCTCTTTTGAGCTCATTATCTCTCCTAATTAGATCTAATGATCTAGCACCATGGGAGAGGGGTCGGAAGTCACTTAATTTCTGGCCGACGATCGCGGTTGTCTCCTCGGTGGCATGGCATCGGTCGGACGAGCTCAAGTCCTTCTCCAAGCATGCTCTTTTAAGAACCCTAAGTTAACACCTGGAGGTGTGAGGAATAAGATGAAGAAAAGAAGAAGAATAAGAAGATGATGAATTGGGTCCTCTGATTAGGAGAGATCAACCCATTTGGGTTATGAGGGAATGTAGAGAGAGAGAGATAGCATTAATGAGCATTAAATGCAAATTCCACTTCCCAAGCCTTATGTTGAAATTCCCCACCTAAGTGCCAGCTGATTATATTCTTTTAATTCCACCATTAACTCATTCTAAGGCAATTTAAGCCATCCATCATGGAAAAATAACGTGTACAGATTCGGCCGCTACCACCGACATTAGCAAAAGCTGCCGAAGGCGTTAGCTCCCTTTTACCAATCCTTTGTCATTTGCTTTCTATCTTCAAGGGGGTGATGGTTACACCCACTCCTAGAGATCAGGGCACATCCATGGCACCATTAGGATCTCAAGACTCCTACCTAGCCCAAGCACCTCCAAGTGACCCGTGTCACTCGAGGGGTCTAGTTCGAAGTGGGATGTTATACAAGGTGTGGAATTTGGTTCTTAGACCCCAACATCAGAATTTTATTAGAACAAATTGGGTCTACAAGAACAAGATGGATAAGAATGGAGTCATAATCAAGAACAAAGCAAGGCTGGTTGCAAAAGGTTATATACAAGAAGAAGGAATTGACTTTGATCAAACTTTTGCACTAGTTTTTAGGTTAGAAGCTATCAGAATGTTCCAAGCATATACAACCCACATAAGATTCATGGTCTACCAAATGGATCTAAATTATGCGTTCCTCAATGGAAATCTCAAGGGAGAAGTATATGTAGAACAACACCCAAGCTTTGTTTTCTTAAATACATGTAGATGACATATATTTAAGAAGGCTTTGTAATCATGTTTATTTTCATAAAAAGGCTTTGTATCGGTTGAAACAAGCACTTAGAGACTGGTATAAAACCCTATCTAGCTTTCTCATTGAAAATAAATTTTTAAGAGGATGATAGAAAAGATATTTTTCCTAAGGGAAGTCAAGGACAAGATATTGATGGTCAAAATATATGTAGATGACATCAACTTTGTATCTAATGATGCCAACCTCTACAAAAAGTATGCAAACTTGATGCAAAGGAAGTTTGAAATGAGCAGAATGACAGAGCTAAAATATTTCTTAGGCCTCCAAGTAAAACAATCTGGGATTGAATTCTCATCTGCCAGAGTAAGATTACAAAGAAGTTGATTAAGAAATTTGGAATTGAGAGTGCAGCCTCAATGAGGACTCCAATGCGATATAAAAAAGGGAAAACTTTTGATGAAACCATGTACATAAGCATCAATAGATCTATGTTCTACATTACTTCTAGTATACAAGACATTATATTTTCAATATGTGTGTGTGCCAGATATCATATGAATGCTAAGGAATCTCACTACACCTCTACAAAGAGGATATTGAGATACCTTAAAGATACACCAAATCTTGGCATGTGTACCCTAAGAGTAATTTGTAATATCCCTAGACCTACTAGACCCATAGGCTGACTTTTCTCATGACTAGAGTCATGACGTAGGCTTCAGTCAACCTAAGTGGCCTTAGAAACCGAGTAGTTAGGTAAAATGCTACTTATGGTGTTAATATCAATTTTAAGCACTAACCTAGTGATTAGACAAAAGGGCCCCAAAATGACAAATTGACTCGACCATTACTTCCATAAACCCTTATGGAGTCCCTTGGGACACTAAAGACCCATTGGGGTCAACTCAATTGGTCAAATTGACCAAAGTCATCCATACCCTAAATTAGTCAAATCTCCTTAATTTAGAGTCCCATTGCCATCGAATGACCCAATTGACCTCACCCAACTCTTCATAATCCCCTATGGAGCTCAAGGGGTCATAAATAACCTAATGAGTTAAGTTAAATCTAGGGTTTGGGTCAAAATCATCATTTGAATTAGCCCAATTTGACCTAACTAGGTCAAAATTCCCCAAATTGGGTTAAACAAGCCATGATTCAACCTAAATGGAGTCCATGGACCCAATAATACCAATGCGGGTCAGCCACATTGCCTTGGTTGACCTAGGGTCAACACTAACTCCATAAGCTCAATTTGACCACTTTGGCTCAAGTGAGCCCAAAACTCAATTCAATTGGGTTTAAACCCATTTAGTGAGGCCCATAAGGGGCCCACATTCCACATGGACTGAAATGATCTCAGAAATTTGAATGGGAGGGAGATTAATTAAGATTTAAACCACAAAATGACAAGGGGAACACAAGAGAGGAAATTGGGGAATGAGTGCCAAATGGCACTAAATTCCTCTTCCCAATCCCTCCTCCGAGATCAGGGGTTAATTCCCAGATGATTTCCAGCTTGATTGGTTCCCTGCCATTGGCTGGAGAGGGAAGTGGATATTGGCCAAAACATGCCTTTAATGGTAATTCAAGGTTATGCCATCCCCATTCCCATCTGAGACCTCCATCAGTTTCAGAGAGAAAAAAGGAGTGGAAGCACTAACTCAATCAAAGAAACTGAGCTCTGTTCTGAGAAATCAACATAAACACAAGGAGAGGATCGACCAGGGCTCCCAAGCATATTACATGCTCCCAAAGCTCAAATTAGGCAGGCACTCCTTCTCCTCTCCACTAGTGCTAGATCCCACACTTTTTCTTTTTGATTTTTGTTGAGAAATGGCGAATTTAACATTTCTGTTTTTGAGCTCCTTAGTTCGTTCTTGTCCCGCATTCCATTCTACAGATAGACCACCACTGGCCGCCATTTCTCCGGCACCCGACAGCCAACCCTTGGCTGGAAGTGGTAGCGTCGGTCGTTTGCCGGAGACAGCCTCATATGGCCGGTGTTGAGCTCCAAAGAGGCTCCAGGACAGGGTGATCGGGACCCTTGGCTCAAGGAGGAATGCAAGCCCCATCTGTCCAATCTGCCTGTAATTGATGAGATTTTAATAATTCCAAATTATGTATAGTATTTAACATTGTCAAATTTATTCAGTTGTTTCAAGTAATTATTCAGGCCTCTTAGAAGCTGAATCTTGAAAAATGTTATATATGAAAGTTGTAGAGCTAGTTCTCATCTAAATTTAGAATTTTGTGTCATGAGATTCAGGGACTGTAGCTCCCTCAGCACCAATTTCGGTGGGCTATGTACATAGAGTGCCCTAGGCACAAAATAATTAATTTTGAGAGTTCTACAACTCCAAATTGGCTGAAATTTTGGACATACATGAGTTATTTCCAAATACACCCGCTGCCCTTAAATGAGAATTTTTGAAAAATCTTTTCTATAGTTGTTGTAGTAATTTAATTATTCATGCATGATAAAATTAAGTGGGTATATGAACCCTAAAGACCCCAAATTTTCGGTAGGAATCTTACTTAGGTCATAAATAGTAATTGATAAAAAATTTAGGTCATTTGAGCATCTGCATGTTGGTGTATTCCACATGCATGTAAATGTAGTGTATGAGAGAATGGTGTGCATTTAACACCAAAGTTGTAATTGGTGAATTTCTCCCAGATGGATTACTGCATGGCAGTGATTTTTTACATGCATGTAATACGAGAAAATGTAACACCCTTAGAGATATTGGAATTTTGGACTTATAATTTCTAGGTATTTTAATATTTTGTATATATATCACATTTTAAATTATGTAAAATAATAGTGACCAAATCACCTAAGAAAAACACACAACTCTGCCGTAAGCATTGTTAGGACATAATACACCTCTGGAATTGAATTGGGAATTATTTAGCACCATTTACTTTACTGAATTAATTTGTTGGGATTTTACCCTTTGTGATTTAATAAAATAATCATGGTTGTACTATTCTAGAAAATTCCAAAATTTTGACTAGACCTATGATATAGTATTATCTTTCAGTGTGAATTTACTTGGAATTCTTAGAGTAGTATTTTTCATAGTTCATGTACAATTGTTGATTAATCACTATTATGAGATTTTGGCTAATTAGGGTTATAATATGTCTGGAAAATGATAAAAATTGTTAGGAGTTCATTTTGGATCATTATTAAGCCCTGGAAATTTTCTTATAATTTTTAGTTGTTATAAACTTGGTGATCTTCTTAAAATGAGCTTATGGATATATTTAAAAAATTTGATTATGTGGTCATATCTCTCTGGAAAATCATAAAACTTTGTAGGAGTTAATTTTGGATCATTACTAAGCACAGGAAATTTTCTTGTAATTTTTAGTTGTTTTAAACTTGGTGATCTTCTTAAATGAGCTTGTGGATATATTTAACAAAATTTGTTTAGGTGATCATATCTCTCTGGAAAATGATAAAAATTTGTAGGAGTTCATTTTGGATCATTATTAAGCCTTAGAAAATTTCTTGCAATTTTTAGTTGAAATAAACATGGTTATCCTTTGTAAATGTTGTTTAGGCCCAATTTTTTATTAAATTTTTATTGGCAGAAGATAAAATAGAAAAATTAACAAATTCTTGAAATGTTGATTTTTATACCTTCTAGAACCTCTGGAATTTTTTATGGGTCAATTAGACATCAACATACTATACCTCTTATGTAATTTGGAAGTTACTTAAAATTTATATAAGTATAAATAATTTGGCCTAATAATCATAAAATGGATAAATTTGATTGGAAGCATGTCACATGCCATATAGAACCTCTGGATTTAACTTTAGGTCATTTAGACTTGAGAAATGGCAATGTACTTCATGATTGACATGGGTTATAATTAGAATCAACATTAGTCTGCGAATAGCCAAACATAAATCTAAAGAATTTGAACTCCAATTGATCATCTTATAGACACCATGAATATGAGGATCAATACTGAAGAATATTGTGTTAATTATAGGAAATTTCACCTGGGTGTCAATACTTGAGTATATGATTGGGTTGCGTTTAGTAAAAAACTTGATTATGCTAAAGTCATGTAGAAGACATTATGATGAGTCAAGGAGATGATAAAAGTATATCAAACTCCTGGAATTGGAACCATAGGTCAAGGTAAGGAATGAGTGTGTTTGTACTTAGTCCCCAAGACGGGTAGTGTTGAAGTTCAATTGAAAGTCAACACTTCCCCCTTCCTATAAATTATAATCCACCTTAGGATCCTATAGTAACTAGTGAGTGTGGATCAAATATATGGGTAGTCACTAATAATAATAAATATCTTGAGAAAGGGAGGTTTGGGATGTCACCTCATCATACCTCCTAGTACCGCTGCGAGCCCTTCATGGGGTACACCTCGGGAAGTCCAAGATGCATCCTAAACATGTAAGATTAAGGAAAGAGTAGAAAAGACTAGATAGTTTAGGAATATGAATGAATCATACACATACAACTTAGGTGAATAGTAATTTATGGAGTGGAATGGATAAGTCGGTCCATGGTAGTTATAAAGGACGGGTTGATCCTGCGTGCTTGGGCTCGGGTGGAACATAAGTGTACGTGCATAAAATGTCGTGGGTCTTCGGTACTAGCCTAGACGACACACTGAAGGAAGTACGATGACTCGGTAAGTGGTAGGTGTTCAGAGGGCCAAGATGTTTTACTATTTGACCAAAAGGTCTCATTCCCTAATAACCCTACACTTATCCTATCTAAGGTATGGTCCGTACGGGTCCAATAAGAGTACGCAGGAGTTCATGAGTACTTAGGACTGGTGCTATAGCGTACGTTAGGGCCTAGGTTTTGTAGTGTGTTATACCCACCTAGGTGAGGATACGCTCGCTCCTCTGCCACAGTTTGACCACGACGGGAGGTGCTCGAGAGGCTAGCTACCTCCAAAAAGTGGGAACTAAAGGTCTGTATGTGCAAAGTCATGTGGGTGAGATGCATGCGCATGTGGGTACCTTAGTGCAGTTATTTGTGGAGCAGTTCATATGATACCATGGAGTTCCCAGGTTGATCGTGTTAGATCGGGATGGCCAGTTCACATCTAGGCAATGGAGAGCGGTCCAGGCTTATATGGGATCTAGGTTAACCTTCAACACTGCTTTCCACCCTCAGATGGATGGCCAGACATAGCATAACATCCGAACGATGGAGGATTTACTATGCATCTGCATCCTGGATTGTGGGGAGCCATGAGAGAGATTGCTACCGCTTATCGAGTTCTCTTACCGCAATAGCCATCAATCCAGTACAGGCATGGCTCCTTATGAAGCATTATACGGACGAAGGTGCAGAACTCCACTATCATGGGTCCAGGATGAGGATATGAAGGTGCTGGGATCAGACAATGGAGAGGATACAGATGCTCAGGTGTGACTGATACGAGAGCGGATGCTAGAGGGCCAAAGCAAAAATGCCAAGTATTAAGATGTGCGAGATCATAAGGTAGAGTTCCAAGTGGGAGACCGAGTTTTTCTAATGATGCATCCGGTGCACGGTGTCACGCGGTTACAGAGACTAAAAAAGCTCAGTGCTAGATATATGGGGCCATATAGGATCCTAGAGTGGATCGGCCCACAGGCTTACCGACTAGAACTGCCACCAGAGCTATCAAACCTACATGACATATTTAACGTCTCTTCACTCAGGAGGGCTCTACTTCGGTCGGAGCAACAAATTAATTATACATCAGGCTCGATGGAATCGATCATTCAGTCCACTTAGAGCCAATTTGGATCAATGATACCGACGTTTGAGTTCTGCGACAGAAGAAGGTCCCATTGTTCAAGGTTATCTGGTCGAATCATGGGCAGGAGGAGCATACATGGGAGCCCATGGACCTTATGCAACAACATTACCTGGGGATTTTCACATCAGTTATTCCCTAACCCATCTGAAGTTTTACTTACATTTACCACAAGTGAGAAACCCGTAGACCCAATCTCAATTTCGGGGACTAAATTATTTTCTTTATGTATTGGGATTTATAACATCCCCAGGCGTACTAGACTCCTACAGTCACTTTTTCATGACTAGAATCATGACATAGGCTTAAGTCAACCTAAGTGGCCTTAGAAACCAAGTAGTTAGGTAAAATGCTACTTAGGGTGCTAATAGAAAATTTAAGCACTAACCTAGGGATTAGCCAAAAAGGCCCCAAAATGACAAATTGACCACACCATTACTTCCCTAAACCTTTAGGGAGTCACTTGGACCACTTAAGACCCAATGGGGTCAACTCAATTAGTCAAATTGACCAAAGTCAACCATACCCAAAATGAGTCAAATCTCCTTAATTTAGAGTCCCATTGTCATCTAATGACCCAATTGACCTCACTCAACTCCTAATCCCCTAGGGAGCTCAAGGGGTCACAAATAACCTAATGAGTCGAGTCAAATCTAGGGTTTGGGTCAAAATCATCATTTGACCCATCAAAAGGCCCCAAAGTGGGTTCACCAAGCCATGATTCACCACCCCAAAGGGAGTCCATGGACCCAATCTCTCCAATGTAGGCCAACCACATTGCCTTGGTTGACCTAGGGTCAACCCTAACTCCATAAGCTCAATATGACCACATTGTGTCAAGTGAGCCTAAAACTCAATTCAATTGGATTTAAACCAATTTAGTGAGGCCCATAGAGGGCCCACATTCCCCATGGACTGAAATGATCTCAGAAATTTGAAATGGGAGGGATATTAATTAAGATTTTAACCTCAAAATGACAAGGGAAACACAAGAGTGGAAATTGGGGAATGAGTGCCAAATGGCACTCAATTCCTCTTCCCAATCCCTCCTCTTAGATAAGGGGTTAATTCCCAGTAGATTTCCTGCTTGATTGGTGCCCTGCCATTGGTTGGAGAGGGAAGTGGAGCTTGGCTGAAACATGCCTTTAATGGCAATTCAAGGTTATGCCATTCTCATTCTCATCTGAGACCTCCATCAACTTCAGAGAGCAAAGAGGAGTGGAAGCCCTAACTCAATCGAAGAAACCATGCCTTGTTTAGATAAATCCGCATGGACATAAGGAGATTATTGTCCATTGTTCCCAAGTGCATTACACGCTCCCAAAGCGCAAATCAGGCAGGCACTCCTTCTCCTCTCCCCTATTGCTAGATCCCGCACTTTTTCAGTTTGATTTTCATTGAGAAATGGTGAATTCGCCATTTCCAGTTTTAAGAGATTTGGAGGAATGTAGCTCCTTCAACACCAATTTTGGTGGGTTGTGTACATAGAGTGCCCTAGGCACAAAATAATTAATTTTGGGGGTTCTAAAACTCCAAATAGGCTGGAATTTTGAACATGCATGAGTCATGCCCAAATACACCCCCTGACCAAAAATGAGAACTTTCGGAAAAAAAATTTAAACAGTTTTTGTAGTAATTTAATTATTCATGCTTGATTAAATTAAATGGGTATATGAACCCTGAAGACCCCAAATTTTTGTTAGGAATCTTATTTAGGTCATAAATAGTCATTGATAAAAATTTGAGGTCATTTGGGCCTCTGCATGTTGGTGTATTCCACATGCATGTAAATGTAGTGTATGAGAGAATGGTGTGCATTTAGCACCAAAGTTGTAATTGGTGATTTTCTCTCAGATGGCTTACTACATGGCAGTGTGATTTTGTCCATGTATGTAATATGAGGAAATGTATCACCCATGGATTTTAATAGGTATTTTGATATTTCTAGGTATTTTAATATTTTTATATATGTCACATTTTGAATTATGTAAAATAATAGTGACCAATTCACCTAGGAAAAATACACAACTCTGCCCAAAGCATTATTAAGACATAATACACCTCTGGAATTTAATTGGAAATTATTGAGCACCACTTACTTTACTGAATTAATTTGTTGGGATTTTACCCTATTGTAACTGTGCCCAGCAATGTTCCTGATTTGAAGAAGTGCTCAGATCAATGATAAATGCACTATGTATTTGATGATATATTTTATTCATGACTACAGAAGATAAACCATATGTCAAGAAATTTTCTAAGTCCAAAACCGTCAAGGACTGGATATAATGTTGAGATAATATACATATTGTTGAAATGCATCAAAGCTACATCACTAGTATCAAGACTATAAAAGAAATATAAATCACCAAGTATAATATCGTCTCAATATTCATTAGATGTATCGTTGAAAAAGGTATCATATCGTCGAGACAGTTCTGACGGTATCATCTTGAAGAAATCTTATCGTTTATAAAGCTAAGTTCAGATATCTCAACAATATCGTCTTGAAGAAGATGTATAGTCTTAAAGGTTGAAGAAAGCATATCATTGATAAAGCTAAGTTCAGATGTCTCGACGATGTCGTCTTGAAGAAGAGGTATAGACTTGAAGATTAAAGACATAACTCCTTAAGTCATGAAGAAAGGATCATGTAGATAGACATCATTTTGAAGACCTTATATCATCTAGATGATTAAGATGATGTCATCATGAAGAAAGACTGTCATCCTGGTGAATAAGTATAAGTCTTATTAAAAGAAGCATCTCAACGTTATCGTCTAGAAGAAGCAATATCTTTGATATATGAAGTAGAGTCTTGAAGAAGGAAGCATGTCGACGATATCGTCAAAAGGAATATCTATCATTTACATTGATCAAGACGATATCGGCTTGACAGAATATTATCGTATTGATAGTTGCAGAGCCGCATTTAATGCACTAGTTTTCTTGGAAATTGAAATTTAGGGAATGTGCACGCCGCCTATCTTGCACACCAATCAAGGAGTAATAAATGATATATTCTGTATATAATATAGCCGTTACACAGTATTAATGAAGAATATGATTACTTCTATATTCTGCAAGTTCCAAGAACGACATGTCATTTATGATAAAATATTCTATCAGGCAGTTTATGGAAGAATTTTGTAAGGGCTTTTATGCAATGTTACAGAAGAATATAAGAGAAAGAAATTGTCAATTTCAGAGCACTTAAATTATTTACATAATACTAAATCTGATCAAAAAAAAGAAAGGAAGAGTACAACTAGAAAATATTCATCACTTGGTTGAGAAGACAAGAAAGACTCTTCCTCCTATACAAGAAGTGCATCTATCAACTAAGGAGAAGATTCAAAAGAAAGGCTCAGTAATCCATAAGATCACTGTGCTTACATCTGCAAGAAGAAGACCTGCTATTCAAAGCTTATATCTTAAAGTCTTTTCTTCTACAACAGCAAAACTTTTCTGAATCATTTTGTAGGGTTCTTTGTGAACCTGAGTTTGTACGATCTTGTGATATATCTGAGATTGGTAGGGTTCTGTGTGAGCATGAGATTGGTAGCGTTCTGTGTGAGCCGTATTTTTGGTAAGATCTTGGTACAGATCTGAGTGCCTGGTGAGACTTGTAAAGTCTGAGAAATTTGTGGTAAGGTTTGTATAACCTAAGTGTAAGCTTTTTTGTGTGAAGGGCTCAGGTAGGATCATTTATGATCTGAGTTGTAAGATCTGTTGTGTAGTGGAAAAGATCTGAGTTTTGGAGAAGTTGACTAGTCTAGCACACTGCTAGATAGGTGGGACAGACAGTAGACTACCTCTAGACACTTTGTCTTGTAGGAAACCAATATAAATATTGTTTGCTTTCTGTGTTGCTTTTGTATTATGATAGATAAACTTTAAAGTAGAAAAGAATATTGAAAACACCTAATCCTCCCCCCTCTAGGGGTAGATTATTGATAACCATATTTTTCAATTGGTATTAGAGCTAGGTTGAGTTCAAAGGCTTAACATATCTTAGAACAAGATCTACAAGTTTTTGATTGGGTTATAATCTTTCAATGGCCTGTAAGCATCATCAAGAGATGATTTCAATGAGGGTGCTCATCTGCACCAAAGAGAACTTTGCAATCTAGAAGCAAAGTGTCAAGTTGTTCATGGAAGCATCAGATCCAAGAATATTCATGGTTGTTGAAGAGGGACCCTATGTCCTCATGATTGGTTCAATAAATCCAACAACTCCTTTGAGCCCTAAAACTTTGTCACAGTTTACCAATGAAGATGTAGATCTGATAACTATGGATAAGAGAGCAAAAGACATACTTGAAAATGCAATTGATGATTCTACATCTCAAAACTTAAGTCATTGCAAAAAAACAAAAGAAATATGGGATTCCTTGGAGGTCTACATGGAGGGAACTGATGAAGTAAACTCAAATGGGAATACCAGGGAAAGGGCCATGGTTCTTGAGGGTAAAAGCTTAAGGAGTACCAAGGACAAGATCCCTATAATTGAGAATATCTCTGAAGACAATGAAGCTTTTAATGCAAGCACATCAGAATCTGATGACAATGTTGAAAACCCAGTACTCCTCACCAAACAATTCAAAAGGAAGATGCCTAAAAGAAGAAGAGACAGGCTTAGGACATCCTCCCAAAACTCCAGAAGATCTGGTCAACATGATAAGTCCAAATCTTCAAAGGAGGAAAGGTATAACTCTAAACTCAATGAATTTGATTTGGCTAACTTAATTTGTTCTCATTTAAAGAATACATGTCATATGATTTTTGACTGCCCCTCCAAGAAGAAAGAATCTAAGAAGAGTGATGATAGAAGAAGTCAAAGGGACAAAAAGTAATTTGAGAAAGGATTCATTGCTAAGAAAATCAAAACACTTAGTGATTCTGATTCTGATTTATCAGAAGATAAGGAGGAAGATCTCATTGGCTTCATGGTCATAAATGAAGAAATCCAGGATGACAACACTTCTCCTGGGAAGGTACTTATTAGAGCCCCTTTATCTGTCCCTAAATCAATGACAGATTCTGTGTATAAGATTAAGTGTGGATCTACTTGCAATAGCATACCCTCAAGATCCCCACATGAGGTTGAATCTGAGCTAGTGCAGCATAATGAAGCCTTGTGGATTACTTTGAAAAGAAGCAAGAAGCTTCTTAGAGCTCAATCTAAGGAGTTAGTATCCTTGAAATCTGCTCAATCTCAGCTCCAAGAGACAACTGAAAAGCTAATTGCTATGAGCAAAGAAATGGACAAACTCAAGGATGTCACAAAGATAAAAAATGCTGAGTTAGGTCAGAAGAACAAGGTTATCAAGGACCTTGAGGAAATGTTATCAGCTGAGAATAAAATTGTGGCCAGCTTCTCAATGCTCAAGACTGCTCTTTCCATCGTTAACAAATTCTCTGCACCATTCAGAGGTGGTGTAGGATTTGGTAAGGAGACAGTCAAGGGCAAGGAATCTAAATCCCAACCTTCATTCAAAGAGAAGCTACTGGCATCAAATTTCTCTCTCCAGGAATCTACACATGGTCATCTGACCAATACCTGCTTTATAACAAGCAGTAAACCCTCCAATACACATAGGAGAGCAGGCTTTGGGCCAAGTGTATTTAAAAGCACCCCTTTAAGAGACTCAAGTGAAGAATCCAAGTCCTCATGACCATAGATCTACAACATCAACACTCAAAATTAAGGGAAATACATCCCCGCCAAGCCTGTTCCCAAGGCGGTGAATCAAAAAGTGGTGAGACCAGCTCAACTACATACTCACAATTGTGAGGTTCACACAAGGCCTGTTAGGTCAGCTATCTTCACCCCTGCCCACCAACATTTCCAGATGGTGAGGCATAAGAGAAGATACAACAGGTATGAGTGCTGGTGTTGTGGAAATATTGGTCATTTTGCCCTGGACTGCTGGTTCAATCCAACAGTGCCTAATTCAAGAAGATTGCAGCCCACTCAGAGGTGTAATATTTTAGGTTATATCCCTAACATAAACCTAGGACCCAAATCCAATTGGGTGCCTAAGGATATGTAATCCTTTTGGCAGGTATGTCCAAATGCCAACCCTTTTGGTATTTGGACAATAATTGCTCCAGGCACAAGGCTGGAGTAAGAAAAAGGTATTCAAGAAAAAAGAATCCCGAGAGAGTAGACCAATAGTGATACATGGGATTTCAAACAAACTGATGCCACTCAAATACTAGCACAACTACCATAAGAAATTCAACCCTCTCTTGCTTCTATTGAGGGGGAGCTTCTAAGAGAAGATACAACTGTGATGGAAAATGATCCAGCTCTTCAAAATGAGGTACATCAAGAAGATATCCTCAAAATTTCTCAAGAGGCTGTTTTGAACATGGAAATTGAGGAATCAGAGAAAGATCTAAGTTGTGGACATGAAGTTATTGAAGAATTAGAATAATCTACCAGATCCCTGCAATAATGAAGGGGGAGTGCACTGCTCCACTCACAGTGCAGACATCACTTCCAAGGATAGAAGATGAGCACCATGTTCCAACCATCACAGCCCTACTCTGAAGAACAAGATGCCAAAATGAAGAGAATGGAGAAAGTAAAGAAGAATCCAAACCTTGAAGAATGGAGCCCTTGCTTAAGTTAATATCAAATTGGAACTTTTGTACAAGAGATGTGAAGGGGGAAATCTAAGTAGCACTGTCTCCATGAATCCTTCAAGAAGTGCTGACAAACTTCTCAAGTTAGACAAGTATCAGATGAGTATTTCAATGACATAGTTGAATTCTCAGCGATACAAAATGAACAATCTCGACTACAAGATCTGCGTCTCGATGATATTGGTGGAATCTCGACGACAAAGCTGAAATCATTCTGACGACTAGGTTGAAGTAATTTCAACGACACTATCGATGAAAAAGATACACCTCATGGATAAAAAGATACACGCCCCTTCATCTACTTCTACAATAAATATAGTGAATGCTTAGGACAAAAATTACGCTTTCATTTGCCCTAAGCAATTTATGTGACAAACCTCCGTTCCGTCTCCGACAATCACTCAATTCTTGAAGTTCTTCTTTAATGGCTCCCAAGAAGGAAGAACCCTCAGTCATCTTCGGCTGTGAGCTTTTGAGAGGAGGATTCAACTCCTGTTCCAAAGAAATTAGGTCAGTAATTATACTGGTGGAATCAGTAGGGCTGGAATATCTACTTTGTGCACCCTGTGCTCACATGAACAGGGAGCTCCAGGAATCCTTTGATGGAGCTAGAATCAATAGTTCAGGGACCATCCTAAAGTCTGCAATGGCCGAAAAGAAAATCAAAATGTCTGCAAAGAGCATAGGAAAAGCTTTGAGGATTCCAAGACTGGAGAAAGAAGTTGAAAGGGAAGATCTGACTGTTAAATATCTATATGTTGGATATGCCTCGTGTAGGCATAGTGGCAAGACCTATGTGTCCATTAAGAAGGCATAATTCAACCATAAGGGAATGCTCCTTGCAGCCAATGTATGGAAAGTACTGCCATACAAGCCTGGTTCCCATGACAAGATTTCAAAGAAAATGTTTGAGGCAATGTGCAGGATCATTGTTTCAAAGAAGACAGACTGGAGAAAGTTCTTATTCTACAAGATTAAGAACACCCTGAAGACCCCTTCATTTGGAAGAATCTGAAAGTGGAGGGTTTAGTTCTTATTTATCTTAGTAAAAGATTTTGATTAAGTTTTGTTTTAAAAATAAATGATATGTATATTTATGTGAGCATTTGCTGAGTGAGTGAAATACACAAGCAGTCAGAGTACATGAAAATAAAAATAAAAACAAACATCCAGATGACACAAAAAAATATAGTAGTTCCCCTCAACTGGGTACATCTACTCTTCCACCCACTGGTAGGAATCCACTATGAGGTTGTTGATAAGGTGCCCTCACACCAGGTGTTTTTGATAAGGTGTCCACACACCAGGTGAGCTGTTGATAAGGTGCTCTAACCAAACTACAGGTTTCTGCTAAGGTGCCCTGTCACCGGGAGTTAACTTTTGAAGGGAGTTATAACCCTGTACAAGGTGAGAAGGAGAAAGGGAAAAGATATATTGTTCTTCTCTTTTTGCTGAGAAGACTCTTGATGAAGATCCTAATTGGTAGTTGTGTTTGGATCTTGATGATGATGATGAAGAAGGCTCCCCCTGTCTGATTTAGTTTGATGACATCTTGTGGAGGCTTCTTCTCTTGGTTGCAAATCCTTTGTTCTTCTTCTTGCAGTTTTAGATCCCTGAGCAAATGATCTTGATTGGTGTCTCAGGGTATATGATCTGCAAAGAACAAGTTAGGAAAAAAGAAGATATAAATATATTTGATCTGACCTTCTTTTTGCACCTCTGTTTTTCTCTTCTTCTTTCTTTTCCTGTACAGCAATACTAATATTTGTTCTGTATATCTTCTCCTTCCTTTTTTTTCTGCTCTGCTCTTCTCTATATATATTTGATATGGAGATCTTGTGGCTGATTTTAATTCTTGCCGACAAGATAGGAATATAATAAATATATCCTTTTATTTCGCAGATCCTCAAGCAGACAAATTTTCCATCTTTGGTTTGCTGCAACGGCTATATTAATTACTGCTCCAACGGTTGTTTTGTTAAGGCAGCAATATATATATATAGCAAAATATAGATAGAAATAATAAAATATTACTTTAATAAATCTAACAGCATATATATAATAATTTAGTCAAGCTGAGCAATATATTCATCATTTTGAATATCTGCTGAAAATTCGACGAACGCCGCTCGACAAATGTCGAACGCCGTTCAACATTTGTCGAACGCCACTAGTCAAATGTCGACCGCTGAGCTGCTGGAAGAAAATTGTCGAGCGCGGTTCAACATTCGTCGAACGTCGTTCAACAAATGTCGAACGCAGAGAACAAATGATATTTTCATTTCTTTTTCATTTCTTCTGCTTATTAATATATATATATATATTTCAGCATTATAATTATATATATATTCTTAGTATATTATATATATATATTATATATATATATTATTTATATATATTATTTATATTATTGAATATTTCTTTTCAGCCTATTAACTTAATCTGATTTAATCTAAGTTATAAGATTTATAAAAACTATAGACATTAAGGGTGGATCCTAACTCAAATCAAACCCTGAGGTTCCAACAATCTCCCCCTATTTGAGGTGGGATCCCTAAGCATAAAAGTCTTGAGTTGCTTAAGGGTTTAGAGATTATTTATTTTTCTTTTATAACTGAGCAGTTTCTAATTTCCTAAATCTTGATTTAGACAGACTTTTTTTTAAAGAAAAAATAAGAACTACGGAGATCTTTGAGATTTCAGCTGTTAGCCCGTAAAAAAAAATTCTTCTCCTCTGATACCAATTGAAAGTGGAGGGTTTAGTTCTTATTTATCTTAGTAAAAGATTTTGATTAAGTTTTGTTTTAAAAATAAATGATATGTATATTTATGTGAGCATTTGCTGAGTGAGTGAAATACACAAGCAGTTAGAGTACATGAAAATAAAAATAAAAACAAACATCCAGATGACACAAAAATATATAGTAGTTCCCCTCAACTGGGTACATCTACTCTTCCACCCACTGGTAGGAATCCACTATGAGGTTGTTGATAAGGTGCCCTCACACCAGGTGTTTTTGATAAGGTGTCCACACACCAGGTGAGCTGTTGATAAGGTGCTCTAACCAAACTACAAGTTTTTGCTAAGGTGCCCTATCACCGGGAGTTAACTTTTGAAGGGAGTTATAACCCTGTACAAGGTGAGAAGGAGAAAGGGAAAAGATATATTGTTCTTCTCTTTTTGCTGAGAAGACTCTTGATGAAGATCCTAATTGGTAGTTGTGTTTGGATCTTGATGATGATGATGAAGAAGGCTCCCCCTGTCTGATTTAGTTTGATGACATCTTGTGGAGGCTTCTTCTCTTGGTTGCAAATCTCTGTTCTTCTTCTTGCAGTTTTAGATCCCCGAGCAAATGATCTTGATTGGTGTCTCAGGGTATATGATCTGCAAAGAACAAGTTAGGCAAAAAGAAGATATAAATATATTTGATCTGACCTTCTTTTTGCTCCTCTGTTTTTCTCTTCTTCTTTCTTTTCCTGTACAGCAATACTAATATTTGTTCTGTATATCTTCTCCTTCCTTTTTTTCTGCTCTGCTCTTCTCTATATATATTTGATATGGAGATCTTGTGGCTGATTTTAATTCTTGCCGAGAAGATAGGAATATAATAAATATATCCTTTTATTTCACAGATCCTCAAGCAGACAAATTTTCCATCTTTGGCTTGCTGCAACGGCTATATTAATTACTGCTCCAACGATTGTTTTGTTAAGGCAGCAATATATATATATAGCAAAATATAGATAGAAATAATAAAATATTACTTTAATAAATCTGACAGCATATATATAATAATTTAGTCAAGTTGAGCAATATATTCATCATTTTGAATATCTGCTGAAAATTTGACGAACGCCGCTCGACAAATGTCGAACGCCGTTCAACATTTGTCGAACGCCACTAGTCAAATGTCGATCGCTGAGCTGCTGGAAGAAATTTGTCGAGCGCCGTACAACATTCGTCGAACGCCGTTCAACAAATGTCGAACGCAGAGAACAAATGATATTTTCATTTCTTTTTCATTTCTTCTGCTTATTAATATATATATATATTTCAGCATTATAATTATATATATATATATTCTTAGTATATTATATATATATTATTTATATATATATATTATTTATATATATTATTTATATTATTGAATATTTCTTTTCAGCCTATTAACTTAATCTGATTTAATCTAAGTTATAAGATTTATAAAAACTGTAGACATTAAGGGTGGATCCTAACTCAAATCAAACCCCGAGGTTCCAACAGAATCATATCTATCTTCCTCCTAAATACCCTTAGGGATATGGTGAAGAGAAACATGGGTGCACCTCTACATTATTCAAAGAGGTTAGATTCAAAAAAACTGGATACATGAGAAAGACTTATCTCCAAAACCCCTAAGATGACCCAAGTAGCTGAAAAAGGAAAGAAAAAGAAAGATGTGATAGTTGATGAATCAGCGGAAGAAGGGTGCTCTACTAGTTCTGAAAGAGGAGGAGCATCATCAATTCCAAACCCAAACCTATCCAAGGTTTCTGAGGAAGAAAGAGCCCCATCTCTACCAAACCCTGCTTTGATAGAGGGGGAGGTAGATTTAAATCAAATGATCCCAGAGGTTATGAGTGAACCTGCTAATACAGAGGTTTTTGAAGAATGGAGAAGCCCCATTCTGGGCAGTGATCCGGTTGAGGGGGAGACCCATCTGGGGTGCTCTACAATGGAGGATCAAGCTGAAGGATCTGCAACTGAGAAAGTAATCCAGGAGAAGGATGCTCTAGAGAAAGAAAATGAAGACAATGTGCCAAAGAATGATGGAAGTTCTGATCCCAGACTAGGCTTGATCTAGCTCTGATCAAAGCCAAGCAAGTGCTGGTGGAAGAAGATGACCAGATGCAGGTAAATTCTCCTGATCTTCTAGCTCATGACAGTGCTCCTAGAGGTTCTCTAGAAGAAAATGCAGCTCCTGAGGTGAATGTAGTTGGACCATCTACTGATCACTCAGGCTCCCTGTTCCATATGATCTTAGCCCTGCTGAATGTTCAAAGGGAGAAAGAAATGTTCATTCTACATACTGTCGATGACTTAAGGCAAGAAATGAAGGCTGGGCTGCAAACTGTGAATAATGATATGCATCATCTCAACACTCAACACACTCACTTCCTTCACTTAGCAGCTCCAGCCATGGAACATGTTGGTAAGGGGATCAACAAGGTTGGGCATCAGTCTAATCAGATTATCCAAAACCAAGGCACTATGTCAAGGAATACTGAGAGAGCTTTTCAATAGACAGTAGGGTTCATGAATTAAGATAGAGATCAAATTCTGAATAGAATGGAAGTGAATACTCAAATCATAGATGTACATCTGCTAGAGGTAAGATATAACTTGGATGATGCTGATCAACATCTACATGAGAGGATAAATTTAGTATAAGTAGCTCTTGATGATCATATTGCTGAAGAAGTCCTAAAGCGGGGAAGGCAATGATAAATGTTGGCTCAAATCAAGCCGTGTGGACTGTCAATCAAGTTTAGCAAGCTTTACAGAAGCTTCCCTCAGCCTATAAGTTAGCAGGACCATATGAGAGCAATGCCTCAGAGATATATGTCATAGAAGTTTGAGAATTTGCCAGCTCCAGAAAAAGGAAAAGGGTTCAGAGCAAGAGGTACAAACATAAGAGAATAAGGGGAATTGAGCAGGATCCACAGTCATGCAAGTGGAGTCTTAACTCTAGGACCCTGATCTCAGAAACCTGGATGGAGTTTGGATACCCTCAATATGGGTCAGAAAGAGTCTACTATTCTGCTTACTAGAATCTACATTTAACTCAAATGGAGAAAAGGAGAAATCATAAACTAGCATTCCCTCATGGTCCTCCTCCTTCTCCAAAGAAAATTCCAAAACCAATCAGCTTCTATGAAAGGCAGATGAGAAAAGTAAAGGGAATCAGCAGCAGGACCTGAAGATCATAGAATGTTTTATCTAAACATGACATGGGCAAATGACTGTAAGATTTTTGTTTTAAAACATTCTCTATTTATATCCTGTTGATAGATGAATCTAATAATACTTGTTGAATATCTTCAAATTATGATTTTATTTATCCTTTGACGTTTATCATTGAACTGAGTTATGAATTCTTCAAATAGGGGGAGATTTTTGGGAACTGTGCCCAACAATGTTCCTGATTTAAAGAATTGCTCAGATCAATGATAAATGCACTATGTATTTGATGGTATATTTTATTCATGACTGCAGAAGATAAACCATATGTCTAGTAATTTTCTAAGTCCAAAACCATCAAGTACTGCGTATATCGTTGAGATAATATATATCTTTGAAATGCATCAAAGCTACGTCACTAGTATCAAAACTATAAAAGAAATAAAAATCACCAAGTAAAATATCATCTTAAGACTCAGCAGTTGAATTGTTGAGAAAGGTATCATATCGTTAAGACAGTTCCGATGATATCGTCTTGAAGAAAGCTTATCATTGATAAAGCTAAGTTCAGATATCTCGATGATATCGTCTTGAAGAAGATGTATAGTCTTTATGGTTGAAGAAAGCTAATCGTTGATAAAGCTAAGTTCAGATATCTCAACGGTATCATATTAAAGAAGATGTATAGTCTTGAAGGTTGAAGAAAGCTTATCGTGGATAAAGCTAAGTTCAGATGTCTCGACGATATCGTCCTGAAGAAAATGTATAGTCCTGAAAGTTGAAGAAAGCTTACCGTGGGTAAAGCTAAGATGTCTCGACGATGTCATCTTGAAGAAGAGGTATAACCTTGAAGATTAAAGACATAACTCATTAATTCATGAAGAAAGGATCATGTATACAGACATCGGTTTGAAGACCTTATATTGTCTAGAAGATCAAGATGATATCGTCTTGAAGAAAGACTGTGAGCCTGATGATGAATAAGTCTAAGTCTTAATAAAAGAAGCATCTCGACGATATCATCTAGAAGAAGCAATATCGTTGAGATATCAAGTAGAGTCTTGAAGAAGGAAGTCTGTCGACTATATCATCATAAAGTTTACATTGATCAAGATGATATCGGCTTGAAGGAATATTATCGCCTTGACAGTTGCAGAGCAGCATTTAATGCGCCGATTTTCTTGGAAATTAATATATAGGGAATGTACATGCCGCCTATCTTGCACCCCAATCAAGGAGTAATAACTGATATATTATGTACAGAATATAGCCGTTACACAGTATTTAATGAAGAATATTATTACTTCTATATTCTGCAAGTTCCAAGAACGGCAAGTCATTTATGATAATTTATTATGCATTTTCTTTTAAATATTCTATCGGGCAGTTTATGGAATAATTCTATAAGGACTTGTATGCAATGTTACAGAAGAATATAAAGGAATGAAATTGTCGATTTCAGAGCACTTGACTTTCTTACAAAATACTGAATCTGATCAAGAAAAGAAAGGAAGAGCATAAGCAGAAAATCTTCACCACTTGGCTGAGAAGACAAGAAAGAATCTTCCTCCTATACAAGAAGTGCATCTATAAACTAAGGGGAAGATTCAAAAGAAAGGCTCCGTAATCCACAAGATAACTGTGCTTACATATGCAAGTAGAAGAAGACCTGATATTAAAAGCTTATATCTTAAAGTCCTTTCTTCTACAACAGCAATTTTTTTTGTATCATTTTGTAGGGTTCTTTGGGAACCTGAGTTTGTAAGATCTTGTGATAGATCTAAGATTGGTAGGGTTCTGTGTGAGCCTGAGAATGGTAGGGTTCTGTGTGAGCCTGGTTTTTGGTATGATCTTGGTACAGATCTGAGTGCCTGGTAGGACTTGTAAAGTCTGAGAAATTTGTGGTAAGGTTTTGTATAACCTATGTGTAAGCTATTCTGTGTGAAGGGCTGAGGTAGGATTCTTTATGACCTGAGTTGTAAGATCTGCTGTATAGTGGAAAAGATCTGTGTTTTGGAGAAGTTTCCTAGTCTAGCACACTGGTAGATAGGTGTGAGGGATAGTGGACTACCTATAGACATTTTTTCTTGTATGGAACCACTATAAATATTATGTGCTTTTTGTGTTGCTCTTGTGCTGTGATAGATAAACTTTAAAGTTGCAAAGAATATTGAAAACAACTAATCACCCCCCCCCCCTCCTCTAGGTGTAGATTATTGACAACCCATATCTTTCATACCCTATGTGAATTATTGAAATAATCATTGCTGAACAGTTCTGGAAATTCCAAAATTTTGACTAGACCATTGATATAGTATTATCTGTCAGTGTGAATTTACTTGGAATTTTTAGAGTAGTATTTTTCATAGTTCATGTATGTTGGGAAAAACACCCTTTGATTTATCTTACAAATTATATATAAGTGATTTCATTATCTAGGATTTATTACCCATGTTGTATAGAGAGGGTAATTTGGTCATTAGATGTCTTAGGATGTCACACTTTAATTAGGGTGTCAAAGACCAGTTGAAAGAGTGTCCAAAATTTAGTTGAGTTAAATCTACGCCGAATATAAGTCGACGCAGCTTCTACTGCAAATCGAAGTAACTTCGAATAGAAGTAACATTAACACAGACTAAAGTGGATGTATAAGTTGACGTCGACGCAACGTCGAGATGTACTCGACGTAGAAGATAGAGTCAGTCGAAGTAGTATATGAAGTCGATGCAACTTGGACATATAATCGACAGAGACGGAAGAAGCTCTGAGTTTAGGATATCATCTCGATGGACACATCGATAACTATTCGACGCAACGTCGACTGTAGTGATCATTTTTAATCTGAGGAGGATTTTGACGCACCTTATAGTAGAAATATGAGGTATGTCGATAAGAAGGGAAATGTATTTGACAATACGTCGAATACTGATAGAATTAGAATTTCTCCTTTATCCTTTTCTAAAAGATGATTCAGAGGTTATACATGGAATAGTTTGGATCTCTAACGGGTCTATTGTATCCAAGAATGGAAAGAAGGACTACATAGAGACAATCAAGACATTTCTGGAAGTTATTCTAAAAGGAGTTGACGGGCCATCGAAATAAAAAGAAAACATAATTATCTGATGTACTTTCCTATTAGGGATACAACAGAAAAGGAAATGAATTTGAATTCTATCCGACAGAAGAATATGGGTATTCATGAAGATTTAGACAAGAACAATTTTGATTAATCTTCTTCTTCCACAAGTTCTGGCTCTCTCTCCCTTTCTCTCAAAAAGATAGAACAACTATTCATTGAATAGGAATAATTCTAAGGCTTCTTCTTGCTCATCTTCTCACACAATAAGAAGCCTACAGGAATACAGAGATTTTGGAATTAAAGCTTGAACAGTCCTTGCAACTCTCTCTCTCTCAGCAAGGACTCATCTACTGGAATACAGATCTGTCAACAACACTAAGTGCCTGAATCCTCAGTGATTGCTGAAGGAGTATTCAACCAGAAGAACATCTTCATCATTTCTTCTTTTCATTTTTACTTTTTTCATTTCACTATTGTAATCTGAGTAAAGAGTCCTAAGAATCCCTCTCAGAAGGATTCAGGTGGTTCAAGATCTCCTTACAAAAAGATATAGTATGGTTCTAAGAGTCTCCTTACCGAAAGACTCAGTGGTTCTAAGAGTCTCCTTATTAAAAGACTTTGTTGTTGGTTCTAAGAGTCTCCTTACCAAAAGACTCAGTGGTTCTAAGAGTCACATTATCAAAAGACTCAAGCACTGGATAGTGTATTCCTACAAAGGTGGTAGAAGAGTGGATGTACCCATAAGTTTTAGGGAACCATTATAGCTCTTGTCTCTTTGTGCTGTGATTTTCTGTGTTATCCACTTATTTTATTTCTGCACTCTTTGATTATATTATTCTGTGTTGGAAAGCTAAATGCATAGTTGTTAGAAGTTTTTATTATTTTGCACATCTATTAGTGAAAAAGTTTGTAAACTCTATTCATCCCCCTCTAGAGAATACTCAGAGGACTCACTATGCACTTTCAAGTGGTATCAGAGCTTGGTTGATCTTAAAGAGGCTAACACCTTGATCAAAAGATCCTCTCACTTAAATTTAATATTCTAAATTTATTTTCAAAAAATGAGTTCTAAGGACTATACATCCACAAGACCACCAGTGTGTAACCTGAATAAGTTTACACTTTGGAAAGCCAGAATAAAACTTTACATGAACTCCATTGATTAAGACATTTTTGATGTCATTATCCCAGGTCCTCCAGCACCAGTCAGGAGAAATGCCAGTGGAACTGTCATGCAGGAACCTATCCCTAGATCTGAATGGACAGATGCTGAAAAGAAGTTCAAGGCATGTGATGCCAATGCAATGAATATTCTACTGTCAACTATGTCAGATGACATATTCCAAAAGGTAGCTGACTGCAACTCAGCAAAAGAGATCTGGGAATCCTTGACTAGATTGGTTGAAGGTAGTTTAGATAAATGAAAGGACAGAAAGTACCTTCTCATATCCCAATATGAGAACTTTCAAAAGAAGACTGAGGAGAATGTTGTTAAGATGACTGAAAGATTCAACATCATTATCAATGAGCTCAAGGGATTGGATAAGGAGATTTCTCTAACAGAGATCAATGATAAGCTCCTCACATGTTTCCCAAGCACATAGGATTCAATGAGTTGGGCTATTAGAGACTCCAGATGTCATAGGGAAATCACCACTGATGCTCTGCTAGGAATGCTCAAGTTCTATGAGCTACTTCTAAAGAGAAGGACTGAGACAGAAGACAAGGTGAAAGTCTCAAATTCCAACCAAAGGAGTATTACTCTGAAGGTTGTTGAAGGAGAGCCATCCACTTCTAAAGAAGAAATGTTCAATCTCTTGGCCAGAAGATTCAGAAATGGGTCAAGACAGAAGTCTCTAGAAGAAAGGAGTGGAGCTCAAGCAAACCAAGGTTTGATAAGACCCTAAAGTGGGAAGTGATCTGCTTTGCCTGCAGAAAGCCAAGGCACATTGCCCCTGAGTGTCCTAAAGAGCAAAGGGGCAGAAGCAGCAATAAAAGGGATCACAAGAAGAAGACTTTCAGGAAGAAGGGTAAGAAGAAGGGAAAAGGTTTCATTGCTGAAACCTAGAGTGACTCAAATACTGAGTCAAGCTCAACTTTAGGAAGGTAGCATCACCCTCCAAAAATTATGACCAGGAATCCATTTATGACCTCAACAATGAGTGTTCCACAAGTGGAATCAAGGATGTGCCTAGTGCATCAAAGCATCCTCATGAAGAGATCGTCATGAGGAAATATGAATCCCTTGTATCTAGGAAGGGGAAGACATCCTTAAAAAGGATGACTTCAGAAGCAAAGTTGTAGGTGGGAATAACCAACACCACAATCACATGCAGTGCATTTCAGTCTCCCTTAAGTATCCGTCTGCTCACACACAAAAAATTCATGTTCTTTTTGAAAGCAAGAAAAGGATATATAACATGTTTGAGTGTTGGTGCTGTGGTAAGATTGACCACTTTGTAATTGATTTTTGGTTCAACCCAACATTTCCAAGGGCAACCAATGCCAAGCTAACAAACATTCTTGTTAAGATCCATTCTGCACATCATGGAACAGGTAGATCAAGTGTGTTCTTCATGAGTAACAGAAATATAGGACCCAACCAGTTTTGGGTACCTAAGAAGAAATAGATTACTTTTGCATGTTTGTCCAAAGACCAATCAAACTCCAATCTGGTATTTGGACAGTGGATATTCCAGGCATATGAGTGGTGTACAACCTCGATATTCACCAGGATGTAGACATAGTTTGAGGAGTCAATAGGTGAAATTCGTGCTACGTTTTACGAAAGCCACGAACTCAGCTCGTCGTTCGACGAAATTTGTTCGGCGTTCGACGAACTCAGCTCAGTGTTCGGTGAAATTTGTTCGGCGTTTGATGAACGACACCTTTGAATCTTTCTCGGCGGTTGGCCTGAGAAGGTCAGCCGTCTCAGAGGTTGCTTCGGTCCCATCTCGGTGGATCCGTTGGGACGGAGTTGTCTCAGCAGTTTTCCTCCATCGGCAGCTCAGCTCGGCGTTCGATGAAATTTGTTCGGCATTCAACAAAGTCAACAGGCGAGGCACGTTTCAAATTGAGGAGCCAACAGGTGGAAGAGGTAACAAGGAAGGCGATCCAGTCTCGCCGGCCGCTCGCAAGAAGGCTAATGAGCTAGGCGCTCGCGGATCGCTCGCAAGGAAGGCGGGCGAGCCAGATCCTTGCGGCCCTCTTGCGATGATCTTCTGGGTATGCCAGATTCTTTCCAAGATTTAATGTTCAACGAACTCCAATCTGCGTTCGACGAAGGCCGAACTTCAGTTTGTGATCGACAAACTCAGCTCAGAGTTCGACGAAATTCGTTCTACATTGGACGAACGTCACGTTCTGCGTTCGAAGAACTCGACTCAAATAATTCACGCTTAAGTTCGACGAGATTATTTCTCCGCTCGACAAACTCAATCATCCATCCAGTTCAGCACTCTAGCAGGGCCGCGAGACACTCGCAGGAAGGCACACGAGACCCAGCCTCAGTGGATGTTGCCAGAAGAGGTGCGAGCAGGGTCTTTGCAGAGCGCTCTCCTAAGAGGGGTTTCGCGAGCCGTACTCGCGAGGAGACTCGCGGGAGCTCTCACGAGTAGCCTTCTCGCAGGCCATTTGCCCATAGGCTAAGGAGGCAAAATTACCCCTCTTCCCTTGGTGGTTTGCCGTTAGCCTTCTCAAACAGCGGAGTTTGGCTGTTAGCAGGCCAAATTGGGGTGCATTTAGTAAAACCAAAAGCCAGAATTCCGCTATTGACAGACCACGAGCGAAAAACTATAAATAGACCTTGAAGGGCACCTTGGGAGAGGATTCCAATCTCAGTTCTCTGAGCTTTATCCTCCCTTGGTTAATTTGGTTTAGCTGTCTAGCTCTCCAAGGTGCCCAAGTCTCAGCTTTGGCTTGGGAGGGGAAGCGCTCGACGATCTTCTGGGTTTGTGGTGGGACTTCCTCGATGTGACTAAGGTCTTAGTCTAGTTCCGAGTCTCCAGTCTACTCCTCCCAAGGGATCAGTAAGGGCTAGCCGCCACTCAACTTGTTGAGGGCCCGAGCTTCGCAAGAGACTGAGAAATCAGTTTCAACATTTTTGGTGCGGTGAGTGTGGAGCGTAGCTAGTCCAGGAAAAATTCCGATGGAGGGACATGGCAGGAGAGGAAGAGCATGGCGAAGAGTTCTGCGGGTCACCGCCAGTGGTGACACCGAGGATGTTCTCGAACTTCAGGAGGGAAGTCCTCGACACCCTCGGGTTCGCGGTCGCAGCTTTGCGTAGCGAGTTTGCGACCCCGACGGTCCAGGTGTTCCATCCTCCAGCAGCGATTTGCGAGGATGCCCTAGGAGGAAGGGCTAGAAAGGAGATGGTCGGAGGTTCTGTGAAGGACCTGGAGGGGAGAGTGCTGTTCGCTAGCCCATTGAGCTTAGTTCCGGCGAGCTCAGTCCCGGCGAGCGTGGGGCAGGCAAGCGCGGGGCAGGCGAGCACAGCGCAGGAGAGTGCGGTTCCGGTGGGCGCAACACCCATAGGAGCAGCTCCAGCGAGTGTGGCTCTCGCGAGCTTGGCCCCGACGAGCTCTAGCTTGGAGAGAGAGCTCAGGGGGCGAGTGGAGCAGGAAAGAATAGCAGGTGGGGGGAGCCCCTTTTGTGAGCTGGTGCTTTCTGAACCCGTCCTGGAAGGGTTTAGCGAGTGGGACAGGGACTATTATCACGACAGGGATGACCCAGTGCAACACCTACAGTCGTTCGAGGACTCAGTTTCTATCAGGCCGATGTCGGATGCCTTTAAGTGTCGGCTCCTCGACGTCACCCTAAAGGAAAAGGCCAGGGAGTGGTTCCACCAACTCCCTGTCGGGTCAATCTACGCATTTGAGGACCTGCGTAGAAGCTTCTTGTTGCGGTTTTCAACTTCGAAGAAGAGGAAGAAGGACGCCGAGTCCCTCTTTAAGGTGAATCAGGAGCCCAAGAAGTCGTTGGCTCGCTATGTGGATTGGTTCCAGGAGGAGGTGCTTCTCGCCCAGGAGATGCATGGGTTTGCCCTCCAACTCGCCTTCACTGTCGGGCTGAAGGAGAGTTTCTTCAAGATGGCTTTGAAGAGAAAGGCCCCCGTCTCATACGAGGAATTGATGGAGAGGGTGGAGGAGGAAATTGAAAGTGAGGAGGCCAATCCAGAGCTCACAAGGAGGCTAGCAAAGCTAAGTGAGCCAGAGGTCAGGCAGCAGGAGATGCGGAGAAGGGAAGAGCTCCGGGCCCCAGAGGGGGATGGAGGAAGCAAGGCAGAGGAATGCAGGGTCAAGGGAGAGGCTATGCCCCGGGAGGGGGTAACTTCCATGGGGGTCAGGGAAGACACCACCAGTTAGGGTGGAGGCAGGGTCCGAGTCAGATGCCTCCCCTGCCTCAGTAGGCTATGGCAATCCGACGAGGGAGGGGAGGAAGAGGAAGGAGAGAAGGAGCAGAAGCTTGAGTAGGAAGGAGAAGCGGGAATAGGGCGGCGGAGGCCGAGATGGCAGAAGTGGCGTTGCCATACTGTGACTTCCATGATGAGGAAGGTCACGTAATGGCCACCTTCCCGGAGTTTTTGGAGACAAAGAGGGCCAGAGTGCCGGCGCAGCATCAGCAGCAGCAAGTGAGGATCGAGGAGGTCCTGCCTCGGGTGGAGGAGGAAGAAAGGTGCGAGGATCGGGCCAATGTGGGGACCCGAGGAGGAATCGGAGTGATCCACGGGGGTGTAGGCGTAGAGGAAACCCATAAGACGAGCCTCCATAACATCTACTGTCGAAGCGTGGCTTCGACATCCACAGCCCCGCCCATAGCAGAAAAAAATCACTTTCTCTCAAAGGGACATGCCAGGTCAGGAGGACCCTTTCTGCGACGCGTTGGTCATCCAGACCGCCATCGAGAACTTCACGGTGTCCCGGATTCTCATGGACAATGGAAGCTCCAACAATGTCATCTTCAAGAAGGCATTCAATGAGATGAAGGTGGAAGCCAAGAGGGTGTTGGCCTCGGATGGCCCATTGTTTGGGTTCTCCAGAGAGAGGAAGGAGGTTGAGGGGGGAGTGGGACTCCATGTGGTCCTGGGTGGGAAATCTCAAAATTGTCGCTTCATCATGGTGGATGCCCCCAGCAGCTATTGTGCCATCTTCAGATGGCCGCAAATCAGCGCTATCTGCTGCGTCCCCTCCATTTTCCATCACTGTCTCAAATTTAACTCGAGAGGAGTCCATATTCGGGTGAGAGGGGATCCGAAGGTAGCAATGCAGTGCTACATGACGGCAGTCAACACCATCTCCTGGATAGCCGAAGCAGAGAAATGGGATCAGCAGGTGGTAGAGCCGGAGCGTCTCGGAGAGGCAGAGGAGCAGATGGGAGAAGGAGAGGAGGAGAAGAAAGAGGTAGAAGGTCGGGCCCACTAGGGAGGGGCGGAAGAGTTGATGAAGGTTCAGGGGGGAGAAGGAGAAGAGAAGGTCGATGTGCTAACTTGCGACGAGGAGAAGGAAGAAGGTTGGGGAGAGTAGTCCTGGCTGGAAGCTGCAGAGGAGGTCGTGGAGCTCGAGGTCACCACCCGGGCCGGGGTGGTGGAGAAGGTCCGCATCAGCGGAGAGCTCAGCCTAGAGGAGCAAAAGCAGATCCTGGCCTGCGTCCAGGAAAATGTGCATGTCTTCGCCTGGAGTGCTACGGAGATGCCCGGGATCGATGCGGACGTGGCTTGCCATCACCTCAATCTCGACCCAGGCACCTGCCCCATCCATCAAAAGAAAAGGGCCACAAAAGACAAGCTGAAGGGGCCCATCCGAGTGGAGGTGGGTAAGCTCCTACAGGTAGGTTTTGTATCGAATATCCAATATCCAGGCTGGGTCTCCAACGTGGTAATGGTAAAAAAAGGAGGAGGTAAATGGAGAATGTGTATCGATTTTTCCTTGCTTAATAAATCATGCCCCAAGGATTGATACCCCTTCCCCAGAATTGACGCGCTGATTGATTCAGCCGTCGGTTTCCCTGTAATATCTTTTTTAGATGCTTTTTCAGGTTATCATCACATCCGAATGCACCGCCCAACATCAAAGATGTCTCCTTCATCACAGGGGATGGGTGCTATTGTTATAAGATGATGTCTTTTAGTCTCGAGAATGCAGGGTCTTCGTACCAATGAATGATGGATAGGGTCTTCCGAGAGCAGAAGGGAAGAAACCTGGAGGTCTATGTTGATGACCTCATGATAAAGAGCCAGGACCTCAAGTCTGACCTCCAAGACCTCGAAGTGACCTTTGGGACCTTGCAGAAGTACAAGATGAAACTCAACCACCTGAAGTGTGTCTTCGGGGAAAGAAGAGGAAAGTTCCTGGGTCACTTGCTCACCCCCGCAGGGGTAGAGCCTAACCTAGATAAGGTTAAAGAAATCTTGGAGTTGGGGTCGCCAAGAAATGCGAAGGAGGTCCAGCGCCTCACGGGAAAATTGGCTGGGCTCAGCAGGTTCCTCTCCAAGGCGGGTGAGAAGTGTGCACCTTTTTTCAAGGTGTTGCGGGGGAAACAAGAAGTGTTAATGGACCTCAGAATACGAGGATGCTTTCCAAGCTTTGAAAGGGCAACTCACCCAGACTCCTCTACTCCAGGGACCAAGGCATGGGGAGGATCTATCCCTATACTTGGGGGTAGGATCTGAGGCAGTAAGTTCGGTGTTGGTCCGGGAAGAAGGTAGGAAGCAGTTCCCCATCTACTACGCCAGTTGAGTGCTGAGGAAGCCGGAACTCCGATACCCAATTTTGGAGAAGATGGCTTTTGCTTTGGTGGTATCGGCTCGGAAGATCAGACCATACTTCCAAGCACACTCAATCAAAGTGGTGACCGACACCTTCTTCACAAAGTCATAGAAGGGGTGGAGCATTCAGGGAGGCTAGCCAAATGGTCCATGGAGCTAAGTGAGTTTGACATTGTTGGGATGCCAGAATTGCCCCCGGCGCTGCGGTGCTATTCTAAGTGGAAGGGTATGTCCCCCGTGGGTCTAACTGACTGCCCCATGGATTCGCCCGAAGATAGTCGACTCTATAAAGGAGCGGTAGGCGCCTTGACCAATAAGATGGTCTTTTGGTGCAGTTGGTTGCGCCGTATCCCTACAAGTGGTATCAGAGGGGGTCGTGGGTTCGAAACCCCGGGGTCATTTATGGGGGGTGATTGATGGGGTGCCAGAATTGCCCCCGGCGCTGCGGTGCTATACAAAGCGGAAGGGTGTGTACCCCGTGGGTCTAACTGACTGCCCCGTGGATCCGCCCAAGGATAGCTGACTCTATAAAGGAGCGGTAGGAGCCTTGACCAACATGCCAGTCTTTTGGTGCAGTTGGTTGAGCTATATCCCTACAAGTCATGTTCGTGCCTAGGATGTCAATCAAAGCACAAGCGGTGGAGGATTTCATGGCGGACTACGCAACTGAAGTGGGAGAGCATGAATCACCTCCCCCGGTGTCATGGAAGATGCTGGTGGATGGTGCGTCAGGGAAGCACTCCTATGGAGGAGGAGTCATCCTAATAAGCCCCCAAGGATCCAAGATTGAGCAAGCCTTGAGCATCCATTTCCCAATTACCAACAACCATGCCGAGTATGAGGCCGTGTTAGCGGGCCTGCGGGTAGCCAGGGAGCTGGGAGTGTAGGACGTGGAGGTCTCAACGGACTCCATGGTGGTGGCATGCCAAATCAGGGGAGAATTTGAAGCAAGGGAGCCGACCCTCCAATGCTACTTGGAGAAGGTTAAGGGGGTCATCGGCCAATTTTGCCGAGGGAGGAGAGCAACCCGGCGAACCTATTCGCCAAGTTTGGCCGCCGAGCTAGAGGGACAGTATCGGAACTCTTCCAACCTTCCATCGAAGAGGGGGAGCTGATGGAGGTGGATCAGTGAGCATCGTGGATGGATCCTATCATCACCTTCCTGACATCGGGAAAGTTCCCTGAAGGGGACGTGGATAAACGACGCTTCAGGTACAAGTCATCCTATTATTCCTTACATGCAGGAGGACTAAACATGAAAACACTCTTGGGGCTCCTAGCCGACTGAGCAGCGGAGGAGGAGGTCCCGAGAGTCCTCGAAGAAATCCACTCGGGGGAATGTGGCTATCACTCCGGGAGCCGGACTCTGGAGGGAAGGGTGCTGAGGCAAGGCTATTTTTTGGCCTACCCTCGGCAAGGATGCAGCAGAATTCGCAAGGAAGTTTCCAAAGTGCCAGCTCTATGCTCCACTCCAACTCCTCCCAGCTCAAAGGCTCCAGACCATCACAACTCCGTGGCCCTTCACTATATGAGGGTTGGACCTGGTAGGTCCTTTCCCGCAAGCTAGTGGCCAAATGAAGTTCCTATTGGTAATGATTGACTATTTCTCCATGTGGGTAGAAGTGCAAGCGCTGGCCAAGGTAACATCCCAGGTGGTGAGCAATTTTGTATGGGGCGAGATAATTTGCAGGCACAGGCTGTCGTTGGCCATAGTGACGGACAACGGACCCCAATTTGCCAGCGAGGAATTTGTTAGTTTTTGCACCCAACTCGGCATAGACCTCAGGTTTGCGTCGGTCCACCACCCGAGGAGTAACGGTCAGGTGGAAGCAGTGAACAAGATAATTGTCAACCTGCTAAAGAAGAAAGTGGAGAATCTCAGGGGCAACAAGGTGGAGCAGCTGCCCTCGGTCCTGTGGGCCTTGAGGACTACTCCAAACACGGTCACAGGGGAGACCCCCTTCAAGCTATCTCATGGGTCCGAGGCTGTCCTCCTAATAGAATTTGAGGTAAGAACCCCTAGGGTGATCACCGCGGGCGAGGGAGATGAAGAATGGCTAGCGGAGAATGATGCAGAGCAAAGGTTGTCTCCAGGCCTAGTAGAAGAACTTCGAGACCTCACTAATGTTCGACAGGAGGAAGTCAAGAGGCGGATGGCCCGATACTTCGATCAGCATATCAGACTAAAATAATTTGAGAAAGGAGACCTTGTCCTGAAGAAGGTAGATGCGGCAGGGAGAGGAGCCGCAGTAGGAAAGTTAGAGCCCAATTGGGAAGGGCCCTACATTGTAAGCGAAGTGCTCAAGTCTGGGGGGTACCACCTCCAGGATGTGGAAGGGGTACCTCTCGGCCGAGCCAGGAGTGGGGATGATTTGAAGAGATTTTATCCTTAGCAATTTTTTTGTAACTAACTTTTGTATGTTCCCTTCTCAATACAGATATGTTGAAGTAGTTTTTGAACAAGTAACAAGTCCTTTGGTTCTGGAATGCCCCAGATAGATTTTGCTGCCAGGCTCTCATAGACGGTGGGTCAGGTTGATCTCTGGAGAGGCTGACAGGTAACAAGTCCTTTGGTGCTGGAAAGCCCCAGATCGATTCCGCTGCCGGGCTCTCATAGACGGTGGGTTAGGTTGATCTCTTGAGAGGCTGGCAGGTAACAAGTCCTTTGGTGATGGAATGCCCCAGATCGATTCCGCTGCCGGGCTGTCATAGACGGTGGGTCAGGTTGATCTTTGGAGAGGCTGGCAGGTTACAAGTCCTTTGGTGCTAGAATGCCCTAAATCGATTCCGCTACTGGTCTTTCATACACGGTGGGTCAGGTTGAACTCTTGAGAGGCTGGCAGGTAACAAGTCCTTTGGTGCTGGAATGCCTGACATTGATTCCGCTGCCAGCTCTCATAGACGGTGGGTCAGGTTGATCTCTGGAGAGGCTGGCAGGTAACAAGTCCTTTGGTGCTGGAATGCCCGAGTTCGATTCTGCTGTCGGGCTCTCATAGACGGTGGGTCTGGTTGATCTCTGGAGAGGCTGGCAGGTAACAAGTCCTTTGGTGCTAGAATGCCCCAGATCGATTCCGCTGTCGGGCTCTCATAGACGGTGGGTTAGGTTGTTCTCTGGAGAGGCTGGCAGGTAACAAGTCCTTTGGTGCTGGAATGCCCCAGATCGATTCCGCTGTCGGACTCTTATAGACTGTGGGTCAGGTTGATCTCTGGAGAGGCTGGCAGGTAATAATTCCTTTGGTGATGGAATGCCCTAGATCGATTCCGCTGTCGGGCTCTCATAGACGGTGGGTCAGGTTGATCTCTAGAGAGGCTGGCAGGTAACAAGTCCTTTGGTACTAGAATACTCCAGATCGATTCTGCTGCCGGGCTCTCATAGACGGTGGGTCAGGATAATCTCTAGAGAGGCTGGCAGGTAACAAGTCCTTTGGTGTTGCAATGCCCCAGATCGATTCCGTTGTCGGGCTCTCATAGATGGTGGGTCAGGTTGATCTCTGGAGAGGCTGGCAGGTAACAAGTCCTTTGGTACTGGAATGCCCTAGATCGATTCCGCTGCCGGGCTCTCAAAGACGGTGGGTCAGGTTAATGTATGGAGAGGCTAGCAGGTAACAAGTCCTTTGGTGCTGGAATGCCCCAGATCAATTCTGCTGCCGGGCTCTCATAGACGGTGGGTCAGGTTGATCTATGGAGAGGCTGGCAGGTAACAAGTCCTTTGGTGCTAGAATGCCCCAAATCGATTCCGCTGCTGGGCTCTCATAGACGGTGGGTCAGGTTGATCTCTGGAGAGGCTTGCAAAGTAATGAGTGTTGGTGCCAAAGTTCCCTGGATGGTTTCGCTGCTGGGCCCTTACTAGCCGGTGGGGGAAATCGGTCCCAAGGATCAGCTTGCAAGTTACTTTGGTTTAAGGCACTCGACTCAAAAAATTCTCGAAGGCCTAGGCATGGCGAGCCACTAGGCTCGCTTGAATAACAACAAGAGCCCACGACGGATGAAAAACACCTAAGTTCGAGGATAAAAGCAGGACAGTGGAGTATGGTGTTCACAAAGCCTGCCGAGTCAGGACCTAGCTCGCAAAAATACTTAGAATTTTGGTGGCATGCGCAAAATCCCCGAGCCGGAAGGGTCCGTTGACGGGGGTGGGGGGGGGTCAAGAAGTAGCGCTGCATGCTCACGAGGCAGGCCAAACTACTCCCGGGTGGGGGGGGGGGGGGGGGGGGTAGAACAGGTTTACCAAACAAGGCTTCTAAGCTAAAGAAACTAAGTGAACGCTGCATTGACAGTGTGCGAGTACGAGCCCGACTAAATGCAGAAATACGAAAGCAAAGGCGTGGGAATGCGAGGATATTAGTGCAAGTGTGGAAAAATATACCCGCGCGAGCACGAATACAGGGGAGAGTGTGAGTAATAGAATAAAAAAGAAAGGACATCCAAAAGATATGCAAAATATTTCTATATCATCGATCAAAAGTTTTTACAATCAACGGCGAACTCGCCGACCAAAAGATTTTACAGAATAATTCTACATATCATTGAACTTCCGCCTCTGTGATTGGTGCGAACAGGTCGGGGACAACGTCTTCCGCGATAAGCTCTATGGCATCAGGAACGATCAGGTCTGCCCCTTTATGGGTGTCGAAGATGAGTTCGGCGATCCCCATCGAGTTTTTGCGGGCAGCCTTCTTTTCATCTCGTGATTGGCCGCGAGCTCAAGCTCGCGAAGGAGGTGGGTGGAGCACCGCCATGGTTAGATCGCGAACCTAAGCCTTGAGGAAGGAATTGTCCATCTCCAGGTCAGCGATCCCCGTAGTTAGTTTGCTCGTGGATTTGGCATCCTGCAGAAAGAAAGTTAGAAAGAGGCGAAGGGCAGCGAGACAGGGAAAAACCCTTTACAGACATTACTTTCACGGCCGCCTTGAAGGCTGGCGAGGAGGCCCTCAGTCAAGGCCTCCTTTCCCTTACGCTCTGCGACCTCATCCGCAGACTTTTGGAGATCGTCGTTGAGCTCTTTGATCTCCCTATCCGCGGTGAAATACCGGCGGCCCACCATGTGGGTAAGCTCCGCCACTTGAAACTAGGCTCGCATGGCCTCATATACGAGCCCCTTTTGCATGAAGGCCCTGAAGAGGGAGGCGTCCTCACGGTCGTAGAGTCCGAAGGCTAGCACGAACGCTTTGCCCCCAATTTTGTCACTCTCCACCTAGGAGGGGAGGAGGGAGGAGCAGTCGATCTAATTCTGATCGGGGTCCCACGCAAGCATCGACTCGCCAACCGCGTCCGCGAGCTTTGCGCCGAGCCCAAAGTTCCTATGGCTCGTAGGCTTGGGCTTCTCGGCGGAACCACCTGGCTCGCCACTCTCATCAGTTGGCTCTTTCCCCCTAGGTACGGGGGGAGCTTTCTTTGTCTTCTTCGCCAATACCTGTGAGGCGGGTCGGCTTGGTGGAGGTAGGCGTTTCTTTCTGGAAGAAGAGCTCGGGAGAATGCGGCACGCCTCAGTGGCCGAGCTTGTAAGCGAGCCGGTAGTAGAAGCAGATGGGATCGCGTGCGGGGGGTTGTGTGGAAGATTGCGTTCTCCTAGAGATGTCAGAAAGGTTAGCGAAACACGAGAGGAGAAGGAAAGTTCGCGAAGGCGGGTCATACCTTCGCCATGGAAAATTGACGTCAGCGAGTCCAGCCTCTGTCAGAGGAAGACTACCTCAAAGTTCTTCTCCTATAGGTACTGGTATAGTTTGGCGTCGTCACCCCCCAGCGAGGCAGGAGGGCGGTAGGTAGCATCATCCCGCTGAAGGGGAGAATAGGAGATGTTGCCGAAGTGGCCCTTCATGAGGACGTACTTCTGCTTCTAGTAGTGGGTCTTATTCACCGTCTCGTAGACGGTGGCGTGCTGACTCGCGAAGTGAGCCATCCCATCTTTGTACGCACGGAAGGAAAATACCTTGCGGAAGACGAGCAAACTAAACTCAATCCTCTCCGCCCGCATGTAGCTGGCGAACGCGACCACAACGGCGATCGCATTCCGAGTCAGCTGACTCGACAGAACTCTAAAGTATTTGAGTACCTAGAAGAGTAGGCAAGAGTTAAAACATGCTTCACGAGGCCCATTATCAAAGTGAGCAATGAGGATGGAGAGCTCGTCGGGGTGCGGGTCGCTGATAGTGTCCCGATCAGTAGGGCGGCGTGCCGCAAATCCAGGAGGGATGTACTGGTCGACGGTGGCAAGAAACTCCTCCGAGGTAACGTTGGCGCAAAAGAAAGGGCCCTCTAGGAAGGCCCCGACACACTTGGCCCGCCCCTCCACCTCCACGTCTAAGACCATGATGTCAGGAGGCTGCGAGTCGCAGAATTAGCGAGAGCGAGCTAGGTTCTGCGAGAGGGTGAAGAGAAAGCAGTAAATGTAGTGGTTGAAAAGATAAATATGGGGAATATTTATAGAAATAAAGCCGGAGGGAGGAATACGAAGAGTCGGGGGCTGTAAATAGCGGATCCGCGCTATATTTTTCAAACCTCCCGGCGCCTTATCCGGACCTGGCGAGTTGACGCCCCGCTAAAGAAATCCCTCCAGCTAGCTCCAGGGGGAGCAGGACCTGCATAAAAAAGCAGAGAGAGAGCGAGTTGCAAGAATAGGGCAACCACTTATATTTATTAAAAGAGAAAGCAGAGAGAGCCACGTGAGCGAGTCGCAAGAATAGGGCAACTACTTATATTTATTAAAAGAGAAAGCAGAGCGAGACGCGGGAGCAAGTCGCAAATGTAAGGAAACCAAATATAGTTATTAAGAGAGAAGTTTGCAAAGAGCGAGCGGGGTGGACATAGCGACGGACAGAATAAAATAGAAACGAAGGGATCGCAAGCGAGCCAAGAAAATCCTAATATTACAAATTATTAAATTGTTTAAATCTCCCCATAGAGGGGAGGGGAAGAGGAAGCCGACAGCAGGTCAACAAGAGAAGCTCTTCAATAGCGGAGCCATTTCCAGCGTCCGCGACCCCGCACACCCGAGCACGGGGGGACTCGTTGGTAGTAATACTGAAAGTGCACAGTTAACCTTACTAGAATTCTCTAGAGGGTGGTGAATAGAGATTAAAAATACTTTGTGCAATTATATATATATGTGTGTAATAATCACAGATTTAAGTTTCCCACACACCAACAAGAATTAAGCAAATAAAGAAGGAAAATAACAAAAAGAAAATCACAGCACAACACAAAGAAATATAGTGGTTACCCAAACTTTGGGTAGTCCACTCTTCTACCCCCTTTGGTAGGATTTCACTATCTTGCACTGAGTCTTTTGATAAGTAGACTCTTAGAACCAGCCTGAGTCTTTTGATAAGTAGACTCTTAGAACCAACCTGAGTCTTTTGAAAAGGAGACTCTTAGAACCAGTACAACTGAATTTTTTGAAGAGAGATTCTAAAAACTCTTTTACAATATTTGAAAATGAAATTAGAAAGAGAAGAAGAAGTATTTGAAACAAGAAAGAATCTTCTTCCTAGCAAGAAGATTAGAAGCACAAGAAATAGTGAATGAAATCTCTCTTCTATAGTGAGAAGGAGATTGTAAGCCTTTTCTCTCTTTTAGTGAGAGCTATCAGAGTTTGCAACAGTATGGCTTCAGAATGAGGAGAAGAAAGCTTGATCTTTGCTGCAGCACTATTTCTCAATTGTCTCTCTTTTCACTTGGGAGCTCTTCCTATTTTTCAAAATGAATATGGTGGTACACTTGTTCTTTTTATTCTCTGCCGACCTCCTTCACATTTATAGCTCTGTTTAAAATATATTGCTAAAAGGGAATAATCAATTAGCAGACAGAGAAATAGAAAGAGATAAGAGTTTCCATAATGAATATTTCTATAGAAGGAAAGGAATTCATTCTGATATCAAATAATATCCATAACAATCTTAATCAAATTAGCCAAGAATCAAATAGAAGGAAAGGCTGATTCAGAACGGCTATAAAAGAATAATATCATTCCATAAAAATCAGATCTACAGAAAGAAGGAAAGAGATCTGGCGTGATTTTGAATTTCTTATAGATATCGACGTGCGTCGATTACTATTCGACGTAAGCGTCGAATTCATCCTGGCTGAACGTCGGAAGGAGAATAAGGAAGGAGCGTCGACTAAGGTGCGTCGACTTCACTAGATGCGTCGACTAGAAGTTAGAGTAACGTCGACATAGAATGCATTGAATTCTGTTTGGAGTTACTTCGACTCATTCAGAGAGATACGTCGACTTCATTTCGACGTTGCGTCGAATACTATTCGACGCATATTTACTTAGCCTAATTTTTCATACTTAGAATTTATATTCTACTCAATTCTAGGGGTTAAGATAAATCATTTCCCCAACAATCTCCCCCTATTTGTCTTAACCCTATTTAGAGAGGAATTGTATCAGCTCTTACAGCAAAGCATATATATATAGAGAAGAAATATGCTAAGTAATCAGAAGAAGGGAGAAATCATATAAACAGACTTCATAATTTAAGCATAGATTGTATCAATATTGTTTCAACACATTATTCAGGAGGGGTACGAGAAGTTTTTCTTTTCCTAGTGAATACTACTGTCTTTGGAGAGGTGGGTTGCCCCTTCTCAGTAGCAGGTAGTTCACTCAACTCCCCCTGAGTTACAGCAGGTTGCTCCCCCTGGGATGGAACATCTTTTGAGCCTTCTAATTCATTTTCAGTTTCTTTCTTATCTCCATTTTCAGATATAACAGCATCTGGCTCCCCCTGAGGTTCAGCTTCCTCTTCAGCTTCATTCTCTGCTCTACTTGCCTCCCCTTGCAATAGATCCACTTATTGTGCAGCTTCTCTTGCTATAATCAGAACATTTGATATCTGCTCTTCAGTATGCAGCTCTGGTACTACTTCATTCCCAATGGTCTTGAGTAGAGCTAAACTGTCAGATTTTGAAGAATGAGGGGTTTTGTGAGAGGGAGTTTTGTAGCTTGAGAGCTACTCTTCATCTAACTTCTCCCCCTTCTTGACATTCTTAGCCAAGGAGGTTAAGAAAGATCTGGTGACTTTAGAGGAAGAGATAGAGGTCTTCAGGCTTTGCACAGAGGCACTGAACCCATCTATTTGGGTCTGCATGTGTAAGATGGAGGAATGAATCTTGGAGTAGTGCCCATCCAGCATTACTTGGAATTTTGGGCTTGGGATTGGATGCACTGAGTGATGAGGTTTTTAGTGGATGAAGATGGTTCAAAATGTGGTTGTGGAGGAAGAGAGTGTGATGATGGTGGAGAGGGGACTGTATCAATGTCATGAGATATATTTGATGGACGAGGAGGAGGAATAAAGGAGGGTTGAGCAGGTGACTGAGTTGGTATTTGTGAAGGTGTGGATGATGATGGTACAGAAGAGATGTCTGTATGAGGAGGAGGAGGAGGTGAAGATGGATGAGCAGGAGAGTTGGGAGGAGAGGGAGTCCTTTCAGGAATGGCACCAGGCTTGGGAATTTGCCTGGTCCATTTAGAGAAGAGGGCTATTGACATCCTTTTTCCTGGAGGGATAGGGATTCCTTTTGACTTACATAGGTCAGGGAAGGAGTGGAAGAGTACTTGACTCATGATTCTCATATAGGCATTCTCTTTGTGAGAGTATTTGTAGCCTATCATTTTGAGCAGGAGGCTGGCCCAGTCTATCTTCTTCTTCAGCACAAGGGCCCCCATGATGTTCAGTTGTTGTTTGGGTACTGCATCATGGGCAGAGATCTTGCATAGTAGAATTTTTCCTACTATATCTGTCAGTAATCTATATTCATCAGAAAAGTCAATTTTCTTCAGGTGGATTGGTCTATCTTTTGAAAACTTCATGGCGACTAACAAATTCTTGATTTCAGCAGGAGTGAGTTCCACAGGTTCATCACCTGATAAGGGAATGATGAAGGAGACTTGTTTAGTTGCTCTTTAGAAACTAATTTCTGATTTTCTTTCCCTATTTGAGTTGAACAAAGATAATATTGGAATATACCTGATGGAAGATCAAAGGTGGTTCTAATGTGTTCTGCAGAGATTGAGACAGGTGTCTCATGGATTGTTCCATGGATTTCTCCTTGTTCAGATATCTGAACATGAGTCATGAGCTCTGTGAGTTCTGTCTCCAGGAGCTTGCATCTTGTGGAGATGAGCTTGTCTAATCCAGCTTCAGCAAACAGAGCTATGATGCTCTTGTAATTTTCTGCGGCGGCTTGGAAAGATTCGAGGTCAATGTCAAAGCCTGAGTTGGTCTTAGGAGCCATTTTAGGTCAGTGATAGAGAGGAAGAAATGGTTTGACTGAGGAGCAAGAAGGATGAAAGATGCAGATGTCGTGAAGGTTTCTAACTGAAGAGTCTATTTAAGTCAGGTGAAACGTCGAAACGAGGCACAATTCGAGGCTTATTCGGTACAATAGTGGATGTGACCGAAAATATTTTAGTATTGCCGCTCGTTTTCATGAAGTCGACGTTACGTCGAATGGAATTCGACGTGAGCGTCAATATAGTCTAGTTTGGGATGATAGGGTTTCCTATCAACGTATGCGTCGATTGGAGTCGATGCATGCGTCGATTTCATTTATTGAACTGAGTTATCGATGGTGCGTCGATTCGAAGTCGACGTGACTTTATTTGACAAATTCTTGGTTTTCCTTGAGAAATTATTTCTTCCTATTCCTAAAGTTTTCTAAGTTACTCTAGGACTAATTTTAAGAACAATTTGATTGATTATGCCAACACTGTTTGGCAGTGTGGCCAATTTTATTGCAAATATAACACATAATTTTCTTTTGACTAAGGAAATTTGAGTTTAGGGAGGAATAGAGATTGTGATTAGGATAAAAGTTTTGATCAGGATAGTAATTTTGGTTATTAAAAGATTTTTGATTAGAATAGAAGTTTTGATCAGGATAAAAATTTCGATCAGGATGAAAGGGTCCTGAATTGGAGTTAAGATGGAAGGTTTTTGGAGGATAGGCATTTAAGTTTCTCTGAGTTTTTATGCGTCGATATCTATTCAACGTATGTTGATAGTTGCGTTGATTTATATTCGGCGCTTTCTTCAGATTGTGTTGATCTGGTATCGACACATGGAAGAAATGGCGTAGATTGGATGTCGACGTACTTTTATTCAAGCATCAAGTTGAGGTCGAGGCATCTGAGAGATTACGTCGAGTAGAATTCGAAGCACTATCATTCATGCGTCGATATGAAGTCGATGCAATTGTGTCTTCACAGATTTTATTTTTCCTTTTTTCTGATTTTATTTCTGTATAAGTTGTTTCTCTTGGCCTAGTTGCCTTCCCAGAAGAAGTTTGAGAGTCATCAGCTGAATAGTATGATGTTTCATCAAATTGGTTTATTTCGTTGAAGTCTTCTACCTTATTTTGTGAGTCTTCTTCTTGGTTTGTTTATTTGATGGGTTTAGTAAATTTAACAGGGCTCATCCAAGCAGGTTTGTTGGATGGAATTAGGCTGGTTGAGGGATCAGCCCCTAGCCCAAGATTTTTATGTCTCCTTGTTTGTTGTTCAGTGATTTCCTTAAGTGTTTGGCTTCTCATTTTTATTGATTCTTCAAAAGCTTTTTCCTGGGATACCTTATCCTTAAGGAGCTGGTTTTCTATTCTAGCCCTTTCTATTTCCTTTTCTATGATGTTAGCCCTTAATTCATAGTTTTTAGAGCATGTAACCTCTCTATTTCTCCGGTTTTTAACCATATTAATTTGTTCTTTTAGATCCTTAATTTCTTGCTTAGCTTTTAGTTGATCTAAACATAATCCTCTAAAGTTGTTTTTGAAATCATCACATGAGAAATCTATTTCATTAAAAATGCTTACCTCATCCTTATCCTCAGATTCATCTATGAGAATAAGGCTATTTTCTCTTTCATCTTCAGATGATATACTTTCTTCTGATCCTGTCTCACTCCATGATTCAGCAACATCATCTTTCTTTGAGCTTTGAAGAGCCATTAAGCATAGATCTTCTTGCTTAGACTCTTCATTGTCACTTTTAGAAGAGGAGCTGTCCTCAGAGTCTGTTTCACTCCAGGCTTCTGCAATAAAGCCTCTTTCTTTCTTCTTCCCCCTTTTCTTGAGATCTTTCTTTTTCAGATCTTTCTTTGTCTCAGCATTTTCAGGACATTCTGGGGCAATATGTCCAGGTTTCCTGCAAGAATAACACACAATTTCTTTAGTGGGAGTTTTGTCATACCTTGGTTTTGACTCTCTCCTTCTAGATCCATCTGTCCTGGCCCATTTCTTGAATTTTCTAGCCATGAAACTGAATAGTTCTTCTTCAGTGACAGAGGTTCTTTCTTCTGTTGCTTTTAATGCAAAGTTCATGTCTTTTGAAGAGGTTGGAGTGTTTTCTCTTCTTTTCTTCTCTTCTCTGGTTTTCAGCAGTTGCTCATTGGATTTGAGTTTTCCTAAGAGAGCATCTGTTGAAATTTCCCTTTCTCCTCTTGTATCTCTTATTGCCCATATTCTTGAGTCCCATGAACTTGGGAGACCCATTAACAGTTTGTCATTGATCTCTGTGAGAGAGATCTCTCTATCCAGGCTTCTTAATTGATTAATGATCAGACTGAATCTGTCATACATCTCAGAGATGCTTTCTTCATTCTTCTTTTGGAAATTCTCATATTGAGAGATTAATAGAGCCTTACTACCTTTTCTTTCATCTGCACTTCCTTCTACCATCTTTATGAGAGCATCCCAGATTTCTTTGGCTGATTCATAGTCAACAACCATTTGAAAGATTTCATCTGAGAGGGTTGAGACAAGAATGTTCACAGCTTTTGCATCCCATGTTCCTGCCTTCTTTTCTTCAACTGTCCAGTCAGCCTTTGGGACAAGTGTTTGAGTCACTTCACCACTTGAGTCTCTTCTATAAGGCTTGGGAGGACCTGTAAAGATAACATTAAATAATTCTTCCTCAATAGAATTCATATAAATCCTAATTCTTGTTTTCCAAACTGCAAACTTTTCAAGATTGCACATTGGTGGTCTGGAGGAAGCATAATCTTTGATTTGTGCCATGTGAAAAATAATTTTTAGAAATATATATATATAAATAAGAGGTAGGATCTTTTTGATCAAGGAGTTAACCTTTTTAAATCAACCTCTCTCTGATACCAATTGAAAGTGCACAGTTAACCTCACTAGAATTCTCTATAGGGGGGGGGGGTGAATAGAGATTAAAAATACTTTGTGCAATTATATATATATATATATATGTGTGTAATAATCACAGATTTAAGTTTCCCACACACCAACAAGAATTAAGCAAATAAAGAAGGAAAATAACAAGAAGAAAATCACAGCACAACACAAAGAAATATAGTGGTTCCCTAAACTTTGGGTAGTCCACTCTTCTACCCCCTTTGGTAGGAATTCACTATCTTGCACTGAGTCTTTTGATAAGGAGACTCTTAGAAACAGCCTGAGTCTTTTGATAAGGAGACTCTTAGAACAAGCCTGAGTGTTTTGAAAAGGAGACTCTTAGAACCAGTACAACTGAATTTTTTGAAGAGAGATTCTAAAAACTCTTTTACAATATTTGAAAATGAAATTAGAAAGAGAAGAAGTATTTGAAACAAGAAAGAATCTTCTTCCTAGCAAGAAGATTAGAAGCACAAGAAATAGTGAATGAAATCTCTCTTCTATAGTGAGAAGGAGATTGTGAGCCTTTTCTCTCTTTTAGTGAGAGCTATCAGAGTTGCAGCAGTATGGCTTCAGAATGAGGAGAAGAAAGCTTGATCTTTGCTGCAGCACTATTTTTGAATTGTCTCTCTTTTCACTTGGGAGCTCTTCCTCTTTTTCAAAATGAATATGGTGGTACACTTGTTCTTTTTATTCTCTGCCGACCTCCTTCACATTTATAGCTCTGTTTAAAATATATTGCTAAAAGGGAATAATCAATTAGCAGACAGTGAAATAGAAAGAGATAAGAGTTTCCATAATGAATATTTCTGTTGAAGGAAAGGAATTCATTCTGATTTCAAATAATATCCATAACAATCTTAATCAAATTAGCCAAGAATCAAATAGAAGGAAAGGCTGATTCAGAACGGCTATAAAAGAATAATATCATTCCATAAAAATCAGATCTACAGAAAGAAGGAAAGAGATCTGGCGTGATTTTGAATTTCTTATAGATATCGACGTGCGTCGATTACTATTCGACGTAAGCGTCGAATTCATCCTGGCTGAACGTCGGAAGGAGAATAAGGAAGGAGCGTCGACTAAGGTGCGTCGACTTCACTAGATGCGTCGACTAGAAGTCAGACTAACGTTGACATAGAATGCGTTGAATTCTATTTAGAGTTACTTCGACTCATTCAGAGAGAGACGTCGACTTCATTTCGACATTGCGTCGAATACTATTCGACGCATATTAACTTAGCCTAATTTTTCATACTTAGAATTTATATTTTACTCAATTCTAGGGGTTAAGATAAATCATTTCCCCAACAGATACTCGTGAACCAACTGGGCCTCGTGAGTTAACACCCGCGTGCAGTCCTCAATCCGAGTGATATGCACCCCGGGGAGGTCGCCTTGCTGCTGTCGACTAGCCGCACCTCGGAAAGGAGGTGCGCATTCGCGTCCTCCATCGCAACAAATCTCTCTTCATACGTGAGTCGATCCAGCTGATTTTGTTCGTATAGCTCCTGCAGCATGGAAGAATGATTTTGGAATATCTCGGTGACCCACCTCTTCATTTGCTCTGGGTCTCCGAGGTCCCCCAGAAAATATGCGACCTGACCCGGCGAGGGGGCTGGCGACATCTCCACTTCTCCATGCTCTGACTCATTAAGCAGGGTCGAAGGATCACATGCGAGATAGGAGTCAGTGAAGAGGAGGTGGAAGTGGCACTCTGCAGGGATGGTCTAACCTGGTGGGTGAATCTGGGTACTGGGCCGCAGGTGAGAGGAGCCCGGCCAGCCCTGGAATGCTTCGACGAAGGCAGGGGTAACGGCCTTCCCCAGATCGGGGCAGAACGCGGCTTTAGCAGCAAGCCTGGGCTCATCAAGCAATGTTCCTCCAGGGCTCCTTTGCCCCAGAATGCCGAATCCGTGGGTGATGATGGTCAGATTCGACGGGGCAGTCAGGTATGTGGGTGGAGGAATCCGCTCCTCCAAATTGGCGAGAAGAGGCATGCATAAGGGACCAAGGAAACTTAGCGAGTCAGGAAATATGTTAAAAAGGAGGGCAAGGAGAACTACTCACCGGACTATGAGGGCGGGGCCCACATATCAGAGGTCCCCGCGAAATGGGATGCGGGGTCAACCCTACAAGGGGTAGAGGTGCGAAACTCCGTGGTGGTTCTCTCCAGTGTATTCTCTCCCGAGGGAGTGTTCTGCGAGCGAAGAAGCAATGTCAGGTAAGAACGTTAAATTAGCGAGTTTGGTATTAGTACCTGCAAGGAGAGTTCGTCATGGGAAGATGGAGATGAAGGAAAAGACCCATCTTCGTTGGACGAACGCCAAACGGCCATTGCCATTTTTGTTTGAGACAAAGCGCGCTGCGGAGAGACCCAGGAAGCGGGCGCGGATGCCTTGGCCTTCTGAGCCGCCTACGAGACCCTAAGGCGGGCCATCATCTCCTCCTTTTTGGACATCACACTAAGTTTCGCAGTGAGGAGAAGCTTCACAAGAGGAATAAAAAAGTTTGGACACCGTCTGGGAGGAATGGTATTTATAGCTATAGGCCTGGGCCCCACTAAAATATTCGCGCCACGTCATCCAGAAGCTGGCGAATACTAAGGGTTGGATGTTTCTTTGCGAGCCTAGGTAGCCTCGCAAAGAGCGGGTATTGTGTACAACCCCTATATTCGCTAGGAGGTAGACATAGTTTGAGGGGTCAACAGGCGAGAACCGTGTTGCGTTCGACGAAAGCCACAAACTCAGCTCGGCGTTCGGTGAAATTCGTTCGGCGTTCGACGAACTCAGCTCAGCGTTCGGTGAAATTCGTTCGGTGTTTGACAAACGATACCTTTGAATCTGCCTCGGCGGTTGGGCTGAGAGGACCAGCCGTCTCAGCGGTTGATTCGGTCCCATCTCGGTGGATCCGCTGGGACAGAGTTGTCTAAGCAGTTTTCCTCCATCGGTAGCTCAGCTCGGCGTTCGATGATATTCGTTCGACATTCAACAAAGTCAACAGGCAAGGCACGTTTCAAATTGAGGAGCCAACAGGTGGAAGAGGTAACAAGGAAGGCGGGCCAGTCTCGCCGGCCGCTCGCAAGAAGGCGGACGAGCTAGGCGCTCGCCGATCGCTCGCAAGGAATGCGGGCGAGCCAGATCCTCGCGGCCCTCTTGCGATAATCTTCTGGGTAAGCCGGATTCTTTCCAAGATTCGGTGTTCAACGAACTCCAATCTACGTTCGACGAAGGCCGAGCTTTAGTTTAAGATCGACGAACTCAGCTCGGCGTTCGACGAAATTCGTTCCGTGTTCGACGAACGTCACGTTCTGCGTTCGACGAACTCGACTCAAATAATTCACGCTTCAGTTCGACGAAATTATTTCTCTGCTCGACGAACTCAATCTTCCATCCAGTTCAGCACTCTCGCAGGGCCGCGAGACGCTCGCAGGAAGGCACGCAAGACCCGGCCTCGTTGGATGTTGCCAGAAGAGGTGCGAGCGGGGTGTAACGCCCCAGGGTTTTCTTATAATAATTTCAATAAAACATATGGAATTAATAATAATTATTCTAAAGCGAAATATTGATTCAGGGCATCGTGGCGAAAGGGCGTTACCGTCTCGGGAGCGTCGTCGTCAACCGGTGTTTCGTTTTTAGAAAAAAAAGGGCATATATACGAGTACTTGTATAGATATATATAGATACAAATATATTCGTGTATATTGGGTCTTGTATAAATAAATTTGTGCAATCACGTTGTCATATAGGGAGGTGCATGTAGGCGTATTTATATGCTCACCGTTACGTATATGAGTATAGGCATATAAGATTTTTTATGTATAAATTCTTATATGTGAATATATATAAAAATTAGACCTTTATATATAATAAATATAAAAGTTTAATAATTATATATATATACATATATTAGCCATTCATCTCCCCCTTCAGCATGATACTCTTCCTCGCCTCCCTCGAAAACTCTGTCTGCCGAGCGAGCTAGGGTTCTCGGGATCGTCAGAGGTGGCGTTTTGGGGGTCACCGGCGCATGGTTTCTTCGTCGGAGTAGAGGATCGGAGAGCTCTTGTCAGGCTTTCCTCGGTCTGGGTGGTATTGCGACCTTGGATCTCGGTTCAGGCAAGAAAACTTCTTCCTCTTCTTCTTCCCCCCTTCCTTTCTTACTTCTGATGCTTGGTTACCACTTATGGCTGGAAATCCTTCTTACTTCTGATGTTTGGGTATGAATTTTTTTCATTTCATGTTGGAAAACCTCGTTCCCCTTTGGTTCGGAATTATTTAGGGCTGTTGTGGCTTTGTGCTTACTGCTGTAGCTTTGCCTTGCTGTTGTGGCTTTGTACTTGCTGCTGTAGCTCTGCCCTGCTGCTATTGTAGTCGTGCTTGTTGCTGTTGTTGTTTTACTTTTTTGTTGCTGTTGTTTTGTTGGCCTGCTTTTGCTGTTTTGCCGGCCTGCTGCTGCTGTTATAATATTTGTTTGGAGCTGATTCTCTTATAATTGCATAGTTGCGGCTGCCTTATTTTCATGTCTAATTGGAGGGGGCTGCTATTATTAAACCTTCTTCTATATTACCTTGATTTGGGGGTGCTGTTAAGACATCTGATTGGGGCTGCAGTATTGTATCCTGCTGTCTTTTCATGGGGCTGTTCTTGTTTGATTTCTGTTGGGGCTGCCCTTTTTTGCTTTCTTTCTTTTGGGCTGCGGTTGTTTCTTGGTTAGGGCTGCTGTCTTCAGCTTGGGCTGCTGCTGTCCATGGTTGGGCTGCTGCAGTCTTATTTGGGCTGCTGCTGTATTTGTTTGTGCTGCTGTTGTCTTTGATTGGTGCCATCCTTGTTGGATTAATTAGGGGCTGCTGCTTGGGGTATGCTACCTTGGCCTTGGGTAGCATAATTTCCGATCTTTTAAATTGGGGCTGCTGTATGTATAATTCCTTGTTGGTTATATGGTGGTTGCTTCTTATGTTTTGATTATATGGGGGCTGATGTTTATACTCTGATTTTTGGGCTGCCTCCTTGCTCTTGAATTGGGGGGCTGCTCCTTGATGATTTGGGGCTGCTCTTGCTTCCTGTGCATTTTGTTGAGGGCTGCTGCTTTATTTTTATTATGAGGGGCTGCTTTTGTTTCCTTTTGATCTAATGGGGGACTGCTGTTGTATGTTTGTTAAGGGGGGGCTTCTCTTTGAGTGTTGTCTAATTTTAGGGCTGCCTTATTGCTGTTGCATTAGATAATTGGGTATTTGGGGGCTGTTTCTTATGCTTGTTAATTCGGGGGCTGTTTCCTTATGTTAGGGGCTGCTTTGCTTCACTCTTGTTGTGTTTCATTACTTGCAAAATAATTCTAAGCGCTTCGATTACAAGTAGCTAGAAATGGTCAATATTATGGTGGTTCTATTTGCTAACTCCTCGGCACTCTTAATTGGCCCTGTTTTATTATATGCTAGCTGTTATGGTTGGGTGAATCCTTCTATCCCTCTTTTATATGCTAGCTGCTATATGTTTAGCTTTGTCCCGATATTGGGCTACTCCTAGATGGTTTATTCTGGTTGATTTTGTTCCGGATCATGTTTTACTTGGCTACTTTTGCATATTTACTTGGCTAAATATTGATGGACTTGTTTGCACTGGAAGGATGGGTACAGGGAACACTGGGTTCCCCCATCGCAGATCTTTTAATAGTGGTTGGTAGGATGTGTACAGGGACCACTGTGTTCCCCCACCACCACCACGGCGCCTATTTCTTATTTGGGGTGAATGTCCCCTTTATTTGGGTGGATAGTGACATTGTTTTGGGTCCGCCACCACTGGTCCATTTTTGCATTATATGCTAAGTTTAGTCATTCTCTTGCTTATCGGGCTGGTACTATGCGGGATCTTCCTAACCTTCTATTACTGAAATCTTTATATAAGCGTATATATATATAGTTATATATATATGGGTATATGTATATATATATATATATATGTATTTATATACCCCTTTCAGCTTGGATATGTCACTTGTTACTTCTCCTGCTCTTACTTTTAACTATGCTGTTTTCTTGCACCCTTTGGGCTGAGGCATTCTTTTCTTATGGATGCCTCAGGTTCAGGTTCGTAGCTGCCGCAGGTTTTAGAGCAGGGTTGTTCAGTTTCTCGGGTGGAGGGCTTTCCTCCCTATTAGGTAAGGATTCAGTTTCTCTTATTGTAGCGTTTCTTTTGGCTGTTGACTCTTTTCCTGCGGGTTCATGTCAGTTGTTGACGCCCGTAAGGCTTTTGCTTGGTTCACTTGCTGATGCTACTGCTAGCTTCCTTTACTGCTACTTAGTTATTTTGTATTCGTACACTCTGGGAAAAGCCTATTTTGCTGAATATTAATGCAGTTCTTTTAGCAGATAAAAATTTGTTCTTTTAACTGTTTGTCGCATTTATTATTAAGTATCACCTATTTGCAAAGCGTAAAACAGAATATAATGATACTTCTTTATTATATACTAAATTTAGACCGGCAATCGCCCTGGAGACGTCTCTGGTCATCAACGTCGTTAGGAATAAAATGAACTTATTTTCTTCCGTTGTGTACGCATGTCTTTTATAAAGTGCGGCTTGGTAAACCGCAGGGCCGAGGGACACGGTCTCCTAACCCAAATGAAATGAATCTTAAAAGATAATCATTTTTCTTAATTTATACCTTTTTGTAAAAGAAAATATTCGTTTGAGTGCTCGCCTGAACGTCTGTAGTTGTCCCCTACAGGACGTGGCATCATGACGCGTGTTTTCCCCTTCGCTCTGATAATATAATTTATTTCGGGAAAATACGGGTTGTGACAGTTGGTATCAGAGGGAGGTTAGCTGGGTTGCTGGAAATGTTCTGGTTGGCCCGGTTAACTGTCCAGTAAGAATCGTTAATCATTGCATACACTCGCCGATGGGTCATCGGTAGATCTTGGCTGAAGCACGAACACTACACTCATAAGCATGAAAGAAGTATACGGGGCATATTATGTAGTATGGGATGCATAATATGTGTCTGTATATGGATCCTCATAGGTGACAACATACGACTGTTATGTAGTATGGGATGCATAACGTAGGTCGCATGCATGTCCATTAGATTTTCTTTTTCGTTGCATGCGATAATATGTAGTATGGGATGCATAAGATCGCATGTGCACGCCGCTCATAGCATGCATTAAGGCCTTTTCTTATTTTGCATAGCACTGCATGCATAGCATAACATTGCATAAGCACACGTGCCAAGCTAGAGATCTACACGATGAAACATCTACACCCATGATTTCAAAGATAAGATTTTAAGTTTATGTGCATACGGGAGAGGTGCACGAGAGGTAAAGGATGGTACACCATCCTGAGTATAACGTGATAATATGTATTTACTTTTCCCAGAGAAAAAGGCAGTAGCAAAAGCATGTACTTGTATGTCCTCTCTTCCTAGAGGTTTGAGTACAGTCTTAGCAGGTTGTTTGTATCAGGTTCTTCCTCGTTCTCATTGTAGTCCAATCTTTCTGTGGTAATTTAGTCGCTATAACAACGTTCTATCTTTGTTATGTCATGTGTCTATACTGCTTTGTTAAGCGAGCTTAAAGTTTGAGATTGTTGGGCGCACGTTCTGTTTAATTCTGGTGCCACTCACTCTTTTGTGGCTAAGAATTTTGTCGATCGGCATCGCTGGGCCTTGGAGCGTGTTGGTGATCCGTTTTGTGTCAAGTACCCGTCCGGAGATTCCGTGGTGTTAGATCTATGCATTAGGCAGTGTCCGATTGTTTTGGATGGATTTTTGGGATATGCAGATCTGAAGGTGATCAACTTCGAGGATTTTGACGTGATCTTGGGCATGGATTGGCTAGCCCGTTATGACGTTGTGATCCAGTGCAGGGATAAGCGTCTAGATTTCCTGATGGATGATGGCCAGCCCACGAGCGTGTTCTGTTTCCCGCGTCAGACTTCCTCAGTCTTGTCTGTGGTCTGTGCCCAGGCTTTGGCAGAGTTCGATGGCCGTGTCTGTTTTGTTTCTGTCTTGCTCGCGGCTTGCGCATCGTCGCCTTGTGTTGAAGATATTCCTGTGGTGCGGGAGTACCCGGACGTTTTTTCCCGACAACCTTCCTTGTTTTCCTCCTTAGCGTGAAGTAGAGTTTGTGATAGATTTGGAGCCCGGGACCCGCCCTATTGCGAAGGCACCCTACCGTATGGCAGCGCGGGAGTTGGAGGAGCTGCGCACTCAGTTGGATGAGCTAATGCAGCTTGGATTTATTAGGCCGAGTTCGTCGCCTTGGGGTGCGCCGGTTTTGTTCGTGAAGAAGAAGGATTGGACAATGAGGTTATGCATCGATTACAGAGAGTTGAACAAGGTCACTATCAAAAATAGGTATCCGTTGCCACGGATTGATGACTTGTTCGACCAGTTGTAGGGTAGCTGCGTGTTCTCGCAGCGAGAGCTGAACCTGCGCCAGCGTCGGTGGATGGAGTATGTGGCTGATTATAATGTGGAGATCCTCTATCACCCTGGCAAGGCAAATATATGGGCGGATGCCCTGAGCAGGAAGTCAGCTTTTGTTTTCAGACTCTCTGTGCAGTCTCTAGTTGAGGAGTTCATTTTGATGAGTATCGCGGTGAAGCCTAGTGGTGGTCCGTCTTGTATGGAGGTTGAAGAGCCGTCCTGGATTGTTTTGACAAGTTGCACCAAAAGGATGACCTGGATTTACAGCACCTCCGGAGCAGGGTTGTGAGAGGTGAGTTGCCGGATTTCTCGATTGATGTTGGGGGTACCTTGAGATACCGGGGTAGGCATTGCATACCCGCTGTGGAGGAAATTCGAGCGAAGATTTGCGAGGAGGCTCACGACTCCAGCCTATCTTATCATCCTGGCCCTAGGAAGATGTATCGCGATATGAAGCAGATCGTGTGGTGGCCGGGCATGAAGGGCGATATTGCAAGGTTCGTAGCGCAGTGTTACACTTGTCAGCGCGTCAAGGCGGATCATAGGAGACCAGTGGGCAAGTTGACGCCGTTGGATATTCCCCTGTTGAAGTGGGAGAGCATCTCTATGGATTTCATTACTGGATTGCCGAGATCTCCACGGGGGCATGATGCAGTGTGGGTCATTGTTGACAGGTTGACCAAGTGTGCTCACTTCGTGCCGTACAAGACTGGTTATTCGATGGAGAAGATTGCATCTCTGTATGTGCAGGAAGTCATCAGGCTGCATGGGGTTCCAGCGAGCATAGTGTCTGACCGTGATTCCAGGTATACCTCTCATTTTTGGCGGAGTCTGCAAGGGGCCTTGGGCACCGATCTCAGGTATTCTACGACCTATCATCCGCAGACGAATGGGCAGACGGAGAGGGTTAATCAGATCGTGGAGGATATGATCCGGTGCTATATTCTAGAGCATGACGGAGCTTGGGATGAACGCCTTGGGCTCATGGAGTTCGCGTACAACAATAGCTATCAAGGAAGCTTGCAGATGGCTCCGTTTGAGGCGCTGTACGGGAGGATATGTCGGACTCCGCTGTTTTGGGCTGAAGTGGGCGAGAAGCCAGTTCTGGGTCCTGAGGCTTTAGAATAGATGAGCGTTGCTGTGACGCAGATCCGTGAGAAGCTCCGGGTAGCTCAGGAGCGCTACGAGAAGTACGCCAATCGGCATAGGAGCAATTTGGAGTTTGCGGTGGGGGACTTGGTGTTCCTTAAGGTGTACCCGATGGCAGGCGTCAAGAGGTTTGGAAAGAGCCACAAGCTGGACCCCAGATATGTAGGCCCATTTGAGATCGTCGAGTGCATCGGGACTGCTTCTTACAGGTTGTCGTTACCTGCCTCTTTCCGAGGCATGCACGACGTTTTCCATGTGAGCCAGCTGCGGAAGTGCGTCCGCAGCGATCGCCATGTTCTGGATTCCGTGCCAGTGCTGCAGCCTAATCTGTCGTTTGTGGAACAGCCTGTTCGCATTTTGGAAAGGCAGGATCGGGTGTTGGGCGGAAGACCATTCCTATGGTGAAAGTTCTCTGGGGCAATCAGGATGTTCGGGGTGCGACCTGAGAGCTAGAGTCAGCGATGTGGGAGTCCTATCCTCACCTTTTCAGCTAATTTCCCCGGTAAGTTTCTGTCTTTTGTGTTTTTACCCCGTTTTGAATTGTTATTGCAAAGTTTCGGGCCGAAACTTTTTGTTAGGAGGGGTGGCTGTAACGCCCCAGGTTTTTCTTATAATAATTTCAATAAAACATATGGAATTAATAATAATTATTCTAAAGCGAAATATTGATTCAGGGCATCGTGGCGAAAGGGCGTTACCGTCTCGGGAGCGTCGTCATCAACCGGTGTTTAATTTTTAGAAAAAAGGGCATATATGCGGGTACTTGTATAGATATATATAGATACAAATATATTCGTGTATATTGGGTCTTGTATAAATAAATTTGTGCAATCACGTTGTCATATAGGGAGGTGCATGTAGGCGTATTTATATGCTCACCGTTACGTATTTGAGTATAGGCATATAAGATTTTTTATGTATAAATTTTTATATGTGAATATATATAAAAATTAGACTTTTATATATAATATATATAAAAGTTTAATAATTATATATATATATACATATATTAGCCATTCATCTCCCCCCTTCAGCATGATACTCTTCCTCCCCTCCCTCGAAAACTCTGTCTGCCGAGCGAGCTATGGTTCGTCGGGATCGTCGGAGGTGGCGTTGTGGGGGTCACCGGCGCATGGTTTCTTCGTCGGAGTAGAGGATCGGAGAGCTCTTGTCGGGCTTTCCTCGGTCTGGGTGGTATTGCGGCCTTGGATCTCGGTTCAGGCAAGAAAACTTCTTCTTCTTCTTCTTCCCCCATTCCTTTCTTAGTTCTGATGCTTGGTTACCACTTATGGCTGGAAATCCTTCTTACTTCTGATGTTTGGGTATGAATTTTTTTCATTTCGTGTTGGAAAACCTCGTTCCCCTTTGGTTCGGAATTATTTAGGGCTGTTGTGGCTTTGTGCTTACTGCTGTAGCTTTGCCTTGCTGCTGTGGCTTTGTACTTGCTGCTGTAGCTCTGCCCTGCTGCTATTGTAGTCGTGCTTGTTGCTGTTGTTGTTTTGCTCTTTTGTTGCTGTTGTTTTGTTGGCCTGCTTTTGCTGTTTTGCCGGCCTGTTGCTGCTGTTATAATATTTGTTTGGAGCTGATTCTCTTATAATTGCATAGTTGGGGCTGCCTTATTTTCATGTCTAATTGGAGGGGGCTGCTATTATTAAACCTGCTTCTATAATACCTTGATTTGGGGGTGCTGTTAAGACATCTGATTGGGGATGCAGTATTGTATCCTGCTGTCTTTTCATGGGGCTGTGCTTGTTTGATTTCAGTTGGGGCTGCCCTTTTTGCTTTCTTTCTTTTGGGCTGCTGTTGTTTCTTGGTTGGGGCTACTGTCTTCAGCTTGGGCTGCTGCTGTCCATGGTTGGGCTGCTGTAGTCTTGTTTGGGCTGCTGCTGTATTTGTTTGGGCTGCTACTGTCTTTGATTGGTGCCATCCTTGTTGGGTTAATTAGGGGCTGCTGCTTGGGGTATTCTACCTTGGCCTTGGGTAGCATAATTTTCGATCTTTTAAATTGGGGCTGCTGTATGTATAACTCCTTGTTGGTTATATGGGGGTTGCTTCTTAAGTTTTGATTATATGGGGGCTGATGTTTATACTCTGATTTTTGGCTGCCTCCTTGCTCTTGAATTGGGGGGCTGCTCCTTGATGATTTGGGGCTGCTCTTGCTTCCTGTGCATTTTTTTGAGGGCTGCTGCTGTATTTTTATTATGAGGGGCTGCTTTAGTTTCCTTTTGATCTAATGGGGGACTGCTGTTGTATGTTTGTTAAGGGGGGGCTGCTCTTTGAGTGTTGTCTAATTTGAGGGCTGCCTTATTGTTGTTGCATTAGATAATTGGGTATTTGGGGGCTGTTTCTTATGCTTGTTAATTTGGGGGTTGTTTCCTTATGTTAGGGGCTGCTTTGCTTCACTCTTGTTGGGTTTCATTACTTGCAAAATAATTCTACGCGCTTCGATTACAAGTAGCTAGAAATGGTCAATATTTTGGTGGTTCTATTTGCTAACTCCTCGGCACTCTTAATTGGCCCTGTTTTATTATATGCTAGCTGCTATGGTTGGGTGAATCCTTCTATCCCTCTTTTATATGCTAGCTGCTATATGTTTAGCTTTGTCCCGATCTTGGGCTACTCCTAGATGGTTTATTCTGGTTGATTTTGTTCAGGATCATGTTTTACTTGGCTACTTCTGCATATTTACTTGGCTAAATATTGATGGACTTATTTGCACTGGAAGGATGGGTACAGGGAACACTGGGTTCCCCCATCGCAGATCTTTTAATAGTGGTTGGTAGGATGGGTACAGGAAACACTGGGTTCCCCCACCACCACCACGGCGCCTATTTCTTATTTGGGGTGAATGTCCCCTTTATGTGGGTGGATAGTGACATTGTTTTGGGTCCGCCACCACTGGCCCATTTTTGCATTATATGCCAAGTTTAGTCATGCTCTTGCTTATCGGGCTGGTTCTATGCGGGATCTTCCTAACCATCTATTACTGAAATCTTTATATACGCGTATATATATAGTTATATATATATATGGGTATATGTATATATATATGTATTTATATACCCCTTTCAGCTTGGATATGCCACTTGTTACTTCTCATGCTCTTACTTTTAACTATGCTGTTTTCTTGCACCCTTTGGGCTGAGGCATTATTTTCTTATGGATGCCTCAGGTTCAGGTTCGTAGCTGCCGCAGGTTTTAGAGCAGGATTGTTCAGTTTCTCGGGTGGAGGGCTTTCCTCCCTATTAGGTAAGGATTCAGTTTCTCTTGTTGTAGCGTTTCTTTTGGCTGTTGACTCTTTTCCTACGGGTTCGTGTCAGTTGTTGACGCCCGTACGGCTTTTGCTTGGTTCACTTGCTGATGCTAGCTTCCTTTACTGCTACTTAGTTATTTTGTATTCGTACACTCTGGGAAAAGCCTATTCTGCTGAATATTAATGCAGTTCTTTTACCAGATAAAAATTTGTTCTTTTAACTGTTTGTCGCATTTATTATTAAGTATCACCTATTTGCAAAGCGTAAAATAGAATATAATGATACTTCTTTATTATATACTAAATTTAGACCGGCGATCGCCCTGGAGACGTCTCTGGTCTTCAGCGCTGTTAGGAATAAAATGAACTTATTTTCTTCCGTTGTGTAAGCATGTCTTTTATAAAGTGCGGCTTGGTAAACCGCAGGGCCGAGGGACACGGTCTCCTAACCCAAATGAAATGAATCTTAAAAGATAATCCTTTTTCTTAATTTATACCTTTTTGTAAAAGAAAATGTTTGTTTTAGTGCTCGCCAGAACGTCTGTAGTTGTCCCCTACAGGACGTGGCAAGATGACGCGTGTTTTCCCCTTCGCTCTGATAATATAATTTATTTCGGGAAAATACGGGTTGTGACACGGGGTCTTCGCAGAGCCCTCGCCTAAGAGGGGTTTTGCGAGCCATACTCGCAAGGAGACTCGCGGGAGCTCTCACGAGTAGCCTTCTCACAGGCCATTTGCCCATAGGCTAAGGAGGCAAAATTACCCCTCTGCCCTTGGTGGCCTGCCGTTAGCCTTCTCAAATAGCGAAGTTTGGCTGTTAGCAGGCCAAATTGGGGTGCGTTTAGTAAAACCAAAAGGCGGAATTCCGCAATTGACAGACCACGAGCGAAAAACTATAAATATGCCTTGAAGGGCACCTAGGGAGAGGATTCCAATCTCAGTTCTCTGAGCTTTTTCCTCCCTTGGTTACTTTGGTTTAGTTGTCTAGCTCTCCAAGGTGCCCAAGTCTCAGCATTGGCTTGGGAGGGGAAGCGATCAATGATATTCTGGGTTTGTGGTGGGACCTCCTCGCTGTGACTAAGGTCTTAGTCTAGTTCCGAGTCTCAAATCTACTCCTCCCAAGGGATCAGTAAGGGCTAGCTGCCCCTTAACTTGTTGAGGGCCCGAGCTTCGCAAGAGACTGAGAAATCGGTTTCAACAACTAGAACAAGAAGCCTTTTGAAAGAATTCACTCCTATAGAAGATGGTTCTAAAGTGATATTTAGGGGATCTGACAGAGGGAAAACAAAAGGTTATGGTAAGGTCACTAATGGCATAGTTACCATCTCAAGGGTAGCTAATGTGGAAGGATTGCAACACAATCTGATAAGCATAAGTCAATTTTGTGATCTTGAATATGTAATTATTTTCCACAAGGATAAGTAACTAGAATACTGAAAACTTTGAAGTTATTCTTACTGGTACTAGGAGTGGAAATGTGTATTGTCTTACATTACCCTATCTAGCTTACATTCCCCTATCTATTTAATGACAACTAGTAGGGTATCTCTTTATATCCAATGAAACAAAAGACTAGCCCATATAAATTACAAATCTATCAATAAGATCCTATGAGACAACTTAGTTAGAGATGGTTCCAAGTGGAATTGTGCATAAGAAGGTCCTTGCCATGCTTGCCAAATGGGGAAGCAAACAAAGGCCTCATTCAAGCCAATTGGTTTGAAGGATTCCACTAGATGTTTATACATGTTGCACATGGACTTATTTGGCCCAATGTCAATTCACAGTTTAGGGGGCAAGGCTTATACATTTGTGATCGTAGATGATTACTCTAGGTTTGCAAGGGTGTTCTTTCTTAAACATAAGTCAGATACCCTAGGAGTCTTCACAACATTTGTCAAACAAATTCAGAATTAACTTAACTGTTCCGTGGTCAAAATCAAAAGTGATAATGGAACAAAATTTTAGTCTGGAGAAATGACAAAGTTTTGTGAGAGTCTAGGTATCTCACAAGAGTTTTCCTCTCCAAGAACTCCACAACAAAATAGAGTTGCTGAGAGAAAGAATAGAACACTCAATTAGGCAAGGAGATCTATGTTGAGTTGAGTGAGTCTAGGTATCTCACAAGAGTTTTCCTCACTACCAGAATATTTATGAGCTGAGGTAGTCAATACAGCCTACCATGTGCAATATGTAGCTCTGATCAATAGAACTCACAACAAGACTCCCTATGAAATCTTGAAAGGCAGGAAGCCAACTTTGGCCTACTTCAAGATTTTTGGAAGCAAGTGATATGTCCTAAACAATTGGAAGCATCACTTAACAAAGTTTGCTGAGAAATGCTTTGAAGTCATCTTTGTTGGATGCAGTCATCATAGCAGAGCTTATAGGATATATATAATTCATTCCAAAATTATTAAAGAATCCATTAATGTGGTATTTGATCAATCACACATGATACTCGAAGAGCCTTCTAGAATTTCTGTCACAGGCTCTAGCTCCAAACTCAAAGAATTGAAGATATCAATCTCAGAAGAGGGAAAGGAACCCCCCCCCCCCTCATATTTAGTGGGAATAGATGTAGGGGGAGTAGAAACTCAAGCTGATGATTCCAAAGATGAAGACAATCAACCAGCTGAAGTGTAAGAAGCAGCACGCCAAGTTGAAGAGATCCCAGCAGAAAATAGAAGACTGGCCACTGCCATCAAGTTTCAAAGAAACCACCCACCTGATCAAATAATAGGTAACATTAATCAAAGAGTACAACTAGAAGCAGCTCAATGAAAGAAGCACTATTCCAGAGCTCCCTCTCAGAAGAAGAACCAAAAAAATTTGAGGATGCCAACAAAGATCCATTCTACATTTTGGCCATGCAAGAGAAATTAAATCAATTCAAATTATTCAAGGTCTGGAAACTAGTTCCAAAACCACATTGTCATAACATAATTGGATCCAAGTGGGTGTTCAGAAACAAACAGGATGAGCAAGGGGTCATAATAAATATAAGGATAGATTGATTGCTAATGGATATAGACATGAAGAGGGAATTGATTATGAAAAAACCTTTGCACCTGTGGCAAGGCTACAAGCAATCGGGCTCTTTCTTGCTTATGCAGCCTGTTGGATCTGTAGGCACCCTTAGAGTGGGTGAATAAGGGTTTTAAAACATTTAATATATTTTGATATGCTTGAAATAATAAGAGATTAAAATAGAGAGAAATCAAATAAAACAATTGAAATAAAATAAAAGACATGGTTTTATTAATATGAAATGAAGGATTACAAAACTTGATTTCTTATAACGCTAGAAATCGAAGTCAAATAATAAAATGACTTTATCGTTTTCTATCCCAACATATATCCCCACGATCCGGTGGCTATCCTTCCCCGGATACAGCCTCAAGCCACTCTAGCAAATCCTCCCTCAGATACAGCCTCAAGCACTCCATAGATCTACACCCTAGACCTAGTCGCCAACACGAGGCAAATTCCTCCCTAATTCCTACCCAGACCTAGTCCCCAACATGAGGGAAATTTTCTAAGCGATTACAAGAATGAAAATAACAACAATATTAAAAACTCTCTCTTGAAGAACTTCTGTAGTTGGAGATAAAAGACCGTTGTAGAATAAGCGTGGTTAATTGATCATCAGTCGAATGCGGCGTGTAGAAATCCTCCTTCAGAAACTCACGGAACATTGGGTGGGAGATCAACTCTTGGCAGTATATGGCTATGGAAATTTGGCACTATAACTCTCTCAAGGATGTGTGTTAAAAACAAGAGGAGAGGGGTCCTTTTTATAGCCTTTGATCTAGCGCCTGCACTATTGCTACCACCGGCGCAATCCCAGATTAGGAAACATTCTCCGCTTGCGTATTTTCATTCCAAGAAAACATTTCCAAAATTCCTCCTATGCTCCGCGCTACCGCCTGCGCTATCTGCTATTGCCTGGCGCTATCGCCTTCTATACTTGCCGCCTAAACTTGCCTAATCAGAGCTAGCGTCCGCGCTAGTGGCTACCGCCGGTGCTAGTGACCATGCTGGAATTTTGGCTTCAAACTTGGGGGCAACCTTCTTATGTTATCCTTGAGTCATATGGCTTTGTTTCCTGCACATTTAAACACACAAGATCAAATACACATAGGATTTGTTATTCTCATACCTAGGAGATGCGGAAGACCATGTTCCAACAAACTCCTCCTTTTGATAATAACAAATCCATTAATGATAAATCAAAGAATTAATAATATAACATGATGAAATCTACTTGTGTGTGTGTGAGTGACGACTTAGGATAATTGTCGATTTTAGTATTTTGAATTGCACCCCCTAAATACATGCTCCCCCTATGTGAATTCTCCCCTTATATGCAAGCTATCATCTTAATCGTTAATCATGTTAGTTTTTTCCAATTTAATAGTGTTTATTATTTATCATGTTAGTTCTCCCCCTTTTGTTATTAGGAAAAGTGGGTTAAGGTAGCAAAAGACAAATAAAGAGTTTTTTTTTGGAAAAAATAAGGCATGATCGAGCTTTTTAGAGGAACTGAAATGATAAGGAGTTTTTAGCATAACAATTTTCAAAGAAATAAATCAGTTTTTAGCATAAAAATAATATTTATGTTTAGAACAACCAATATAAAATTTACTAAGCAAGTCTACCGCTTGTTGAAAGAAAGAAATTTTAAGATTCAAGTGATGATACCCACAAAAGAAAAGACTTTAGATAATCGTGAAAGCGCAAGGTAAAAAATTATATAGTAATGATGCGTAAGACTTATAGAAATACAAGAAACATCTTTTTGTAATCATGATTATTCATAAGAAGAGATATGAGTTAAATTCCAAATAGAAAAGATGTTTTTTGTAAATCATGATTCATTTAAAATCTTTAAAGTTTGAAAATAACGTAACCAAGCATGAAAGAAGGATATCAAAAAGAAACTACTACAATGTTATTATAATTCACGAATTAAAAATATACCAATCATTGTAGAGAGCATGCTAGGTTATCTAGTGCATTTATATATAAACAGTATTATAGAATTTGCATTAGGTTCCAATACTCATGAGAAGAAGTGTTATGGAAGATAATAATGTGCACATAAGTGTATTTTGAAGAGAGTAAACAAATGATTTAGTCAAAAATACAAGACATGTGTAGCGTAAAGTGCACAATAAAACACAAATAATTCTACTTCCACACACATCAATGCACAAAGAAAATGTACAACTGCCAAGGTGCTTTGCACAAACAATGCTCATTAAGACTTATCAGGGTGCAAAGTAGTGCTTGGGGGATCACACACTTTATTCTCAATATTGATTTTTTGTGATCCAGTGTACTTAAGAATAAGTGGTGTAAAGAAAAAGCTTATGGTTTGCACAAGACACATTACTATTCTTTCCAAGGTGCTCAACCTCACAATGCATATTAAGGATTATTAGGAGATTCAAGTAGTGCTTGGTGGAGTTATCTTTGTCAATTTATTTTATGATTTTTGTTTTGTACAAAGTTCTCCGAATACACTTGTTTTGCAAACTAATGAAATTTTGAAAGCACAACCACTTTTCTTAATAATAAGAGTGCAAATAAAAGTATTGTAGGTAAGATACTTGTGCAAATTTAATTCATTATACAATAACAATACACAAGCAAACATTCTTAGATTAAAAGCTCATGTAGACTTTGCCAAAATAAGAGAGTGAATAAATATCATTATCAACCATAAAACATTTACTCATACTTAGAGGCATGCTAAGGTTGGTTCTAGACAAATTTTTCAATACAATTGATGCACATGTGATTAGATATATTAAAGCATGATAAAAATAATGTTCAAAGTAGTTTGAAAAGGATGAATTGCAACATTATAGAAGGTCTAAATGATAGATTAAACCATGCTTGATTTTCACAATAAAGTCCATATAGTTTTTTTTTTGATATTTTGAAAAATAATTTTGTTTAAAATTTGAACTCTTATAATTGAACTTGGACTTCCCGAGGTCTAACCTGTGAGGAGTTCGCACCGGTACTAGGAGATGTGATGGGGTGACATCCCAAATCTCCCTTTCGCACGATATATGTAAATAGAAAGTTAAGTTCAAAAAATAATTTTTGAAAATTCTTTGTTTTATATTTTTGTATTTGATTTTTGCATATAGAAATAGAAATCAGACAAATAAACAAAGAAAAGAAGAGAAACCAAATATTTTTTGTAACTTGGCTTTTGCAATTTGGTATTTTAATTTTTCAAAAATCAATTAAAGGCAGAAATGCAAAAAATAAGTAGTACATATAAGAGAACACATTTGTAGTGTTTTTTTTTTGAAATTTTAAAAATACAGAATATCAAACAGGTGCGCTAGCACTGCAAACAATACACTAAATTTTAGGATTTTGAAAAATCTAATTTTTGATATTGATTAAGTGTCTAAAGATTAGTTTCATGGAGAAATTTTAGAAGATTTGAAGATGTTTGGATATGTAAAAATTGCATAAAACAATTGCGTTTATGAATATGACTTAACCTGAAAGATCTAGCACACCTAATTCAAGTCGTAGTAATCGAAATCTTGCATCGGGAAGAGGTTTAGTGAATAAGTCAGCAAGTTGGGAGTCCGTACCAATGAAACTTACTTTTACATGCTCTTTCTTAATATGATCCCTAATGAAGTGATGGCAAACATCTATGTGTTGGGATCTAGAGTGGTGTACGGATTAATTGTAAGATTTATGACACTTTTGTTGTCACATTTGAGATCAATGTTTTTGAGATGAAAAACAAAATCCTCTAGAGTTTTGCTCATCCATAAAGCTTGTGCCCAACAACTCCCAAGAGCAATTTATTCGGCTTCCATGGTGGAGAGTACAATCAATGATTGTTTCCTACTAGACCAAGCAACTAAAGAGGGTCCTAAAAAATGACAAGTACCGCTAGTGCTTTTTCGATCAAGTGAGCATCTGGCATAATCAGAATCGGAATAGCCATGTAATGTAAATGAATCATTGTGCGGGTACCATAATCCTAATCTAAATGACCCTAATAGATGTTTTACCCAAAAATCAGCGATCTCTACGAGCTGACATTTTCAGGTATTACGGTATGCTCAAAGATCTGGGCCATTCTCGCTCCTCCGGGGGGGGGGGGTCTCGTCGAGCCCAGGCGGCCTCGCGCAGGAGGGAGGTCACCCCTTCTGGGCGACCTCGCGCAGGGGAGGTCGCCCCTTCCAGGCAACCTCGCGCAGGGTAGGTCGCCCCTTCCGGGCGACCTCCCATAGGAGGGAGGTCGCCCCTTCCGGGCGACCTCGCGCAGGGGAGGTCACCCTTTTCGGGCGACCTCACGCAGTAGCCAGGTCGCCCCTTCCGGGCGACCTCACATATGGGAGGTCTCCCCTTCCGGGCGACCTCGCGCAGGAGGGAGGTCGCCCCTTCTAGGTGACCTCGTGTAAGTGAGGTTGCCCCTTCCGGGCGACCTCGCGCAGGAGGGAGGTTGCCCCTTCCGGGCGACCTCGCGCAGGAGAAAGCTCGCCCCTTTTGGGCGACCTCGCACAGGAGGGAGGTCGCCCCTTCCGAGCAACCTCACAAAGGAAGAGGTCGCCCCTCCGGGCGACCTCGCGCAGGAAGTGGTCGCCCTCTCTTGGAAGACCTCGCAAAGAAGAAGTCGCCCCTTCTAGGCGACCTCGCGAAGAGGAGGTCGCCCCTCCTGGGCGACCTCACAAAGGGAAGGTCGCCCCTTCCGGGCGACTTCGTGAAGAGGAGGTCGCCCCTCCTGGGCGACCTCACAATGGTAAGGTCGCCCTTTCCGAGCAACCTCGCGAAGAGGAGGTCGCCCCTCCTGGGTGACCTCACGAAGAGGAGGTCGCCCCTTCCAGGTGACCTCGCGCAGAGGAGGTCGCCCCTCTTGGGCGACCTTGCAGAGGCAGGATTCGGCCCTTGCTGACTCCTTTTTATGTGATGACTTTTCAGGTGATTTCCTTCCCAGATAATCTCCTCAGGTCCAGACGATCTCAGCAGGTCCTGACGATCTCAGCAGGGCTAGGTGATCTCAGCAGTGTCAGATGATCTCAACAGGTCCAGGCGATCTCAACAGGGCCAGACGATCTCAGCAAGTCCAGGCGATCTCAGTAGGTCCAGACGATCTCAGCGGACTCAGTAGTAGGTCCAGACGATCTCGACGATCTCAGTGGTCTCAGCAGCAGGTTCGAACAATCTCAATAGGTCGCGATGATCTCAGCGGTCTCGGACGATCTCAACAGTTCCCGACAGCCCGTTACCTTTCAGATCTGCCCGTTCGGGCAGACCCCCATGCCTATAAATAGAGGGGTAGGGGTACCAGTTGGAGATCTATTTCAGATGTTCCCAGCTCTAGTCGGGAACTTGAGTGGTCTCAGTTTTTGGAGACCGCGGAGATCTTCCCATCTCCATTTCGGAGACCTCTCCACCTCTTTTTTAGGAGACCTCTTTTTCAAAACTTTCTACTCTAACCTCAGCTGTAACACAAGCTTTATATCAATAAAATTGCCCATCCTTCAGCTCAAAGTAACCGGCCACCCAATAGTCTCACCCACCGTCCTTCAGTTCGAGTGATTGTGGAGTTGGTACATATTTTGGTGCCAATAGAAAACACACGACCTTCATATTTTGAGTGGTTGGTGAACAGCAGTTGTGAGGAAGTTGCGGGATTCGACCTTAAATACACCAAAACTTCAAAAGGCCGTAACTTTTGATCCGGGTGTCGGAATTCAGAAATTCAAAGCTTGTTTGAACTGGCTCGACCTGAACTATCCAAAAATTGAACCGGGTTCCCCGTTCAGGAATTTTCAGCCCTCAAATTGATAAAATTTGACTCCATTTAGAAGTTATCGCAGTTTTTCTCTTTCGCCATTTCTTGTTTTCTGAGTAGCAATGGAAATACCTGGGGTTCAAGCCATTTTGAACGATGGTCTTACCCTAGAAGTTCTCCAGCTTTGAATAGAGCTCCGTTTGGAGCATCTTTGCCAAGATTTGGAGCGGTCCTGCCAAAAGAATGCTCATGAACTAAAGCAGATCCAACGATAATTGGATGCATTTAACCGAACTCTAATCACCATCACTCAGCAATTTCCTCCTCAATTGGCAGCTCTGATGCCTTCTCAATTAGTAACTCCCCCTACTTCAATGAGATTTTCACATCATGTTGTTCCTTTACGATCTCAAGCTGAGGAATCCTCAATTACTCATCATGACTAGCTCAGACTTGTTGCCCAAGAAGATCCAGTAAAAATGCTGAACTTTCAGGAGGATTGTGCTTACTTTTCGGCCCCTGCTAATGCGGCTTATTCTCCATCTCATACCTTTATTGTTGAAATAAAGAGACCTTCTCCCTTTACTAACAGAATTGAATGGGAGCCGATTCCCAATGGATTTAGAAGGCCTCATTTGCCAGTTTTCTCTGGAGGAGAAGACCCCATCAGCCATCTTCAAGTTTTTGAATCTGCTATGTCTTTAAGAGCTGTCTCAAATGGAATCAAGTGCAAATTATTGGCTTCATCCTTTGTCAGTCAAGCTAGAGAATGGTTTTTCAAGCTGCCAACTCAATCAATTACATGCTTCGCTGACCTTCGAAGAAAGCTTCTCTTGAGGTTCCTCACCTCCAAGAAGCATAAAAGAGGCCTAGCAGCTCTCTTTCAGATCGAGCAAGGAGATGATGAGACACTTGCTCACTTCATTGCTAGATTTCAAAGAGAAATACTTGAAATTGTTGAGGTTGATCAGAACTTGTATAAAATCACCTTAATCAATGGGTTGAAAGAAGGTCTTCTCAAATCTACAGTCAGCCGAAATATGCCCGAGTCTTATTGACATCTTATCTGAATAGCAAATCAAGTCATTGAAATAGAGTCAACAGACCCTGGCTTTGTTTTTTCTCGGACAACTCGAAAGCGACAAAGGAAATCTTTTTATCAACACCCTTCTTCGTCGCAAAACATTCCGCAAGATAAAGACTATAGATCTTATTCTTTTGCAAAAAATACATCCACTCAACCTCAACAGCAAGATGTATCATCTGAATCTCTAAGAGCTTGTCATATTCCATCTGACGATCCGAGAACACTTGAATTCAAAAGTTATCCAGAAAAGTATACTCAGCTTAATACTTCCATGAATTTTTTTCCAATTATTCAGAATGTGCCAGAGTTTAGAGGACCTCAGCCGATAAAGTCTAAGGCCAGAAATCACAACTAGGAACTCTTCTGCACATATCATTCAAAAATTGGCCATGATATAGAGGACTACCATGCCATCCAAAGATTGGCAAAATTAGCAAACCAATTATTGAAGGCAGGAAAATTACTAGACTATTTTTCTCAGTAAATGGATAATGACCTCTCCTCCAGCAGTGACAATGTCACAAAGCAAAGAGCTTCTCATTCAATAAAATCAGTGCATAGACTATGGATGAGATAGAATGTCATTTTGTTTCTTATTTTGGAAACCTCCCTTTTTGTTTTAACTTTTTTGCATCTTCTCTTTTCCACTATTACTTGTAATAAGAAAAGAAGAATGGGCAAAAACCTCGATAAAGCATCAGAGTCAAAGATTTTGCTTTTTGCAATTTAATCTTCAAGAAAACATATACAGCAGTAAGAGCGGACTCAGTTAGAAAGCACATTATAATTGGCCAGAGTCGTTTATCGTCAAAGAAGTTCTTAAAAATTGTGCATATCACCTCCAAATTTATGAAAGGGAAAAGCTATCTCATACTTAAAGCGAAGATGATCCCAAGCTTCTCTTTTCATCAAAACTTGTATTTTTATTTTTCTTTTATTTTTTCATGTTCCTTCTTTCAAGCATTGAGATGATGAGGTTGTAATCTCTTAAGGAAGCACCAAATAAGAATTGATTCAAAGGCTAGAATCCTGCCAAGGGAGATATCAACGGATTCTACTTCATCCTCCTCGACTTGAAGCTTGAGGTGTAAATCTGCCAGGACCACAGTTAGCGGGGAGTTTTCGCATCTGTGTAGCAGTAGCTCGCCAAGCTCGAGCTATGGATGTCTAGAATGTCGTGTCCTCGCTAACATCTGACATACCTCAGAACTAGGGGAGGTCGAGTAGAATGTTCAACTCTGTTATGCATTGTAAGAGGACATTGTTACAGTCTAAATGGTCTTCCAGGGAAAGCAATGTCGGCACAGCCTCCGCGGCATGACCACACCTGTCCTATGGATAATCCTTTTTCTATAACTCTTGAATACTCATTGGATTGTGGATAGCCAGGGATCAGTCAAAAACATCTATGACAGTCGTTTAAACCTTAAAGGGGCGGTCTGAAATTTGTGAGACCGCCAGTTCTAGCCTCTGTGTTTTCAGCGATCTCAAAATATGTTGAGACCACAAGTTTGATCTCCTCCAGGACTTGGATGTTTGAGATTGCTGGTTGAGTTCTCCATTTCTTTTCAGAAAGTGGTTTTCAGAGATTTAAATATGTTGAGACCACCAGTTTGATCTCCTCCAGGACTTGGATGTTTGAGATTGCTGGTTGAGTTCTCCATTTCCTAGAAAGTGGTTTTCGGAGATCTAAATATGTTGAGACTGATATAGATTTTGCGGTTTTGAAATTATGCGAAGGTTAAAGATTTTTCTCCAAAACTATATTCGATTAAGGCAAGTGTACCTTATCGTCTATAGTATAGGATATTTAGGAATATCAAGGTCGTATTCCACGGGGCGCGTTGATTACTTCTACTTTGAGGAAAATCACCATTATCTTATCGACGAAAATTTGAGGTTTTTTTTTGCTTAACTAAAATTAAAACTAATTGCAAGCTAAATGAAAAGATCAAACATTGCATGAAAGGAAAGAGAAATTGACATTGCAAGCAAGGAAGAAATTACTTAAGGAGAAAAAGAATATGAAAGAGGAAACTAAATTTTTTATTGAAAATCAAAAAACTATTACAAGCCTTAATTTAAGAGTGCAAAGCTAAGAAAAATGAAGGTTACAAGCTTAAGAAAACTAGTACATGAAAATTTAAAAACATTGCATGAAAAGAAATAAGAGAATATGAAAGCTAAAGAAAAGATATGAACAAGCACTTGAAAAACTCACTCTCAGCTCTAACAGCACCTCCCCCACTCCAAAATTCTGAACCCTGGACTCAAGAAGAGCCTCTGAATTTATAGGCAAAAATTTCAGATTACACGCCCTCGGTCACGGGCGTGACCAAGGGCGTGACTGCACAATTCACATCGGATCAGACAGCGGCGTGGGCTTTCTGGATGGCGCGATGAAAAGTGGCATGTCACGGGCTTGACATGTTGGGTCACGACCGTGACTTTGGATGGCTTCATTAAATGCAGCGTGGGCTGGAATTCGGCGCGGCGGCGAAGCAGAGATCATGCGGGCAAGTCACGGCCGTGACATGTGGGTCACGGGCGTGACTAGGGTTGACTTCTGGACAGCATCTCCACATCTCGATGGCAGCCAGCTGGAAGATTCTAATATTACACGTCCCTAGTCACGGGCGTGACCGAGGGCGCGACTCGCTGTGGACTAGCTCAATTGGCGCAACATCGAGTCTGGACTGATCTTTAGGCTACACGCCCTTGGTCACGGGCGTGACTGAGGGCGTGTACTTGTCAATTTCTCCAATTTGTCCCAAAATTCTGCAAAAATTGAAATTAAGCTAAATTAGAAACAGAATTTCAAAATAAACACTTATGACCAAGAAATGACATAAAAAGGAAAATACAAATTAAATATTTACAAAATTTTATATTAAAAAGTTATAAAAATACTACTTATCAAATACCCCCATACTTGAGGTTTTGCTATTCCAGAGCAAAAGTGTGAGACATAATTTATAAGACATCCTTAAAAATTTTTAATTTAAAACTAAAATTTCATTTAACCAAAAGTTAAATTAATAGTAAATTCAAGGGGGAGTTAAGTCCTAAATTATGATGATGATTTGAAAAGAGGAAAAATGTTTAGGCAAGAACTTCTCAAGAAAATTAATTAGTTTGACAAAATTGTAGAAATTAGAAAACTAAATTAAATTAAAATTACAAGAACTCTACCTTAAAAGAAACTTAAGGAAAAGTAAATTACTAAATATTGCTCTCTCCATAATTTTCAACTAAAACTAGAATAATGATAATTGGCTAAGGGGGATTTCATAAAATTTGGCATAAGAAGAGATATTTTTGAATGGAGGAAATGGAATTTATCCTCATCATGAAATTTTTTTTTCTTTTTTTTTCTTTTCTAATAAAAACCCAAAATATATATGTTTAGTAGTAATGAATTTTATCCTCTTACTCCATGCCATATAATCTTTTAAATGATTTTGGGTGCAAATGTTTAGGGAATAATGAATTTTATCCTCTTATTCCCATGACATATGATCTTTTACAATACTTTTTTTATGCCATCAAAGGGGTAGGGTAGAGAAAATAAATTTAGCTAACTTTAAATATTTTGAGAGCAAATTCTAGTAAAATTAAATTTCCTAAGATCTAAAAAGTTAGAAGAAAATATAATTGAAATTTAACGAGGTTTAGGAAATTCACTACAAAAAGAAGCCATTTAAAAATAAAAAGAGAAGTCATGCTAAATAAATTCTCTAATCAATTTAAAATCATAAGATGATTCTAAAATCAAGATTACCTCAAATTTAAAATTAACAAACTATGATAAGCAAAATTTTAGCCAATTAAAAACATAAATATGCTTATAAACATTCTCAACTAGATTTCTAAGAAATCACAAAAACAACAAATAGGAGAGGTATAAGATTTAAATTTTTTGTATTTTAAGTTTTTTCATATATTTTTTTTGAATTTTGATATTATTTTTTGATAAGAAATAAACAAAAACATATACTAAAAAGCTAACAATTTTTTTTGTTAATTCTTGGACTTCCCGAGGTATACCCCGTGAAGGGTTCTCACGGTACTAGGAGGTGAGATGGGGTGAGGTCCCAAACGTCCCTTTCCAAGATTTAAATTTTTCTATTTTCTATTTTTTTTTTTGAGTTTTTTGGGTTTTACAAGTGCTAAAATAGAAGAAAACATAAGAAAATATATTTTTTTTTGTTTTGAAAATTTTCCAATTTAACAACTATTTACAAAGAACTATTTACACCCCCATACTTAAAGTTAAACATTGTGCCCAATGTTTAAAACTAAGTATGAAGTAAAGGAAAATAAAGTGCAAGACAAAACAAAAAGGAAATGCATGATAAAAGAGAAGGAAGAAAGAGAAAGGGCTTCCCTGATTTTTTGAAGTTTGCGCGGGGAAGCGACGATTACCTACAAAATATGTTAAAGAACAAGAGAAAACAATAAAAAGATAACTTTGGGGTGCCTCCCAAAAGCGCTTTGTTTAAGGTCGCGTAGCTTGACCCACTTGCCGATCATATTATAGGTTGAAATACAATCGAATCACTCTTTTCATTAGTTAACTCTCCCGGAAGATATAATTTAAGGCGGTGCCCGTTAACTTTGAAGGTACCTTTTTCCGGGTTGGAAATTAAAATTGTCCCATATGACCAAACCTCTTTAACAATAAAGGGTCCGGACCATCGGGATTCTAGTTTTCCCAGAAAAAGGCGAAGGCAGGAATTATAAAGGAGGACGAGATCGCCCGGCGAAAAAGTTTTTGGAAATTTTATATGCTTATCGTGATAAAACTTTGTTCGCTCCTTATATAATTATTGCTCTCATACGCATTCGCTCGCCACTCATCTAATTCGTTCATTTGGAATTTTCTTTGATCTCCCGCTAGAGTGGAATCAAGGTTTAAAAATTTAAGCGCCCAAAATGCGCGGTGTTCTAATTCGACCGGAAGGTGGCAAGCCTTGCCATAAACCATTCGATACGGTGTAAAACCGATAGTAGTCTTGTATGCCGTTCGATAGGCCCATAGCGCGTCATCGAGCTTTATTGCCCAATCCTTCCGATTAATAGAAACTGTTTTTTCTAAAATCCATTTTAACTCTCAATTAACAACTTCGACTTGGCCGCTCGTTTGTGGATGATATGCGGTGGATAATTTGTGTGTGACACCATATTTAGCTAAGATTTTTGTAAATTGAGTATTGCAAAAATGGGTGCCCCGATTAGCGCGCGGTGTGCCAAATCGAGAAAATAATTTTTTTTAAGAAATTAACGACGACTTGCGCATCATTGGTGGGGAGAGCTTGCGCTTCTGCCCACCTCGATACGTAGTCGACCGCCACTAGAATATATTTAGTTGAAAAAGATGGAGGGAGAGGACCAACAAAATCGATACCCTAAAGGTTGAAAATTTTTCATTCTAAGAAAATGTTTTGGGGCATCTCATCCCGGCGAGAGATGTTCCCCGACCACAGGCAGCTGTCGCAAGTACTCACAAGGGTGTGAGCATCTTTGAAGAGTGTGGACCAATAAAAGCCCGCCTCCAGCACCTTCCTCGCGGTTCGGTTCGAATGATAATGACCACCGGTTGGTCCCTCATGATAATGACGTAAAATTTTAAGGCCTTCCTAACTTGAAACACATCTTCTCACAACCTGGTCTGCTCACACACAGAATAAAAAGGGGTCCTCCTAGAAGTAATTTTTTAAATCAGAAAAGAATTTCTTCTTTTGCTGACTCGAGAATTCTTTTGGCAGGACCCGGGCAACTAAATAGGTAGCCAAATCCGCAAACCAGGGGGTAGAAGATGAATTAATATTTTCGAGAGCTAGGAGGCGCTCTTCGGGAAATTTATCGTTAATGTCGGCCTCTATTAATGCTTCTGAGGAGGGATTTTCTAAACGAGAAAGGTGATCGGCCGCCAAGTTTTCGGCTCCTCTTTTATCCCGGATCTCTAAGTCAAACTCCTGCAAGAGGAGGATCCATCGCAAAAGACGAGGCTTGGTGTCTGATTTACTCAAGAGATACCTAAGCGCGGAGTGATCAGTGAAGACGATAACTTTTGAGAGAGTGATATATGACCTAAACTTATCGAAGACGAAAATGATTGCTAGAAGTTCCTTCTCGGTCGTGGTGTAGTTTACTTGTGCCGACGTGAGTGTTTTGCTCGCATAATAGATCGGGTGAAAATATTTACTCACACGTTGGCCAAAAACGGCACCAACCGCAATATCACTCGCGTCGCACATGATTTCAAAAGGGAGCGACCATTCTGGGGCGACTAGAATCGGGGAGTTTATAAGTTTTTCTTTGATAAGTTGAAAGGCTAAATGGTATCCATCGTTAAAAAGAAAAGATGATTCTTTCTCGAGAAGATGGGTTAACGACTTTGTGATTTTGGAAAAATTTTGTATAAAGCGTCGATAAAACCCCGCGTGGCCTAGGAAACTCCTAATAGCTTTTACGTTTGTTGGAGGGGGGAGCTTTTCAATTACTTCAATCTTGGCCCTATCGACCTCGATCCCCTTGCCCGAAATTTTATGGCCAAGGACTAGTCCTTCCTTGACCATAAAATGGCATTTCTCCCAATTTAGCGCTAAATTTGTATCCTCACATCGCTGCAACACGCGCTCGAGATTTTTTAAACAGTTTTCAAATGAACTCCCGTACACGGAAAAATCGTCCATGAATACTTCCATCACCTCCTCCACTAACTCGTCAAATATTGCCAGCATACATCTTTGGAATGTAGCTGGCGCGTTACAAAGACCGAATGGCATCCTTCGATAAGCGAAGGTGCCAAAGGGACAAGTGAAAGTGGTTTTCTCTTGGTCGTCGGGCGAAATCGGGATTTGGATGTATCCCGACAAACCATCGAGAAAACAGTAGTAGGAGTGACCCGAGAGGCGCTCTAAAATTTGGTCGATAAATGGTAGAGGGAAGTGATCCTTACGGGTGGCATCATTTAGTTTTGATAGTCGATGCACATACGCCAACCCGTAACCGTACGGGTTGGGATCAATTCATTATTTTCGATCGCGACTACCGTGACACCACCTTTCTTTGGCACGACTTGTACTGGGCTAACCCAAGTACTGTTCGATATCAGGTAGATGATTCCCGTGTCCAGAAGTTTTATAACTTCGGCCTTAACGACTTCTTTCATGTTCGGGTTTAGTCATCGTTGAGGATGGACTGAGTTGCGGGAATTTTCTTCGAGAAATATTTTATGAGTGCAGAAAGATGGGTTTATACCCTTAATGTACGATAATTGCCACGCAATTGTGTGGCGGTGGTTTCTTAAGACTATAGTCAACTCAGAAATTTCTGAGTTGCTAAGATCGGATGAAATGATGACGGGTAGCTTAGACTCTTTTTCCAAAAACAAGTATTTAAGGTGAGGGGGGAGTTGTTTCAACTCTAATTCGTGTGGTTCTTCATAAGAAGTCTTGATTTTTAATTTTTCTAAAAGTAATGGTTCGGGTGGTGTGGGGTGAGAAACTTCTTCTTCATCATAAAAGAGCTCTACGGGCTTAGAATCACTACGCTGATGAAACTAACTCGAGGGATGAATCGAACTCACAACACTCTTCCAAGTAAAAACACAAATTGTCATTTTCTAGCGTGTTCCGCATAGAGGAATTCATTCCGAAAGTAACTTCATCGTCTCCAACCCGTAGGAGGAGCTTTCTGTTACTTACGTCTATAATAGCGCGGGAGGTGACAAGGAAGGGACGGCCGAGTATGAGGGGTACTTCGGCATCCTCTTCGATGTCAAGAATGACAAAATCCACCGGGAAGATGAATTTGTCAACCTTGACGAGCACATCCACCACTATTCCTATCGGATATTTTAAAGAACGATCCGCTAATTGGATACTCATTCGAGTGGGCCTTGGATTTCCTAGACCTAGCTTTTTGAACAAAGAAAACGGCATAAGGTTGATGCTTTCTCCAAGATCCGCTAAGGCGTGTTTTAATAACAAATTGCCAAATAGACATGGGATGGAAAACCGTCCCGGGTCATTTGCTTTTTTAGGCAATTTGTTGAGTACAACCGCGGAGCATTCCGCGTTTAAAGAAATATGTGAAATATCTTCTAACTTTTTCTTATTGGAGAGCAACTCCTTAAGATATTTCGCATATTTAGGCATTTGTGAGATAGCCTCGCAGAAAGGTACATTAATATGGATTTGTTTTAAAACATCTAAAAACTTTTTATAATTTTTTTCGGCGCTTTCATTTTTAAATTTAGATGGATACGGAATATTAGAAGTAGGAGCGCGCGAATTAAAAATAGAAGTGTGCAGAGCTATCTTAGAGGGCAAATTCGAAGATGAATTAAAAGTAGGAGGAGGAGGAGAGGAAATGACCTTGGGTTCGTCCTATTTTTGAACCACCTCCTTCTCGCTTCGGAGTGTAATCGCGTGCGCGCTCTCCTTTGGATTTTGCTCGGTATTCCCCAGTAGTGCTCCTTGCTGACGCTCAGAAATCATCTTTGCGAGTTGGCCCACTTGATTCTCTAAATTTTTGATCGATCCGGTAAGGTTCCGGATGTTCGTTTCATTTGTAGCAACATATTTTGCAAAAACCTCTTCAATCGAAGAGAGTTTTTGTTGTTGCGGTGGAAAACCGGGTGGATTAAAATTTTGAGAAATCAAATTTGGAGGCGGAGTTAAGTTAAGAAGTTGATTAGGGGGAGGTTGATTTAAATTCATAGGACACTGAGCATTTCCTTGATTGCTCCATGAGAAATTCGGATGATTCCTATAACCCACATTGTATGTGTTGTTATACGGAGCGTTGTTGGGGTTATAGGAAGGCCGAGGCGGATTTCCCATTGTTTACCCAGAAATCGGCGATCATCTCAAATTAGCTGTCCGAGCCCTGGCGGTCCCCCATCGCCCGAGTGGTCTCGCTTTTTCTTTCCTCGTAAAGGTCGAGCTTCGTGCCCCGCACGACTTTTCCCCCGGAGGGTCGACCCCTTGGGCGACCTCGCCTCCGCGAGGAGGAGATCTCCCCTTGGGAGATCTCCCCCCGTGAGATCGCCCTTTGGGCGATCTCCCCTGTGAGGAGGTCGCCCCCTTGGGCGACCTCGCCTCCGCGAGGAGGAGATTGCCCCTTAGGCGATCTCCCCTATGAGGAGGTCGCCCCCTTGGGCGACCTCGCCTCTGCGAGGAGGAGATCGCCCCTTGTGCGATCTCCCCCTGTGAGATCGCCCCTTGGCTGATCTCCCCTGTGAGGAGGTCGCCACCTTGGGCGACCTCGCCTCCGCGAGGAGGAGATCGCCCCTTGGGCGATCTCCCCCCGTGAGATCACCCTTTGGGCGATCTCCCCTGTGAGGAGGTCGCCCCCTTGGGCGACCTCGCCTCCACGAGTAGGAGATCGCCCCTTGGGCGATCTCCCCCCGTGAGATCGCCCTTTGGGTGATCTCCCCTGTGAGGAGGTCGCCCCCTTGGGCGACCTCGCCTCCGCGAGGAGGAGATCGCCCCTTGGGCGATCTCCCCCCGTGAGATCGCCCTTTGGGCGATCTCCCCTGTGAGGAGGTCGCTCCCTTGGGCGACCTCGCCTCCGCGAGGAGGAGATTGCCCCTTGGGCGATCTCCCCCCGTGAGATCGCCCTTTGGGCGATCTCCCCTGTGAGGAGGTCGCCCCCTTGGGCGACCTCGCCTCCGCGAGGAGGAGATCGCCCCTTGGGCGAACTCCCCCCGTGAGATCGACCCTTGGGCGATCTCCCCTGTGAAGTCTCCCCTCTGAAATCCCTGTTTGTGTGATCTGTTCAGGTGCACCAGGTCCAGACGATCTCACCAGGTCCAGACGATCTCAGCAGGTCCTGACAATCTCAGCAGGTCCAGACGATCTCAGCGGTCTCAATAGCGGTCTCAGGCGGTCTCAGTAGTTCTGGGCAGCCCGTTACCTTCCAGATCTGCCCGTTCGGGCAGGCCCCTGCGTCTATAAATAGAGGGGTAGGGGTACCAGTTGGAGGACTTTTTGGAGAGCTTCAGTCCCAGCCAGTGGTTTGAGCGGTCTCAACTTTGAGTGACCGCTGAGACCTCTCCGATCTCCCTTCAGGCCCCTTTTTCTTCATGTTTTATGATGTTTCTTTCATTCTTTCCTGTTGTAACCTCAGCTGTAACTCAAGCTTTATATCAATAAAATAGTATTTCCTCCAGTTCAAAGTAACCGGCCACCCAACAGTTTCACCCCCCATCCTTTAACTCGAGCGAGTGTGGAGTTGGTACCATTTTTGGCACCAACACCCATATAGACAACATGTTCTTCAATTAAAACGTTATTAGCCCAAGGATGAGTGGCGGAGGAAGCAGACATCTCCGCCACTTACTTTGTTAAGCGCTCAACTTGTAAAGCCAAATTCGCGTTAGCGTCTATTTCAAAAATTCCGGCCGGCTTATTAGGCCGCGCTCGGGGCATGTTCCATTGGTACGCATTTGTGGCCATCTCTTCAAAAAGCTCTTGAGCGGCGATCGAGGTTTTATTATTTAATGTCCCCCCGGCGGCCGCATCAATCATTTGCCTAGTTTGGAGATTTAAGCCATTATAAAATATTTGCACTTGTTGCCAAGTGACAAGTGCGTGGTGAGCGCATTGACGCAAAAGATCCTTGAAGCGCTCCCATGTGTCATAGAGAGTCTCCGAGTCAATTTGCATGAACGACGAAATATTCGTGCACAATTTAGCGGTCTTTGAAGGCGGGAAATATTTATTGAGAAATTTTTCCGCCATTTCGGCCCATGTAGTGATGGATCCCCTAGGTAGGGAGCCCAGCCACTGCTTGGCCTTAGACCGCAAAGAAAAAGGAAAAAGACGTAATCGAATGGCGTCATCGGTGGCGCCATTGATCTTAAAAGTGTCGCAAATTTCAAGAAAGTAAGAAATATGTGAATTTGGATCCTCGTCTGGTAGACCATCAAAGGTCACCGATTGTTGCACCATTTGTATGATGCTGGACTTGATCTCAAAATTATTGTTCGCCACCGTGGGGCGAACAATACTCGATTGTGTGCCTTCCAAATTTGGCCGCGCATAATAGGACATGGTCCGTTGCGCGTCCTCATTAGGATTTGGCTCATTAAGATTAGGAGGATTAAGATTATGATCCATATTCGCTGTGTTAGTGTCCCCGAACGACTCTTCAGATTCTACTTGATTTCCCTGATCACGAGAATGGCGGTGCCTCAAAAGGGTTCGCTCGATCTCCGGATCAAAAGGAAGAATCGAAGTGCTACCTCGGGTCATACACTAAAAAGAGAAGAAAGGAAGAAGATTTTTTTTTTTCTTTTTGAAATTTAAAAAAGGCAAAATTTAATAAAAAGAAGCATGATAAAATTAATAGCTATCATCTTTTCAAAATATCCACGCAAAGTCCCCGGCAACGGCGCCAAAAACTTAATATAGATTTTGCGGTTTTGAAATTATGCGAAGGTTAAAGATTTTTCTCCAAAACTATATTCGATTAAGGCAAGTGTACCTTATCGTCTATAGTACAGGATATTTTGGAATATCAAGGTCGTATTCCACGGGGCGCGTTGATTACTTCTACTTCAAGGAAAATCACCATTATCTTATCGACAAAAATTTGAGGTTTGTTTTTGCTTAACTAAAATTAAAACTAATTGCAAGCTAAATGAAAAGATCAAACATTGCATGAAAGGAAAGAGAAATTGACATTGCATGAAAGGAACAAATTACTTAAGGAGAAAAAGAACATGAAAGAGGAAACTAAATTTTTTATTGAAAATCAAAAAACTATTACAAGCCTTAATTTAAGAGTGCAAAGCTAAGGAAAATGAAGGTTACAAGCTTAAAAAAACTAGTACATGAAAATTTAAAAACATTGCATGAAAAGAAATAAGAGAACATGAAAGCTAAAGAAAAGACATGAACAAGCACTTGAAAAATTCACCCTCAGCTCTAACAGCACCTCCCCCACTCCAAAATTCTGAACCCTGGACTCAAGGAGAGCCTCTGAATTTATAGGCAAAAATTTCAGATTACACGCCCTCGGTCACGGGCGTGACCAAGGGCGTGACTGCACTATTCACATCGGATCTGACAGCGGCGTGGGCTTTCTAGACGGCGCAGCGAAAAGTGGCATGTCACAGGCGTGACATGTTGGGTCACGGCCGTGACTTTGGACGGCTTCATTAAATGCAGCGTGGGCTAGAATTCGGCGTGGCGACGAAGCAGAGATCACGCGGGCAAGTCACGGCCGTGATATGTGGGTCACGGGCGTGACTAGGGTTGACTTCTGGACAGCATCTCCATGTCTCGACGGCAGCCAGCTGGAAGATTCTAATATTACACGCCCCTAGTCACGGGCATGACAACGGGTCACGGGCGTGACCGAGGGCGTGACTCGCTGTGGACTAGCTCAATTGGCGCGGCATTGAGTCTGGACTGATCTTTAGGTTACACGCCCTTGGTCACAGGCGTGACTGAGGGCGTGTACTTGTCAATTTCTCCAATTTGTCCCAAAATTCTGCAAAAATTGAAATTAAGCTAAATTAGAAACAGAATTTCAAAATAAACACTTATGACATAGAAATGACATAAAAAGGAAAATACAAATTAAATATTTACAAAATTTTCTATTAAAAAGTTATAAAAAATACTAATCAGAGACCACCAGTTTGATCTCCTCCAGGACTTAGATGTTTGAGATTGCTGGTTGAGTTCTCCATTTCTTTTCAGAAAGTGGTTTTCGGAGATCTAAATATGTTGAGACCACCAGTTTGATCTCCTCGAGGACTTGGATGTTTGAGATTGCTGGTTGAGTTCTCCATTTCTTTTCAGAAAGTCATTTTTGGAGATCTAAATATATTGAGACCACCAGTTTGATCTCCTCCAAGACTTTGATGTTTGAGATTGCTGGTTGAGTTCTCCATTTCTTTTTAGAAAGTGGTTTTTAGAGATCTAAATATGTTGAGACCACCAGTTTGATCTCCTACATGACTTGGATGTTTGAGATTACTTGTTGAGTTCTCCATTTATTTTCAGAAAGTGGTTTTCAGAGATCTAAATATGTTGAGACCACCCGTTTGATCTCCTCCAGGACTTGGATGTTTGAGATTGCTGGTTGAGTTCTCCATTTCTTTTCAGAAAGTGGTTTTCGTAGATCTAAATATGTTGAGACCACCAGTTTAATATCCTCCAGGACATGCATGTTTGAGATTGCTGGTTGAGTTCTCCATTTCTTTTCAGAAAGTGGTTTTCAGAGATCTAAATATGTTGAGACCACCAGTTTGATCTCTTCCAGGACTTGGATGTTTGAGATTGCTGGTTCAGTTCTCCATTTCTTTTTAGAAAGTGGTTTTCGGAGATCTAAATATATTGATACCACCTGTTTGATCTCCTCCAGGACTTGGATGTTTGAGATTGTTGGTTGAGTTCTCCATTTCTTTTCAGAAAGTGGTTTTCGGAGATCTAAATATGTTGAGACCACCAATTTGATCTCCTCCAGGACTTGGATGTTTGAGATTGCTGGTTGAGTTCTCCATTTCTTTTCAGAAAGTGGTTTTCGGAGATCTAAATATGTTGAGACCACCGATTTGATCTCCTCCTGGACTTGGATGTTAGAGATTGCTGGTGGGATCTCTAGAGTTTTATTCAGAAAGTGGTTTTCAACGATCTTAAATATTTGAGACCGCCGGCTGGATCTCCTCCAGGATTTGGATGTTAGAGATTGCAAGTGGGATCTCCAGAAAATTTTCAGTTTTAGAAGAGATTTTGGCAATCTGATGTATTGGAGACTATTAACTGGGTCTCCTCTGAAAATCTTTTTTGACTGACAAGTGATTTAGGACATTTATGTTCATCAGCTGAGAACCTCTCATATTTATTTCAGGCGGTCTGGAGAAATTAAAACCACAACATGAACGTTTATCTGCTCAAGTGATCTGAAGTATACCAAGGCTTTTCTTGAGATCTTTTTCTATTTTTTAGTGGGAAGACGGTCCGGGATTGTTGGAATCATTGATAAATCAATCTTCTAACATGAATCCATCAAATATTTATCATTTTTTCCACAAGAAGGGGCGGTCTGAATTATTTGAGACCGCCATTCATCCCTTAAAGATCATTCAAATTGGACTACAGAGTTCAAGATTATCATAATTTGGTTTCGTATTTAGAATCCCTTGAGAGCTGATGATCGATATTTACAAGTAGTTCACATCAGAATTATTTCATAACAAATCAGCTTCAAATGGCCAAACCTAATAACTTCTTAAAAGGCGTTTTGACAACCAAAAGACCATCATTCTTAATTATCAATTGAAATTCAAATATGAACAAAATAAGTTTCTCATCCATTTCAGATCGATTGATCGGCAACAAGTTGTCTCAGGTACCTGTCATATCTTTACTTTTTCACATATCTGTTCAACATACCTTTTCGCATACGGAAATAGGTGCTCACTGGTTCTCCTCACGTACTCATGTATTATATCTTTTTCCTATACCTATTCTGACCATTCTTTCGCAAAGATAGGCAGGTGCACACATTTTCTCTTCAGGCACTCGCTTAAAACCAAGTGTTCGCAAGTCTTCTTAAGAAAAGAAAAAATATTCGCAAGCACGCCTGGCGGTAGGATGTTCGCATATGTACTTGCACTTTTGCATCACACATGCTCTACTATAACAGGAAAGGTAGATCGAGATTCTCGTGGGTAAGTTTTATTTTTTCGAAGTTTTTTCAAAAATTAAAAAAATGTGGGGATTATGTTTTACCTAGAAATCGGCGATCTCTACGAGCTAACATTTTTAGGTATTAAGGTATGCTCGGAGATCCGGGCCGATCTCGCTCCTCCGGGGGAGGGGGGGTCTCGTCGAGCCCGGGAGGCCTCGCGCAGGAGGGAGGTCGCCCCTTCTGGGTGACCTCGCGCAGGGGAGGTCGCCCCTTCCGGGAGACCTCGCGCAGGAGGGAGGTCGCCCCTTCCAGCCGACCTCGTGCAGGAGAGGTCGCCCCTTCCGGGCGACCTCGCGGAGGAGGGAGGTCGCCCCTTCCGGGTGACCTCACGCAGGAGGGAGGTCGCCCGTTCCGGGCGACCTCACGCAGGGGAGGTCGCCCCTTCCGGCGACCTCGCGCAGGAGGGAGGTCGCCCCTTCTGGGCGACCCCACGCAGGGGAGGTCGCCCCTTCTGGACGACCTCATGCAGGGCAGGTCGCCCCTTCCGGGCGACCTCGCGTAGGAGGGAGGTCGCCCCTTCCGGGCGACCTCGCACAGGGGAGGTCGCCCCTTCCGGTCGACCTCACAAAAGAGAGAGGTCGCCCCTTCCGGGCGACCTCGTGCTAGGGAGGTCGCCCCTTCCGGGTGACCTCGCGTTGGAGGGAGGTCGCCCCTTCTGGGCGACCTCGCGCAGGAGGAAGGTCGCCCCTTCCGGGAGACTGATGCGCAAATCTAACACACTGCTATAGGCGGTAGTAAGACTGCGACACGAAATGGCAGTGTACCAATCGTTCAAGTAATATAAAACTAGGAGCAAATCCCCGAGTATCGATCTCGAAGGAACACTGTAAGGTGGAGTTAACTTTCGAGGAGGGACTTGAGATCGAAGTCCTTTAGGTCGGGTGAAACATGAACGGGATGGATTGGTGTATGGAAAATAAACGAAAACAACTACTCAACTACTCCTATGCAGGCCTTGAGCGAACTACTTTGCTAGGCGGGATGGAAACTACGTAGGCCTTGAATGCACTACTTCGCAAGGGCGGATGGACGAGTAGGCAAGCAGATGGAGTGGTAAGTGCTGAATCGAACTCTGCAGGCCTTGAGCACGCTGCTTCGTTAGGCGAATGGATTACACGGGCCGCTATGCCATGCTTCACACGGCGGGTGGACGATAAGGCTTGCGGATGGAATGGTTCACACCGGCGGGGTCTAGGTGGATTACACGGGCCGTTAGCACCGCTTAGCTTGGCGGATGGAAGAGTAGTCTTACGGAATGGAAGAGTAGGCTAGCGTAATGAAGTGGAGGGTGATGATGGATGTGGATGGAGAATGGATGGGGGCGCACCTCATACACACATATGAACAAAATAATCTCATATAAATGAAATAAGCATCATAAATCATAGTTCAAAGTGCCATTATCAAATATAGAGAAATATAGCAGTTACAACTACCAATACAAAGAAAGAGAAAGTTAGGAATTGACCCAATATGAAGCCTTGTCGAAGATTCACAGTTGGAATCGCTGGGTTGTCAATCCGCGTCCAAGCTCGGTCTTCAACTGCGTCCGGGGTAGAGAAGGCTGTCACTACCTTCCAATGGCCCGTCTTCTTCGTGTCACAATCCAGTCGCACAACCAAGCTTCCTTCTCCTTGGATAATGGTGGATGTAGGGCTAGATCCATCTCCTTGGAGCTCCAGAATGATGGAGGAGGCCTAAGGGGGCGGAGAACCTGCGGAAGGGGCGAAAACGGCGGAGCTCTTGGGTGTGGGAAAAGAATGTCGATCTATTAGGGCAGATTATGTAGCTTAAATAGAAAACTGGTCAAGAATTGGTCACGCACGGTCGAACGCACGACCGTGCGTGAATCGTGCAATATTAATTAAGAATAACGATAGGAAATTTTCTCAATCATAAATTTAAACAAAGAGTTTTCAATTAAGCTCATCTCTCTCTTTTTTTCTCTTTTTTCACTTCTTTTTCTTTTTCTCATTTTTTTTCTTTCTATAGTGATTTCAGCAAATTTTCAAAGATGCACATCCATACTTTCACATTGTATTTCCACAATCAACACCACCAATTTAAAATTTAGACAAAGTGCTTGCATCTGGGTGTGCGACTAGGATTGGAGTTTAGGCTTTGGTGAACAATAGTGGAGCTGAACAAAAAGAATGGGGTAGGCACAAAGGGGCTAGCAAGGGTAGACGATATCAGGAATGGCACAAAGGCTCAACCGGGCCAAAATACGGCCTACGTCATTCTCACGCACTAGAACTATCCTATGCCAATGTTTCAAGAATCGCTTGGGGCAAGTTCTAGCCACCGAGAAAGATTCTCCTTTCTCCCGACTCAAGCAATACGAGTCTAGCGATCATTTACACACATCCCTATGCTACCGTTTGATTCACACCGGGTTCACCATTTGAGTAGAGTAAACAACATTTACACTAATAGAAAAATATAAAACCATAAGTATAAAAAGAAGTCTAATCAACACAAATTTCTATGCAACCGAGCACTCGACTAGGAGCACTATTGGAGTCAACATTTTACTCCGCTACATAGTCCTAAGCCATCACCTAGACTTTCCCAAATTTGCAGAAGAATTAAATTGAACTCAGAGCATGCATACATATGAGTACGCTCTCAAGTGGGTGTTGTGGTGTGCGGTAATGATAAGCAATGATAAATAAATGAGATAATGTTACTTCTAGTATGCAATGCAACATGTGCGTGCACAATGGGTAACGAGAAGCACCTCTCCCCCAGACTTACTCTAAACAATCCAACACAAGATATAACCTTGAAATTCAAAATGAAGTCTAGGGAAATAGAGTACCCAATGCTCAGTAGTGAGCATACCAGAAGATTGGCGTGTAAACCAAGAAAAAGTAGCATCATCCGCCATCTAGACCTGCAGGGGTGAGCTCCGCAAAAACAAAAGAAAATGTACAAAGCAAAATGAAATACAACTAACTAAACTAAAATAGATGAAAATAAAAATGCAAGAAAAGGCAAGATAACTACTGGGGTTATTGTCCTCCCAGCACGACTTATTTAAATTTAAAACAGTTCTAGCTAATGGGTCTATGAAAAAGGAAATGCACAGGTAACTGTTCTAATATGCGTGTCGGTAGCGGGTACCGATACGGTGATAGAACAGTCACGCCTCTACCCGAATATAAATAATACCTGCTCGTCACAGGTAGAGGGAATAAAAAGTAAGAAGAGGAGGAATCCTCACTCAACTCAACAAAACTATCCTTGCCCAGCAAGGTGTCGTCTTCATGGAGGTGGCAGGAGGAAAAGGTAATGAGTGGGGTTTCCACTATGGAGGGGGAGTCAATGTCCTCAAATATGAGGTTACGCTCCTCATTGACTTGAGCACAATGCTCCAAGTCCTCCTGAAGTACCTGTGAAGATTTAACCTGCACAGGCTCAGATGAAGAAGTGGGTCCAAGAAATAAAAGAGAGGAATGACTTAAATAATCAAAAATCGGGGGAGTGGTCTCGGTCTCACTCCCAGCAGGATCCAAACATAGATCACTATCATATCATATGAATCATATCGAGGGGAATCCGGGAGTTCAAGGTCCTCAGTGGTGAGGTGGACCTCCTCGTCCAATAAGGAATTGCAAACCTCCTCATCAAGAAAGGAATCCTCCTCATCCCACCTTGGCGCATCATCGTGTTCCAAGAAGTCACACTCCCCACTGGAGAGAATAACATCCTCGTCCCACTTTTACGCAACCTTAGGCACCGAATGAACCTCCTGCACAACATCATCAACCAACTCACAAAGAATAGGAGTAGAAAATTCTTGCAAAGAAGGCGGAGGAACAACAGTAATAACATCATCAGGGAAAATAAAAATAGGTTCCTCCGGGGGTGAATCCAAAAGAGGAGATGGAAGTAAAGGGAGAGGAATCTCCACCACGTCATCACACTGAGCAGTCAAAAGTCTGATGGGAATATCTGCAGAAGTCCTCCATAGACAAGGTGGTACTATGAACTCATCATCAGAATCAGATGGGGCAACCAAATGAGAGGTGGATGGAATGACACGGATATCCAGTTCGTCATCCATCTCCATCTGGCGTTGGAATTCCGAATAGTCTTTCAACGCATGCTCGGTGCTACGACAACACAGACATAATTTTCTATTCCTCGTCAGTCCTTGCGGGGCCGGTGAGAAATATAAAAATGATGGAAGTGGTGAAGATGAGTGACCATAAGACTTGGGTACAGTGTATGAAGTGCCGTAGGAATACGATGTTCCATGCACTGAACCACGAGAGTTATGCCCACCATCTTCATTAGGGCACTCATCACTATAATGACTAGCATCCCCACACCATTTGCAACGTATATTCAGATAAGAAAACATGGTGCAAAGGAAGATTTCACCAAACAGAAATATTTTACGCAAGAATTGATTATACAGAAACAATAAAATTAAAAACCTGCTTTTGAAAAATTGCAAATAAAGATTAGAAACAAAAGAATTAAAAGATGTTACTTATATATAAAAATACATAAAATGGTATAAACAAGGGGAAAAGGGTTTCTATCTCTTGTCTCCCTCTCCAGAAAACTCACACGTCTGTGTTCCCCGACAACGACGCCAAAAACTTGATGCGCAAATCTAGCACACCGCTATAGGCGGTAGCAAGACTGCGGCTTGAAACGGTAGTGTACCGATCGTTCAAGTAATATAAAACAAGGAGCAAATCCCCGAGTATCGATCTCGAAGGAACACAGTAAGGTGGAGTTAACTTTCGAGGAGAGACTTGGGATCGAAGTCCTTTAGGTCGGGTGAAACGTGAACGGGGTGGATTGGTGTATGGAAAATAAACGAAAACAACTACTCAACTACTCCTATGCAGGCCTTGAGCTCGCTGCTTCGCTAGGCGGGATGGAAACTACATAGGCCTTGAACGCACTACTTTGCAAGGGCGGATGGACGAGTAGGCAAGCAGATGGAGTGGTAAGTGCGTAATCGAACTTTGCAGGCCTTGAGCGCGTTGCTTCGTTAGGCGAATGGATTACACGGGCCGCTATGCCACGCTTCACTAGGCGGATGGACGAGAAGGCTTGCGGATGGAATGGTTCACACCAGAGGGGTCGAGGTGGATTACACGGGCCGTTAGCACCGCTTAGCTTGGCGGATAGAAGAGTAGTCTTACGGAATGGAAGAGTAGGCTAGCGTAATGGTGATGAGGTCGACCCTCCTGGGCGACCTCACAAAGAGGAGGTCGCTGTTGGAACATGGTCTTCCGCATCTCCTAGGTTTGAGAATTACAAATCCTATGTGTATTTGATCTTCTGTGTTCAAGTATGCAGGTTTACTAGGTCCACATGACTCAAGGAGTACACATGATGACTGCCCTCAAAATTGAGGCCAAAATTCGAAGAGGCTCACTAGAGCCGGCGGTAGCAACTAGCGCCGGGCGCTAGCATTGATGAGCGCGTGTCCGGGAGCTGTTATGGAAGACGCTAACGCCTGGCGGTAGCGGATAACGCCGGCGGTATCGGTGAACACAGAAGGAATGAAAGCCTCGTTGTCGCGGATTAGAGATCCTGCCGCGCAAGAAGTTTCTTAATCAGGGATAGCGCCGGCGGTAGCTACTAGCGCTGGCGGTAGCATGGAGCACAAGAGGTATGGAGCAATAGGTTGCCGCAGATGGAAGATTCTGTCGCGCAAATTGTTTCTTAATCCGGGCTAGCTCCGGCGGTAGCGCTAGCGCCGGCGGTAGCGCTAGCGCCGGCGGTAGCGCTAGCGCCGGCGGTAGCGCTAGCGCCGGCGGTAGCGCTAGCGCCGGCGGTAGCGCTAGCGCCGGCGGTAGCGCTTGGGCTATAAAAGGACCCCCTCTCCTCTTGTTTTCGTACACCAATTGCATACACCTCAGAGAGAGAGAGTACTAGAATTCCAGAGGCCTATCTTGGCCAAAATTTGAGGTCCCGGCGAAGCTCTGCCAACTTCTGAAGGAGGATGCCATCACGCCGAAGCCAGACGAAGTCCGCTTCGACAAACGCTGATTCTACAGCGGATCTTCGCCTCCATATTCACAAGTTCATCTTAAGGGAAGTTTTTATTATTTTTTTTGTCTTTCTTTGTAAACGGTAGTGAAATCGTCTCGTGTTGGCGACTAGGTCTGGGGTAGGACTTAGGGCTGAAAATCGCCTCGTGTTGGCGACTAGATCTAGGTTAGGTCTAGGGGGTGCTTGAGGCCACATCCGGGGAAGGATTGGCTAGAGCGGCTTGAGGCCGAATCCGGGAAGGAGGAGGCTAGGGCCACTGGTTCGTGGGGAAGCGAGTCGGGATAGAAAACGAAAAGAGCTTTTATTATTCGCCTCCGATCTCTAGCGACATTGAGATCAAGTTTTGTAATACTGATTTAATATCAATAAAGCTTGTCTCTCTTTTTGTTTTACTTGTCTTCTTATTGCAATATTCCAAAGTTTTCTAAATAAAATATAAAGTTTTTGAAAACCCTTATTCACCCCCCCCCCTCTAAGGGCGCCGACCGATCCAACAAGTGGTATCAGAGCGGTTTTGTTTCAATCGGCTTAACAACCGGGAACAATGGCGTCTCATGATCTCGCTTTTCCTGAGGGTCAAGGAGTTAGTCGACCACCTCTCTTTACTGGGTCTGATTTTAACTACTAAAAAAATTGAATGATGTGTTTTCTTATGACTATGGATGTAGAAGTATGGAACATGGTAGAAGTTCGGTACTCTCCTCCTACAAATGTAGTGGGAGAAGCGACATTAGCAAAACCTAAGGATAAATGAGACGACAACGATAAACTAAGGTGTTAAAATAATGCTAAAGCAATGAATGCCTTATATTGCGCTTTAAATAGAACTGAGTTTAATAGAATTTCTGCATGCACTACTGCTTATGATATTTGGAATCAATTAGAAGTAACTCACGAAGGTACATCGCAGGTGAAAGATGCAAAGCTGTTTCAACTGGAATCTGAATACGAGAAATTCAGGATGGACACGGAAGAGGACATCAACTCCATGTACACTCGCTTCACAAAGATTGTCAACGCATCAAAGGCACTTGGAAAGACCTACTACGACGGGGACTTGGTGAGGAAAATTCTTCGTTCCTTACCCCCAAGGTTCAATCCGAAGGTGACAGCCATCTCAGAGTCGCACAACTTAAGAACGGTCCAGATCGAGAACCTCATTGGGAATCTCAAAACCCATGAGGTAGAACTGCAAATTCAACATGAAGAATACAACAAAGAGCCGAAGAAAAAGGCGTTGGCACTAACATCAAAGAAGGAGTGCACCGAAGAGGACGATGATGATGAAGAAGGACTCCTAGTGAAGAACTTCAAAAAGTTCATCAGGAATCCAGAAAGAAGGAACACATTCAGAAAATTCTTCCAAAAGGACACTCGACGAAAGGGGTCTTCCTCTTCATCGAGGAAAGAAAAAGGAAGCGATGACGAAGAAGAAAGGCCGCCTCCAGAATGCTATCACTGCAGAAAAACCGGGCACATTCGGAGCCAGTGCCCAAAATACCAAAAGGAACGAAAAGAACAAAAGAAAATAGAAGAAAAGAAGAAAGTGCTGAAGGCCGCCACTTGGGATGACTCTTCCTCTGAAGAGTCAAACGAATCTGAGTCAAGTAGCGAGGAGGAAGCAAACTTGTGCTTGATGGCCAAAAGCGACGATGACGACACCAGTGTTCTTAGCGACACTGAGGTATCTCCTCCTACTTTTGAAGAACTTTATGATAAATTTGTTTTACTAAATCTTGAAAATGAATCTATTATAATAGAAAATTGTAAGGTCACAAAAAAAATAGTTTCTCTTGAAAAAAGAAAAGTCTCATGTAAAGAATGTGAGCACTCCATATTTAATTTAAAAGAACTTGAAGTATCTCTCTCTAATGCCCTCTCACAAAACAAAATTATTGCAAAAGAGAAGGGGGACTTAGAGAGAAGATTGAAAGCTTCTATATTATAAATTGAAAAGAACAAAAAAGGATTTGAAAACAAATGTGTTATGATTGTTCAAGAAAATACATCTTTTAAAAAACAAAATCAAAATCTCAATTTAGCCATAACCAAATTCGGGATTGGTCAAAAATCCCTCGATATGCTTCTGGGTAATCAATGCTTTGGGTCTGGAAAAATCACACTCGGATATAAAAGTGAACACTACCGCCCGTCGCTAGCTACTAACGCCGGCGGTAGCTCTAAAGTTAAAAAAATTTCTAGTCTTTCTAATGTACAAACATCATCCAGCAAGAGCAACATAGAAACTCAGAAAAGGGTCTCAACCCCCTTTATTTCGTGTGCTAATTATCTTAAATTTGGACACACGTCTGGCTCTTGCAGGAATATAATAAATCAGCGATCATTAAAACAAATCTGGGTACCTAAGAAATCCACTTACTCTATGGGTGGTACCTCTTGGGTATCTGGGTCTTTACTCTCATCCTCTTTCTAGATTTGCAGGAAGGCTAAGGAAACAGAAGACGTGTGGTATTTGGACTCAGGCTGCTCCAAACACATGACGGGCAATAAAGCAAAATTCCTTAGCCTAGAAAAGAAGAAAGGAGGAATAGTGACGTTTGGCGATAACGGTAAAGGAAGGATCATGGGAATTGGTACAGTGGGTAACGCATTTTTTCTTATATCAAATGTGCTTTATGTGAAAGGATTAAAACATAACCTAATATCTATAAGTCAACTTTGTGATAAAGGTTTAGACATACTTTTTTAATCTTCCACTAATCTTTGCAAGATTGTTAATCCTAAAACAAAAGATATGTTATTAACTGCACCTAGAATTCATAATGTTTACATAGTTTCATTTCATGATCTTTCTAAATCTTCTATAAAATGTTTTATAACGAAAAATGATGAATTAGAATTATGGCATAGACGCTTAGGCCACGCTAGTACAAAGCTCATCTTAAAACTAGCAAAAAGAGAATTGATTAGAGGATTGCCTAAGTTAAATGGAAATTTATCTTCATTATGCCCTCCATGCCAAAAAGTCAAATTTACTAAGTCATCTTTTAAAAGCAAAAATGAAATTTCTACATCAAAACCTCTGCAATTAATTCATATGGATCTTTTTGGTCACGTTAACACTGCAAGTCTTGGTGGTAGATTATACACTTATGTTCTCATAGATGACTATTCTAGATATTGTTGGACTTTATTTTTCTCCTCCAAATCTGATGCGTTTTGCGAATTTTCAAAATTAAGTACTCGCATTCAAAATGAATTAGATTTAAAAATAAAATGCATTCGCTCAGATCATGGAGGTGAATTTGAAAATGAAAATTTTAAATCTTTTTGTGACATGTTAGGTATTAAGCATGAGTTCTCTGCTCAACGCACACCTCAACAAAATGGTGTTGTAGAACGGAAAAATAGGACAATACAAGAACTTGCACGCACAATGCTATCTGAATATAAATTACCTAAGTATTTTTGGGCAGAAGTTGTAAGCACTGCATGCTATGTAATGAATAGAGTTATGCTTCGCCCATCATTAACTCTCACACCATTTGAACTCTACTATCAAAAGAAACCTAACGTATCGTATTTTAGAGTATTTGGATGTAAATGCTTCATTCTTAATACAAAAGATTCTTTAGGAAAATTTGACGAAAAATGCGATGAAGGAATATTTCTTGGTTATTCTTCAACTAGTAAAGCATATAGAATATTTAATAAAAGATCAAGCAAGGTTGAAGAGTCAATTAATGTCAGATTTGATGAGTTTGTTCCATGTGCAGAAAATCTCCCTACAGGTACCGATGATGAACCTTTGCCATCCTTAGAGCACGACGAAGAAGAACCGTCCAAAGAAGAGGAGGAGAAGCCAAAAGAAGATGAATATGTACCTCCAAGCATTCTAAACTTCTCCAAAAATCATCCAAAGGAGATAGTCATTGGTGAACCTTCTACTGGGGTAAGAACTCGGTCCTCTCTTCATGAAACATTTTCAAATATTTGCTTTGTGTCTGAAATTGAACCTAAAAATGTTTCCACCGCTTTAAATGACGAATTTTGGTTTTTGGCAATGAATGAAGAGTTAGGACAATTTGAAAGAAATAAAGTTTGGAATTTAGTAGAAAGACCATCTAATCATCCAATTATTGGCGTAAAAAGGATTTTTAAAAATAAGCTAGATGGTGAATCTAGGATTGTAAGAAATAAAGCACGCTTAGTTGCTCAAGGCTATTCACAAATCGAGGGGGTAGATTTTGAAGAAACTTTTGCACCCGTAGCTCGCTTAGAATCTATACGAATATTTTTGGCATTTGCGAGTTTTAAAAGAATAAAATTATTTCAAATGGATGTTAAAAGTGCTTTTTTAAATGGGTTCATTAAAGAAGAAGTTTATGTAGAACAACCCCCCGGTTTCATAAATGAAAGATTTCCAAATCATGTTTACAAATTAGAAAAAAAGCACTTTATGGTTTAAAACAAGCACCCCGTGCCTGGTATGATCGTCTTACATCATTTTTGTTAGAGCACGGTTATGTTATGGGAAGTGCAGACAACACACTCTTCATTAAGCATAAAAATAACGAATTAATTATTCTACAAATATATGTTGATGATATCATTTTTGGATCCACTAATGAAGAGTTGTGTAATGAAGTAGTCTTAATAATGAAAAATGAATTTGAAATGAGTCTTGTAGGAGAACTATCATATTTTCTTGGTTTTCAAATTTCACAAAGAAATGATGGTATTTTTTTTTGTCAATCAAAATATGTTCACGATATGCTTAAACGATTTGGATTTGAAAATCTTAACCAAGCCTCTACTCCTATGAGTGCTTCCTTACAACTAGGAAAAGATGAATCTGGAATTTCTATTGATCAAACACTATATAGAGGAATGATAGGTTCTCTTCTTTATTTAAGTGCATCTAGACCAGATATTATATTTGCCGTATGTTTATGTGCTCGCTTTCAAGCCGATCCAAAAGAATCTCATTTAAAAGCGGTAAAACGTATTTTTCGTTATCTAATTGGGTCATCTAAATTAGGATTATGGTACCCACATAATGATTCTTTCACACTCCACGGCTATTCTGATTCGGACTATGCTGGGTGTTCACTAGATAGAAAAAGCACTAGCGGTACGTGTCATTTTTTAGGACACTCTTTAGTTGCCTGGTCTAGTAGAAAACAATCTTCGGTTGCACTATCCACCACGGAGGCCGAATATATCGCACTTGGTAGGTGTTGTGCACAAGCATTATGGATGAGCCAAACACTAGAGGACTTTGGATTTCATCTCAAAAACATAGATCTTAAATGTGACAACAAAAGTGCAATAGACCTCACGTATAATCCTGTACACCATTCTAGATCCAAACACATCGACGTTCGTCATCATTTCATTAGGGATCACATTAAAAAAGAAAATGTAAAAGTAAGCTTCATTGGGACAGACTCTCAACTCGCTGACATATTCACTAAACCTCTTCCCGATGCACGATTTTGTTTATTACGACTTGAATTAGGTGTCCTAGATCTTTCAAGTTAAAACATGCTCACAAATACAATTTTCTTCATTTTTCACCATCCAAAACATTTCCAAAAATTCTGCAAATTCAGCATGGAACTACTATTGGGACACCTAATCAACTTCCAACATCAAAATTTTCAAAACCTTAAATAATCACTTACTATTTCCGTGTTTTTAAAATTTCTGTGTTTTTAAAATTTCTAAAAATTCCTAAAAATATTTTGATCTATATGTACTATTTAGTTTTGCACATCTGTTTTTCTTTTCTTTTTGAAAAATCAAATACAAAAATAGAAAAACAAATTACAAAAAAAAATATATGTTTTTCCTTTGTTTGCTTTTGTTGTTTCCTTTGTTTAAAGTTCATCTTTTTACAAAAATTAAAAAAAAAAATTACTAAAGCAAAAATTACAAAAATCTGCTTTTATTTGCTAAAACCAAATACAAAAATATAAAACTTTAAAACTATCAAAAAAACTCTATGATTTTTTCTTGTAAAATCAAGCATGATTTAATCAACTATTTAGAAATTCTACAATGTTACAATTTTTCTCTTCAAACTACTTTGGACATTGTCTTTCTTCATGCTTTGATATATCTATTCAAATGTGCATCAATTATAGTTTAAAAGTTGTGTAGGATCAAGCTTAGCATGCCTCTAAGTATGAGAAATGCTTTATGGTTGATAATGATATTTATTCACTCACTTTTTTGTGGGCATTGTCTACATATGCATTTAATCTAAGAATGCTTGTGTATGTTTTGTATTAGTACAAATAAATTAAAATTGCACAAGTATCTTACCTACATTCCTTCTTTTGCACTCTTAAACATTAAGAAAAGTGGTTATATTTTTTTCTCATAAAATCTATTGATTTGCAAAACAAGTGTATTCGGAGAACTTTGTACAAAACAAATTTATAAAATAAATGACAAAGATAACTCCACCAAACACTACTTGAACCTCCTGATAAGTCTTAATGAGCATTGTGAGGTTGAGCACCTTGGAAAGAATAATAAAGTGTCTTGTGCAAATCAACTCTTTCTTTCAAAAATAAGAAAAACCACTTTCTCTTAAGTACACCGGATCACAAGTCTCAAAATTCAAAATAAAATATGTGATCCCCCAAGCACTACTTTGCACCCTGATAAGTCTTGATGAGCATTGTGTGTGCAAAGCACCTTGGTAGTTGTACATTTTTTTTGTGCATTAAAGTGTGTGGAAGTAATCTTATTTGTGTTTTATTGTGCTTCTTACTTTACATATTACTTGTATTTTTTGATTAAAACATTTGTTTACTCTCCTCAAATTTACACTTATGAGCACTTCATTATCTTCCATACCACTTCTTCTCATGAGTATTGGATCCTAATGGTAATTCTATATTACTTTTTCTTTCTGAAATGCACTAGATAACCTAGCATGTGTTCTACAATGATTTTGTATGTTTTTGAACATAAGAATTAAAGTAACATTGTGGTCATCTCTTTTTGATAAACATTATTTCATGCTTGGTTATTCTAAAATTTAAAACTGCACAACGATTTCCAAAAACATCATTTTGTGTGATCCTTACCTCATATTTTTTGGATTATCATTACTATTTGCTATAAGTCTTCCGCATCTTAACCATATAAGTGTTTTTTTACCTTGCGCTTTCATGCTTATTTCATATCTTGTATTATTTGCATCATCACTTATTCTTAAAAATTCCTATCTTTCATTAAGTGATAGATTTCCTTGGAAACACTTTTTATTGGTTACTTCCAACATAAAAATCTTTTATGCTAAAAACTCTGAAATTTTGTAATAACTCTGATCTATTTCATTAAAATACAATTCTAAATCTCCTTATCATTTACCTAAAAAGCTCGATCATGCCTTATCTTTTATTTAAAAATTTTTAGTGCTTTGTCTCCCTACCCACTTTTGCTAATAACAAAGGGGGAGAACTAACATGATAAAATACAAAAGGGGGAGAACTAACATGATAAATATATAATCCGCTATCAAGATGCAAACCCAACATGATTGATTAAGTTGATAACATATATATTAGGGGAGCATTCACTTAGGGGGAGCATGTATTTAGGGGGAGCAAGTCTAACATGCTAGAATCAATTATTATCCTAAGTCATCACTCTCACACACACACAAGTATAGTTTCATCATGCTTATCTATTATGCTTTGATTTATCATTAATGGATTTATTATTATCAAAAGGGGGAGTTTGTTGGAACATGGTCTTCCGCATCTCCTAGGTTTGAGAATAACAAATCTTATGTGTATTTGATCTTGTGTGTTCAAGTGTGCAGGTTTACTAGGTCCACATGACTCAAGGAGTACACATGATGACTGCCCCCAAAATTGAGGCCAAAATTCGAAGAGGCTCATTAGCGCCGGCGGTAGCAACTAGCGCCAGGCGCTATCGTTGATGAGCGCGTGTCCGAGAGCTGTTATGGAAGGCGCTAACGCCTGGCGGTAGCGGATAACGCTGGCGGTATCGGTGAACACAGAAGGAATGAAAGCCTCGTTGCCGCGGATTAGAGATCCTGCCGCGCAAGAAGTTTCTTAATCAGGGATAGCGCCGACGGTAGCTACTAGCGCTGGCGGTAGCATGGAGCACAAGAGGCATGGATCAATAGGTTGCCGCGGATGGAAGATTCTGCCGCGCAAATTGTTTCTTAATCCGGGCTAGCGGTAGCGCTAGCGCCGGCAGTAGCGCTTGGGCTATAAAAGGAGCCCCTCTCCTCTTGTTTTCGTACACCAATTTCATACACCTCAGAGAGAGAGTACTAGAATTCCAGAGGCCTATCTTGGCCGAAATTTGAGGTCCCGGCGAAGCTCTACCAACTTCTGAAGGAGGATTCCATCACGCCGAAGCCAAACGAAGTCCGCTTCGACAAACGCTGATTCTACAGCGGATCTTCGCCTCCATATTCAGAAGTTCATCTTAAGGGAAGTTTTTATTATTTTATTTGTCTTTCTTTATAAACGGTAGTGAAATCGCCTCGTGTTGGCGACTAGGTCTGGGGTAGGACTTAGGGCTGAAAATCGCCTCGTGTTGGCGACTAGATCTAGGTTAGGTCTAGGGGGTGCTTGAGGCCACATCCGGGGAAGGATTGGCTAGAGCGGCTTGAGGCCGAATCCGGGAAGGAGGAGGCTAGGGCCACCGGTTCGTGGGGAAGCGAGACGGGATAGAAAACGAAAAGAGCTTTTATTATTCGCCTCCGAGCGACATTGAGATCAAGTTTTGTAATACTGATTTAATGTCAATAAAGCTTGTCTCTCTTTTTGTTTTACTTGTCTTCTTATTGCAATATTCCAAAGTTTTCTAAATAAAATATAAAGTTTTTGAAAACCCTTATTCACACCCCCCCCCCCCCTCTAAGGGTGCCGACCGATCCAACAGTCGCCCCTCCGGGGCGACCTCACAAAGGGGAGGTCGCCCCTTCTGGGCGACCTCGCGCAGAGGAGGTCGCCCCTCCTGGGCGACCTCGCAGAGGCATGATTTGGCCCTTGCTGACTCCTTTTGTACGTGATCTCTTTTCAGGTGATTTCCACCCAGACGATCTCCTCAGGTCCAGACAATCTCAGCAGGTCCAGATGATCTCAGCAGGGCCAGGCGATCTCAGCAGGGCCAGATGATCTCAGCAGGTCCAGGTGATCTCAGCAGGGCCAGACAATCTCAGCAGGTCCAGGCGATCTCAACAGGTCCAGACGATCTCGACGATCTCAGCAGTCTCAGCAGCAGGTCCAGACGATCTCGACGATCTCAGCGGTCTCGGGCGATCTCAGCGGTCTCGAACGATCTCAGTGGTCTCGACGATCTCAGCAGGTCTCGACGATCTCAGTAGCGGTCTCGGGCGATCTCGACTGTTCCGGGAAGCCCGTTACCTTTCAGATCTGCCCTTTCGGGCAGACCCCCATGTCTATACATAGAGGGGTAGGGGTACCAGTTGGGGGAACTTTTTCAGGTGTTCCTAGCTCTTGTCAGGAACTTGAGTGGTCTCAGTTTTTGGAGACCGCGGAGATCTTCCCGTCTCCATTCCGGAGACCTCTCCACCTCTTTTTTAGGAGACCTCTTTTTCATACTTTCTACTATAACCTCAGCTGTAACACAAGCTTTATATCAATAATATTGCCCATCCTACTCCTCAAAGTAACGGGCCACCCAACAGTCTCACCCCCCCCCCCCGTCCTTCAGTTCGAGCGATTGCGGAGTTGGTACATTTTTTGGTGCCAACAATATATATTGATGAGTAGTTTTTATGCTCATCCTTTAGTATAGTTTAATATATTTTTAATATGAAATTTTATAAATTATATGAATTATATCATATAAATCTTTCCATTTTTGATTTCATGAACTAACTTAAGCTTTTTCTGTATTTTTCAGGTTTTCTGGGCACTTTGACCAAAATTGTCAAGAACACGCCCAAGGTCACGGGCGTGACCTGGGGCGTGACAGCCTAGATGTGTTCCAGACCCAATTCCGCCACCCCAGGTGCATTTTGTGAAAATTTGCCAAGTACATGCCCCAGGTCACGGGCGTGACCAAGGGCGTGATCCGATGTCACGACCGCGACCCGCCACCAGCAGCAGAAGAGCAATGCCACATCAATTAAAATTACATGCCCTCGGTTGTTGGCGTGACCGAGGGCGTGACATCCAGTCATGTGCATGACTCGTCCCACGCTCTTTCCCGCCAAAAGCTTCCCGCCAGCAGCCTGTTTTGAAGAGTACACGCCCTGGTCACGGGCGTGACCTAGGGCGTGACGCGCACGTAATGCCCGCAATTACTCCAGAAGGTGCCCTCTCCGCTGCTGCTTCGATCACGCCCCTTACACGCCCTTACACGCCCTTGGTCATGGGTGTGACCAAGGGCGTGTAACACCAAATTTTTAGCTATTTAAAGGGAGCTTCTCCAGATGATCAGGGACGAATTTTTTGGAGTTCTAGTTTTAATTTGTGCACTGTTTTCTCATTTTCAAGTCCTTGTACTTTTCTTTCTAGTGCAATTGTAAGTTTCAATTCATGTACGTTTATTTTCTAAGTGTAACTTTCATTTCAATAGCTTGTAATCTCAATTTCTTAGTTTTTAATTTTCATTTTCAAATCAATAAAATTAGTTTTCTTAACTTCTTATTCCCCTCTTATTTTATCATGTTCTCTTTTATTCCTGCTAGAGGGGTTCATTATGATAAAGCAAGTTTTAGGGGTTTTGATTCTAGAGCGAAAGTTTGATTGATCAACCTAAACTCAGTTGAGCGTATCCTCGAGAGAGGTACGCTTATAATTTGGGAACCTCCATGGTCAAGTAATTTTTTTAAGAGAATTAGAAGTTTTATTTCTTGTATTTATTTTTCGAGGTGATTCAAAGATCGGGTGCTAGCTTTTAACCATCAAATTAATTCTATTAGTCTTTCTAGTTTTTACTATTTGCAACCCAACTCCAAATTTCTAATTCATAAAATAATAGAGATTTTCCGAAGTAAAAGTATTCAACCGCCCCGAGTCTAATACGACCTTGGTTTTATACCCTATACTACTTTCGATGCGGTACACTTGCCATTATCGTTTGCGAATATAGTTTTTTGCATCAAGTTTTTGGCGCCTTTGTAGGGGAACTTTTAGGTTGATATTTTGAAAAAACAAAATATCTATTAATTTTATCGTCCTCTTTCTTCTCCTCATTCTCTAAATTTTTTTAAAAAAAATCTTAAAAAGCGTAATTTAAATTCTCAGAAAGTGAGATTTGAGCTTGAACTCCCATTGCATCTACTAGTAGCTTGTGAACCCTTCACAGGGTAGCCCTCGGGAAGTCCGGGACTAACTTAAACCGCTTTTTGAAAAAAAAAATTATTATATATTTATTTTTAACTATAATATAATAAAATTTTTATAATAATTTTAATATTTCCTTCTTCACCTTTTTATCCTTATCGCCTCTAAATCTCTTTCTCTATTTTTCTTTTCTCTTAGTTTATGACCCGAGTGATGACGTGGCCCCTCCACCTATCCTTGATGATGATCCAGTTGTCGAGGCACAACGACACAAAGATTTTAGGCGCCATGAAGACGCTAACGGAAGACGGCGTTACAAACTCCGCCCGCGGCATGCCTAGCCCGCTTGAAGACTTTTTTAAATTTACGTAGTTCATTTATTTTATATATTTGCGAATATAAAATTATTTCATATTGTGGAAATAATTTTATATTCAGTGTGCACTTGTTTTATTTTCATTTCATGCATTTGAACTTTTGGGTTGCATCTAACCGTTCGGATGGCGGAGATTCAATCGCCAACATGAACGGTTGTTTATTTTTGTAAACTCCTATTTAAGGAGGCCTTGATGAGAGTGGTAATTAGAATTGAAGAATCCTAAACATAATTTTCACTTTGAAAATTTCAGCCAAGAGGAGTCTCCCCCTTACCGCCGCCCCTAGGTGTGTAGCCTTCCCCTTCTTGCTTCCTCCATCTCGACGGTGCGACTCCAACGTGGCTTCCTTCGGTGCGACTCCTAGGAAGAAGGTTGCAGCCCCATTCGGTGTGAAACCGGTGGATCCGTGGAGAGAGTGATTCTCCCACAATATCTTGTGTGTTTACTAGATCCGGGTTGGGTAACTTCTCCCCTCCATCATGTGTTTTCTTTCTTTAGATTTGTGGAGAATGAGCAACCGTCTTATCCGCGATTTTAAATACTCTGTTTGTAATTTCTGAACTTGATTTCATTGCTATCGAATCTCTTTATTCCGTATCGGGTGGGTCCAATTTGCTTGAGCGGATCTTGGCCTATAGCCTTGATTTTGCTATCAAAAAGGATTGGCAACCTTTATGTTAATTTTGGGGAATAATCCGACTCTCTTCTGATCGTCATTTTAGAGTCGATCATTCCTCCCCTTGTGGTGAATGTGTTGCTTTAGATGCGAACATATTGCGACGATAGATGCTTGTGTAGGTGCGATAGATCTAGGTGTGAAAGACGTAGTGAGGCATTTTGTTCGTGTCAATTCTCTAAATCTCGGACAACCCTACATCAATTTGGTATCAAAGTAGGTCGTGTCAATTTTTTAATTGATACAACCTTGATATTCATTTCCGTGGCGCAAACTAATAAAAAAAATCAAATCAAAAATTTTTTTTTCCTGTGGTCTGCGAATAACAGGCTAAAATCTTTATTTTTCGTCAAAATTCAAAAAAAAAACAAAATTCTGGAAGTTCTCACTGTTAGTCACATCCTGAAAATATTTTTTAGCCAATATATTTCTTTTTGATCTGCACTACAAAAATTCACTAATCATAATTTTGTCCAACACTGTATGACACTAGGCTCGGAACGGAGTATAACACACCTTCATCGTCTAGGATGGCAGCGAATTAGCACGGGGATCGTAACGCTGGGGCTATAGTGGGGTTACGTAACGAGATGACCGAACTTAGGAGTATGTTAGCGCAAATCCTTCTGAATCAAGGAGGGCCGCCACCACCACCCGTTAATGCGGGGCAGCCCAACCGGTGCCAACAGGCCCATGATTCAGATTCCAATGGGGACACTCCTCGAGTGTCCCCTCAAGAACCCCTCCCCGAGCGTGGCTTTGACATTACTAGGGCCATTAAGATTAATGCCCCCACATACGATGGCTTGGGAGATCCCCAGATCTTCCTTACCTAGATTGTAGACATGGAGTGCTATTACGAATGGCACAACCTTACGGACCCCTAGAAGGTCCAAGTTGCCAGGATGAAGTTAACGGGTCGTGCGAAAACTTTTTGGCTGAATGAGGAGCAGAGATTAGGAGCCGGGCAGGGAGACCCACCTATAGGTTGGCCGATGATGAAGAATTTGCTAACCGATCAGTACGTCCCTGCGTACCATCGAACACAGATGTTCGATGAGTTGGCCACCCAGCGGCAGGGCTCAAACTTGGTAGCTGAATATATGGGAGATCTGAAGGACCGTATGGTGCGTTGTGATCTTAGGGAAGTTCCTGAAGTTACCCTATCAAGATTTTGTAAGGGGCTTCACCCCGATATTCAACGGAAGCTCCTGCACTATGGTCACACCGACCTGAACATGACTTTCAATGCCGCCCTCGACATTGAAAAGCATCTAGCCTCGAAGGCCCACTCCCGTTATTCCCACACGAAGAACAAGTCCACTGTTGGAGCGTCTTCCTCCACATATCCGGACAAGGGAATGTTTAGGTCTTCCGAGTCAAAGTCTAACACTAATAGAAACAATAGGAATCCCCCGAGTGAGCGTGTCCCCATAGGGAAGGTTAGCAAGGCCAACACTACATGTTATTCTTGCGGCATTCAAGGTCACTATGCCTTCGAATGCCCAATGAAGACTAAGGCCATAGCCCTATTAGATTCGACCACTGACCCCGCTGATTACGTCTATGAGGCTGAAGAGGAGAGTGACTCAGATTGGGTCCCAAGTGATTTAGAGGACGATCACCGCCTTATGGTGATGCGTTGTATCTTGACCACTCCTCGTCCGTTAGATGATTGGAAGAGGACGAGCATATTTTCTCTGATTTTTAAGAGTGGTGAGAAGCTCTGCAAGCTGATTATTGAAAGTGGTAGTTGTGTGAATGTCATTTCTGAGAGCACCGTCACACGTATGCACTTGACCACGGAACCACACCCGACCCCATATCAGGTAGCTTGGATCAGCAAGATCACGGTCGCGGTCACCAAGCGGTGCCTTGTCCCCCTCTCATTCAAATCTTATACTGATGAGGTTTGGTGTGATGTCCTGCCGATGGACACTTGCCACGTGTTATTAGGCCGCCGTTGGCTCTATGACCGCGATGTGACGCATTTTGGTAGGGCCAACACCTATGAATTTAAATTCAATGGCAAAACATTACCTTGAGGCCGACCATCCCGAAGGAGCCAGTAGTTTTGGCTAAGGACACCACTATCCCAGTAGAGAGGAAGATGTTGAGTCTAGTTGGTAGGAAAGAGTTTGTGAAGGATCCATTTCTTGATGGTATGATGTACGCCCTCGTCCTTATGAGTGCGAAGACTGATTCAGGAGTGTTGGATGACTTACCTAGAGAGCTACGGGTGTTGTTGGAAGAATACAAGGACGTTTACCTGGATGAGCTGCCCTCGACTTTACCACCGCTTAGGGATATCCAGTACGCGATCGACCTTATCCACGGTTCGTCCCTCCCCAATCAGCCCCATTATCGACTTCATCCCACTGCCAATAAGAAGTTACAGATCCAGATTGAGGACATATTGAAGAAGGGGTTCATTCGGACTAGTTTGAGTCCATGTGCTGTTCCAGCCCTGCTTGCCCCCAAGAAGGATGGAACATGGCGGATGTGTGTTGATAGCCGTGCTATCAACAAGATTACTATCAAGTATAGGTTTCCTATCCCACGTTTAGATGGCCCTTTGGATTATCCAATGCCCCCAGAATCTTCTCCCGGATGATGACTCATGTCTTCCAGCCTTATTTGGGGAAATTTGTGGTAGTTTATTTCGATGACATCTTAGTCTATAGCACCTCCACTGCTGAGCGCATCTCCCACATGAGATTGATTCTTTCCACCTTGAGGAAGTAAACGTTATTCCTAAACCTTAAGAAGTGTACTTTCTATGTCTCTGAGGTAGACTTCGTGGGTTATATAGTCGGATCTGAGGGTATACGAGTTGACCCCGGAAAGGTTCAAGTGATAAGGGACTGGCCCGAACCTACTAGTCTACGAGAGGTGCGTAGTTTCCATGGATTAGCTACCTTCTATCGCCGTTTCATACGAGACTTTAGTAGCATTATGGGACCCATTACTGATTGCATGAAGAAGGGCGAGTTCACCTGGATGAAGTCCGCCACCCATGCTTTTCAACGCATTAAGGAGCTTATGACTGAGGCACCTGTATTACGTCTACCTAACTTTGCCAAAGTCTTTGAGCTTACTTGTGATGCTTCTGGTGCGGGAATAGGAGGTGTCATAAGTCAGGAAGGTCACCCGGTCAGTTATTTTAGTGAGAAGTTAGCGGGCGCCAAGTTAATTTATTCAAATTATGATAGAGAGTTCTATGCGGTTGTAAGGTGCTTGCATCATTGGAGGCACTATCTCCTCTCCAAAGAATTTGTGATCCTCCCCGATCACGAAGCTTTTCAATTCAGAAACGGTCAGCACAAGATCAGCCCGCGTCACGCTAAGTGGGTAGCCTTCTTTTAAGGATACACATTTAATCTTAAGCACCTTAAGGGTTCCGAAAACCGAGTTGCTGATGCACTTAGTCGCCTTACCCTTTTACTATCCACTATGGAGGTTAATGTTGTAGGATTCGAGCGCATTAAGGATGTGTACGCTACCTGCCCAGATTTTCAGGATTCATATTTATCTCCCAGGATAGTTCCCCCACAACTATATCTGCGTTTGTTATTAAGTACGACTATCTATTTAGGCATGGAAAGTTATGTATCCCGCAGTCATCTTTACGTCTTCATATAATCTGGGAACTGCATAGCGGAGGATTGAGTGGCCATTTCGGTAGAGATAATACCGTTACGTTACTTGAGGAGAAGTTATATTGGCCTAAACTTAAGGCGATGGTGGGAAGGGTAGTGATTAGTTGTCATACTTGTCAGGTATCTAAGGGCACAAAAACCAACGTAGGATTATATACACCTTTGCCTATCCCTTCCACACCATGGGAAGACGTGAGCATGGACTTTGTTTTAGGCCTACCCACCACTTTACGCCGTCACGATTCTATTTTTGTAGTCGTGGATAGGTTTTCGAAAATGACATATTTTATTCCGTGTACTAGGACCGAGGATGCGTCTCACATTGCAAAATTATATTTTAAGGAGGTCGTTAGTCATCGTGGAGTGCCGAAGACAATAGTCTCGGATAGGGATGTGAAGTATACGAGTTATTTCTGGAAAACGCTATGGATTTTAATGGGTACCAAGTTATTATTTTCCGCCGCCTATCACCCGCAAACCGATGGGCAGACGGAAGTGGTTAATCGGAGTTTGTGTAATCTTCTTAGGTGTCTTGTGAGCGATCACAAAGGCACATGGGACCTACTTCTTCCCCATGCCCAATTGGCCTACAATAATTCGAAAAATAGGTCCACGGGTATGTCTCCAAATGAGATTGTTCATGGGTACAAAGCCCATGTGCCGCTTGACTTGGTTCCGTTGCCCCAAACATACAAAGCAAGTCATTTTGCACAATCCTTTGCCCAACACATTCATGATCTACATGCACGTATATGGGCTACCTTGACCTCTCAATATGAGTCCTATCATGTGCACGCAAATCTACATAGGAGAGTGTCACACTTTAAAGTCGGCGATCTGGTTTTTGTCTGGTTAGTTCCTGAATGACTGCCATCTGGCACCATTAAAAAGTTAGCACCAAAGCGCACCGACCCTTTTTGGATTATAAAGAAGCTAGGTGACAATGCTTTCGTTTTGGATTTGCCTGCGGATTGGGGTATCTCCCCTATTTTTAATGTCTCGGATTTGACGTTGTTTGTTTTGCCTCCACAAGAGTTGAATTCTTTGTCATCTTCTCCCTCCACTAAAATTTCTAATGGGTTGGGGAGTGGTAGTTCAGATGATCTCTCTCTTTCGGTTCCCATAGGTATATCATTGGATGGTGAGTTGCATCCTTTATTTCCAACTGCTGACATGTTTCCCAGGTTTCCCAAGACATTTCTCACTCTAGAGACGATACTTGCTGCTGAGCCGCTTACTACTCCAGATGGTGCTACCTACCGATTCCTCATCCGTTGGCGTGACCGCCATCCTTCCGACGACTCATGGGTACTCGAGGCGGTGCTTCGACGCTTGGATGCCGCTCTTCTCCACTGCTACCTCTCGGACCACACATCAGTGACGCGTGATTTTGAGCGGGGGAGGATTGATGCCGCGGCCCCTCCACCTATCCTTGATGATGATCCGGTTGCCGAGGCACAATGACACAAAGATTTTAGGCGCCATGAAGACGCTAACGGAAGACGGCGTTAAAACATCCGCCTGCGGCGTGCCAAGCCCGCTTGAAGACTTATTTAAATTTACGTAGTTCGTTTATTTTATATATTTACGAATATAAAATTATTTCATATTGTGGAAATAATTTTATATTCAGTGTGCACTTGTTTTATTTTCATTTCATGCATTTGAACTTTTGGGTTGCATCTAACCGTTCGGATGGCGGAGATTCAATCGCCAACATGAACCGTTGTTTACTTTTGTAAACTCCTATTTAAGGAGGCCTTGATGAGAGTGGTAATTAGAATTGAAGAATCCTAAACATAATTTTCACTTTGAAAATTTCGGCCAAGAGGAGTCTCCCCCTTGTCGCCGCCCCTAGGTGTGAAGCCTTCCCCTTCTTGCTTCATCCATCCCGACGGTGCGACTCCGGCGTGGCTTCCTTCGGTGCAACTCTTAGGAAGAAGGTTGCAGCCCCATTCGGTGTGAAGCTGGTGGATCCGTGGAGACAGTGATTCTCCCACCATATCTTGTGCGTTTACTAGATCCGGGTTGGGTAACTTCTCCCCTCCATCTTGTGTTTTCTTTCTTTAGATTTGTGGAGAACGAGCAACCGTCTTATCCGCGATTTTAAATACTCCGTGTGTAATTTCTGAACTTGATTTCATTGCTATCGAATCTCTTTATTCTGGATCGGGTAGGTCCAATTTGCTTGAGCGGATCTTGGCCTATATCCTTGATTTTGCTCTCAAAAAGGATTGGCAACCTTTATGTTAATTTTGGGGAATAATCCGACTCTCTTCCGATCGTCATTTTAGAGTCGATCATTCCTCCCCTTGTGGTGAATGTGTTGCGTTAGATGCGAACATATTGAGATGATAGATGCTTGCGTAGGTGCGGTAGATCTAAGTGTGAAAGGCGTAGTGAGGCGTTTTGTTCGTGTCAAATATCTAAATCTCGGACAACCCTACATCACCGAGGAAACTCTTCAATTAATCTTGAATTGTGTTTTGATCCGGAAATCGAGCGCACCATGCGGCGACGTCTCCAATTTAGTGATCTACCAATTATTTGAGAAGAGTTAATCAGAGAGACTAACAAAGGTATAATGGAAGATCCCGACCATAATGAGGCCCGCTACGGACCATGTCCTATTATGCGCTTCCAAATTGGGAGGGGACACAACCTAGTATTATTCGCCCGGCGGTGGAGAATAATAATTTTGAAATTAAAATGATTATCATTCAGATGGTACAACAAACCGTCATTTTCGATGGCTTGACGGATGAAGATCCTAATATATATTTGTTTAATTTTTTGGAAATTTGTAATATGTTTAAAATCAATGGCGTCACCGATGACGCCAATCGTTTGCGTTTATTTCCTTTTTTCTTTGCGGACTAAGGCCAAGCAGTGGTTGGGATCTCTTCCTAGAGGTTCCATCACTACGTGGGCCGAAATGACAGAGAAATTTTTAACAAAATATTTTCCTCCGGCAAAGTCCGCTAAATTACGTACGGACATTCTCTCTTTCACGCAAATAAACTCGGATTCTATCTATGACACATGGGAGCTCTTCAAGGAATTATTTCGGAGATGTCCTCTCATGCCATTCCTTTATGGCAACAAGTTCAAACTTTCTACAATGGTTTGAATCTCCAAACAAGGCAAATGATTGATGCGGCAGCAGGGGGGACTCTTAATAACAAAACCCCTGAGGCGCTCAAGAGCTTTTTGAAGAGATGGACATGAACGCATATCAGTGGAATGCACCACGGACGCTCCCTAACAAGCCGGTCGGACTCTATGAAGTCGAGGCAACCACTAATTTAGCGTTATAAGTAGAGAGATTAACTAAGGAAGTGGCGGAGATGTCTGCTTCCTCCGCCACCAATTGGGCTACTAATAATAATAACGATAATAATAAAAATTTCATTCAAGAGCACGTATATTATATGGGGAACTCTTATCATCCGCCTTATAACCTGAATAATAACATTCCATTTAATAAGAGCTATAATCTGGGTTTAAGGAACCACCCAAATTTTTCCTGGAGCAACCCCAATAATGCTCAGCGTCCAACACAAATGAATCCTCCCAGATTTGCTCCGCCACCACCACACAAGCCCTCTTCATTTGAAGAGGCCTTCACCAAATACGTTGCCTCCAATGAGTATAACATCTGAAATCTATCCGGATCTATTAAAAGCTTAGAAAATCAGATTGGACAACTAGCCAAGATATTCTCCGAACGCCAGCAAGGAGCTCTACTGGGAAATACTGAGCCCAATCCACGGGAGAGCACCAACTCTACAACCCTCCGTAGCGGAAAGGAGGTAAAAACTTCAAAGTTTTCTGATCCTGAGTTAAACATTTCAACTACGCCTCTGCATTTAAATTCTTCTGATTTAGCTCCGCGCATTATTCAAACGCCTTCTATTCCGTATCCTTCTATATTACAAAATGAGCGCAACGAGGAGCAGTACAAAAAATTTATAAATATTTTTAAACAAATTCAAATCAACATACCATTCTGCGAGGCACTTTATCAAATGCCTAAATACGTAAAATATCTCAAGGATTTATTGTCAAATAAAAAGAAATTTGAAGATATTTCGCGCGTTTCTCTTAACGCGGAATGTTCTGCGATTGTTTTAAATAGATTGCCAAAAAAATTAAATGATCCGGGAAGGTTCTCCATCCTATGTTTGTTCGGTAATTTATTAATTAAACACGCCTTGGCCGATCTAGGAGCTAGCATAAATCTTATGCGGTTCTCCCTATTTAAGAAGCTCAGTTTGGGCAACCCAAGCCCAACTAATATGAGCATCCAACTAGCGGATCGGTCCGTTAATTACCCAATCGGGGTCATAGAAGATGTGTTAGTGAAGGTTGACAAGTTTATCTTTCCGGTAGACTTTGTCATCCTCGATATTGAAGAGGATGCCGAAGTACCCCTCATACTCGGTCGGTCCTTCCTAGCCACCGCTCGGGCTATTATCGACGTAAGTAAAGGAAATCTTCTTCGACGAGTTGGGGAAGAAGAAGTCACTTTTAATATAAATCAGTCAATGAGAAATGCGTTTCCAAATGACGACTCTTGCTTTACCTTAGAAACAAATTATGAAGAGGAAATAACGTCGTTTTCTGAAATAATTTCTCCTTTATTTGAAAATCCAGAAATTGCAAATTTATTTTGTCTACAAGAAATAACTCAGCCGCTCAAATTTGAAGAAGTAAAATTGAATAATTCTAAAATAAAAACATCTTACGAGGAGCCACCAAGTTTAGAATTAAAACAATTATCGAAACATTTAAAATATATATTTTTAGAAAAAGATTCAAAATTGCCCGTAATAATATCTTCCGCACATAACGATTCAGAAATTTCCAAATTAATTAAAACTTTAAATAATCACTGCCATGCAATTGCATGGCAACTTTTGGATATCAAGGAGATTAGCCCCTCTTTTTGCACGCATAAAATAAATTTAGAAAATAATTCTCCCAGCACTATTTAGCCTCAACGATGCCTTAATCCCAATATGAAGGACATCGTTAAGGCCGAAATTATAAAATTATTAGACGCGAGAATTATTTACCCAATTTCTAATAGCACTTGGGTTACGTCAGTGCAAGTTGTGCCTAAAAGGGTGGAAAGAGGTAGTTACAAACGAAAACAACGAGTTAATTAGAACTCGTACCGTTACAGGTTGTCGGGTTTGCATAAATTATAGAAAATTAAATGATGCCACCCACAAGGATCACTTTTCACTCCCCTTTATTGACCAAATCTTAGAATGTCTATCCGGTCACTCACATTATTGTTTCCTTGATGGTCTTTCAGGATACTTTCAAATCCCAATTTCACCCGAAGACCGAGAGAAAACTACTTTTACGTGTCCCCTCGGCACCTTCGCCTATCGGAGGATGCCTTTTGGTCTTCGTAAAGCGCCTGCTACATTCCAAAGATGTATGTTGGCAATTTTTAATGAATTAGTAGAAGACGTCATGGAAGTTTTTATGGTCTATTTTTCCATCTTTGGCGATTCTTTTACAAATTATTTAAATAATATTGATCGTGTTCTTCAACACTGCGAAGACACGAATTTGGCACTTAACTGGGAGAAATGACACTTTATGGTCTGAGAGGGGTTAGTCCCCAGACATAAAATTTCTAGTAAGGGGATCGAGGTCGATCGGGCAAAGATCGAAGTCATAGAAAAACTTCCTCCTTCCACCAATATTAAACATTTAGCTCATCTTTTAGAAAAAGAATCCACATTTATTTTTGACGATGAATGCTTGAAAGCTTTTGAAAAAAATTAAAAAAGAACTAATAAACTTGCCAATTTTAATTGCGCCAAAATGATCTTTACCATTTGAAATAATGTGCGATGCGAGTGGTTTTGCTGTAGGGGCTGGTTTAGGCCAACAGGTGAACAAATATTTTCACCTGATTTATTACGCAAGCAAAACACTCATTTCCGCCCAAGCTAATTATACAACAACAGAAAAAGAACTTTTGGCGATTATTTTTGCATTTGATAAATTCCGTTCTTATTTAACGCTTTCAAAAGTTATTATATTTCCAGATCACTCCGCCCTCCGATTTTTACTAGATAAAGGAGACGCTAAGCCCCGACTCTTGAGATGGATCCTCCTTCTTCAAGAATTCGATTTAGAAATCTGATACAAGAAAGGAGCAGAGAACGTAGCGGCCGACCACCTCTCAAGATTGGAGAATCCGACGGCAGGAGAACTAGTGGAGGCCGAGATTGATGATAAATTTTCAAAAGAGCACCTCCTCTCCATCGAAAAAGTAATGACTTCTTCCACCCCTTAGTACGCGGATCTTGCCAACTATTTAGTGGCTCGGGTCCTCCCAAAATTTTTTTCAAGTCAACAAAAGAAGAAATTCTTTTCGGACTTGAAAATTTATTTTTGGGAAGACCCCTTTTTATTTAGTGTTTGCGCTGACCATGTGGTAAGAAGGTGTATTTCGGGCGAGGAAGGCATCCAAATTCGGCGGCACTGCAATGAAGGACCAACCAGTGGTCACTATCAAGCGAATTAGACCGCAAGGAAGGTACTAGTCACGGGCTTGTATTGGCCCACGTTATTCAAAGACGCTCACAATTTTGTGAGTAATTGTGATCAGTGCAAACGGTCAGGTAACATTTCAAACCTGGACGAAATGCCCCAAAATATATTTTTAGAATGCGAAATTTTTGATTTATGGGGAATAGATTTTATAGGTCCTTTACCCTCCTCTTTTAATAACAAATATATCATTGTTGCAGTCGATTACGTGTCGAGGTGGTCAGAAGCACAAGGATTTCCCACCAACGATGCGAAAGTCGTTGTAAAGTTTTAAAAAATTATTTTCATGATTTGGCACACCCCGAGCACTAATTAGTGAACGGGGCACACATTGCTGTAACAACCAACTTGCTAAAATTTTAGAAAAATATGGAGTTACACACAAGCTGTCTACCGCCTACCACCCACAAGCAAATAGCCAAGTGGAGGTAGTAAATCGTGAATTAAAAAGAATATTAGAAAAAACTGTCCGTTAATAGGAAGGATTGGTCGCTAAAATTAGATGACGCACTCTGGGCTTCCCAGACAGCGTACAAAACCACCATCGGATGTACACCATACCGATTAGTCTATGGAAAAACTTGTCATTTACCGGTAGAATTAGAACATCGCGCTTTTTGGGCGCTAAAATTTCTAAATATGGATTTAAACTTAGCCTCTGAACATAGGAAATTTCAACTAAATGAATTAGATGATTGGCGTGCTGACGCCTATGAAAATAATAATTTTATAAGGAAGACAACAAGTTTTATCATGATAAAATAATTAAAAATCCAATAACTTTTTCACCGGGAGACTTAGTTCTTCTCTATAATTCTAGACTTAAACTTTTTCATAATAAAAGGAGTTTGGTCATTTGGAACTGTGCTAATTGAGCACCCATAAAAAGGCTCCTTTAAGGTTAACGGTCACCGACTAAAATTGTATCACCCCGACGACCCAGCGTCCGGACTAATTGAAATGCTTAATTTTACAAATTTTTAAAACAATAATTGCCACTTAGTCAAGCTACGCGATGGTACACAAAGCACTTTTGGGAGGCACCCCAACATTATCATTTTTTTTGTTCTATTTTTTTCTAACATCTTTTTCAGGTTTTTAATCCGGCAACCCAATCGACCAACCAGGGAAGCCTTCTTCTCCCCTCATTTAATTTACTGCATTTTTACAAATAATCTTGATAATACTTCATACTTAGTTTTAAAAATTGGGGATAATGTTTAACTTTAAGTATGGGGGTGTAATGTAGTTTTTTAGATTTTTGTCTCAATTTATAAAAAGAAAAAAATATTTATAAAATTCATAAAAATCTAATTTCTTGGAAATGGAGGTTTGGGCTTGAACTCCCATCGCACCTCCTAGTACCTTGCGAACCCTTCACCGGGTAGCCCTTGGGATGTCCAAGAACTGATAAACAGAAATATAAAATAAAAACTAATAAAAATAAATACGCCTAGCCTTGTGTTTTATCTTTCTAGAAATATAGTTTAAGGTTTGATCATAAGTAATCCTACAATTTCAATTTAGTTAATATTTTGTTTCATCAGAATTCGGTAGACTTAAATTTGAAGTAATTTAGTTTTAAGAAATATTTTATGTTTTTAATTCAATTAGAAAATTTGTTTAGCACCACCTCTCTTTTTAATTTTAAATGGCTTCAATTTGTGGTAAATTGGCTAAACAATTTTAGTTTTTTGTTATATTCTCTACTAACTTTAAGATCATAGGATGTTTCACTCCACTAAGAAAGTTGCTCTCAAAATAGTTTAATTTATAAACTAGAAGTATTTCCTTGCCCCTACCCTTTATTGGCAAATAAAAAAAAAGTCTAGTAAAAGATCATATGTCGTGGGAATAAGAGGATAAAATTCATTATTCCCTAAACATATGCACCCAAAATCATTTAAAAGACTATATGTCATGATGTAAGAGGATAAAATTCATTACGGCTCCGTTTGGGGGGACTTATTTTCACCGGTCAAGCGGTTACCACCGCATGAACCGGACCTTAATTAAGGTTCGATTCATGTGGTGGTAACTGCTTGACCGGTGAAAATAAGTCCCCGCAAACGGAGCATACATCTAAACATATACATTTTGGGTTTTTGATTGAAGAGCATTGTTAAAAGATTATATGACATGGAAAATGAGAAGATAAAATTCATCATTTTCCTAAACATATACAAATATGAATTTTGAGTAAGGTTTTCACCACCTCCAATCAAAGAACTCTTCATTTTGCCATCCCTACAAAATCACTCCCTTGCCATTTCTATTGATTCTAGTCCTAACTAAAATTATTTAGAGAGCAATATTTTGGTAGGTGTCTTCTCCTAAAAGTTTTTTTTATGTTAGAGTGTCTATAATTTCAATCTATTAATGTTTGAAAATTTCTATAATTTCGTTTGCTAAATAGTTATCTTGAGAAGTACTTAGCTAAATATTTTTCTCTTTTTAAATTATCACCATAGCTTATGACTAAATTCTTGAATTTCTAGAATTTTCTTTTAACTTACTTTTGGTTTAATAAAATTTTGGTTAATTAGAAATAATATCAATTTCTTATAATTCTTTCCTCATTCTTTTGCTCTAGAATAGCAAAAGGTCAAGTATGAGGGTGTTTGATGAGTAGTTTTTATACTCATCCTTTAGTATAGTTTTAATATATTTTAAATAGAAATTTTATAAATTTTATGAATTATATAGAATAAATCTTTCCATTTTTGATTTCATGAACTAACTTAAGCTTTTTCTGTATTATTTAGGTTTTCTGGGCACTTTGACCAAAATTGTTAAGAACACGCCCAAGGTCACGGGCGTGACCAAGGGGCGTGACAGCCTAGATGTGTTCCAAACCCAATTTCGCCACCCTGGGTGCATTCCATGAAAATTTGCCAAGTACACGCCCCAGGTCACGGGCATGACCAAGGGCGTGATCCAATGTCATGACCGCGACCAGCCACCAGCAGCAGAATCGCAATGCCACATCAATTAAAATTACACGCCCTCGTTCATGGGCATGACCGAGGGCGTGACATCCAGTCATGGGCGTTACTCATCCCACGCTCTTTCCCGCCAAAAGCTTCCCACCAGCAGCCTATTTTGAAGAGTACAAGCCCGAGGTCACGGGCGTGACCTAGGGCGTGACACGCACATAACGCCCGCAATTACTCCAGAAGGTGCACTCTCCGCTGTTGGTAAGATCACGCCCCTTACACACCCTTGGTCATGGGCGTGACCATGGGCGTGTAACACCAAATTATCAGCTATTTAAAGGGAGCTTCTCCAGATGATAAAGGATGAATTTTTCGGATTTCTAGTTTTAGTTTGTGCACTATTTTCTCATTTTCAAGTCCTTGTACTTTTCTTTCTAGTGCAATTGTAGGTTTTAATTCATGTACGTTTCTTTTCTAAGTGTAACTTTCATTTCAATTTATTGTAATCTCAATTTCTTAGTTTGTAATTTTCATTTTCAAATCAATAAAATTAGTTTACATAACATCTTATTCCCCTCTTATTTTATCATATTCTCTTTTATTCCTACTAATTCCATAATCTCGATGGGTAACTAAACTTCTATTAGTACTCGATCAAGATGATCCAAGGAATGATATTCACAATGAAATAATCAGATCTCCTTCTTCCCTTCTTTGAAATACTTAAGATTTATCCTTAATTTTATTGAAGTGGGATTATATTTTCGATATATAATTCTCATTCATGTTTTCGTAATTTAGTAGTCGAGAGACTCATAATTCGAATTGATCACTTAAGGATAAAGAGAGTTGATTGCAACCCTTGAGAAAGGATAACATAAATCTCCCGGATTGGAGTCAAAACCAATAGAGGGGTTCATTACGATAAAGCGAGTTTTAAGGGTGTTGATTCTATAGCGAAAGTTCGATTGATCAACCTAAACTCAGTTGAGCGTATCCTCGAGAGAGGTACATTTATAATTCGGGAACCTCCACGGTCAAGTAATTTCTTTAAGACAATCAGAAGTTTTAATTCTTGTATTTATTTTTCGAGGTGATTCGAAGATCAGGTGCTAGCTTTTAACCATCAAATTAATTCTATTAGTCTTTCTAGTTTTTACTATTTGCTACCAAACTCCAAATTTTTAATTGATAAAATAATAGAGATTTTCTGAAGTAAAAGTATTCGACCGCCCGAGTCTAATACGAACTTGGTTTTATACCCTATACTACTTTCGATACGGTACACTTGCCGTTATCATTTGAGGATATAGTTTTTCGCATCAGATATCTAAAAATACGGTTGAAATGTTTTTAGGTTCAATTTCGGAAACAAAGCAGATATTTGAAAATATTTCATGAAGAGAAGATCGAGTTCTTACCCTAATAGATGGTTCCCCAATAACTAGCTCCTTTGGATGATTCTGTAAGAAGTTTAAAATGCTTGGAGGCACATATTCATCTTCCTTGGCCTCCTCCTCCTCCTCTTTAGAAGGTTCCTCTTCGTTGTGCTCCAAAGATGGCAAAGGTTCATCATTTGCACCTGTAGGAAGTTTTTCTACACAAGGAATAAATTCATCAAATTTTACATTAATAGACTCTTCAACCTTACTCATTCTTTTGTTAAATATTCTATAGGCTTAACTAGTTGAAGAGTATCCATGAAATATTCCTTCATCAAAATTTTCATCAAACTTTCCTAAGGCATCTTTTATATAGAGAATAAAACATTTACAACCAAATACTTTAAAATATGATACGTTAGGTTTCTTTTGATAATATAGTTCATACGATGTGAGATTTAAAGATGGACGAAGCATGACTCTATTCATTACATAACATGATGTGCTTACGGCTTCGGCCCAAAAAGACTTAAGTAATTTATATTCAAATAGAATAGTACGTGCTAGTTCTTGAATTGTCCTATTCTTTCTTTCTACAACACCATTTTATTGAGGTGTGTGCGGAGCGGAGAATTCATGCTTAATACCTAACATTTCGCAAAAAGATTTAAAATTTTCATTTTCAAATTCTCCTCCATGATCTGAGCGAATGCATTTTATTTTTAAATCCAGTTCATTTTGAATACGAGTACATAATTTTGAAAATTCGCAAAACGCATCAGATTTGGAAGAGAGAAATAAAGTCCAGCAATATCTAGAAGTCATCTATTAGAACAAAAGCATATATTCTACCACCAAGACTTGCGGTGCTAACGGGGCCAAAAAGATCCATATGAATTAATTACAAAGGTCTTGTAGTAGAAATTTCTTTTTTGCTTTTAAAAGAAGATTTAGTCAATTTTCCTTTTTGACATGGAGAGCATAGTGAGGATAAAATTTTCATTTAGTCTAGGCAATCCACTACACTAATCAATTCCTTTTTGGCAAGTTTTAAAATGAGCTTTGTACTAGCGTGACCTAAACGTCTATGCCAAAGTTCTAACTCGCCATTTTTAGTAATAAAACATTTTATATATGATTTTTAAAGATCATGAAAGGAAACTGCATATACGTTGTGAGTTCTAGGTGCAGTTAGTAAAATATCTTTTGTGTTGGGATTAAATATTTTGCAAAGATTTGTAGATGACTCAAATAAAACATCTAGTACTTTATCACACAATTGACTAATCGATATTAAGTTATGTTTTAAACCTTTTACATAAAGAACATTAGAAATAGTAAAGGATTCGTTACCCATTGTACCGACTCCCATGATCCTTCCTTTACCCGTTATCTCCAAAAGTTACGATTCCTCCCTTCTTCTTTTCCAGGCTAAGGAACTTTGCTTTGTTGCCCGTCATGTGCTTGGAGCATCCCGAGTCCATGTACCACACGTCCTCTATATCCTTAGCCTTCCTGCAAATCTAGAAAAAAGATGAGAGTAAAGATCTGGATACCCAAGAGGTACCACCCATAGAATAAGTCAATGACTTAGGTACCCAGATTTGTCTTAAAGATCCCAGTTTTATTTTCCTGCAAGAGCTTGAAGTGTGTACAAACCTATGACAGTTGGCACATGAAATAAAGGGGTTTGAGACCCTTTTCTGAAATTCGACATTGCTCTTACTAGATGAGGTTTGAATTTTTGAAAAAGCATAAGATTTTTTATAAGAGGGGCTACCATCGATGTTAGTGGCTAGTGCCGGGCGGTAGCTATCACTTTGATATCCGATCCCAAATTTTCAAGAACCATAATGTTGGTTCCCCAAAATCATGTCCAAAAATTTTTGACCAATTCCAAATTTTTTGATAGCTAAATTGAGGTCATGAGTTAGTTTTTTAAGAGATGAATTTTCTTTTACAAGCATGACACATTTATTTTCAAAGCCCTTTTTATTATTTTCAATTTGTAAGAGAGAGGTTTTTAGTTTTCTCTCTAAGTCCCCCTTTTCTCTTGTAAGAATATTGATTTGTGAGAGGGCCTTAGAAAGAGACTTCAAGATCTTTTGCCTTACATAAGGAGTGTTCACACTCTTAACCTGAAACCTTTCTCTTTTCCAAAGAAATTAATTTTTTAGTAAGCTTATGATTTTCATTGATGAGAGATTCATTTTCACTATTTTAAAATAGAATTATCTTCTATACTTTTATCAAATGCTTCACAGGTTTTAACAAATTCATATAAAGTTCATCGAAGGTGGGAGGAGTTACCTCTTTGTCACTAAGAACACTGGTGTTGTCATCGATGCCTTTTGCCATAAAGCATAAGTTTGCTTCCTCCTCGCTGTTTGACTCAGATCCGCTTGATTCATTATAGGAGGAATCATCCCATGTTGCGGCTTTCAGCACCTTTTTTTTCTCCTTCCCTTTGTATCATTTTTCTTTTTTCTCCTTTAGATACTTCGGGCACTGGCTTCGAATGTGCCCGGTCTTCCTGCAGTGAGGAAGACCGTTTTCGTCTTTCTTCTTTGTCCTCACTTTCCTTTTCTTTCTTTGATGATGAGGAAGACCGTTTTCGTCGAGCATCCTTCTAGAAGAATTTCCGGAAGGTGTTCCTTCTTTCCGGATTTCTAATGAATTTGTTGAAGTTCTTGACCAGGAGACATTCTTCATCTTCGTCATCATCTTTTTTGCTCCCCTTCTTCAATTTTAGAGCCAGTGCCTTTTTCTTTGGCTTCTTGTTGTATTCTTCGTATTTAATCTGGAGTTCTACCTCATGGGTTTTGAGATTCCCAATGAGATTCTGGATCTGAAACATTCTTAGGTTGTGTGACTCTTAGATGGCTGTCACCTTTGGATTGAACCTCGGAGGTAGAGAGCAAAGAATTTTTCTGACCAAGTTGCCATCGGAGTAGATCTTTCCAAGAGCTCTTGAAGCATTGATGATCTTGGTGATGCGTGTGTACATCGAGTTGATGTCTTCTTCAGCGTCCATTCTGTAATTTTCATATTCTGATTCCAGTTGGAACAACTTTGCATCTTACACCTGTGATGTACCTTCATGAGTAACTTCTAATTGGTTCTAAATATCATAGGCAGAGTTACACCCGCAGAAATTTGATTAAATTCAGTTCGATTTAAAGCATAATATAAAGCGTTCATTGCCTTTGCATTATTTTTGCATTTAAGTTTATCTTTATCATCCCATTTATCCTTAGGTTTTTCTATCGTAACCTCCCCTACAACAATTGTAGGAGGAGAGTACTGAACTTCCACCATGTTCCACACTTTTATATCCATGGTCATAAGAAAACACATCATCCTAGATTTCTACTAGTTGAAATCTGACCCAGTAAAAAGAAGTGGTCAACTAACACGTTGACCCTCAGGAAAAGTGAGATACTAAGACGCCATTATTCCCGATTGTTATACCCTTTTTGAATAAAACCGCTCTGATACCACTTGTTGGATCTATAGGCACCCTTAGAGGGGGTGAATAAGGGTTTTACAACTTTTAATATATTTTGATATACTTGAAATAATAAGAGATTAAAATAGAGAGAACTCAAGTAAAATAATTGAAATCAAATAGAGACATGATTTTATTAATATGAAATGAAGGATTACAAAACTTGATTTCTTATAATGCTAGAAATCGAAGGCGAATAATAAAATGACTTTTTCATTTTTTATCCCGACTCGTATCCCCACGAACAGGTGGCTTTAGCCTATCCTTCCCCAGATACGGCCTCAAGCCGCTCTAGCCAATCTGATAGTTTATGTAGGATGTAGTCTTACACACCTAGAGGGGGTGAATAGGTTTCTTTTTATTTTAAGCTTTAGCCTAGCTGTTTTCTGAGTTAGTATTAGTAATAAATCAAGCACACAGAAAACACACCAGCATTTATAGAGGTTCCTCAAGGCAGGGTGTCTTGAGTAGTCCTCGTTCCCCCTTCACCTTTCTAACAATGAGTTAGACAAGGCCAACTTCTCCAAACTCAGCTCCAAGAGCTTACAACATAGATCCCTCAGGATCTCTCAGGTTTTCCCAAACCCTACCTCAGGCACAGCAGCCCGACCTCAGAGGAATCCACCTCCTACAGCTCAGACCACCTCCTGGTCCTACCTTAAGCTGACCTCTCATCTCTACAACTCAGCCTAATCAGCCCTACCTCCTCAGGCAATAAAGCCCTACAGTCTTAGAACCCAAAGGCTCTTACAGATGATATACTGAGGTTTACAAAATGAAAGAAGAAAAGATCAAGCCTATTCTTCTTCTTCTTCTTTTCAGTTGTTGTTGTAGACTTGAATCAGGGAGGAGAAGAGCAGCTCCACTTTGATTCTTCTTGATCAGCACTTCAGATGAAGGACTGGATCTACTTGCTCTATCTTGAGATGAATCAAGATGAGCTATCTCTTTTCTCCTTGCATCCTTGTGTTAGCTCAGTTCTTGGCTGCTGACAATTGAACAGTACGCTTCCGCTTCTATGTGTGCTCGAGAGAAATATTGATAGCAGAAGTTCTTTTTCTCAACCCTAACTTATTTCTTTTATACTCCTTTGATCTTCAACGGCTCTTAGTTGTCCTCCTGACAGGCATGAGAGTGATTGGTGGTCCCCAATAGGCATTTCTGCAGCTTGCGCCAAAAACAGAACCCGTCAGATCACATTTGAACCATCTCAGTGGTTGGGCTGAGATGGTCTGCCTTCTCGGTGGTTGCTTCTATCCCATCTCAGCAGATCCACTGAGACAGACAGTTGTCTCAGTGGTTTCTTCTATCTGCAGCTCAGCTTGCCTAGATGCCTTCTCAACAGCTCCTGGTCTTTTCTCAGCGGTTCAGCTGATCATACATTACATACACCATGGTGTGTCCTTGTCCTACATAACTATGAGATAGAAATAGGGTTTATCAAATACAACTTGTACTTAGCATTGAGTGTGAGGTTTCATCAAATTAAGGGAACATTGAGGGTCATTTTCCCCACGATCTCCCACTATATGAAGAAGGTAGAACACCCTCAAATGATAAAGTACATTACTCATAAATTCTTCATATGTGTTATTGCAGTAATGAATTCATCATATCATGCTCATTGCATCAAGGATTTTATAACAGATAATGTTTATGAAAGTCATATTACCACAAAGTTTAATTAATCCAACAGTGATATTTGATAGGCATGACAATGCAACATAGATTGAATTAACCAATCAAAATAGGGTAAGGTTTATGACTAATCCTATGTTTGCATTCATATATTCATATAAATCAATCTATTTTTGCATTCATATATTCATAAGACATTTCAAACAATTTATAGTTCAATTATCATCTAGCCTATTCATAAGATATTTTCTTTTCTTAGAAGATTTGTTTTGAATACTTTATCTCCACCTTTCATAGAAGATTTATGCATAAGATATTTATGCATTCATTTAGAATAATCTTTTCTTAGAAGATTTGTTTCAGTGTGAGGACAGAATTGATGACTGCATTTGTATCCTCCCCCTTTCTGGCTTCTTCATAGATTTGTTGATGGAGGTCTTGCGGAATGTTGATAACAGCAGCTGGGGCATCATCCTACTCATCTTCAGTGTCAGCATCTTGATGATCACTCAGATTGACATCACCAGCATGATCATCCTCCTCCCCCTCAGAGAGAGCATTCTTTTCTATTCAGTCCAGGAATGCTATAACCTGATCTTTATCAGCTGATGGCTCTTGTGGCTGCTCCCCCTCAGATGGAGCACACAGCAGTGCTTGAGGATCATAAGTTATGACTTTGTCCAGCTGCAGTGGATGGACAGGTTCAGTTGGCAGATCGTTTGGTGTAGCCTCTTTGTTAAGAATGTTGTGTGACATAATGTCAGCACCAACATCTTCATCTTTGTCTGAATGAACACACTTACAACTTGACATGATATGGCTGAGTTCGTCGAACTCAGAGCTGAGTTCGTCGAACTAAAACTGAGTTTGTTGAACTCTAACTGGAGTTCGTCGAACACAAGGCTTTGTTCATCTGAACTACATCATAGAGCTGAGTTTGTCGAACTCAGAGCTGATTTCATCGAACTCAAACTTAGTTCGTTGAACTCAAGTCTGAGTTCATCTAAAACTACAACATAAGGTTGAGTTCGTCGAACTCAAACTGAGTTCGTCGAACACTAACTAAGTTTATCTAAAACTACACCATAAGGCTGAGTTCATCGAACTCAATACTGAGTTTGTCGAACTCAAACTGAGTTTGTCTGAACTACATCATACAGCCGAGTTCGTTGAACTCAAAGTCGACGTTCGTTGAACTCAGGAAAGAGTTCATCGAACTCAAGAAAGAGTTTGTTGAACCCAGATTTTTCCCAGCTGAGGCCTTAGTTTGCTTTAGTTTGTTTTGGAGGAGACTTATCCACTGAGACAGTTTGGCTGTCTCAGCTGATCAACTGAGATGGGTCTCACCCTAAATTCAAAGTATTTAACATTTTAGGGAGGTTATCTACCCTATCATGTGGACTATGCCTACTTTAAAGTTGATCAATTCAGATTTCAATTTATCATAACAGTACATATTGTGATAATTGTACAGATGAGAACATAATCAGTTTATGAGTGGGTATAGATTCATAAGTGAACTCATTCTAAATTCAACATTCCTAAGTCAATTTTGAAAGAATTGAACTTGGCCTCATCCAGTGGATTGGTGAAGATATCAGCTACTTGATTGTCTGTGGGGACATATTCAAGTTAGATATCTTCACACTCTACATGCTCTCTAATAAAATGGTACCTAATTTCTATGTGCTTGGTCCTGCTATGGTAGACAGGATTTTTGGCAATAGAAATAGCACTGGATGAGTCACACAGCAGGGGAGATTGACTGACCTTGATGTTGTAATCCTCCAATTGATGTTGGATCCACAAAAGTTGAGCACAACAGCTGCTTGCAGCAATGTACTCTGACTCAGCTGTGGATATGGCCACACTGGTTTGCTTTTTGCTGCTCCAAGAGATCAACCTCCTCCCTAGGAATTGACAAGTGCCACTTGTGCTTTTCCTGTCTTCTTTGCACCCTGCAAAATCTGCATCTGAATAGCCTATCAGTTCAAAGTCATTGTTCCTAGGGTACCAAAGGCTATGATTTAGGCTGCCCTTGAGGTATCTCAAGATCCTCTTTATAGAGGTGTAGTGAGATTCCTTAGGACAAGCCTGATACCTAGCACAAACACATATATAATACATAATGTCTGGCCTACTAGCAGTCAAGTACAACAAGGATCCAATGATACACCTGTACATGGATTCATCAAAGGCCTTCCCCTTTTCATCCTTGTCTAGTGATACATTAGATCCCATGGGTGTTCTCATGGTGGAGGCTGACTCCATCCAAAATTTCTTGATGAGCTCCTTGGAGTACTTAGTCTGGGAAATGAAAATTCCATCATCAGACTGTTTCACTTGGAGCCCAAGGAAATATTTAAGTTCACCCATACTGCTTATCTCAAACTCCCCCTGCATTAGATTGGCAAATCTCTTGCAGAGGTTGTCATCAGTAGACCTAAATATTATGTCATCAACATAGATTTGGACTAGGAGACACTTGCCCCTTGTTTCCCTAAGAAACAATGTGCTATCTATCTTTCCTCTCAAGAATTTGTTCTTGATAAGAAAGCTAGACAAGGTCTCATACCAAGCTCTTGGAGCTTGTTTGCGACCATAAAGGGCTTTCCTAAGGAAGTAAACGTGAGATGTGAGAGTTGGATGAACAAAACATATTGGATGCTCTACATATACCTCCTCTTTCAGATTTCCATTTAGGAAAGCTGATTTGACATCCATCTGGTACACTTTGAAGCCTTTGTGGGATGCATAGGCAAGGAATAACCTTATGGCCTCCAACCTTGCAACTGGGGCAAAGGTTTGGTCAAAGTCTATTCCCTCCTCTTGCCTATACCCATTTGCAACAAGCCTTGCCTTGTTATTGATGATTGTCCAATTTTCAACCATCTTGTTTCTGAAGATCCATTTGGTGCCTATGATATTGTGTCCTTGTAGTCTTGACACCAACTTCCATACTTGCACCTCTTGAATTGCAAGAGTTCTTCCTGCATTGCCTGAACTCAGAATGGATCCATGTTGGCCTCTTCAAACTTCTTGGGCTCCATATGTGATAGGAAGCTCAAGAATAAGGCTTCATTATGAGCCCCGCTTCTTGTTAATACACCTTGATTCTGATCTCCAATTATTTGTTCTCTTGGATGATCCCTTAGATGTTTTACAGATGTAGGCAGTCTATTCTCAGCTTGCTGTGCTATTTCTACTGGTTCAGTAGTGTCTTCATCAGCATTGACTTCTTCCTCTTCAGGGATGGCAGCATCAGAATAAGCTTTATTGTTGCAGGGTGTGTCTTGTGTAGACATCCTTTCCAAATCCTGTTCATTTCCTGTCAAGACAGAAGATCTAGACCAGCCCTTATATATTAGGCTGGTCTAATCAAATACTACATGCATAGATTCCTCTACAACCTGAGTTTTCTTGTTATACACTATATAAGCTCTACTACGTGAGCTATAGCCAACAAGAACACCCACATTGCATTTCTCTGCAAACTTTGTTAATTGAGATTTTCCATTGTTTAGAATGTAGTATTTGGTGCCAAAGATTCTAAAGTATGAAATTGTAGGTTGTTTGCCTTTCAGAATCTCATAGGGAGTTATTCCATGAACCTTATTGATGGAAGCTCTATTGAGAACATGACATGCAGTATTTACTGCCTCAGCCCAGAAGTATTCTGGGAGTGAGGAGTCACTAAGCATTGTTCTCCTAGCTTCTATCAAGGTCCTATTGCTCCCCTCAGCCACACTATTTTGTTGTGGAGTCCTTGGGGATGAAAACTCTTGGGTGATACCATATTCTTGACAAAAACCTTGTCATAGCTTCAGATTGAAATTTTGTGCCATGGTCAGTTCTAGTCCTGACCATAGCACATTGTAAGTCATTCTGAATTGCTTTGACATGAGTTATAAAGTTATTTAGAGTATCAGACTTCTTCTTTAGGAAGAATACCCAAGTATATTTTGTGTGATCATCAACAATCACCAAAGTATACAACTTCCCCCCTAGGCTCTGAATTGGAAAAGGACCAAACAAGTCCATATGCAAAAGATAAAGACATCTTTCAGTGTCTTTGGAGCCAATCCTTTTAAAGGTGGCCCTTGTTTGCTTGCCCATTTGGCAAGCATGACAGGGGCCACTTTTAATACATTTTATATTAGGACTATTCCTAACAAGGTTTTTAGAGAATAATCTATACATTGTCTTGTAGTTAATGTGAGCAAGTCTTTTGTTCCATTGAACACAAATGGACTCATTCTCATTTGCTACAAGACAAACAGATGTAAGAGATTTACTACAAATAAAGTCTAAGCAATAAACATTCCCACTCCTAGTGCCTGAGAGAATGGTCTCTAAGTCTTTAAACTTTTTAATCAAGCACTTGTCATTGTGGAATTAAATGATATATCCTAGATCACATAGCTGGCTTATGCTTACTAGGTTGTGTTGCAACCCTTCAACATAAGCTACCCTTGTAATTGTGACTATGCCATTGGAGATCATACCATATCCTTTGGTGATTCCCTTTTCTGACCACCCAAAGATAACTTTGGGTCCATTCTTCATAGCCTTATAGTCCTGTAGAAGATTTCTTGTTCCTGTCATGTGCCTTGAGCACCCACTGTCCAAATACCAAATCTGTCCAAGGCTGGTATTTGAACTAACATGCATGATGGAATTTAATTACCCTTAGGAGCCCAAGTGATTTTGGGTCCTAGGTACTTGTTAGTCTGATGAGATAACCTCACAGTAGCAGCACTCTTTGGAGGAAGACTCTTCTTTGCATTTGGTACATTGGGATTGTACCAACAATCTATGGCAAAGTGTCCCACTTTACAATAACACCAACATACATGAATGTTGTATCTCCTCTTCTTAACATTTCTTGAGGAAACAACATTACTGTGCCATAGTTCAGGAGGGGAGATAGCTGCAATCTTCCTATTTCTCTCAGCAATGATTTGACTGAATGTTAATCTATGTGTTGTCTTGATGCTCTTTGTTTTGATGACATCAGCTTGCTTTGGCTTAGTAGTCATACAAGATCTGATGGAATCAGACACTGAGCAGCAAGTCTTGTCAATAGATTTGACAGCAGATATTTTCTTTACAAAGATAAATTTAGAAGAGCTTGCATTCTTATTCTTGAATGAGGGGGCTGAAGTACCAAATACAAAAGTTCCAGGTTGGGCTATTTGAATTTCCTCATGGGGAGCCTTCATGCACTCAATCCCATTCCCTTTCTTCCACTATGGGAAGGAGTGTTTTCCTTCTTATATGTACTTCCATTCTTCCAGTGACCATGCATGCTTTCATGGTCATACCTGCTGGAAGGATGTAATACCTTTTGAAAGGTGGTTTGAGGCTTAGCCTTACCCCTGCTCTTTTCTCCACTCCCTTCTCATGCTTCCATTTTATTGAATCCTAGTCCTCTTCTATTGGATTGAGAAGAGATGGAGTCAATAATAGGGAGCACAGATTTAGGCTTGTAGAATTGAGCCACTAGGCTTCTTTCTTTCACAAGCTTCTCCTCAAGATACTTGATGAACTTGTTCTTCAGGGAAATAGTGCTCAAATGCACAATTGTTATACCCTTTAAGTGGCTTATCTGTCTACTCATCTGAGACACCAGGATGGCAGATTCAGTGCAGTCATTTTCAGCCATTTTAAGGGAAGCAATTTCCTGGGCTTGCCACTTCCCTGAATTGATTAACACCCACTTTAGCTAAACCATGTTTACCATATTCTTGACAATAACTAGAGCATCATATTTGTCAATCAATTGATTAACACCCACTTTAGATTCTGAATCATAATCATCACTTGATGAGTGTGCATCAGATTCTGGAATTGATTCATCCTTAGAGGAAGTGAGAGGAGTAGGTACCTGGTCAGGTGTGTCCTGACAATATTCATCATCTGATGTTATGGCCATTAGGCCAATATATTCTTTAACATCTTCATCCACCTCCATATCACTGTCTGAATGTGATAGAGGGGCCCTGATGTCCACCTTTTCTGTAGGAAAGTCCTCATCTTCCTCAGCGGCAAAAAACCCAATATAGGCCTCTTCTTCATCATCTGTATCTGAGGACGATGACTCAGATTCACTCCTGCTTCTGTCCTTCTTGGCTAGGAAGGATTTCTCACCCTTTCTTCCCTTCTGGTGATAAGGCTTCTTGTCTCCCTTATCCTATCTTTTGACTGGACAGTCAGCAATGACTTGTCCAGGCTTACTGCAGCAATAACAAATCACATTAGCTAAACCATGTTTACCATGTTTAGAATCATACCTGTCCCCTTTGGGGTGCTGCTTGTCAGCCCTATTTAAATCCTTCCTAGGATGTGAGGAGGAGGAAGGCTTATTCTTCCACTTCTTTCTTCTCATCATCTTGTTGAATTCCCTTGAGAAGGCAACAAATTCCTCATCAGAAGAGCTGCTATCAGATGAGTAGTGTTCAGAGTTTTCTGAGTCAGCACCACTTCTTGGAGGGGTAGGAATTCTTGTCTTGCTCTTCTTGGACCCTTCAGCCTTGAGGGCCACAGACTTCTCCCTAGCATGAAGCCTGGAGGAGGTTTCCTCCTCCTTTCTAGCAGATAGTTGCATCTCATATGAGAGCAACTTTCCAAACAGAGTGTGAGGAGGAGTTTCACTCAGCTTTGCCACTTCCCTGATGGCACAGATTTTGTTATCCCTGTCTCTAGTTAGAGATCTTAGGAATTTATCATTTAACTCATAATGAGTGAAGGTCCTTTCATAGGTCCTCAACTCATTTACTATTCTGAAGAATCTTTCATAGTAGTCAGCTATGCATTCCTAGTTTAGTTGCCTAAAAGCTTCATACTCCTGATTGAGGAGGGATTTCCTATCATTCCTCACTTCTTCAGTCCCTTCCATGTAAGCAATCAATGTATCCCACATCTCCTTTTCACTCTTACAGTGCACCAAGTTCTGGAATGTTGAATCATCAAAAGCATTGACTATAATATTTTGAGCCCTTTTATCCATTGTAGCCAATGATATCTCATCCCTTGTCATTTCAGTGTAAGACTTGCCTACCTGCCTTTTACAATCAATGGTGGAGGGAAGACTTGCCTACCTGCCTAGCACGATCAATGGTGGAGGGCTTTGTGATAAGGAAGTGGCCTTCCTGAACAGTGATATCCTAGGGTCTGAAGCTTCCATTTACAACCTAACCATTTTTTCCAGATGCCAAAGGTTTCCTTTTTGCATATAGGGAGCTTCATGGAACCCATTTCCTTATGAACTCCATTAGAAGCCATTGGATTGTTAAGACTATTCCTTTATAGGATCTGGTCAGATAGTTATGTCCTTCTTGACCAACCTTGCTTTGATACCACTTGATAGTTTATGTAGGATGTAGTCTTAAACACCTAGAGGGGGGTGAATAGGTTTCTTTTTGTCTTAAGCTTTAGCCTAGCTATTTTTTGAGTTAGTATTAATAATAAATCAAGTACACAGAAAACACACCAGCATTTATAGGGGTTCCTCAAGACAGGGTGTCTTGAATAGTCCTCTTTCCCCCTTCACCTTTCTAACAATGAGTTAGATAAGGCCAACTTCTCCAAACTCAGCTCCAAGAGCTTACAACACAGATCCCTCAGGATCTCTCAGGTTTTTCCCAAACCCTACCTCAGGCACAGCAACCCTACCTCAGAGGAATCCACCTCCTACAGCTCATACCACCTCCTGGTCCTACCTTAAGCTGACCTCTCAGCTCTACAACTCAATCTAATCAGCCTACCTCCTCAAGCAATAAAGCTCTACAGTCTCAGAACCCAAAGTCTCCTACAGATTGTAACACCCTGCCAGTACAAAAAGTATAACAGCAGGTCCGGCCGGGACCCCACGCCATACAAACCACACTAGCTAGGAGTTAAAAGGTGATAACCAGAAAGTAACAACTAACGAGAGTACAAAACGTAAGCGGAAGCATTAATTAAACCATTCAAATAGACATGTCCACTATCATTGGAATGAATCCAGAAATGAGAGTTACGGCCTTAGGGCCTTACATCAAATCAATGTACAAAACTCCAACAAAACATACATCGGCACGCAGGCCGGCAAAACATGAGAAAGCAGGAAAAAGGCTGGCCTTCGAGGGCCAACACAGCAAAGGGGCCAACGCCCGCTACTTCCCGCTAGGCTCACCTGCACCTGCATAAGAACATTCCACCAGGCGGTGGCAAACAAAGTAACGGTCAGCACAGCTGACCAAATTATAACGACCCCACCCCTTTTCCCGGGGTGGCGGAGATTCTACCCTGCAAGTAAGCCATACTAGCACAAGTACTAAACTAAAGAAAGTGCAACTACACGAGGTGAGGTTTCAAGCACAATCAATCTTCTAGGTTGAGCATCAAAAAGAAGGGAACCTAGGTATGCACATGATGTTGGTTGGGTTCACCCGAAGGTTTCCCACAACCGCCTAAGCAATCGCATGAGGAACATAACATCGAATTCACAACACTCCACCCTAAGGGTCACATCCTTAGGTGGGAAACAAGAGCTTTTGGTCGGTCTAGGTATGACACCTTCCACGACCTCTCCCATGATCACACGGCCTTCATGAGGAAGGGACCTCTCGCCGATCTGCATGGAAACGGGTTCGGTTCAGCTTTGCCCGTGCTCTAATCGTCGCGATCTATCGCACGACGCGGGTACGGCTTCACCTCGGCCCGTAAGGGTTTAGCACTTTCAAGTGCTACACAAACTATACGCTACGCACCTAACCCCTTCACAAGGATCTAGGCTTCGCGAATTCTCAACAAGGGAGCTACACACGCTCCACATCAATTTCGTGGTGAAGGCTTGCCTTCATCCAAACCTCAAAGCATGGGGCTTTCGTTAGGATCCTCACAAGACACCTACACTTAACTCCCGCAATACTATAGGTGAGTTCACGGAGTCATTCTCCGGCACGCATTCTAGGCCTAACCTAAATGCAACGTCGCACAACAAGCATCGCCGATTCGGGCTCACGGCCACGAATAGGTTTCACACACAATGCCTAAATCCGCACGACTACCGGATTTTCTACATGCAATATGCCGGGGACGGACACAATCTACCCGGAGTCCCGAAGGACTTGAGGAAATCCTACACTTCACCCATTTGGTGAAAGAGATACCTCATGCAAGCAAAGAAAGAGAAATAAATGGACAAATACAAGTCCAAAGTTCGGGAGGAAGAATCGTTACCCTAGACGTGTTCCTCTTCGCCATGGATCCGAGATTCTACGCGGAGGGAAAGAACCGCACCGGGCTGCACTCTCCGGATCTGGAAACGGCTCGCGAAACGGAGCTCCGGAGCTCCGTCAATGGCGGGATCTTCCTTCTTCTTCCTTGCCTCCTTCTTCTTCCTCTAGCCTAGGAGAGAGAAACACCTCAAAATAATGAGGATTAATCTCCTCTCATAAGCCCTAATAGCCTCCAGCATCTAATCCTGGCCATCGGATCAGATCTCAAAAGATTTGGACGGCCCGATCTTCTTCTCCGCTCAAAATCGCGGAACAGAATAAACAGGGCGCACGATCACAGGCGCACGGTCAGTGGTCGTGCGCGACGAGGGCAATGGTCGTGCGCTCTATCCGGGACAGAACTCTGAATTCTTGCGAATAAGCGCACGATCGCTGGCGCACGATCACTGGTCGTGCGCGAAGAGGGAAATGGTCGTGCGCACTGTCCGAGACAGAACTCGATTCTCTTCTGAATTAACGCACGATCGCTGGCACACGATCACTGGTCGTGCGCGATGAGGCCACTGATCGTGCGCTAAGAGCAGACAGGGAAAATTCTAGCCTGCTTCATGTGCCGCACTACCACTCCGCCTACTTCGCGGAACTACCAGATTTGGGGTGTTACAACTCCACCCTCCTTAAAAGAATTTCGTCCCGAAATCCAGGAAACAGTAATAGCATAAATTACAGTTATACTTTACCTGAGGGAAAAAGCTCGGGATACTCCGCAAGCATCGTTTGCTCTCTCTCCCAAGAGAGCTCCTCTCGGCCGCAGTTATCCCACCGGACTTTTACCATCCGAATGGACTTGTTCCGCAGCTGCTTTACTTCGGTATCTTCGATGCGTAAAGGCTTGACTTTCGTCGACAACCCACTATCGACCGGAACTTTGCCGACCGCAACGATATGAGTAGGCTCTTGCACAGCCTTCCTCAACACTGAAATGTGGAACACGTCGTGCAGACCGCTCAGCTCTGCAGATAGTGCAAGCCGATAAGCCGCAGCACCAACACGCTCCACGATATCGAACGGTCCTAGGTACCTCGGACTGAGCTTTTTCAAGCGTCGAATCCTTGATACCCCTTTGAACGGTTTGATCTTCAAGTAAACCCGGTCACCGACGGCAAACTCTAAGTTCCTATGCTTGGCGTTGAAATACTTTGCTTGCCTATCCTGGGCAACCAATAGCCTTTCGCGTATAGACCGGATCGTCGAAGTTGCTTCTTCAACATCCTTTCGCTTCAATAGCTTAGTATCGCCCGTTTCCGCCCAAGACAACGGCGTACGACACTTCTTACCATAGAGGGCCTCGAAAGGAGCCATTTTTATGCTGGCTTGGTAGCTATTATTGTAGGCGAATTCGATCATAAAGAGGTGATCCTCCCACCTCTTTCCAAAGTCTAGAGCGCACATTCGGAGCATATCCTCCATAGTCCTGTTGGTTCTCTCGGTCTGTCCATCCGTCTGCGGGTGGAAGGCCGTGCTGAACTTCAATTTTGTGCCCAACAGTTCATGGATAAGCCTCCAATCTTTCGATGTGAAATGCCCGTCACGATCGCTGACGATGCTACGAGGGACACCGTGCAGTCTCACGATACTATCAACATAGAGCTTTGCTAGCTTCTCTACGGAATCATCCTTCCGGTTCGGAATGAAGTGTGATACCTTTGTCAAACGGTCCACGATCACCCAAATGGCGTCGTTTCCATGTTGCGATCTCGGCAATCCGTGCACGAAATCCATCGAAATATCATCGAACTTCCACTCCGGAATCGGCAAGGACTTCAGAAACCCACCGGGACGTTGACATTCCGCTTTTACCAACGCGCAAGTATGACACTTGGCCACGTAAAGGGCAATGTCTTTCTTCATGCCCGGCCACCAGAACAGTTTCTTCATATCCATAAACATTTTAGTGCTCCCCGGGTGGATCGAGTACTTGGTATGATGAGCCTCGTACATCAATTCCGCCCGTAGAGTACCAACGTTTGGGATGCATAACCTTTCCTGCTTCCACATAAGGTCGTCTTCGAAGGAGAAATCAGCGTTTAACCCTTCAACGGTTTCCGCTTTGTATCGTTTCAAGCTCTCGTCCAGCTCCAATGCTTGTCGAACTCGGTCGGCAAGGTCGTAGTGAACTTCCGTCCAGTTCAAGCATGCTGAAGTAGACGTTCTCCTATCAATGCATATGATCTCCATATCTTCTAGCTCACGGATTAGACGCTCATCGTGCATCAAAATCCAATTTGCTCGTGCGGGAGCCCGACGACTCAACGCGTCTGCAACTACGTTTCCTTTACCAGGAGTATATTTGATATCGAAGGTGTAGTCCCCAAGGAACTCCATCCACCTCCTTTGGCGCATGTTCAACTCCCTTTGATCTAGTAAGTACTTGAGGCTCTTATGGTCGGTAAAGATATCGATCTTCACGCCATATAGATAGTGCCTCCAAAGTTTGAGGGCAAAAACCACGGCCGCTAGCTCCAAATCATGGACCGGGTAATTCCTCTCGTGAACCTTCAGTTGCCGGGAGCCGTAGGCAATTACCTTCCCGAACTGCACTAGGACACAACCCAAACCACTTCCTGAGGCGTCGCTATATATTTCATAGCCTTCCGTACCTTGTGGCGAGCATAGAATGGGCGCCGTGGTCAGACGGCTCTTTAGCTCTTCAAAAGCTCGTGCGCACTCGGGCGACCAAACGAACTTATTATCCTTTCTAGTCAGTTTTGTGAGAGGAAGTGCGATCCTCGAGAAGTTTTCCACAAAGCGCCTATAATAGCCGGCAAGTCCTAAGAAACTTCGGACTTCCGCTACGTTTTTCAACAAAGGCCACGCTTGGATCGCTTCTATCTTCGACGGATCAACTGCAATTCCTTCGCCACTAACAACATGACCAAGGAATGCCACTGACGGTAGCCAAAACTCGCACTTGGAGAACTTGGCATATAGCTGACTCCTCCTCAAGGTGCTCAGGACTGCGTGCAGATGCCCTACATGCTCCTCTTCCGACTGAGAGTATACCAAAATGTCGTCGATGAAGACGATCACAAATTGATCTAAATACTCTCGGAATGTCCTATTCATCAAGTCCATGAATACCGACGGTGCGTTGGATAGACCGAACGGCATTACCGTGAACTCAAAGTGCCCAAAGCGGGTACTGAACGCTGTCTTTGGAATGTCACATTCCCTTATTCGCAGTTGGTAGTAGCCGGACCTTAGGTCTAGCTTGGAGTAAACCGTCGACCCCATTAGTTGGTCGAAAAGATCATCGATTCTAGGAATCGGATATCGGTTTTTCTCGGTCAACTTGTTTAGCTCTCTATAATCAATACATAGACGCAAGCTCCCATCCTTCTTTTTCACAAAGAGGACCGGTGCACTCCAAGGCGAAGAACTTGGACGTACGTAGCCTTGCTCTAGCAGCTCTTGCAATTGGACCTTCAACTCTGCCAATTCCTTTGGCGCTATTCGGTATGGTGAGCGGGCCACAGGTTTGGCACCTGGCACCAACTCGATACAGAAATCAATCTCCCGATGAGGCGGAGCCCCAGGGAGTTCGTTAGGAAACACGTCGGCGTATTCCGCTACAACTGGGACATCACACAACCTGGGCTTTGGCTCCGAAGCCTCCAACAAGGTGAAGAACAACTCGGCGCCTTTTCTCACCGCCTTAACCACTTGGAGAGCAGACATCAGCGTCTTGCTCGCTCCTCGCATACCGGCGAATGTGGTTTCATCGTCGGTGTTCGTTCCCAGAGTGATCTCCTTTGTATTGCAATCTATGCATGCTCGCTGCTCCGAGAGCCAGTCCATGCCGAAGATCACATCGAATTCAGCTAACGGTAGTAACGACGCTTCCAAGTCGAAATCTTGACTTCCGATCCGCACCTTCACACGGCTCTTCCTATCCGCACTCATTCGAGATCCATTGGGTAGCACTACTTCCAATCTATCCTCTACAAAGGTAGACGGCACTCCGATTCGCACCACGAAGTCCTCAGACAGAAAAGAGTGCGATGCACCCGTATCGAATAGAGCTCTCGCCGGATGGTTGAAAATTAGGACGAAACCTAATTGTACACAAATAACACATATAGTCGTACCACAGTAAGAATCATAACATAGCTGTAAAAGCTAACTTCTAATTCGTACCTGTGACGACATCGGGTTGTCGTATAGCTTCTTGTTGGCCAAGCGAATAGACTCTCGGCTGAGTCGGAATGTGCTGGGAGGCCGAAGACTCTGCCGCTTTGCCCTTTTCCGCAGCCCGAGCATAATCCACCGCTCGATTTGCCGCCTTTGGGGGACCACTTCGACACACCGCAGCTTTGTGTCCCACCTTCCCGCAGGTGAAACACGTAATAGGAGTCCGCGCGGTCGTGGCTCCCGAAACATTCGAAGAAGCTGGTTCCGCCTGCTTGAACTTCCGCTTGTTCCTTCTGAAGTCCGGCTTGGACTGAGAGGCCGGCGCATGAAACTCGGGTTTCTTTACAACACTCTTTGCTTGTACCCTCTTCATGTCCAACTCCAAAGATCTGGCGGTTTGCACCATCACTTGGAAGCCAAACGTCATAGGGCCTGCAAGGAGCAGCCTCAACTCGTCCCGAAGCCCTTCATAGAATTTATTCGTCTTCGTCTCCTCATCCTCCACCAATGCCCCCGCATAGCGACTCAGTCTGGTAAACTCATGTAAGTAATCGTCAACGGAGCGATCACCTTGAGTTAACCTCAGGAACTGGTTTTGTAACGCAATGCGTTGGGCAGAGGGGATAAACCGCTGGAGGAACGACTTTGAAAACTCAGCCATTGATATTTCAGTAATGTCTCTATCGCCGAATTTGTGCAGTTCCTGCTCTTCCCACCACAGCACAGCCTCTCCGTCAAGAAGGAAGGTGGCTAAGGTGACCATCATGGCTTCGTCCGTCGCGGTCGCCCTCAGAGTTCTTCTAACTCTTGACAACCAGTCTTCTGCCTCCGTTGGGGACTCAGATCCCGAGAAGGTAGGAGGATTAAAGCTCAAGAAGTGCTTTAATTGTTGGTCACGCGCTCGCCCCGCAACTACTTGCGCAACTGGACGCTCCACCCTCGGTGCTAACGCCGGTTCCACTGCAGCTACTGGCACAGGGGCATCAACCCTTGGTGCTACCGCAGGTTCCACTGCAGGTTCAGTTACCGGGGCCGCATCAGTAGTAGGCGTAACAGGCTGTGCAAGCCTTTGCGGTTGAGCATTGATCATCGCGAAGACTGCTTCTGCGACCATTCTGATCATCTCAGCTGAAGGAGTGGTCGCTGGCACCTCAGCCGACCCACTACTTTCAGCGGTGTTACGGGGTTGAGACCGCCCCGCAGCACTTCTAGTCACCTATAATCATGCAAGGCACAATTTAGTGACCCTAAACATATCAAACATCAATCATGGAACGCTCAGGTTCCGCAAACAAGTATGTTTTTTTTTCATTCCTAAGTGGACATTCTTATTAGTTTTTGTCGTTTTAGGTGAATGCACAGCCCGTGCGCACCACCCCTTAAAAGGAATTCGTCCCGAATTCGCTAAACTACGGATTGACGCCTTAAGTCCGATACCAAATTGTAACACCCTGCCAGTACAAAAAGTATAACAGCAGGTCCGGCCGGGACCCCACGCCATACAAACCACACTAGCTAGGAGTTAAAAGGTGATAACCAGAAAGTAACAACTAACGAGAGTACAAAACGTAAGCGGAAGCATTAATTAAACCATTCAAATAGACATGTCCACTATCATTGGAATGAATCCAGAAATGAGAGTTACGGCCTTAGGGCCTTACATCAAATCAATGTACAAAACTCCAACAAAACATACATCGGCACGCAGGCCGGCAAAACATGAGAAAGCAGGAAAAAGGCTGGCCTTCGAGGGCCAACACAGCAAAGGGGCCAACGCCCGCTACTTCCCGCTAGGCTCACCTGCACCTGCATAAGAACATTCCACCAGGCGGTGGCAAACAAAGTAACGGTCAGCACAGCTGACCAAATTATAACGACCCCACCCCTTTTCCCGGGGTGGCGGAGATTCTACCCTGCAAGTAAGCCATACTAGCACAAGTACTAAACTAAAGAAAGTGCAACTACACGAGGTGAGGTTTCAAGCACAATCAATCTTCTAGGTTGAGCATCAAAAAGAAGGGAACCTAGGTATGCACATGATGTTGGTTGGGTTCACCCGAAGGTTTCCCACAACCGCCTAAGCAATCGCATGAGGAACATAACATCGAATTCACAACACTCCACCCTAAGGGTCACATCCTTAGGTGGGAAACAAGAGCTTTTGGTCGGTCTAGGTATGACACCTTCCACGACCTCTCCCATGATCACACGGCCTTCATGAGGAAGGGACCTCTCGCCGATCTGCATGGAAACGGGTTCGGTTCAGCTTTGCCCGTGCTCTAATCGTCGCGATCTATCGCACGACGCGGGTACGGCTTCACCTCGGCCCGTAAGGGTTTAGCACTTTCAAGTGCTACACAAACTATACGCTACGCACCTAACCCCTTCACAAGGATCTAGGCTTCGCGAATTCTCAACAAGGGAGCTACACACGCTCCACATCAATTTCGTGGTGAAGGCTTGCCTTCATCCAAACCTCAAAGCATGGGGCTTTCGTTAGGATCCTCACAAGACACCTACACTTAACTCCCGCAATACTATAGGTGAGTTCACGGAGTCATTCTCCGGCACGCATTCTAGGCCTAACCTAAATGCAACGTCGCACAACAAGCATCGCCGATTCGGGCTCACGGCCACGAATAGGTTTCACACACAATGCCTAAATCCGCACGACTACCGGATTTTCTACATGCAATATGCCGGGGACGGACACAATCTACCCGGAGTCCCGAAGGACTTGAGGAAATCCTACACTTCACCCATTTGGTGAAAGAGATACCTCATGCAAGCAAAGAAAGAGAAATAAATGGACAAATACAAGTCCAAAGTTCGGGAGGAAGAATCGTTACCCTAGACGTGTTCCTCTTCGCCATGGATCCGAGATTCTACGCGGAGGGAAAGAACCGCACCGGGCTGCACTCTCCGGATCTGGAAACGGCTCGCGAAACGGAGCTCCGGAGCTCCGTCAATGGCGGGATCTTCCTTCTTCTTCCTTGCCTCCTTCTTCTTCCTCTAGCCTAGGAGAGAGAAACACCTCAAAATAATGAGGATTAATCTCCTCTCATAAGCCCTAATAGCCTCCAGCATCTAATCCTGGCCATCGGATCAGATCTCAAAAGATTTGGACGGCCCGATCTTCTTCTCCGCTCAAAATCGCGGAACAGAATAAACAGGGCGCACGATCACAGGCGCACGGTCAGTGGTCGTGCGCGACGAGGGCAATGGTCGTGCGCGCTATCCGGGACAGAACTCTGAATTCTTGCGAATAAGCGCACGATCGCTGGCGCACGATCACTGGTCGTGCGCGAAGAGGGAAATGGTCGTGCGCACTGTCCGAGACAGAACTCGATTCTCTTCTGAATTAACGCACGATCGCTGGCACACGATCACTGGTCGTGCGCGATGAGGCCACTGATCGTGCGCTAAGAGCAGACAGGGAAAATTCTAGCCTGCTTCATGTGCCGCACTACCACTCCGCCTACTTCGCGGAACTACCAGATTTGGGGTGTTACACAGATGATATAATGAGGTTTACAAAATGAAAGAAGAAAAGATCAAGCATGTTCTTCTTCTTCTTTTCAGCTGCTGTTGCAGACTTGAATCAGGGAGGAGAAGAGCAGCTCCACTTTGATTCTTCTTGATCAGCACTTCAGATGAAGGACTGGATCTACTTGCTCTATCTTGAGATGAATCAAGATGAGCTATCTCTTTTCTCCTTGCAGCCTTGTGTTAGCTCAGTTCTTGGCTGCCGTTAATGGAACAGTACGCTTCCACTTCTTTGTGTGCTTGAGAGAAAGATTGATAGCAAAAGTTCTTTCTCTCAACCCTAACTTATTTCTTTTATACTCTTTGGATCTTCAACGGCTCTTAGCTGTCCTCCTGACAGGTATGAGAGTGATTGGTGGTCCCCAATATGCATTTCTGCAGCTTGCGCCAAAAGCATAACCCGCCAGATCACGTTTGAACTGTCTCAGCGGTTGGGCTGAGATGGTCAGCCTTCTCAGCGGTTGCTTTTGTCTCGTCTCAGCGGATCCGCTGAGACAGATAGTTGACTCAGCGGTATCTTCTATCTGCAGCTCAGCTTGCCCAGATGCCTTCTCAGCAGCTCCCGGTCTTGTCTCAGCGGTTCAACTGATCATACATTACATACACCATGGTGTGTCCTTATCCTGCATAACTATGAGATAGAAATAGGGTTTATCAAATACAACTTGTACTTAGCATTGAGTGTGAGGTTTCTTCAAATCAAGGGAACATTGAGGGTCATTTTTCCAACACAATCCTCCCTCGAATACGGCCTCAAGCACCCCTAGGTCTACACCCTAGACCTTGTCGCCAATACGAGGCAAAATCCTCCCTAAGTCCTACCCAGACCTAGTCTCCAACATGAGGTGAATTTATCAAGCGATTAAAAGAATGAAAATAACAACAATATTAAAAACTCCCTCTTGAAGAACTTCTGAAGTTGGAGACAAAAGACAACCGTAGAATAAGCGTGGTTGAAGTGATCGTCGGTCGGATGCCGCATGTTGAAATCCTCCTTCAGAAACTCACGGAACTTTGGGTGGGAGATCAACTCTCGGCAGTATAAGGCTCTGGGAATTTAGCACTAGAATTCTCTTAAGGATGTGTGTTCAAAATGAGAGGAGAGGGGTCCTTTTTATAGCCTTGGAGCTAGTGCTTATGCTATCGCTACCGCCGACGCTATCCCAAATTAGGAAACATTCTCCGCGTGCGTATTTTCATTCCAAGGAATCCTTTCCAAAATTCCTCTTATGCTCCGCGCTACTGCCTACGCTATCCACTATTGCCTGGCGTTATCGCCTTCTATACTTGCCTCCTGAACTTGCCTAATCAGATCTAGCGCCTGCGCTAGTGGCTACCTCTGGTGCTAGTGACCATGCTGGAATTTTGGCTTCAATGGTGGGGGCAACCTTCTTATGTTATCCTTGAGTCATATGGATTTGTTTCATGCACATTTAAACACACAAGATCAAATACAAATAGGATTTGTTATTCTCAAACCTAGGAGATGCGGAAGACCATGTTCCAACACAACCCACAAAGGATTAAAAGTCTACCAGATGGATGTAAAATCAACATTTCTGAATGGTGATTTGAAAGAAGAGGTTTATGTAGAACAACCTCCAGGATTTATCAAATCAACCCATCCCGATCATGTTTATTTTCTTAAGAAGTAATTTATCGTCTAAATCAAGAACCTTGAGCTTCGTATGAGACCTTATCTACCTTTCTCCTTGAAAACAAAGTTTCAAGAGGAAAGATAGATAAAACATATTTTCTTAAGGAAATCAAAGGCAAGATATTGCTGGTTCAAATCTATGTTGATGACATCATCTTTGGATCTACAAATGACAACCTTTATAAAAGGTGTGCTAACCTTATGCAAGGGTAGTTTGAAATGAGTAGTATGGGAGATTAAAGTACTTTTTGGGTCTCCGGGTTAAGGAATCTGAGGAAGGAATCTTCATTTATCAGACCTAGTTTATAAAAGAGCTCATTAAGAAATTTGGCATGGAGAGTGCAACCTCAACGAGGACTCCAATGCGGACAAATGTGTCTCTGGACAAGGATGAGAAGAGGAAACCTTTTGATGAGACTATGTACAGATGCATCATTGGCTCCCTACTCTATCTTACTACCAGTAGACCAGACATCATATATTCTACATGTGTTTGTGCCAGATATCAAGTGAACCCCGAGGAATCTCATTATACCTCTGCTAAAAGGATTCTGAGATATCAAAAGGTTACACCCAATCTTGGGCTATGGTACTCTAGAAGCAGTGATTTTGAACTAACATGATTTTCAGAAGCAGGCTTTGCAGGTTGCAAGGAAGACAAAAAAAAGCACTTATGGACATGTCAATTTCTAGGCAAAAGATTAATCTCATGGAGTAGCAAAAAGCAAACTAGTGTTGTTATTTCTACTGCAGAATCAGAATACATCTCTGTTGGAAGATGTTGTGCTCAACTACTATGGATAAAACATCATTGGAAAGACAATGATGTTCACCACAAGAAGACACCACTCTATTATGATTCCTCAAGTTCTATATCTATAACAAAGAATTCAGTCTCTCAAAGTAGAACAAAACACATTGAAATGAGGTACCATTTCATCAGGGAGCATGTTGAAAAAGAAGAAATTTGTTTAGAATTTGTCCCAATTGATAGGCAAGTGGCAGACATCTTCACAAAGCCCTTTGATGAAATGAAATTTATTCAATTTAAAATTGAACTTGACATGTTGAATTTAGATTAAACTCTAATATCATGTGAAGGTCAAACTTTTGGCATTCACATATGATACTATAATATTTTACTTAAGTATGCAGGACCATAATCTATCTTTAAGGAGACAATCGATGGGAACAAGTCCAAATTGACCTGACTGGCTGCCAATTGAAAATAGAAATTTTTGAAATGATTTCTTTCTCCGATTATTAATTAAATTAGCTCTTTAAATTAGGCAATAACGTCAAATCAGGTACGCGCCTCTTGAGCTACCTTATTTATATTAAATCTAGGGTTTAAAATAGTCCTTGAGAATATATATATATACTTTAATCACAAGCCGCCTACACCACACCCTCCCTCCCTCTCGTCGATCACATGATCTTCATCTTCAACAATGGCGCCAAAATCCGACCCCTCCAAATAAAGTTCAGTGAACATCGACAGCGAATTGATGCGGAACAGCTTTGAATCTACTAGTGAGGATATCCAGAATCTAATATGTCTTATTGCGGTATCAGTTTTGGAATTTGTACTCTCAGAACCTTCTCTCATCTTTAATAGAGGAGTGCTTGATTTTTTCATGATGCCATGATCAATTCTAGTGGAACTAGAATAAAGAGCAGTGTGGGAAGAAGGAGAGTCAGAGTCTCTACAAGCAGTCTTTGCTGACATCTCCAGTTTCCATAGCTTGAAGAAAAGGAAGTTGAAGGGATAATAACTGAGGAAGACAGAGAATATACCCTGGAATTCTGTGAATATGAAGAGGAGACAAAAGGGTCCCTACACAGAATGAAAATGAACACACAGGGAAAATTGTTGACTGATAATGTTGGTAAATCTCTAATCTGCAAGGCAGGATCATTTGATAGAATTTCAAAGGATATGTTCTCTCTCATGATAAGAATCATCCTAGTCAAGAAAATAGACTGGAGCAAAGTACCGTTTGAGTAAATAGTTCAAATCTTGGATAGTCCAAACTTTGGCAGGATAATATCTCTCTATATGCTTACCCTCAGAAATGGATCCCATCTTGGGGATGCCTATTCATTATCTAAAGATGATTGATCTTAACACAATCAGAATATGGGATCAACATGTTCCTCATCCAGGTAGGAGTAAATAAGTAAGCCCAATCAAGAAAAGAAAGAACAAGCTTTTCTTCCAACCTCCATTTTCTTGAGGGGGAGTCTGTAGCACCACTGTTCTCTACCACAGACCCAATCATGTCCACACCAGTACTAGAAACTACTGAAGTCATGGGTGAGTCCAGTGAACACACTATGACAATCCCCTCCCCTCCTGCTGATCTGGAAAAAGAGGTTGACATGCCTTCAGAGTCACACCTCATGATAGATACTAACATAGCTGAATTAGAGCAAGTTTACCCTAAGGAAGTGGAGATAATTGGTCCAGTAAAGACCATACCAACTGAGAAAACCGAATTCATTATAGAAACAGAAAGAGTTGGATCACCAAAAAATGATGTCTGTGAAGGGAGTCCCAACTAAAGGACTCTGCCCAAGACCTCCCAGCAAAAAGTCCTGAACAAGCACCCCCTCAAGTGGATGACATGGACTATGTCTTCACAGGGTTAGAAATAGTCCTATACAAAGGCAAATCTGTTGCATGAGGGCCTTCACCATCCAGGCAATCCAAGGCAGACACTACTGATTGTCTATATGAAGATGTTGACTTTGGGACATTTCAACCAAGCTCTACTCCATCTGTCTAAGCACCACCCATTCCATCTAGCTACATCCCTAAATCAGTTTCAACTCCTACTTGAAAACCATAGAAAACATATAGAAGCATATCTTGATAAATCTGTTCAATCGCTAAAAACAAAAATGAAGCAGAACTATTTAGACTTACAGAACGAAGTGGATCATATGAACATCCAGTATTATAAGTTCTTTGACAAAGCAGCCAGTGTAGTAGATTATACAGCCAGACAGAAAAATGGATGATGTCATAAAAAAATCAATATACCACCTCTAAAAACCTGAAAAATGCTTTTCAAGATTCTGAAAATATCATCCTAGACAGCAAAAGAGTTCTTCTAGACACAATTGCCGAATAAAATCAGCAATTGGATGAACATCTCCTGGAAACTAAAAATCACTTCTCAGATGGAGTAAACTAACTCCATGGAAAATTATATGACTGGACCTCTGAAGTATGCTCCCACCTATCTGAAGTCAGAAAGGGCGAGGAAAACCTTAGGAGATTTGATACAGATCAAGAAATCTGGGTAGCAAATGAGGCAAGAGCAGCCTTGAAGCTACCATGACTAAACTATGAGCCTCAATATGATGATAATGAAAGTTATGCTTCCCCTGAACAATATTAAAATAGTCCTCATCCAAGAATGGAAGCTGTCCCATCTCAGAAAAGAAAAGCAGTCAGCACTGAAGAGGACTGGCAGGCTAGGTAAAGAAGGAGAGAGGAGATCGGGCAAATGACAAGTTATGAAGAATGGATCCCTGTCTTCAAGGAAATCATCCTCTCCACCTAGAGAGATTTTGGAAGCAAAAGACTACATACGGAAAGATTCTACAGTTCAAACGAACTGAAGAAGCATGAAGATCAAGAGACCAAAAGAAGGCTTCATTGGAAAAACAAGTCTAAGGGTCCAGCACCTCCTAGGTATATACCAAAGCCAGTGAACTATTTATCCAGGCAGAAAAAGAAAGCTATTGGTGAGAGTGATTAAATTTGGGAGAACTATTTGTGGATATTGTGATTACTGTTAATACTTTATCTTAAGCCTATGAACTCTAGCATTTAATAACTATTAGATTGCTCACCTTATATCTATTTGCTCTCTATTTTATTTATAACGGTTATTATTATATGAGGTTTTGACTTCTTCAAATAGGGGGAGAATGTTGGGAATTTGATACCTAAGATTCCTGGCTTGAAGAAGAACATTAACATAATAATAAACTTATTGTATTTCATGAACCTTTGATTATGCTTGAGATAGGTACTTACAATCTATAATTGATAAAATATATGAATTGGTCACTTAGACCAAGCATTTACCTATGTTATATAACCTCAATTTTAAAATTGAAGACATAATGACATCTATCTTGAAGACACTACTTGAAAAAATCAAGGAGAATTACTGAATTCAGAATGCAGATAAAGTCAGAATATTGTTAAGTAAAAATCTTGGGGACGGTCTGTCAATCGAGCTTAAAATATTGACAGGGAGATAAGTCGACAGAATTAATCGACTAGACAGACTATCTATGCTAAGCTTAGCTACTTTCTCAAAAGGTAAAATCAACGGGATGATCTCCATATCGACGGGACATACTTCAACTTATCCAAAATTACTCTAAGTGCTTAAACAACGCGTGTCATTATTATTTCTTCAATATTTTCATGCAAATCAAGGCGCATTTCGGTGATACATCTATGGATTTCATTAATAGATTAAATCTATTGGAGAATTGATTATAAAATGTAATAAAAATTATTATTACTGGAATATCAGTCAGAATTATGCATTCCTTTCTGATCTTTATTACCATATGAGGAATATTCCAAATTGAGCCAAATTTGTATATTCTCTTTTATTCATCAAATTTGAAAATTCAAATCTAGTGATAATTATCACATTCCCCAATTTTCTAAATTTCTTTTTTCAACGTTAACAACATTATAAAAGGAGAGAATGTCCTGTTGAAACTAATGATCTGAAGAATAAAAAAAATTGACAGCAAAGAATCCTAAGTCATTCTGCCATCAAGAGCAAGAGCATTCTCAATTCTTAAGAGTGCTATTTGATTTAGATTCTGAAGAAGCTTGTAGTTGTTCGTCCACTTAGAAAGGATTACTACTGTTGTTCATTCCCTTGATCCAGATATATTATTCCAAGTTATATTCTACAATATATCAAGGAAGAAGAAGCCTACTGATAGACTTCTACTGAAGACTCAAGATCTGAATCTCAACCTTTACTGAGTCCATCATTGTAAAACTGTATTTCTATAAACAATGGTCTAGGATCCTTATGATTTGAGTGTAGGATTCCTGTGAGAATCTGGGGTAGGATCTCTGTGATCTGAGTGTAGGATTCTAGTAAGAATCTGAGGAAGGATCTTTGTGATCTGAGTGTAAGATCTTTGTGATCTGAGGTTGGACCTATTTGTAGATCTGAGTGTAGGTCTTATATTATAAAAGACTATGGTAAAAACTCTGATTGAGTTCTGAGTTTTAGAGGAGATTGCCTAGTCTAGCACATTGCTAGATAGGTGAAGGTGGGCAATGGACTATCTCTCGACACATTGTCTTGAGGGAACCACTATAAATCATAAATCACATATCGCACAATTCACCCCCCCCCCCCCTCTTGGTGTGATCTTAGTCATTCCACTAGAATAACACTCTCCCCCACTCCAGTCCCAGTCGACATAGAACACCTCTACCATAGCACCACCTCGCCGGAAGAGCCCATCCCGAGCTATCCTTTATTTTTGACACCTCTCATGGCTTCTTTGACCGGAACCTCTAGAAAGGACTCAATAGAGGTTGAACCTCCTTCTCCCTCCCTCCCTAGCTGGCTGATGAGCTGAATGTCACACCCGGCCGCCGGTGCGCCATCACTGCAACCCGAACTAAGCTTCAGGCTTGGGTGGTAGCCGAGCAGCTTGAGACTCCCCACACCATCTTATGGTGCTAGTAGGTTGTAACTCAGCGGAGGAGGGTCGGCGAACTCCCCTCCATGGAGAGTCAAGGCTATGGTTCCGCTGGAAAACAAGGCTCCGACGACACCCGGGAGCTAAAGCTCTTTAAATGCTAACTCCGGCCATCGTCAGCGGTGCCAGGTTGCCGAACCACCACCAGAGGAATCGTTGGCCCCCAATGAGATGGCCAAAGGTGGTGGAGCAGCCGTCCAATGGCTGGACAGCAAAGCGGAGGCCCTTAGGTTTTTCTTAGGTTTTGGGGTTTTAATTTTTCTAAGGTTGATCTACAGCTTTGATGGAAAAACTTTGAACATGAAAAATGTTTCTTTTGGGAAGGGCTATAATCTGTAAAAATATGAGATTATTCTGAAATGATTTGGTATTTTAATTAATTAAAATACAGTAATATTCTCTATTTTTTATTTATTAGAGGCCCTTAGATTGTTTGTAAATTCAAGAAAAAAATTGTGAAGAGGTATAGGGTCTATATACATCCTCTGTATTTATTTGAAGATTTATTTTTATAATGATCTCTTATTTTGATGATTTAAATAAAATATCTCTGATCATTATAAAAATCCCAGGGGAAAATCTGCTCGATAAAAATTGCTTTAAAAATATCAGAGGTCTTTAATCTTGGAGTAAAAATCCGAGAAAATCTATGGAAGACAGTGGGTCTGGTGTTCACTCACTGGAAAATTTTGGTGATTTATTGAAAGGTTATTATATTTTTTCTAAATTAATTTATGGTCTCCTCCTTATTTTAAATATTCTAAAGATCTCCTAGTTGGTGAAATGAGTCTAATAAGAAGCCTCTTTTTATTAGTATAACCCCACATTCAAAATTTGGCAAATTTTGGATTAGTAAAAGTATTTTTGGTGTTTAACATAATGGTTTATTCTAGACGAATAATTTATCAGAGGCCAAAACAAGCTTAAAATGATTTGAGAAAACTTATGGGGATTATGTTAGGGCAAATTCAACCTATGGTTCATGTTTTTTAAATGTCCGACTCTCTTAGTATTTATTGAATAAAAGAGACTTAAATTAGAAGAATTAATATCGGTCATAATACAAGAAGTTGATTCGCCCTGACATAAGTAATTGAGGCTGATGATCTGGCGTTAAACATCTTACGGAGAATTGAAGTCTCATTGATTAAATCGGGTGATTATAATTAGAAGGCTTGAAATTATAATGAAGCTCTTATAGATCAATGCAAATCCGATAAACTACCTTAACATGTGCTACTAAAGTAACTATCAAATTCAAATAAACCGACAGACCCTAACAAGGTAAAATACTAAGAACTCCACATAAAATTGTGAAGTTGCCTTATTAGAACGGAGAAGCCTCCTATGAATGGAGTTGCCTCCTTAAAATGGAGAAGCCTCCTATGAACGGTGTTGCCTCCTTGGAATGAAGAGAAGAACTAAACTTGCCTTCTTAAGTGGAGAGGGAACTACAGAGCTGAACTATTTCTTATTCTATTCTTTTATTCAGTATTTTAGTTACTGCACTACATTTCAGTACTGCTCTTATTTCAGTTCATTATTTTATTAATTAAAGTTCATTTCAGTATTTCAAATTTTGTAATTTATTTGCAACAGTATTTCTTTACCGCACCTCATTTACTACAATTTACCAACGCTTTCCTTTCCACACTTTTATTACGGGTCCCGCTCGGATAAGCATTTTATCTTATTGAGCATTAGGTAGTGATAACTTGGAGATGATTTATTCCACTAGGCTAGCCCTAAATAATAGGCTCCCCCGATCGCTATGCTCCTTCAAGCTATACGGTCACCTGCCTGAATTATTTAATGTCAAGTTTGGCAAGCCACTGCAGACCTGAAAGGTGTCAGTTGGTTGCTTATTGAAATACTTGTAAATTGCTTGCGGTGAGAAATGGTGGGTCGGTCATGCCCGTAGACCGTTCGTACCAGTATTGGAAGGTTGAATGCTCTAGGCAACAAGGAGAAGTGCACCCCCGAAGCTCGGCCATGTTTTATGCCCCGCTTGGTCCCTCCACTAGTTGGCCAGATAATAGTTATCGTCAGATGTCGATCACATCCAGGAGTACACCTTTATGTACATTGGGTGCTGGGTAGTATGGTATGGCCACACCTAGAAGTGGCAGGACCGGCCACAATCACAGAAGGCCACATCATTGAGGACCTTAGGGTTTGCTACCTTGCTGGAAAAGAAGCGGTCAAACTATGTTGACATATGGTGTTGTTGCAGATTGTGAACACCTGTGTGATTGCGCTCTAGCTATTATATCTTAAATATATCTATTAAATAATTGTTGCATTCTAGTTATTACTGATGTATTTGTTCAGCTTGCTCCTGACTTGTAAACTATTATATATATACTTTGTCTAGCATTGTTGTTTCGGCTATACCAATTTCTAGAGGCTTACTTGCGGAAACATGCGTTCTGCATCTCCTTAGTTTGACAATATCAAATCCCTTACAGTATTTGATCATACATGTCTTGGGTATAGTGTGCAGGTTTACAGGTGTGAATACGTTGAGAATTCCACTCTTTATGACATACCGCCGGATGCTAGCCCTACCTCCAGCGCTAGCATATCGACCAGACTTTCTATCGATGTGAAGGCAAATATTGACGTGAAGACTTGTGCGTCTAGATGATATTCTCGAGAATACTATCATCTCACAATAACCTACCACGGGCGCTAACCATTGCGTTGAGACGAATGCCGTATCATCTCAACGGTGCCGTCGAGAAGACTTATTATCTCAAAGGATTAATCAAGAAGACTATCTCCGCGTGATAACCTACCACGGGCGCTAACCATTGTGTCGAGACGAATGCCATATCGTCTCAATGGTGCCGTCGAGAAGACATATTGCCTTGACGAATTCATTAAGAAGACTACCGTAGTACGCTAGCTCTATCAACGAGAAGATTATGTCTACGGGATGACTCTGCTGTCGTCGAGAAGAAATTGACGTGATTGCTACCACGCTGCGCTTGCTACTGCGCAGAGCTATCTAAAGATGGAAAGAGAATGTTTTCGGGCACCTTCCTGATTTGGTGATGGACAGCTTGCAAAAGCATGTAAAGATACCGTTGGAGCCTATGTTTTGCATCTCTTGGTTTGAGAATAACAAATACCGTGTTGTATTTGATCTTGTATTTTGTGTGTTTATAGTGTGCAGGTTTTAAAGGAACTATAGCTACATGAGTAGTTTGCTGATTGGAGACGACTCTCTGGAAAGAGAGCTAATGCCCGCGTTAGTAGTTAACGCCCCGCATTAACAACCGTTGAGAAAAAACCGTTGAGAAGAAAACTGCTGAGACAAAAACCGCTGAGAAGAAATGTCATCGAGAACAAATTCGTCGAGTTGCGGTCGACGAAACTGCGTTCGATGAAATTTGAAGTTGTTCGACGGAAGGAGATTCCGTTCGACAAAAAGAACCTGCGATCGACAAAATTGCGCTTGCCAAACTGCGTTCGATGAACTCTGAAGGCGTTCGACAAAAAGAACCTGCGCTCGACGAAATTGCGCTTGCCAAACTGCGTTTGACAAATTCTGAAGGCGTTCAATAAAAAGAACCTGCGCTCGACGAAATTACGCTTGCCAAACTGCGTTCGACGAACTATGAAGGCGTTCGACGAAAAGAACCTACTCTCGACGAAACTGAGCTTGACAAATTGCGTTCAACGAACTTGATGCCGTTCGACAAACTTTGATTCCGTTCGACGAAGGCGCGTTCGACAAAAAGAGTTTCGTTAGACAAAATTTGGTTCTGCCACGCTCCTGACGCTATGCACGATCTCAGTAACTGTCGTACATGTTCACTAACACTGGCGTTAAGCCTTAACGCCACACGTTAGATCCTGAGGCTATTTAATGTACAGCTCCTCTCATTCCTCATTAGAGATGATTCCAAAATTCTGATACTTTGGAGAGAGGTTCATCTACAGCAATTAAGAGATCTCCATTGGGCTAACATGAAGATATAAAGAAGATTTTGAAGGAGAAGGTCTACAACGCATATTCCATATGAAGGACGATCGTTTCAAGAACGCTAACATCTACATCGCCTTCGTCTTCACATTCAGAATTTCTTGGTGAGTTTCTCTTTACTTATCTTGTAATTTTTCACTTTTTCATTTTGTAATTTGTGGAGAAATCGTTCGGTGAGAACGTCAGATTCCGAGAAGGATTCCGTGGGTAAATTCGCCTTGTGTTGGCGATTAGGTCCTTGTGAGTCTTAGGAGGTAATTTGCTGCCTTGTGCGTGTCGACTAGGTCGAGGGTAGATCTAGGGGGTGGCTAGAGGCCTTATCTAGGGATAGATAGGCTATAGCCAACCGGTCCTTGGGAGAAGGACCGGTGAATCAACAAAAAAGTGTTTTTACATATTCTCGCCTTGATTTCTAACGTTATAGAAATCAAACATTTATGTATTCAATTTATTATGAAATAAAATCATGTCTTTTAATGTTCTATTCAATTGATTTTATTTCCTCTTCAAGAATGTTTTAATTTATATTTCTATCAAAGTATTAAAATTAACATTTGTGTAGTTATCTTTGAAATACAATAATCATTTTTATTATCTCTGATTTTTTGGAATTGTATTTCATTAATGTATTCATTAGTAAAATCTCATTGACATAATTCTGAGCAGATTAATTTTCTGAATAGCTAATGCCCAGCGTTAACACCTAACGCCAGGCGTTAGCAACAGTAAGGAAAAAGTTCTATTTCTCTTATCTAAGATATTAAAATATATTTACCTATAAAATATTCTGAAACTTCAGTCCCAAACTCTGATAAATTTAATTAAGATTTAAATTCCATAAAACCCTTATTCACCCCCCTCTAAGGGCGCCGTAAGATCCAACACGTAGTATCAGAGCCAGGTTATTCCAATACGGCTTCACAACCGGGAATAATGTCGCTTCATGATCTCGCATCTACTAGAGGGGATAATTTTTATGAAAATGAAAAATCATTATGTCCACCATTATTTATGGGTGAAAATTATAATGGGGGGAAAACACTTATGGAAAAATTTCTTAAAACTGTGGATATTGAAGTTTGGAATATTACAATTAAAATGCCCCAATTATTCTGAATAAAGATGAAATGTTTTTAAATGCCAAATCTATGAATAGTTTATATTGTGCTCTAGATCAAAATATTTTCAAACTTATTTATACGCTTCCTACTGCTTTTGAAGTTTGGAAATTTCTTGAGACCACATATAGTCTTCCTTCCACAGATGATGAACAAGAGGATTTCTTTATGGATCCAAGAGAAGAAATCAACTAGGACTCATGCTTGGAGGAAGATCTATCTAAGAGAAAAACAATATTGAACTCAATTGATGGCAAAACATCAAGCAAAAGAGAAGACAAAAACTATAACAAGGTAAGAAAATCTAAATCTTCTCTTTTTGTAACAAATTCTATTTCTACATTTTGTGTGCTTAAATTTGCTAAACGTAAAATTTCAAAGTTGAAACATGCTAATTCCAAATTACATTTAGAAAATAAAACTTTAAAAGCAAATGCTTAAGTAGAATCTTATATTGATTTTTCAAATTCTCTTTCATGCTCTTTTAAAAATGCTAAACCTTGTTTTGATTATAATACTTTTAAAGAAGAACTCAAGGTTTTGGAAAAAGGTCTTTTAACTTCAAAAGAGCACATGAAAATTTGTTAAAAGAAAATGATAATTTAAAGGATAAACTAGAATCTTTAAAAATGTTTATTCAAAATTTTTCATATCATAAAAAATCTTTTATTTCTAGTTTATCAAATTATCAAAAGTCTAAAAGCTTAACTTCATATTATAAGAGTATGTCTATAAGAAAGAGTGGATTTGAAAATCATCAAAATAAGAACCAATCACTTAAAGCATATTGTAACCCACTCTTTCAACATTCAATTCTTAAGAAAGATCACCACTCTTATAAACTCTCAAAGAATCAATATAATAAAATTCATTATGATTATCAACATCACTGTATTTTAAAAAATAATTTGAATAAACATAAATCCCAAATGAATTATTTTTCAAACAACTATCATCACAAAAAGATGTCTAATAATCATAATATGAATTTAAAAGATAAACAACCAAAGTATGAATGGAGGCCCAAAATTAAAAATGAAACACTTGCTCCACTTGTAAAGGCCCATTCATCACTATCTCTCTAAAAGCCAACACGATGTATTTGGGTACCCAAAGTAACCATCACACTTGGTCCCTTTGGATACCTAAATCTCTCATTCACTAGGAATCATTGTATTGCATGAAGTAGAATTAAATTAAAAATGAAATATCATTACTCTACTTCATGATATGCTTAATTGCTTTTTCTTTTGTTTATTTTTTTATTTTTTAGCCAACTTGTTTATGATCACTTTATATATCATGAGATATGAATTTCATTGTAAGCCTAATGTTTAACCAATCAAATTGAACTAAATTGAACATAAAGTCATAATTTTTTTTAAGTGATCTATTTTTTTCTATGTTTTATCCTTTTTAAATCCTTTGCCTATAAATGTCTTATATTATCATTATATATTCAATGCTAAATTTGCTAAATGATATTATAGAGACTAATGAAATTACTTTCAAAATTGGATTTAAATGGACTTTTAGGGGTCTTAGGCTAAAATATTAAATGCACAACTTACTGCATATTTGTTTATTTTCTTTGTTGCATATAATAGCCCCTATAATGAAAAATCATAATTGAACATTTACAAAAATGATGAATATGATTTCACACACTCCACCTTGATCTATTAATATCCTAAGCTAAAATTCACTATTATCATATATCAAAATTCATGATCTATCAAGAATTATCATAAATCAACTATTTCTATCAACCTTAGGAATTATGAAATATATGATTGTGATTGGTATTATAGTTTCATATCTTGTTTAGTGTGTGTGATGTGTATCTCTATTGTTTGCATGTATCTCTTTATATTTAGACCTAAGATGAAATCAAATAGAATTGCCTCTTCATTATAGGTCTATAAATTTTCAAAACTCTAAAATTGATTACATGCAAACCAATTATGTATATTTAGCATATTTTGCATAACATCCAAATTCATTATCCTAGCTGCACCTCTTGGTATATGCTCAATTTAGTGTCTATGCTAGGATTATCAATATAGTGATATGCTAAAGATAGAGAAATTTGAAATTTAAAATTCATGAGTACAATGTGGTTTCAAAATCCACTATATGTTCTAAAACTAAAGCAAACTCATGTTTTATGAATCAATCCTTAAACTAAAATGCTTAGTGTATCCATAATCATTAACCCATGACTTGTGTCTCACAATATCAAGGGCGTAGGATTGTGTGCATTAGAGACCTAACCTCTAAGTCATGTCTTGTCCTTAACCGGGGAGGGTTCCAGTAGGGCCTTGTGAGGCACTGGAAGGAAAGAGTGCTAGGTTGAGCGTCGTCTTTTGTATGCATATGGGATTAACACCCCAACCTACGGCATGTGTGCAGCTCCTTATGACCATCCGTCACTTAGTACGGGGATAGAGTGTAGTCATGTAGTTAATGTATCTTGATCTTAGATATACTTATATTATATTCATTGCATGAACATCATCTCACTCTTTATACTGAAATCATGCATATTATTTTTTTTGTTCTATCTTCGCATCTTGTGTTTGCATATTTTATTATTCTGAGCTTTAATGATAAAACACAAGTATTTGAAAAATCATCGAAAACATGCTTAAAAGAGCATACAAATCATCTCTAAAAAGTCTGAAATTTCAACTGAATGAAGGCCTCTTTATAATACAAATGAATTTTGAAAAACATTTTTCAAAATATCAAAATTTGCAGTTCTGTCTCGGCTTTAAGAAGCTAACGCCTGGTGTTAGCTCCTTTGCTCTAAATTTTATTTTGGATGTTTTTAGTAATTTCAGTATTATTTTAATGTTTTGTGTGTGTTTTTGTTTCTCTGTTTGTAAAACGTTTTCTATCTTTTTATTTCCTTTAAAACAAAATTTTTATTTCTTTTAAAATATATATATGTGTGTATTTTCTCATTCATTATTTTGGGTATATTTTTCTGGCATAGAATATCATTTACTGAAAGGGCTATTAACGACTTCTATGTTTTCCAGATAATATATATACAAAAAATAAATACAAAATTACAAAACAATTTCAAAGAACAAAAATATGTTTTTTCTTTTTATGTGTGTTTATTGTTTTGTGCATATATAAAAATTCAAAAATTTATAAAAATTGATTGTTATTCATTGCCATTGTCAACGATGATTAATTATATCAATTAAAGATTAAATACAATGTTTAATTTAACTTTCAAGTTTCTTAAAAAACATTGTTTTGTATTTGTCATGCATTGAAAATTATCTTGTTATGTGCAATGAAATTGATTGTAGATATACATGTGTAGAAATGCTTAGCATGCCTCTAAGTATGAGTAATGTATTATATTTGATAATGATTTATTCACTCACATATTTTTGATAATCTACATATGTTTACAATCTTATACTTGCATGATTGTGTAGTGTAATAACATAAATAATTAAAATACATAAATAGATTACCTACACAACATTGAATTGGTTATTTCAATTCTTTGTCTTTCATGCACTTATTCGTTAGAGAAATGTGGTTTCAAATGCTATGTTTGCAAATCAAGTGAATTCAGAGTCCTTAGTCACTAAACAAAAAAGCAAATAATCAATGACAAGGAAAACTCCACCAAGCACTACTCACCCTCCTGATAAGTCTTAATGAGCATTGTGAGGTTGAGCACCTTGGCTAAGAATTGTAAAGTGTCTTGTAGAAAACATTTATACATCACTTCTCTTAGTACACTGGATCACAAAAAATGAAAATAAAGCTAAAAGTATAAATGTGATCCCCAAGCACTACTTTGCACCCTGATAAGTCTTAATAAGCATTGTGTGGGCAGAGCACCTTGGTAGTTGTACTCTTTATTTATGTGCATTGAAATATTATGGAAGTAATAATATTTGTTTATTTTAATGTTGTATTATTTCATTATATATGTCATGTGTTTTTGATTGATTCACTTTTATACCTTATCAAAACACTACTTTTTACACATCATTATCTTTCATAAAACTTTTACTCATGAGAATTGGATCCTAATGGTCATCTACTCCAATCTCTATAAATTTAAGTAAATGCACTAGATAACAAAGCATGATCGCTACAATATTTATGTTTACTTGAAATGCAAATTTTATTACATTGTAGTTTTTGTATCCTTTCTTGATATTATGAAATCATGCTTTCAATTATATATTAATGGAATATCATCTCTTGAATCTATAACTCAAACATCAACTTTTCAAATTTAAAACTCATTATCCTTTGTACGATTTTATCTTCTAAAATGATGTTTATGTTTAAGAGTGCTTATTATATTCTTCTGCTAAGTTTACCACTTATGCTCATTCATGATTTTTTTAACACTGTGGTATTCTATCTTTTTTCTTTTCAACAAGAGGTATCTTAAAATAGAATGCTAGTTTATCATGTCAGCTATGTTGCTTACTACTATATGTTCCATCATGCTTATATTTTTCTCAACAAGTGGTATTAAAAAAACTTTTGATTGCATTCTATTTTTTCTTCTCATAAAACATATTACTCCTTATTACATACTCACTCCTAAACCCTCTTTTGATACTCCCAAAAGGGGAGATTAAATTGCATAAATCGAATATTTAGGGGGAGTGCATTATAATAATATTAAACTCAAACAAAGGGGTATCTTTGTATAGGGAGTAATCATATAGGAGGTGCATACACTATCATATGCTCGATCATCACAATCCTTCAATAAGTGGTTCCTTATCTATCTTAGAAGATATACACTCATCCCTACCCACTTTTGCTAATAACAAAGGGGGAGAATAAATTGAGAAATCTAGTAAAATAGATATTTAGAGGGAGTAAATTATAAGAGAACACTTATGTAGGGGGGGGGGGACTTCATAACGAAAAGGAATGCATTATTGCTATCAAATCTATCATGCTCTTAACCTGTTACTCATGCATATCTTATTACCGCACTTATCTATAAGCACAAATGGTTTTAAGTTCACTAATTTCTCATACAGGTATTTGTTATTATCAAAAGGGGGAGATTTTTGGAGCCTAGCTATGTTCCGCATCTCTTGGTTTGAGAATAATAAATACCGTGTTGTATTTGATCTTGTATTTTGTGTGTTTATAGTGTGTAGGTTTTACAGGAACTATAGCTACATGAGTAGTTTGCTGATTGGAGATGACTCTCTGGAAAGAGAGCTAACACCCGCGTTAGTAGTTAACGCCTCGCGTTAACAACCGTTGAGAAGAAAACCGTTGAGAAGAAAACCGCTGAGACGAAAACCGCTGAGAAGGAATGTCGTCGAGAACAAATCCGTCGAGTTGCGGTCGACGAAACTGCATTCGACGAAATTTGAAGGCGTTCGACGAAAGGAGCTTTTGTTCGACGAAAAGAACCTGCGCTCGATGAAATTGCACTTGCCAAACTACGTTCGATGAACTCTGAAGGCATTCGACGAAAAGAACCTGCGCTCGATGAAATTGCGCTTGCCAAACTGCGTTCTTTGTACTCTCAAGGCGTTCGACGAAAAGAACCTGCGCTCAATGAAATTGCGCTTGCCTAACTGCGTTCCACGAACACTGAAGGTGTTCGACGAAAAGAACCTGCACTCGTTGAAATTGAGCTTGACAAACTGCATTCAACGAACTTGATGGCGTTCGACGAACTTGATTCTGTTCGACGAAGGCGCGTTCGACGAAAAGATTTTTATTCGACAAAATTTGGTTATGCCACGATCCCGACGCTATGCATGATCTCAGTAACTGTCGTACATGTTCACTAATGCTGGCGTTAACCCTTAACACCACGAGTTAGATCCTGAGGATATTTAAAGTATAGCTCCCCTCATTCCTCATTAGAGATGATTCCAAAATTCTGATACTTTGGAGAGAGGTTCGTCTACAGCAATTAAGAGATCTCCCTTGGGCTAACATGAAGATATAAAGAAGATTTTGAAGGAGAAGGTCTACAACGCATATTCCATACGAAGGACGAATGTTTCAAGAACGCCAACATCTACATCGCCTTCGTCTTCACCTTCAGAATGTCTTGGGGAGTTTTTCTTTACTTATCTTGTAATCTTTCACTTTTTCATTTTGTAATTTGTGTGGAGAAATCGTTCGGTGTGAACGTCGGATTCCGGGAAGGATTCCATGGGTAAATTCGCCTTTTGTTGGCGACTAGGTCCTTGTGAGGCTTAGGGGGTAATTCGCCGCCTTATGCGTGGCGACTAGGTTGAGGGTAGATCTTGGGGGTGGCTAGAGGCCTTATCTGGGGATAGATAGGCTATAGCCAATCGGTCCTTGGGAGAAGGACCGGTGAATCAACAAAAAGTGTTTTTACATATTGTCACCTTGAATTCTAGCATTATAGAAATCAAACATTTCTGTATTCAATTTATTATGAAATAAAATCATATATTTTAATGTTCTATTCAATTGATTTTATTTCCTCTTCAAGAATGTTTTAATTTATATTTCTATCAAAGTATTAAATTTAACATTTGTGTAATTATCTTTGAAATACAATAATCATTTTTATTATCTCTGATTTTCTAGAATTGTATTTCATTATTGTATTCATTAGTAAAATCTCATTGACATAATTTTGAGCAGATTAATTTTATGAATAGATAACGCCCTGCGTTAACACCTAACGCTAGGCGTTAGCAATAGTAAGGAAAAAAGTTCTATTTCCCTTATCTGAGATATTAAAATATATTTTCCTATAAAATATTCTGAAACTTCAGTCTCAACCTCTGATAAATTTAATTATGATTTAAATTCCATAAAATCCTTATTCACCCCCCCCCCCCCCACTCTAAGGGAGCCATAAGATCCAACAGATACTACCGACATGCGGTAACTCTAAAGAATCAACTATAAAATGTCTTGATTCGTTTGCTGAATTAGAGAGACATACACTTACGAGAATAGGGTTCCTCAGACGCCTCTGGTGCAGAGAACCACCGTCTCCATGCAAGGAAAAGAAAGTTATCTCCCTCCCGCTCAAGTTTGACGATCTTCGAAGAGCAAAGGATACAACCACCATCCGCTGCTGATCGAGTGCAAGATAAATGATATTTAGAAGCATTGATCGCTAATCGCTCTACGAAGGTTCTTGGTGTTTGAGGGAGCAATAGTTTTTATCTCTTTCTTATCTAGTCTTTCATTTTTCTCTTTGTTTTATATGAAGGAAAATCGAATGGGGAGGTCATCAAAATCTGGGGAGGATTCTGTGGGAAATCGTCCTAGGAGGACATCTAGATCTGGGAGATCTAGTAGGGCTCTAAAACCCTTCCTGGGAGGAAGGTGAAGAAAGACTAGAAGACCATTCCTGGGAGGAAAGGCAGAGAGCCAATCGGTCCTTGGTTTATGGTCGGTATAGAAAACCCAGGGTTGTCACATTCATAGCCTCCGATCTCCAGCGTTGTGGAGATCTAAGTTTTTGTATAAACAAGGTATTGTTATTCAATGATATCTTGAGTCTATATTTTATTATATAACCTGTTATGTTTTCCTGGAGAAATATTGGTTGTTGCAGTGTTTTTCCCAAAATATTATCCTACAGTAATTGTGATGTTTCCAGAGCTAACATCATGTGGTTGTGTTACCGCCCAACGCTAGCCCCAGCACGCAAATTCTTGCAGTGTTTTATTTAAAACTCCAAGAACTATTTAAAAACCTTATTCACCCCCCTCTAAGGTTGGCCACCCGATCCAACAAGTGGTATAAGAGGCGGTTACTTCAAAAATGGATTGAACTCCTAAAATAAAATGGCCAATGTAAATCATGCCTTCCATGAAGGTCAAGGTGTGAGCAGACCTCCACTATTTATGGGCAGTGACTATATTCAATGGAGAACTCGAATGAAAATATTCCTGATGACACAAAACATGGATGTATGGGCCATGGTCGAGATGGAATACACTGTACCCATTGTCATCGTAGGCGAACAAATGCTGGACAAACCTCACAATAAATGGGATGATGCGGATAAATTAAACTACACCAATAATGCGAAAGCAATGAACTCTCTCTTTTGTGCGTTAGATAAAACTGAATTCAATAGAATATGCAATTGTGAAACTGCGTATGATATTTGGCGATTGCATGAACTAACACATGAAGGTACATCGCAGGTGAAAGAGCCAAAGCTGTTTCGACTAGAATCTGAATTCGAACAGTTCCGGATGGATATCGATGAGGAGGTGGACATCATGTACACTAGCTTCACGAAGATTGTGAATGACTCTCGATCACTTGGAATGACTTTTTCCAATTGGGGACTTGGTGCAAAAAATTCTACGTTCTCTTCCTCCACGGTTCAACCCAAAGGTGTCTGCCATTGCTGAATCTCAGAACATCAGCACCTTGGAAATTGGAAGCCTCATTGGGAATATGAAAATCCAAAGAGAGGAATATCCAAGGTGGCAAAGAAGAGAGCTCTTGCTGCCAAGGTGGACAAGGGAAAGGATGAAGTGGAAGAATCTGATGATGAAGAGAGTTTATATGTACGTGAATTTATAAGATTCATGAAAAATCCCAAGAGGCAAGGGAAGTTCAAGAAATTTTTGAAGAAAGGTGCCAAGAAAAGAGGAGTTGAACAAACCATCAAAAGGGAGGGAGAGTGATGAAGAAAAGTCAATTCTGTAATGCTTCCGTTGCCATAGATTTGTGCACATGAAAAGGGAATGCCCAAATCTTCAAAAGGAATAAAATGAGAAACAAAACAGGGACAAAGGAAGAAAGAAAGTGCTAAAAGCGTCAACAAGGAACGATGCTGGTTCAGACGAGTCAAGCACTTCTGGTTCAAGCAGTGAGGATGAGGCAAATCTGTATCTCATGGGGAAGCACGACAATGGATCTGACAGTGAATCCAGTGTTCAAAGCGACATTGAGGTAATCCCTCCTTCATATGATGAGCTATATGAAACCTATGAATTATTGTGTAATAAACTTGATGAGGTATTGTTAGAGAAAAATTCCTTCAAATCTAAAAACAAGAAAATAAAGAAAAATTTGAGGGATTTAAATGATGAACTCACCAAATGCGGAAAGGAGAAAGTTGAGTGCCAGGATTGTTTTCACTCGGTGGCAACGATAAATGAACTAAAAGAAAGCCTTTCCAAGACTTCCTCGAAAGTATAAAGTCTTACAAATGAGAAGAAGGTTCTAGAGAAAAGGCTTCACATTTCTCTTACGCAAGTGGATGAAAATAGAAAGTAGTTCGCGAATCGGTGTGTGATAATCATCGCAGAAAACACCACCTTGAAAGCAAGGATTCTTGACTTGTGTCAAGAAATTTGGGATAGGCCAGAAATCTTTGGATATGCTTCTAGGAGCACAATACTTCGGATCTAGAAAATTTGGGTTGGGCTACGTAAGAGAAGCGCTACCTCCAAGTGCTAGTACTAGCGTCGGTGGTAGTTCATCTCCAGCAAAGAATAAAAATATGTTTAAGAAAAATAAAAATGTTTCTGGAAGTTCTGGAATCTCTTCACCATCTTCCAGCATGGGCTCTACTAACACTAAAAGGGCGGCATCCGCCGCTTATACCTTGTGTTCCAAATGTATAAAATTTGGTCACAAGTCTAGCTCATGTTTGAGGAAAGGTCAAAAGAAAGCAGTGGAAGTTTGGGTACCGAAGTCGTCTTCCTACACTATGGGTGTAATAACATGTGTACCAGATCTTTACCCTCATCTTCTTTCTAGGTATGTTGGCAGGCGAAGGATAAGGAGAATGTGTGTGACTTGGACTCTGGGTGTTCTAAGCACATGACGGGAGATGAAGACAAATTCCTTATCCTGGAGAAGGAGAAAGGAGGACTAGTGACCATTTTGGACAACATTAAAGGACGCATTATAGGCATTGGCACCATAGGTAATAAAGCATTTTCTATTTCAAATGTCTTGTTTGTATATGGTGTAATGCATAATCTGATTTCTATTAGTCAATTATGTGATAAGAGCTTAAAGGTTGTATTTGAAACCTCTAGCAATTCATGCAAAATTCTAGACGCTAAACCGAATACTGTGTTGCTCACAACACCTAAAAATCATAATGTTTACACCATTAAATTCGAGGACTTATCAACCTATAATCTAGAATGCTTAGTAGCGAAAAATGAGGAGCTAAAACTTTAGCATCGGAGGCTCGGTCATTCCAGGAGCAAATTAATAGTCAAACTATCAAAATTAAAGCTAGTACGTGGTCTTCCACAATTAAATGGTAGTTTGACTTCTTTATGAACTCCGTGCCAAAAGGGCAAGTTCTCCAAATCATCTTTCAAAAGCAAACCTGATATTACCACTTCTAGGCCACTATAGTTAATTCACATAAATCTTTTTGGTCCTATTAGTATGTGTAGTCTAGGAGGTAAACAATATACATTTGTATTTATAGAGGACTATTCACGACTATATTTGACTGTCTTTTTGGCTTCCAAATCTGATGCTTTTTCTGAATTCTCTATCCTATGCACTAAAGTTCAAAATGAAATGGATTTAAAAATAAAACGCATAAGGTCAGATCATGGGGGTGAATTTGATAATGAAAACAATACAAATTTTTGTAACACCTTAGGAATTCGGCATGAGTTTTCCGCACCACGCACACCACAGCAAAATGCAGTAGTGAAAAGGAAAAAGATGGACTTTGCAAGAATTGGCTCGCACAATGCTATCTGAGTATGGCTTGCCCCGATATTTTTGGGCTGAAGCAGTTAACACTGCATGCTATATGATGAATCAGACCATGCTTCGCCCTATCTTAAAGCGTACTCCATATGAGCTATATTTTGATAAAAAGTCAAATGTCTCATACTATAAGATCTTTGGTAGCCCATGTTTCATTCTAAACACCAAGGATCACTTAGGAAAATTTGATGAAAAATCTGACCAAGGCATATTTTTAGGATACTCTTCCACGAGTCGTGCCTATAGGTTCTACAAAAGAAGAACCTCGATAGTTGAAGAATCAATTCATGTGCATTTTAATGAAAATACACCAAATCTTGAAGTTGGATTAATTAGAGATAATGATGGAGATGTTGTACATCTGGAAGATGAGGAAGTGGAGAAAGAAGAAGAAGTAAATGATCAAACTCATGTTAAAGGATATAAACCTCCAATCACTCTACACTTTTTAAAACAACATCCACGAGAACTAGTGATTGGTGAGTCTTCACATGGGATTAGGACTTGCTCAGCTTTGCATGAATCTTTCTCAAACTTATGCTTCATATCTGAAATAGAACCCAAGAATATTTCTGAAATAGAACAAGGAAATAAACTAATTTGAGCGAAATAAAGTATGGATGTTGGTGGAGCATCCTAGTAACCATCCGATAATTCGCTTAAAGTGGATATATAAAAATAAAATTGGTGGTGAGTCTAGGATAACGAGAAATAAGGCATGGTTGGTTGCTCAAGGATATTCACAAATCGAAGGAGTTGATTTTGAAGAGTACTTCGTAGTGGTTGCACGTCTTGAGTCCATTAGGACGTTTCTTGCATTTGCAAGTTTTAAATGAATAAAATTATATCAAATGGGCGTCAAAAGTGCCTTCCTAAATGGTTATATTTAGGAGGAAGTGCATGCTGAGCAACCACCTGGTTTTAAGAGCAGTGATCACCCAAATCATGTCTTCAAACTAGTGAAAGCCTTGTACGGTCTAAAGCAAGCACCACGTGCTTGGTATGATAGACTTACGACCTTCCATTTAAAACATGGTTGTAAGATGGGGAGTGCGAATACGACTCTATTTGTAAAGCATAGTGTTTCCGATCTAATTATATTGCAAATCTATGTAGATGCTATAATTTTTAGTGCCACCAATGATACTATATGTAATTGTTCAAGTGATCAATACTGAATTTGAAATGAATTTGGTAGGTGAATTGACATATTTTTTAGGTTTTCAAGTTTTTCAAAAGACTGATGGAATTTTTATATGCCAATCGAAATACATAAAAGACAAGCTTAAGCGATTCGGTTTTGAAAATCTAAAACATGCAAAAATTCCAATGAGCGCATCACTAAAACTTGGAAAGGATGAAAATGGCATTTCAGTGGATCAAACAATCTGTAAAGGCATGATCGGATCACTCCTATATCTAAGTTCGTCTAGAACCGATATTATGTTTGTGGTGTGCCTTTGTGCTAGATATCAAGCTAATCCTAAAGAATCTCATTTGAAAGCTGTTAAACATATCTTTAAGTATCTAATAGGCACCCCAAATCTTGGTCTTTGGTATCCACACAGCACTGGCATCACGCTCCATGAGTATTCAGACTTTGATTATGCTAAATGTTCCCTTGATCGTAAGAGCACGAGTGTCACTTGTCACTTCCTTGGTCCGACATTAGTCTCATGGTCAAGTAGGAAATATAATTTTGTTACCCCCTCTACTGCCTAGGCGGAGTATATAGCCTTAGGAAGTTGTTGCACTCAAGAACTTTGGATGTCACAAACATTAAAATACTTCAGTCTAAGCTTTAAGAATGTTGAACTCAAGTGCGAAAACAAAAGTGCCATAGACTTGACGAACAATCCAGTTCACCACTCTCGTTCCAAACAAATTGATGTGCTTCATCACTTTATTCGAGATCACATTAAGAAGGAGAATGTGAGAGTAACCTTTATTGGGATTGACGACCAGCTTGCGGATATATTTACCAAACCCCTTCCTGACGCTCAATTTTCTATACTTCACTTAGAATTGGGGGTTTTGGATCTTTCAACATAATTATCATGTACCGCAACTAATGTTTTGCTTATAATCATACTGGGATGTAATTAGAAGCAAAAACTGTCAAAATCTGGACTGTTTTCCCAAGAAATCGTGTTCTGTTACTTACCGCTGATGGTAGCTGTTCTTAAAGTATTCATTGATTTCTCTTCTAATTTTTTTATTTATTTCTCTTGTACTTCTGTCGGTTTTTAGTTTCTTTCCAGTTTTTTTTATAACCAAAAACACATAAAAACCCGAAAACCCCAAAATCACAAAAACATGTTTTTCTTTTCTTATGTTTGTTGCTGTGTGTTTTTCTTTTGAAAAAACTTAAAAAACACTGAAAACGTCCATGCTAAAGGGGCATACATGACATGAATTTGAAGCTCCATGATTACATACTCTGTCTAATTTATAAGTTCTAATTCTTGTATACATTGTATGTCTTCGTCGTGATATGTCCTAATCTAAAGGTAGCCACTATTGAGTGTTAAGTGATTAGTAATGTATGTTTAATATGCCTCTAAGTATGTGTGAGGATTTAGGCTAGACATTGATTTTGCACATCCACACATCCACAAAAAATGCACTCAAGTAGAAATCCAAATGATTACATGATATAACTCGCGATAATGTGTCTAACAATCTAGTAATGACTTGATAAATCAATATCACGATAATCATCTTAGCAATATTGGCATAGAAACATGGGCAAAATAATAGTGGTAAATGGGTTGTGTATACGAGTTAAAGTGTATCTACTTATGTGGGTAGATTTCGTTTGATTCGGGAACCTTGTCTATAAAAAAGAAAATTAAAATGAAAATTTTGATAGTGCTACAAATAATGAAAATCATATACTATCAATCTTATTGACAAGGATTTCCCCCAAGCACTATTCACTCCTCCTGATAAGTCTTCATGATCATTGTGAGGATGAGCACCTTGGTCAAAAGAATCCTTACGATCTTGTACCAACCCGGAACATGAATTAGTGCCCTAGTTCTATACTTGGTATCTGTGTAAGACTGACAAACATGACATGATTTATCACTTCATTTCACTTATGTTAGCATATAGAATTATTGAGAAATAACTTGTAATAAAATTGATTTCACTTGATGCTATTTCAATTGATGCAACACGAATACGTCTCATTGTTTAGTCTAACACTTCCATGCATAAGAATTGGACTTGAACTGCATTATCTATCTCTTGCACATTTGTACTAATACACGATTGGCTTTCATGACACATCCAATGTTACTTTGAATTAGCTTTCTAAATCTTGTGACATTGTGTGAAATTTCATGTGTATTCAGTCTCGTGACATGTGTCCAATTCATATATGTGTTACCAAGTTTTTAAATGCAAAACTGCTCAATTTTAAAGTGGTACTTTGACTTCCCCGTGCGTTTTGACCCACGTCTACTTAAAATTCTCTGATTTTCATTCGGTCAACCCATATTCCTATCATGATTTACTTGTATGTGTGCATTTATTCTTTAACTCCGTTGTATCTCTCATATATTTATCTTAGTTTGATCTAGACTAACCCTTTTGCTAACATCAAAGGGGGAGAATAGAGAACGTTCATGAGCTAGTCACACACTAGCCATCTAGGGAAGATCATTTCTCAAGAGAGATACTTTTATATAGTACACATCGATAGGGGGAGCACATATGTAGGGGGAGACGTACTACTTTAGAGCAATTTCACACTCTATGCTGGATCTTGATATATAAACATGTTCATGTTTCATGATTATTATTGATTACACTATACCATGCTCTTAATGATAAGTATTGATTATATCTCATGAATGGTATTTGATATTATGAAAAGGGGGAGTTTGTTGAAACATGCGTTCTGCATCTCCTTAGTTTGACAATATCAAATCACATACTGTATTTGATCATACATGTCTTGGGTATAGTGTGCAGGTTTACAGGTGTGAAGACGTCGAGAATTCCACTCTTTCTGACCTACACCCGGGCGCTAGTCCTGTCATCGGTTCTAGAATATAGACATGACTTACTACATCGATATGGTATCATCGAGAAGACTATTGCCGCGTGATAACCTACCGCGGACGCTAACCATTAAGTCGAGATGAATGCCATATCATCTCAACGGTGTCATCAAGAAGACTTATTGTCTCGATGGATCATCGAGAAGACTATCATCGCGCGATAACCTACTGCGGGCGCTAACCATTTTGTCGAGACGAATGTCATATCATCTCAATGGTGTCGTCGGTAAGACTTGTTGTCTTGATAGATTCATCGAGAAGACTACTGCCACGCGCTAGCATATTGCCGCGCGCTAGCTCTATCGAAGAGAAGATTATGTCCACGGGATGAATCTGCTGTCGTCGAGAAGAAATCAATGTGATTGTTACCGCACTGCGCTTAGTACCGTGCAGCGCTATCTAAAGATGGCAAGAGAATGTTTTCAGGCACCTTCCTGATTTGGTGCTGGACAGCTGCCAAAAGCGCGTAAAGATACTACAATCACGTGATAACCCTACCGCCGATGGTAACTCTAAAGAATCATCTATAAAATGTTTCGATTCTTTTCTTGAATTAGAGAGACACACACTTATGAGAATAGGGTTCCTCAACTGCCTTTGGTGTAGAGAACCACCATCTCCATGCAAGGAAAAGAAAGTTATCTCCCTCCCGCTCAAGTTTTACGATCTCCGAAGAGCAAAGTATACAACGACCATCCGCTGCTGATCGAGTTCAAGAGAAATGATTTTTAGAAGCATCGATCACTCACCGCTCTACGAATGATCTTGGTGTTTGAGGGAGCAATAGTTTCTATCTCTTTATTATTTAGTCTTTCAATTTTTCTCTTTGTTTTGTGTGAAGGAAAATCGATCGGGGAGGTCGTCAAAATCCGGTGAGGATTCCGTAGGAAATTGTCCTGGGAGGACGTCTAGATCTGGGAGATCTAGCGGGGCTCTAAGACCCTTTCTGGGAGGGAGGTGAATAATGGCTCGAAGACCTTTCATGGGAGGAAAGGGAGAGAGCCAACCGGTCCTTGGTTTAGGGTCGGTATACAAAACCCAAGGTTGTCACATTCATCGCCTCTGATCTCAAGTGTCATGGAGATCTATGTTTTTGTATAACCAATGTCTTGGTATTCAATGATATCTTGAGTCTATATTATATTATATAATCTGTTGTGTTTTCCTGGAGAAATATTGGTTGTTGCAGTGTTTTTCCCAAAATATTATCCTACAATAAATGTGACTTTTCCAGAGCTAACAACCCGCAGTAGTGTTAACGCCCAGCGCTAGCCCCAGTGCACGCATTCCTGCAGTGTTTTTTTACAACTCCAAGTAGTGTTTAAAAACCTTATTCACCCCCCCTAAGGTTTTCCACCCGATCCAACATCACTCTCATCCCCAATCCTTAGGGATCTTGGGTAGGAGGGTGTATCCACTAGTCTTATGACTAACGTGTCGTGGTACACTCTTTTAGTAGATGGAGCAGCGCGAGGCCCAACGACTATGTGAGAAAGTACCCAATATAGAGCCCGCTCGAATGGATGCACCAGTATCATCTCCGAAGTTTAGAGATGTGAGCCTATAGTACTTAGAAGTTGCGAGAGAAAAATGTAGTTGTTTTTCCCTGTTAGGGCATGATGTATAAACAGTTGGCTATATATATATATATATATATATATATATATATATATATATACATGAGTGCCCGACATGGGGCTCCGCCCCTTCGGTCAAGCGCGATAGCACCCGACCGGTGACGGAGGGCTTCGCCCACCCCAACGCGATGTTATCAGTGTCACAACCCGCATTTTCTCAATATATATATATATTATGTCAGAGTAAGAGAAAACACATGTCATGATTTGATGCGTGTCGGCAAGTGCACCGGTCGCTGTCAAGTAATAATTGTGGAGAATGGAATCCCCGGATGTCGGTCTCTTGAGGAATGCAGGTTGGGTGAGCGATTCGCGCAGTGACTATTGCTACACAAGCGTTTAACAAACACAAAGAGGGGGGTTTTTTGGTTGGTTTTCCTAATCTTATCAACAACAAAAGAGATGCGGGTCGAAAACACCGCTTCGCGAGGCGAGGTGGATGCAACGGCCGCGATGCCGTGCTTCGTTAGGCGGGTAGAATGTACTCAAGTGCGAGAAGGTGAGGGTCGCAAACACCTCTTCACAACCGCCGTTAGCTCTTGCTAACGCGGAACAAACACCTTGCGTGCGTGCGTGAGTGAGTGAGTGGAAAACGGAGTGAATCACAAGCAAACCATGAAGAACAACAAGGAAACATTCATTTCAATAAACAACATTGCAATATTCAAGTTTACACGGCTCAACGAGTACAATGAAGGAAAGAGGAAAGAAATAACCGATGGTGAAGACTAGCGGCCGTTCACGGCCGGAATGGTAGGTTGTCGGGCTAACTCCGGACTCAGGCGGACTATGCTTCCAGCGTAGAGAGCTGTCACGATCTCCCCACGTAGCTCCGTCGTCTTCGACTTCAGGTTTCTTCTTCTTCTCACCGGGCGGAATGAGAGAATGGATGCTTGGAGGCTTGCGGATGGTGGAGAACACTTACGGACAACGGAGGAAGTCTTGGAATGGATGGAGGAGGCTTCCCCTTGCGTAGGAGATGAAGTGGAGGCGTCCCAAGGTGGTGGTCGGCGGCGTACGGAACAGGAATCCCGCTCCCGGAATTGGATCCCGCCCTAAAATCAGAACAGGCGTTTAAATAGGCGCTGGAATAAATACTGCGCACGATCAATGGCGCACGACCAGTGGTCGTGCGCACTAGAATTCTGCGATCGTGCGCACTGCCTGGGTGGAACCTGCAAGACACGAAATTTATAAAATAAAATGTTCGCACGACCAGTGGCGCACGACCGGTGGTCGTGCGCATTATCGTCGGTGGTCGTGCGCATTAGACGAAACAGAACTCAAAAATTTAATGCTAAGTGCGCACGAACAGTGGCGCACGACCAGTGGTCGTGCGCACTGGCTTTGATGGTCGTGCGCACTACACCAAACAGAACTCATGAAAAAGGGTTAAGTGCGCACGATCAGTGGCGCACGACCAGTGGTCGTGCACAATAGAACCGGTGATCGTGCGCAGTATTCCTGTGCAGAATTGCACCGGGAACACCTGCACGACTCCAATGCCAGCACAACCACGAATCTAGCCACTGAAAGTGGCACCTTACAGTACATGGAAACTACTAAGGACAATAAACATGAAATCACACGAATATGGGCCCAGAAGTGCCCTTAGCATGGAATATCAAATATAAGCTATAACACGGCTAAAGTGCGGTGAAATGACTGAATAACGGCCCGGATGAGTCCAAAAAGGTGTATATGATCAGGACTCATCACACCCCCAGACTTAACTGTTTGCGCGTCCCGAGCAAACGAATCCGGCGGAGTGTGAAAACGATAATTAACATAGAGAATTACACAATGGAGTACGGTGCGAAGTAACATACGCATGCGAGTAGAGATTCTAGTAGAAGAGGATTCTAACTATGCTAACTAATTTACAGAAGTATTAAAGCGTAAGGAAAGATTTAGTTGTACTCAGTTGGTGAATTATGAAGAATTTGAACGATCATGCCCGGTATGAAAGTGATGAGACACTGAGGTGGGTGTTGCAAGAGATCGGGGCTTAGGAATAACTCCGCTGAAATCCATCAACGTCGTGAACCATACGCTCGCCCTGTCACACTCTCTCCACGGCGCTAGCAAACTCACAAATCAAATCAGTAGGACTTTTGGGATTAAAATGGGGCTTAGGTCACGGTATGATATTCAAAGGTAAAGACGATGGCTACACAACCCAAGTGAGCTAACGGAACGCTGCACCCCACAAGACCAACAAACAATGCTCGTGTGACACACCCCCAGACTTATCATGAAAACCAGGTGTGCACACGGCCTACTTCACAAATACCAACAGATTTTCTGTTTAGCTCGGAAGGATCTCATTTCAAAATACGCTCCTTTTTTTTCTTTTAACATATTTTACTTCTTTTATGTATCCTCCGGTTGGTTCAAAATCAGCAGATAGACTTTATTTTCCCTTCATAACACAATGATTCCACACACCACACAAGTTGAGAATTATGAGCGCAGTTAAAAACAATTTGGTTGCGGGTGTAGGATAGGCTTCAGGCTTTGGTGGATGAAGAGGAGCTGAACAAAGGAATGGTAGGCACAAAATAGGCTTGCAACGGTGAACGAAATGGACATGGAGTAACAAAGCTCAAACTAGCCAAAGGGTGGCCTACATCATGCTTGACTCAATGAGTCGCTCTCGCCCATGCTTCGAGAGTCGCTTGGGGCAAGTTCTTAGCCCACGAGAAAGGTAAACCTTCCTCCTGACTCGAGCAACACACGACTAGCACTCGTACAGACACAACACCGAGTTATCGTCAATTTCATTCAAATTCACCACTTGAGTATAATAAATCTAAATTTACGCAGAAATACTAAACATAAATTAGATGCATAAAGAAAATCTAGTTCTACTCAAATTCTACCATAACAGGCGAAGTGACTAGAACACTACATGAGTCAACATCGCACTCCAAATAATAATTCCTATGTTAACAACCTATTTCACATTCCAACCACAATAGTCTAAACGGAACAACAACAAAAAGATAAGCGCGCACTCAAGTGGGTGAAGTGGTGTGTGAAGAATGAAAACAATGATAATGAATAGGATAAATAAGAAACAACCTTCTAGAATGCAGTGCAACTCGTGCACAGTGGATGACAAATTCACTCCCCCAGACTTAAGCTAAACAATCTAGAATATTTGAAGCAAAAGAGGGGGGAAAGTGTTACCCAATGCTCAGAATTGAGCACACCAGACGATTGGCGTTTATGAACAGGAATAGTCCGCAGCATCCGCACCATCGAACACAAAACCTGCAAGCACAAACTCAAAACAACACAAGCAAATGCAAAAGCTGAACTAAAAGAAGTTAGATAAAGAGAAATACGAAATCAGGAAATCTGGGTTGTCTCCCAGTAGCGCTTTCATTTAACGTCCTTAAGCTGGACCAAATACCTGTATTAGCATTGTTTGTAAAGTGCAGGAATTAAAAGAGGAGTTCTAGAACAGTTTCACAAAAATAAGAGAAAAGAAGGGGAAAGTCAGCTGTCGGCGCTTGTATGATGTCCGTCTCCCAATGTCAACAACTGACACTCCTTGTTTATAGTGGCGCCATCGTATAACTTCAGCCGATGACCATTAACCTTAAATTTGTCCCCCTTATCTCCAGATATTTCTATGGCACCGAAGGGGGAGACATCGGTCACGGAGAAAGGGCCACTCCACCTCGATTTTAGCTTCCCTGGGAAGAGGCGGAGACGGGAGTTGTAAAGCAGCACTTGGTCCCCAATTTTGAACTCCTTAGGAATGATGTGCCGATCGTGCCATTTCTTTGTTTTCTCCTTGTAGATGCGAGCGTTTTCATAAGCAAAATGACGGAGCTCCTCTAACTCGTTGAGTTGGGAACGACGCACCTCGGCCGCGGCTCCAATGTCCATGTTCAACAGTTTGGTCGCCCATAATGCTTTATGCTCCAGCTCCACGGGAAGGTGGCATCCCTTGCCATAAACTAATTGAAATGGAGTCATGCCGATAGGTGTTTTGAACGCAGTCCGGTAAGCCCATAATGCGTCGTCGACCTTTTTAGCCCACTCCTTCCTATTTGAATGGATTGATTTCTCGATTATTCGCTTGAGCTCGCGGTTGGAAACTTCGACTTGCCCGCATGTTTGGGGGTGGTATGCCAAAGAAATCTTATGATGGACCCCGAACTTTTTCATGAGCTGCACAAACTGCTTATTGCAAAAATGACTACCGCCGTCGCTGATGATAGTTCTCGGTGTCCCAAACCTGGAGAAGATATTCTTGTGGATAAAGTGTAGCACTGTGTTGGCATCATTCGTGGCAACCGCCTCAGCTTCCACCCATTTTGAGACATAATCAACCGCCACGATGATGTAATGCTTACCATGAGACATTGGGAAAGGACCCATGAAGTCTATCCCCCAGACATCAAAGGGTTCGCAGACCAGCATGTTATTGAGGGGCATCTCGTCACGCCCGGAAATATTTCCGGTCCTTTGGCATTCGTCGCACTTGGTGACATAGGCATGGGCATCCCGGAAGAGGGTCGGCCAAAACAATCCACATTGCAGGATTTTTCGTGCAGTTCGAACGGCCCCGAAGTGCCCGCCAGCTTCTCTATCATGGCAGTGCTGCAATATAGACTGAAACTCGGCTTCCGGAATGCAACGCCTGATAATGCCGTCGCTGCACGTGTGGAACAGTAGTGGGTCTTCCCAAAAATAGTATTTTGAGTCAGAGGCAAGCTTCCGTCTTTGCTGAGGGGACAGATTCGGGGAGAAGGTTTTACAAGCCAAGTAATTAGCGATATCTGCGTACCATGGTGCTGTTGGGGAGGACGTAGTAATTGCAAATAACTTTTCATCCGGGAAATAGTCTTCCGTTTCCTCCACCAAGCTGTTGGGATTGTCATACTCCAAACGCGAGAGATGATCAGCAATCACGTTCTCAACCCCTTTTTTGTCTTTGATTTCCAAATTGTATTCCTGCAAAAGTAAAATCCAACGAATCAGACGCGATTTGGATTTTTTTTACTGAAAAGATACCTGAGAGCGGCGTGGTCCGTGTATACGGTTACTTCGGAAAGTACCAAATATGAATGAAATTTTTCGAACGCAAAGACCACGACTAGCATTTCTTTCTCCGTGGTGGTATAGTTTGCTTGTGCACTGTTGAGAGTTCGACTGGCATACGCAATAGTGTGAAAAGTCTTGTCTTTCTTTTGACCGAGTACAGCACCTACGGCCACATCACTTGCGTCGCACATGATAATAAAAGGTAAAGTCCAGTCGGGTGCCACCAAAATTGGGGCAGAGATGAGTTGTCCCCGTAAAGTTTTGAAGGCTTGCATGCATGCTTCGTCGAAGTGGAAGGGGACGTCCTTAACAAGCAGGCGAGATAAAGGCTTGGAAATGGAGGAAAAGTCCTTGATGAACCTTCGATAGAAACCCACATGACCAAGAAAACTACGGATGCCTTTAACTGACATGGGTGGAGGGAGGTTTCTGATAACACTAACCTTCGCTTGATCCACTTCGAGCCCCTTGCAGGAAACTTTAGGCCCCAACACAATTCCTTCGCGCACCATAAAGTGGCATTTCTCCCAGTTCAAGACAAGATTAGTTTCTTCACACCGCTTCAAGGTCTTGGCCAAATTTGCGAGGCAAATGTCAAAGCTACTGCCAAATAGAGTGAAATCATCCATGAAAACTTCAAGGAAGTCCCCCACCATGTCAGCAAAAATGGCGAGCATACAACGTTGAAAGGTTGCAGGGGCATTACACAGTCCGAATGGCATTCTTTTGAACGCAAAGGTACCGGAGGGACACGTGAATGTCGTCTTGTCTTGATCAGATGGGTCTATTAAAATCTGACGGTACCCTGAGTACCCATCCAAGAAACAGTAGTAATCCTGCCCTGCTAACTTTTCTAGCATCTGATCAATGAAGGGGAGCGGAAAATGGTCCTTGCGCGTCGCATCGTTCAGCTTGCGGTAGTCGATGCAGACTCTCCACCCGGTGATCACTCGGGTCGGTAGCAGCTCGTTCTTTTCATTGGCAACGACCGTAATCCCTCCCTTCTTTGGTACCACCTGGACTGGACTGACCCATTTGCTATCGCTGATTGGGTAAATGATGCCCGCGTCTAAAAGCTTTATCACCTCAGCCTTCACTACCTCTTGCATTTTCGGGTTCAGCCGCCTTTGGGGCTGTGCTGTCGGTTTGTACTGATCTTCAAGGAGGATCTTATGCATGCAGACCGTGGGGCTGATTCCCTTAATGTCAGCAAGAGAACGTCCGAATACCATGTGGTACCTTCTCAGCATGCCCACTAATGCAGTTTCGTTGGCGGCGGACAGGGCAGCGGAAATAATCACCGGATGCGTGTTATTTTCTCCGAGGAAAACGTACTTTAGAGAATCCGGGAGTTGTTTGAGTGCCGGACAAGGATTTGGATTGGCAGAATCGTTGGAGCGCTCTCCTATTGAATGTGACACATCGGGCTGGTTTGAGTGTGCACCCCCTTCTTCCTTGTCTTCGGGCTGCCAGCACACCTCGCTGTCATCCAACTCCACCTCGTTCTGACCATCGAATTCTTCAAGCGCCTCTGCTGGTTCGCACTCCGTAATTTCAAAGAGTTGCGACGGGCTGTGGACGTTGAAAGATATAGCATCCTCCCCCAGTCTTAGTGTGATCTCTCCCTGCTCCACATTAATAATAGCACGAGCAGTGGCGAGAAAGGGCCGCCCCAAGATAATGGGTACTTTTGTATCGACCTTCATGTCGAGAATGATAAAATCAGCTGGAAAGGCGAGACCATTTACAACTATTGTGAGGTCCTCGACGATTCCTGACAGCTTCTTGATCGACCGATCAGCTAGCTGCAGCATTACCTGCGTTGGCTTCAAGATCCCAGCACCAAGTTCACGAAAGATAGAGAGCGGCATCAAATTGATTGATGCCCCCAAATCACAGAGTGCCTGGCTGAAACGGTGATGGCCGATCCTGCAAGGAATCGTAAAGCTGCCCGGATCCTTGCACTTTGTGGGCATATTGGAAATGATGGCAGAGCACTCCTCGGTGAGGTCGATAGTTTTGAGACCCTCCAACTACTTCCGCTTCGAGATCAAATCTTTCAAAAACTTGGAGTAGCCCGGCATTTGAGAGATAGCTTCAATCAGTGGTATGCTCACTTGCACTCCTTTCATTATTTCCAAGAATCTGCGGAATTGCTTCTCGGATTTCTCGTTTCGCAGCCTGTGGGGGAATGGGGGGTGAACAACACTTTTCGAGGTTTGTGCCTCGCTCACGGGATGCGGCTCAATATGAATCTGAGTTAGCTTCTCGGAAGTGTCTTCATTATGCTTGTCAGTGGAACACGCAAGTGGTTCCTGTCGAGGAGGATTGTCTGCACTTCTCCCGCTTCTCAATCTCATGGTGTTCACTGACTCAGGAGGCAGACTTGCAAGCTCAGAAATGACATCGGACAACGTCCCTATAGTAGAGCGAAGCTGTTGGATTGCGGCTGATTGGGCATTCATTTTGTTCAATACCGCGACCACCAAAGTTGCTAATTGTTCTGGTTGCTCTGGCGGCATAAGATCCGCTGCTCCTTTGAATGTCACGGCATTAACTGCAGCAGTGCTTGGGGAGCGAATAACATGACTCCAGTGCTGACTGGTGTGAACAATATTCACGACCACTTCCCACGCGTCCTTCCCTGATTTATTAAACAGGGCCCCTCCAGCTGCCATGTCAAATAGCAGACGGAATTTATCCAGCACTCCAAAATAAAAAATCTGAATTAAGAAAGCTTCTGAAAGATCTTCACGGTAGCATCCCCTATGTAGGGATTGGAAACGCTCCCAAGCATCAACTAACGTCTCCTCCTTCCCCTGTCCAAAGGTTACGAGTTCCCTGTACTTGTCCAAGGCTTGGGTACGATGTTGAAACTCTTGCAAAAATCTCCCTTTGAGTTGTTTCCATGTGATCACCTCTCTTTTCCGGATATCCCAATACCAGCTTTTGGCTTTTTTATGCAAGGAGAATGAAAATGCCAAAATCTTTTGCAGGTCGTTTTCAGCTCCATTGAATACACATGTGTAATAGATTTCTAAAAAGTCCTGCATGTGTTGCACCGCGTCTTCATGCTCATCCCCGCTGAACTTGCAGTTCCCAGTCATGTACTCAATGACGTCGGAGGAGATCCCGAAGTCATGATTGTTCCTTTCTGCTTGATCCCTTAAATCATTTAAGCTTCCCTGATAGATGCATTCCTGAATGGAGGTCATACTGCGAATACTTGTAACCAAAATGATTAGCGCATGATGAAAAAGACGAAAGTAATCAGAAGTGCGTATCGAAAAGAGATGGAAATACCAGAGGTGAACAAAAGAGGAGAAAGAAAAGAAAAAGAAAATCCTCGTGCGACAAATCTTCACGCAGACGAATTCATCACGTCTGCATTCCCCGGCAACGGCGCCAAAAACTTGATGCGTGTCGGCAAGTGCACCGGTCGCTGTCAAGTAATAATTGTGGAGAATGGAATCCCCGAATGTTGGTCTCTTGAGGAATGCAGGTTGGGTGAGCGATTCGCGCAGTGACTATTGCTACACAAGCGTTTAACAAACACAAAGAGGGGGGTTTTTTGGTTGGTTTTCCTAATCTTATCAACAACAAAAGAGATGCGGGTCGAAAACACCGCTTCGCGAGGCGAGGTGGATGCAACGGCCGCGATGCCGTGCTTCGTTAGGCGGGTGGAATGTACTCAAGTGCGAGAAGGTGAGGGTCGCAAACACCTCTTCACAACCGTCGTTAGCTCTTGCTAACGCGGAACAAACACCTTGCGTGCGGGCGTGAGTGAGTGAGTGGAAAACGGAGTGAATCACAAGCAAACCATGAAGAACAACAAGGAAACATTCATTTCAATAAACAACATTGCAATATTCAAGTTTACACGGCTCAACGAGTACAATGAAGGAAAGAGGAAAGAAATTACCGATGGTGAAGACTAGCGGCCGTTCACGGCCGGAATGGTAGGTTGTCGGGCTACCTCCGGACTCGGGCGGACTATGCTTCCGGCGTAGAGAGCTGTCACGATCTCCCCACGTAGCTCCGTCGTCTTCGACTGCAGGTTTCTTCTTCTTCTCACCGGGCGGAATGAGAGAATGGATGCTTGGAGGCTTGCGGATGGTGGAGAACACTTACGAACAACGGAGGAAGTCTTGGAATGGATGGAGGAGGCTTCCCCTTGCGTAGGAGATGAAGTGGAGGCGTCCCAAGGTGGTGGTCGGCGGCGTACGGAACAGGAATCCCGCTCCCGGAATTGGATCCCGCCCTAAAATCGGAACAGGCGTTTAAATAGGCGCTGGAATAAATACTGCGCACGATCAATGGCGCACGACCAGTGGTCGTGCGCACTGGAATTCTGCGATCGTGCGCACTGCCTTGGTGGAACCTGCAAGACACGAAATTTATAAAATAAAATGTTCGCACGACCAGTGGCGCACGACCGGTGGTCGTGCGCATTATCGTCGGTGGTCGTGCGCATTAGACGAAACAGAACTCAGAAATTTAATGCTAAGTGCGCACGAACAGTGGCGCACGACCGGTGGTCGTGTGCACTGGCGTTGATGGTCGTGCGCACTATACCAAACAGAACTCATGAAAAAGGGTTAAGTGCACACGATCAGTGGCGCACGACCAGTGGTCGTGCGCAATAGAACCGGTGATCGTGCGCAGTATTCCTGTGCAGAATTGCACCGGGAACACCTGCACGACTCCAATGCCAGCACAACCACGAATCTAGCCACTGAAAGTGGCACCTAACAGTACATGGAAACTACTAAGGACAATAAACATGAAATCACACGAAAATGGGCCCAGAAGTGCCCTTAGCATGGAATATCAAATATAAGCTATAACACGGCTAAAGTGCGGTGAAATGACTGAATAACGGCCCGGATGAGTCCAAAAAGGTGTATATGATCAGGACTCATCATGATTCCACATCGTGCACGGGACAATTATAGACACTCAAGCAGTTCTATTTGTACACCATTCCTTATAAAAGACATAAACTTTATGTTTAAAGCATAATTTAGGTTTGAAGGTTTCAAACACCGTGTCCCTCGGTTTAATGGATCATCTAGTCCACAACCAAGAAACTATAAATATACGCAGCAGAAATTACATATTTTACTTTAAGTCATCCTACATGAATATGAGAATGCAACTAACAATCTAATGATATGCACTTTCTAGATTTAGTATATATATAAATGGAACTTTTACGCTTTTAGAGTGTTATTAGCTAGAAAAGATGCAATGCATGAACAAAAATGCAGGTTTACTTATATAAAAGTATCTACTATGAAACCTAGAGAAAATCCTTCCCAGAGAGCATTTGCACTAACAACAAATTAACAGTAGTAGCATAAATGGCAAAAACAGTCTAACACAAAAAGAAGTTCATACTATGGGCGTCAACAAACTGAAACAAACCCATAGTAATAAACAAAGTCAGAAAGACATCAAGAATTACCTATAAGAAGAGGGAAAAGAAAATAGCCCAAAGGCTGCAAGATCCTGACTTGCTCTGATCAACCGCAACTGGTCCAACCCTGAGGCATCCAATGGAAAGCAGAATGCCTCAACACAAAGGCAATTCAACAAAAAAGGTAAAGAGGGAGAACTTAACAAGCTCAAGAGGGTTACCGACCCAATAAGAAAAGTTTAGCTATATAAAAACATCAGTTAAAAATACAAATTATTAATATCCAAACAGGGGAAAAAACATGCATGAAATGCAGCCAAAGTTAAATAATACCATCCAAGTAGGAAAAAGAGTGACAGGTTGGCTCAAGAAGTGAATCATTAACCCAGCCAAAAGATGGTACTGAGGTGGTGGCTATCTTTCCAACACAACCATCAGACAAAAACATCCAGGGATCAAATGCACTGTGGCGGTGGTTACGCCCACACAACCAATAGTCAACACATCCAAGGAAGAAAAATAGGAACTGTGGTGGTCACTTGTCCAACTCAACCAACAGTCCAAAATCAATCAACTGGGTGTAGTGATTCACAAACATATTGACATAACCAGGCACCACAGAAAAATCCATAACATTTCCAAGTACAACCTCCCAACATATTTGTCGAAAGTACTATACGAATCTTAAGAATACTCGACAAAAGCACTGCTCACTTGAGGAATTCCTATAATCATTCGAGGAATTCGTCGTATACACTCGATGAATCTACTCTTTACTTCGACAACGTGAAGGAACTTTTCGACGATAGGATCTCAGCAGATTCGTCGAAAACACTCGACGAATTCACATAGCACGAGACAAATTTGTCGTATATACTCGACGAATTTCCTTAATACTCGACAGATTTCACGAATACACTCGAGAAATTTGGCTAAGTTAATCGGCTTATTTACACGAAAGGACTCGACAAATCTACTATTCACTCGATGAATTTACGTAGAGACCTAGCTTGTCCACTCGACGAATTGCTAACACTCGACGAATTTGTCGATATTACTCGACGAATTCTCACTTAACTGCACGAGTGGTCTCGACGATTTTCATGAGTACGCTCGACGAATTTTACTTAACTAAAATCGACAAATTCTGATATAACCCAAAATTTCAGAGACAAAGAAAGGAAATCAATACAGAAAGATGCTTGTTTACAACAATAAGGAAAGAAGATATTTAAAATGAAAAGAAAGCCTGGCAAGAGGGAATAGTCCACCACTTGCCTCAAACCTCTCTGAAGCCCGGCCTCTCGAACCCTCCACATCCAAGATCGGCCAAAAAACTCCTATGAAGAATCTCTAAACGATTAGAACGAAAAACAAAGCTTAGGGCCAAATACTCCAACGCCAAGACCTCACGAAATCGAAAATACTCACCGCAGACACAAAGATCTCGGCGAGAGCTTTCCGAATCTATGCTTAGATAAGGATTTCGTCCACTAGAACTCTCGCGGCGGCCGGCGAAAGATTCACAAAAGTAGTGACTTTCTCGATCTATCGGTTATGGTTCGACGGAAATGGGAAGATGAAGAAAAGGATATAACCCTAAATGTCCAGTATTTGACTAGCCAATTACGGGTTATAATTTAATTTTCATAATTTACAACAACGAAACTTGACAATTTCGCTTAAATTAATTATTTTAAATTTTCTAATCTCAGAACTTTCTACACTTTGGCAAAAAACACTAACTTCACGTTAACGTAATGCCCTTACGTCATTAATACGCTGACGTACTATAAGATTAAATTATCAAAAATTCAGGGGCGTTACAGCCACCCCCACCAAAAAAGAAGTTTCGTCCCGAAACTTGAAACGCAAACCAAACTTAAGAGAAAAATGAATAAAACTGAGATCCTATCGGGTAGAAAAACATAACGAGGAAAACTAGGATAAAAGAAGAGGATGAGATTCCCTCCTAATAGATTCCAGTTCCCAAGCCGCGCTCTTGACGTCTTGGTTTCGCCAAAGGAATTTGACCATAGAAATCGCCTTCTTCCACAACACTCGATCCTAAGTCTCTAGAATACGAATAGGCTCTTCGACATAAGACTGATTAGGTTGCAAATGAGGCATCGATTCAAGGACATGACGATCACTACGCATGCACTTTCTTAACTGGCTAACATGACAAAACATCATGAACGTACACCTGGGAAAGAAGCAGGCAAATCCAGCTTATAAGCTGATACTCCGAAGCACTCAACAACATAAAAAGGTCCCACATACCGGCGATCCAACTTATGATTCTTCCCAAATATCTTAACGCCTGGCATCAGAGAAACTTTCAAGAATTCTATGTTCCCAAAAGCGAACTCCATATCACCTTTCTCCGATTAGCATACTTCTCATAATGCTATTGAGCAATACGAAGCTTCTTGCAGATATGCGTCATGGCAACACTCATCTCTTCCAAAGCTTCTAGACATAACAACGGTCTCTCACCAACTTCAGCCTAAAATAGGGGAGTTCGACAATGTCTCCCATATAAAGCTTCGAAGGGGGACATCTGCAAGATCTCTTGATAACTGTTACTATACGCAAACTCCATGAGCCCAAGATGCTTATTCCGGGCCCCAACATGGTCCAGGATATAACATCTAATCATATCTTCTAAAATTTGATTCACTCTTTCCATTTGATCATTTATTTGCGGATGATAAACGGTAGAATATCTAAGGTCAGTGCCCAGAGCTCCTTGCAAGCTCTGCCAGAAATGAGACATATACCTAGAATCCCGATCTAACATAATACTCAAGGGCACAACATGCAATATGATGACCTAATCCAAATACAAATCTGTTAACTTATTCATGGAATAACCAATCTTGAAGGGTACAAAGTGGGCACACTTCGTCAATCTATCAACTATGACCCACACAGAATCATGCACTCGTGGACACCTTGCAACCCAGTAATGAAATACATAGAAATGCTCTCCCACTTCCAAATCGGAATATCCAAAGGAGTCAACTTACGTCTAGGCCTCTTATGATCTGCCTTAACGCGTTGGTAGGTATAACATTCAGAAACAAACTTGGCAATGTCATTCTTCATTCCTAACCACCAAATGATCTGTTTCAAATCTCGATACATCTTTGTAGAACCAGGGTGGTAGGAAACACTTGATCCATGAGCTTCGCCACAAATCTATGCTCGAATATCACCAAAAGCGGGAATACAAAACCTACCCTGATACTTCATGGTAACGACTTCATCTAAAGAAAAATCTGGCAACTCTCCCTTCTCTTCCCTTTCTCGGAAATGCTGAAGATCAATGTTGTCCTTTTTATGCTATCTTGTAAGGATAATCTAAGAAGGCTCTTCGGCTTCCATGATACAAGGTGCATTACTACTTTCAACTGAGATATCCAATAGTAAAAACTCTTCCACCAAAGACTGCAAGGAAAGGTTGAAGACTTGAGCGGTCTTTCTACTCAGGGCATCTGCCACCACGTTAGCATTGCCCAGATTATAAAGAATATCGACTTCATAATCCGCAACATACTCTAACCATCTACGCAGCCGCAACTTCAACTACTTCTGAGTGAAGACGTACTTTAAACTCTTATAGTCTGTATAAATCTTGCACAATGCATCATATAATAAATGTCTCCAAAGTTTCAAGCCATAAATTACAGCTGCAAATTCCAGATCGTGCGTAGGATAATTCTTTCCATGAATCTTTAGTTGTCATGACCCATATGCAATTAACTTTCCTTCTTGCATCAAAACACACCCAAGCCTGACGTGCGATGCATCCACATAAGAGGCATACTCCATTCCCTTTGTAGGTAAAGTAAAAAATAGGAGCGGTGCACAACCTCCTTTTCAATTCCTGGAAGGCTTCTTCACATTTATCGCCCCATACAAACACTACATTCTCCTGCGTAAGCTTAGTCAGTGGCACAGGCAACACAGAAAATCCTTCCACAAATCTCCTATACTATCCTGCCAACCCTAAGAAGCTCCTTATCTCCTTAGGCACAGTATGTCTTTTCCAATCCATGACTACAGCTATCTTTTCTGTGTCCATGGAAATCCCGACTTTACCAACTATATGAGAAGGATACTTGAGAGAGCCAGAACACACTTACTTAGCTTCGCATACAACTTATGCTCTCCATAGTAGATAGAACCAAACGCAAGTGCTGAGCATGCTCCTCAGTACTCCGGGAATACACCAGAACATCGTCAATGAAAACTACCACAAAGCGATCTAAGAAATCCTTGAACACTCTATTCATCATATCATGAAGGCAGATGGTGCATTAGTCAATCCAAAGGACCTTACTAAGAACTCAAAATGTCCATGCCGAGAATGGATAGCAGTCCGCGGAACATTTGACTCACAGATCCGCAACTGATGGTAGCCTGAACGAAGATCAATCTTCGAAAACACCAAACTACCACGCAACTGATCAAACAAATCAACGATTTGCGGCAACGGAAATATGTTCTTGATGGTTACCTTATTCAACTCTCTATAGTCTATGCACAACCTCATAGAACCATCCTTTTTCTTCACAAACAGAACTGGAGCACCCCAGGGTGAAGAACTTGGCCTAATAAATCCACACTGCAGCATTTCATCTAGCTGGATATGCAAATCTTCCAGCTCGCCTGGGTCATACGGTGCCTTAGCAATAGGACGAGTACCTAGCTCAAGGTCAATAACAAACTCCACATCTCTCTCAGGCGGAAGACTAGGGAGACTAACTAGTAAAGCGTATGGGAACTCTTGTGTTACATGAATATCCTCGATACACGACAAACTACAAACAATTTCTAACATAGAAACAAGGTAAGCAAAATAACCGAAATCTAAAAGTTTCCGAGTACATATCGCAAAAATAATTGGGGAATCCTAGCGCAGAAAGCCATACACACTCATGGGTTGACCGTTGTCCATCTTGAAGTCCAAATGCTTTACCTTGCATTGGATAACATCATATCTAGACAACCAGTCCCTGCCCAAAATCACATCGAAGTCATCCAGGTCTAGCATCTTTAGATCAGCAAAAGCTACGAAATCACCTAAGAGGATAGAAAATCTCTACATACCCTGGTCTAACACCACAGAGTCACCAGAGTGAAACTTAACACAAAATTGATCGCAAATTTGATCGAGGGTTAAATGACGACGCTCTACAAAAGTCCTAGCCATGAAAGAGTGGGTAGCACCTGAATCGAAATGGATATGCGCCCAACGGTTCTTTACCTTAAATTCACCTATAAAATCGGATATGTAACTAGCCGAACAGAAATCAAAAACTAAAGTTGAAGGCTAAGAAATAGATTAGTGCCTAACCTTAGATTAACTAGGTGGAAGTTTGTGCTCCTTCCCTAGTCACCACATTTAACTTGCCCCTACATTTATCTAACTACTGCACCTATGGCGGTAGAGGCAAAGCCTGAAGTGGCATTGGCTACAAAGGAGGTTTGGATTCCAGGCATTTAGGCTTAATGCGCCCCTTCTGCCCACACTGGAAACAGACCTTGTCCTTCGACCAACAATGGGCAACATCATGCCCCTTTTGCTTACAAGAAGTACTGGTTAGATCTCCTCTGGGAGCGCTCTGATGTGCTAGCACTTGCTGCTGCTTCTTAGCCCCCATCTCTTGAAACATTTTTCATAAGGATGGCAAGGGCGACCACAGAAACAACAAACTTCGCGGCCTCTCTTCTTCGGAGAATGACCAGATACAGTGGGGCTTCCACCACCTTCAAACTTCCTCTTTTCCTTCCTCATCATTTCACCTATGTTCTTGGTGTTGTCGATGACCTCAACTCTCAACGCATCTTCTACCAATTCATCATAGCTTTCTGACCTATACACGCTAGTCAACTGCTGAACGTCACTATGAAGTCCTCCCAGAAACCACTTCACCCTTTGATGCGCAAATCTTAGCACACCGCTATAGGCGGTAGTAAGACCGCGGCACGAACCGGCAGTGCACCGATCATTCAAGTAATATAAAATGTGGGAGTGAATCCCCAATTATCGATCTCGAAGGAACACAGTAAGATGGAGTTAACGTTCGAGGAAGGACTTGAGATCGAAGTCCTTTATGTCGGATGGATGCGAAAGGGGGTGAAGTGGTTTGTGGAAAATAAAGTAAAAGAGCTACAACTACTCCTATGCAATACGGCTATACAATGCTTCGCTTGGCGGGATGGAGACTAGGCAAGCCTTGAGCGCACTGCTTCGCAAGGGCGGATGGACGAGTAGGCAAGCGGAATCGAACTATGCAGGCCTTGAGCGCGCTGCTTTGTTAGGCGAATGGAAGAGTAGGCATACAGAATGGGAGAGTAGTCGGGAGGAATGGGGGCGCTCCTCAAATCACATAAACCACAAATATGACCACAAAACCATGGAAAATTACACTAATAACATTTAGGGTTTATGGACATCATTCATATAGAAACATATAAACCACACACAACAAATAGAATCAACAAAAATAACAAGGAGGAGGTAAGATTACAACCGAAGCACGAAGATTCGTCGGAGATTCACGACCTGGATCTACGGTTGTCAATCCTCATCCTGGCTCGGTCTTCAATTGTCGTCCGGGGTAGAAGAGGGCTGTCACTACCTCCTAATGGACCCGTCTTCTTCGTCAATAGCCTTCAGCCACGATCTTGCCGGAGAACTCCAAGGATATAGTGCAAAATCCGTTGAAATGGAGCTTGAAAACTTCTAAATGATGGAGGAGGCCAAGAGGATACTCCGACTCGAGATTGGCGTGAAGAATATGTTCGGAGCACCTCCAGATGGTGGGCGGCGATGGAGCGGCGAAATGGGCGAAACTGGAGCTCTTGGATGCGGGAAAAGAAGGTCGATACGGAAAAGGGCAAGAGCTGCAGCTTATATACAAAATAATTAGAAATTTGGTCACGCACGGTCGAATGCACGACCGTGCGTGAACCATGTGAAATTAATCATAAATAAAAGAAGGAATGCGACCCAGATCGCTCGTGCGTTTTACTCACGCACGGTCGAAACCGTCCGTGCGCAAAAATGCACGGGTAAATTCAGAAAACTAGAAATCTGGCAACCAATAGGAGGTCGTGCATTTTGTTCGTGCACGGTTGAGGCCAACCGTGCGTGAAGAAAATGCACGAGCGGGGCAGATCACCATATTGTCCAGCCGACCATAATGCACGATCGCAGTCGACCGTGTGTCAACAAAACGCACGACCATGCGATTCATACAGGATGAATTCTGGGCAATATGGACGATCTGCCCACCTGCACAGCACCAAACAACAATCACACAGCTGGGAATACCCTTCCAGCTCAATCCAAATATAGAAAAAGGGTTGGGGAGCACCATGTGCTTACCCCCAACAAACATACCGCGCAATTGCACACCAAAACAGGATCAAAGACTGCACTTTGTGAAGAAATATATTCAAGTGAAATATAAAAAATAAAGGACTAAAAGTGAAGTGCATATGCATGAAAATAAGCCCAGATGAGTCCAAAGATGTGTATATAAATGGGACTCATCACACCCCCAGACTTACCTGTTTGCATGTCCCGAGTAAACTACTCTCGGCGGAGGGGAAAAACAAGGGTTTGAAAGGTGATTGTGGCTAGGAGTAATATGCGAAATCAAATAATCATATGCATAAAACTCTCGTAGAAGAAATTTCTACTATGCAAAGTAATTTACAAATATCTAAAATAGTAAATGAGAGATTAGTTTACTCAAAAGCTGAACCAAGTGTGATGTGCCAGTCGCGTGTAGGGAGAATGTAGAGATGCGCTCAGACGAGTATTTCGAAAAATACGGGATACGGAACTAACTCCACCGAAATCCATCGGTGTCGGGAGCCATAAGCTCGCACTTTCACACTCTCTCCACAGCATTAGGTAAAACTACACACAAGTCAATAGGGCTTTCAGGTAAATATGTGGCTTAGGTTGCGGTAGGATATACAATGATAAACTCGGAGGCTAACACACCTAACACATTTGAGCAATACAGTTTGTAAACCCCAGCAACAAATAAAGCTGATGTGTTCATCGCCAACACCCAATATAAAGTAATTCCTATCAAACAATTCAGAATTTCTGAATTAGAATATAAAGCTCAGATTTTTTTTTCTTATTTTTTTTCTTTTGAAGCGCTATTCTTTTCAATTTTCAGGTCACTAATACTTTTTTTTTCTTCAACTTAAGCAATCCAAATGTGTATCCATAAATAATAGCACAGCACAATAATCAGTTATACTATAAAGCTCAAAACACGTGTGCATACAGGTTTGGTAATCTTGGCTTAAGCGAGAGCGGTGGAGCTAAATAGAAAAGGAGGGATATGCTCAAAATTGGTTAGCAAGAGTGAATTTCTGGTTTTGGCTCAAAGCTCAAACGGCCCAAAGAATGGCCTACATCATGCTAATGCGTTAGAACTACCCGATGCCTATGTTTCGAGAGTCGCTAGGGGCGAGTTCTTAGCCACCAAGAAAGTTAACTCTTTCTCCCGACTCAAGAAATACGAATCTAGCTTTCGATACCAACTCGCCTACACTACTGGTAGATCGACACAGGTTCATGATTTGAGTAAAATAAAACTTAAATTACTAGATTAGATAAGAATAAAGGTACAAAGCATGAAAATAGAGATAACTTCTACACAAAATTCTATGCAAAACATGAGTATTCGATTAGAACACTACTGGAGTCAACATCGTACTCCAAACCATAATTCTTAGCTAACACAATTGACTTCCCGGCTCCATTCCAAAAGGAAATTTGGCACGGTAGCACTCGCAAGTAAGTGCGTGCATAGTGGGTGCAGTGAAGTGCAATGAAAATGAACAATAACTTAAATAGAAGCTTCTAGTATGATATGCAATAGTACACGTGAGCGGGCACAAAAAAATAGCTCTCCCCCAGACTTAAACTAAACAATCCAACAAAATATGTAACTATGGAAATCGAAAATAGAGCTAGGGGAAGAGAGTACCCAATTCTAAGCAAGTGAGCATACCAGAAGATTGGCATGTACTAAAGAATCCACTCCCATATCCGCCAAACAAGAAAATTGCCACGCACCTGCAGGAAAAAGACTCCACGCAAAAAAATATGTAAAACTAAACTATTAGCATGTTAGAGAAAACTAGAAGCACAAAAACTTGGGTTGTCTCCCAGCAGCGCTTTTGTTTACCGTCCTTAAGCTGGACTTAATACCTGTATTATGCAGTTTTAATAAAAGTCTAAGCATAAAGCAAAAGCTAGTAAATCCTAAATATTACATGCCTCAAAATGATCAACTATAAGTTGATTTAAAATAGTAACTGAAAATAAAAGAGATGGGCCCGTAGACCCAAAAGCAGCACATCAGAAGATCAAGAGCTTTCCATCTCCATATTTCATCTTTCTTCATCCTCTTCCTCTCCTCCAATCTGCGGTCATGGATGAAGTAGCGCTTTCCACCCTGCACCCAGTCTTTCCAGGAAAACGCGGGCAATGATGAGGAGGTGGAATAGGTGATTGATTTCATCATTTCCATTTGATTGTCCTTCCAAGACTGCCACTCATAATCACCCAAGAATAGGTCCACATATTCATTCACCTGTAGGGGGATATATGAAATATCATAAATAGAAGCAGGAGAGGGAGCAGAAAGGATGAATTTATCAATATCAGCATTATTAGAAGGAGGATTAGGAAATAAAATGGATGAAGGACCAAAAGGTTCACATAAAGGAGGAGTGGCCCCGGCATCACTCCTGGTAGGTTCCCAAGCATGATCACTGTCAGTGTCGTAAGAGTCATAACGAGGCGCATCTGAAAACTCGAACGCATCAATGGTGCGACAGATCTCATTCACCAATGAAGAGGTGCATAACTCCTCATCAGAAAGGTCATCCTCATCATCCCACTTTGGTGCAACTTGGAGGTCAAGAACATCACCCTGAAAATAATCTTCGACAGGATCATAAAAGATATGCGTAGAAAAAGTTAGCAAAGAAACTGGAGGAACATTAGAATAAGAAAGTAAAATATCAGGTTCCTCCGCAAAAAGATCTGCTAACGCCTCCCCAATGGAAAGAATACTTTCCTCATCCCACTCTAGTTCATCATGGAGCTCCCAAATCTCACCTTGTTGGCCATCAAATGAATCATCGTCATCACTAGGAGTAAAGCCATATACAGGGAATGAAGAGTCCATGCACGAGATAAGCTCAGGGGTAGAGGGAACGATTGCCTCCATGGGTAAAAAATGAGCGGTAGGGACAATGTTGTCATGAGTGAAGGAGCAGCGGTCAGGAATTGGAGTAGGTAAAAGCCTGGGCAGTCCTTCAAAACATGATCCATATTTTGACAAAGCAAATAATGCAAAGTCCTATGTAGCTCATCATTCATAATATTAAAGGCGTCAAAAGCATGGCAGAAAGTGTCATAGCAGCTAAGCTTAGGCACAGAATCCATAGCAATAAGGCGGCTAAACACACTAGGGAAGAACTACTATCTCTTGCCTACCTCTACAGCAACTCACACGTCTGTGTTCCCCGGCAATGGTGCCAAAAACTTGATGCGCAAATCTTAGCACACCGCTATAGGCAGTAGCAAGACTACGACACGAACCGGCAGTGTACCTATCGTTCAAGTAATATAAAATGTTGGAGTGAATCCCCAAGTATCAATCTCGAAGGAACACAGTAAGGTGGAGTTAACGTTCGAGGAAGGACTTGAGATCGAAGTCCTTTATGTCGGATGGATGCAAAAGGGGGTGATTTGGTTTGTGGAAAATAAAGTAAAAGAGCTACAACTACTCGTATGCAATACCGCTATGCAATGCTTCGCTTGGAGGGATGGAGACTAGGCAGGCCTTGAGCGCGCTGCTTCGCAAGGGAGGATGGACGAGTAGGCAAGCGGAATCGAACTGTGCAGGCCTTGAGCGCGCTGCTTGTTAGGCGAATGGAAGAGTAGGCACACGGAATGGGCGAGTATTCAGGCGGAATGGATGGTTGAATGGGGGCGCTCCTCAAATCACATAAACCATAAATATGACCACAAAACCATGGAAAATTACACTAATAACATTTAGGGTTTATGGACATCATTCATATAGAAACATACAAACCACACACATCAAATTGAATCAGCAAAAATAACAAGGAGGCGGTAAGATTACAACCGAAGCACGAACACTCGTCAGAGATTCACGGCCGGAATCTAGGGTTGTCTATCCTCGTCCGGGCTCGGTCTTCAACTGTCATCCATGGTAGAAGATGGCTGTCACTACCTCCCAATGGACACGTCTTTTTCGTTAATAGCCTTCAGCCACGATCTTGCCGGAGAACTCCAAGGATATAGTGCAAAATCCGTTGAAATGGAGCTTGGAAGCTTCTAAATGATGGAGGAGGCCAAGAGGATACTCTGGCTCGAGATTGGCATGAAGAATATGTCTGGAGCACCTCCAGATGGTGGGCGGTGATGGAGCGGCGAAATGGGCGAAAAAGGAGCTCTTGGACGCGGCAAAAGAAGGTCGACACGGAATAGGGCAAGAGCTGCAGCTTATATACAAAAAAATCAGAAATTTGGTCATGCACGGTCGAACGCACGACGGTGCGTGAACCGTGTGAAATTAATCGCAAATAAAAGAAGGAAGGCGACCCAGATCGCTCGTGCGTTTTACTCACGCACGGTCGAAACCGTCCATGCGCAAAAATGCATGGGTAAATTCAGAAAACTCAAAATCTGACAACCAATAGGAGGTCGTGCATTTTGTTCGCACATGGTTGAGGCCAACCGTGCGTGAAGAAAACGCACGAGCGGGGCAGATCACCATATTGTCCAGCCGACCATAACGCACGATCGCAGCCGACTGTACGTCAACAAAACGCACGACCGTGCGATTCATACAGGATGAATTCTGGGCAATATGGCCGATCTGCCCACCTGCACAGACCAAACAACAATCACACAGCTGGGAATACCCTTCCAGCTCAATCCAAATACAGAAAAAGGGTTGGAGAGCACCATGTGCTTAGCCCCAACAAACATAGCGCGCAATTGCACACCAAAACGGGATCAAAGACTGCACTTTGTGAAGAAATATATTCAAGTGAAATATAAGCAATAAAGGACTAAAAGTGAAGTGCATATGCATGAAAATAAGCCCAGATGAGTCCAAATATGTGTATATAAATGGGACTCATCACCCTTCCTTCCTCAGAGGCTACTAAGTCTGGAGCAAATCTGCTCAACTAAATTTGATTACATACTCAGTAACCGTGAGTTGCCTCTACTTCAGGTGCAGAAAATTGTTCATCAGACGATCTTGCTCGACCGACGGCAGGAACTTCTTAAGTAACATTGCCTTGAATGACTCCCATGAACATTCTCCTGCGAGTCTCTCTCTCCCGGATCCACCAGCTCTTGGCAAGGCCATTCAGCTGGTAAGCGGAGACCATCACCTTCTGGACCGCAGATATTCCCAAATACGAAAACATCTCTTCGATGGCAATTAACCAATCGTCCAAAGCCATGAAATCGGCTCTTTCATCATACGTTGGGGCTCCTAATCGCTAAAAATGCAATATGAAACTCATCTATGGTGGCAGCAAAACTGTAGGAACCAAAGGAGCAGGAGGAATATGTACAGTCTGACCTGCTGTAGGGTCTGACACCCCGGGCTGTTGCGTAGATGTGTCAATCATCAACATCTGAATTTGTGATTTCATCGCGACCAACTGCCTTGACAGAGCCTCATTACTCTGTCACAGACCCTCAATGACTGCTTAACTTTGCGCACCTGAAGACTCACCCTTAGAATGGGGAGTCAACCTTATCGCAACATGCTTCACATTCATTTTCTAAGAACATAAATGAATGTCACATCACAACTTAGCTAAAAGCTAGGAATACTTAACTCCAAAAATCTAAAAATGTGAAGACACTTGCTCTTGGTACTACCTTGCTCTGGGTTTTTCAATAATGATGTTATGCCCTAACTTAGGGTGATATACTATCATCCTTTGACTCTTGTGCATATCATATGTTTGCATAAATGTTTAAATTTCCATTTCAAATCATTAAAGTGCATAGTGTGCCTCTGAGAATTCTCTAGAGGGGGGTAAATAGAGATTTAAAATATTTCTATCCTACTAGTGCATACAATAAAACACCTAAGGAATTATGTTACAGTAATACCAAGGTCTAGAATAAATAAAGTGCAATAATTATAAAAATATAGAAATAGTAAATAATAAATAATGGGACAGCACAGAAAAAGCACAACACAGAAGACACAAGATTTTATAGAGGTTCCCCAAAATGTGGGTAGTCCTCTCTTCTAACACCTGGTAGGAATGCACAACCTGTGCCTGAGTCTTTTGATAAGGAGACTCTTGAACTAAAGATCTTTTGATAAGGAGATCTTGAACCACTCAGATCTTTTGATAAGGAGATCTTGAACCACTCAGATCTTTTGATAAGGAGATCTTGAACCACTGAATCCTTTGAAGAGGGATTCTTAAAACTCTGTATAGTTAAGGAGAATGAGAGAAGAAGGAAGATGGAGAAGAAGAATTCTGTTTATCAGAATTCTGTAGAAGCTTTTATCTTCTATTTTTCCTTTCAAAGGATCCGCTAATGATGAAACCATGCTTAAGATGATTTCCAAGGGTTATGTTCTTCAGATCCTTCTGAATGTTTTCTGCTTGTTATTGGGCTGCTATGTGGTGTTGAAGAAAGAGCAGCCTTCTATATCTCTGTTCTCAGATAGCACTTGGTTCTTTTGTCTTTTTGGGTTCCAGGAGGAAGAAGAAGAAGAAGAAACCCTTATCGACAAGTTGAATGAAATGTGTTGAATGTTCTGCCATATTGCTCTCTTCTATTCTTATTTATTATCCATGATTTAATTTGAATTCCTTTCCTCTTTTGGGTTGTACTGAAAAGGTATTAGTTTGGATAATTATTCTCTCTTCCTTCTTTTGTTCACGACCCGTCTGCCAACTGTTTGAATCCTTTCCAAGAAAGCTTTTCATGTCTTCTTGAATGCTCCTCTCCATTCTAGGCAATAAACAAGCCGTTGTAGAATAGTCTTTAGTGATGTGGGCCCTCAGAGAGAGTGCAAAAGAAACAACTGAAAAGTTTTCTTTTTCAGATTGTATTCGACGCTACGTCGACTTCATTCTCTCTTCTTATCGACGTACCTTCGAGTTCTTGTAAGAGCAGCTTCGAATTCCTTCAAGCTCTGGTTGAACTCTAATATCAACTTTATGTCGATTACTTATCGACGTATCAGTCGAGTTGGAGACTTGTTTTGAACCACATTGTCTGCGTCAAATTGTAGTCGACTTTGCGTCGACTTCAGATGGCTTCGACAGATACATCCTTCTGCATTGAATTGAAGTCGATGTTGCATCGACTTCTAAGATAACTTCAACATCCTCCTTTATCAATGTCGACTACTATTCAATGTAGCGTCTACTTGATGTACTTTGACAGAAGGATTTAGTTGCTTTGACTTCTAGTCTGAGTTGCGTCAACATCAAGTCAAAGTTGCGTCGACTTGTATTCGACGCAAGTATTAGATCAACTATTGTGCTTGTCCTGACCTAGTCTTGACACTCTAAGATGAGTGAGACATCCTAAGACATCTGATGAGTCCTGATCATATACACCTTTATGGACTCATCTGGGCTGTTTAGTTAGTCATTTCACTGCACTTTAGCCCTGTTTTAGTTCATATTTGTTAATCCATGCTAGGTGCACCTTTTGGCCCATTTTGGTGTGATTTCATGTATATTTTCATTAGTGGTTTTCATGCACTGTTAGGTGCCACTTTTAGTGGCTGGATTTGTGGTTGTACGCTAGAACAGGAGTCGTGCAGGTGTTTCCGGTGCAATTCTGCACAGGAACACTGCGCACGATCACTGGTTCTATTGCGCACGACCACTGGTCGTGCGCCACTGATCGTGTGCACTTAACGCTTTTTTCATAAGTTCTGTTTGGTGTAATGCGCACGGTCATCAACTCCAGCGCGCACGACCACCGGTCGTGCGCCACTGCTCGTGCGCACTGACCATTAATTTTTAAGTTCTGTTTCATCTATTGCGCACGACCACTGACGCTAGTGCGCACGACCATCGGTCGTGCGCCACTGGTCGTGCGAACATTTTATTTTATAATTTCTGTCTTTGCAGGTTCTGTCCAGGCAGAGCGCACGATCACAGGATTCCAGTGCGCACGACCACTGGTCGTGCGCCACTGACCGTGCGCACTGTTTAATTCCAGCGCCTATAAATTCCCTGCTCGCGATTTTAGGTCATGATCCCGATTTTCAGCGCCGTTTTCCGCCCGGTTCCGCCCGATTTCGCTCCTCCACCGTCGCCCACCATATAGAGGTGCTCCGGGCTTGTTCTTCACGCCGATCTTGAGCCGGAGTTTCCTCTCGGCCTCCTCCTTCATCCAAGAGCTCCAAAGGAAGACCTAGCCGCTATCTCCATCGAGCAAGAGGAAGTTGGCAACCTCCACCGGATCGTGACACGAAGAAGACGGGTCCATTGGAGAGTCGTGACAGCTCTCTCTACCCCGGACGTAGTTGCAGACCGAGCTTGGACGCGGATTGATAACCCGGCGATTCCAACCGTGAATCTACAACGAGCCTTCGGATTCGGTCGATTTCTTGCCTTATTCTTCTCTTATTGATGTTGATGTAGTTAGATCTAACATTATGATGAAGTGCATTTGATTATTAGCATTTATACTTGATTATGTCTATGTGATTTGAGTATTCTTGCTTATTATTTTGAGGTGTGCCTTGTGGTGTGGATTGTTGGTTGTCCGGTGCCGCACTAGCAATTGCTAGTGGCGTGCTTGTCGAAGAGGTGCTTGCGACCCTCATTCCGTTAGCCTACTCGTCCATCCGCCTACCGAAACGTGGCATCGCGGCCCGTATTCCATTCCGCCCTTGCGACGCAGCGCGCTCAAGGCCTGCCTAGTTTCCATCCCGCCAAGCGAAGCTTTGCATAGCGGCATTGCATAGGAGTAGTTGTTAGCTTTTATTTTGTTTTCCAAAAGCCAACCCAACTCCCCCGCAATCCATCCGATTTAAGGACTTCGATCTCAAGTCCTGCCTCAATAGTAAACTCCACCTTATTGTGTTCCTCAAGAGACCGACACTCGGGGATTTATTCCCAACATTTATTACTTGAACGATCGGTACACTGCCGTTTCGTGTCGCAGTCAAGCTACCGCTTATAGCGGTGTGTGAGATTTGCGCCATCAAGTTTTTGGCGCCGTTGCCGGGGAACACAGTCGTGTGAGTTTTCTGGAGAGGGAGAACCTGAGAGAAAAGCCCTTCCATTTGTAAATTGCATTTTCTGTTATTTTATTTCTGTTCTTTTTATTCCATTTTCTTGTTTTTATTAGGTTGCTTTAGTAAATTTTTGTTAGGTGTAGTATTTTGCACATTTTGTCTGAATCGTATTATCTTCACATTATGTGGGCACATCTCAATTTCCGTTGCCGCTGGTGTGGAGCTACTTCCCACTCTAGTGATGAATGCCCTACGGAGAATAGTAGGCATAATTCTTCTCGCCCAACATATAGAGCATCGACACCGTCTGATACTCCATATGGTGTGCGTAAGTCTTATGGCTGCTCTGCTGAGCCATTACCGTCTTACTTCTTTTCGGCTTCAGCACCCGCTGTGCCAAAGAAGCCTGCTAGGCAGTGCCAGTTTTGTCGGAGCACAGATCATGCCCTGAAGGATTGTGCTGCTTTTCGTCGCCAATTGGATAAGGATGATGAGCCGGATATCCGGATCGTCCCAAATCCTAACTCTGGCGGCACACCTTCAACATCCGGTTTTGTGTCTTTGCCCCCTTCACATCTTGAAGGGTATGGCGTTGACACAGTCACCAGATGCGTGGCTGATCTGGGCACCGATATTGCTGAGCCCATTCTCCCAGTGCATCCACCACCTCTAGTGGATTCGATTCTTTGTGAGGAATCGGTGCTCGACTTTTATCCGAGCACTATTCCTCTCCCTGTTGTGCATACTACACTCGTCTCCGACGACATTGTTGATGATGTGTCGCATGAGGAGGTCGTTGATCTTAGTGTTGTGCCTACCCCTATGGAAGAGGACAACCTTCTAGGTGAAGAGGAGTTTTCCTCAACACCGGTGGAGGAAGTTCAAATCCTAAGCCTGGCCACCGTTGATCCCGCCGATTCTTGTAGCATTGATGACAATGCTAGCATTATTTTACTACCCCAACCTGATGGGAGTGAGACCGGGATCACTCCCTCGATTGATGTTTATTTATGTTCTTCGCCTTCTTTATTTCTTGATCCCCCTTCTTCATCTGAGCCTGTGCAGGATGAGTCTTCACAGGTACATCAGGAGGACTTGGAGCTATGTGCTCAAGTCAATGATGCGAGCATCCTCTCATGCGAGGAGGTTTATTCTCCCTCCGTTGAGGAAGCTCCACTCATTGCCTTTTCCCCCTGCCACCTTGCTGTTGACGATACCTTGCTAAGCAAGGATGTGTTTTGTGAGTTGAGTGAGGACCAGGCCTCCTCCTCTTCTTACTTCCTTTTCCCTCTACCTGTGTCAAGCAGGTATTATTTATATTTTGGTAGAGGCGTGACTGTTCTGTCTCCGTATCGGTACCCGCTACCGACACGCATATTAGAGCAGTTACCTGTGCATTTTCTTTTTCATAGGCCCATTAGCTAGAACTCTTAAAGTTGAATAAGTCGTGCTGGGATGACAATAACCCCAGTAGTTATCTTTCTTTTCTGCATTTTTATTTCATCTAATCATGTTTAGTTAGTAATATTTCTTTTCAGTTTTCTATTTTCTTTTGTTTTTGCGGAGCTGACCCCTGCAGGTATCTTTTCTGGATGGCGGATGCTGCAGCTTCATTTTAGCTTACACGCCAATCTTCTGGTATGCTCACTTGCTGAGCATTGGGTACTCTCTTCCCCTAGCCCTATGCTGATTTTCATGTCATATGTTTTGTGGATTGTTTAGTTTAAGTCTGGGGGAGAGTAGTTTTGTTTACCCGCTCACGCGCACTATTGCACTGCATGCTAGAAGATTCCATTTAAAATGTTTTGTTTATTTTCATTGCACACCACATCACCCACTTGAGCGCGTACTCATCTGTTTGCCTGCTCTGTTGTGAATTTAATTCTTCTGCTTATTTGGGAAAGTCTAGGTGATGGCTTAGGATTATGTAGCAGAGTAAAATGTTGACTCTAGTAGTGCTCCTAGTCGAGTGCTCGGTTGCATAAAAATTTGTGTAGATTAGACTTCTCTTTATATTATGGTTTTATATTTTTCTTATTAGTGTAAATGTTGTTTACTCTACTCAAATGGTGAATCCGGTGTGAATCAAACGGTAGCATAGGGATGTGTGTAAACGATCGTTAGACTCGTATTGCTTGAGTCGTGAGAAAGGAGAATCTTTCTCGGTGGCTAGAACTTGCCCCAAGCGATTCTTGAAGCATGGGTATACGGTTAGTCAATTGCGTGAATGTGATATAGGCCATCATTTTGGCCCGGTTGAGCTTTTGTGCCTATCCCTACCGCTTTATCCTCGCTAGCCCAGTTGTGCCTACCCGTTCTTTGATTCAGCCCCACTTTCATTTCACCAAAGCCTAAATGCCAATCCTAGTCGCACACCCAAATATGAGCTGTAGCTGTTTATTATTTTCATGAGTTGGTGGTGTTGATTGTGGTAGTATTTTGTGAAGATGTGGATGCGTCCTATTGATTTATTTGCTGAAAATGATAAGAAAAGAAAAAAAAATGAGAAAAAGAAAAGAAGTTAAAAAGAAAGGAAAGAGAAGGAATGTTTAATTGAAAATCTTTATGTAGATTTATGTTTGGGAGTAGGCGGTGCACGCACCCATGTTGTTAAGTTCAAGTCTGGGGGTGTTGTGTACCCGCGTGTTTGTGTGGCGAATGAGGATAGTTTCCTGCATTAGCTCATTTGGGTTTAGTGCTTGAGCCGTCGTTTTTATCTTTGTTTATCCTCACCTAAACCCAAGCCCCATTTAAAACCTAAAGTCCTATTGATTCACGTATTTGAGTCAAACCAGTGCCGTGGAGAGAATGTGACCGGGCAAGCTTATGGTCATCGACACTGATGGATTTCAGTGGAGTTTGTCCCGTACCCCGATCTTGAGCAATGCTCGTCTCAGCGCTTAGTTTACTTTCTCTGTATGCATGACCGACTGATTCACCGTTGTTCACCATTTTGAGTAGTTGTAATATGCTTTTACTCTTTTAGAAATTTATAAACTGTTTGTATAATCAGTAGTCTTTTCTACTAATTTTCTTATGCACATGAGCATGCGACTTCGCATGGTACTCTGCATTGTAATGTTAAGCCATCTACTGTTCTTTCCCCGTTCGCTTAGAATTTGTTTGCTCGGGACGCGCAAACAGTTAAGTCTGGGGGTGTGATGAGTCCTGATCATATACACCTTTATGGACTCATCTGGGCTGTTTAGTTAGTCATTTCACTGCACTTTAGCCCTGTTTTAGTTCATATTTGTTAATCCATGCTAGGTGCACCTTTTGGCCCATTTTGGTGTGATTTCATGTATATTTTCATTAGTGGTTTTCATGCACTGTTAGGTGCCACTTTTAGTGGCTGGATTTGTGGTTGTACGCTAGAACAGGAGTCGTGCAGGTGTTTCCGGTGCAATTCTGCACAGGAACACTGCGCACGATCACTGGTTCTATTGCGCACGACCACTGGTCGTGCGCCACTGATCGTGTGCACTTAACGCTTTTTTCATAAGTTCTGTTTGGTGTAATGCGCACGATCATCAACTCCAGCGCGCACGACCACCGGTCGTGCGCCACTGCTCGTGCGCACTGACCATTAATTTTTAAGTTCTGTTTCATCTATTGCGCACGACCACTGACGCTAGTGCGCACGACCATCGGTCGTGCGCCACTGGTCGTGCGAACATTTTATTTTATAATTTCTGTCTTTGCAGGTTCTGTCCAGGCAGAGCGCACGATCACAGGATTCCAGTGCGCATGACCACTGGTCGTGCGCCACTGACCGTGCGCACTGTTTAATTCCAGCGCCTATAAATTCCCTGCTCGCGATTTTAGGTCATGATCCCGATTTTCAGCGCCGTTTTCCGCCCGGTTCCGCCCGATTTCGCTCCTCCACCGTCTCCCACCATATAGAGGTGCTCCGGGCTTGTTCTTCACGCCGATCTTGAGCCGGAGTTTCCTCTCGGCCTCCTCCTTCATCCAAGAGCTCCAAAGGAAGACCTAGCCGCTATCTCCATCGAGCAAGAGGAAGTTGGCAACCTCCACCGGATCGTGACACGAAGAAGACGGGTCCATTGGAGAGTCGTGACAGCTCTCTCTACCCCGGACGTAGTTGCAGACCGAGCTTGGACGCGGATTGACAACCCGGCGATTCCAACCGTGAATCTACAACGAGCCTTCGGATTCGGTCGATTTCTTGCCTTATTCTTCTCTTATTGATGTTGATGTAGTTAGATCTAACATTATGATGAAGTGCATTTGATTATTAGCATTTATACTTGATTATGTCTATGTGATTTGAGTATTCTTGCTTATTATTTTGAGGTGTGCCTTGTGGTGTGGATTGTTGGTTGTCCGGTGCCGCACTAGCAATTGCTAGTGGCGTGCTTGTCGAAGAGGTGCTTGCGACCCTCATTCCGTTAGCCTACTCGTCCATCCGCCTACCGAAACGTGGCATCGCGGCCCGTATTCCATTCCGCCCTTGCGACGCAGCGCGCTCAAGGCCTGCCTAGTTTCCATCCCGCCAAGCGAAGCTTTGCATAGCGGCATTGCATAGGAGTAGTTGTTAGCTTTTATTTGGTTTTCCAAAAGCCAACCCAACTCCCCCGCAATCCATCCGATTTAAGGACTTCGATCTCAAGTCCTGCCTCAATAGTAAACTCCACCTTATTGTGTTCCTCAAGAGACCGACACTCGGGGATTTATTCCCAACATTTATTACTTGAACGATCGGTACACTGCCGTTTCGTGTCGCAGTCAAGCTACCGCTTATAGCGGTGTGTGAGATTTGCGCCATCAACATCTAATGACAAGATTACCCTTACTATACAATGGGTAATGAACCTAAGAAGTAAAATCACTTATATTTAATTTGTTAAATTAAATCAAAAGGGGTTTTTCCCAACAATCTCCCCCTATTTATCTTAACAAATTTTACATATTGTTTTGAAGTGATTTTACACTTCCTTTTGCATACGCAGAAATATATACAGGATAATACATACAATCACAGTATTATAAAATCAGATCACAAAATATTTCATACATTGTCAAGTGTATTTTAAAGTTCACCACACCACCTTCCTTTTTTGTTTCTCTTTAGACAGTATAATAGAATTACCTGAGTTTCATTGCTCCTTCTCAGGGGTTTTCCTTTTTCTTAAAAACACCTTTGGAATTATCTTCCTTTGAATAAGCTCAGAGGCTCATCATCTTCAGGAGACATTACTGCTTTTTCAGCAACATTGTCATTGGAAATCTCCCCGCCCCGAATCTGTGCATTCAGCTCAGTACTATGAACAGCTTCTTTGGCAATCTTGGCCACATCATTCAGCAAATTATCATCATGGAGCTCCCCCTGGGCCATTGATGTACCTACATCAATCAATTCACTTTCCAGATTCCTTTCAACTTCTACAATTGCCCCCCCCCCCTGAGTAGATGGGAGCTCCCCCTGATTTTCTGCAGCTGGTTCCCCTTGATTCTCTAGAGATTCTACTTGAGACTCCCCCTGTACATTTACTAGGTATTTATGTACCTCTTCCATATCATTTTCAACCCGCTCCCCCTGAACAACAGGCTACACATCAACATTTTAGAATGTTGTAATTTTATCAGGGGCTTCAACATCATTCCCCTTGTCATGGACACTCATCTCTAGAGTAGGTCCTTCCTCCTCCTGAATTTTCTCCACCTTCGTAACCTTGCTGGAAGGAGAGGTTAAGAAATACTTTGTTACTAAAGAGGAAGACATGAACTCTTTGAGACCTTGAAGAGACCTCTTTGAGACCTTGAAGTGACCTCTTTGAGTCTAGTAGTTCAGACTCCATCTGTGAGTACTTCTTTTCAAATCTTCTGGCTTGGCTGGCCAGTAGGTTTGCAAAGGTGCTTGAAGCCATCCCTACAGCTTTAGATATTGCTTGCTCAATGTCAAAGGAAGGTGTAGGATGGGAGGTAAAGGCAGGTGGAGGTGGAGGTGTGAGGTTCTCATTCTGATTAGAATGATCCTGGTAGGTAGGGGAAAGGATTTGGTAGGTTTTTGGAGAAATATAGGTTGGTGGTGGAGATGGAACCGATTGATTATTTGGTAGTGGTGTGGATGGTTGTTGTGTGGTTGTTGGTGTATTGGAGATTTAGGTGTTGGATTTGGGACTGTATTATCATCTAGAATAGTTTCGTATGGTGTTGCACCAGGTTCCAGTTCAGGAATGTCATCCCTTGGGGGATCTGGTGCAGTGTTCTGTGGAGTTGGAGAGGGAGGAGGAGAAGGTGCAGACTGATCAGGCTTCAGAATTTTCCTGGTCCACATGGAGAATATACATATATTCATCCTTTTGCATTGAGGAATGTGCACTTCTTTTGATTTGCACATCCCTGGATAATGATGGAAGAGCACCTGGCTCATGATCCTCATGTAGGCATTTTCCTTGTGGGAGTATTTGTAGCAAATCAACTTTAGTAGGCATCTCCCCCAGTTTATCTTCTTTTGTAGAACTAGAATTCCCATGATCTGCAGCTGCTGCCTGGGAATGACATCATGGGCAGATATCTTGCATTACAAAACCTTCCCTACAATATCTGCTAAGAACCTGTATTCTTCTGCCACATCAATCTTCTTGTGATTTATTGGCTTCATTTTCCTAAACTGCATGAGCTGCAAAACCTAGCTGACTTCTTCCCCTGTCAATTCATCTGGGTCACTCCCAGTAGGTAGATCAAATGTTTGAGATAGTATTTCTTTAGATATACTGATATATTGTCCCGAAATTGTCCCTTGAAGGGATCCATCATCGGCTATATGGATACTGTCCTTTAATTCTGTAAGTTCTACATCTAGAATCTTACACCTGGTAGAGATGAGCATTGTCAGACCAGCAGACTGAAACAATCTAGGGATGGCCTTGAAGTTATTTGATGATGCGTTGAAGGAATCCACATCCACTCCAAAACCAAAGTTGATCTTTGGTAGAGCCATTGGATTGTAAGTACCGGCAAACATAACAAAAAGAGAGAGAGAGAGAGAGAGAGAGAGAGAGAGAGAGAGAGAGAGAGAGAGAGAGAGACAAGAGCATGAGAGAACTAGAGAAGGAAAGAGCAAGAGAGCAAGAAGAGGAAAAATTGAAAGCGTAAATGATTCGACATTGAATTTGCTTAAAAGAAGATGATTCATCGCAACTTAGGGTTTTAGTCGAAGCACCGTCGATAATAATTAATATTTGGCACGCAATAATATGTCGAGGCTGCTTCTATAAGGAGTTTTGCGAGCACTGCTATATCAACGTTGTGTCGATTACCATTCGACGCGACTTTGAGATTCTTAAGTCGACGCATGGATGTCCACATTGCTTTGATTTATAATCGACGTGACAACGAATTTGATTAGCAGCTTATTAAGTCGACGTATGCGTCGATATGAACTTAACGCTGTGTCGAATAGCATTCATATCATCCACTCCGATTGACTCTTAGCATGTATCTAGTTGAACCCGACTGTATGTCGAGTTCTATTTGACGCAACTCTGAATGAATAATTATATTTTCTTAGAGAATTCTTGTTATTTTTGCCAGCAATATTTTTATTGAAAATAGTCTATATACTAATATTTCCATGAACTAAAGAGGATAATATGAAGATTCAAAGTATCACTTCCCTGTTGGATTTGGGTCTTTATTAGACCATAGTTCTTCCTTCCTCTTCCATTATCTTCTAGAAGAGGTCCTACCTAATCCTTCACAAGCAGCTTAAGCATTAGAAGGAACCCAGGTTACCTTGGGCCCTTTTTTTACCATTGAAAGGTTCTATGAATGAATAGAAAGGTATTTCATGGTATCCTTTTGGATGGTAGGGGATTGATTTACCAAACCTATGTTTATTACCTTGATATTGAAAATGTGCATAGAATGAATCACAATATAAAAGATCAGCAGAGTGTTTTATTATTCTATTTTTAGATTTACCTTTCTGATATTTAAATTCCCTGCATTATTACCCCCCATTAATTTCCTTTTAGTGTTTTGAATTATCTTGTTAGGCACATTTATTTTGGTTGGGTTATTACAGACCTTAGATACTGAACTAATCTCACTTGATTGATACTCACTAGGTCTAACTAACCTAACTGGATTTTTCCAGGCTGGTCTACTAGTGGTTTCATGCCACTGTAGGGGTCTGATCCTAGACCTAGGTGTTTGAATCTCATAGAGAGATTTTGTATGATGTCTCCGAGCTTTTGATTCCTTCCATTGATGGAGTCCTCCAAAGAATTTGCCTTTGCTAGCTCTTCTTATAATTCTTGATTTTCATTCCTTATTTTAGTCAGTTCTGATTCCTTATTATTAACTTCATCTATTAAGTCTTGATTTATTAAATAGACCTCATCTTTCCTAAGGTTCTCTAGTTCTACCCTATCTGCTTCTAATTCCTTTTGAGTTTTGAGATAATCATTGCAAAATTCATTAGAGTAGATTTTGAAATCATCAGAATTAAAATTAAAATTATCAAACATTGTTACCTGTTCTGCTTCATCTATTGATGACATCCTCAATGCCATCATGCAGGCTGCTTCAACAACTTTTCTTCATCACTCTCTGAGGAAGAGGAGCTCGACTCTTCTTTGTTGGAATATGGTCTTCCGCATCTCCTAGGTTTAAGAATAACAAATCCTATGTGTATTTGATCTTGTGTGTTTAAGTGTGCAGGAAAACAAAGCCCATATGACTCAAAGATTACATAAGAAGGTTGCCCCCAAATTTGAGCCTTCAAATCCAACACTCCTTCTAGAGCCGGAGGTATCACCTAGCACCTGGCGCTATCGCTAAGGAATAGAAACCAAACCGCTGAGAACGGATACTAGGTTCGAGGAAATTAATCTTGCGTTCGATGAATTCCGGTCGATGAATGTTGAAGCCCGCTCGACGAACTCCGGTCGACGAAATTGAGTTCGACGAATGTTGAAGCCCGCTCGATGAACTGCTTACTCTACCACGGCGCGCTAGTACTAGCGCTGGCGCTAGATTTCATTTGACGAAATGTAACTCGCGCTCGACGAAATGCTCATCAGCTGCGTTCGACGAAAATTCGATCGACGAAAAGAATGCTTAAGCGCAATTCTGGGAGCACATATAGAAGGAGATAGCGCCTGGAGGTATCCGATAGCGCAAGCGGTAGCGCGGAGCACAGAAGGCAAAGGAGAAATGTTTCCTCAGATTGAAGATTCTGCCGCGCAGAATATGTCCTAAAATGGGATAGCGCCGGTGGTAGCACTAGCGCAGGCGCCAGCACTAAGGCTATAAAAAGGACCCCTTGGCTCCGTCTTCCTCATCCTCTTGAGATCCAAAAATTTCAGAGTTTCGTGCCACAACATAGAGAGGAAGGTTCAAAGAGATACTCCCACAAATCCATAAAGGCTTAAGGAGATCTGTGGATAAGATTTCAACACGCGTCATCATCGTGACGAAAGACCGCATCGACTACGATCATACTCTGTGGGCCTTCTTCCACTTCTCCAAGAGATCCATATAGGGAGTTTTTATATTATTGTTATTTGATTTATCCATCTCTTTTAAATCGTGTAGTAAATTCGCCTTGTGTTGGCGACTAGGTCGGGGTAGGACTTAGGGCAGAAATTCGCCTCGTGTTGGCGACTTGGTCTCAGGTGTAGGTCTAGGGGGTGCTCGAGGCCATATCTGGGGAAGGGTTGGCTAGAGCGGCTTGATGTCGTATCCGAGGAGGGAACGGCTAAAGCCAACCGGTTCGTGGGGATACGAGTCAGTATAGAAAATAAAAAGAGTCTTTCATATTTCGCTTTGATTTCTAGCGTCATTGAAATCAAAATTATGTAATCAATTTTATTAATAATAATCATGTCTCTCTTTGTGTAATAAAATTGATTTGTTCTTCATTTCTCTAAATTGTTTATTATCCTCTCCTTTATTATAAAACAATTTAGATCTTAAACAAAATCAGTATTTTGATTTCTTATCATAAGAAACTTTTCAAAATATAATATAAGTTTTTAAAACCCTTATTCACCCCCCCCTCTAAGGGCGCCTACCGATCCAACAATTGGTATCAGAGGGAGTTATTCCAAATCGGTTTAACAACCGGAATAATGGCGTCTCATGATCTCGCTTCTAATGGTGGGGAAAATTTTTATGAAGAAGAAAAATCTCCTGCACCACCTTTATTCGAAGGAAGAAATTATAAAGGGTGGAAATTGTTAATGCAAAGGTTTATTAAAACATTAGATATCAATGCTTGGTATATAGCAATAACAAGACCAGCGGATGAATCAAATAAACAAGAGCGTCACCTAAATGAAAAATCTATGCATTATATTTTTTGTGCTTTATCTCAAGATATCTTCAAATTAATATATTGTTTTTAGTGCATACAAAGTTTGGAAATTTCTTGAAGAAATGTATGATTTTCCTCTTACAGGTATGGAACAAGCACAAGAATTGGAGAACATACAAGATTGCGCAAATTTTCAAGAAAGCTCCTCTCATGACGGATCCATGAAGTGCACATCAAATGGAAGAGAAGAAATTCCATCTCTGGAAGAGGAATGCCAAATAGATGAAGACAACAAAGAAAATTCGTGCTCAAATCTCACAGCATCCAAAAGCACTGTAAGGAAATCAAATCATCTTATTGTTTGCAATTGTATTTCTACATTACAAATGCTTCAAACTACAAAGCGCAAAATTAAGAAATTAAAAAATGCTAATAAACATTTGCGCTTAGAAAATAAAAATTTAAAGGCAAAAATTAATGAAGAATCAAATTCTAATTTATCTAGTTCTACACATGGCTTCTTAGTTGAAAACACCACAACTTGTGTAGAATATAATGAATTAAAAGAAAAGCACAAGAAACTTGAAAAGGATTTTATTTTAGTAAAAGAACAAAGTGAAAAATTATGTTTAGAAAATTCATCTTTGATAAATGATTGTGCTAAGTGCAAAGACTATAAAATTGAAATTAAAGAGATGGATGAAACATTTGATGAATATAGAAATAACTATCAAGATCATATAGATTCAATTATTTCAACTCTTAAAAATAGCACAATCACTTATAATAAAGCTAGACATAATTTAAAGATTAAAAATGATGAATTAAAATCAAAAATCAACTTACTTATGAAAATTGTAAATACAAATTCACAATATCAAACTATATCTAAAAACAAGTTGAATATGAATATTAACATCTTACCTAAGTTTAAAAATGGGAGTAAGGAACATAAAGGATTTTTAAATCAAAATCAAAATCACCATAATTTACAATATCATGTTTCTCCCAACCTAAAATTAAATGCAAACAAATTTCCTTCAAATTATAAATTCAAAAACCTTTTTGATCCAAATATTCAAGCAAATGATTATGGAAATTTGAAAACTAAAAATAATGTTTCGCAAAATAGTCATGGAAATTTGACAAATCGAAATAATATTAAACCAAAGTTTGAATGGAGGCCCAAAACTAAAACTGAAACATTTACTTCACATGAAAGGACCCATTCATCAATATCTACCCACAAACCTACACGTTATATTTGGGTACCCAAAGGAACCACCATACTTGGTCCCCTTTGGATACCTAAATCTCTCATTCATTAGGTATCACCAAACGCATGAAGTAGAAATCAACAAAAAAAATAAAATATCATTTATTCTACTTCATGATATGCTTTAATTTCTTGTTTTCTTATTTTTTTTAAGCAATCACGTTATGGTCATCTTATATATTATAGGAAATATGATCTTATCTCTTAAAACTTAATGAGTTTATAAATCAAATTAATCAAAATTCAAAATCATTTTTTATTTTAGGTGACCTATCTATTATTCTTATATTCATTATATATATATATATACATCACATTCAAAATTTTCTATGGGGTATTAAAATCTCTAACCATAGGATTTAAAAATTATACTACATATGATCCTAAAATTGCCTAAACATCTTCACTTCATGACTTCAAAATTCATAAATAAAATATAAAACAAAACCTTTAAAAACTACCAAAGAGGAATCAGATAAAAACATTCAAGCATCCAAGAACATGTGTAAAAATTCCTGTATTATTACAAAACTAAAAACTTGTTCCCCTCAGGACCTTCCCACTCCACTACTCTTCCTCATCTATCTCCTCCACACTAGGACTTGGGGACTGTCTTCTGTGAGTCCTCCGAATCGAATGACGGGGTGGATCCTATTTTGGGCTGTCCCACTCCCTCCGCTCCGGTGTTGATGGTTTTAGCTTTAATGACTTGATCATGAACTTCACCATCTTCTTTATACCAGAAACATATTTTTCCACTCTTGTCATCTGCTCTCCCATTTCTTCTCGAAAATACTCAATTGAATCATCTCGAGCCCCTCGAGAGGACGCTCCTCGCCGGAGTGGTGGTCGAGCAGACGACGATGGCTCATCCGGGTGGGATGTAGCTCGTAAGTGTGAAGTACTATAAATTGGAGGAAAGCAATCTATCAAGTAAAAACCTATTTCAATAGAAGGGTACATCACCTAAATAACCCGTTGAATGATGCCACCCAGGGGCAAGTTGTTATCTCTTGCAGGAAGGATGCCGCAACTTGTATGAACAGCGAATCAAGGAAAGTAACAAATCCGCCACATCAAATTTCTCCTCCTCTAAAATGAAATAGGTAACATAACTTAGTTGTGCTATGACTTTTGCTGTATCACCCATGTCACAACCCACATTTTCTCTGAATTTAAGGATATCAGAGTAAGAGAAAATACACGTCATGATGCCACGTCATACAGGAGACAACTGTAGATGCTCAGGCGGGAACCTACCACTTAACTAAACAAACATGATTATATGATAAGTCATCATTTGAAATCATTTATTAAGGGTTTTGAGATAAGAACTGTGTCTCTCAGTTCGTGGATCAACTAGTCCACTGAGAAAGTATATATAATTGCAGCGGAAAATACTTGCTTTAATTTACTTAAAGTCCTACATGTATGCAAACGACGGAGCATGACGTAAATGATATGCACATAGCTAGGCGTATTGTAAGAGTAGAAAATACTTTTAGGCGACTTTAAAGTTAAGGGTTTCAGTTAGAAAGAATGCAATGAGGATGAAGAAAAACCATTTTTTATAACTATAGTGCACCTAACATAAATCATTCCCAGAGGGTAAGATACACAATATTTAAAAGTAGTGGCATAATCTGGCAAATAAACTATAAAGTATAAAAAGGGGCACAATGGGCATCAACAACATGACACTAACCCATTGACACCAACTAGTATGTCTGAGCACAAGAAGTAACTAAAAACAACTACCTCGCAACAGCGTGGTGAACAGCTACAAAAACTCTGAACTTCAGGCTACACCACTAGCCGCTACGGCTCTGAACCTGAGGCATTCAATACAACAAAGAACGCCTCAGCAAGGAATTATAAGTGGCAGAAAACTAGCAGAAAAGCAAGCAAGGCACAAGGGGTACCAACCCAAGCCAAATTTACCGAAAGAGAGCTCTAAACAAAGAATCAACAAGCTTCAAGTGCACTAAATACCAAAAGAGAAACAACACGTTCATTTATTTAGTTTTATCAATTAAAGAGACTGATCAGCTCAAATTATACGGGAGCGGTTAACTACCTCCGCTACCCAAAGCCCAAAACCAGGTGGGGGTACCACTAGACCCAACCACCCAGACACGACTACTGTGCAAGGTTGTAACATTCCCCCCCCCCCCCCCCCACTGTCCCCCAAACACAACTACTGTGTAAGGCTAAAGACAGTAGTTCTTATCACTTAAATTTTAATTAAACACGGGACGCTGCCCGAAAGGATAATCACTAGAAGGCCCTAAGAAATAGGGCTAAGGCGAAGTACACATCGATCAATATGAATCATAAGAGTAACTCAAATGTCAACAGACCACAACGAGTAGAAAAAAAAGTTCAAACGAGAGGGATTCGAGATCAGGAGCACCGAAAGGTCACTGGCCACCATCCAAGTGCACCCAAGGGGACACGAGATTCAAACATAAAAAACTCAACAAAATCACATGCGCACCTGGCGGGGTTCCAAGGGGTCGCTCCCCTGGCTGGGTCTTAGGGGCAGAGCCCCTAACGGGGTCTAAGGGGCAGCGCCCCTGGCGGTGGTCTTCTCGAAAACCGATCAGCGAGCGGGGTCAAGGGGCAGAGCCCTTGCGGGGTGCGGGGCAGAGCCCCATCCAAATTTTGAAATCCCACCACCAGAAACCACGCCAAAAAAACCACCTCAAATTGAGGACTTCTCGAGAAATAGAAGGTTGAAATCTCGAGAAAAAGGCAGTCTCTCGAGATACGAAAGGTGATTTCTCGAGAGAGCAAAGGAATTCTCCAGACAAAGCAAGGGATTTCTCGAGACATGGAAAGGACTTCTCGAGACAAGACAGGCAATTTCTCGAGAAATGGAAAGGATTTCTCGAGACAAGACAGGCAATTTCTCGAGTAAGCTAGAATCAGCAAGAAAAATGGAATTTATTCAGCTCACGGTTTTCTCCAAGGAAAACTAGATACTAGGGTAAGATTGAAGAGGAGAAAATCAAGGGGAGGTTCTAGATCATAAGTTTCTACACCAAACACACAAAACTCTTGCTAATCAGCATGACAAGAGCTCAAAACGAGCAAACCAATCGTCAAAAGAATCAAGAGAGAAAGAGGAAGAAACCACTTGCCTTAACCTTGCAAAACTCGAGATCCTCCGCTCCGAAGGTTAAGGAAACACTCAAGCACGAAATCCTGTAACGATTCGGACCAAAAGGAAGAGTTAGGTCACCGCCAAATCTCCCAAAACTCCTCGAAACGAGAAAAAGCTTACCGCAAGAACGAAGATCTCGCCGAGAGCTTTCCAAATCTTCAATCCAATCACGATTCTGACCACTACAGCCCTAGAAACCGCCGGCCGGAAGCTATCCGACACTCCGCACTCGCCTCTCTCGCTCGGCGGCTACTTTTGAGCGAGGGAGAAGATGAAGAATAGGAGGAGATGTTTTAGGTATTTATGTGAAAACCTAATTTAATATTTAATTAATTAATTAATTCCCTTATTACGTAAACTGCGAGGGCGACCAGAACAACTCGGATTCCCACGAAATTCACGCCTTCAATGAAAAACGGCGCTATGAATCCAACGGCGGAGTCAGAATTCAATTCCGACGAGCCACACTCTGGATAAAGCCTTCCGAAGCTAAATTCTTGATATCCACTCAAAATCTTCACTTTAACTCGAAACGACGCGAAATCTCGCACGCTTGACCTAAATCACAAGCTTTAACTAAGCTAAAACTCGAAACACTGCTAGAGGAGCTGACATAACGCCCTTACGCCAAAATTACGTCACAGAGGGTGCGTAAAATTATTAATGAAAATCAGGGGCGTTACAAACCAACTTCAGCTGGATTGTGTGTCGTAGTACATCTTGAACGACCAAGGCGTCTACTGTGAGTGACGACATTATGGAGATCAGACTCCTGCATTCCCTATTATGCAGCACCATATTCACTTGAGTCCAATCTCTATCTACTCTAAACTTCTCAACAATTTCTAAATGATTTGGATGCTGAGTCAATCCAAACACGTTCCTCAGTAGGTCATGAGTAATTGTCACCACGTTCCTCAGTTGGTCATGAGATCTGATCATTTGCATGAAGTAGAAATCAACAAAAATAAAATAAAATATCAATTATTCTACTTCATGATATGCTTTAATGTCTTTCTATTTTTTTTGTTTAAACACAAATAATTTTACTTCCACACACTTCATTGCACAAACAAAATGTACAACTACCAAGGTGCTTTGCACACAAAATGCTCATTAAGACTTATCAGGGTGCAAAGTAGTGCTTGGGGGATCACAAATTTTAATTTATTTTAATGTTGAGACTAGTGATCCGGTGTACTTAAGTGTAAGTGGTTTTTATTTTGAAAGAATGATATGGTTTGCACAAGATACTTTACTATTCTTTCCAAAGTGCTCAACCTCACAACGCTTATTAAGACTTATCAGGAGGTTCAAGTAGTACTTGGTGGAGTTATCTTTGTCACTTTATTTAATGATTTTTGTTTTGTACAAAGTTTTCCGAATACACTTGTTTTGCAAACCAATATAATTTATGAAAGCATAAGCACTTTTCTTTATTTTTAAAAGTGCAAATAAAGGTAGTGTAGGTAAGATACTTGTGCAATTTTAATTTATTGTGCTCTTTACTTTACATATTTCTTGTATTTTTTATTAAAACATTTGTTTACTCTATTCAAAATACACTTATGTGCACATCATTATCTTCCATAACACTTCTTTTCATGAGTATTGGATCCTAATGCTAACTCTATACTACTCTTTATTTATGAAATGCACTAGATAAACTAGCATGCTTTCTACAATATTTGGTATGTTTTGAAATTGTGAATTAAAGTAACATTGTAGTAATCTCTTTTGATAATATTATTTCATGCTTGGTTACTTTATTGTCAAACTTAAAGATTTCAATTGAAAAATGTCTTACAAAAACATCTTCCTTTAGAAATTTAACTCATATATCTTTTTATGGATCATCATTGATTACAATAAGATGTTTCTTGTATTTCTATAAGTCTTCTGCATCATAACCATATAATTGTTTTACCTTGCGCTTTCAAGCTTATTTAAAGTCTTTTATTTTGTGTGCATCATCACTTGAATCTTCAAATTCCTTCCTTGCAACAAGTGGTAGACTTGCTTGGTAAACTTTATATTGGTTGCTTTTAACATGAATTTTTTTTCTATAAAACTCTGATTTATTTCTATGAAAATATTATTACGCTAAAAACTCTAATTCATTAAAGGATCTCAAAATAGGTCTTTGAGTGTTTACATAAATTCAAATAAAAATATAAACCCATAGGCTATTAACTTATCACTAAATTTTAATGCTTAATCTTTCCAATAATTATTATCCATGACTTCATTTCTCACCATAGCGGGGGCGTAGGGTTGTAGACATTAGATAACCTTATCTCTGGTCATGTCTTGTCCTTAACCGGGGAGGGTTCCAGTGGGGCCTCGAGAGGCATTGGGGTGGGGGGGGGGGGGGGGGGGAAGAGTGCTAGATTGAGTTGTGTCTAGTGTTTGCATATGGGACTAACACCGCAACCTACGACATGTTTGCAGCTCCTCATGCCCATCCGTCACTTAGTACGGGGCTAGGGTGTAGACATATTGTCTGGATAGTTTAGTTACTTGGAAATCATTACATTTTTTTTATACATAAAACTATTAATAAAAAGGGGGATGAACCAACATAATAATACTTGAAAATGTTATATTGCTAAAAAATCTGATCTATCGCTATAAAAAATATTCTAAAACTCCTTATTATTTCCTTCTCTCTATAAGGTCGATCATGCCTTTATCTTATTATCAAAAACTTTTGTGTTTTGCTTACTTACCCACTTTTGCTAATAACAAAAGGGGGAGAACTAACATGATAAATATAAATTGCTATCAAATGGGAAAAACTAACATGACTAATGATTAAGATAATAACTTAAATATTAGGGGAGCATTCACTTAGGGGGAGCATGTATTTAGGGGGAGCAATTCTAAATGCTAAAATCGATAATTATCCTAAGTCATCACTCTCACACACACACAAGTAAGTTTCATCATGCTTATATATTAATGCTCTGTGTTGAAACCGACAACTCGGTCTCTGTGGAGTCCGGGGTCCCAAAAAAGGGGTGACCACGCACTTACTATGCTCAAGTAAACGATCTAGGCACAAGACTAGGAACTCAAAGTACAGATCCAAGGTCTCAGCATGGAGGTCCCACCACACACCCGGAAGACTAACCAACTCTTCCCCTCCCAAGCCAAAGACTGAGCTAAGGTACCTTTTGAGGAATCTCTTGGTCGGCTAAAGCGAGCCGACTCTTTCCTCTCTGTAGGTGCACTTCCCTGGACCTATGTAGAACCCTTTTTGTCCAGACTGTCAATAGCGTAATCCCGCCAGACAGCTTTACTATACGCAGCCCGAATGGGACTACCGACGGCGTAACTCCACTGTTCTAAGAGTTAATTAACTGACCCTCAAGGTCTTCCCGGTAACTTCATCTCGGGGTTCCCACGGGGCGAGTGATTTGTGAGATACACCGCTCGCCTACGATAAAAATATAAAGTACGTAAAGAAGGCATCACAGGCATCTCAATTTACAAGAGCGTAAGCTCCATACTTCGGCACGCAGGCCGGCAAATATAAATAAATAGGCCCTTATCGAGGCAGCCCAACATTGGGCTTAAGCCCGCAACCTCCTGATTGGTACTACGACACCTGTACGTCAATGCCTCGCCATGCGGTAGCAAACTGAACCTCGACCAATTGAAGCAAACTGAGCTATATTGCCCACAGCCCTTTCCCGATGCGGCGACATCCTATAAATACGATAAAATACTAAATATCTTCCACAGAGTCTTCTCCGGGGTCCCCAGAACATCACCAATACGGCCCCCACGTCCGTACGGGCTTCACACAGAAACATCACCAATCCGGTCTACACACCAGGATGGGCTTCACACAGCAACATCACTAATCCGGTCTACACACCCGGATGGGCTTCACACAGCAACATCACCAATCCGGTCTACACACCCGGATGGGCTTCACACAGAATGCCTAAACCCGTACTCACACTTCCGGGCGCTAATGTGGTTGATTTCGGGGATGCGCACATCAACCCGTCGGAGAGCACACCTCCTCCACCTGATGGTGGAGGGGAGCTTCCATGCAAGTATGAGAAATTAGGGCTTCACATGCCCGAGTAGAAACATCGTTACCCTTGTAGCGTGCATTTTGCCTGAGGCTCCTCGTCTAGGAGCCGTAGCGGCTTTCCGTGCATAGATCCGGCCTCTTCATGCCGAGTCTAGCCCCAAGTCGGCCACGGGAGAGGAGCTCCAGGCCGATCGTGCTCCAAGAGGCCGTGGGAGAGAAGCTTCCAGACGGATTCCGCTGTAGACGGGTGAAAGAGGGGAGGGCTTGGCGGCCCTTACCCTAAGGGGCGATGGGGAAGAACTCCAGGGCTCGCCCCCTGCTGCAGGTGGCGGAAGAAGAGAGCGTCGGGGGTCGGGCCCAGGTCCTGCGGCGTCGGTAATAGGATAGGAGATCGAAGATGTGGATGCCCTAGCTTGTCGTGGATCTGACGAGCATCTGAGCCTTCTCCTTCGCGTAGACAGTACACCGAGCAGTGATCATCGAACAGATCGTGGATTCTCCCGCCCGCAGAGCTACCGACGATGACCGAGGATGACGAAGCAGTAACGTCTTCCGGCGAGCAGTGGTGCTCTCGTCGGAGAGGTTTTGATGAGGAAAGAGAGGTGCTCGTTGGCTCAAGTCGCAGGAGGAGACCGATGGGGTCGGGGGGCTTCTTGCGTCTGCAAAGGGAGGGCCTATCTTTAGGTTTTAGTTTTGGGTTTTATTAAAAACCCTAGCCAAAGTTGGCTATCCACAGCCCATCCTAACCGCACCCCAATTTCTCATTTATTTACGAATATGGATCCTAACCGCACCCCAGTCAATGCTAGCCAATCACGGGACACCTCGGGTCCCCGCTATCTGGGGAGGGTCCCACCCGACGGGTACGGGGTTGTACACAATCCCCGCTCTTTGCGAGCGTGTCTCACGCTCAGAAAGAAATGTCCAACCCCAAGTATCCGACGGGTGGGAGCCGACCCGAAAAAAATTATGGGTATATAATCATATGAATGATGATTCTTCTCTTTTTTTTGTACTCATATTCGTCCTGATGTGATAACCTTTCCCTTTGTTGCCTTTAAATGATCAATTTGGTTGTCAACAACCTTGATTATACACTATGCCCTCTTTTTTATGGTAGAAACATTATGCCCTTCATGTTCTCAGAATGTCATGCAACTTAATGTCTATTAGCAAGCAAACTCATAAATTAGACAGCAGTTATCTTTACTGTTGCATATTGTGTTATTCAGGAATGGGCCTCAGGGATGATTGACAGTGCTGAGGAATAGAATGCTCACTATTATCTACAATGTTTACATAAACAATCATGCATTGACAAATAATGTTGTGTCATTGTAGGATTCATTACCTTAAGCTTCAGTTTTCAAAAGTAATCAAATATTCATTATCTTAAGCTTCTGTTTTCAAAACTATTCTTAAAAAACTTCGATTGTTAGTGAAAACTATCAATTTATCAAGCGTAACTGATCCCTTATATGCTAGAGCCTTTGGAACCTGCCACCGAGTGAGCCCACGGCCCTGTCAGCTAGGTGAGAGCCTGGTCAGCGGGTCTGCTCGGGGCCAACTGCCTTTGGAACCTGCCACCGAGTGAGCCTACGGCCCTGCCAGCTAGATGAGAGCCTGGTCAGCGGGTCTGCTCGGGGCCAACTGCCTTTGAAACCTGCCACCGAGTGAGCCTATGGCCCTGCCAGCTAGATGAGAGCCTGGACAGCGGGTCTAGTTAGGGCCAACTGCCTTTGAAACCTGCCACCGAGTGAGCATACGACCCTGCCAGCTAGATGAGAGCCTAGTCAGCGGGTCTGCTCGGGGCCAACTTCCTTTGGAACCTGCCACCGAGTGAGCCTACGGCCCTGCCAGCTAGATGAGAGCCTGGTCAGCGGGTCTTCTCGGGGCCAACTGCCTTTGGAACCTGCCACCGAGTGAGCCAACGACCCTGCCAGCTAGATGAGAGCCTGGTCAGCGGGTCTGCTCGGGGCCAACTACCTTCGGAACCTCCCACCGAGCGAGCCAACGGCCCTGCCAGCTGGATGAGAGCCTGGTCAGCGGGTCTGCCCGGGGCCAACTGCCTTTGGAACCTGCCACCGAGTGAGCCTACGGCCCTGCCAGCTAGATGAGAGCCTGGTCAGCGGGTCTGCTCGGGGCCAACTGCCTTTGGAACCTGCCACCGAGTGAGCCTACGGCCCTGCCAGCTAGATGAGTGCCTGGTCAGCGGGTCTGCTCGGGGCCAACTCCCTTTGGAATCTGCCACCGAGTGCGCCTACGGCCCTGCCAGCTAGATGAGAGCCTGGACATCGGGTCGGCTCGGGGCTAATCATTCATTCTTAACATTTTTATACTTATCTTCCGAACTATCCTCCATGTTAATATTCCTACCTGGTGATGAGATTATATAAAGTATGATTCTCTCTCACGAATGTGACATCCGTATAGACATGATTTCTTAGATAGATAATGGTAATTTTATAACATTGTTTGAGCGGAAAAATATCCTAAAACATACTTAATAGCCATGTGACTTAATGTCTCCATATTAGGACTATGATACTGAACTAAAGGACAACTAAAATTTCTAGGATAGACATTTGGTTGTATACTCATAGGCCATTTAAAACCCTAAATTCTAGATGAAAGATTATTTGTAAGATAAGTAGTAATGATGGCTTCCCCAATATGATTTAGACACATGAAAGTAGAAAGCCAGTCTTGTGAATAATCTTTAATACCTAAACTTTGTATTTTGCCACCAAAGTGACTTTAGATCATAACAATTTGTAAGATTCATACAAACAAAAAATATATAGGTTTAAGGAAAATCGAAGTGATCCTGATGCTACTATCGCTAAATGATACAAACCAACGAGCTCCACTTACATTTGAGTATTAGATGACCCCCAAACGTCACCGAATTAAATTAAAATGGATAAATCTTATTTTATTGCCAATAGAAAATTTTAATATGTTTATACAATTATACTTAGCATGCTCACACACAACAACAACAACACTCAAGCCTTTATCCCACTATAGTGGGGTTTGCTATATGGATCCTTCATCGCCATTGCGCCCTATTTTTAGTCATAACCTCACTAATGCTTAAGTGCATCGTGTCTTGCCGTGTAGTTTCATTCCAAGTCCTTATTAGTCTACCCCTCTCTTGTTTGTCATGCGACGCCTAACTTGTGCCTTTAAGGGTCTCCTTTACACATGATCGAACAATCTTAGTAGAACTTCTCACATCTTCCCTCAAACCTGATCGTTCGTCAAGAGATGGCACTGCGATCAATGGTGCAGGTGGTGTTGAGCACTCGGCTCGCGCAGCAAAAGTGAGAGCGTGCTGCAAAGTCTCCATGACCCTGCTCGTCACTTGGTTCCTCTTCTCTAGACATGACGTTCGCTTGAGTTCTTCTGTGCTAGTGAGTCTTCACGCTCACCGCACCATAAATGTTGAAACCGACAACTCGGTCTCTGTGGAGTCCGGGGTCCCAAAAAATGGGTGACCGCGCACTTACTACGCTCAAGTAAACGATCTAGGCACAAGACTGGGAACTCGAAATACAGATCCAAGGTATCAGCATGGAGGTCCCACCACACACCCGGAAGACTAACCAACTCTTCCCCTCCCAAGACAAAGACTGAGCTAAGGCACCTTTTGAGGAATCTCTTGGCCGGCTAAAGCGAGCCGACTCTTTCCTCTCCGTAGGTGCACTTCCCTGGACCTATGTAGAACCCTTTTTGTCCAGGCTGTCAATAGCGTAATCCCGCCAGACAGTTTACTATACGCAGCCCGAATGGGACTACCGACGGCGTAACTCCGCCGTTCTAAGAGTTAATTAACTGACCCTCAAGATCTTCCCGGTAACTTCACCTCGGGGTTCCCACGGGGCGAGTGATTTGTGAGAAACACCGCTCGCCTACGATAAAAATATAAAGTACGTAAAGAAGGCATCACAGGCATCTCAATTTACAAGAGCGTAAGCTCCATACTTTGGTATGCAGGCTGGCAAATATAAATAAATAGTCCCTTCTCGAGGCGGCCCAACATTGGGCTTAATCCCGCAACCTCCTGATTGGTACTGCGACACCTGTACGTCAACTCCTCGCCATGCGGTAGCAAACTGAACCTCGACCAATTGAAGCAATCTGAGCTATATTGCTCGCACCCCTTTCCCGAGGCGGTGACATTTTATAAATATGAGCAAATACTAAATATCTTCCACAGAGTCTTCTCCGGGGTCCCTAGAACATCACCAATCCGGCCCCCATGTCCGGACGGGCTTCACACAGAAACATCACCAATCCGGTCTACACACCCGGATGGGCTTCACACAACAACATCACCAATCCGGTCTACACACCCGGATGGGCTTCACACAGCAACATCACCAATCCGGTCTACACACCCGGATGGGATCCACACAGAATGCCTAAACCCGTACTCACACTTCCGGGCACTAATGTGGTTGATTTCGGGGATGCGCACATCAACCCGTCGGAGAGCACACCTCCTACACCTGATGGTGAAGGGGAGCTTCCATGCATGTATGAGAAATTAGGGCTTCACATGCCCGAGTAGAAACATCGTTACCCTTGTAGCGTGTATTTTGCCTGAGGCTCCTCGTCTAGGAGCAGTAGCGGCTTTCCGTGCATAGATCCGGCCTCTTCATGCCAAGTCTAGCACCAAGTCGGCCACAGGAGAGGAGCTCCCGGCCGATCGTGCTCCAAGAGGCCGCGGGAGAGAAGCTTTCGGCCGGATTCCGCTGTAGACGGGTGAAAGAGGGGAGGGCTTGGCGGCCCTTACCCTGAGGGGCGACGGGGAAGAACTCCAGGGCTCGCCCCCTGCTGCAAGCGGCGGAGGAAGAGAGCGTCGGGGGTCAGGCTCAGGTCCTGCGGCGTCGGTAACAGGATAGGAGATCGAAGATGTGGATGCCCTAACTTATCGTGGATCTGACAAGCACCCAAGCCTTCTCCTTCGCGTAGACAGTACACCGAGCAGTGATCATCGAACAGATCGTGTATTCTCCCGCCCGCAGAGCTACCGATGAAGACCGAGGATGACGAAGCAGTAACGTCTTCTTGCGAGCAGCGGTGCTCTCGTCGGAGAGGTTTTGATGAAGAAAGAGGGGTGCTAGATGGCTCGAGTCGCAGCAGGGGACCGAGGAGGAGAGCGATGGGGTCGGGGGGCTTCTTGCGGCTAGGAAGAGAGGGCCTCTCTTTAGGTTTTAGTTTTGGGTTTTATGAAAAACCCTAGCCCATGTTGGCTATCCACAGCCCATCCTCTAAACGCACACCCAAACCCCGCTACTCGCACCCCAATTTCTCGTTTATTTATGAATATGGATCCTAACCGCACCCCGGTCAATGCTACCAATCACGGGACACCTCGGGTCCCCTCTATCTGGGGAGGGTCCCACCCGATGGGTTCGGGGCTGTACACTCTGATTTATCATTACTAGATTTGTTATTATCAAAAGGGGGAGTTTGTTAGAACATGGTCTTCCGCATCTCCGAGGTTTGAGAATAACAAATCCTATGTGTATTTGATCTTGTGTGTTTAAGTGCGCGGGAAAACAAAGTCCATATGACGGTTGCCCCCAAATTTGAGCATAAGAAGGTTGCCCCCAAATTTGAGCCTTCAAATCCAACACTCCTTCTAGCGCTGGCGGTATCACCTAGCGCCTGGCGCTAGTGCTAAGGAACAGAAACCAAACCGCAGAGAATGGATACTAGTTTCGACGAAATTGATCTTGCATTCACTGAATTTTGGGTCGACGAATGTTGAAGCCCGCTCGACGAACTCCGGTCGACGAAATTGAGTTCAACGAATATTGAAGCCCGCTCGACGAACTGCTTACTCTACCATGGCGCGCTAGTACTAGCTCTGGCGATAGCTTTCGTTCGACGAACTGTAAGCCCCGCTCGACGAAATGCTCATCAGCTGCGTTCGACGAAAATTCGATCGACGAAAAGAATGCTTAAGCGCAATTCCGGGAGCATATATAGAAGGAGATAGCGCCTGGCAGTATCCGATAGCGCAAGCGGTAGCGCGGAGCACAGAAGGCAAGGGAGAAATGTTTCCTCAGATTGAAGATTATACAGCGCAGAATATGTCCTAAAATGGGATAGCGACGGCGGTAGCACTAGCGCAGGTGCTAGCACTAAGGCTATAAAAAGGACCCCTTGGCTCCGTCTTCCTCATCCTCATGAGATCCAAAAATTCCAGAGTTTCGTGCCACAGCATAGAGAGGAAGGTTCAGAGAGATACTCCCACTAATCCATAAAGGCTTAAGGAGATCCGTGGAGAAGATTTCAACATGCGTCATCATCATGATGAAAGACCGCATCGACTACGATCATACTATGAGGGCCTTCGTCCACTTCTCCAAGAGATCCATATAGGGAGTTTTTATATTATTTTTATTTCATTTATCAATCTCTTTTAAATCGTGTAGTAAATTCACCTCGTGTTGGCGACTAGATCTGGGTAGGACTTAGGGAAGCAATTCGCCTCGTGTTGGCGACTACCTCTCCGGTGTAGGTCTAGGGGGTGCTCGAGGCCATATCCAGGGAAGGGTTGGCTAGAGGGGCTTGAGGTCGTATCCGGGGAAGGAACGGCTAAAGCCAACCGATTTGTGGGGATACGAGTCGGTATAGAAAACAAAAAGAGTCTTTCATATTTCGCTTTGATTTCTAGCGTCATTGAAATCAAAATTTTGTAATCAATTTTATTAATAATAATCATGTCTCTCTTTGTGTAATAAAATTGATTTGTTCTTTATTGCTCTAAATTATTTATTATCCTCCCCTTTATTATAAAACAATTTAGATTTTTAAACAAAATCACTATTTTGATTTCTTATCATAAGAAACTTTTCAAAATATAATATAAGTTTTTAAAACCCTTATTCACCCCCACCCTCTAAGGGCGCCTAACGATCCAACATTCCTCAGTGTCACTCTAGGTTTCGGCAATGAAACCCTTGGCATTCTTTTTGTGTTTTCCTTTTTAAGACTTCTTCTTCTTTTCATACTTGCTGCTGCCCCTATTCCTTTGTTCTTTTGGACAGTCAGGGGCTTTGTGCCCTGGCTTGTTGTAGGATTAGCATATTAAGTCTTTCTTTAGAGTCTTATCATATCTGGGCTTTGAGCTCCTCTCTCTTCTTCTTGAGTATTTTGTTTTGACCCATTTTCTGAATCTCCTTGCTAGGAGACTAAAAATTTCATCTTCATTATTGGAGGGATATCCTTCAGTTGCTTTCAGAGCAAGGCTCCTTTGGATGGGTGCTGCGGTTGACTCTTTTTTCTCTGATTGAGGTTTGTTTTTAAGATGCATCTCATATGACTTTAGCTTTCCTAGCAAAGCCTCAGTAGAGATTTCTCTAAGGCATCTGGACTCTCTGATGGCCCAGATCCTTGAATCCCATTAGCTTGGGAAGCACATGAGGATTTTATCATTAATTTTAGTCAAGGATATCTCCTTGTCCAAGCCTCTGAGCTCATTAATGATAAGGCTGAATCTGTCATACATATCAGCAACTGTTTCTTCATCTTTCTTCTGAAAGTTCTCATACTAGGATATGAGAAGTGACTTCTTGTCCTTCCTTTCATCAACACTTCCTTCTACAAGCCTAGAAAGTGAATCCCACATTTCTTTAGCCGACTGACAGTCAGCAACTTTTTGGAAAATGTCATATGACATTGTGGAGACCAGAATATTCATAGCTTTGGCATCATATGCCTTCTGCTTTTTATCTGTTTCAGTCCACTCAGCCCTGGGCACTGGTTCATGAGTTGAAGTCCCACTGGCATCTTTCTTTGATTGAGTTGGTGGACCTGAAATTATGACATCAAAGATGTCTTCTTCAATAAAGTTCAAGTAAAGTTTTATTCTGGCCTTCCGGAGTGTAAACTTATTCATATTACACACTGGTGGTCTAGTTGAGGCATAATCCTTAGAACTCATTTTCTTAATGAAATAACTTTATTGTAAAGAAATAAAAGTAGGAGGTCTTTTTGATCAAGGTGTTAACCTTGTAATGATCAACCTACCTCTGAAACCAATTGAAAGTGCACAGTGTGCCTCTGAGAATTCTCTAGAGGGGGTGAATAGAAATTTAAAATATTTTTATCTTATTTGTGCATACAATAAAACACCTAAGGAATTATGCTTCAACAATACCAAGGTCCAGAAAAAAAAGTGCAGTAATTATAAAAATAGAGAAACAGTAAACAATAAATAAGGGGACAACACAGAAAAAGTACAATACAGAAGACACAAGATTTTATAGAGGTTCCCCAAAATATGGGTAGTCCTCTCTTCTACCACCTAGTAGGAATACACAACCTGTGCCTGAGTCTTTTGATAAGGAGACTCTTGAACCAAAGATCTTTTGATAAGGAGATCTTGAACCACTCAGATATTTTGATAGGAGAACTTGAACCAATCAGAACTTTTGATAAGGAGATCTTGAACCACTTAGATCTTTTGATAAGGATATCTTGTACCACTAAATCCTTTGAAGAGGGATTCTTAAAACACTGTACAGTTAAGGAGAACGAGAGATGAAGGAAGATGGAGAAGAAGAATTCTGTTTATCAGAATTCAGTAGAAGCTTTCAGCTTCTATTTTTCCTTTCAAAGGATCTGCTAATGATGAACCCTTGCATAAGATGATTTGCAAGGGTTATGTTCTTCAGATCCTTCTGAATGTTTTCTGCTTGCTATCGGGCTACTATATGGTGTTGATGGAAGTGAAGCCTTCTATATCTCTGTTCTCACATAGCACTTATTGTTCTGTTGTCTTTTAGGATTCCTGGAGGAAGAAGAAGAAGAAACCCTAATCGACAAGCTGAATGAAATGTGTTGAATGTTCTGCCATTTTTCTCTCATCTATTCTTATTTATTGCCCGTGATTTAATATGAATTCCTTTCCTCTTTTGGGTTGTACTTAAAAGGTATTAGCTTGGACAATTAATCTCTCTTCCTTCTTTTGTTCACGACACGTCTGCCAACTATTTGAATCCTTTCAAAGAAAGCGTCCTGTCTTCATGAATGCTCTTCTCCATTCTAGGAAATAAACAAGTCTGTGTAGAATGGTCTTTAGTGTTGTGGGCCCTTATAGAGAGTGCCAAAGAAATAGCTGAAAAGGATTCCTTTTTAGACTGTATTCGACGCTACGTCGACTTTATTCTCTCTTCTTATCGACGTACCTTCGTGTTCTTGTAAGAGCAGCTTCGAATTCCTTCAAGCTCTGGTTGAACTCTGATGTCGACGTTACGTCGATTACTTATTGATGTATCCATCGAGTTGGAGACTTGTTTTGAACCACATTGTCTGCGTCGAATTATAGTCGACGTTGCATCGACTTCAGATGGCTTCGACAAATACTTCCTTCTACATTGAATTGAAGTCGATGTTGCTTCGACTTCTAAGATAACTTTGACATCCTCCTTTATCTACGTCGACTCCTATTCAACATAGCATCTAATTGATGTACTTTGACAGAAAGATTTAGTTGCTTGGACTTCTAGTCTAAGTTGCGTCGACATCAAGCAGAAGTTGCGTCGACTTGTATTCGACGCAAGTATTAATTCAACTTAGATTGTGCTTATCCTGACCTAGTCTTGACACTCTAAGATGAGTGTGACATCTTAAGATATCTAATGAACAGATTACCCTTACTATACAATGGGTAATGAACCTAAGAAGTAAAATCACTTATATTTAATTTGTTAAGTTAAATCAAAAGGGGTTTTTCCCAATAAATAATGTGTGTACGAGTGTCATCATGTATATGTTTAACTTGGCATGTGTGTTAATGCTATATTATGATGTTCATGTTGTGCTATGCATTCTAATGAAATCCTTAGTGCATGTTATGAGCAGCATACACATGAAATATTATGCATCCCATACTACATAATATCGCATTTAAAGAAATTAGCGTATAGTAACATCCATGGGATATGTTAAGCAATCCATATAACTTAACAGTCACATGTTGTCACACATATGAGGATCCATATACAGACACATATTTATGCATCCCATACTACATAATATGCCCCGTATACTTCTTATCATGCTATGAGTGTACTGTTTATGCTTCAACCAAGACATACAGATGACACTTTGGTGTGTTTATGCAATGAAACAGATTCTTAAAACAGATGGTTGTTTGACTAATCGTCCAACGATCGATCTAAACCTATCTTCTATACCAACTATCATAACCCGCATTCTCTTAATATATAAATATGATGTCAGAGTAAGAGAAAACACGTGTCATGATGTCACGCTTTGGAGGGGACAACTGCAGACGCTCAGGCGGTTCTATCTTTACACCATTCCTTAAAAAAGACATAAACTTTATGTTTAAAACATAATTTAAGTTTGAAGGTTTCAAACACCATGTCCCTCGGTATAGTGGATCATCTAGTACATAACCAAGAAAGTATAAGTATACGCAGCAGAAAATACATATTTTACTTTTTATCGTCCTACATGAACATGTGAGCGCAACTAGCAATCTAATGATATGCACTTTCTAGATTTAGTATAAATATACAAGGAACTTTTACGCGTTTCAAACTAGAGTGTTATTAGCTTGAAAAGATAAAATGCATGAACAAATATGTAGCTTTACTTATATAAAGTTTCTACTATGCAACCTAGCAAAAATCCTTCCTAGAGAGCATTTGCACTAACAACAAATTAACAGTAGTTGCATAAATGGCAAAAAACAGTCTAACACAAAAAGAAGTTCATACTGTGGGCATCAACAAACTGACATGAACCCATAGTAATAAACAAAGTCAGAAAGACATCAACAACTACCTCTAAGAAGAGGGAAAAGAAAACAGCCCATAGGATGCAAGATCCTAACATGCTCTGATCAACCGCTACTGGTCCAACCCTGAGGCATCCAATGGAAACCAGAATGCCTCAGCACAAAGGCAATTCAACAAAAAAGGTAAAGAGGGGGAACTTAACAAGCTCAAGAGGGTAACCAACCCAACAAGAAAAGTTCAGCTGTATAACAACATCAGTCAAAGTAACAAAGTATTAGTATCCAAACAGGGAAAAAACTTGCATGAAATGCAGTCAAAGTTAAATAATACCATCCAAGTAGGAAAAAGAGTATCGGGTTGGCTCAAGAAGTGAATCATTAACCCGGACAAAAGAGAGTACTGAGGTGGTGGATATCTTTTCAGAACAACCATCAGACCAAAATGTCCAGGGAACAAAAGCACTATAGTGGTGGTTACGCCCACACAACCAATAATCTACACGTCTAAGGATGAAAAACAGGCACTGTGGTGGTGGTCACTTGTCCTACTCAACCAACAGTCCAACAATAACCAATTGGGTGTAATGATTCACAAACATCTTGACCAAACCTAGAACCACAGAAAAATCCATAACATTTCCAACTACAACCTCACTTCAGATTCGTCGAAAGCACTCGAATAATCTTAAGAATAATCGATGAATGCACTGCACACTCGATGAATTCCTATAATCATTCGACGAATTCATCGTATACACTCGACGAATCTACTCTTTATTTCGACGACATGAAGGAACTTCTCGACGATAGGATCTCAGCGGATTTGTCTAAAACACTCGATGAATTCACTTAGCACTTAACAGATTCGTCATATATACTTGACAAATTTCCTTAATACTCGACCGATTTCACGAATACACTTAAGAAAATTGGCTAAGTTACTCGGCTTATTAACACGAAAGGACTCGACGAATCTACTATTCACTCGATGAATTTACTTAGAGACCTACTAGACGAATCACTTACACTCTACGAATTCGTAGATATTACTCGACAAATTCTCACTTTACTGCACGAGTGGTCTCAATGATTTTCACGAGTACACTCGACGAATTTTACTTAACTAAAATCGACGAATTCTGCTATAACCCGAAATTTCAGAGACAAAGAAAGGAAATCAATATAGAAAGATGCTTGCTTACAACAATAAGGAAGGAAGATATTTAAAATGAAAAGAAAGCATGGCATGGGGGAATAGTCCAGCACTTGTCTCAAACCTCTCTGAAGCTCGGCCTTTGGAACCCTCCACGTCCAAGATCGGACAAAAGAAAACTCCTACGAAGAATCTCTGAACGATTAGAATGAAAAACAAGGCTTAGAGCCAAACACTCCAACGCAAAAACCTCACGAAATTGAAAATACTCACCGCACACACAAAGATCTTGGCGAGAGCTTTCTGAATCTATGCTTAGATAAGGATTTCGTCTACTAGAAATCTCGCGGAGGTTAACGAAAGCTTCACGAAAGTGGCGACATTCTTGATCTATCGGCTCTGGTTTGGCCGAAATGGGAAGAAGAAGAAAAGGATATAACCCTAAATGTCCTGGATTTGCCCTTTTATACTAGGATTTAAAAGTCTTTATTTAATATTAAATTATAATGATTTTAGCGTTAAACTTACGGTTTGGACAAGACTAACTCAGATTTTCATGAAACTTGCACCAAATGCAATTACCGGTCCTCCGAAACCAACGGTGAAGTCGAAATCAGAGTTCGACGGACCGCTTACGAGTTATAATTTAATTTTCAAAATTTACAACAACGAAACTTTATAATTTAGCTTAAATTAATTATTTTAAATTTTCTAATCTCAGAAATTTCTACACTTTGGCAAACACCGCTAACTTCACGTTAATGTAACGCCCTTACGTCAATAAAACACTGACATACTATTTGATTAAATTATCAAAAATTCAATGGCGTTACAATCGGTCGGCCTTCGGCCACATCCAGGCGGGCTTTGCCCACCTCCGCACGGGCTTCGCCCATGATCGACGCATCTGCGGGCTGCGCTCGCAACATATTTATAAGAGTACTCAAAATGACCATAAAAAAATATACATCAATATTGCAATATTTATTTTGTAAAAGAATATATGTATATACTTAAAAAGATTTTTTTCTCTCCCCCTCTCTCCTCTCTTTCTTTCTCTCTCTCTCTTCAGTTTTAGCCATGGGGGCTCGGGATTTTAGCTTGTGGGAGGGAGGAGGATTTGCCTTGAATTGCTATTTGCAGTACAGTATCAGGATTAGATCTTCAGATCGATGGACAGGATTTGTTTGATGGCTTTTAAATGCATGAAATTAAAAAGCCATCCATATATATATATGTATGTTTATATATATATATATATATATTTGTATATATATGTATACATATGTATGTATGTATATATATACGCTTGGAGTGTGGGTCTGACATGGCAATCATTCTACGCTTGGAGAGTGGGTCTGTTATCACTCGGAAAGCATAAGGTGGTCATCTTGGGCGGTAAGGCCCGTCTCCGACCCAACCCGGTTGTGGTTGGGAGAGGGGGTCTTACACTAGGTCTCCCTTTTACGAAATGTTTAACTCAAATGTGTTTATCAAAATACTTAGCCATCCTGCGCTTGAGTTCCTCCTGGCGAACCATTGTCAGGACGCGAAGCTCTTCCATGGGGTCAAGCGAGAGTTGTTGCTCTTCCTCATGCTCCACTCTCCACTCATTATCTCCATCCACGATGACAATGACTCGCGTGGATCTCACCTCGAACTCAACCAGTAACACGGCCTCTGAGCCACGATAGAGTTTAAAAGGGGTTTCCCCCGTGGCCGTGTTAGGTGTAGTTCGCAATGCCCAAATGACTGAGGGTAGGTACTCCACCCAATTCCCCTTCAAGTTCTCCACCTTCTTCTTCAATAAGTTTACAATGACTTTGTTCGCTGCCTCCACCTGCCCATTGCTCCTTAGGTGATGAATGAACGTGAAGCAGAGTTAATTCCCAACTGGATACAGAAGCTGGTGAGATCATCACTAGCAAACTACGGCCCGTTGTCCATGACGACGGCTAGGGGCAATCCATATAGGTAGATTATCTCCCCCAAAATGAAGTTCATTATTACCTACAAGGTTGTTTTTGTTGGATCGGTAGGCGCCCTTAGAGGGGGGTGAATAAGGGTTTTTAAAAGCTTATATTATATTTTGAAATACTTGCTTATGATAAGAGATCAAAATAGTGATTTTGTTTAAAGATCTAAATTATTTTATAATAAACAATTTAGAGAAATAAAGAACAAATCAATTTTATTAAACAAAGAGAGACATAATTATTATTAATAAAATTGATTACAAAATTTTGATTCCAATGACGCTAGAAATCAAAGCGAAATATGAAAGACTCTTTTTATTTTCTATACCGACTCGTATCCCCACGAACCGGTTGGCCCTAGCCTATCCTTCCCCGGAAAAGGCCTCAAGCTTCTCTAGCCAACCCTTCCCCGGATATGGCCGCGAGCACCCCCTAGACCTACTCCCGAGACCTAGTCGCCAACACGAGGCGAATTTCTGCCCTAAGTCCTATGCATACCTAGTCGCCAACACAAGGCGAATTTCTGCCCTAAGTCCTACCCAGACCTAGTCGCCAACACGAGGCGAGTTCACCAAACGATTACAGAAAAGATGTGAAATAAAAAGACAATATTATAAAAACTCCCTCTATGTGGATCCCATGGAGATGTGGACAAAGACCCACAGAGTATGATCGTAGTCGATGCGGTCTTTCGTCACGATGATGACATGTGTTGAAATCTTCTCCATGGATCTCCTTAAGCCGCTATGGATTTGTGGGAGTATCTCTTTGAACCTTCCTCTCTATGTTGTGGCACGAAGCTCTGTAATTTTGGATCTCTAGAGGATGACGAAGACGGAGCCAAGAGGTCCTTTTTATAAACTTAGCTCTAGCACCTGCGCTAGTGCTACCGCCGGCGCTATCCCATTTTAGGGCATATTCTGCGCGGCAGAATCTTCAATCTGAGGAAACAATTATCTCTTGCCTTTTGTGCTCCGTGCTATCGCCTGCACTATCGGATACCGCCAGGCGCTATCTCCTTCTGTATGTGCTCCCGAAATTGCGCTTAAGCTTTCTTTTTGTCGATCGAATTTTTGTCGAACGCAGTGATGAGCATTTCATCGAGCACAGCTTACAGTTCGTCAAGCAAAATTTCATCGAACTCACTTTGTCGATCAGGCTTCAACATTCGTCGAACTCAATTTCGTCAACCGGAGTTCGTCGAGCGGGCTTCAACATTCGTTGACCGAAAATTTGTCGAATGCAAGATCGTCGAACGCAAGATCAATTTTGTCGAACCCAGTATCCGTTCTCAGCAGTTTGGTTGCTTCTCAGCGGTTCCTTAATGCTAGCTCCAGGCGCTAAGTGATACCATCGGCGCTAGAAGGAGTGTTGTATTTGAAGGCACAAATTTGGGGGCAACCTTCTTATGTAATCCTTGAGCCGTATGGACTTTATTTTCCCGCACACTTAAACACACAAGATCAAATACAAATAGGATTTGCTATTCTCAAACCTAGGAGATGCGGAAGACCATGTTCAAACAAACTCCCCCTTTTGATAATAATAAATCCATTATTGATAAATCAGAGCATTAATATATAAGCATGATGAAACTTACTTGTGTGTGTGAGAGAGTGATGACTTAGGATAATTATTGATTTTATCATTTAGAATTGCTCCCCCTAAATACATGCTCCCCCTAAGTGAATTCTCCCCTAATATGTAAGCTATCATCTTTATTTAGCATGTTAGTTTAGTTTTCTATTTTGATAGCAGATTATATTTATCATGTTAGTTCTCCCCCTTTTGTTATTAGCAAAAGTGGGCAAGGAAGCAAAACACCGACTTTTTGATAATAAGATGAAGGTATGATCGAGCTTTATAGAGAGAATGAAATGACAAGGAGTTTTAGAATAATTTTTTTAGAGATTAGATCAGAGTTTTTAGCTTAAAGATGAGCAATATAACATTTTCCAAGTAATCCATATTATAATGTTAGTTTTCTCCTTTATATAAGAGTTGTAGGCATACAAAGGTAATGATTTCCAAATAACCCATCTACCCAGATAATATATCTACACCCTAGCCCCGTGCTAAGTGACGGATGGGCATGAGGAGCTACATACATGTCGTAGGTTGGGGTGTTAGTCCCATATGCAAACACTAGACAAAACTCAACCTAGCACTCTTTCCCCCAGTGCCTCACAAGGCCCCACTAGAACCCTCCCGGTTAAGGACAAGACATGACTAGAGATAAGGTTATCTAATGTCTACAACCCTACGCCCACGCTATGGTGAGAAATGAAGTCATGGATAATAATTATTGGAAACATTAAGCATTTAAATTTAGTGATAAGTTCATAGCCTATGGGTTTATTTTTTTATTTGAATTTATGTAAACACTCACATAGCTATTTTGAGATCCTTTAATGAATCGGAGTTTTTTGCATAATACTATTTTCATACAAATAAATCAGAGTTTTATAGCAAAAACAAATTCATGTTAAAAGCAACCAATATAAAGTTTACCAAGCAAGTCTACCACTTGCTGCAAGAAAGGAATTTGAAGATTCAAGTGATGATGCACACAAAATAAAAGACTTTAAGTAAGCATGAAAGCGCAAGGTAAAACAATTATATGGTTATGATGCGGAAGACATATAGAAATACAAGAAACATCTTATTGTAATCAATGATGATCCATAAAAAGATATAAGAGTTAAATTTCATAGAGAAGATGTTTTTGTAAATCATTGTTCAATTAAAATCTTTAAGTTAAACAATAAAGTAACCAAGCATGAGATAATGTTATCAAAAAGAGATTACTACAATGTTATTTTAATTCACAATTTCAAAACACACCAAACATTGAAGAAAGCATGCTACGTTATCTAGTGCATTTCATAAATAAAGAGTAGTATAGAATTAGCATTAGGATCCAATACTCATGAGAAGAAGTGTTATGGAAGATAATGATGTGCACATAAGTGTATTTTGAATAGAGTAAACAAATGTTTTAATCAAAAATACAAGAAATATGTAAAGTAAAAGCACAATAAAAACACAAATAATTTTACTTCCACACACTTCAATGCACAAAAAAAATGTACAACTACCAAGGTGCTTTGCACACACAATGCTCAAAAAGACTTATCAGGGTGCAAAGTAGTGCTTGGGGGATCACACATTTTATTTTATTTTAATGTTGAGACTAGTGATCTGGTATACTTAAGAGTAAGTGGTTTTTATTTTGAAAGAAAGATATGGTTTGCACAAGATACTTTACTATTCTTTCCAAGGTGCTCAACCTCACAACGCTTATTAAGACTTATCAGGAGGTTCAAGTAGTGCTTGGTGGAGTTATCTTTGTCACTTTATTTGATGATTTTTGTTTTGTACAAAGTTCTCCAAATATACTTGTTTTGCAAACCAATATAATTTATGAAAACATAACCACTTTTCTTAACTTTAAAAAGTGCAAACAAAGGTTGTGTACGTAAGATACTTGTGCAATTTTAATTCATTGTACTAATACAAAACATACACAAGCATTCTTAAATTAAACACATTTGTAGACAATGCCAAAGTGAGTGAATAAATATCATTATCAAACATAAAACATTTACTCATACTTAAAGGCATGCTAAGCTTGGTTCTACATAACTTTTATAATATAATTTATGCACATGAGTTTAGAAGTACCAAGGCATGATAAAGACAATGTTCAAAGTAGTTTGAAAATATGAATCACAACATTGTAGAAAGTATTAAATGATAGAAGAAATCATGCTTGATTTTCTCAATAAAGTCCATACAGTATTTTTGATATTTTTGCAAAATAATTTTAATTTAAAGTTTGAACTCTTATAATTTGATCTTGGACTTCCTGAGGTCTACCCTGTGAGAGGTTCGCCCGGTACTAGGAGATGTGATGGGATGATAGCCCAAATCTCCCTTTCGCAAGATACATGTAAGTAGAAAATGTAAGTTCAAAAATACTTGTTCATACTTGTTTTTGTTTTGTATTTTTGTATTTGATTTTTGCATATAGAAATCAAACAAATAACCAAAGAAAGGAAGTACGAAAAAATATTTTTTTGTAATTTGGTTTTTGTAATTTTATATTTTAATTTTTCAAAAATCAATTATAGGAATAGATGCAAAAATGAGTAGTACATATAAAATAGTATATTTGTAGTGATTTTTCATAATTTTAAAATTACAGAAAATCGGACACTTGAGCTAGAGCCGGCGTTAGGTACTAGCGCCTGCGTTAGCTCATAGAGAGTGCTTATTTTGATCATATAGCCTAGATTTTCTTCGATTTTGCTTTCGATTTTTCTTAATTATGTTTGTGCAATGTTAGGCCAGTCTAATGAAGTGAAGAGACGAGAAGAATTGCAAAAAGTTGCGGAAGTTAAAATTTTAGTACATGGGTTTCACATTCATTAAAGCTCCATATTCATTAGACCTTAATTCTTGAGTTTTGCACAATATATGAATGAGTGAAATGATCATAAATAAGTGAAATGATATTCATGCAATTTTTCAATTTCGATTTGTTATGATTATGATTAAACATACTTGGGGTAATTGAAAATGACGCAAATATATTAACTACCTAAGCAAAACTTGCACATTTTATAAATTCAGCCTAATACCCCTAAAATACACCTTCTAAATCCATTTTGACACTTATTTCATTTAGTCTTAAGAATATCATATTACAAATTTAGTTTTTCAAATTTTATAAGACTTTTAGGAAATGGATTTAGAAGGATAGAAATAAAAAGGATAAGTAGATCACTTGAGAAATGATATGACTTTTTATTCAACTTTATTCAATTTGATTTATTTATGAATTTTGGTTTAATATGTGAGAGGCATATCACAAGTTATATAAAGTGATCATATCATGATGGCTCAAAGAAAAGAAAATAAACAAAAGTAAGAAAAAATTTAGGCATATCATGAAGTAAAATAATGATATTTCATTTTTAGTTGATTTCTACTTCATGCAAATGATTGGATACTAATGAATAAGAGATTTAGGTATCCAAAGAGGACCAAGTGGGATAGTTCCTTTGGGTACCCAAATATAACGTGTTGATTTTTGGGGAGACAAGGATGGATGGACCCTTTCTTTTGACATTAGTGCGTCATTCTTAAGTATGGGTCTCCATTCATACCTTGGACAAATATTATTTTTATTTTTCAAATTTCCATAGTCATTTTCTTGTATGTTTGGATAAAAATGACTTTTGAATTTATTATTTAAAGAAAATTTGTTTGCGTTTAATTTTAAGTTGGGAGAAGATTGATATTGTAAATGATGATCATAGTGTTTTGGAATTTCATTTATAATCTTTCGATGTTTTTTATTTCCATAGTTTAGCTTATTCACGTTTTGAGAATTCATATTCTACTTGCTTTTGGATTTTGCTTTATATTGAGAATGTATGTTTTGAGAATTTTTCTTTATGATTTCCTTAAGCAAGTTGATTTTAGCTTCTAATTCATTATTCTTAATCTTTAGATTATGCCTAGCTTTATTATAAGTTATTGTGCTATTTTTAAGAATAGAAACAATTGAATCAATATGATTTTGATAGTTATTTCTATTTTCATCAAATGTTTCATCCATCTCTTTAATTTCAATTTTGTAGTCCTTACACTTAGCACAATCATTTTTCAAGGATGAATTTTCTAAACATAATCTTTTATTTTGTTATTTTATAAAAAGAAGTTCCTTTTCAAGTTCCTTGTGTTTTTCTTTTAATTTATTATATTCTACACAAGGTGTAGTGTTTTCAACTAAGGAACCATGGATAGAACTAGATAAATTTGAATTTGATTGTTCGTTAAATTTTGCCTTTAAATTTTTATTTTCTAAGCGCAAATGTTTATTAGCATCTTTTAATTTCTTAATTTTGCGCTTAGCCATTTTAGTACATTGAAACTAGAGATAGAAGTTATCACGCAAGAGGAAGAATTAGACTTTCTTACAACGCTATTGAAAGAGGCTGAATGTGAGCAGGAAGTTCCTTTGTCATCTTTTAGGCCTTCCTCCGTCATAGATGAATTTTCATCTCCTTTTTCTCTTGATGTATTGCTCTCTTTTTCTAAGTTGATTTCCATGATCTCCATGGTTTTGCTATGAGAGAGATCTTCTTGAATGATGGTAGATGCTTGTATGTCCTTCTCCTCCTGTGTTTGTTCCATACCTGCGACAGGAAGATCATACATTTCTTCAAGAAATTTCCATACTTTGTATGCACTAGAAAAACAATATATTAATTTGAAAACTTCATTTGATAGACCACAAAATAAATAGTGTTTGACTTTTGCATTTAGATGACGTTCCTTTATATTTGATTCATCTGCTGGTCTTTCTATTGCTAGATTCCATGCTTCGATAACTAAAGTTTTAATAAACCTTTCCATTAAAATTTTCCACCCTTTATAATTTGTCTCTTTAAATAAAGGTGGTGCTGGTGATTTTTCTTCTTCATAAAAATTTGTCCCACTAATAGAAGCGAGATCATGAGACGCTATTATTCCCAGTTGCTAAGCCGATTTGGAATAACCTGGCTCTGATAACACTTGTTGGATCGGTAGGCGCCCTTAGAGGGGGGGTGAATAAGGGTTTTTAAAAGTTTATATTATATTTTGAAATACTTGCTTATGTTAAGAGATCAAAATAGTGATTTTGTTTAAAGATCTAAATTGTTTTATAATAAAGGAGAGGATAGTAAACAATTTAGAGAAATAAAGAACAAATTCATTTTATTACACAAAGAGAGATATAATTACTATTAATAAAATTGATTACAAAATTTTGATTTCAATGACGCTAGAAATCAAAGCGAAATATGAAAGACTCTTTTTGTTTTCTATACCGACTCGTATCCCCACGAACCGGTTGGCCATAGCCTATCCTTCCCCGGATACGGCCTCAAGTCGCTCTAGCCAACCCTTCCCCAGATATGGCCTCGAGCACCCCCTAGACATACTCCCGAGACCTAGTCGCCAACACGAGGCGAATTTCTGCCCTAAGTTCTACCCAGACCTAGTCGCCAACACGAGGTGAATTTCTGCCCTAAGTCCTACCCAGACCTTGTCGCCAACACGAGGCGAGTTCACCAAAGGATTACAGAAAAGAAGTGAAATAAAAAAGACAATATTATAAAAACTCCCTCTATGTAGATTCCTTGGAGAAGTGGACGAAGACCCGCAGAGTATGATCGTAGTCGATGCGGTCTTTCATCACGATGATGATGCGTGTTGAAATCATCTCCACGGATCTCCTTAAGTCGTTATGGATTTGTGGGAGTATCTCTTTGAACCTTCCTCTCTATGTTGTGGCATGAAGCTCTGGAATTTTGGATCTCTAGAGGATGAGGAAGATGGAGGCAAGAGGTCCTTTTTATAGACTTAGCGCTAGCGCCTACGCTAGTGCTACCGCCGGCGCTATCCCATTTTAGGACATATTCTGCGCGGCAGAATCTTCAATCTGAGGAAATAATTCTCTCTTACCTTCTGTGCTTCGCGCTACCGCCTGCGCTATCGGATACCGCCAGGCGCTATCTTCTTCTATATGTGCTCCCGGAATTACGCTTAAGTTTCGATCGAATTTTTGTCGAACGCAGTGATGAGCATTTTGTCGAGCGCAGCTTACAATTCGTCGTGCGAAATTTCGTCGATCAGGCTTCAACATTCGTCGAACTCAATTTCGTCGACTGGAGTTCGTCGAGCGGGCTTCAACATTCATCGACCGAAAATTCATCGAACGCAAGATCGTCGAACGCAAGATCAATTTTGTCGAACCCAGTATCCGTTCTCAGCGGTTTGGTTGCTTCTCAGCGATTCCTTAGCGCTAGCGCCAGGCGCTAAGTGATGCCGCCGGCGCTAGAAGGAGTGTTGGATTTGAAGGCACAAATTTGGGGGCAACCTTCTTATGTAATCCTTAAGTTGTATGGACTTTGTTTTCCTACACACTTAAACACACAAGATCAAATACACATAAGATTTGTTATTCTCAAACCTAGGAGTTGCGGAAGACCATGTTCCAACAGTTTTTGCCAATTCCATGACCTCCAACAACTTGGAAAAGTAATCAATCATGACCAGGAGGAACCTCCTCTGCCTGTTGGCATGGGGGAAAAAGCCTACCAGGTCTATTCCCCAAATTACAAAATCCCATCGCGCATGACTGTCATGTGCCTCTATGATGGTAGGAGCTAAAGCGGCGCAAAAAATTGGCACTTCTAGCACTTTTTTGCATACTCTGCCGCATCTTTGTTGATCGTAGGTGATGCGCAAAATCTAGCACACCGCTATAGGTGGTAGCAGGACTGCGACACGAAAAGGCAGTGTACCGATCATTCAAGTAATATAAAATGTGGGAGTGAATCCCCAAGTATCGATCTCGAAGGAACAAAGTAAGGTGGAGTTAACTATTGAGGAAGGACTTGAGATCGAAGTCCTTTAGGTCGGATGGGTGCGAAAGGGGGTGATTTGGTTTGTCGAAATAAAAGAAAATAACTAAACTACTCCTATGCAATGCTGCTATGCGATGCTTCGCCTGGCACGATGGAAGACTACGTAGGCCTTGAACGCACTACTTCGCAAGGGCGGATGGACGAGTAGGCAAGCGGAATCGAACTGTGTAGGCCTTGAGCGCACTGCTTCATTAGGCAAATGGATTACACGGGCCGCCATGCCACGCTTCGCTAGGCGGATGGACGAGTAGGCTTGCGGATGGAGTGGGTCACACTGGCGGAATGAGGGTCGCAAGCACCTCGTCACACAAGCACGCCACTAGCAATTGCTATTGCGGCACACGGAACACTCACACCACAATCACCATGAAAGCACACCTCAAGCACTCATAAGCATGGAAACATTTCATAATATTTAACAAGAAGTTCAACAAATATAGAGTGCAACATCATCAACATAAGAGAAACTAACTACAATCATAAGGAGGAAAGGAGGTAAAGCTAGAAATACAACCACATGCAAAGATTTGTTGGGATTCACGATAGGAATCGTCGGGTTGTCAATCCGCATCCTAGCTCGGTCCACAACTGCATCCGGGGTCCGGAGGAGCTGTCACCTTCCCTCCAATATACCCGTCTTCTCCGTGTCACGATCCGGCCGCCACAAAAGCTGTGTACTCCTTCCTTGGTTGATAAGAGTAGGGATAGGATCTCTCCCTTGAAGTGCTTGGATGATGCAAGGTGGCCTCAGGTGAAAGGGGGAGGAAGAAACCTTCAAAAACGGAGCTTTCCGCCCTGATGGCGGAAGAAATCGCAGAACTGTTCGGATCATGAAAACCTAAAAATCGCAGTTTAAATAGAGACGTTACAAAATTTTGTTCATGCACGACCAAACGCACGACCGTGCGTAAAAACGCACGATCAAATTCAGAATGCTATTTTGGGCCACAAATGAACGCGCACGACCGACCAGATCGTGCGTGAAGGATAAACGCACAACCGTGCGATCTGGAAAATTGCAAAATGACATAAATTCTTAAATAAAAGAGGGAAACTTGTGCGATTTTGCTCACGCATGATCAAAACTGACCGTGCGCGAACAAAACACACGAGCCGGGGCAGATCACCATTTATAAGTACTGTAGGAATCGCACGGTCGCTAAAATCGTGCGTCAAGGAATCGCACGACCGTTCGATTTCTCCAGGTTACAATTCTCATAGAATGAAGATCTGCCCACCTACAATATAAACCAACAAGCTGGGGAACATACCACCAGCACACAGAAATATATAATAACAACAAAATAAAGACATGGGAGCATCATGTGCTTACCCCCAGCAGAATAGTGCACAATTGCACACCACAATGGGCCAAAATGAGCACTTCGTGAAGAAATGTGTTCAAGTGAAATATAAGCAATATTGTGCAGAAAGTGAAGTGCATGTGCGTGAAAACAAGCCCAAATGAGTCCGAAAAACCCTATATAAATTGGACTCATCACACCCCCGGACTTACCTGTTTGTGCGTCCCGAGCAAACCACTCTCGGCGGACGGGAAAAGCAAGGGTTAGAAAGGTGATTGTGGCCAGGAGTAATATGCGAAATCAAATAATCATGTGCATAAAACTCTCGTAGAAGAAATTTCTACTATGAAAAGTAATTTACAAATATCTAAATAGTAAATAAGAGATTAGTTTACTCAAAAGCTGAACCAAGTGTGATCTGCCCGTCATGTGTAGGGAGAATGTAGAGACGCGCTCAGACGAGTATTTTGAAAAATACGGGATACGGAACTAACTCCACCAAAATCCAATGGTGTCGGGAGCCATAAGCTCGCACTTTCGCACTCTCTCCACAGCATTAGGTAAGACTACACATAAGTCAATAGGGCTTTCGGGTAAATATGTGGCTTAGGTTGCGGTAGGGTATACAATGATAAACTCAGAGGCTAACGCACCAAACAAATTTGATCAATACAATTTGTAAACCCCGGCAACAAATAAAGCTGATTCGTTCATTGCCTACACCCAATATAAAGTAATTCCTATCAAACAATTCAGAATTTCTAAATTATAATATAAAGCTCAGTTTTTTTTCTTTTTCTTTTGAAGCGCTAATCTTTTCAATTTTCAGCTCACTAATACTTTTTTTTTGTTTTTTCAACTTAAGCAATCCAAATATTGTATCCATAAATAACAGCACATCACAATAATCAGTTATACTATAAAGCTCGAAACACGTGCGCATACAGGTTTAGTAATCTTGGCTTAAGCGAGAGCGGAGGAGATAAATAGAAAAGGTGGGGATAGGCACAAAATTGGTTAGCAAGGGTGAATTTCTGGTTTTGGCTCAAAGCTCAAACGGTCCAAAGAATGGCCTACATCATGCTAATGCGTTAGAACTACCTGGTGCCTATATTTCGAGAGTAGCTAGGGGCAAGTTCTTAGACACCGAGAAAGATAACTCTTTCTCCTGACTCGAGAAATAAGAATCTAGCGTTCGATACCAACTCACCTACACTATCGGTAGATCGGCACAGGTTCATGCTTTGAGTAAAATAAAACTCTAATTACTAGATTAGATAAGAATAAGGATTACAACGCATGAAAATAGAGATAACTTCTACTCAAAATTCTATGGAAAACATGAGTATTCGATTAGAACACTACTGGAGTCAACATCGTACTCCAAACCACAGTTCTTAGCTAACACAATTGACTCCCCAGCTCCTTCCAAAAGGAAATTTGGCACGGTAGCACTCGCAAGTAAGTGCGTGCATAGTGGGTGCAGTGTGTGCATACCACATAAAAATTGATGAACTGAAACAAACTGAAAGCTAAAATAATAACACTACCTGAATGCGTGCGTGCGTGCACGTGCATGGTTCTCACTCTCCCCCAGACTTACATGAAAGCATAATATAAAATATGATTCCTTAAACATTAAACTAAGGAGAAAAGGGAGAGTGTACCCCATGCTCAGAAGTGAGCATACCAGAAGAATTGGCGTTAAGAATATCTTCCGCAACAATCAACCGAGCTCCTGAAAGGTTAGCAAAAACAAAACACAAGAACATCTGGAATAATAAACTAAGCAAGTGGAACTAGGAAGTTCCATTGGGTTGTGTCCCAAGAGTGCTTTTGTTTACCATCCTTAAGCTGGACTTAATACCTATATTAAGCAGTTTTAATAATATTGTCTAAACATAAAAGAGAAAACTAAATTATCCTAATTATTACAAGCATGCCAAAAAGATCAACAATACGTTGATTTAAAGTGGTAACTGAGAATAAAAGAGATGGGCCCGAAGACCCAACAACAGTAGTCAAGAGGATCAGGAGCTTTCCATCTCCATATTTCATCTTTTTTCATCCTCTTCCTCTCCTCCTACATTCGGTCATGGATGAAGTAACGCTTTCCACCATGCACCCAGTCTTTCAAAGAAAAAGCAGGCAATGATGATGAGGTGGAATAGATGATGGATTTCCTCATTGTCGTTTGCTCTTCCTTCCAAGAATGCCACACAGAATCATCCAAAAATGGGTCTAGATATTGATGCACCTGCAGGGGGATATATGAAACATCAGAAATTAAAGCAGGACGGGAAGCAAGAAGGATGAATTCATTAAGATCAGCATTAAAATAAGGGGGATTAGGAAATAAACTGGATGAAGAACTAAAAGAATCAAATAAAGGAGGAGTGATCCTGGTTTCACTCCTGGTAGGTTCCACAAAAGACTCAATGTCGGTTGCAATAGAATCACTGCAGGCATAATATGAGCAGCTATGAACTTCGATGATGAGTTGGACCTTCTCCTCCGGTGATGAAGTAGAAACCTCATCACTAAGGAAAATGTCCTCCTTAGTGCAACTCAGCATAGCTTCAAGCTCCATAGGCTTATCCTCCACGTCTAAAAGCTCAGCTATAAGAGCAGAAGATACATGCATACTGATACAAGAAAATATCTGAGTAGAAATAGGACTCAAGATAGATTCTGAAAGGAATGAAGAAATATCCTCAGAAATAGAATCCACAGGAAAGGATGGCACAATGGAGGAAGAAAACTCCACAATGTCGTCATAGCGATCAACATCGACACTGATCGACGCATTCGTTGTGCTCCCAAGATGACCCGGGGGCTGATGCGTTAATCTAGCACACCGCTATAGGCGGTAGCTAGACTGCCGCATGAAACGGCAGTGTACCGATCGTTCAAGTAATATAAAATGTGGGAGTGAATCCCCAAGTATCGATCTCGAAGGAACACAGTAAGGTGGAGTTTACTATTGGGGAAGGACTTGAGATTGAAGTCCTTTATGTAGGATGGGTTGCGGAAATGGGGGTTTTGGTTTGCGGAAATAAAAGAAAATACTACAACTACTCCTATGCAATGCCGCTATGCAATGCCGCTATGCAATGCTTCGCGAGGCGGGATGGAGACTACGTAGAGAAGGTTGTCACTACCCTCCAATGGCCCGTCTTCTTCGTGTCATGATCCGAAAACAACCTAGCTTCCTTCTCCTTGGATTTTAGTGGATATAGGGTTGAATCCCTCTCCTTAGAGCTTGAGGATGATGGAGGAGGCCCAAAGGGACGAAACCATTGTGGACATGGCGAAAATGGCGCAGCTATACGGCGTGTACGATCTTTCCTGATTTAGGTCGAAAGCTGCAGCTTTTATAGAGAAATATCAGAAAATAGGTCACGCACGGTCGAACGCATGACCATGCATTGACCGTGCGATATTAATAATAGAGAACAGTGCAGGAAGATGACCTGGAGCGCCCGTGCGATTTACTCGCGCACGGGCAAATCTGCCCGTGCGTCAAAATGCGCGGGTAAATTCAGAAAAGGTAAAAACAAGGCTAAACAGGTTGATCGTGCGATTACTTCACGCACGGGCAACTGCCCGTGCGTAAAGACGCACGATCAAAATCAGGTCATCATTTTCTACCCAGATGAAGGCGCACGACCACATCTATCCATGCGTCAATAAAACGCACGACCGTGCGTTGTACACAGTCATGATTTTTGGGCAAAAGGGGATGGATCAGTCACCTGCGAGCATCACAGCCCGGCTGGGAATACACATCCAGCACCAGCATAAAAATAGAGACAACACGATGGGGAGCAGAGTGTGCTTACCCCCAGCAATGTAGTTTGCAATTGCACACTACAACAGGCACTTCAAGCACAAGTATGAACAAGGTGAAAATAAATAAATACGAACAAAAACTGAAGAACAATAGCAGGAAAAGCAGCCCGGATGAGTCCGAAAAATAGTATATAAATTGGACTCATCACACCCCCAGACTTACCTGTTTGCACGTACCGAGCAAACAAATCCCAAGCATGCAGGAACATGAAATAGCTAACTCAAAATTACAAAGTGAAATACCATGCGAAGTTGCATGCTCATGTGCATAGGAAAATAATAGAGAAGATTTCTAATTATACAACTCCTTTATAAATTTCTAAAAGAGTAAATAGATATTACTTCTACTCAAAATTGGAGTCACTGTGAATCATCCGGTCACGCATACGAAGAAAGTAAAATAATTGCTGAGACATGCATTGCCAAAGTTGGGATTCCATACAAACTCCACTGAAATCCATCGGTGTCGGAGACCATAAGCTTGCCCGGTCACATTCTCTCCACGACACTAGATTGGTTCAATGCGCGAGTCGGTAGGATTTTAGGTTTTTAATAAGGCTTGGGTTATGGTGAGGTAAACAAAGATAAACACGAAGGCTTGATACACCGAAACCCAAATGAGATTTATTACATCTCCTCGCACACCAACATCAAATGTAAGTGCACCACACCACCAGACTTAGACTTTTGCAACATAGGTGTGTGCACCGCCTACTCCCAATCATAAATTTATACAAAGATTTTTCAATTAAGCACTTCTTATTTTTCTTTTTCTTTTTGCTTCTTTTCTTTTTCTCATTTTTTCTTTTTCTTTTCTTTTCAAAACAATTTCAGCAAGATGAGCAATGAAGTGCATCCACATTTTCACAAAAATATCACAACATCAACACCCCAATCATGAAAATAATAAACAACTAAAGCTCAAATTCGGGTGTGCGACTAGGATTGGCTTTTAAGCTTTGGTGAGATAAAAGTGGGGTTGAATCAAAGAACGGGTAGGCACAGCTGGGTTAATGAGGATAGTGCGATAGGAATGGGCACAAAAGCTCAACCGGGCCAAAATGATGGCCTACGTCATTCTCACGCAAAAGAACTGTCCTATGTCTATGCTTCGAGAATCGCTTGGGGCAAGTTCTTAGCCACCGAGAAAGATTATCTTTCCTCCTGACTCGAGCAATACGAATCTAACAATCATTTACACATATCCCTATGTTATCATTTGATTTACACTAGATTCACCATTTCAGTAGAGTAAACAATATTTATGCTAATAGAAATGCATAAAGCTAGCAGTATAAAAGAGAAATCTAATCTTCATGAATCCCTATACCCACATGAGTATTTGACTAGAAACACCGGAGTCAACATTTTATTTCACTACATAATTTTAAAAGCTATCACAATCATTTTCCAATCTACAAAAAGGAATGAGTTATACTCGTGACGCACTAAAGGTTAAGTATGCGCTCAAGTGGATGCATTGTGTGCAGACAAAATGAATAAAAGTAATTTAAATAAAGACTTCTAGCATGCTAAATAACTGTGCACGTGAGTGGGTACACAAAAAGGTCTCCCGCAGACTTAAACTATGCATTAAGATATTCTAAAACAAAGTTAGGGGAAGAGGGTACCCAATGCTCAACAAGTAAGCATGTCGGAAGCCTGGAGTGAAGCTCTACGAAGAATCACAACCACCGCCTCCACAAATAGAAAATACCTGCAAGTGGTTGTCTCCGCAAAAACAAACTAAAATACAATCTAACTAACTAGTTAGAGTAGGCGATAAAATTAAAGACAAGAGAAAGTAAGATAACTACTGAGGTTTTTGTCCTCCCAGTACGACTTATTTAAATTTAAAACAGTTCTAGCTAATAGGAGTATGGAAAAGGAAATGAACTGGTAACTGTTCTAATACGCGCGTCGATAGCAGGTACCGATACGGCGACAGAACAGTTACTCCCCTACCTAAATAAAAATACCTGTTGAACACAGGTAGCGGGAATAGGAAGTAAGAAGTGTTGGAGAACTGGTCCTCACTCGTCTCACCACAAAATAAATCCTTGCCCAGCAAGGTGTCATCTCCAGGGAGGCAGCAGGAAGGGAAGGCAATGAATGAGGCTTCCTCTATGGAGGGGGAATCAACCTCCTCACATGAGAGGATGCACTCATCATTGACTTGAGCAGAATGCTCCAAGTCCTCCTGAAGTACCTGTGAAGACTCAACCTGCACAGGCGCAGATGAAGAAAGGGGATCAAGAAATAAAGAAGAAGAACATAAATGGAAATCAATTGGGGGAGTGGTCCCGGTCTCACTCCCATTAGATTGGGGAAGTAAAATAATGTCTGCATTGTCATCAATGCTACAAGGTTCAGCGGGATCAACAGTGGCCATGCCCAAGAGTTGGACTTCCTCCATCGGTGCTGAGGAAAGCTCCTTTTCACCTAGAAGGTTGTCCTCCTCCATAGGAGCAGGCATAACACATAGATCGCCAGCCTCTTCCTACGACACATCCTCAACAATGTCGTCAGGGACAAATGTAGTATGCACAACAAGGGGAGGGATAGTGCTTAGATAAAAGTCGAGCACCGATTCCTCTCAAAGAATCAAGTTCATGCATGGTGATATATGGACAGGGGAATGGGCTCAGTCATGTCAGAGCCTAGATCAGCCACACATCTGGTGACTGTGTCCATGCCATACCCTTCAAAATGTGAAGGTGGCACAGACACATAACCAGATGTTGAAGGTGTGCTGCCAGAAGTAGGATTCGGGACGATCCGGATATCCGGCTCGTCATCCTCATCCACTTGGCAAAGATAGGCAGCACATTCCTTCAAGGCATGATCCGTGCTCTGACAAAACAAGCACTGCCTTACGGGCTTCTTTGGCACAGCAGGTGCTGAAGCCGAAAAGAAGTATAACGGTAAAGGCTCGGCAGAATAGCCATAGGACTTATGCGCACCATATGGAGTACCAGATGAAGTCGGTGCTCCATATGCTGGGCCTTAAGTGCTAGGGCTATTATCTCCCGATGGGCATCTATCACTAGCATGAGAAATATCTCCACACCAACGACATCAAATATTAAATGAAGCCCACATAGTGTGAAGATAAAATGATTCAAAATAGGAACACTATTGTGCAAAATACTACACCTAACAAAAAATTACTAGAGCAACCTAATATAAACAGTAAAACAGAATAAGAAGAAATAAAACAAAAAGGATGCAATAAACAAATGGAAGGGCTTCTCTCTCAGATTCTCGCTCTCTAGAAATTTCACACGTCTGTGTTCCCCGGCAACGGCGCCAAAAACTTGATGCGCTAATCTCGCACACCGCTATGGGCGGTAGCTAGACTGCGACACGAAACGGCATTGTACCGATCATTCAAATAATATAAAATGTGGGAGTGAATCCCCAAGTATCGATCTCGAAGGAACACAGTAAGGTGGAGTTTACTATTGAGGAAGGACTTGAGATTGAAGTCCTTTATGTCGGATGGGTTGCGGAAATGGGGGTTTTGGTTTGTGGAAATAAAAGAAAATACTACAACTACTCCTATGCAATGTCGCTATGCAATGCTTCATGAGGCGGGATGGAGACTACGTAGGCCTTGAACGCGCTACTTCGCAAGGGTGGATGGATGAGTAGGCAAACGAAATGAGGGTCGCAAGCACCTCTTCGAGAAGCACGCCACTAGCAATTGCTAGTGCAGCGAATGAACATAATGGCGGAATGGAAAATGGATGGTGGCGCACCTCATACACACATATAAACAAAAGATAATTTTACATAGACATGAAATAACTTAAATAACAAGGTTTATAGTGCTCATCATCAAAATACAAGAGATCTACTAACTACAACAACCAATACAAAGATAGGGAGAGCAAGAAATCGACCGAATCCAAAGTCTTGTTGAAGATTCACGGTTGGAATCACTGGGTTGTCAATTCGCGTCCAAGCTCGGTCCTCAACTGCATCTGGGGTAGAGAAGGCTGTCACTACCCTCCAATGGCCCGTCTTCTTCGTGTCACGATCCGAAAACAAACTAGCTTCCTTCTTCTTGGATTTTGGTGGATGTAGGGTTGAATCCCTCTCCTTAGAGCTTGAGGATGATGGAGGAGGCCCAAAGGGATGAAACCATAGTGGAGATGGCGAACATGGCGCATCTGTACTGCGTGTACGATCTGTCCCTATTTAGGTCGAAAGTTGCAGCTTTTATAGAGAAAGATCAGAAAATAGGTCACGCACAGTCGAACGCACGACTGTGCGTAGACCGTGCGATATTAATAATAGAGAACAAGGCAGGAAGATGACTTGGAGCGCCCGTGCGATTCACTCGCGCACGGGCAAATCCGCCCGTGCGTCAAAACGCACGGGTAAATACAGAAAAGCTAAAAACAAGGCTAAACAGGCTGATCGTTTGATTCCTTCACGCACGGGCAACTGCCCGTGCGTAAAGACGCGCGATCAAAATCAGGTCATCGTTTTCTACCCAGATGAAGGCGCACGACCACAACTATCCATGCGTCAATAAAACGCACGACCGTGCATTTTACACAGTCATGATTTCTGGGATGTATCAGTCACCTGCGAGCATCGCAGCCCCGCTGGGAATACACATCTAGCACCAGCATAAAAATAGAGACAACACGATGGGGAGCAGAGTGTGCTTACCCCTAGCAATGTAGTGTGCAATTGCACACTACAACAGTAGCACAAGTATGAACAAGGTGAAAATAAACAAATACGAACAAAAACTGAAGAACAAAAGCAGGAAAAGCAGCCTGGATGAGTCCGAAAAACAGTATATAAATTGGACTCATCAGGGGCCTAACGTATGTGTCATCAGCGATGGAAGGAGTGGTGGTATAGGAAGGCAGTGGAATGGAATAAGTGTTGGCTCATCAACCTCTCCCAATTGCAATTTCCATTGCTCACAGTCTTTCAGCGCGTGATCAAAACTCTGACAACACAAGCAGCACTTCCCGGTAGGTTTTAACTGTGGAAAGGCCAAACCACCCTGTGAAGGCTATGCTCGCGATGGGGACGCATACTTATAATACGAAAGTTCGTTGTATGAAGTTCTAGATTCTCCATACAATGAACTACACGGATTATAATTATGGCTTCCTAAATAGCACTCATCACTAGAGTGATTACACGCTCTACACCACCTACATTGTTGATAAGCATACATATTGGTGTAAAGAAGGATTAACACAAATATAAATATAATTTGATCTCAATATGCACGTAATAAAGTTTAAAACTCATAAAAACAGATAAAAAGAGAATTTACAAACACTAAATTAAAACACATGCGATATACAAATGGAAAAGATCTTTATCTCTTGTCACTCTCTCTCAAGAAAACTCACACGACTGTGTTCCCCGGCAACGGTGCCAGAAACTTGATGCGCAAAATCTAGCATACCGCTATAGGCGGTAGCAGGACTGCGGCATGAAACGACAGTGTACCGATTGTTCAAGTAATATAAAAAATGGGAGTGAATCCCCAACTATCAATCTCGAAGAAACACAGTAAGGTGGAGTTAACTATTGAGGAAAGACATGAGATCGAAGTCCTTTAGGACGGATGGGTGCGAAAGGGGGTGATTTGGTTTGTGGACGAGTAGGCTAGTGGAATCGAACTGTGCAGGCCTTGAGCGCACTGCTTCGTTAGGCGAATGGATTACATGGGCAGTTATGCCATGCTTCGCTATGCGGATGGACGAGTAGGCTTGCGGATGGAGTGGGTCACACAGGAGGAATGAGGGTCGCAACCACCTCATCAACAAGCATGCCACTAGCAATTGCTAGTGCGGCACACTGAACACTTACACCACAATCACCACGAAAGCACACCTCAAGCACTCATAAGCATGGAACCATTTCATAATGTTTTACAAGAAGTTCAACAAATATAGAGTGCAACATCATCAACATAAGAGAAACTAACTACAATCATAAGGAGGAAAGGAGGAAAAGCTAGAAATACAACCACATCCAGAGACTTGTTAGGATTCACGGTAGGAATCGTCGGGTTGTCAATCCGCGTCCGAGCTCGATCCAAAACTGCGTCCGGGGTCCAGAGGAGCTGTCACCTTCCCTCCAATATACCCATCTTCTCCGGGTAACGATCCGGCCGCCACAAAAGTTGTGTACTCCTTCCTCGGTTGATGAGAGTAGGGCTAGGATCTCTCCCATGAAGTGCTAGGATGATGCGAGGTGGCCTTGGGTGAAAGGGGGAGGAAGAAACCTGCAAAAATGGAGCTTTCGTCCCTGACGGCGGAAGAAATCGCGGAACTGTTCAGATCTTGAAAACCTAAAAATCGCAGTTTAAATAGAGAAGTTGCAGAATTTTGTTCATGCACGGCTAAACGCACGACCGTGCGTAAGAACGCACAACCAAATTCAGAATGCTATTTTGGGCTGCAAATGAACACGCACGACCGACCAGATCGTGCGTGAAGCATAAATGCACGATCGTGCGATCTGGAAAATTGCAAAATGACATAAATTCTTAGATAAAAGAGGGAAACTCATGCGATTTTGCTCACGCACGATCAAAACTAACCGTGCGCGAACAAAACGCACGAGACGGGGCAGATAATTGATGAGTCCTGATCATATACACATATTTGCACTCATCTAGGCCGGTTTTCTAGTCGTTTCACTGCACTTTAGCCATGTTTCAGCTCATATTTGTCTTTCTATGCTAGGTGCACTTCTTGGCCTAATTTGGTGTGTTTTAGGCTTATTCCCTTTTGATAGCCTTATCGTTTTGTTGAGTGCCACTTTCAGTGGCCTGATTAGCATTTCTGTAGAAACAGGAGTCGTGCAGGTGTTCCTGGTAAAATTATGTACAGGAACACTGCGCACGATTACTGGTTCGATTGCGCACGACCACTGGTGTGCGCCGCTGATCGTGTGCACTTAACCCTTTTTCTGAGTTCTTTCTCGGACAGTGCGCACGACCACCTGCAATAGTGCGCATGACCACCGGTCGTACGCCACTGTTCGTGCGCACTTAACATCAATTTCATGAGTTCTGTTTCGACCAGTGCGCACGACCACCTACGATAGTGCGCACGACCACCGGTCGTGCGCCTCTGGTCGTGCGAACATGGTATTTTAGAAATTTCTTACTTTGCAGGCTCCACCCAGGCAGGCGCACGATCACAGAATTCCAGCGCGCACGACCACTGGTCGTGCGCCAATGACCGTGCGCAGTATTTATTCCAGCGCCTATATAAAGTCCTGATCCGCAGATTAGGGATACAGGGGGGTTGCGGGAGCGCGATTTACCGTCCGTACGCCGCCGTTTTCCACTTCCAGCCACCTCCACCTCATCTTCTCCGCAAGGGGAAGTCATCTCCAGCCATTCTAAGCAATCCTCCATCGTCCGGGAGCATTCTCCGCCCTCCGCAAGCACTCAAGCAAGCCATCTCCAGTTCGGTCCTGTGAAAATAATAGTCATCCTGAGGTAGAAGACGACGGAAGCACGTGGAGAGGTCATGACAGTCTCTCAACGCCGGAAGCACAGTCCGCCCGAGTCCGGAGGTAGCTTGACAAACTACCATTCCGGCCGTGAACGGCCGCTAGTCTTCGTCCATTGGTTGATTTCTTCCTCCCCCTTTTGTTGTGCTTCTTTGAATCATTTAAACTTGAATATCATGATGTTTAGTTTAAATGCAATGGTTGTTTCTTATCCGTTCTTCAGTATTTGCTTGTGATACGTCTCACCTTCACTCACTCACTCACGCACTCATCGTGGTTGATTCACGTTAGCAAGAGCTAACGGCGATTTGCAAAGAGGTGTTTGCGACCCTCACTCCGCGCACTAGTGATCACTTCATTCGCATGCGCACCGTCCATCCGCCTCACGAAGCTCAGCATCGCGGCCGTTGCATCCATCTCACCTTGTGAAGCGGTGATTTCGACCCGCATTTCTTTTATTGTTGTTAACGGTAGGAAAACAAATCAAAACCCCACTTTCTGTGATTGTTCCCGCTTGTGTAACAATTGTCACACAACGCAATTCGTTCACCCAACCTGCATTCCTCAAGAGACCGACACTCGGGGATCCTATTCCCAACATTTATTACTTGCGCGACCGGTGCACTTGCCGAACATCGCATCAAGTTTTTGGCGCCATTGCCGGGGAATGCAGACGTGATGAATTCGTCTGCGTGAAGAATCGTTGCACGAGGAACTATTCTCTTTTATTATTTCTCTTTGTTTACCTCTGTTGTCTTTGTTTCTTTTTTTTATACGCACACTAATTACCTTCGTTCGTCTCATCGTGCGCTGATCTTTTGGTTTTCAAGTATTCCTAGCATGACCTCCATTCATGAATACATCTATCAAGGAAGTTTAAGTGATTTAAAGGTTCAAGCACAAAGGAATGATCACGACTTCGGGATTTCCTCCGACATCATTGAGTATATGACTGGGAATTGCAAGTTCAGTGGGAATAAGCATGAAGATGCGGTACAACACGTGCAGGACTTCTTAGAAATTTATTATACATATATATTCAGTGGAGTTGAAAACGACCTGCAAAAGATCCTGGCATTCTCATTTTCCCTACATAATAAAGCCAAAAGTTGGTACTAGGATATACGGAAAAGATAGGCGACCACATGGAAGCAGCTCGAAGGGAGATTTTTGCATGAGTTTCAACACCGTACTCGAGTTTTGGACAAGTACAGGGAACTCATAACCTTCGGTCAGGGAAAGGAGGAGACGTTAGTGGATGCCTGGGAGCGTTTTCAATCCCTGCATAGGGGATGCTACCGTCAAGACCTATCAGAAGTCTTTTTGATTCAGATTTTTTATTTCGTCGTGCTGGAGAAATTCCGTCTGTTATTCGATATGGCAGCCGGAGGGGCCCTGTTTAATAAATCGGGGAAGGACGCGTGGGAATTGGTCGTGAATATAGTTCACACCAGCCAACATTGGAGTCATGTCATTCTTCCCCCAGTACTGCTGAAGTTAATACAGTGACATTCAATGGCGTAGCGGATCATGTACTGTCAGGGCAAACGGAACAGTTAGCAACCTTGGTGGTCGGGATGCTGAATAAAATGAATGACCAATCAGCAGCAATTCAACAGCTTCACTCTACTATAGGGACTCTTAGCAATGTCGTTTCTGGGCTTGCAAGTCAGCATCCGGAGTCTGTGAATACCATGTGATTGAGAAGCGGTAGAGGTGTTGACAATCTTCCTCGACAGGAACCACTTATGAGCTCCACTGACAAGTGCAATGCAGACATAGCCGAGAAGCAGACTCAGATTCATATTGAGCCGGACCCCGTGAGCGAGGCACAACCCTCGAGAAGTGTTGTTAACCCCCCATTCCCCCACAGGTTACGAAACAAGAAATCCGAGAAGCAATTCCGCAAATTCTTGGAAATAATGAAAGGAGTGCAAGTGAGCATCCCACTGATTGAAGCCATTTTTCAAATGCCGGGCTACTCCAGGTTCTTGAAAGACTTGATTTCAAAGCGGAAACTGTTGGAGCATCTCAAGACTATCGATCTCACTGAGGAGTGCTCCGCCATCGTCTCCAATATGCCCACGAAGTGCAAAGATCCGGGCAGCTCTACTATTCCTTGCAGGATCGTTCATCACCGTTTCAGCCAGGCGCTCTGTGATTTGGGAGCATCAATCAACTTGATGCCGCTCTCTATCTTTCGTGAACTAGGTGCAGGGACCTTAAAGCCGACGCAGGTAATGCTATAGCTAGCTGATCGGTCGATCAAAAAACTGTCAGGAATTGTCGAGGACCTCACAATAGTAGTAAACGGTCTCGCTTTTCCAGCCGATTTTGTCATCCTCGACATGAAGGTTGATACTAATGTACCCATTATTTTGGGGCGGCCCTTTCTCGCTACAGCTCGTGCTATCATTAGTGTGGAGCAGGGGGAGCTCAAGCTCAGATTGGGGGAGGACGCTATATCCTTCAATGTCCACAACCCGTCGCAACTCTTCGAAATCACGGAATGCGAACCAGCAGAGCCGCTTGAAGAATTCGACGGCCAGATCGATGCGGGTTTGGATGACAACGAGATGTGTTGGCGGCGCGAGGACGTGGGCAATGACAGTGCACATTTGGACTAGCCCGATGTTTCGCATTCAATTGGAGAGCCATCCAGTGATTCTGCTAATCCAAACATTTATCCGGCTCTCAAACAACTACCGGATTCTCTAAAGTACGTTTTTCTTGGAGAAAATGCCACGCATCCAGTGATTATTTCCGCAGCTCTTTCCGCCGCCAATGAAACCGCATTGGTGGGTGTGCTGAGAAGGTACCATAAAGTCTTCGGACGCTCTCTTGCAGACATTAAGGGAATCAGCCCCACAGTCTGCATGCATAAGATCCTCCTTGAAGATCAGTACAAACCCACAGCACAGCCCCAAAGGCATTTGAACCCGAAAATGCAAGAGGTAGTGAAGGCAGAAGTGATAAAGCTCTTAGACACTGGCATCATTTACCCAATCAGCGACAGCAAATGGGTCAGCCCAGTTCAGGTGGTACCGAAAAAGGGAGGGATCACCGTTGTTGCCAATGAAAAGAACGAGTTGCTACCTACCCGAATGATCACCGGGTGGAGAGTCTGCATCGATTACCGCAAGCTGAATGATGCTACATGCAAGGACCATTTCCCACTCCCCTTCATTGACCAGATGTTAGAAAAGTTAGCGGGGCAGGACTACTACTGTTTCTTGGATGGGTACTCAGGTTACAATCTCTTAATAGACCCGTCTGATCAAGACAAAACAACATTTACATGTCCTTCCGATACCTTCGCGTTCAAGAGAATGCCATTCGGACTGTGTAATGCCCCTGCAACTTTCCAGCGCTGTATGCTCGCTATTTTCGCTGACATGGTGGGATACTTCCTCGAAGTTTTCATGGATGACTTTACTTTGTTTGGCAGCAGCTTCAATACTTGCCTCGCAAATTTGGCCAAGACTTTGAAGCGGTGTGAGGACACCAATCTTGTCTTGAACTGGGAGAAATGCCACTTTATGGTGCGCGAAGGAATTGTGTTGGGGCATAAGGTTTCCTGCCAAGGGCTCGAGGTGGATCAAGCGAAGGTAAGTGTTATCAGAAACCTCCCTCCACCTACGTCAGTGAAAGGTATCCGAAGTTTTCTTGGTCATGTGGGATTCTATCGAAGGTTTATTAAGGACTTTTCATCCATTTCAAAGCCTTTATCTCGCTTGCTTGTTAAGGACGTCCCCTTCCACTTCGACGATGCATGCATGCAGGCCTTTGAAACTTTACGGGGACAACTCATTTCGGCTCCAATTTTGGTGGCACCCGACTGGAATTTACCCTTTATTATCATGTGTGACGCAAGTGATGTGGCCGTGGGTGCTGTACTCGGTCAAAAGAAAGACAAGACTTTTCACACCATTGCGTATGCCAAACGAACTCTTAACAGCGCGCAAGCAAACTATACCACCACGGAGAAAGAAATGCTAGCCGTGGTCTTCGCCTTTGAAAAATTTCACTCATACTTGGTGCTTTCCGAAGTAATCGTGTACACGGACCACGCTGCACTCAGGTATCTTTTCAGCAAAAAAGAATCCAAATCGCGTCTAATTCGTTGGATTTTACTTTTGCAGGAATACAATTTGGAAATCAAAGAAAAGAAAGGGGTGGAGAACGTGATAGCTGATCATCTTTCGCGTTTGGAGTACGACACTCCCAACAGCTGTGTGGAGGAAACGAACGATTATTTTCCGGATGAAAAATTATTCGCAATCACTACGCCCCCTCCAATTGCCCCATGGTACACTGACATCGCTAACTACTTGGCTTGTAAAACCTTCTCTCCGAATCTGTCCCCCCAGCAAAGACGGAAGCTTGCCTTTGACTCAAAATATTATTTTTGGGAAGACCCGCTCTTATTCCACACATGCATCGATGGAATTATCAGGCGCTGTGTTCCTGAAGCCGAGTTTCAGTCTGTACTGCAGCACTGCGATGACAGAGAAGCTGGCGGGCATTTCGGGGCCGTTTGAACAGCACGAAAATTTTTGCAATGCCGATTATTTTGGCCGACCCTCTTCAAGGACGCCCATGCCCATGTCACCAAGTGTGACGAATGCCAAAGGATCGGAAATATCTCTCGGCGTGACGAGCTGCCCCTCAATAACATGCTGGTTTGCGAACCATTTGATGTCTGGGGGATAGACTTTATGGGTCCTTTCCCCATGTCTCATGGTAAGCATTATATCATTGTAGCAGTTGACTATGTCTCAAAATGGGTGGAAGTCGAGGCGGTTGCCATGAATGACACCAGCACAGTGCTACACTTTATCCACAAGAATATCTTCTCCAGGTTTGGGACGCCGAGAACTATTATCAGCGACGGCGGAAGTCATTTTTGTAATAAGCAGTTTGGGCAGCTCATGAAAAGATTTGGGGTCCATCATAAGATTTCATTAGCATACCACCCCCAAACATGTGGACAAGTAGAAGTATCCAACCGCGAGCTCAAGCGAATAATCGAGAAATCGATACATTCAAATAGGAAGGAGTGGTCTAAAAAGGTCGACGACGCATTATGGGCTTACCGGACCGCTTTCAAAACACCTATCGGCATGACTCCGTTTCAACTAGTTTATGGCAAGGCATGCCACCTCCCTGTGGAGCTGGAGCATAAAGCATTATGGGCAACCAAACTGTTGAACATGGACATTGGAGCCGCGGCCGAGGTGCGTCGTTCCCAACTCAACGAATTAGAAGAGCTCCGGCATTTCTCTTATGAAAATGCTCGCATCTACAATGAGAAAACAAAAAAATGGCATGATCGACACATCATCCCGAAGGAGTTCAAAATTGGGGACCAAGTGCTGCTTTACAACTCCCGTCTCCGCCTCTTTCCAGGAAAGTTAAAATCGAGGTGGAGCGGTCCTTTCTCAGTGACCGATGTCTCTCCCTTTGGTGCCATCGAAATATCAGGGGGTAAGGGAGACAAATTTAGGGTCAACGGGCATCGACTGAAGTTGTACGATGGCGCCATTATAAACAAGGAGTGTCAGCTGGTGACATTGGGAGACGGGCACCATAAAAGCGCCTACAGCTGATTTTCTTTTTATCTCCTATTTTGTGAAACTCTCTGTTTCATGCACTTTATATTTAATTTCTATGCTCTGTAAACAATTATAATACAGGTATTTGGTCCAGCTTAAGGACATAAAATAAAAGCGCTGCTGGGAGACAACCCAGATTTGCTGATTTCTGTTTTTCTAACATGTTTCAATTCAGTTTTTATACATTTTTGCTTTTGTTTTGCGGAGCTCACCCACCTTGCAGGTATTCATTGCACATCTTATAAGGTGTTGGTTGTGATTCTTCGTATGGTGGTGGGGCGGCCTCGGTCAGTCATGCGTCTTCTGGTATGCTCACTAGCTGAGCATGGGGTAACCTCTCTCCCTTTCTCTTTCTGATTTTCATTTTAATATCATGTGATGTACTTCTTAGGTTAAGTCTGGGGGAGAGCTAGTATGTGTTACCCAATGCACGTGCACACTGCATATGCATACTAGAAGCTTTTATTGATTTATTTCGTTTAGATCATTGCATCACACACCACTTGCAACCACTTGAGCGCGTGCTTAGTTGTGTGTGTGTCGCGAGTTAAACTCATTTCTTGAGCAAGATTCGGGCAAATCATCGTGCTGACTTAGGATTGTGAAACGGAATAAAATGTTGACTCCTGCAGTGTCCTAGTCGAGTGCTCTCCTTTCATGTAGAAATTTGAGTAGATTTAATTTTTCTGTATGCTTATAGTTTTATATTTTTCTATTTGCGTCAATACTGTTTATTCTACTCAAAAATGGTGAATTCGGTGTGAATCAAACGGTAGCTTAGGGATGTGTGTAGCCGGGCATTAGGTTTGCATTGCTCGAGTCGGGAGGACGGATAGTCTTTTTCGTTGGCTAAGAACTTCCCCCAAGCTATTCTCGAAGCATGGGTATAGGTTAGTTCAGTGCACGAACGTGATGTAGGCCTTCATTTTGGCCCGGTTGAGCTTTGTACCAATCCTAATGTCTTATCCTCGTTATCCCCGTTGTGCCTACCCCTTCTTTTGATTCAGCTCCACCATTATTTCACCAAAGCCTCATAGTCGATCCTAGTCGCGCACCCAAGTCGAGCTTTAGTATTTTATATATTCATTCAGGGTGTTGATGTGGTGAATATTTTTGTGAAAATGTGGATGTGCTTCAACGTTTAATCTGCTGATTTTGTTGTGAAAAGAAAAGAAAAAAAATAGAAAAGAGAAAAAGAAAATTGAAAAAAAAATGGATAAAGAAAGAAAAAGTTTAATTGAAAATAATTGTTGATTTGTATTTGGGAGTGGGCAGTGCACACACCCATTGTTAAAAAGTTAAGTCTGGGGGTGTGGTGTACTCGCATATATTTGGGTTAACGGATAGATTATTATTTTTTGTTTATGCTAGCTCATTTGGGTTTGGTGCGTAGCCTCCATGTTTATCCTTGTTTACCTCACTGAAACCCAAGCGCCATCTTCATCTAAAGTCCTACTGATTCGTGAGTGAGCCAAACCAGTGCCGTGGAGAGAGTGCGAACAGGCAAGCCTATGGTCACCGACATTGGTGGATTCCTTTGGAGGTTGTCCTGAGCCCTGATCTTTGGCAATGCTCACCTTTGCGATTAGTTTATTTTCTCCCTACGCGTGACCGGATGATTCGTCGTGATTCTATTTTTGAGTAGTAATAAATTTTTGATACGCATTTGAGAAAAGTACAAACTGTTATGCATACTTAGAAATTTCCTCTGTTATATTTTTATGCGTGCGAGCACGCGACTTCGTATGGTACTCGGTGTCGCAATTTCTCTGTCAGCTAGTTGTTTTTCCCCGTCTGCTTAGATTTTGTTTGCTCGGAACGTGCAAACAGGTATGTCTGGGGGTGTGATGAGTCCTGATCATATACACATATTTGGACTCATCTAGGCCGGTTTTCTAGTCGTTTCACTGCACTTTAGCCATGTTTCAGCTCATATTTGTCTTTCTATGCTAGGTGCACTTCTTGGCCTAATTTGGTGTGTTTTATGCTTATTCCCTTTTGATAGCCTTATCGTTTTGTTGAGTGCCACTTTCAGTGGCCTGATTAGCATTTCTGTAGAAACAGGAGTCGTGCAGGTGTTCCTGGTAAAATTCTGTACAGGAACACTGCGCACGATCACTGGTTCGATTGCGCAGGACCACTGGTCGTGCGCCGCTGATCGTGTGCACTTAACCCTTTTTTCTGAGTTCTGTCTCGGACAGTGCGCACGACCACCTGCGATAGTGCGCATGACCACCGGGCGTGCGCCACTGTTCGTGCGCACTTAACATCAATTTCATGAGTTCTGTTTCGACCAGTGCGCACGACCACCTACGATAGTGCGCACGACCACCGGTCGTGCGCCTCTAGTCGTGCGAACATGGTATTTTATAAATTTCTTACTTTGCAGGCTACACCCGGGCAGGCGCACGATCACAGAATTCCAGCGCGCACGACCACTGTTCGTGCGCCAATGATCGTGCGCAGTATTTATTCCAGCGCCTATATAAAGTCCTGATCCGCAGATTAGGGATACGGGGGGGTTCCGGGAGCGCGATTTACTGTCCGTATGCCGCCGTTTTCCACTTCCAGCCACCTCCACCTCATCTTCTCCGCAAGGGGAAGTCATCTCCAGCCATTCTAAGCAATCCTCCATCGTCCGGGAGCATTCTCCGCCCTCCGCAAGCACTCAAGAAAGCCATCTCCTGTTCGGTCCGGTGAAAAGAATAGTCATCCTGAGGTAGAAGACGACGGAAGCACGTGGAGAGGTCGTGACAGTCTCTCAACGCCGGAAGCATAGTCCGCCCGAGTCCGGAGGTAGCTTGACAAACTACCATTCCGGCCGTGAACGACCGCTAGTCTTCGTCCATTGGTTGATTTCTTCCTCCCCCTTTTGTTGTACTTCTTTGAATCATTTAAACTTGAATATCATGATGTTTAGTTTAAATGCAATGGTTGTTTCTTATCCGTTCTTCAGTATTTGCTTGTGATACGTCTCACCTTCGCTCACTCACTCACGCACTCATCGTGGTCGATTCACGTTAGAAAGAGCTAACGGCAATTTGCAAAGAGGTGTTTGCGACCCTCACTCCCCGCACTAGTGATCACTTCATTCGCATGCGCACCGTCCATCCGCCTCACGAAGCTCGGCATCGCGGCCGTTGCATCCATCTCACCTTGTGAAGCGGTGATTTCGACCCGCATTTCTTTTATTGTTGTTAACGGTAGGAAACCAAATCAAAACCCCACTTTCTGTGATTGTTCCCGCTTGTGTAACAATTGTCACACAACGCAATTCGTTCACCCAACCTGCATTCCTCAAGAGACCGACACTCGGGGATCCTATTCCCAACATTTATTACTTGCGCGACCGGTGCACTTGCCGAACATCGCATCAATCATCATGTATATGTATTGTAGGAATCGCACGGTCACTGAAATCGTGCGTCAAGGAATCGCACGACCGTGATATTTCTCCAGGTTACAATTCCCATAGAATGAAGATCTGCCCACCTGCAATATAAACCAATAAGCTAGGGAACATACCACCAGCACACAGAAATATATAATAACAACAAAATAAAGACATGGGGGGCATCATGTGCTTACCCCCAGCAGAATAGTGCGCAATTGCACACCACAATGGGCCAAAATGGGCACTTCGTGAAGAAATGGGTTCAAGTGAAATATAAGCAATAATGTGCAGAAAGTGAAGTGCATGTGCGTGAAAACAAGCCCAGATGAGTCCGAAAAACCCTATATAAACTGGACTCATCAGTAGGACAGAAGTAGCCTTGTCGCAACACCCTCTTCTCCAAGGTCTGGCTCCCAGAGTGACTGTCGCACTCCCCGGAGTGGATTTCCTCCAGGACTCTGGGGACCTCCTCCTCTGTGACATATCTTGCTAGGAGTCCTGACAGGATCATATGATACAAATCTCCTTAATGAAGTAAATAGTAGGCAGATTTGTACCTGAACAGCCTCTTATCTAAGACCCCATCTGGAAATTTGCCCGAGGTCAAAAAACAATGATGGGGTCCATCCATGAGGGTCGTCGGTCGACCTACATCAGATCTCCCTCTTCAATGGATGGCCGAAACAACTTCATTTTCATTCCCCATGCGGGAGGCCCATACTTCGCCAAATAGTCTGCTTGAGTGTTCTCCTCCTTCGGCACATGCTCAATGGAGAAGGTGCAGAACAAATCGATTAGACCCTTGACCTTCGCTTGGTACCACTGGAGAGTTGTCTCCCTTGTCTCAAACACTCCCTTGACCAAGGAAGCCACCACCATCGAGTTTGTGGAATACTTTACGTCCTGAACCCCTAACTCCCTTGCCAAATGAAGCCTTGCTATGACAGCCTCGTACTCGGCTTGGTTGTTAGTGAGAGCGAAGCGGATGTTAATGGCTTGCTAAATCTTTGTCTCATATGGACTTACCAAGACCACTCCCCCTCCCATGGAGTATCTTCCTAATGCCCAATCAACAAGAATCTCTTATGTCACATGACCGGGCGACATGGATTCTTCCACCTCAACCATATACTATGACAGGAAGTCAGCCAACGTCTGCGCCTTTAGTGACAGTCGAGGTACAAAGGATATTTCAAACTCACTCAGCTCTACCGACCACTTTGACAGCCTTCCTGAATGCTCCACCCCTTCCATGATGTTGCAAAGAGGATGGTCAGTCACTACCTTGATTGAGTGTGCCTGAAAATACAGCCAAAGCTTGCTGGCCGAGAGGATCAGTGCAAATACCAACTTCTCAAGAAATGGATACCTAAGCTCTGCCTTCTTTAGTACTCAGATGACGTAGTAGATGGGAAACTTCTTCTTTCCTTCCTCTCAGACCAAAACTGAGCATATCACCTCGGCTCCCACCACAAGATATAGAGCCAAATCTTCCCCTTACCTCGGCCCTTGGAGTAGCGGAGCATGCATAAGTTGCTTCTTCAATGCTTGGAAAACTTCCTCGCACTCCTATAACCACTCAAATTTTTTATTCTCTCGCAACAGCTTAAGGAAGGGTGAGCACTTCTCCCTAGTCTGGGAGAGGAACCTACTCAACTGTGCCACCTTCCCCGTGTAACACCCCAATTTTCACACAATTGTGAAGGGAATATTTCTGTAGTTGGAAGCTAACGTCCAGTGGTAGGTACTACCGATGGTGGTAGTTGTATTGACAGGATGAGCCCTATATTGATGGGATGAGCATTGTATCATCTCAAAAGGCTCATGTCATCGGGATGCTAACACCGGTCGGTAGCTTCTACCGCTGGCAATAGCTTTCTCAATCGGAAGCTTGATGCGCGTTCGGCAAGTGCGTCGGTCGCTGTCAAGTAATAATTATGGGAATAGTTTCCCCGAATGTCGATCTCTTGAGGAATGCAGGATGTGGTAAATGAATTTCGTTGTGAGCCAATTGTTACGCGAGCAAAAAAAGTAAGAACAAAGGGGTGTTATGATTGATGTCCTAAGCAATTGCAGAAATAAGAGAAATGCGGGTCAAAAGCATCGCTTCACAAAGTGGGGGGTGAGTGCAGCGGCTATGATGCCGCGCTTCGGTAAGCTGGTGAAATGGCCATAGAGCGGGGTTTTGCGAGGGTTGAATTCACCTCTTCGCCAACAACACCACTAGCAATTGCTAGATGGCTTCACATGCAAACAACTCAGAATATCACAATAAAAAGCAAAGTGCTTCTCACAACCATAGCATCATTGCGCATGAACATCACACAAAGGATCTATAACAATAGACTAGCAAGAGTTCATTACAATCAACACTAAAATAAGCACAAGCTCAAGGTTTAGAAAGGACCCAACAGAAGATGTCACTATATCCTGGGTTCTCGGCCGGAATCAGAGGTTGTCGGTCTCTCTCCGGGCTCGGCCCTCAGATGGTGTGCGGACTCGAAGGAGGCTTTTTCACTTCTCCAGCGTTCTTCAGCGCTTCTATGGTCTCCAAGACGAAGAATGCTTGAACTCGTGGTGGAGAAAGCTTGCAAACGATCCCGGATGGAAGTGTGGTGGAAGAGATCACCGGAGGTGGTCTCCTAGGGTGGAAAAGGTGAAATGGCAGGCTTCTCTGGCTTTTCCCGCGAGAGGGAATGTCCTCCCGAGAATCCTTCTAAATGCTGCAGATTTCCTGCGTTAAATACTAAATAGGTGGAATTTTAGTCACGCACGGGCGAACCCACGGTCGTGCGCTGCCAGTACGTTATTAAACTTGACTTGAGGAAGAAGCAGAAGTGCCCGTGTGTATTACTCATGCACGGAAAAATCTGATCGTGCGTAAGAACTCACAGACAAACTCAGAATAGCTAAAAACAAGAAGAAACATGTGATCGTGCATTTTACTCATGCACGGGCAAACCACCCGTGCGTTAATGCACAATCAAAGTCAGATCATCAGATTCCTTCCCAGATGAGAGCGCACGATCGCATCCGACCGTGCGTCAATAAAACGCACGACCATGCGTTGTACACAGTCATGATTTCTGGAGAATGGGGTGATTCAGCCACCTGCAAGCAAAGCAAACCAGCTGGGAATACACCTCCAGCACCAATCAAACACAGAAAAAGGATTGGGGAGCTCCATGTGCTTACCCCCAATGACAAGGAGCACAAATGCAAACCAAAACGGGCCTAAGAGTGCACTTAGCATGGAATAACGAATATGAATGAAAACATGCCTAAAGTGTAGTGCATAAACTCAATAATCGGCCCAGATGAACCCATAAATGTGTATATAAATGGAACTCATCAGACCCCCAGACTTAACCATTTGCACATCTCGGGCAAACTACTCAGCTCTCCTGTTGGAACAATTGGGTGTTAGAGTGAGTTTGAGCGGTAGAGACCCATGCGAAGTCGCATGCTCACGTGCGTAGAAATACGTTAGAATAGAATTTAACTCAAGATTATATTTAACTATTTCCAGAATAGTAATTTGAAATCTAGTTTACTCGGATGGTGAATCCCGGTGAATCTTTCGGTCGCGCACAAGGGAAAATAGCATGACTAATGAGTAGAGGATTACTCGAATCAAAGCTTGGGACAATCTCCTAGGAAATCCATAAAAGTCAGTGTCCATAGACTTGCACGTTCGCACTCTCTCCACTGCATGAGATGACTCATATCTAAAATCAATAGGACTTATAGGTTAAGATTTGGCTTAGGATGAGCTTAGGTTAGATAAGTAGAAGAACGATTGGCATCACACTCAACATAACCTGAGCACACGAGAGCATAAAATCACCAATACAAGAAAATTAAGAACCACACAACACCCCAAGACATCAACTAGACACTAGGTGTGTGCTAAGCCAATCACACAATGTTTTGTCGAGAGATTGCAGTTGAACGTTCTTTTCGCAAAAAAAATCTTTTTTTTTCTTTCTTTTCTTTTCTCTTCTCGACAGAATATCTTTTGTAGGCATAATAAACTTCTCCTTTAGCTATTACAAAGCTACCATACACTCAGAGATAACAACAAACAAAAGATATATATATTTCTTTCAACTCATTTGTTGGTGCGAAATTAGGGCTGGCCGTATGGCTTTGGTGAAATTTAAGTGGAGCTAAACAAGGAGGAAAGGTCGCCTTAAGTGGGGTTGCAAAGGTGATTACATTGGTTAGGATTTCAAAAGCACAAACGGATCAAGGAACGGCCTACATCATGCTTTAAAATGAGTTATTCAACGCAATCGTTTCAAGAGTCTCCTAGTGCAAGTTCTAGCCACCAAGAAAGGTTATCTGTCCTTCCGATCATAGTAATAAGCTACTACTAATCTTACTACACTCGACCCTATGCTATCGTTGGATTCACCGGATTCACCACTAAAGTAAAATAAATTGCAGCTACTATAATAGAAATAATTAAATTATAACATTGAATTTTATTCTACTCTAATTGAATTTCTAGGCGTGACGGGAGCACTCGACTAGAGCACTACTCGAGTTGACATTTTTCTCTACTGATCACTCCTACACTAACATTCCAATTCTTACGAGCGGGGAACCTCGCAGCAATACCCAATAAGTGCGTGTGATCAAGTACGCGTGAACCAGGTGCAAATTTGTGCAACAAAATTAAAAATCCTAACTCAGCACATTCTAACCTGCTATGCAAAGTGCGTGCACGTGCATAACCTATCTCTCCCCCAGACTCGATCAAAACTATATAAAATAGAGAATTCATGAATAAGGATAATAGGGATAGATTGGACTTATGCTCACGAATGAGCATGCTAGAAGTGCGGCAATTCCTTCTTTAATGTGCTCCTTCCTCATCTCCCAAGCGAGAGTTTAAAACTGCGATGTTAGCCAAAATCCCAAAATAAGACATAATAAACAAAAATCTTAAATAAAGGCCGGAACCGAATGGTTCCCCCATGGGTTGTCTCCCAAGAAGCCCTTTTGTTTACTGTCCTTAAGGTGGACCAAATACCTGTATTAAGCATAGTTCATAAAGTCTAGGAATAAGAAAAAGTCAGTAAATCCTAATTATTATTACAAGCTCAAAACAAATCAGCTATAAGCTGATTCGAAGTAGTAACAACTGATGAAAGAAAAAGGTCCGGGGACCTGGTAGTACGGGTGGAAATTAAGTAGGATGCTCAGCCTCCAACCCCAAATCTCCTCCTTTTTCTCTCTCTTCTTCCCCTCCAGTATTATGTCTTCAAAGAAAAACTGCTTGCCCCCTTGTAACCAATCCTCTAGGGGAAGCACCAACGATGATGAGGAAACAAGATGTTCCTTCACTGTAACTTCCTCATCCCGCCAGGCTTTCGGCTCCTCCATGCATAAGTTCTGATCAACTGGAGGAGGGGCATCCTGCATCCTTGTACATAAAGAAAGGGGGTCAGGAAATAAATTGGAAGAAAAACTAAAAGAAATCTCATCTGAGGGGATAATCCCGGCTTCATCCCCCATGGGGTGCGGCAATGACAAACTGATGATATCATGGAAGATTTCACTAGACTCAATATCGCACGCAATGCCCTCCTCTTTAACTTGGACTTCCTCGCACTGGACCGAAACGGTTGCTTCAGCACAATCGAGATTGTCCTCCTCCATGAGAGTGGGCACGACACTGCGCAGGTCTGCAACATCCTGCAAATTGACCTCAATGATAGTATCAGAAATAGATGTAGTTTCGTGTGTAGTGGGAGAAGACGTGCTTCTTAAGAGTTCGGGCTCACTCTCCCCACAAGGGAACAAGTCCACGCAAAGTGGTACGTGAACAGAAGTGGTATGGGGGGTCGCATCAGAAACAGAGTCATGAGGGGCGCTGATGCATGTGTCGATTCCAGAGACTTCAAGCAGTGAAGGTGGAAGGGACACGTAGCCAGAGGAAGGAGCTGTGTTCGCCGAATTCGAGGATGGGACGATCCGGATATCCGCCACATCGTCATCCGCCAATTGGCGAAGATAATCCACACAGTCCTTCAAGGCATGCTCTCTACTTTTACAAAATAAACACTGCTTTACCGGCTTTGCCGGCACCCAAGGTGCGGTAGCCGCATAATAGTGCGACAACGGAGGCGCAGTAGAGGAGCCAAAAGATTTATGGGCTCCCTATGGTTTCTGAACAACACCATACTCTTTGGGACACCTATCACTAGCGTGGGATGTGTCCCCACACCAACGACATCGGATATTCAACTGTGCCCACATGATACAGAAGAAGAAAATAGCATGTTAATGAATAAATTAAAAAGGAATAAAAGACTCAATCGCAAATAATCGATTCACAACCAAAATCTCATCACGCCTGCATTCCCCGGCAACGGCGCCAAAAACTTGATGCGCGTTCGGCAAGTGCACCGGTCGCTGTCAAATAATAATTATGGGAATAGTTTCCCCGAATGTCGATCTCTTGAGGAATGCAAGTTGGGTAGTATGATTCGCCGATTAGGAAATGTTTAAAGAGATTATCAAATACATAATGAAAGAAGAGGGTTTTGAAAGTGGTTTTCCTAAGTTAACAACAGAAAAGGAAAATGCGGGCCTAGAGTTCCACTTCGCAAAGTGTATGGGGTGAGTGCAGCGGTCGCGATGCCGCGCTTCGGTAAGCATGTGAAATGGCCACAGAGCGAGGTTTTGCGAGGGTCGTCTTCACCATTTTGCCAAAATCACCACTAGCAATTGCTAGATGGCTTCTCACACAAACAACTCAGAATATCACAATAAAAAGCAAAGCGCTTCTCACAATCATAGCATCATTGCACATGAACATCACACAAAGGATCTATAACAATAGACTAGCAAGAGTACATTACAATCAACACTAAAATAAGCACAAGCTCAGAGTTTAGAAAGGACCCAACAGAAGATGTCACCATATCCTGGGTTCTCGGCCGGAATGAGAGGTTGTCGGTCTCTCTCCGGCCTCGGCCCTCAGTTTAGAAAGGACCCAACAGAAGATCTTCAGCGCTTCTATGGCCTCCAAGACGAAGAATGCTTGAACTCGTGGTGGAGAAAGCTTGCAAATGATCCCGGATGGAGGTGTGGTGGAAGAGATCACCAGATATGGTCTCCTAGGGTGGAAAAGGTGAAAATGGAGTGCTTCTCTGGATTTTCCCGCGAGTGGGATCGTCCTCCCCAGAATCCTTCTAAATGTTGTAGATTTCCTGCGTTAAATACTAAACAGGCAGAATTTTAGTCACGCACGGGCGAACACACGGTCGTGCACTGCCCCTGCATTATTGAACGATTAAACTTGACTTGAGGAAGAAGCATAAGTGCCCGTGCTTCTTACTCACGCATTGGCAAATCCGCCCGTGCGTAAGAACGCACGGACAAACTCAGAATAGCTAAAAACAAGAAGAAACAGGCGATCGTGCATTTTACTCACGCACAGGCAAACCGCCCTTGCGTTAAAATGCACGATCAAAGTCAGATCACCAGATTCCTTCCCAGATGAGAGCGCACGATCGCATTCGACCGTGCGTCAATAAAATGCACGACCATGCATTGTACACAGTCATGATTTCTGGAGAATGGGGTGATTCAACCAACTACAAGCAAAGCAAACCAGCTGGGAATACACCTCCAGCACCAATCAAACACAGAAAAAGGATTGGGGAGCACCATTTTCTTACCCCCAATGAGAAGGAGCGCAAATGCACACCAAAACGGGCCTAAGAGTGCACATTGCATGGAATAACAAATAAGAATGAAAACATGCCTAAAGTGTAGTGCATAGACTCGATAATCGGCCCAGATGAACCCATAAATGTGTATATAAATGGGACTCATCAAAGCTTAGATATTTCGTCGAGAAGGTGTTATCGAGAGGATATCAACTGGCATACACAGCTGGTGGTAGGTCTTCAAGTCGATATGAGTCCCAGTATCGTCGAGAGAACGAGACGGTATGGTAAAGGTTAAGTTCAAGCACTAACGCGGTGCGATAGTGCTAGCGCCAGACAATAGCTGACGGAATAGATCCACAAAATAACGATCATGGCGGTCAAATCTTTAAGTCTTTGATCCGACAGCTGAGAGTTGTGCCAAAAAGTGATAGGGATTAACCAGATGAAGGTTTATCCTTATTATTACAAGTTCTTTTTCTCTCAAGGCTTGAGAAAGAGGTGAGCCAAGGAGGAAGAAGGAGACTTTTTTGCCATTGACAGAGCTCCAAAGCTTCGAATCGCTAGCTATTTCCAATTCCATGGAGAGTAGCCCAGTGCAGTTCATTTCATCTGATTGAAATCTCAGATTCATGGCAGCAAAGAGAGCTGCAAGGGTAACAATCCTTCCTCCCAGTCTTAGGACGTGTTTTGGTCCTTTCATCCCTTTTCTATGCTTGCATAAGGTTGTCTCTTTCACTAATTAGTGAAGTGTAGGACTTCCTATTGTTCTTCGAAACTTTGGGTCGATTGTGTCCATCCCTAGCATTTATTGCATGTCGAAATCCGGTAGTCATATGGATTTAGGCATTTTGTGTGAAGCCTACCCGTAGTCGTTATCCTGGATCGGTGATGCTTGATTGTGTTGGAGTTTCTAAGGTGATTCAGAAGTAGTCAAGCAGTTAGTCTCACTGCCATTGCGATATGGTCCTATAAGGTTGCATATAAGAGTGTTAGGAGATATTGGAGAAATGATTGTGTTGGCCTTGCTCATATTGGATATGAGTGATAGGACCAATCCTATGACTATTTGGAGTACAGTTGGTTCGGGAAAATCCTCCTCAGATATTGTGAATATTGTATGGAGCATGTCGAAAAGGTTTCAAGACGATATTGTGAATATTGTCAAGAAGACTTCAAGACGACTTTGTGAATGTCATTGTGACAGATAGCCTATCATCGGGATCACAAGCCGATATTATGAATATCGACTCATGATCAATGTCATTGAGAATGTCTCGATGACATAGACACACAGCTATTTTGTCGAGACGTCTCGATGAGTTCGTCGAGATGTCTCGACTATTTCTTCGAGGCTGTTTCGACAAATGATCAATGTCGTCAAAACAGTCTCGACGCAATATTGTCACTGGTTATTTCATCGTGACAATCTGGACAAATGAACAATTTTGTAGAGTTGTCTTGACGGTTTTGTCGAGACTATCCCGACGATTTTGATGACACTGTCCCAACGATTCGTCAAGACTGTCCCGACATTTTCTTCAACACTGTCCCAAAAATTTCATCGAGACTATCCCGACGATTTTGTTGAGACTGTCTCAATGATTTTGTCGAGATGTCTTGACGAATGTGGTCATACTGACGAAATTATTTATACTTTGTTTTAGTTTGGTCTGCAGACAGTGGAAGCTTTTGTCTGCATTGCACCCCTGGGTATAAAGCACCAGAGACATTTGGTTTTCATACAGCTCTCGACAAAATGAGTACCTGTACCCGTGCGAGTGCGAACTGTGTGAAAAGAATCGGAAGCATCGTTTGGCGATCAAAGAAGGAAGAGTTCCTGTCGATCTCGCCATAGTTCTAGAAGACTCATCCCCACCTCTCCTTAGACAGATCTAACAATCCTAGGAGACTTAGAGGGCACTCCATCTTTGACCTATTTCTTGTTCGACAAGTTCTTAGGGTTCTCGGCATAGCCATAGGAACTGGAAGAAGGCTCAGAATAAGATTTCGATTCTGGGAGTATTTTGGGGAGATATCCAATCGAGTCATTATTCGATTCAACACAGGTAATTTATTTATTACATCGATTTCTTGATTCATGGTTTGAGCAAGATCCTATTATCTCTCTTTTGGGTTGTTCTTGAATATTCCATTGCACACATATGATTTGTTTACTCCTAAGGAAAACCCAACAATGGAATCAGAGCTAGGTTTCTGCGATTTCCATGTTTCAGAAATTGTTTCCTTTGTAGTAATCATATTTCTCTATATTAGTTTGTATAACTAAAGCATAGAAAGACGAGTTTGTCTACTTCCATAAGGGTGTTTTCTTGTGCTAGCATCTGATACATGTAAATCTGAAGATTTAGAAATTTTCTAAATATTCAGACTTAATCCATAACATCAATTTTTGATGGTTTAATGCACATTGATTAAATGTTAATCAAGATTAAGGCTTACTCAAGTATCATGAAAAATCCCTTAAAATTAATATTAAGTGTTCGGATGACTTCCAATGGATGACACTCTTCCTGCCTCGATCGATGAAGTGTGGTCTTGCCAAAGCAAGGTGCATTAATCTATCATGGTAAGGGTGCGAGCGGATAATTGTGATATCTCACTATCGACATCGGGTCAAACATAACTAAGTGACCTCAATGGTTGAGTGTCTAGAGGCATAAGGTTGGTATACACCATTTGATGGATGCGAATAAGTGTTATTCACCAACCATACAAGAGTTGCAAAGTGATGCAATTGGCAAACATTGTCCACCTAAATAGCTACATTATGGGTGATTAGCCAAAGTTGACTTCTGATTGCGGTGAAACACGAATCTTGTCCACTAAGAGAGTAGCTCGCATAAACACTCTGAATTGGTATTAAGAGTTATCAATTTGAATAAAATAGTGGGAGCTTTTAATAAAAGTCCTTATTAAAATAAAATATATTTTGAAGTATAGTACTAAAATATTTTGCAAATTTATTGTAGAATTTCCATGGCAAGTGGATCTCACTCCACCATGTCCCTAAGAGAAGGACAAGCTCAACAGGACAAACTTCCTTGTCTGGTATAAGAACCTGAGGATCGTCCTTAAGAAAGAGTGTAAGCTCTATGTCCTGGAAGAGGAAGCCCCAACAGAGCCAACTGGGAATGCTCCCCGGGCAGACAAAGATGCTTACAAGAAATTTCAGGATGATACCCTGGATGTTGAATGCCACATTCTTGTTACCATGACCTTGGATATGTCAAACCTCTCATATACTTAAGATGATTGGGTATATTGAGAACCTTGAGAGACTGGGTTTTCCCTTAGGCTTAATTGATCCTGCAATCGGTGTCGGACAGCTATGAGCAGTTTGTCTTGATCTACAACATGAATGAAATAAACAAGACATGGCCGGAGCTCCTTGCCATGTTGAGAACTGTCGAGAACATTATGAAAAAGGTCAAGCCTGCTAGCCCCATACTGATGGTGCATAAAGGAAAGGGTAAGGCCAAGGGATCAAAGAATACGAAGATATGATCTAAGTCTTATCTCTATCTAAAGTCTTCAGCACTGAAAAAGAAAGGTCTGGTTAAGGAAGGGAAGTGCCACCACTGCGGTATGTCAGGGCATTGGAGGAGGAATTGTCCCCTCTATATTGAGGATCTGTAGAAAAAGATGGGAAGTGTGACTTCCGCTTTAGGTATTTTTGTTATAGAAATAAACTTTTCTGCTCCTTCATCCTACGTATTGGATATCAAATATGGTTCTCACATTTGTACAAATGTCTAGGAACTGGGACGGAGAAGAATGTTGGGTAAAGGAGAGGTAGACCTGCTCGTTGGAAATTGAACAAGAGTTGTTATCATTGCCATAGGAGTTTATCGTCTTTTTTTGCCCACTGGCTTGTAATAGAACTAGATAACTGTTATTTTGTTCCAGCCATAACTCGAAACATTATATACATTTCATGCCTTGACATGAAAGCTTTTTCATTTATAATTAAGGACAATTATTGTTCAATTTTTATGAATGATGTTTGTTATGGTGTAGCTCAATTGTTTAATGGTTTATATATTTTGAACTTAGACCAGCCGATCTATAATATAGAAAATACTAAAAGACTAAGAACAAATGACTCGAATCCTACGTGCCTTTGGCATTATAGTTAAGGGCATATAAATGAGAAACACATATCCAAGCTTCATAGAGATGGACTGCTGGACTAATTTGATTAAGAATTATTTGAGAGATGCGAGTATTGCTTGTTAGGCAAAATGACTAAAGCCCCTTTCACTAGTCATACAGAGAGGGTTGATGATCTTTTGGGTCTCATACATAGTGATGTATGTGGACCCTTGAGTTTTATGGCTAGAGGTGGGTTTCACTACTTCATTACATTTACTGATGATTTTAGTAGATACAGGTATGTGTTTCTTATGAAGAATAAATCTGAATCCTTTGAAAAGTTCAAGGAGTTCCAGAATGAAGTACATAACCATCTACGAAAAACCATTAAAGCACATTGATCTGATCGAGGTGGAAAATATTTGAGTCAGGAGTTTCATGATCATCAGAAAGAGTGTGGTATTGTATCACAACTCGCTCCACCTAGAACACCACAACACAATGGTGTTATTGTGCGTAGGAATCAAACTTTGTTATACATGGTACGATCGATGATGATTCATGCAGATTTGCCCATTTCCTTTTGGGGTTTTTCTCTATAGACAGCTGCTTTCACACTAAATCAAGTTCCAACAAAAGCGGTTTAAAAGACACCATATGAGATATGGACTAGGAAGCATCCTAGCATGTATTTCATTAAGATTTAGGGTTGTGAGACATAGGTGCGAGGTAAAATGCCTAACAAGCAGGAGCCCAAGTTAGATAAGTGTTATCTTATGGGATATCCTAGGGAAACTAAAGGGTATTAGTTCTACCTGCGATCCGAGGGAAAAGTGTTTGTCGCAAGCAGTGGTATTTTTCTAGAGAAAGAGTTTCTGTCTAGAGAGAACACCAAGGTAGAACTTAAAGAGGTTCATGAACCACAAACAATGAATGAACTAGAATTGAAACCTGAGCAAGGAATACAAATTGTTGTAGCTAGAGAACCTACTCAAGAAACGCAAGCCCTACATAGATTAGGTAGAACTTGAAGAGGTTCAAGAACCACAAACAATAATTGAACCAGAATTGCAACCTGAGCAAGGACTACAAACTCTTGTAGCTGGAGAACCTGCTCAAGAAGCACAAGTCCTATGTAGATCTGGTAGACCTAGAGTTGAGCCTGAGAGTTATGGATTTCTCATGTCTCAAATAGGTAGTGTGTTTATTATGGATCATGATGATGAACTTGCAACATACTGAGAGGCTATGTGTGGACCAGAATCTGAGAAGTGGCTTGAGGCCATGAAATTTGAAATGGACTTCATGTATGCAAACCATGTTTGGACCTTGGTGGAACCGCCTGAAGGGGTACACCCCATAGGGTGCAAGTGGGTCATCAAGAAGAAGACCGACATGGATGGGTGTTGTGTATTGTGCCCCTAATGTTCCTAGATTTGAAGAAGGAACACAAGTATAAGTAAGCCAAGTTGTTTTTGATGTGTATTTTAGTTCATGATGTGACAGGTATGTCAAGACTATATATTTAGTATCAAGACTATATTTTCAGTATCAAAACTACACAAGAAGTGAAAAATCACTAAGTCAAATATTGGCTAGAGCCTTAGCAGACATATCATTGAGAAAGGAAAACTATCGTCGAAACAGTTTCAACAATATCATTTTAATGAAGCTTTATCATTGAGAAAACTAAGTTCAGATGTTTAGACGATATCGTCTTGAAGAAGACATATCGTCTTGAAGTTTGAAGACATATCGTGTAGAAAGAAACATCTCGACAATATCGTCTAGAAGAAGTAGTATCATTGAGATATCAAGTAGAGTCTTGAAGAAAGAAGTATGTCGATGATATCGTCGAATTGATTAAATATCGCCGAGACAATCAAGACAATATTGACTTGAAGGAAATTTATCATCTTGATAGATTATGAACTATTTTTAAGGCGCCGATTTTCTCGGAAATTGAAATACAGGGAATGTGCAGGCCGCTGTCTTGTGCGCTAATCAAGGAATATTAAATGATATATTCTCCACAGAATATAGCTGTTACACAACATTATGAAGAATATTATTCAATTCCATATTCAGCATGTTGAAGAAGGGCAAAGCATTTATGATAATATATTCTGCCATTTCTATTAACATTCCTATCTGGCCAAATAATTATAGAATAATTCAATAAGGTCCTTTATGCAAAGTTACAGAAGAATATAAAAGAAAGAAATTGTCGATTTCAGAATGTACCAGATACAATTATTCACTCTCATTCTTATACACACACTTACAAGCATCCAAGCCGAAAAGAGAGAAAAGTACTCAACAAGAAGACTTCATTGTTGTGCTGTGAAGATCAAATAAAAAGAAAGAAAGAAAGAATCTTCTTCCCTTATTGCAAAGTCCATCGGATATTTCTCTGAACAAGATTCTCAAGAATAGTTCAGAGATTCAAAAGATCTCTGGGCTTATATTTGCAAGATGAAGAAGAAGACCTTTTGATTCAAAAGCTCATATCTTGAAGCCTTCTCTTCTGCAACAGAAAAACACCTTTCTTGTTTTGTAGGGTTCCGTGTGAGCCTGACTTTGGTAGGGTTCTTTGTGAGCCTGAGTTTGGTAGGGTTCATTATGAGCCTGAGTTTGGTAAGGTTGTTTATGAGCCTAAGTTTGTTAGGGTTCTTTGTGAGCCTGAGTTTGGTAGGATCCTGGTAAAGATCTGAGTTGTTGGAAGACTTGAAAAGTTTGAGTTATTGGTTGGGTTCTTTGTGAGCCTTGGTTGTAATATCTGCTTATTGTGAAGTGATCTGAGTTGGAGAAGTTGCCTAGTCTAGCACATTTCTAGATAGGTGGGAGTGACAGTGGAGTACCTCTTGACACATTATCTTGAAGGGAACCACTATAAATCATGTGTATTTTCTGTGTTGTTTGTGTATTGTGATAGCTAGAATTTAAAGTAGCAATTAACTTTGAAAACACCTAATCACCCCCCTCCATCTATGTGTATTATATACAACCCAAATCTATCAATGGGAATAAACAGACATTCAAAGGGCGACTGGTGGCTAAAGGTTTCAAGAAAAATTCAAGGTGTTGACTATGAGGAAACCTTTTCCCCTGTTGCTATGGTTAAGTCCATCAGAATTCTACTTGTTATTCTTGTGTATTATGACTATGAGATCTGACAAATTGATGTCAAAATGGTTTTCCTTAATGGAAACCTCCTTTAGGAAGTGTATATGACATAACGTGAGGGTTTTTTTATCTCCAAGTGAAGCCACTAAAATATGCAAGTTGCATCGATCCATTTATAGAATGAAATAATCTTCTCGAAGTTGGAATCTGCATTTTGATGAGAAAATCAAAGAGTTTGGTTTCCTCAAGAATGAGGACGAGCCTTGTGTTTATAAGGTGATTAGTGGGAGCATTGTCATATTCCTGATATTGTACGTAGATGACATACTATTGATTGGGAATGACATTCCAACCCTACAAGCTGTTAAGAACAGGCTAGGGGACTGCTTTTCTATGAAAGACTTGGGTGACGTGACTTAAATACTTGGTATTAAGATCTATAGAGATAGAAGGAAGAAGTTGATGGGTTATATCTAGAGTATATACATTGAGAAGGTGTTTAAATGGTTCAACATGCTTGAGTTCAAGAAGGGATTCTTAAACTTGTCACATGGTGTGAGTCTCTCTAAGGACCAGTGTCCTAAATATGTAGAAGATAAGGACCACATGAAGTTGATTCCATATGCTTTGGAAATTGGATCAATATTGTATGCAATGTTATGTACTCGACCTGATATCTCATATGCTTTGAGCATGATGAGCAGATATCAGTCTGATCCTGGTGATGGTCATTGGATAGCATTCAAGAATATCCTAAAGTACTTGAGAAGAACTAAGGATATGTTCTGTGTATTTGGTGGAGAGGAAGAGCTCATTGTACAAGGTTACATGAATGCTAGCTTCCAAATTGATAGAGACAACTCAAAATCCCAGTCAGGTTTTGTATTTTGCCTTAGTGGAGGGGCTGTGAGCTGGAAGAATTCCAAGCAAGAGACAGTTATCGATTCTCCAATAGAGTTCAGGTATATTTGTAGTGAAAAACCCCTTTTGATTTAACTTAAAAATTAACTATAAGTGATTTTACTTCTTAGGTTTATTACCCATATTGTATAATAAGGCTAATCTATTCATTAGATGTCTTAGGATGTTACACTCAACTTAGAGTGTCAAGATCAAGTCAAGCTTAAATTCAGTTAAGTTAAGACTTGCATCGAATACATGTCGACGCAACTTTAACTTGATATCGAAACAACTTTAAGTTGATGTCGAAGCAGATCATTCAGCCTGTGGAAGTATAAGTTAAGTCGACGGAACGTCGAAAGGAACTCGACACAGAAGATAGAGCTCGTCGAAGCCATCTAACAAGTCGACGCAATGTCGACTATAAATTCGACGCAGAAGTTATGAGATCAAGTTGAAATGCTTCAACTCAAAGAGTACGTCGATAAGTTATTGACGTTACGTTGACATCTGAGTTCATCCAAAGCTAAGAAGAAATTCGATGCCACATAGATAAGAACTCAGAGGTACGTCGACATGAAGTTTGATGAAGTCGACGCAACATCGAATACAGTCAGAAAAAGGAAGCTTTTCCAGCTGTCCTTTTGGGACCTTTTCAGAAGGACCACCAGGCTAGAGACAGTTCTCCAATGGCTCGTTAGTTGCAAAGAATAGAACGAAGCATTCCAGGACACAACAAATCACTTTTGGAAGCTATTCAAAATGGATTGACGGGTCAAGAACAAAAGAAGAAAGAAAAGTAAGTGAATTCCTTTTCAGGACACATCAAAAGGAGAAAGGCTTTTGAAAAAACAATCATACACAATAAGTATGCAAAAAAGAGCAGAAGAAAAAAACAACAGTTCTTACATTCTTCTGGTTGTTGATTAGGGTCTTCATCTTCTTCATCTTCTTCCTCCTCAAACCCTAAAGACAGATTTACAGAAGAACTCTCTATGCACAGGAATATACACTGCTGCTTCTTCTTCATTATTATACATCAGCAGAACAACAAGAAGTGCTGAGAGAAAAGGATCAACCAGAACAACCCTTACAAACCATCTGTTGGAACAACCCAATTACTGATTTGGTCTAGGTTCACTATCTGTTGACTAGGATCAAGTTGACCCCAATGTATACTCAATGGGTCAAGAGTTTAGGCTGTTAGAACTCAAGAAATCATTCAGGTTCTGCGTTCGACGAACTCCACTCTACGTTCGACGAACGGCTTGCTCTCTGCGTTCGACGAACGACATGTTCTCTGCATTCCATGAACGGCCTGCTCCGGCGTTCGACGAACTTGCTATCTCAGCGGCTCAGCGCCTCAGCTCAGCGGTCGACGAACAGATTCAATCTCAGTGGTCGACGAACAGACTTGTTCTCAGCGGTCGACAAAATTAACTCAGTCTGCGTTCGACGAATATCTTTAGATCGACAAACACAGCTCTGAGATCGACGAAATTTGTTGAGATCGACGAAAATTTCTCTAAAGCAGATTTATTTCAGACAGATTATATTATTCATTCTCTGAACTCAAATCTCTTCAGCAATGGCTCTTTTATATTAGATAAGTAAGGATAATATATTTCCTTTTATTATTTCAAGATTACAGCCGTTGACATTTCTCGGAAAAGGACATTTCATGGAAAAGGAAAGAGATATACGGCGTGCCATGTTTATGGTTCCCAGATATATTCATTCCTTAATTCAAGGGATTTGATTTTCAAATCTTATCAAAAGAAAAGGGAAGAAGATATACAGTATCACTACACAGCTTTCACGACAAAAAATAATATACAGAACACATTACAGATTTTCTGTACATAGAAAGAAAAAGAAAGAAGAAAGCTACAGGAAGAACAAGAAGAATAAAAGCAGATCATCTTGATCGTCTTCCTCAAGCAGCAATTTCATTTCACTAAGAACATCATCAACTCTACTCTCTCAGTCATCTGCTGCAAGATCAGATCTTGAAAAGAGCAACAAAAATCTGAAGAACTTATTCTTCCAGATTAATCAACTACAGGAAGATCATTTGATTCAAGAGAAAGCTCCAGCTAATCAACTGGCAAACAATTTCATATCAGACAGAGGAGCTTTACAATATCAACATCCACTAGAGTCTTCTCTCAGCATATTGACGGAGAAGAACTTCATAAACTCCTTTTTATCCCCTCTTGTACTGGGTTAAAACTCCCTTCAAAAGTTTACCTCTTGGTGGCAAGACACCTGATCAAAAAATTCTATTTGGTTTTTGGGCACCTTATCAAAAGCTCATTGGTGTTAGGACACCTGATCAAAAATCCTAGTGGATTCCTACCAAGGGTGGTAGAAGAGTAGATGTACCCAGGTTGATTGGGGAACTACTATAGCTCCTTGTATCCTCTGTGATTGCTATACTTTTCTGTGCTTGTGCTGTGTTTTATTTTCAATTTCTTATAAATCACTATGCAACACATATATATATATATATCACTTATTTAATTCCGCTATAAAATTAAGTGAAAATTTTTAATACTCTATTCACCCCCCCCCCCCCCCCCCTCTAGAGTTAATTTAAGATCAAACCTCAGTTTCAATTAGTATCAGAGGGTAGTTGATTCTTTACAGGCTAACACCTGAATCATAAAGATCAATTAGATCTTAATTTATTTTAGAGTTTTATTTTCTAAAAACTCATGGCACAAAACAAAGAGTATTCAAGCACAAGACCTCCTATGTGCAATCTAAATAAGTTTGCACTATGGAAAGCAAGGATTAGGTTATATATGAACTCTATGGATGAAGAAATATTCAATGTTATTTTGACAGGACCTTCTACTCTCTTAGCATCAACAAGTGCTGATGCAGCAGCAAATAACAATGCTGTCCCACCTCCTGAGTGGACAGATGCTCAAAAGAAGCAAATGAGTGTTGATGCAAAAGCCATGAATATTTTGGCTCAAACAATGTCTGATGATATTTTTCAGAAAGTGGTGGAATTCACTTCAGCAAGAGAGATCTGGACTTCTCTCAACAATATGGTTGAAGGATCTGCTGATGAAAGAAATGATAGAAGATCACATCTCATCTCTCAGTATGAGAATTTCAAGAAAGGAGAAGTTGAGACAGTGGCTGATATGTACAATTGGCTCAGTCTCATCATCAATGAGCTGAAATCTTTGGACAAAGTGATCTCTATCACTGAGATCAATGACAAGATCCTAATATGCTTCCCCAGCACATGGGACTCTAGGATCTGGCCTATCAAGGAAGCCAGAAGCCTCAATGAGATTACTACTGAGACATTGTTAGGCAAGATCAAATCCTATGAGCAGCTCATCAAATCCAGAGAAGCTGAACAGTCCACTTCATCTCCAGCAACAAAGAAGGAGAAGAACATTGCTTTCAAAGCTACAGAAGAAGAAGGAGAGACTCTTGACAATGAGAAGTTGATGAGTCTACTTGCTAAAAGATTCTACAAGACGGCAAGAAAAGACTTCAGGAAAAAGTCATCCAGGAGCTATGAAAAACCAAGGTATGACAAAGCTCCATCTAAAGAAGTTATATGTTTTGGTTGCAGGAAACCATGACTCATTGTAACCGACTGTCCAGAGAATCAAAACTTGAAGGACAAGAAGGAAAGGAGAAAAGAAAAGGAAGAAAGAAGACACTCCAGCAAGTCTTCCTCCCACGAACACAAAAAGAAGGGAAGAGGATTTGTAGTTGAATTCTGGAGTGAAACAGAATCAGATTTATTCATCCACTTCTTCTAAAGATGAAGAAGAATCAAAAGAAAATGACCAATGCTTGATGGCCATTTATGACTCAAGCAGTGAGTCAGGAAATGCATCATCATCCAGTGATGACGAGGATGATGAAGAAGAAAGAAGTTTCTGCATGATGGCTATCAATGTCTCAGGACATAATTTTGAATAATCAGAATCAGAAGCTGACAATGATGCTGACCAGGTAATTTCTAATTTTGAATTCAAAGATGAATTCAAAGTACTTTGCTTAGACATACTCAAATCTGAGATGGAAATAATCACTCTCAGAAATAAGCTAGCTGAAATGAATCAAATAAGTGAAGAAAATGTCAATCTTAAGAAAGATTTGACTGCCTCCAAGGAACACATTGTTCTCATTGAGAACAAGTTGCCTGAAGCTAAGAAGTTTGAAGAATCCCTCAATGGGAGAAGCATCAAACTGATGGACATCACAAGCACTGTTAATGTTAGACTTAATAGCAAACTGGGCTTGGGTGCTTCATCAAGTGATCCACAACTAATTAAGAAGAACATACTGTCTACACCTATAAAATTCATTTCTGCTAAGAGCAAAGAGGCTGTAGATGTAAATAAAGATATTTCAAGCAAGGCTGTTAAGAATAAAAGAATTCAACAGAATTCGTCGAATGAAGCTGGACAAAATGAATTCAATTCGTCGAACGGAGATCGACGAAAGCTGAAGACAGATTTTCAGTATAGTCATTATATGAACTGAGCTCAACGAAATCTCATTCATTCGTCGAACGGCGTTCGACGATCTCAGCCCAGTTCGTCGAACAGAAATTATACAGAAAATTTACAGAATTCTTTTTCTAAACATACTAAGAATCCTTTCACTCAATGGATAATTCCTCCAAGGAGATATCATCTAAAAGGCTATAAGAATTAGCCTGAAATATCCTTTTTTTTTGTGGAAAATCAAAAAGACCCAAGGTAGTCTGGGTCAAGAACAAATAGATTGTTTTTCTGTTTTTGCAGGTACACATCTATCCAAGAATAAAAGAACAATGGTACTTGGATAGTGGATGCTCAAAGCATATGACAGGAAACAAGGCCAATCTGAACAACTACAAGGTAAAGCTTGGACCAAAAGTGATATTTGGAGACTCCAACTGTGGACAAACAAAAGGATGTGGAAAAGCCAAGGTTGGAGAAGTCAACTTCAAAGAGGTAGCTTATGTCAAGGGACTCAAGCACAACCTCATCGGCATAAGCTAATTATGTGATGAAGGGTATCATGTAACTTTTAATAAATCAAAATGCCTTATTAAGTCTTCTGATAATATTACTGTTTTACCAGGTATTAGGCAAGGAAATATCTATTCAGTAAATTTCAACTCATCAAAATCAGAAATCTATTTATTTAATCAATTAATCAAACCTAGTGAACTTTGGCATAAGAGATTAGGACATGTAAATCTTAGGACCATTGCTAAATTATCTAAGGACAATCTTGTTAGAGGATTACCTTCTGGTTCATACAAGAAGGAAGGTCTCTGCAGGGCATGTCAACTAGGCAAACAAACTAAAAACAGTTTTAAATCATTATCTAAAAGTTATTCACCTATAATCTTATACATGCTACATATGGACCTTTTTGGACCAATAGCAACAAAGAGTTTAGGGGGGAAAGTCATACACTCTAGTTATTATATATGACTTCTCTAGATTCACTTGGGTGTTCTTTTTGAGAGAAAAGTCAGATAACTTTAAAGTTCTTACAGACATTCTTAAGAGCATTCCGATTGAGTATTCTACTCAGATTGCATTGATCAGAGGTGATCATGGCAATGAGTTTGAGTCTCTTCTCATGCAAGAATTCTGTGAGAAGGAAGGTATCAGGCATTGCCTCTCAGCTCCAAGAACTCCTCAACAAAATGGTGTAATTGAAAGGAAAAATAGAACACTAATTGAATCAGCAACAACATTACATGCAGATGCTAATTTGCCCCTATCTTTTTGGGGAGAGGCTGTTAGCACAGCAAATTATGTGTTGAATAGGATTTTGATACATAAACTTAAGGGTAAGGCTCCCTATGAGTTACTTAAAGGGAAGAAACCTAAAGTTAACTATTTTAGAACATTTGGTTGTAAATGTTTTGTTCACAATAATGACAAAAAATACCTTAGGAAATTTGAACCAAAATCTGAAAAAGGAATTTTCCTAGGTTATTCATTAATCAGTAAAGCATATAGGATATTTAACAAATCCTCTTTTAAAATTGAAGAATCTATGCATGTTTCTTTTGATGAAACTAACATATTTTACAAGGAGAAGAATTCTTCCACCAAAGAAAACCTGCAGGTACCTACACTCTGTGAGCAGCTAGATCAATTAGCTCTACAGAAGGAAGGATCTCTAAATCCTGTACAGCAGGATGGTGAAGAAAGTGATGAAGAAATCAGTGAAACTGTACCTGAAAAGAAAGCATTAAGTAACATTCCACAAGAGGAAATAATTACAAATAATGTTGATCCCACTATGCCTGTTGGTTATATCAATATTAGAGATCACCCAAGGTCTCAAATGATTGGAGACATATCAACTGGTGTCCAAATAAGGCATCAAGCTATTCAGAATCTGATGCGCACTTGTTTTCTCTCTCAGATTGAACCTCAATCCCTACAAGATGCAGAACAAGATCCCAACTGGATCATTGCTATGTAAGAGGAGCTCAATCAGTTTGAGACAAACAAAGTTTGGCAATTGGTTCCTAGACCAAAGAATCATCCAGTCATTGGAACTAAATGGGTCTACAGGAACAAGCTAGATGCAGATGGCACTATTGTGAGAAACAAAGCTAGACTAGTAGCTCAAGGATACTCACAGGAAGAAGGAATAGATTATGATCAAACTTTTGCACCAGTTGCAAGGTTAGAAGCAATCAGGATCTTCCTTGCATTTGCTGCATTCAAGAAATTCAAGGTTTATCAAATGGATGTGAAGAGTGCATTCTTGAATGGAGAAATCAAAGAAGAAGTCAATGTGGAACAACCACCAGGTTTCATCTCTCCAACTCACTCCTCTTATGTATTTAAGCTTAATAAAGCTCTCTATGGTCTCAAACATGCTCCTAGAGCATGGTATGATACCTTAGCTAATTTTCTTTTAGAGAATAAATTCTCTAGAGGCATAGTTGATAAAACCCTATTTTTCAGGATACATAAAAATTAAACTTTACTAGTTCAAATATATGTAGATGATATTATTTTTGGCTCTACTGATTCAAATTTAAGCAAAAGATTTTCTAATCTAATTCAATCTAAATTTGAAATGAGTAGTATGGGTGAACTATCATACTTCCTTGGTCTTCAAGTGAAGCAAAATCCAAATGGAATCTTCATATCCCAATCTAAGTATGCTAAGGAATTAGTGAAAAGATTTGGTATGTCTGATTCTTCTACCATGAAAAAACCCATGCCCTCTAATGCTGTTGTTGATAATGATGAATCAGGGAAACCTGTTGATCAAAAGGTATATAGAGCAATTGTTGGCTCATTACTTTATTTAACAGCAAGTAGGCCTGATATAATGTTTGCTACCTATATTTGTGCTAGGTTTCAAGTTAACCCCAAAGAATCTCACCTAATTTTATTAAAAAGAATTTTGAGATATATAAAGGGTTGTCCAAATCTAGGACTTTGGTATCCAACAACATCTGGATTTAAATTAACTGGATTCTCAGATTCAGATTATGCTGGATGCAGAGTAGACAGGAAAAGCACATCAGGAACCTGCCAGTTTCTTGGTGATAGGCTTGTGTCTTGGTTTGGTAAGAAACAAATATCTGTGTCTACATCAACAGCTGAAGCTGAATACATTGTTATAGGCAGTTGCTGCTCATAGATATTATGGATACAAAATTAGCTCCTAGACTATTGTGTCAATCTAAATAAATCAATTATATTTTATGACAATACTAGTGCAATATCTATAGCACAAAATCTAGTTCTCCATAGTAGGACTAAACATATAGAAATTAGGCACCACTTTTTTAGGGATAATGTGGATAAAAATAAAATTTGCCTACAATTCATCTCTACTAATTTGCAAAGTGCTGATATTTTCACCAAACCCTTGGATAAAAAGAAACATATCTTCTTTATAAATCAGCTAGGAATGATAGATGGAGATTCAATCAATTAAAAATTAAATCATCTATTTATCCCCTCATTCCCTTCAAATCAAACTGAGTTTTTCTAATTATCTGAATGCCTATAGAATTTCTTCTCTTTCTAGTTCCCTTTTCACTTGATCTCTATTTCATTTTGCAGGAACAATAGCAATATAAAGATTGCATCCTTCCCTACCTCCTAAAAAGTCCCTTCTTCTAGGGGCCTAGCTCTAGGTCTTCCTGAAACTTGGCAGGGGGAGATGTATTGAAGAAGCTCTCTTTTTGTCTGGGGGAGATACTTTCCTTTTTTGACAGGGAGTGTTGTTCTCTGAAATTGCTCAAGCTTCAAGAGGAAATGCTGATAAAGAAGCATGTTTTCAGTTCTATGAAGAACTCCATATGATGCAGTTTTTGCTCAGGGGGAGATGTTCTATGAACTAGGTAAGGGGAGAAAGCTGAAGAAGCTCCAGTCTCAGGGGCAGATGCTCTCAGGCTAAAGTATTTTATGAAAGAGGGAAATGATTTATGAACAAGCTTCATATGTTGCAATTTCAAAATACAGCTTTTGATATAGAAAAAGCAAGAGATACAGATTCAGATTGTGACAGATTTAGAAGAAGTTGTTATGACAAGATTCAATTTCTGGTTGGTAGAAAGCAGATTAAGAAATAATTCCAGTTAAAGCAGATATCAAATTCAGACAATTTCAGAATTCAGAATTCAGAAAGCAGAATTCAGAGAAAATCAAGGTTCTGATTGTGTGTTTTTTATTAGTTTTATTTTCAATATAATGTTTCAGAACTCAGAGTATTATTTATTTTATATCTGATGAAATATTTAAAATATATCAGATATATATATGCTCTGTTATTATGTTGTTATTTTTGTTTATTTTTAATTTTTGTCAAATAGTGTCCTAACCCAAATAGGGGGAGATTTTTGGAACAACCCTATTACTGATTTGGGCTACGATCACAATCTATTGACTAGGATCAAGTTGACCCCAATGTATAGTCAATGGGTCAAGAGTTTAGGCTGTTAGAACTCAAGATATCATTCAGGTTCTACATTCGAAGAACTCCACTCTGAGTTCGACGAACGGCTTGCTCTCGGCATTTGATGAACGACATATTCTCTGCGTTCAACGAATGCCCTGCTCCTGCGTTCGACGAACTTGCTATCTCAGCGGCTCAGCGCCTCAGCTCAGTGGTCGACGAACAGATTCCATCTCAGCGGTCGACGAACAGACTTGTTCTCAGCGGTTGACGAAATAAACTCAGTCCGCGTTTGACGAATATCTTTAGATCGACGAACACAGCTCTGAGATCAGCAAAATTTGTTGAGAACGACAAAAATTTCTCTACAGCAGAATTATTTCAGACAGATTATATTATTCATTCTTTGAACCCAGATCTCTTCAGCAATGACACTTTTATATCAGATAAGTAAGGATAATATATTTCCTTTTATTATTTCAAGATTATAGCCGTTGACATTTCTCGAAAAAGGACATTTCATGGAAAAGGAAAGAGATATATGGCGTGTCAGATTTATGGTTCCCAAATATATTCATTCCTTAATTCAAGGGATTTGATTTTCAAATCTTATCAAAAGAAAAGGGAAGAAAATATACAGTATCACTACACAGCTTTCACGACAAAAAAAAATATACAGAACACATTACAGATTTTCCGTACACAGAAAGAAAAGAAAGAAGAAAGCTACAGGAAGAATAAGAAGAATAAAAGCAGATCATCTTGATCTTCTTCCTCAAGCAGCAATTTCATTTCACTGAGAACATCATCAAATCTACTCACTCAGTCATCTGTTGCAAGATCAGATCTTCAAAAGAGCAACAAAAAATTGAAGAACTTATTCTTCCAGATTAATCAGCTACGGGAAGATCATTTGATTCAAGAAAAAGCTCCAGCTAATCAACTGTCAAACAATTTCATATCAGACAGAGGAGCTTTACAATATCAACATCCACTAGAGTCTTCTCTCAGCATATTGACAGAGAAGAACTTCATAAACTCCTTTCTATCCCCTCTTGTACAGGGTTAAAACTCCCTTCAAAAGTTTACCTCTTGGTGGCAAGACACCTGATCAAAAAATCCTGTTTGGTTTTTGGGCACCTTATCAAAACCTCATTGGTGTTAGGACACCTGATCAAAAATCCTAGTGGATTCTTACAAAGGGTGGTAGAAGAGTAGATGTACCCAGGTTGATTGGGGAACTACTATAGCTCCTTGTGTCCTCTGTAATTGCTTTACTTTTTTGTGCTTGTGCTGTGTTTTATTTTCAGTTTCTTATAAATCACTCTGCTACACATATACATATATATCACTAATTTAATTCCGCTATTAAATTAAGTGAAATCTTTTTAATACTCTATTCACCCCCCCCCCCCCCCCCCCCCCCCTCTAGAGTTAATTTAAGATCTAACCTCACTTTCACCATCACAATCATAAGGAAGGGTTTATTATTTCAAATCCAGTGAAAGCAAGTGAGAAGCATCAACAATGCTTTAAAAGAATTCTGAGAACAGAATTCTCTTCTTCTCCCTCTCTCTCTCTCTTTCTCCTTCTTATTTCCTTCACTTGTATAGTGTTTTAAGAATCCCTCTACATAAGGATTCAGTGGTTCAAGATCTCCTTATCAAAAGAACTGAGTGGTTCAAGATCTCCTTATCAAAAGATGTGAGTGGTTCAAGATCTCCTTATCAAAAGATCTTTGGTTCTAAGAGTCTCCTTATCAAAAGACTAAGGCACAGGTTGTGCAATCCTACCAGGGAGGTAGAAGAGAGGACTACCCACACTTTGGGGATCCTCTATAAAAATCTTGTGTCTTCTGTGTTGTGCATTTTCTGTGCTTTCCCTTTTATAGCTTGCTATTTTCCTGCTTTATATTTATAGCATTTATTATTCTGTGTTGTTTGGTTCAGTGCACAATACCTTAGTATTTTTATTGTATCCATAGTTAGGGTAAAAAATTTAAATCTCTATTCAACCCCTCTAGAGAATTCTCAGAGGCACACTGTGCATAGTTAGATTCATTAGACCTAGTGATTATCAAACAAGTGAGAGGATTGCAATAACTAAGGATCAAGATACTAATAATCCAGATAAACTAACAGAGAAAAACCAACCAATAAGAAGATATATGTAGGCAAGAGTAATGCAGAAAAAGTAACCAACAACTGTCAAAAGGCTAATGCCAAAACTAGAATGATTAGACACTCTGTTGATTTAATATATCTAAATACATTTTATACACATTCTCATCATCAAGATAATAAATTTAAATTTAATAAACCCATTCTCTGCCATCCTAAGTGATATCATGAAAGACCCTTCTACTCTTTCATTGAACCTTACAATGGTACAAGCAAAGGGCGCAAGGTAACCTAGGTTCCTTCTAATGTTTGAGCAAGTTGTGCAGCAGTAGGTAGGATTACTCCTAGGAGAAAATGGATGGGGAAGGAAGAACTATGGTCCAATGAAGACCCAAATCCAACAGGGGAGTGATTTCTACTTTGAATATTCATTTTATCTTCTTTAGCTTATAAAAAGGATAGTATAAATACTACTTTCAATAAAATCATTACTGAGAAAAACCGCAAGAACTTTCTAAGAAAATAGAACTATTCATTCAGAGTTGCGTCGAATAGAATTCGACGCACCGTCTAATTTTAATCAATGCCAGATTTAAGAGCAGTATAACATTATTAATTCAGAGTTGCGTTGAATAGAATTTGACGTACCGTCTAATTCTAATCGACGCCAGCTTCAAGAGCCATCTGAATCAGATAATTCAAATAGCACTCAACGCAACGTCGACTTCATATCGATGGATACGTCGAATAAATAGACGCTCTTCAAATTCAAAGATGTGCTGAGTTTTAATCGACGCAACGTCGACATGACAGCGCGCACAACTTTACATCTAGAAGCTACTTCAACACATTTTGGAGGGTTATCTATTAATCTTGTCGACGGTGCTTCGAATAAAACCCTAAGTAGAGACAAATCAACTTCTTTTAAGAAAGATCAGAGTCGAATTATTTACGCTTTCGTATTCTCTTCTCTTTGCTCTCGTGCTTTTCTTTCTCTCTTTCTCTCATTTTATCTTGTGTTTGCATGTACCTCAAATCGATGGCTCCAGCAAAAGTGAATTCTGGTTTTGATGTGGATGTCAATTCTTTTTGTGCAGCGGACAAAAGCTTTAAAGCCATTCTTGGCATATTCCAAGATGCTGGTTTAACCAAACTGATATCCACAAGATGAAAGATCCTGGATATTGAACTGACTGAGTTTAAAGATAATGTTCAAATTGGAGAGGATGGATCCCTCAAGTGAAAAGTGTCTGAAATAGATATCATCATAACAGAGGAATTACTAAACCATACATATGATCTTCCAACTGGGAGTGACTCAAATGAATTATCAGGGGATGAGATGAAGAAGGCACTAGAGAGTATGAAGTTCAAGAAAGATAAAGCCATCAATCTGAAGAAAATTGACCTTGGAGAAGAGTACAGATTCTTGGCAGATATTGTAGGGAAAGTGTTGTTATGCAAGATTTCAGCACATGATGCTATTCCCAAGAAACAACTTCAGATAATGGGGGCTCTGGTTCTTAAGAAGAAGATAAATTGGGGGAGATGCCTCCTGAAAATGATTGGGCACAACTACTCTAATAAGGAAAATGCATATATGAGAGTTATGAGTCAAGTACTTCTCCACCACTACCCTGCAGTATGCAAATCAAAAGGAGTGTCAATTCCTCCTGGGAACAGGATCAATATTGGGATCTTTTCAAAATGGACAAGGCAGATTCTAAAGCCTGGTCAATCAACACCCTCACCTCCTCCCTCTCCACCTCCTCAAGATTCAGAGAGACATCTACCAGATCCCCCAAGGGATAATATACCTCCTCAAAAATACTCCAGCACCTCCACAGGATGATACTTCAATTGCTGAACAAGCCCCATTCAACCAGGCCAGCTCCTTCATTCCTCCCACAGAACATGAACCTCACATCCCTCTCCAACCATAGCAACAACCATCCATCCTACTTATTGACCATCAACCTGCTCCTCCACCACCACCAGCTCATATCTCTGTAGAAACCTACCAATATCTTTCCCACGTCTACCAAGACCCTCCTGATCTGAATGAGAACCTCAAACCTCCACCTCCACCTTCCTCTACCTTTCATTATACACCCTCAATGGATATTGAACAAGCAATAACAAAGGAAGTAGGGTTGGCTTCCATCACCTTTGTTGACCTAATGGCCACTCAAGCCAGAAGGTTTAATAAAAAGTATTCTTAGATGGAAAGTGAGATACTTGATTCAAGAGTGTCCCTCATAACTCTCAAGGAATTTGTTCCCTCCTCCATGGTTACTAAGGCGTTCTTAACCTCTCTTGTCAGCAATGTTAAGAAGGGGGAGAATATTCAGGAGGAGGAAAGGTCAGTTCCAGAAAAGAATGGCTAGGTGAAGGATAAGGATGTGGAAATTCCTAATACACTTACTGTATTTCAAACAATAAGTCCTACTGCAAATGTTCAGGGGGAGCATCATACAAGTCCTCAAGAAGATCCAGCACAAGATGATGAAGCACTGCCTGCAGTAAATCAGGGGGAGCTACCATCAACTCAGTGGGAGCTCCTTGTAGATGATCTACTACTAGATGAGGTATCAAGAATTGCAAAAGAAGTTGCTCAGGATGTTGAGAAAGAGGCACAATCTCAGGGGTAGCTTCTCAAAGATGATAATGAAGCTGAAAGCAATCTTGAAGAAGATGAAGAACCTCTTGCATTTTCTACAAGGAAGGCAATACCAAAAGTATTTTCAAGGAAAAGGAAAACTCCAGATAAGGAGCATTGAAACTCAGGTATTCTGTCAAATAGATATGGTGAACAATAATTTTACTTGACAATGAATGAAATGGCATGTGTTTTTGTTCTATCATATCATATTTTCTATAAATATCTTGTTTGTATTTGTATTTGTATTTATGTCAAAATTTGTGTAAAATCACTTTAAAACAAACTGAAAAAATTGTTAAGATAAATAAGGGGAGATTGTTGGGAAAAACCCCTTTTGATTTAACTTAACAAATTATCTATAAGTGATTTTACTTCTTAGAGGCACACTGTGCACTTTCAATATTGTTGCATCAAATGAGGCAAAGGTGGTTGTATGGATTAGGAAATTCATCGGCGCTCTTGATGTAGTTCCTAGCATTGCCATAGTTCTCTATTGTGAAAACAATGGTGCAATTGCACAAGCAAAGGAACCTAGATCTCATCAGCGCTCTGAGCACATACTTCGGCGGTTCCATGTTATTTGAGAGATTATCGTTAAAGGAGATGTGAACATTTATAGAGTACCGACTGAAGAAAATATATTGTATCCACTAACAAAGCCTCTTACGCAAAGGAAGCATGATGGTCATGTTAGATCAATGAGTATTAGATACCTGAATGATCATCTTTAGTGGGAGCCTTGTGGATTGTATGTTTGATGGTTGTTTATTCATATGATGAAAGGTAATTTGTACTATGTATTTCTTTTTATATTTACGGAAAGTTCTTTTGTTATGTCAACTTGATTCTATATTTGATATAGTAATTAACATAATAAATGTCCTTAGAATTTTTGCTTCCATAGGAATTCAAGTACGTGACTTGAATATGAGGGCCTATATTTATAAGAATCTTCATTCTTAAATGGTTCTTGGTCAATGTATCGTCTTAGAAATTAGGGCGAGGATGATACATTAAGACTGGTATGTAGTTGACTGATGACTGATTGTCACAGGACATGATATGGGATATGAAGTTATCACATAGGTAATTGTTAGGAACAAGTTGTACTGGATAGACCCACTGTGAGACTAATTTGTGGATTGTAATATAAACCTGTCACAACTAGATCTCAAGTGGCAATGGTGTTTGTGGTTCTTTGACCTGAAGTCACAACATTCATCGAGTGAGGAAGAGCGTACTACTTTGATACCATCCAAAGTCTTCTTTGAGAAAGCTTGATGATAAGGGTGGTTATTGGGTACGTTACAAATCATTTGGGTGTTTGTGTGTGGACAGAAATGGAATTTGTCCTCCTATATAATAGGAGTTACATCCACGGGCCCCTTCATGGAATGGCATTGAGAAATGCATGGTCAAGCTTGGTTGAGTCAATATATGATATTGAGATCACCAATTTCTGTAAGTCCATTCTAGATCAAGAATTAATGTTGAATTATTATGAGGCTGACACGGTCCATGCCTCGAGTTCAATCTAGGTGTAAGGGACAAAGGAACATGGCAACACTGATACATTGGTCACGGACATGCTTCTTTGAGTTATGAACTTTTATTGCTTTGGTATTAATGATGCATTGCTAGATCCCGCTCATTGCTTTTGAGACTTTTGTTGATATGTTCTAGATCATGTGGGAGATTGTTGGAGTTTCTAAGGTGATCCAGAATTACTCAAGTAGTTACTCTCACTTCCAACACGATAGGATCCTATAGGGTCGTACATAAGAGTATTTCAAAAAATAGAGAAAGGATTGTGTTGGCCTTGCTCATATTGGATATGAGTGATAGGACCAAGCTTATGACTATTTAGAGTATAGTTGGTTCGGGAAAATGCTCCTTTGATATTGTGAATATTATATGGAGCATGTCGAAAAATCTTCAAGATGATATTATGAATATCGTCAAGAAGACTTCAAGATGACATTGTGAATGCCGTCGTGATAGATAGCCTATCGTTGGGATCACAAGACGATATTATGAATATCGACTCGAGATCAATGTCGTCGAGAATTTCTTGACGACATAGACTCACAGCTATTTCGTCGAGATGTGTCGACGAGTTTGTCGAGACTGTCTCGACGAATGATCAATGTTGTCAAAACTGTCTTAATGACACACTTTCACTGGTTATTTCATCGAGACTGTCTCGACGAATAATCGACTTCATCGAGATGTCTCAAATATTTCGTCGAGACTGTCTCGACGATTTCGTTGAGACTGTCTCGACGAATGATTAATTTTCTCGAGACCATCTCGATGATTTCGTCGAGACCGTCTCAGAGATTTCGTCGAGACCGTCTCAAAGATTTCTTTGAGACCATCTCAACGATTTTGTCGAGACCGTCTTGACGATTTCGTCAAGATATCTCGACGAATGTGGTCATCCCGACGAAACTGTTTATACTCTATTTGAGTTTGTTCTGCGGATAGTGGAAGCTTTTGTCTGCTTTGCACCCCTGGGTATAAAGAGCCAGAGAAATTAGGTTTTCACACCTCTCTCGACAGAACCAGTACCCATACCCGTGTGAGTCTGAATTGTGCGAAAAGAACCGTAAACCACCTTTGGAGATCAAAGAAGGAATTGTTCATGTCGATCTCGCTGCAGTTCCAGAAGACTGGTCGCTGCCTCTCCTTAGATGGAACTAGCAATCCGTGGACATATAGAGGTCACTCCATCTCTGACCTAGTTCTTGTTCGATAAGTTCTTAGGGTTCTTCAGCACTTGTGTGGACTTCTATAAAGGTGTAGATCTATATCTACACTAACTCCTTCAGACGAGCTTGCAAATCTCGACAGAGCCGCAGGAGCTGGAATATGGCTCGAAATTGGATTTCGATTCAGGGAATATTTTGTGGAGCAATCCAATCAAGTCTCTATTCGATTCAACACATGTAATTTATTTATTGCTTTGATTTATTGATTCATGGTTTGAGAAAGATCCTATTATCTCTCTTTTGGGTTATTCTAGAATATTCTGATGTGCACAAATGATGTATCTACTCCTACGAAAAATCCAACAGATTGTGACTTGCATTTAGGTTAAGCCTAGAATGCGTGCCGTAGAATGACTCCGCGAGATATGTCATTATGTATACGGGACTTGGGTTTTAGGTGTCTTTTAATGATCCTAACGGAAGCCTCATGCTTTAGTTGTGATTGAATGCAAACCTTTACCAAGAGTTTTGATTTAAAGTGTCTTGAACCTCCTTCATTGGTTATGTTTGCGAAGCCTATGTCCTCTTGTAAGGATTAGGTGTGTAGCTTACCTCATGAGTAGCACTTGTATGTGTTAAACGCTTACATGCCTAGGCGAAGCCATACTTATTGGGAAAAACACCCTTGTGATTTATCTTACAAATTATCTTAAAGTGATTTCATAATCTAGGATGTATTGCCCATGTTGTATAGAAAGGGTTAATTGGTCATTAGATGTCCTAAGATATCACACTTACACTAGAGTGTCAAAACCAGTTCAGATTAAGCACAAAAATTCAATTGAGTTAAATTGCGTCAAATAGAATTCGATGCAACTTCGATAAGAAATTGAAGCAACTTTGAATACCAGTAGAAGTAACTTGGAATGAATTCCAAGTCAACGCAACGTCGAGATATACTCAACATAGAATATTGAGTCAGGCAAAGCAATATTAGAAGTCGACGTAATTGCGACTTGAAGTCGATGGAGATGATGAATTTCAAAGTCCAAGTCTTTAACTCGACAGATACGCCGATAAGTACTCGATGCAATGTCGACATATGAGTTCAGTCAGAGCTAAGAAGGATTTCGAAGCTACTTCTATAAGAACTCAGAGGTGCATCAATTAGAAGTGGGATGAATTCGACGCTACGTCGAATACAGACATAAATGGAAAATTTTCTCCTATCTTTTCAGATGCTTTTCTATAAGGCATACAAAGATATAAATCAAATTCTAACGGCTTGTTTATTTCCAAGAAAGGAATGAAGTACTCAAGAGAGACAACAAAGACATTCTTGGAAGATATTCAAATCAGATTGACGGGTTGTGAAACAGAAAGAGAAAAAATACATATTGTCCAATGGATATTTCTTCTGAGGGCAGAATAGAAGAGGAAACAAATAAACGGCACTATTCGACGGGGAATAAATATGCAGAGGAAGGAAGACAAATAGGACTTAGCAATCTAATTAATTATTCTTCTTCTTCCTCAAGTTCTTACACAGAAAAGAAGAGAACATCTCTATACAGGAAATAGAAATAGAGCTACTGGTTCTTCTTCTCTCTTACAGTAGGAAGCCATCAAGTGTATAGAGATTATCAGGATCACAAGCAAAACAACTCTTGCATTCATATATATCTCAAGCAAGACTTAATCTTATACAGATCCTAAAGAACATCAAGTCCAGCATCCTGGGTGATAGCTGAAGAAGGATTCAAACAGAAGAATCCCATTCTTTCTTTCTCTTCTTCGTTTTTCTCATTTCACTTATTGTAACTGAGTAAAGAGTCCTAAGAATCCCTCTCCAAAGGATTCAGTTGGTTCTAAGAGTCTCCTTATCAAAAGACTTAGTATTTCTAAGAGTCTCCTTATTAAAAGACTTAGTTAATGGTTCTGAGAGTCTTCTAATCAAAAGACTCAGCGAGTGGTTCTAAGTGTCTCCTTACCAAAAGTCTCAGTAGTTCTAAGAGTCTCCTTATCAAAATGCTCAAGCACTTATAGTGTATTCCTACCAAGGAGGTAGAAGAGTGGAGTAACCACATTTTGGGGAACCACTATAAAACTTGTCTCTTCTGTGTCTTGCTTATTTATGATGTCCCATTTATTATTTCTGCAATCTGTATTTATTTTATTCTGGATTGGATTTGATGTTTGCATTGTTGTTAGAAGTTTTATTGTGTGTGCATATTTAGGGTAAAAGTTTATATCTATATTCACCCCCCCCCACTTTAGAAAATACTCAGAGGCTACATTATGCACTTTCAATTGGTATCAGAGACAGGTTGATCATAAAAGGCTAACACCTTGATAAAAAGATCTCCTCACTCATATTTTAATATTATAAAATTATTTTTAGAAAATGAGTTCTAAGGACTATGAATCATCAAGACCACCAATGTGTAACATTAATAAGTTTACACTCTAGAAGGCCAGAATAAAATTATGCATTGACTCTATTGATGAAGAAATCTTTAATGTTATAGCTACAGGTCCCCCACTCTGATTCAGAAAAGATGCAAGTGGAAAGGTGACTCAAGAAATAGTTCCTAGAGCATAGTGGTCTAATGCTAAGAAAAAGTTGAAGGCATGTGATGACAAGGCAATGAACATCTTGGTATCCACCATGTCAGATGATATCTTCTAAAAAGTAGCTGACTACAACTTAGCAAAAGAGATCTGGGAATCTCTGTCCAGACTGGTAGAATGCAGCTCTGATGAAAGAAATGACAAGAAGTCCCTTCTCATATCCCAGTATGAGAACTTTCAAAATAAGACTAAAGAGAATGTAGCTGAGATTTATGATAGGGTCAGCCTTATCATTAATGATCTATGAAATTTGGATAATGAGATTTCTCTGACAGAAATCAATGATAAGCTTCTCATGTGCTTCCCAAGCTCATAGGACTTAAGGATCTGGGCCATTAGATAGTTCATATGTTATAAAGAGATCACTACTGATGCTTTGCTTGGAAAGCTCAAATCCTATGAGCTACTACTAAAGAGAAGGGCTAAGATAGAGGCCAAGGAGATAGTCTCTACTCCCAACCAAAGGAGTATTACTCTTAAGGCTACTGAAAGAGAGCCTTCCACTTCTGAAGAAGTGGTGTTCAGTCTCTTAGCCGAAAGGTTTAGAAAATGGGTCAAAACAGAAGACTCAAGAAGAAAGGAGTGGAGCTCAAGCAATCCCAGCTTTGATAAGACCCCAAAGAAGGAAGTGATCTTCTTTGCATACAAGAAAACTGGGCACATAGCTCCTGAGTGTTCAGAAGAGCAAAGAGACTAGAGAAGCAATAACAAGGAGCACTAAAAGAAGAAGTCCTTCAAGAAAAAGTACAAGATGAAGCGAAAGGGTTTCATTGGTGAAACCTAGAGTGACAAAGAATCTGACTCAAGCTCCTCTTCATCAGAGATTGATGAAGAAACTGTTGCTGAAGCTGCCTACCTAATGGCCCTGGAGACCTACTCAGGTGATGAAGAAGACCAGGTAAGTATCTTTGATGATTTATAATTTAATTCAGATGAATTTAAGAACTATTTTAAGGAGTTTTGTAATGATTATCTTATATTTCAACAAGAAATAGAAACAGTTAGGGAAGAGTAAGAAGACCTTAATAAATATGATTTGTATTCTACAAATTATGAATTGAGAAATCAAATTTGTAAAAAGGAAACAGTAATCACTAATCTAATCAATAAAAACTCAAAACTGAAAGAAGAGCTCACAAAGGCAAAAGCATTTGAAGACTCACTCAATGGGAGGAGTCAAAAGCTCAAGGATATTACACAAAATCTCTCTATGAGATTTAAGCGCCTTGGCTTAGGATCAGATCCATTCACCAACACAGAGGTCACAAGCAGACCTGCTGGAAAAGTCCAGTTAAATTTGTTAGACCTAGTAACTTTCAAATAACTGAAATCAGACCAGCAATTAAAGAACTAGACAATAATAGAGTGAATTTCTCACTAGACAACAATCACCATGATAAAATAACTATATTTAATAGAGTGAATCCAAATAATGAGACGATAACTTTAAGCAAAAATAGTTCAGAAAAAATAACATACAACAATCAAAAACTAAAGTCAAAAGTAGAATAATTAGACATTCTGCAGATTTATTTTATTCAGATACATTTTATTCACATTTCTAGCACCAAGATAATAAACCTAGGTTTAATAAACCTATTCTCTATCATCCAAAAGTATATCATGAAAGACCATTCTATTCTTTCATATCATCATAACCTGGGTACCTTTTAATGTTTGAGTTACTTGTGTAGGAAAGGTTAGGATTCTTTCCTTAGAGATATTGAAGGGAAAGAAAGAACTTAATTCTCAATAAGGAACTACAAACATTCAAAGGGAGTGATCTTTTCTCTAAAACCCTTTGATATCTTATAGTTCATAAAAAATAACCTTTTAATGCCAATTTCAAGAAACACCATTGATGGGAAAAATAGCAGAAATTTTTCTCCGAGAAATACAACTGTATATTCAGAGTTGTGTCGAATAGATTTCAATGCACTGTCGAGTTCTACTCGACACCTGAATTGAGAGCCACCTAGAGTAGAGCATTCAAATAGCATTCGAGGCAGCATCGAATTCATATCGACGCATGCATCGACTTAATGTTGCTGTACAAAATTGAAGTCACATCGATTACAAATCGACGTAGCATCGACATGTCAAGCGCGCGCATTTTCACTTCTAGAATCTGCTTCGACATATTTTGGTGTGCTGAATATTAATCCCTGTCAATGTTACTTCAAATTCAACCCTAAGTTGCGACGAATCGTCTTCTTTTAAGCAACTTAGACGTTGAAGCTATTATGCTTTTGAATTTTCTCTCTCTTCCTCTAAAGCTTTCTTGCTCCCGAGCTCTCTCGTTTCTTTGCTCTATTGCTCTCTTTCTTCTACCTTGTTTACTTTGTGCAGGTACAACATAAAAAATGACACCTCCTAAAGTTAATTCAGGATTCAATGTTGATGTTGAATCATTCAATGCTGCCGCTGATAGTTCTAAAGCAATTCTTGGGTTTTTACAAACTACGGGATTGACAAAGCTGATTTCAACAGGGATCAAAGTATACGATGTAGAATTAATCGAATTAAAAGAAACCATCGGTTTTGATAAGGATGGATCTCTACATGGAAAAATCTCTGAAACCGAAATCCATATAACAGAAGAATCGCTGAACATGACATTTGACCTGCCTTTAGGTGAAGATTCAGCAGATCTTTCAACGCATGAAACAAAACAAGCCCTTCAAATTATGCATTACAACAAAGAAAAGGCGATTAACCTAAAGAAGATTGATCCATCTGAAGAATATCGATTCCTAGTTGATATAGTTGGAAAATTTTTACTCTGCAAAATCTCTGCACATGATGCAATCCCAAAGCAACAATTACAAATAATGGGTGTTCTAGTTCTGAATAAAAGAATCAATTGGGTGAAGTGTTTATTAAAGTTAATTGGACACAAGTATTCCCTCAATGAGAATGCATATATGAGGGTCATGAGCCAAGTGCTACTTCACCAATATCCTTCAGTATACACATCAAACAGAGTGCCCTTTTCTCCTGAAAAAGGATCAATATAGGAATCTTCTCAAAATGGACCAGGCAAATTTTGAAGCCTCGTCAATTCCAACCTCTCCTCCTCCATCTCCATCACCTAAACAAACTTCTCAAGCTCCTGAGAATGTCATACCATTAGGCACAAATGATGCTCCAGCTCAAGATTTCCAGTCCAGTTTACCTGATACAACAACAAAGCCTAAACCTCAAATTCTCACCCCACAACAAGAAAAATAACAACAACAATATATTACCCAATCTGTTGAAAATCCCCCAGAAATTCATTTTGCTCCCCTACCACAACAATCATATGTCACCCCTCTTGATGAAGACCTCAAAGTCATCCCTTCTGATCCATTGGAGCAAAGTTATCTCTCATCACATCCTCCAACTATCATATCCACACACCCAGTTGCCACATCTTTTGCCTCTATCTCACCTCCAATTGATGTTAATCAAATAATCTATAAAGCAGTGGAGCTGGCCAATGGGACATTTGCTGATTTGTTGGTGAATAAAGCCAAAAAATACTCTCAGATGGAGTCCGGGCTTCAAGAATCAAAAGAGACACTCCTGGCACTCAAATCTTTTGTGTCCTCCTCAATGGTAACAAAGTCTTTTATTAACCTCCCTTGTCAGTAAGGTTCAGAAGGGGGAGAATATGCATGAGGAGGAGTTGCCTGTTCAAAAAAATGTGGGTGGCCAGGAGAAGGAAAAAGAGACTGTTGAAGTTCTAGATGCTGAAGTTCCTGATCCCATTAGAATTACTATCTTTCAAAAATGAATAATCCAGGGGGAGCTTCCTGCAGTAACTCAAGTGGAGATGCCTTCATCAATCCAAGGGGAGCTTGGGGTGATGTTGGCATCAACCCAGGGGGAGCCTGAAGAAGCTGGTCAACTCTTTGATGAAGTCACAAAGATTGTTAAAGTGGTTGTACAGTCTGCTGAAATGGATGCACAAACTCAGGGGAAGCATCCCAAAGAAGATGAAATTCATCAATAAATCAACAGGAATGTTGAAGAGAAGGATGAGCCTTTGGTCATTGCTTCAAGGAAAGTAACACAAATGTTTTTCTCAAGAAAGAGGAAAACTCTTCCAAAGGAATTGAACAATATAGGTGAACTTTTTATAGAATAACTTGTAAGTAAACATATTTGAAGTTATATTGTAAGACCCCCTTTTTTGCATTCATTCTTGGGTCTTACCGCCCAGAACCGCCATCTTGCAGAGGCACCAACTCACAGGATGGTCACCACCACAATACGCCGATTCTTCCAGGTAATCATCATCATCCAAGCCAACCACGAATCACAGTAAAAGAAGCGTTAAATGAAACAAGTCCACAAAATCACATCGAATATATAAATTTCATGAATACAAATGTCCACGATGAGAAAATACTATAGTATATAAGGCTTATGCACATTACATCAACAGCCTCACTACAAAGTCACTCGTGTATGTAGCTGTTGTTGTAACAATGGGTAGTGGATGCATTGTTTCATCCCATCCTCTGTCCTGTCTCCTGAATGGGGTCCTGCTACTCTGGCATATTGATTCCTAAAATGATGTGGTCCACCGGCCATTAGTCAAAAGACTAAGCCAAATTCCCCATCCCCTCCCCCGGTTATATATATATATATATATATATATATATGCATAAAGCTCCTTTTCTCTAAACATTTTCAGAAGTAAAACCATATGTACAAAAGTATGGCATGAGTATAATACAACAGTTCACACGATTCCAATGATACTATAAAAAACATCAACCATGACAACCATATCAAGAGTATATAAAAGGGAGCAACATCATATAAAAAGATCAGCAATAAAAGTAACCTTAACATATATGCATACACACAAAGCATATAATCTAAGGGATATGGCACTAAGGTAAACTCATCGTAAAGAAGAGCCCATACTAATTTATAAGATGAGGTCTTTGTTTATGCAAGGATGCTATGCCATGTTGTGCATTACAATGATGCAACTCACCCACCCGACTCTGTATGTACAAACCTTTTGTTAGTTCCCTTTATTCGAGTGTGTCAACTCATCTACCCGATTGAGGAAAATAAGGCAGTGGATTGGACTTGTCCACTTCTAGGCTTATGTCACACATCTCCCAGCCTAGACCTTATGTTTGCCCCTAAGAACACACAGGGTATTGACGTACTATCGGGTAAGCACAACCTCTATCCCGCTTTTTGAGTCTCCGCTCAGGTACACCTCATTGAGGTAAACATGGGCAGTGGATCAGGTCCTCCGCTCCTAGGTGAAAGTGCACAGTGTGCCTCTGAGAATCCTCTAGAGGGGGAGGGGGTGAATAGAAATTTAAATATATTTTTATCCTATCAGTGCAGTCAATAAAACTAACTAAGGCATTATGCTCACAAACAATACCACTGCCAGAATAAATATTGCTGGAAATAAAGGGCAGAAAAGATAAATGGATAGCACAGAAAATCACAGCATAGACACAAAGGACTTTATAGAGGTTCCCCAAAATGTGGGTACTCCTCTCTTCTACCACCTGGTAGGAATGCACCACCTGTGCATGAGTCTTTTGATAAGGAGACTCTTAGAACCAAAGATCTTTTGATAAGGAGATCTTGAACCATAGATCTTTTGATAAGGAGATCTTGACACACAGATCTTTTGATAAGGAGATCTTGAACCACTGAATCCTTTGAAAGAGGGATTTTAAAAACTCTTTTATAGTTGAAAAGATGGAGAAAGGAGAAGGAAGTGGTGAGAAGAAGCATTATATTCTCAGAATTCTATTGAAGACTTCTGCTTTAATTTTTCCTTTTGCTGGATCTGCTAATGATTAACCCTTGCTTAAGATGGTGGTGATTTGCAAGGGTTATGAGCTTCAGATCCTTTCAACTTTCTTCTATTTGAAATCTAGCTGCTATAAGATATTGATGAAGAGTAGCCTTCAGTTGTTCTGTTCTGCGAGAACCAGCAGTTCTTATTTTTCTGTCTTATCGGGTTCCAGAAAGAAGAAGAAGAAGAAGAAGAAGGGAGCCCTAATCGACAATCTGCTGAATATATGATGAATGCCTTTTCTATCTTCTCTCTGATATTCTTATTTATTGTCCATGATTTAATTTGAATTCCTTTCCTCTTTTAGAGTGTGCTGAAAAGGTATTGGCCTGGACAATTTCTCATCCATTTCTCATTTGTTCTCGACCCGTTTGCCAACTTTATTGATCCTTTCCAAGAAAGCTGTTCCTGTCTTCTTTACTACTCCTCTCCATTCTAGGCAATAAACAAGTCGTTTTAGAACGGTCTTTAGAGTTATGGACCCTTAGAGAGAGTGCAAAAGGAACAACTAAAAAGGTTTCCTTTTCAGACGGTATTCGATGCTGCATCGACTTCAATCTTTCTTCTTATCGACGCACCTTCGAGTTCATGTAAGAGTATCTTCGAATTCCTTCAAGCTCTGTTTGAACTCTGTTATCGACATTATGTCGATTACTTATCGACGTTGCCGTCGAGTTAAAGGCTTGGCTCTGAACTTCATCATCTGCATCGAATTGCATTCAACGTTGCGTCGACTTCAGATGGCTTCGACAGATTCTTCCTTTTGCGTTGAGTTGAAGTCAAAGCTGCATCGACTTCAAAGACAGCTTCGACTTGCTCCCTTATCTACTTCAATATCCTTTCGACATAGCATCGACTTGATCTTCTTCGACAGAGAGGTTGAGTTGATTGGACTTCTAGTCTAAGTTACGTCGGCATGAAATCAAAGTTACGTTGAATACCATTCGACGTAATTATTAACTCAACTCAGTTTGTGTTTGTCTTGCTCTGGTCTTTACACTCCAAGTTGTGTGTGATAACCTAAGACATATAATAACCATATTACCCTCACTATATAATGGGTAATTAAAACCTAGGAGTGACAATCACTTATAGATAGTTTGTTAAGTTAAATCCAAGTAGTTTTTCCCAACACTAGGCCAGTATGACACCTCCCGGCCTAGACCTTACGTATGCCCCTAAGAACACACATGGTATACGCGTAATACTTGGTTCAACAACCCCTCTAAGTGAAATATCGATCCCTCAGCTTAGAGGACTTGATCAGTCCTTCCTTATAAGACCGAGCCTATCGCACGCAGGACTTAACTCGACCTTCTTAGATAATACCGAGTCTACTGTCTCGCAAGACTGTCTAGTCCATATTGAAGAATATTGAGCCTACCGCTTGTAGGACTATCTAGTCCATCTTAGACAATAATATTGAGCCTACCGCTTGCAAGACTTTCTAGTCCTTCCTAAACAATACTGGGTCTACCGCTCGCAGGACTATCTAGCCCTTCTTAGAGAATACTGAGCCTACCGCTCATAGGACTGAACTCATCCTTCCTTATATAATACCGAGCCTACCGCTCACAGGACTTAACCCATCTTTCCAATATAATACCGAGCCTACCGCTCGCAGGACTTAACTCATCCTTCCTTAAGCAATATCGAGCCTACCACTCGCAGGACTATCTTGTCCTTGTACCATTCTGTCCCAAATTTAGGACGAGGTTTACCTTATCAAATTCTCTTACTTAGACTACTATTGTCTATCGTTTAGTTATACATAGAAGTTTAGGATGAATCTTGGACTTCCCGAGGGCTACCCGGTGAAGGGCTCGCAATGGTACTAGGGAATACAATGGGTTAAAGTCCAAATCCCCCGTTCTAGAATATTTACTCTTATTGTTGGCTACCCATCATTTTATTCCCGCCACCTCTCTAGTTACTCTAGAATCCGAAGTGGGGTTACATTAGACCGGACACACGAGCGTCGATGTTCATTTTAAATTCGAACCCCATCTTTCTTAGTGGCCGAACATGTTTGCGTGTCATCACTCAATACCTACTTAAGGTCCCAACTCATACATCAATCACATTTATACTTCTTGATGGGTCATTGCTCACATCTCTATCATATCATTGTTAATTCCCGAATTGATGGTTTTACTAAAAGCACCTCAATCCCTTTCTTTTAATAAATGTCACTAATGGTTAATCCTGTGAAAAATTTCGAAGACCTTTATGGAGTAAGCAGGAAACATGCAACTTAGAGATTCAAACCAAACAACCAGAAGCAAATGGAGGCAAACAAGTAATCTTTATTGATAGCATAAACTTCATTACAAGATGAGGTATGCTTGGCGAGACATGATTTTGCCAGCACACAAAACCAAAGAGAAAAAAGACAACTTGAAGGAAGATAAATGAGACCGCTTCAGACCGCGCGGTCTCCTTGCCGATCTCTGCAAGCTGCCTAACCGCACAACACTGTCGGTTACAGAACACCACCTCAGACCGCTGAGCTGACCGCACCCTACTTATGAACTCCACTGATTCTCCCGAACTCCAGCAACCCACACTGCAAGCCGCAGACCACCCGAACACTTTCATAGGAAGAGGTGATCGCTGCAGACCGCACTATCAAGGACTATCTTGTCTAATTTTCTACTACAATGACTCCTATTTATAGGCGTGGGACCTGATCTAGTCACCACCCTATGAGATAGGATCACCACCCCCAGACAGCGCGACCAGACCGGTCAACCCGCGCGACCATCAACAGTTCTTTCTGCTTCATTTGGTGAGATCACTGGCTTCACTCCAGACCGCGGGAGATCGCCACTCCCTCAGCCAGATCGCGACTCCACAAGGAGATCGCCAGACCGCCAAGAACCCGCCCACCACCAGTGTTTGCCTAATACCGCAAACACTGTCTGTTCGCCACAAGACCGCGAGCGCCTGTTCGCATACCGGCCTCCTTCTGAGACCGAGAACAGAGGCCTATTCGCATACCAGCCTTCTCGTGAGACCGCGAACAGAGACCGCGCGACTAAGAGCCTTAGTCAGCGAATACCACCAGAAAACCCAGACCAACCTGTGCGGTCACATCAGACCGGCACAGCCTTGAAGAAGGCAGACCGCCATGCGGTCACAGACAGACCACGCAACCTGAAGACGCCAACCTGCTAAGCGGTCACAGACAGACCGCGTGGCCTCACCTTCAGCCGCCTTGGACAGAGAACGGCGGTCACACCAGGAGACCGTGACTAGACTATGACATGTCAGACCGCAGAGCAGATCGCGAGATGTGCGGTCTCACCAGACCGCGCAATCACCCTCCCAAACCGCCAACTCCCAAAACTTCCACTTCAACATTTTCAACACTCCCCCTTGAAGTGGGAAGTGGAAACCAGCCCAAGTAGACTCCTCAGCCGAGTGAACGGCCACTTCGCCAGCACCTTTGTGAAGTTGTCAGAGACATTGTCCTGACTCCTAACATGCTCAACCGAAGGAGACCCCTCCAGCACCTTCTCTCGAATGAAGTGATGCTCGATCTAAATATGCTTGGTCCTCGCGTGACAAACTGGATTGGTCACCAGTTTGAGAGCACTCTCATTGTCACCGCGGAGCAGAGTTGGACCCCGAACCTCCTTATGGACGTCTCCAACAAACCTCCTAAGCCAAATGACTTCCTGAGCTGCCAAGGCCGAAGCCTTGTATTCCTCTTCCGTGGTTGAGACAGACATGGAATCCTGCTTCTTACTGCACCATGATATAGCCGTGGGGCCCGCCATGAAGACGTATCCAGACGTTGACTTCCGATCATCTGAATCTCCCCCATAATCAGCGTCCATGTATCCATGCACCTCGAAGCCCGCATCCCTCCTGTACAGGAGACCCATGTCCGAGGTCGCCTTGACATACTTTAGAATGTTCTTGGCTGCTAGCAGATGAGGCATCTGTGGCTCCGCCATATACCTACTCACCCTGCCAACTGCATACGCAATATCTGGCATGTTAATCGTTAGATAGATCAAGCTCCCAACCAGAGCTCGGAACACCAACGGATCTTGCAGAATCCTTCCCTCATCCTTCCGAAGCTTCATAACCTTCTCCAGTGGTGTGGAAGTGCACTTCCCTTCCTTCATGCCGAACCACTCCACGATCCGCTCCGCATATCCAGCCTGGGACACCAGCACTCCACTCTCCTTCCTCTGCACCTCGAGTCCAAGGAAATGGTGAAGCTCACCCAGATCCTTCATCTCAAACCTGATAGATAGCTCTGCCCGAAGCTGCGCTACTTCCTCCTTCGAATTCCCCGTCACGATCATATCGTCGACGTATAACAGCACGATGACTTGAAGCTCCCCGCTCTTCTTGACGAACAAGCTTGAGTCTGAGTCTGAAGCACCAAATCCACAGAATAAGAGATATTCTGCGATCTTCTCGTACCACCCCCTCGGCGCTTGCTTCAACCCATACAGGGCCTTCTTCAACTTGCAGACATACTCCGGAAAATCTTCAGATACGAAGCCTGGCGGCTGGACCATGAAGATGTCCTTGTCGATCTCATCGTACAAGAAAGCATTCTTGACGTCAAGCTGCCAAATCTCCCATTCACTGAACGCCTCCAAGGCAATGATGAATCAAACTGAAGTCATCTTTGCCACCGGACTGAATGTCTCTTCATAGTCTTCACAGTATTGGTGCAAGGAATCCCCGAGCTACAAGGCGGGCCTTCTATCGCTCGATACTGCCATCAGCATTCTTCTTCAGCTTGAAGACCCACTTGAATATGACAGGAGTGGTGCCCTTGGGCCTGGGCACCAGAGACCAGGTCTCATTCTTCTCGAGAGCTGCCATCTCTTCTTGCATCGCAATGTCCCACTCCTTCAAGCCTTTAGCCTTTTCAATGCTCGACTTCTCCCCGTCAGCCTTGGGAGCATAGCCCCTCTCTTGTTGTCCAGAAGTTGAAGGCCTATTGCCTCCAGTGGTCTTCTTCTTCTTATCCCATTTCTTCTTCTTCCCTGAGAAGAGAACCTTGCCATCTCCCCCAGCCACGGACACCCCCGCCATCTGCCTTGCCAGACTCTCCTCCGACGCAAGCAGATTCTCTAGCTCCAACAGAGACGGCTGATTAGCCTAACCCTGCACCGACATTACAAAGGCCACATATTCCTTCCGCAAGCTGCGGATGATGTGCCTCTTCAGCTTCGCCTCAGAAATTGGCTCATCAGGATCCAGTGCTGAAATCTCAGCGCAGAGGTTCTTCATCTTCAAGAAGAACGTTGAGATAGAAAGTTCTCCCTGAGCCGACTGATGGAATAAAATCGCGCTGCGCAAAATTAGAATATTATACACGTATAATTCGATAAGGCAAGTGTACCTATCGCTTTATATTATAGGATTTAGAAAATCAAGTGTCGTATTTTTCCGGGCTTGTTGAGTACTTCTACTCACAAAGAAGAGCTATTATTTTATCGATCGAAAGTTGGGTTTGTTTTGGAAAAATGATTTGGAGAAAATTAACTACGAAGAAAAATTATGATTAAAAGGATTAGCACTTGGTCTTGAATCCCTTTGGAATAAAATATAATTTTATAAAAGATGAAACCGCAAACTCTTATTGAAATATCTTCGACCGTGGAGGTTCCCAAAATATGGTAGAGCCTCTCTCGAGAGAACTACCACCTAACCTTAGGTTGATCGATTAAGACCACTCGGCCAGTCGAAACCCCCTAAGCTTGCTTTAAGCGGTGAACCCCACTATTGGATTTGACTCCTATCCGAAAGATTTGTGTCACCCTCTCTCGAGGATTGAATACAACTCTTTTTATCTTTGAGTGATCTCCTCGTTTGCATGGATCTCTCGATCACTAGCAAACGAATCTTAGATTGAAAGTAATATTCCGGACATATGAAATCAAAACGAAATAATTCAAAGATAAATCGAAGATAAACAATACGAGAGTTTGCTAATTAGAAAAGTTCAAAACATATTTTATTTCATTCCAAAGTTCATCATGACCAAGTGCTAAAGGAAATTTAGCTACTCATCATAGTGATGGGAATACAAGTAGAAGAGGAAAAAGACATGATTAAGAAAACAACAATACTTGAATTAAAATAGCAATAATTTAAAAACTTACAACTTTAGGAAAAACTAGCTAGAACATCAAAAACAGTAAACTAAAGCTGAAATTAATCTCCAAAATTGAACTCCTTGACTTCTGGAGATTGCTGCCTTTTATAGTTGAAAAATCGGGGAGTCACGCCCTTGGTCACGCCCGTGACCAAGGGCGTGTAAGCTGCGTAATTGCTGTCATGAAAGCCCGGGACGTTAGGGGAAGAGAAACCGCCAAAAATCAATTGCATGGCGGGTCACGGCCTCGGTCACGCCCATGACCAAGGGCGTGTCTTGAACGGGTCTGGAAACGGCGGGAAACGCCGCGATCTGGAGTTACTCTGGCGGTTGCAGAAGAGTCACGGCCTCGGTCACGCCCGTGACCAAGGGCGTGTAAGCTAGAAACGACGGGAGTTGCTGAAATGAATGCATTCCGGGCGAGTCACATCCGTGACTTTGAGGTCACGCCCTCTGTCACGCCCGTGACGGAGGGCGTGTAATTTTAATCTGACGTGGCGGCTGACTTCTTCAACTGGAATATGTGGGGTTGGTTCACGGCCGTGACAATATGTCACGCCCTAGGTCACGTCCATGACCGAGGGTGTGTACTTTGCGATTTTAGCAGAAATACTGCAAATATTCTCCTGATTAGTCTTATGAGCTTGAAATTGCTATTGGCAGCCCAAATTACCGAAAATTACAAAAAGAACATAAATTAGTGATAAATTAACTAAAACTAAATAAAATTAAATTAATTATTAATAAAATATTATATAAAAATAACTATAAATATAGCATTATCAAATACCCTCATACTTACTCGTTTGCTATTCCCGAGAAAACAACTTTTCATAGGAGTAGAAAAATTTAAATACTAGAAAAGAAATTTGAGCCTAAGGAGTCAAAATGCGAAGTCTTGCGCCTAAGCATGTAGAAATCCTAATAGAAAAACCTATTCAGCATAATGATTAGCTTATAATTTTCAAAAATGCGCTATAATATATTGTTATTACTTTTTAATTGAATATCCGGTAAATCCTAAAATGATATTTAAGGAGCGGGTAGCGTGTTTACTAAGATCAATATTACACAAAATCAAAGTTCGGGATACCCTCCAAAGAAATCCATCAATGACGATGGCCATAGGCTTGCCCTTTCACACTCTCGCCACGGCACTAGTTTAACTCATAAGCATGAATCAATAGGACTTAATTAGGTTGAAATGTGGCTTAGGTTCAAGGTGCGGATATCAAAAGATAAACATGAAGAGTTAAGGCACACTTAAAGCAAAAGGAAGAGCTTTGCAAAGATTTGTATGCTAATTAATTTTTACACCCCATATAATTTTGAAATATAAAGGTAGGGGTCAAAAATGTATTCTGCAAATTTTTTTTCTCAATATTTTTTTTATCATTTTTTTCTTCATTTTTTTCCTTTTTTTCTTCTTTTGCAGCAAAATGATAACAAAATAAAATCACCATTTTCACAAATAAAAAAAACACAAGCTAGCAACAAATAAAGCTCTAAATTTCAAGCGTGCACCATAGGTAGGCTATTTGGCTTTGGTGAAAATGAGCGGGGCTTACAAAATAAACGGGGAAAAGCACAAAGTGGCTAGCAACGGTTAAGATTTTATGGCTTGGAATGCAAAGGCTCAAACGAATCAAAGGGTGGCCTAAATCATTTTCATGCTCATGAATCTAACTTATACAAATGTCTTGAGAGTCGCTAGAGGCAAGTTCTAGACATCGAGAAAGAATACCCTTCCGTTCATATTGCGTAATATTTCTCCAGTAAACTTCTACATACTCACTTAAAGCATTTTTGGATTCTACCGGTTTCAAATTAAAAGTAAAACAAAAATATTTTACGCAGTTAGAAAAACATAAATCTAAGTTTATGTTGAATAGTTAATTCGACATGAGATCCTACTAACGCGTGCGCGTAACTAGAACACTGCACGAGTCAACAATTTTACTCCAAAATTCAAAATCTAATGAAGTATATAAAATTTTCTACAACACTATGTAAAAGTAAATCTACTAAGAATTTTGCAAACAAGTAAATATAGAAATATTAAGAAAACTATATTTTTTTTGTAGATTTTTTTTATTTTGTATTTTTGTTTTGGTAAAAATTTTGGGTGTTGCTGTGCAATAAAACCAACGTGAAATACCCTCCCCCCATACTTAAAAGAAAACAGTATCCCCAATGTTTTTAGAAATAAGTACGAGTAAAGGAGAGAAAACTTCCCTGATGAAGAGCAAATCAATACCCAAGCCATCCTGAAGAAAAACATAAAGCAAAACATTTTTTATATTTTTAATATTTTGGCAGGAATAAAAGAGAAATAAAACAAATACAAAGGTGCGGGACAGAAAATAAAAGATACAGACGACCAAAAATAAAAATCTCTAAGCATCATCGTCGTCGTCCTCCTGCTGATAATAAGCACGCAGATCAGCAAATTCTCGCTGCAGATGCTCCATAGAGAAAGCATGGCGCTGCTCGAGGGTATCAAAACTTGTGTCAAAATGAGTGCACATGGACAGCTGCTCTGTCTGAATCTGATCCAAACGGGTGTGGATCCGCCCAAACTGCTGATCGAAATAAGTGGATGAGTCGGGCGCAGGGGGAAAATGCTGCTGCGGCGGCTGTGGAAACTGCGGAGCTGGAGCAACGCCACCGGAATCAGCTTCGAAATCAAGATCGATCGGGTCGCCACCCACTTCGCCAGGAACGGCCTCGTACTCGTGGCCACGCCGACGCATCAAACCAAGGGCCCGGAGGTTTTGGAACGTGATAGGCGCAGGCGTTTGGAGTGGAGCAGTGGGAGGAAGTGCATCCCAAAGGGCCAAACGCTTGGCCAAATAAGTAACAAATGAACCTCCATGTAGCGCACTAAGCCTCCGATTTTTGGCCTGATGCCGAAAAAACATTGCAAGCACCGAACCAAGATTGAGGGGGACTCGTTCGTGCATGCTATATAAATATAATAGGTCTGCGCGGGTCACCACTCCATGGCTATCGCCGCGAGCAGAAAGTGTGAAAGTGAGGAGGTAGTGGAGATAGCGTAAGGCGGGGGAGAGGAGATGACTACCCTTGGATTTTTTAGGCGAATATGGATTGGGGTCATTACTGATTTCTGCCCAAAATCCGTGGAGGTTATAATCGCTAGGGAAATCGAGGGGGAGAGCGGTGTAGGCCTCTGTAAGGGTGAAAGCCTCATCGCAAAAGCCCATGAGAATGTTGAACTGACGCAAAGGAAGGGTTTGCGAAAGTCCGCCCATTCGGAATCCAAGCACATTGTCGGCCCCGGCCCAGTGGAAATCAAACGAGGAGAAAAACTCCACCGTCAGCTCGTAGTACGCCGGCTCCGAAATGGAGAAGAAAGGAGCCCACCCCGGAGTAGTGAGTAAATCTCGCACCACATTGGCCTGCCCGAGGGTGGTGAGAACGTTCCAATCGATGACATGGAAAACTCCAAATTCTTTCCCACGAAGGTGGGTACTCCGGTCTTGATGAGTGGGATGGGAAAAATTGAGCATGGCCTCCGCATCAAAAGGGTCATCGGGGAGGGAAGAGGAAGACTCGCCAATGGCATGATTGCGGCGGCGGGCGGACATTTGGAAAGATGAAAGGAAGAAATCGGCCAAAGAAGAGAGAAAAGAAGTGAGAGATGTTGGAAAGGGTGTGGATAAAAGAGAGGGGGGGGGGGGCACTTAAATAGGGAAAAATTCAAGTGTCACGCCCTCGGTCACGCCCGTGACCGAGGGCGTGTAAGGTGCGACACGTGAAAAGATGGCGTGAGGGAGGAATCCGAGGCTGGACCGGTCAAAAAGCGGAATTTTGTCAGGTCACGCCCTCGGTCACGCCCGTGACCAAGGGCGTGTAAATGGCGAAATCAAAGAGGGCAGGGAATCCAATGTTCGCCGGTCAAAAATTGGTTCCCGAGGTGTCAGCGCTCAGGGTCATGCCCGTGACCATGGGCGTGACTTTGGATGTCACGGGCGTGACAGTCAAAGGGAATCTTAGACCGGGTCTGGTGGAGGAGTTATGCCAGCTGGATGAGTCACGGCCGTGACCTTCAAATGTCACGGGCGTGACTCAAGTTGTCACGGGCGTGACATGTCCAGTTGAGCCTGTGACTGCTGGGTTGGGCGAAAATGGTCTTCCGTTAATGTCACGCCCGTGACAAAGGTTGGTCATGCCTGTGACTATTGCGGAAGACGGAATGGAGTGCTACTCGTCGAGAGATTCGCCAGGAAAATGAAGCGTGATGCGCCACGCCCTGGGCACGGCCGTGACTGAGGCCGTGACCAAGACTTTTTTTTTCAGAATTTTTTTTTTGGTTTGGTTTTGTAATTTTTTTTTTTTATCTTTTTGAAAAGAAAACAAAATAAAATCAAAATCAAGGTAATAAAATAAAAGAAAAATACTAAAAATAAAGTACCGACTTGGAGAGCGGGGTTTCATGCGTAAGTGCGAGTGATCGTTATCTCGCAAATCTCTTCCAAACCTGCAAAATTGTTAGTAATAAAAAAAAATAACATGATTTTTTTTGGTTTTTTTTTAATAAGAAAACAAAAACAAAAACTCTTATATATATATATATATATATATTTTGAAAACAACTAAAATTTTTTTTGTTGATAAAAAAAAATGAAAAACAATAACACTTTTTTTGGGGGTTTTTTTTTTCATATATATATATATAAATATATTTTTGTGAGTCGTTTTTATATTTTTATATGTTTTTTGTGAATTTAAATTTCTTTTTTTCAAGAAAAAAGAACATAAACAAAAATATTAAAATAAAATCCTCTCTTTTTTAGGCACATTTTTTAAGAGAGCGAAAAAAAATAAAAAAAACATGGGTTGCCTCCCAAGAGCGCTTTGGTTACGGTTGTTGAGCTCGACCATGGTGGCACGCCGATTTATTTGTTCGGAAGGAGAATTTCCTCCCGGTGCTCATGAAAATTATCGTCGGTGAAATATAATTTTAACCGATGCCCATTCACTTTAAATTCACCTTTTTCGGGATGCATTATTGAAACAGTCCCGTAGGGCCAAACCTCTTTGACGATAAAGGGGCCAGACCAACGGGACTTAAGTTTTCCCGGAAAAAGACGTAAGCGCGAGTTATAGAGGAGAACTTGGTCTCCCGGTCAAAAAGTTTTAGGATGCCTAAGTTTCTTATCATGATAAAATTTAGTGCGCTCCTTGTATAATTTATTACTTTCATAGGCAAATGAGCGCCACTCATCGAGCTCGTTAAGTTGGAACTTGCGGAGATCAGAGGAAATATTGTTATCTAGATTAAGAAATTTAAGCGCCCAAAAGGCGCGATGCTCAAGTTCGACCGGTAAATGACATGCTTTTCCATAGACCAATCGATACGACGTACAACCGATGGAGGTCTTGTACGCGGTCCGATAGGCCCATAAAGCATCATCGAGTTTATGCGACCAATCTTTCCTATTGGTGGAAACCATTTTTTCTAAAATTCGTTTTAATTCACGGTTAACCACTTCTGCTTGGTCACTTGTTTGAGGGTGATAGGGGATTGACATCCTATGTGTAATGCCATATTTAGATAAAACTTTAGTAAATTGGGCGTTACAAAAATGAGTTCCCTTATCGCTAATTATCGCCCGCGGTGCTCCAAATCGCGAAAAGAGTTTTTTGAGAAATTGGGTTACGACTCGGGCATCATTGGTGGGAAGGGCTTGCGCTTCCGCCCACCTAGACATGTAATCGACCGCTACCAAAATATATCGATTTCCAAAAGAAACTGGTAGCGGGCCGACAAAATCGATCCCCCATAAATCAAAAACATCAATTTCTAAAATAGATTTTAAAGGCATTTCATCAAGACGGGAGATATTACCTGAGCGTGGCATTGTTCACAATGACTTACATGTGCGTGAGCGTCTTTGAAGATGCTCGGCCAATAGAAGCCCGCTTCAAGTACCTTCCTCGCCGTCCGATTTGCTTTATAATGCCCACCGGCGGGTCCCTCGTGGCAATGCTTCAAAATTTGAGCGCCCTCCTCATGAGATACACACCTCCGCACCACATGGTTCGCACAAACTCGAAAAAGGAATGGATCCTCCTAAAAATAATTTTTCAAATCGGAAAAGAATTTCTTCTTTTCTTGATAGGAAAAATCTTTTGGGAGAAATCTTGCAACAAGGTAGTTTGCGAAATCGGCGAACCAAGGGGTGGGGGGATCTATTACCTTATTAATAACGAGGAGGTGTTCCTTGGGAAAAATATCATTAATTTCTTCCTCTATAAGCTTCTCCGAATTGGGATTCTCCAACCGAGAAAGATGATCCGCCGCCAAATTTTCCGCTCCCCTTTTGTCCCGGATCTCCAAATCAAATTCTTGTAAAAGTAAGATCCACCTAATCAACCTTGGCTTGGCATCAGTTTTTGTTAGCAAATAACGTAAAGCCGAGTGATCAGTAAAAACAATTACTTTAGATAAAGTAAGATAAGAGCGAAATTTATCAAAAGCGAAAATCACGGCTAAAAGATCTTTCTCGGTTGTTGTGTAATTTTCTTGTGCGTCGGTAAGTGTCTTGCTCGCATAATAAATAGGATGAAAATTTTTATTTATGCGTTGTCCTAGGACTGCACCAACGGCAAAACAACTAGCGTCGCACATAATCTCAAAAGAAAGATCCCAATTGGGAGCTATCATAATGGGAGCGTTTATTAATTTTTCATTAATAATAGAAAAAGAATGCAAACAATTTTCATCAAAAATAAAAGGTGCATCTTTTTCTAATAAGTGAGTGAGGGGCTTAGTTATTTTAGAAAAATCTTTTATAAACCGGCGATAGAAACCGGCATGCCCAAGAAAACTACGTACGGCCTTAACATTTGAAGGGGGAGGTAATTTTTCTATAGTTTCAATTTTAGCTTTATCTACCTCTAGACCCTTACTAGATATTTTATGGCCCAAAACTAAACCTTCCGGTACCATAAAATGGCACTTCTCCCAATTTCACACTAAATTTGTGTCCTCACATCTTTGGAGAACGCGGGAAAGGTTACTCAAACATAAATCAAATGAATCTCCGAAAACGGAGAAATCATCCATAAAAACTTCCATAATATCCTCCACTAGCTAGTAAAAAATTGCTAGCATACATCTTTGGAATGTAGCCGGCGCATTGCATAACCCAAATGGCATCTTACGATAGGCGAAGGTGCCAAACGGACAAGTGAAGGTTGTTTTCTCTTTGTCCTCGGGAGCAATTGGGGTTTGAAAATACCCCGAGAGACCGTCAAGAAAACAATAAAATGAGTGTCCGGATAATCATTCAAGGATTTGGTCGATGAACGGTAAAGGAAAATGATCCTTACAGGTCGCATCATTTAATTTGCGATAATCAATACAAACCCGCCATCCGGTAACGGTTCTAGTTGGGATTAATTCATTTTTATCTTTTGGCACTACCGTTAATCCTCCTTTCTTTGGCACCACTTGGACCGGACTAACCCAAGAGCTATCCGAAATCGGATAGATGATGCCCGCATCTAATAATTTTATTACCTCCGCCTTAACCGCCTCCTTCATATTAGGATTTAGGCGGCGTTGAGGTTGAATAGATTTACGTGAGTTTTCTTTTAATAAAATTTTATGCGTACAAAAGGAGGGATTAATCCCTTTTAAATCCGTGATTTTCCACGCAATTGCGCGACAATGAAGTTTTAAAACATTTAATAATTTTAATTTTTCTTCATCGGACAGAAACGCCGACACAATTACGGGAAGCTTAGAATCCTCCGCTAGAAATAAATATTCTAAATGTTTAGGCAATTGTTTTAATTCTACTATGGGAGGTTCCTCATAAGAAGTTTTTAATCGATCACTACATAATTATAAAATTTCAAAAAATAGGTTCGTGAGTGATCGTGCCGTCAATAAATTCATGAGAAATAAGATAGAGACTTTCAAATTCTTCATCATAAAAAGATGACGGTGAAATATATTCAGAAAATAAAATGGAGTCTTCATCAGGTGAAGCCTCCAAGAAGAAACAAGAGTCGTCATTTGAGAGCGTATTTTTCATAGAAAAATTAATAGTAAAGATAACTTCTTCATCTCTGACTCTAAGGAGAAGTTTACCGTTACTAACATCAATTATGGCGCGCGAGGTGGCAAGGAATGGGCGACCGAGAATGAGTGGTACCTCGGTGTCCTCTTCTATGTCAAGGATGACAAAATCTACCGAGAAGATAAATTTATCAACCTTGACAAGCACATCCTCGATAATACCCATTGGGTATTTTATGGAACGATCCGCCAATTGGATGCTCATTCTCGTGGGATTAGGTTCTCCTAAACCCAATTTTTGGAAAAGAGAATAAGGCATCAAATTTATAGAGGCGCCTAGATCGGCCAACGCATGTTTTACTAGGAAATCGCCAAATAAAGATGGAATTGAGAAACTACCCGGATCGGTTAATTTCTTAGGCAATTTATTAAGTAAAACTGCCGAGCATTCCTCGTTCAATTGAACAGTAGAAATATCCTCAAGTTTCTTTTTATTAGACAAAAGATCCTTGAGGTACTTAGCATACTTCAGCATTTGTGCGATAGCTTCGCAAAACGGTAGATTAATTTGAATTTGTTTAAACATATCTAAAAATTTACCGTAATGCTCATCCATTCGATCTTTTTTTAATTTAGACGGATAGGGAAGTGGTGGTTGAAATTCCTTAATTGTATTCAGCGTTGGAACTTGAGGAGGAGGAGAAGATGAAGAAATTGTTACCTCTGGTTCAACCAATTGTGAAGGGGTAGTTACCTCCTTCCCGCTCCGTAGCGTGATAGCCTTTGCTTGCTCCTTTGGGTTGGGCTCTGTAGTGCCTGGAAGTGCTCCCTGCTGGCGATCGGAGAGCATCTTCGCGATTTGCCCAATTTGATTCTCCAAATTGCGAACAGATTCAGTAAGATTCCGGATATTGGCATCGTTATTTGCTGCATATTTGGTGAAAACCTCCTCAAGAGAGGGAGATTTTGGAGCTTGTGGTGGAGGAAAACCAGGTGGAATTGTGATTGGGGGTTGTGCCGCATTCCCTGGATTACTCCAAGAGAAATTTGGGTGGTTACGGAAACCCGGGTGATTTGTGTTACCATAATGAGTGTTACCCGAATTAAAGTTTGGCCCATTCGGATTACCCATGTAATCCACATGTTTGGCAATGGTGGAGGGGGATCCCCAGGTAGGTGTAGAAGAGGAAGCAGTCATCTCTTCTATTTTTCTATTTAAAAGCTCAACCTGGACAGATAAATTTGAAATTGTATCAACTTCATACAGCCCGACCGGTTTATTTGAGCGCGACCGAGGTGTACTCCATTGATACGTATTCATGGCCATACTCTCTAAAAGCTCTTGCGCTCCTGCCGGTGTTTTGTTATTCAAGGTATCACCGGCGGCGGCATCAATCATTTGACGCATTTGAGAATTTAGGCCGTTATAGAATGTCTGAATTTGCAACCAATCGGGGATTGCATGATGGGGGCATCGCCGCAAATATTCCTTAAATTGCTCCCAAGTATCATAAAGCATTTCCGTTTCAACTTGGGAGAAAGAAATGATATCCTTACGCAATTGAGCCGATTTAGCGGGCGGAAAATATTTTGTGAGAAATTGTTCCGTCATTTGGGCCCATGTGGTGATAGATCCTCTTGGAAGAGAACTGAGCCACTGCTTAGCTTTATTGCGCAAGGAGAAAGGAAAAAAGCCGAAGCCTTATTGCGTCATCGGATACCCCATCAATTTTGAAAGTATCGCATATTTCTAGAAAACTAAAAATATGCGCGTTGGGATCCTCATCTTGAAGCCCATCAAATTGTACATATTGTTGTACCATTTGAATGATGCACGACTTTAATTCAAAATTATTGTTCGCTATAGCAGGTCGAACAATACTAGAAGTGGTATCCTCCAGATTAGGCCGGGCATTATAGGACATAGTCCGTTGCGCGACCTCATCCAGATTTGGATCACCCATATTAGAAGAGGTAGAAAAGGAGGGGGAAGAAGAAGAAGAAGAAGAAGATGAAGAAGAAAGAGTATTCGGAAAGGAAGTGTCACCTACGGATTCCTCAATCGGATCTTGAGAACTTGGTCGTTGGAATCTTAAGCGTCGCTGAATGGTTTGCTCGATTTCCGGTTCCAATTCAAGAAGATCGGACGGATTCCTTCGGGTCATACACCAAAAGGAAAAACATAGAGAAGAGAGAAAGAAGAAAAAAAATGATAAAATTAATAGAACTAAGCTTTCAAAATATCAACAATAGGATCCCCGACAATGACGCCAAAAATTGATGGAATAAAATCGCGCTGCGCAAAATTAGAATATTATCCACGTATAATTCGATAAGGCAAGTGTACCTATCGCTTTATAGTATAGGATTTAGAAAATCAAGTGTCGTATTTTTCCGGGCTTGTTGAGTACTTCTACTCCCAAATAAGAGCTATTATTTTATCGATCGAAAGTTGGGTTTGTTTTGGAAAAACGATTTGGAGAAAATTAACTACGAAGAAAAATTATGATTAAAAGGATTAGCACTTGGTCTTGAATCCCATTGGAATAAAATATAATTTTATAAAAGATGAAACCGCAAACTCTTATTGAAATATCTTCGACCATGGAGGTTCCCAAAATACGGTAGAGCCTCTCTCGAGAGAACTACCACCTACCCTTAGGTTGATCGATTAAGACCCCTCGGCCAGTCGAAACCCCCTAAGCTTGCTTTAAGCGGTGAACCCCACTATTGGATTTGACTCCAATCCGAAAGATTTGTGTCACCCTCTCTCGAGGATTGAATACAACTCTTTTTATCTTTGAGTGATCTCCTCGTTCGCATGGATCTCTCGATCACTAGCAAACGAATCTTAGATTGAAAGTCATATTCCGGACATATGAAATCAAAACGAAATAATTCAAAGATAAATCGAAGATAAACAATACGAGAGTTTGCTAATTAAAAAAATTCAAAACATATTTTATTTCATTCCAAAGTTCATCATGACCAAGTGCTAAAGGAAATTTAGCTACTAATCATAGTGATGGGAATACAAGTAGAAGAGGAAAAAGACATGATTAAGAAAACAACAATACTTGAATTAAAATAGCAATAATTTAAAAACTTACAACTTTAGGAAAAACTAGCTAGAACATCAAAAACAGTAAACTAAAGCTGAAATTAATCTCCAAAATTGAACTCCTTGACTTCTGGAGATAGCTGCCTTTTATAGTTGAAAAATCGGGGAGTCACGCCCTTGGTCATGCCCGCGACCAAGGGCGTGTAAGCTGTGTAATTGCTGTCATGAAAGCCCGGGACGTTAGGGGAAGAGAAACCGCCAAAAATCAATTGCATGGCGGGTCACGGCCTCGGTCACGCCCGTGACCAAGGGCGTGTCTTGAACGGGTCTAGAAATGGCGAGAAACGCCGCGATCTGGAGTTACTCTGGCGGTTGCAGAAGAGTCACGGCCTCGGTCACGCCCGTGACCGAGGGTGTGTAAGCTAGAAACGGCGGGAGTTGATTGCTGGCTGAAATGTATGCATTGCGGGCGAGTCACGTCCGTGACTTTGAGGTCACGCCCTCTGTCACGCCCGTGACGGAGGGAGTGTAATTTTAATCTTACGTGGCGGCTGACTTCTTCAACTGGAATACGCGGGGCTGGTTCACGGACGTGACAATATGTCACGCCCTAGGTCACGCCCGTGACCGAGGGCATGTACTTTGCGATTTCGGCAGAAATACTCCAAATATTCTCCTGATTAGACTTATGAGCTTGAAATTGCAATTGGCAGCCCAAATTACCTTAAAATACAAAAAGAAGATAAATTAGTGATAAATTAACTAAAACTAAATAAAATTAAATTAATTATTAATAAAATATTATATAAAAATAACTACAAATATAGCATTATCACCGACCTTTCCAGCTCATTCTCCAGAAACTGTAGCCTCATTATATTCTTCTTGTTAAACAGCCCATCCAGGGCTCTCCAGATCTTCGCAGCTGATGCACACCCCAAAATGTGATCAAACAAATCAGGTGATATTTCCCTCTTCAGAGCGAACTCTGCTTTGGCATTGAGCCGCCTCCAGTTCCTCACCTCATGATGGTTATCTCCAAACAGAAAAAGTTCCTCCGTGCTCTCTCCTCCAACCACCTCCCAGAGGTCCTGACCCAGGAGATAACTTTGCATACATGACATCCACTTCTTGAAGTTAGTCGATGTAAGCATCTCAATTCCAAGACATCTTGCAAAACCACCTTCCATGGCTCTACCACTGGTTCCTTCTTCACAAAGGTGATGGCTACTCTAAGTTGCTCACTGCTCTAACCACTCCAACCTACCTCTGATACCATGTGAAAAATTTCGAAGACCTTTATGGAGTGAGCAGGAAACGTGCAACTTAGAGATTCAAGCCAAACAACCAGAAGCAAATGGAGGCAAACAAGTAATCTTTATTGATAGCATAAACTTCATTACAAGATGAGGTATGCTTGGCAAGACATGATTTCGCCAGCACACAAAACCAAAGAGAAAAAAGACAACTTGAAGGAAGATAAATGAGACCGCTTCAGACCGTGCGGTCTCCATGGCGATCTCTGCAAGCTGCCTAACCGCACAACACTGCCAGTTACAGAACACCACCTTAGACCGCTGAGCTGACCGCACCCTACTTACGAACTCCACTGATTCTCCCAAACTCCAGTAACCTACACTGCAAGCCGCAGACTGCCCGAACACTTTCAGAGGAAGAGGTTATCGCTGCAGACCGCACTATCTGCAGAAGCTGCACAAGAAAAGTTTAATCAGCAGACCGCCCGATCACAATAATACAGACCGCAAGAATTAGGATAAACTCAGCTTACACTTGGTGTGTCTTATTTACTGCTACAGTGACTCCTATTTATAGGTGTGGGACCTGATCCAGTCACCACCCTATGAGATAGGTTCACCACCCCCAGACTGCACGACCAGACCGGTCAACCCGCGCGATCAGCAATAGTTCTTTCTGCTTCATTTGATGAGCTCGCCGGCTTCACTCCAGACCGTGGGAGATCGCCACTCCCTCAGCCAGATCGCGACTCCACAAGGAGATCGCCAAACCGCCAAGAAGCCGCCCACCACCAGTGTTTGCCTGAGACCGCAAACACTATCTGTTCGCCACAAGACCGCGAGCACCTGTTCGCATACCGGCCTCCTTCTAAGACCGAGAACAAAGACCTATTCGCATACCAGCCTTCTCCTGAGACCGCGAACAGAGACCGCGCGACTAAGATCCTTAGTCAGCGAATACCACCGGAAAACCCAGACCAACCTGTGCGGTTACATCAGACTGGCACAGCCTTGAAGAAGGCAGCCCGCCACGCGGTCACAGACAGACCATGCAACCTGAAGACGCTAACCCGCCACGCGGTCACAGACAGACCGCATGGCCTCACCTTCAGTCGCCTTGGACAGAGAATGGCGGTCATGCCAGGTGACTGCGGCTAGACTAAGACAAGTAAAACCGCAGAGCAGATTGCCAGACGTGCGGTCTCACTAGACCGCGTGATCATCCTCCCAGACCGCCAACTCCCAAAACTTCCACTTCAACATTTTCAACAAATCCTTTAATCCATCTATGCCTTCATAATGATCAAGGAGTTAATAGTTCTATGCGTGATGGACAGGAGTGGTCTAAATCACATAATTCAGTTTTTACTATTCACAGTCCGGTTTGCCTTTAAGTGAAACTGCATGTCCTACCTGGTTGACTATATGATTACTAACTAAGTATGAGACCATTTTCGCTCCACAGATTCATATTAATGTCAAGGGTCTATGTACAAATTTCTATGATATTCCAGCAATAACAATTCAAGGAACTAATTTCTCAAATTATGTGTCCAAATGCTACTTTGTGAAGGAAGTATGAAGTTTACTCAGAGATTAATTCTAATAAAATTTTCATAACTTCATATTGATATTAAAATACCATATACAAAACTTCATAACAATCCAGTATCAGTAATTCAGGGAATTAGTTTCTCAAGTTATAAGTCCAAATGATATTTTGTGAAGGAAGTATGAAGTTTACTCAGAGATTAATTCTAATAAAATTTCCATAACTTCATACTGATATTAAAAGACCATATACAAAATTTCATAACAATCCAGCATCAGTAATTCAGGGAACTAGTTTCTCAAGTTATAAGTCCAAATGCTACTTAGTGAAGGAAGTATGAAGTTTACTCAGAGATTAATTCTAATAAAATTTCCATAACTTCATAATGATATTAAAAGTTCATATACAAAATTTCATAAAAATCCAGCATCAGTAATTCAGGGAATTAGTTTCTCAAGTTATAAGTCCAAATGCTACTTTGTGAAGGAAGTGTTAGGTTTACCCAAAGATTAAATCTAATAAAATTTCCATAGCTTCATACTGATATTAAAAGACCATATACAAAATTTCATAATAATCCAGCATCAGTAATTCAGGGAATTAATTTCTCAAGTTATAAGTCCAAAATTTACTTTGTGAAGGAAGTGTGTTATTTACTCGATGATTAATTATAACAAAATTACTGGAGCTTCCTATTGATATAAAAGGTCTATATACAAAATTCTAAGACAATTCAGAAAGCTTTGACCCTATAATTACTCACTTAGGGTCTTTGTGACCAAATCATATGAAATATAGCTTCCTAGAGAAATCAACCCAAAGGTTGATGATTTTCTCTATAGAGTAGTGTCCTATGTTCTAAGTGCATGTTTTAAATTTCATGAGAGTTGACCAAGGGGGTTTTCCTGAATTCTCAAAACATGGTTTATTTATCCCCTTAATGAACATATTAAAGGTGGTCCCACTATGTTTCATCTTTGACATAGATTTGCTTACATGCAAAGGTCTAAAGGGACTAAGATTTTAACCAGAGGCTATTATACACATAACCAACCTCCCAAAAAAGATTTGGAGTGATTTGAGTCAAAATAACCTATAACAAACACCATGCATGATTTATTAAATTTCTACAAAAACTTTAGAAAAATGTGCCCCCAAAAATTCTGATTTTTGGGCACATAGTAGATCTAGGGTGCATAAACCCATGGTCCAATTTTCAACCTAATATACTATATCATCTAAAAGGTATTCGCCATTTAAGCTTTGTCCTTCTTTAGGACCAATATTACCAAATCTACCCTACAAAGAGCTGTAGGGCACCAAATGGTGTGATTTTACTTCCCACAGATAGTAGACTAAAATACCTACAAAAGCTATCTCATCCTACTTTTCATTTTATGGCCTCTAAGGGCCTCAAAATTTGAGTGCAGGTGGTCTATTTTACTAAGGTAAAAATAACATTTAGTGTGACTTAAATAAAGGTTCTTCTATGGTTCATTTAAACATAGATATACTCATATGCAAGGATCCAATTGAGCCAAAAAATTTTGCCAGAGACTAACATACACATAGCCAACCTCCCAAAGGAGATTTGGAGTGATTTGAGTCCATATAACCCAATAATCATGGCATGCATGATTAATTAAATTTTTTCTAAAACCTTAGAAAAATGTACTCCAAAAATCCAAAATTTTTGGTAAAGTGATGTGTTATACCATAACAAAAGTGTGGCTAAAATTCCAGAGACTAAAACCAAGCCAAAAGAGCTAGGTCCACAAAATACCCATTTGGGCTATACGCACACCACCCTTCAACCATGCCAAGACATGCAAGCAGGTTAGCCCAACATGCAGTTGTCCAAATGACCTTATATTTTTACCATGGACTATATTTGGCCTGTTCTACCATCCAAAGAAAATTTGAGTGAATTTGGATCTATATAACCCTAGATTTAGGCCATTCAAGAAAACTGAAATGTTGAATAAAGCCTTAGAAAAATTATTTCCAAAAATCCCCAATTTTTGGCAGGGGCTAATTTATGGCATGTCTCATGCATGCCCCAAATTTCAAGTCATTTAGAGTTATATATCTCCCTAAATAAATTTCTAAAGTTCTAAGGACTCATATGTACATGCCTCACCAAAATAGATGTCGAGGGATCTACAGAGCTCCAAATTGAGTGATTAAAAGCTTATTAGGAAGGTAAGACCATAAGCTACAAATTTTATGTTGACCGCATAAGCTATATTTGTAATTTAGTAGTTCAATGATCTGTTTTAAAATATTGTCTAGGATGTAAAAATTATTTAAAAGAAAATCCTATTCCTAATGTTATTTGGCCTGCGGCTATCAGATCCTCCGGATCGGACGGCTGCCCGTCATCTTCCTCCTTCATCCTATGGCCTAGATAAGCCGCTCTTGGGGGCTTTTTCATGCTTAATCCCGGCCGATTGAGGAGGTTTCTGGAGAAAACGTCGACACCACCACCTGCGGCCGAGGGTTGGCCGTCGATTGCCGGATGATTGGAGGTTGGAGGTGGCCTATGCGCAAAATGGCTGGCGAGACATTAATGAGCTAACAAGCTTGAAATTGAACATGGTCAAATCACCATTTCTCAACAAAATTTGAAATAGAAGAGATGGGGATCTAACACTAGGGGAGGAAGGAGGGAATTCATGCCTTATCTGAGCTGAATGGTGGTAATTCCTTGATGGCCATGGCCAGAATTCAAGCTCCACTTCCTTGTTTGATCTTCATCCTCAGTGCTTTACCCCTTCTGAAATCATGGGGCTTCATCTCGTTAGCACATTATGAAGCTAATGGGGGGGGGGGGGGGGGGGGGGGGGGTCTGAACTGGGCCGGGGAGGCAATATCTGAGGTTGCCATTGTTGGCGATTTCACCCAAGTTGGGCCTCCCTATCCAGCCATCCACAGGGCTCCAGGTGGGCATGAAAGCTGCAAGATTTTGATACATGAGCTCGGCTACAGGCATGAGGAGGTGAATTAATCACAATTGTGGTCTTACCCAGGAAATGTCATTAAGGTGGCCCGCCCCTTCCTAAAATTCACCATCTAACCAACTACTGCATCATCAATCCCAATTGGGATTGTTTGGGTGGGATGAGAGAAGACCAGGATTCATGGAATGGACACCATGTGGAGCTTAATCCATGAATTCATGGTTTGCCGATGTGGATTTTAGGAAAGATTCCAATTCTACCCTTAGGCATACCTTTCTTTTTCAATTTCTAATTTCACACCAGTCCAAGGGAATTGTGGGCTTGTTAATGGGCTCTTGGGTTGGGTTAAGTCCAATTGGTTTGGGCTCACTTGACCCAAATAGGCCAATTTGAGATTTTTTAGTTTGGGCTTGACCCAAGCTCACCCCAAACAATATGGATGACCCACCTTGGTGTCTTAGACCCTATGGACCTATTCCAAGGGGAATTAGGTCATGGTGGAGTCATTCGGGGCTTATTTGCACATAATTACTTATATGGGTAATTTGGGCATTTTTGTGATTTTGCCCTAATCCTCCAAAATTAAATGTACACCTTGGTTCATTTAGGCCTCATATACTCCCATTAGGGTTTAGGAAGGGTTTTCTTAGGTCAATTTGGCCAATTGAGGGACAATTGAACCATATAGGGCAAAATTGTAATTTGGGGCAATTTGGTAATTTTGCCTAATTTCCCAAAATGTTCTCAAGGGTTAATGTGGTCCCATTAAACTCCCTTAGTGATCTTGGAGTGTTAGGGGTTATCAATTTTGACCACTCATGAACAATTGAATGTCCAATTGAGGGAAACAGTTCATTTAGGTCAAATTGGAGCTTTTTGGTAATTGGCTCAATTTCCCAAAATTATCCAATTCGAATAGGTCCATTTTGTCTCATTAGTATACTCTAGTGTTTAGTAAGGTTGTGGGATGGTCAATTTCATTTTGAAGTTTAAATATCAAGCCTTAAGCCTTGGAGCCAAGTTTGGCTATTTGCACACCAAAGTGATCTTCACCCATTCAACTTGGTTTTAGGGCCATTTTGGTCTCTTAGAGCAATGCCATGACAAGCAAAATGCATCTTAGGGGTCTAGTTGTTCTAGGGATGTTACAAATCCAAATAAACGAAGAAACAATTTCGTCCCCAAAATTTAAGTTAGGGCTACGAGGTTAGAGGTCAAACATACTTGCTAGGTAAAAAAAATCTAGCCTCGTCTTCCGAGATTATAATAGGCTTACAACTTGTGTAACATTGGTCCTCCTGATTTCCAAGACATCGTCATTCTTTTAGTATTCTAATGTCAACAATTAATCTTGCTTTCAGAATCCAAAAAAATATGATTAATTCAAGCATGACCACGGTCATTTACTGAATTCATGGATATTCTAGTGATGATAAAGCTTAGTTCCAATACTCAAATTCATGTGTGTCATCAATTCCAAAGCTCAGAAAAATCCATATAACGTACACCTTCCAAAGTTACTCTCCAGGTTTCCTAATTTTCCAGGTTCAATAAGTATGCGGTTCATATTTTTCAAGATTCATTGCTCAACATCACATCATAAAGGAAGTATAGAAATTAACCATCCATAAATGCCAACTAAAATCTCCAGGACTGATTTTTGATCTCAAAAGTCTATGGACAACTTTTCATACAGTTCTATAAATATTTGGTCAAGTAATTTTGAGATAAGGTAAAGGGAAAATCTATTTATTAGTGATTGAAGGGTTTAAATCACTACCAGAATTCTGATATAATTCTCCAGGGTGTATTTTCACCCTCTCATGAACCTCCCAGGAGTTCATCAAATTCCAATGGTTATTTACCGTATTTCTGTTCAAGTTGAGCTTATGTGTCAATTCCCCACATAAGCAATTTCTTAGGGAATTCAATCCCAAGGTTCATGATTTTCTCTAAGGTGTATTATCTCATAACCCTAAGTTTATGTTTTAAGTTTCATGAGAATTGGCCAAGGGAATATCCTTCAATTCCCAAAACATTGTTGCATAAGTATCTTCAAGGACACTTTTCCAACACCTAGACCTAGGCATGTGAATTCCCCTCAGATGCAAGAGTCCAATTGAATTCAAACTTTAACTTGTGCATTATCATGGTCTTATTATCAAGTCACCCAAAATTTGGGTCAAGATAAGTTGATTTGACCATGAAATTTCAGGCCTATATAATAATGTTATATGCACACCATCACCTCCCTTTTAGCATGCATGAAAGGATTCCTTCACATTCTTGAAGCCAAATGGTCTCAAATTTCTACCAGAGACTTATAGGGACCTACCCCACCATCTACCAATGTTTGGGGTCACTTCGTATTACCTAACCATGTGTGACAATCATACATGCTTTATCAATTATTTATAGAACCATGGGGAAATGTTTCCCAAAAATATTCATCATTGGTCAGAGGGTATATTTGGGTATATTATGCCTATGTTTAAAATTTCAAACTTATTCTCCCATTGATTTGGGGAAGTTCACAAAATAAACCCTATGTCACGTTATTATAATTTCTTGATTTAGATTCCCTTCGCATGTAAATCTATCCACATTTATGGGTCCAACTGGAACCAAAATTTTACTAAGCACTTATAATAACCTATTTAATCTTCTAGAGAAGATTTGGTTGCATTTGAGTTCATATAACCCAAAAATTATATCATGCATGTTTATTCAAATTATTCCTAGAATCATAGAAAATATTCTCCAAAAATTCTAATTTTGGATATGGTGTGTGATTGGTTATATTACACCTATGGTTTAAATCTCATTCATATTCATGGAATACATTCAAATGAATTCATAAAATACACTCACCAGTGTTCATAGTACCCCTTGCACCAAGACAGTGCCCAGGGAGTTGTGGTGCACTAAATCACATGAAACAAATTCCTATTGGTAGTCAAGACATAGATCTGCATTTTTCATGTTGCAAACCTTCTCTAGATCATGCTCTAAGGTACCTAGATAATTCCGTGTGGATTTGTCAACGACATATAGAACACCTTGAATAGTCGACGTTATCATGCACTAATGAAGACCTGATGTCTCCTTATGTTGTGTGTTACTTAGCTATCGTCTTTATTTTACTCGGAGGTTTGAGAGACTCTTAATACCTTGTGTCAATTTCTTGATTTGAAGGTGGAGTAGGTAGAACTTAACAAATAATCTCCCCATTTGTTATCAATGTAGGCTTGGGTTGATGTGAAAAAGGATATTCTCCCAAAAAGTTTTTCTCTCCTGATCCTTAGCGATCAAACTTGATGGAAACGATCTTCATTGCTTAAAAGGAGATGAGTTTTTTCGTCTCACAGGCCCCAATATTGGAGGATTATGATGACTCGGGGGAAAAACTTATTTTAGTAATGACGAGGGAGTTATATTACAGAGGTTTTTATGTTTCTAAAACAACCCAAGTAAATATCTTAGTGGCCCAATAAACGAAGAAACAAGATTAGCCTCTCGTAAATCTTGTGTTGAGTTTCTTATATCCGGAAATATAGGCCTTCCACGTATGCATAAGATCCTTATCGGTATGCAGTATTGAGGTTTGTGGATATGGTAAGGTTCTCTGTCATCAAAAATTACCATTTATCACAACTTTTCCAAGGGTCGTGTGCCTATTAAATGGTCTTCTCTAGGTTGGAATTCTCATTCCACATTTGACATCCTTTCTTTATGACAGTTTTCCGAGGGTACAATTGTGCAGTATTAGCTTCTAAGCACAGAAGTTAATCCTTATGAGTCTCATACTAATCCGATAGTAGAATCACAAGTACCATTTCTACTTAATATGGTCCTGTTTGTTCGTGTAAGGGGTGTTAATATCGTTTAGGAAGTGACATGGGTATATCGCAGAGCAAGCCCCGAACACTTACACATGCTTTCAACTCTTTCCTTTAGTCACTTTGGGGTATCCTACTACTTGGTCAAAATATACTCGAGGTTGATGTCAGACTAGGATACCTTATGAGACGTCCTGCTAAGTCAAATCAATACGATGTACTAGTCAGGTTGGCCTAATTTCATCGTTAAGTGGGCAAAATTATGTGATTTCTCAAACTAAGCTCATCGTTAAGTGCACACCATTGCTTCTATAGCTAGTTTGTCCTCAAACTAAGCTCGAGTGGGCAGGCCAGGGTTTGTGGACTTCTTTTACTTGGATCTGAAGTCGGCTAAGCTGATACCAGTTTGTAAGACCCCCTTTTTTGCATTCGTTCCCAAGTCTTATCGCCCAGAACCGCCGTCTTGCGGAGGCACCAACTCACAGGATGGTCGCCACCACAATGCGCCAATTCTGCCGGCTAATCATCATCATCTAAGCCTACAATGAATCATAGTAATAGAAGCATTAAATGAAACAAGTCCACAAAATCACATTGAATATATAAATTTCATGAATACAAATGTCCACGATGAGAAAATAAAGTAAAAAGGGCTTATGCCCATTACATCAACAGCCTCACTACAAAGTCACTCGTGTTTGTAGCTGCTGCTGCAATAATGGGTAGTGGCTGCATTGTTTCATCCTGTCCTTCTGTCCTGTCTCTTGAATGAGGTCCTACTACTCTGGCATATCGATTCCTAAAATGTTGTGGTCCACCGACCGTTAGTCAAAAGACAGCCAAATTCCCCATCCCCTCCCCCGGTGACTCCTAAGCACCGGGTGGGAGGAAGAAGCAGAGGACAACAAGCGGTAATAGAAAAGCAAACAGGTGACATGGATCTAGCTAACAGGTATATATTTATATGCATAAAGCTCCTTTTATCTAGACATTTATAAAAGTAAAACCATATGTACAAAAGTATGGCATGAGTATACTACAATAGTTCACGCGGTTCCAATAATAGTATAAGAAAACATCAACCATGACAACCATATCTAGAGTATATAAAAGGGAGCAACATCACTTAAAAGGAGCAGCTATAAAAGTAACCTTAACTTATATGCGTACACACAAAGCACATAAGCTAAGGGATCTGGCACTAACACTACTAGAAAAATATTTTTTAGCCACACATATTTTGTCTTGGATCAAAAACCATGGCTAAAACAATAGCACTAGCCACAGTTACAAAAACTGTAGCTAATTATGATGTTTTAGCTAGGGAACAAAATGCCATGGATAATACTTATGTAGTAGCACGGGTTATAACATTTCGTTGCAAATAGTCTATTTTTGGCATAGTTAGTTTCATTCAACCCCCACAAAACCCTAATCATGTACCTTCAGCGATTCCTCATCCTTCAGCGATTCCTCTCTTTGATGGTTCCATCTCGACAAAGAAAGGTCGCTCCTGCGCTTCCCTGACTACTGTGATTCTCCAAGCTCCGACACAGCTCCTACGCAGTCCCAACCACTATGAATCACAGTGCTTTGACATTGCTCCATCCTGATGAAGGCGCGTAGATTCTTCTCTGATGTTCTCCCCCGATTCCTCACTCCGACCGATGAATCTCTTCATTGCTGATTGGTGCATCTCTGAAACCTCAAGGCTCACGGATTCCGCTGATTCCAAAACCATAGCCAGGTATAGAGAACCTACCTCCGCTCCTATATGAAACATTATAGATGTTTCTAACCCTAAATTTTGTTAAATCCTACAGAGGTTCTCTCCATTATAGATGTTTCTAATGAACTTATTTCATCATATTCCTCTCCCTCTCCATCATTCTTTTGTTATACTAAGACAAGAAGATACTACTGAGTTATGGAAGAAGGAGCACATCAAAATTGTAAGATCATGTCTTATTTTGTACTTTAATTTTGTACAAAATGCCTCTCTTTGATGAGCTATGATTATGGATATACATTTATTGTTTCTTCTATTTATTTTGATTCTATCTGTGGCTGATTCGGCATTATTTTACCGTATGTATTCATTTAGCTTTTGGTGGTCTAGTCTTTTTGATTCTATCTATGCCTTATCTGGTCTTTTTTTACTATGATATAATTTAAGGTTTCTTCTCATCTTCAATTATCTCTTCTGTATTATAGGTTACTGAACTCTAGCTTCGAGATTCCTAAACCAGACATTTTCATTTTTTTAATAAATCCACTATAAGATTACTGGAAGAATTTGTGAGGTTTGATATCAATTGTGGAACTTGGGATATATTTTAGTTTAATATTGGTCATTGAGGTATTTATGATCGAAGGGGGTTATAGTGAGATTATATTTCTTAAAAATGGTGAATTTTTAGTTATTTATGTTCATTTCTATGTATTCTTAAACAGTTTGAGTCCTGGTACTTTAGATCCATATTACATGATCTTAGATTGGTTATTAGCTGTAGGTATTCATTATATGTTCATCGTCCTGAGCGCTTTGTCTGACAAATTTTGTTGGAAATATCCATAAAAAGAAGCTTTTCAATAAGGAGTGTGTTGTTTGGGTTATGGTATCAACCACTCAGGTTTGTGGGCTTTAGATATATTCCTTATGTTTTTTAATTGAAAATGACGCCAATTGCCCGGGCTCTTTTTAACATATTTTGACTTTTTCCTATTCTAGGCTTATCCTTATTGTTTTTTATTTGACATGATAAATTGGTTGGTAAAAAAAATATTATTATCTGGCTACAAGAAAAATCTAAATTTTCTTTTGTTTAGAGACATTTTAATATAGATTTGGCCTTGGGAAACCATGCATTGCACGGCAGTACCACCATGTGGTGTTCTCCGTGTGTCTTCTCTTTGCAACACCTTCTCATGTTATGTATATGGAGGTTCCTAAGCATTACATATTCATCCTTGCAGGTATAAATCACTTTAAGATCAAAGTTTTTTTTTAAATATAATCACTTATTACACTTATATTTTTTATGGTCGCTTAAATTTTCATTAGGAATGGAGTTACTCTTTTTCAATTGCTTTAATTTTTTACACATAATTTTTTCATACTTGAAAAGTCTACATGATTCCCATTAAGCTTTACTCAATACTCTTTACTCATTAAGTTGAGCTTAACTCATTTACAAATGAGTAAATAAAACTAATTGGATCATTGAACTATGATTCCTATTAATCATTACTCAATGCTTTAGCTGTTTTGATTGCAATCTTTTGCTGCATTCCCATAAAGTTTTATTGAAGAAGTTTATTTTTTATTCATTAGAGACTTATGTGTGTGGCTTGGTTCAAACTGCTTGATTTAAGCCTCAAGAGTATGTTTAGGGCCTATATAAGGAATTGTAAACTACCAATGCATACTAGTATAATTAAAGCTATAATACATCAATTTTGTTGGAAATTGTTGCAGTGAATTATATGTTTTGGACCTATTATGTGCATATCAACACATCTTTGGCGACACTTATTTTTGCCATGGGTCTAAAAACCTGGCCAATAAGTATCAACACATCTTTGGCTTTGTTGATTGCGTTTTTTAGTTTCTAGTGACCCTTATACATTCCTCAGATTTTAATGAAACCCTCCCTGAATGTAGGCTTGCCTCCGATTTTAATGAAACCCTCCCTGAATGTAGGTTGTTCCTGGTCGAATGATACATTACATTCCAAACAAAGCTACTTATGTAGCTTTATTAAGGTTCGAGAAGCCGTTCGACAGTTAGAAGGATATTTAAATAAATGTTTTTATAGGAAAATTATTCTCGTAGAATAAATATCATCTTCCCGATGGTTAGGAGTTTATCTTTGAGTTTAAAGTACTTTTTCTTTCCATTCTTCATCATCTATTATCTTAGAACTCTAGGACTGTGGAGAGTCTTGATCCACTTCTCTTAGCAAAAATTTCTTCATTGATCTGTATACAATAGTAATCGCTTTTAGTTATACTTTCGGTGTATATAGATTCTTACCATTCAACCACATAAGTTTTGTGTTCTTTAAGCATAATGTTATTTATTTGGTGCACCCACTCTAACTTAAGAGAAATCTCTTTCAGGTCATTCCTTCACATCACGGTAAATTTCAATTCATGCTACTTCGCAATATGATTGACACAAATCTTGATGCTAAATGAGAGGTAGGAAAGAAACATCATTGAAACATTCATTATGTCTCTTAATATGATCAATAATATCTTTGGTTTTGTTAAATATAGGTCTACAGAGCATCAGTTATGGGCTGGTGTGCTGCTAAGAGCAATATCACTTACTTTGAAACTTCGGCAAAGGATAATTATAACATTGATTGTGCTTTCCATAATATGGTCAAAGTAGCATTGCAAGCCAAATTTGTACGAGATAATATGTAATGGCTTCATTTTTAATTAAGTCTTATTCTTAATACATGATTTATATGAAATTCTCATAAATTTTCTTTTCTGGTAGGAACATCCTGTTTCGAACTTTGGCGTTCCTCCATCGACACTTCCTCTTTGGCATCTTCCTCTCCCTCTCTCTCACTTCCTCTCTTCGACTCATTTCTGTGAAATAAATTCCAGTTTTTGTTTTTCATTCTAGTCAGGATTCTCAAAAAATGGGTTTGCAACTCATAATCAAGCTTCCTATTCGGTAACACATTGATTGCATAAGTTTATGAGTTTAATTTCTATTTTCAGTTTTAGTTTTCCATTAAAACATGGGTATATGATTTAGTTTAATCTTGGATACATGTGTAAGCATATGATTTTGGTTTCTCTAAGGAAACATAACTTTTCTTACTTTCATAGTTTGATGGCATTTAATTGGTGCCTCTATACTCGTGACTATAAAATAATGCTAGTTTTTTCAATGAATTGTGTGCAACAAAAAAAAAAACAGTTTGAATGTGCTTTGCTTCATCTAAAAACAGTTTCAAATTTATGAGCACATCATTTTCAAATTTTAGAAAATGAATTCAAAATTATTGTGTTTATTTTTACTGTTTTGAATTTTAGGCTTTGGGTTTAATGTTTTGAAGTTTTACATACTAATTTAACTTTTTAAATTTGCACACTGTACTGCAGAATGTGTACCCCGATGATCTTACTGCCACCATCAGGATTCACTGGAAGCCCACTATCCCACCGTCTCCGCGGTCTCTCACAACGATAAATATTTCATTTAGCACTCTAATAAAGTGAATGAGATTTATTCATGCTTTAGGTTCGAGAACTCCATCGCCTCAAAAAAATTTAGTTTCTCCTTAATAATTTATGTAACATCAATTTTTTTAGTTCTTCCCATATTGCCAGTTTCTACAGACATGGTTCCGTTGTGAAGTGTGATTGTAATGATCCAAATCATGACAAAGGCGAGGTATTCAAAATATTGTTTGTGCTGGACTATTGTTTAATAAATACCTAAGTAGATCAATGTCAGTGTTTCTTTTGATGTGTTGGTTTTTATTTTTTGGGGGAATGTTACGTGAAGGTGGCAGCATGGATATTGAAGAAGTACTTCATGTTTAGAAAACCAAATTTCTAGCTACACTTCCTATGAACGATATGTGAATTTTTTTTTTAAAACATAATTTATTATTTGCCACGGCTTGAAACCGTGGCAAATAATTTTTAAAAAAAATCAAAATTACTATTAGCCAGGGATTAAAACTGTGGCTAAAAGTCAGATTATTTGCCACAGCCAAAAGTCGTGGCAAATAGTCCATTTTAGTGTTATGGCAAAGTCTTTTGCCAGGGTCTAAATCCGTGGCTAAACGTGAAGGTATTAGCCACAACAGTATTTATTTGTGGCTAAAACTATTTCCCACGGACAATCCGTGGCTAAAATTTTTTCTCCATGCGACCTTTAGCAATGAATTTTTTCTATGGTAGACCGTGGAAAAATATCTTTAGCCACGGTTTTAGACCTTTTGCTAGGGCAAATTGCCCTGGCCAAAAATCTGTTCTCTTGTAGTAAGGTAAACTCATCGTATAAAAGAGCCCATACTAATTTATACGATGAGGTTTTAGTTTATGCAAGGATGATATGCCATATTGTGCATGTAATGATGCAACTCACCCACCCGACTCTGTACGTATAGACCTTTTGCTTGTTCCCTCTGTTAGAGTGTGTCAACTCAGGTACCCTTTTGAGGAAAATAGGGTAGTGGATCAGGCTTGTCCACTTCTAGGATTATGTCACACATCTCCCAGCCTAGACCTTACGTACGCCCCTTAGAACACACATGGTTTCCTAGGTTAGTATTGTTGGAACTTGTATTTCGGTCCAACGAGGAGTTCGGACCCCCAAGAAGGGGGGCAGCGAGCACTTACTAATCCCGCGGAAGAACCTGGCCGAAGACTTAGATCAAGAGGCACGACCCTTGGCAGCACCATGGAGGTCCCACCACACACCCGGAAGATCTTTTGAGTGCTTCCCGTCACATGCCAAAGCTGAAGAAGGGCACCTTAGAGATCTGGCATGCTCTCCCAAGGTGTCCCAAAGGGTTTATTTATAGCCATTTTGAACTGGTCTAATAATATCGGTATTCCGCCTTTTGATTTTGCTATACGCACCTCAAACTGGTCTTCTAACAACCAAACTCCTCTGTTCTGGAGGGCTATTGGCAGCCCACCAGGGGCATTGGGGTAAATTCACCTATATCCCTGGTTGGGCGAGTGGCCCATGAAGGTGCCACTCTCTAGCCTCCTTGCGAGCTAAGCTCGCGAAACCTCCTCTTGCGAGTGGGGGCATACCCCTACTCGCCTCGACGGATCAACTCTGCGAGACCTTACCTAACTCGCCCTGGCTAAATACACCCCAGAGCGTTCATCAAAACATTCGTGTTGTCACCTTTCGCTACTCGCGAGTGAGATCCCTGGCTTGCCTCTCTGGCTCGCCTCGCCCTCCCGTGGTAAGACCCTCGCCCTTAGACTACGAGCAATCCCTGAATCGCCTGTGATTGATTTCTCTGCAAGTCGGTGAACACTAGGTTGTACACAATCCTCTCTCTTCACGAGATTATACTAAGCTCGTGAAGAAACATCCAACCCTCTGTGTTTGCTGGACGAGGATGAGCTGGCATGAATTTTTGGTGGGTCTCACCTGCGCGCTATAAATACCAACATCTCTGGGCGATGAGGGGCCCTTTCTTTCCTTCCTTCTTCTTCTCTACTCGCAATTGCCATTGCTGAAGATGCCCCTGTCGGAAGAAGCCCAAGCCCGCTTGGCAGCATCCCGCGCGAGGGCACAATCTGTCACTAAATGGCTCGCCCCCCAGGGCGCCCCGCAGGCCTCGCCTCCGCCCGTTCTGAAGAGAGCGCAAGTGGTGCGGTGACGCTTTGGGATGACATAGTCCTCCCTTCGCGACATGCTAGACGATTACGCACTCGTCGGACAGGTACTCGGATTCACATGCCTTTTCTCTACCATTTCTGTGCTAACCTTCTGATCTTCAGAGCGCGTCTCTGGCGGGAGTCCAGACGAGCGATGCTCTAGAAGGTACTCGCCTTCCTTCCCCTGGGGGAAACAATTCTTTGGCCGCCCACGTGGAGGTTCTCTACCTGTCGCCTTCGCCGCGACCGGGTAAGATTCTGACATTATCTTTTCTTACGAATTCCCCCACTGAGCTTTTTCGTTCTTTACAGGGAATCTCCTCGCGACTCCCAGGAGGCGCACCACCCCGTTAGGCTCGCCACCCCCCTCCAAAATCTCCACACCCACCGGATTCGCCACCTCCTCTGGGCTCGCAGCCCACACTAGACGAGACAATCCTCATCCCCGGGTTCAACCTACTGGGCCATCAAGACCCCGGCAACCCACCTCCCGCCGGCGTCCGGGTTGCGAGCAACCTACCCCGCATTCTTGGCCTGGGGAAATCTGTCACGATAAAGTACTCTAAGGACTTATAGGGGCAACCCAGCTCCTCCCGCCAGCAACCCGGTAAAGCGATCGCGGCCCTGTCAGGTTGGTTAGTTACAAATTAACAAAATACCTCTCGCACTGCTTTGTTAAATCTTTTCTCGCAGATGTCCCAGAGTCCTACACCAAGCTGGAGCTTGGAGATGAGGAGATTTTGTTGGGTTTTTCTAGAACCATACATCAAATGTAGGCGCAGCGGAAATGAAGAGAAACAACCCAAAAAGACTTTGGATCGGCCATGAATGTTGAATCAAGAAGTTAACAAAATGCTAGGTATGAAATTACCTTTGCGGGATTGGATCAAATCCAACCTAGATGCTCCACGAGTTGATTCCTGTCGTCGGCTATGCGAGTCCTCACGTAGAATAATATCTACGTCTCTACAGTGATCCACACGAGCCGGGAGAAGAATGACTGCACCTTGAACTTCCACGAACTGCTAGGTTCGCTCCAGGAAGAACACACACGGCGATGATCGCCGGAGAGGAGGTCAGCGGACGCGATTCAGAGACGGCGGAACACTTCCGTCGGCTAGGGTTCGTGAGGCGAGAACGGAACTCCTTCCGTCGGCTTCTTCTTTTCGTTCGTTATGAGAACCCTAAAACGAAGTCCTATTTATACCCAAAGGATAAACAGCTTCTAGAAGAATCGCTATCCGCAGACCACACATCAGAATAAGGGCTTCTGTTACAATTCGTCGGAATTCCACGGAAGATCATTCGTCGAGATTTCACGGGACAATCCGACGAATCCGACGAATCAGATCAGACGGCAGCATTTGCCGAGAAAATGATCTCTGTAACAATTCGTCGAGTCTTCACGGGACAACCCGACGAATCCCGACGAATCCCGACGAATCCAGACAGACGACAACATTTTGTCGAATGAAGGGTTTCTGTAATAATTCGTCGAGTGTTCACGGGACAATCCGACGAATCCCGACAAATCCGACGAATTCTATCCGTGTAAACCCGACGAATTCAGACAGCAACAACCTGCTGGATTTCCCCATTCTATATATGGTGATTGGTAACATTTACCAACACAGTCAATCTACCAACTTCTCCACATGCTCTTATGTGCGACCCTGCAGGCTCATATCGCGTTGGCAGTGAGATTACATGTTTGACCACTTCTAGATCACAATGGAAACTCCAACAGATTTCGCCCGTGCCTTCACCGGGTAAGATCGCTGAATTCCTCGACAACCCTCTGGAACCTGAAGCAATGAAGCGGCGAGTCGCCCATGTGCTCGAGAAGCAAGGATGCATGCTGCACAATCTGCGCAAATGGGCGTGCAAGGACAGAGCGGCCTGAGAGGAGCGCTTCGCCCGTGATTGAAGATGAGTTAGCCCGAGTTCTCCCCGAGCTGCAGACAGATGCTTGCCACGAGGCCACCTCTCCCGGGCTGCACCTCACACGGGCGGAGGACCAAATCCAGCTGCTGCAGCACAAGCTCTGTGAGGTCCGTGCGTATTACTATCCACACGTACCGCCAAGCTCGAGGGTATGAGGATGAAGTCAATGACAGTGGATCCTCTATTGATCCCCCTCGCACTTGCCTGGCAAACTCGCAGAAACTGTTCATTATCACTTTCTTTTTCTGCGGCAACCTGTAAACAATAACATTACTTTGAATGCCTCACGAGAAATAGCGAGATTTTTCTTTTATTATCGCTCGCTCTTTATTGCTGCTTTTATCGCATTCACCAACCCCTTTTGTTCAACCCCACTTTCTCGTGGCTTGCCTGGGACTCGCTTCATCTGACAGCAATCTATCCCAGCTGCATCGCGGCGAGTTCTCTGGGTGTAGGTGGGTTTGGGAATCGAGGCGTGTAACAATGGGATTCCGCTATCCGTACCTCTGACGCCTCGATTCCTCCCTGCCGCCTTGAGTTTCGTATAAATAAGCATGTCATCAATAGTCAACCACTGCATTTAACCTTCTCGACCTCCCTCTTTCTCGCGAGATCTCGCCTTCTCGCTTTCGCAATCTTTCTATTTAACATATATGGGTGGTGATGGTGATGCGGAGGGTCGAGCCAAGTGCGCCTCACATTTTGCGGCCATGCATTCTTTACTTATGTAAGACCCCCCCCCCCCCCCCCCCCCCCCCACCCCACAGAACACACGACATGGCCGAGGGGAGTATTATGCCCAGGACAGCCGCATTGCGGAAGTGCCAGCACACGAGCTAGCCTCCCCCACAAGACGTCTGTCCTGCCGGCCAAACCAACTGAACAACGCCAACCCATCAATAATGTAAAAGCAAGAAGCCATATATATTCACATAAGTAAGTGTCACAAAATTTACGAGACAGGTTGCTCCTAGAGCTCATGTACTAAATCAGAGTATCAAAAGAAAGACCTTAAGGGCTACATCTCAAACTACGCACACATCAATCACCGACGGTAGTGAGGGTATCGTGGTCTTCGGCCCTGTCATCCAGACCTGGCTATCCTCCTCCAGCGATGTGCACTGCTGCTCCAGGGTGTGCTCCTAAAAGAGGGGCGCAAAAACCGTTAGTCATAAAGACTAAGTGGCTTCACATCCTCTCCCCCGACGACTCCAAGGCACCGGGCGGAAGGGAAGAAAGGGGAGCTGCAATATAATCAGTACTAGCAAAAACAGGTGACAAGGGTAGATGTAATCATGGCAGTAATATCGTATGTATTAGAAAGTACATCAGAAGAGAGCAGTTATAACATATGTATAAGAAAGTACATCAAAAGAGAGCAGTTTTAACATATGTATAAGAGAGTACATCAAAAGAGAGCATGATCAATGACAGTGTATAAGCAGTTGAGCATATAATAACAAAATTTGAACTTAACTTATAAGGGTTCCCATACAAGCTTATAAGTTAAGGATCCGAGCATAATGTAACTCATCAAATAAAGGTGCCCAAACAAGTTTATATGATGAGTTTCGATGCGGTGCAATGACATGAATATGTAATGATGAATGCAATGCAATGATTATGTAATGATACTCACCCATGCAAGTTGCTAGGTCGATATAGACCTGTAGTTCCCACTTTTCGAGAGTAGCTAACCAATCAGGCGCCCCCCCCCCCCCCCCCCCCCCCCCACCCCCACCCCCGTCGTGGCCATACGGTGGTAGTGGAACATGCTCGTCCACTACTAGGCAGATAAGGCCTATGTACGCCTCGACGCTAAGAACACGCAGCGGAGACCCTGCGTACTGCTCGCATCATGTTGAGTCTTCATAACACGTAAGGGGTCTTGGGAAGTGAACACCAAGGACACAGCCCAACCGATCTAGAGTCTAGCTGTCGGCTTCTGTCGGTGTCACGACTAGTAATCCCGTAGACACGCCACAAGTAATCCTCTAACCAGGAAAGTTACACCACCATGTTTAAGCCATGCTCATTCATGTAATTCCCATGCACACCCATGCTATCAAGCACCCAGGGACTCACGAATGGAGCCTTCTGACCATTCACATCATATCAGTTCAACCGACGCTAATTAGCATCCAAGGCCCTGATGGCGCAAATCTCGCACACCGCTATAGACGGTAGCTCGACTGCGACATGAAACGGCAGTGTACCAATCGTTCAAGTAATATAAAACGAGGAGTAATCCCCGAGTATCGAATCTCTCAAGGAACAAAGTAAGGTGGAGTTAACGTTCGAGGAAGGACTTGAGATCGAAGTCCTTGAGTCGGATGGATGCGGAAATGGGGGATTTGGTTTGTGGAAAATAAAAGAAAACAACTACAACTACTCCTATGCAATGTCGCTATGCAATGCTTCGCTTGGCGGGATGGAGACTAGGCAGGCCTTGAGCGCGCTGCGTCGCAAGGACGGATGGACGAGTAGGCAAGCGGAGTCGAACTGTGCAGGCCTTGAGCGCATTGCTTCGTAGGGCGAATGGATTACACGGGCCGCTGTGCCACGCTTCGCTAGGCGGATGGAAGAGTAGGCAAGCAGATGGAATGGTTCGCACCGGCGGAGTCGGAATGGATTACACGGGCCGCTATGCGACGCTTCGCTAGGTGGATGGAAGAGTAGGCATACGGATGAGGGTCACAAGCACCTCGTCGACAAGCACGCCACTAGCAATTCCTAGTGCGGCACACGAACGTGACGGCGGGATGGAGGATGGATAGTGGTGCACCTCGTACACATATGAACAAAATATAACTTCACATAGACATGAAATTAAGATTACAAGCACGATTCATAGTGTTCATCATCCATACATGAGAGATCTAGCTACAAACACATCAATAAGAGAAGAACGAGGCAAGAAATCGACCGAATCCGAAGTCTCGTTGTAGATTCACGGTTGGAATCGCCGGGTTGTCAATCGGCGTCCAAGCTCGGTCCGCAACTATGTCCGGGGTAGAGAGAGTTATCACTACTCTCCAATGAGCCCGTCTTCTTCGTGTCACGATCTTGTAGAGGTTGCAAACTTCCTCTTGCTTGATGGCGATGGCGGCTAGATCTTCCTTTGAAGCGCTAGGATGAAGGAGGAGGCCGAGAGGAAGCTCCGGCTCAAGATTGGCGTGAAGAACAAGCCCGGAGCAACTCCAGATTGTGGGCGGCGATGGAGGGGCGAAATCGGGGCTTCTGGAGCGAGAAAACGGCAGACTGGAATCAACCCCCCGACCTAATTCGCGAGCAGGTCTTTTTATAGGCGCTGGAATAAACAGTGTGCACGATCAGTGGCGCACGACCAGTGGTCGTGCGCACTAGAATCCTGTGATCGTGCGCCTGCCTGGGCAGAGCCTGCAATGTAAGAAATTTATAAAATAACATGTTCGCATGACCAGTGGTCGTGCGCACTATCGTAAATGGTCATGCGTTCGGTCAATACAGAACTCAAATTTTGGGGGTTGAGTGCGCACGATCAGTGGCGCACGACCAGTGCTCGTGCGCAATAGAATAAGTGATCATGCACAGTATTCCTGTACAGAATTGTACCGGGAACACCTGCACGACTCCTGTTCCTACAGAAATGCTGATCAGGCCACTGAAACTGGCACTCAACAATACGATAAGGCTAACAAAGGAGAATAAACATAAAAACACACCAAAATAGGCCAAGAAGTGCACCTAGCAAAGAATGACAAATATGAACTAAAACAAGGCTAAAGTGCAGTGGAATGACTAGATAAATGGCCCAGATGAGTCCATATATGTGTATATAATTGGAACTCATCACACCCCCAGACTTAACTATTTGCGCGTCCCGAGCAAACGAATTCGGCGGAGTACGAAAATGGTAGTCAACAAAGAAAATTACACAAAGGAGTACGGTGCGAAGTAGCAGAAGCATGCTAATAGAAATTTAGTAAAAAGAGATTCTAACTATGCTAACTAATTTACAAAAGTATTAGAGCGTAAATAAAGATTTATCAATACTCAGTTGGTGAATTGTGAAGAACTTGAACGATCATGCCCAGTGTGAAAGTAACAAGCCACTAAGGAGGGTGTTGCACAAGATCGGTGTTTAGGAATTACTCCGTTGAAATACATCAACGTCGTGAACCATAAGCTTGCCCGGTCACACTCTCTCCACGGCGCTAGCAAACTCACTAGATAAATCAATAGGACTTTAGGATTATATTGGGGCTTAGGTTGCGGTATGATATTCAAGGATAAAGACGAAGGCTACGCAACCCAAATGAGTCAACGAAATGCTGCACCCAACAAAACCATGAACAAAGCTCGTGTGATACACCCCCAGACTTATCACTAGGTGTACACACGGCCTACTTCACAAATACCAACAGATTTTCTATTACGCATGGGAGGATTTCTTTTCAATACAATTCCTTTTCCAGATTTTCATTTTAATAACATATTTTTCTTCTTTTTCTTATCCTCCGGTTGGTTCATAATCAGCAAATAAAACTTATTTCTCCTTCACATCACACAGATTCCAAACATAACACCAAATAAAGAATATGAGTGCAGTTAAACAGCTATTTGGTTGTGAATGTAGGATAAGCTTCAGGATTTGGTGAATGGAGGAGGAGCTGAAACAAAGAAGTAGTAGGCACAAATGTTGGCTTGCAAAGGTGAGCGAATAGGACAGGGAAAGACATGGCTCAAACTAGCCAAAAGGTGGCCTACATCATATTTAACTCAAAGAATCGCTCTCACCCATGCTTCAAGAGTCGTTTGGGGCAAGTTCTTAGCCCACGAGAAAGGTAAACCTTCCTCCCGACTCGAGCAACACACAACTAGTGCTCGTATACACACAACACCCGGTTATCGCCAATTTCATTCACATTCACCATTCGAGTATAACAAATCTAACTACGCAAAAATACTAATCATAAATTAAACGCATAGAGATAATCTAGTTGTACTCAAATTCTACTATAGCATGCGGATGCGACTAGAACACTGCATGAGTCAACATCGCACCCAAAATAGTAATTCCTAAGCTAACACCCTAATTCACATTCCAAACCAAAATAGTTTATTCGGAAACAAGACAAATAGGCAAGCTCGCGCTTATGTGGGTGAAGTGGTGTATGAAGCATGGAATAATGATGATGACAACAAAAAAATTTAAACAAACTTCTAGCATGCGGTGCAACTCATGCGCATAGTGGATAACAACGTGCTTTCCCCCAGACTTAATCTAAACATTACATCACAAAAATTGAAAGCTAGGAAGGAGAAGTATTACCCAATGCTCAGAATTTAGCATACCAGAAGATTGGCGTTAATACTGCGAAGGGAATCCAAGTCCGCCACCAAAAGAAATTGCCGCACACCTGCAGGCAAAAAGGCTCCAAGCAAAATATATAAAACTAAACTATTAACAGGTTAGCAACAAAAACTTGGGTTGTCTCCTAGCAGCGCTTTTGTTTACCGTCCTTAAGCTGGACTTAATACCTATATTAAGCAGTTTTAATAATAGTCTAAGCATAGAGCAAAAGATGGTAAATCCTAAATATTACATGCCTAAAAATGATCAACTATAAGTTGATTTAAAACGGTAACTAAGAATAAAAGAGATGGGCCCGAAGACCCAACAACAGCAGTCAAGAGGATCAGGAGCTTTCCATCTTATATTTCGTCCTTCTTCATCCTCTTCCTCTCCTCCAACCTGCGGTCATGGATGAAGTAACGCTTTCCTCCCTGCACCCAGTCTTTCAAGGAAAAAGCAGTCAATGATGATGAAGTGGAATAGACGATTGAATTCATCATTGCCAACTGCCTCTCAAAATTACCCAAGAATGGGTCAATAAATTAAGCATCTGCAGAGGGATAAATGAAATATCAGACATTAAAGCAGGCGGGGAAGCAGGAAGGATGAACTTATTAATATCAGCATTATAAAGAAGGTTGATTAGGAAATAAAATGGACGAAGAACTAAAAGGATCAAACAACGGAGGAGTGATCCCGGTTTCACACCTGGCGGGATCCAAGCACAGATCACTGTCGGTATCATATGAGTCGTAATGAGGGGAACCCAGGAGCTCGGGGTCCTCGGTGGTGAGCTGGATGTCCCCATCCAAGAGGTAAGTAAATACCTCCTCCTCGGAAAGAGAATCCTCCTCATCCCACCGCGGTGCGTCATCGTGTTCAAAGGTATCACACTCCCCATCAGAGAGAATGAAATCCTCATCCCACTTTGGCGCAACCTCAGGCGCCGAATCAACCACCCGCACGACATCTTCAGCCGACTCACTAAAGATAGGAGTAGATGAATTTTGCAAGGAATGCGGAGGAACCGGACTGCTCTCATGATCAGAAAATAAATGAGCAGTCGCCTCCGCAAAAATATCCACAAACGCCTCCCCGCAGGAAGAACCAGAATCTGCACACCATACTGGTGCATCCATGAGTTCCCAATCCTATCCCTGTTGACCATCGAATGAGTGCACATCGTCACTCAAGGGAAGCTCATAGAATTGGGTTGAGGAACCCATGAAAGAGCTGTACGCGGCGAGAGATTCCTCAGTAATCTCCAAGGTAAAAGATCGAGCAAGATGTGCGATGTCAGTGTAGGGGCCAGGAAACACTCTGGTGGGCCTGTCCGCAGTAGTCTCCCATAAACGGGGGGATGCTGCGTACACGTCCTCAGAGGGGGAAGGATCGCACAGAGGAGGGCAATCCTTCACCATATGACCTAAACCTTGACATAGCAAGCACCTAATACAATGTTCATCATTTAAAGCAGTCATGTCGTCGATGTATCGATGCAAAATGTCATAAAGACAACACTCGGCTTCAGAATAAATCACAGAAATATGTGGATAAACAGAAAATAAAGATTCTTTGCAAAATAATACTACACACACAAAATAAATCTGTAAAAACCTGCTATAGAAAAGTTAAAACTAGAAAAAAAATAAAGAAAATAACAGAGCACAGAAAATTAAGAGGCTAAATTTTTTTTTAAGACAAAAACAAAGTAGAAAAATGGATATACAAGCGAAAAAGAACTACAATCTCTCGTCTACCTCTCAAGAAACTCACACGACCGTGTTCCCCGGCAACGGCGCCAAAAACTTGATGGCGCAAATCTCGCACACCGCTATAGGCGGTAGCTCGACTGCGACACGAAACGGCAGTGTACCGATCGTTCAAGTAATATAAAATGAGGAGTAATCCCCGAGTATCGAATCTCTCAAGGAACATAGTAAGGTGGAGTTAACGTTCGAGGAAGGACTTGAGATCGAAGTCCTTGAGTCAGATGGATGCGGAAATGGGGGATTTGGTTTGTGGAAAATAAAAGAAAACAACTACAACTACTCCTATGCAATGCCGCTATGCAATGCTTCGCTTGGCGGGATGGAGACTAGGCGGGCCTTGAGCGCGCTGCGTCGCAAGGGCGGATGGACGAGTAGGCAAGCGGAGTCAAACTATGCAGGCCTTGAGCGCAATGCTTCGTAGGGCGAATGGATTACACGGGCCGCTATGCCACGCTTCGCTAGGAGGATGGAAGAGTAGGCAAGCGGATGGAATGGTTCGCACCGGCGGAGTCAGAATGGATTACACGGGCCGCTATGCCACGCTTCGCTAGGCGGATGGAAGAGTTGGAATACGGATGAGGGTCGCAAACACCTCATCGAAAAGCACGCCACTAGCAATTGCTAGTGCGGCACACGAACGTGACGACGGGATGGAGGATGGATGGTGGCGCACCTCTTACACATATGAACAAAATATAACTTCACATAGACATGAAATTAAGATTACAAGCACGATTCATAGTGTTCATCATCCATACATGAGAGATCTAGCTACAAACACATCAATAAGAGAAGAACGAGGCAGGAAATCGACCGAATCCGAAGTCTCGTTATAGATTCACGGTTGGAATCGCAGGTTGTCAATCCGCGTCCAAGCTCGGTCCGCAACTACTTCCGGGGTAGAGAGAGCTGTCACTACTTAATCGACCGAGTCCTTTGAAGCGCTAGGATGAAGGAGGAGGCCGGGAGGAAGCTCCGGCTCAAGATTGGCGTGAAGAACAAGCCCGGAGCAACTCCAGATGGTGGGCGGCGATGGAGGGGTGAAATCGGGGCTTCTGGAGTGAGAAAACGGCGGACTGGAATCAACCCCCCGACCTAATTCGCGAGCAGGTCTTTTTATAGGCGCTGGAATAAACAGTGCGCACGATCAGTGGCGCACGACCAGTGGTCGTGCGCACTAGAATCCTGTGATCGTGCGCCTGCCTGGGCGGAGCCTGCAATGTAAGAAATTTATAAAATAACATGTTCGCACGAGCAGTGGCGCACGACCAGTGGTCGTGCGCACTATCGTAAATGGTCGTGCGTTCGGTCAAGACAGAACTCAAATTTCGGGGGTTGAGTGCGCACGATCAGTGGCGCACGACCAGTGGTCGTGCGCAATAGAACCAATGATCGTGCGCAGTGTTCCTGTACAGAATTGTACCAGGAACACCTGCACGACTCCTGTTCCTACAGAAATGCTGATCAGGCCACTGAAAGTGGCACTTAACAATACGATAAGGCTAACAAAGGAGAATAAACATAAAAACACACCAAAATAGGCCAAGAAGTGCACCTAGCAAAGAATGACAAATATGAACTAAAACAAGGCTAAAGTGCAGTGGAATGACTAGATAAATGGCACAGATGAGTCCATATATGTGTATATAATTGGGACTCATCAGGCCCCCATCAACCGGGTCCTTAACATTTCATGACAGGATATAACGAAATATTATAATCCACACCAAGCCATCAATGCTACCCATACCGAGTTGTCACGACTCTATGTAGTAGTGTGTGTATAACATGGAAATTACCTTACTAGATCATGCAGGACTACTTATGCGTTTAACGTCACGTTTCCAAAATCCTAGTGCAAATGAGCACCTTAACCTCTCTTTTCAGCATAATAATTTATAGCGGCACGTTTGATTATGGATTCATTCTAAAACAAAATCCACTGAAACTTCTACTAAAAGTCATAATTAAAGACTAGATCACCAAATTCCGACCTCATTGTATTATGCAATACGTATTTACTGTGCTCTACATTTATATGACCATTATATACAATGATAAACACTTAGACCTCACCCATAATCAATGTTATTTACCTTCACCATCAACCACACATGCCCTTTTTACGATTCCACATGTAACTAGCAATTAAAGGTTCATTTAAGGAGACATATCAATAGAAATAAATCTGAAATTATTATCACAGGTCCGTACTAGCATGTACATGATTCATACAAAATTTCGGCCCAAGCGGCCTTCACATTCAGCATTTATATCTCCTTCAAGTTATCAAATGAAATGGCAATTACTTTAATACCACTTATCCAAATATTATGAAATTCAACATGGATCTACATATTGTTGTCACCAATGTCACCACCAATTTTCATGAGCTCCCAACCAATATCTTGAGAGAAATCCACAAAATACTCAGAGCAAAACTGTCATGACAAAGTTCACTAAAACTGGATTTTTGGGTGCTACAGTTGTCCAAAAATTATGATCCACCACATTTAGGAAAGCTAACATCAAGGGATACAACATTCATGTTGAGTCCTAAACCCAGATCCAAGTGGGTCCTACCTAAAATCTGCTCTGAAGTCAACTGCAGAAATCTGGACAGCAAAATAGCACGCACTTAACCCATTCCAGCTTTCTGCATAGTCCACTGGACTGGACTCGTAGGAAGCTACAAGTCACTTCAGAAAATGAGTAACCTATCACCGGAAAGCTCTTTCTGAGGGCTACAACTTTCATGTTGAGCCTGATGTCTAATTCCAGTGGGATCAAGCCTAAAAATTGGCTTGAGCCCAGCTGCTCACAATTTTTCCCCTTAATAACCAAGTGCAATGTTATAAATTGAAACCTTCCTTATCAAGGGGCTATTATCATCTTTATCTCAAGATATATAATTAAAAACCCTATTTAACAGGGGATTATTCATCATCTTCCCCAAACAAGGGTTAGGTCATTTCACCTTCTCTCCTCCAATACTCCCTCATTAGACCATTGATTTTCACAAAATCAAATCCTATCTCTTCCTTTTGAAGAGTAGAAGTGATTGAAGGAACTTTCGCCGCAATTGGTGCCCTAAAAAGAAAGATCCGATTTTTTCTCTTCCTAGGAAACTCCATTAACTCACAAGCCAAGCTCTTTTGAGCTCAACACCTCTCCTAATTTTCTCTACGATCTAGCACCAAGGGAGAGGGGTCAGAAGTCACCTGATTTCTGGCCGACGTTCGCGGTTGTCTCCTCGACGGCATGGCGGCAGTTGGCCAAGCTCAAATCTCCCTCCTAGCTTGCTCTTCCAAGAATTCCCCCAACTAGTTTCTTGAAGTGAGAGGAAGAAGATGAAGAAGAAGGAGAGGAAGAAGAAGATGAAGATGAAGATCATCCTCGGAATTAATGCTCAGCCCTTGTGTTAAGAGAGAAGAGAGAGTAGTGGGATTAGAATTGCATTACCGGCATTAATTAAAACCCAACTTCCAATGCCATGTGTTGGAACCCCAAGATTTATTGTCAGCCCGCTATTGGACAAGGTATCCACTTCTAGCCTAAAAAAGATAAGCATTTAAGCTTTACTGGATGATGGCAGAAAAATTGTCCGGATCCTGCACTACAACACTTTCGTCGAACGGGAATGGCACTTTCATCGAACGGGATACAACTTCGTCGATCGTCGAATGGCGGCAACTTCGTCAAACGGGATACAACTTTGTCGATCGTCGAACGGCGGTAACTTCATCGAACGGCTACAACTTCGTCGATCATCGAACGACGGCAACTTCGTCGAATGGCTACAACTTCGTCGATCGTCGAACGGCGACAACTTCGTCTAACGGCTACAACTTCGTCGATCGTCGAACGGCAGCAACTTTGTCGAACGGCTACAACTTCGTCGATCGTCGAACGGCGGCAACTTCGTCGAACGGATACAACTTCGTCGAACGCTTCCCCTTCGACGATCGTCAAACGGTCAGTACCTTAGTCGATCGCCGATCGGCAGCCCCTTCGACGATCGTTGAACGGCAGTAACAGAGACAAATGAGCGGCAAACAGGAACGAAGAAATCAGGATGTTACAAATCGGCATACGGGAACAAACAGAGTAGCGCAAATCGGGATGTTTCAACTTGCTCGCTGACCGAGAGCGAGTACCACTCGGTCGTGGCAAACTACATCACTCCATTATATTCTACTCGCAATTCAGCGAAGACAGAGGCCATTAGTGACCTCCACTCAGATGACCTCTCCATCTCCGAGGCTCACTTCGACGTGGGCCTGCGGCTTCCCTTGTGGCCGGAGATCATCCAGGTAACTAGCTCGCTACCCTTCTCCTTACATTCCTTTCTCGCATTAGCTCAGGATTTCAATCAAACTGCTTCCCACAAATTTTCCAGTTGCTGAAAAACTATGGCGTCATCCCAAGCTAGATGACCCCAAACTCCATCGCAATCATGGTAGGGTTTGCGTGCTACCTGCGCGAGGAGCGCTTCGAGTTCAACTTGCCAGTCTTCCACAAGTTGTTCTCCTTTCGTGCAAATAAGGATGGGACAGCCTTCTTTGCGAGCTATCACGACAAAGTTCACAAGATGGTGAAAAAAAGCCACTACTGGGCGCAAAAGTTTGTGTTCGTCAATGGGCCCTTCGGCAATATCCCCTTCTCGCCCATTCAATGGGGTGAGTCCACCTATCGCACCCCCCACCAAGCTCAGCCGCCATGAGGATGACCACTGCAAGCACATGTCAACCTCCTTCGAGCTCGGCTACCTCCGAAGGAATGTGGACTCACTACCACCCATGCTGCCCGGAGCAGGTTTGAATCATGATCCCTTTCCGTCTCGCTTGAACCTCTTTCATTCCTTTCCTAACCTACCCTTTTTTATCATCATTCGCAGGGAAGCGAGACCTTCCGCTCCACCTACCCTATGTGCAGACGGCGCCCATCAACCCAGACCTGAGGCTCGCTTCCGCTGGCACCGACGTCTGCTGCGAGGCACCCAACACCTCCTCCGCCTCCAAGAAGCGGCCTGCACTCGCCGGTCATAGGTCGTCCCTCAACCCTCTACCGCTTTATATAAAAAATATCCCTCGTCAATGGGAAGGGGCTCGCTGAAAGCTCGTCAGGGGCAAATCCACCCGCGGACTCTCTCGCCGACCAGAGAGTCAGGGAGGCCCCCAGGGAGGCCGTCTGTGTGCCAACCGCACCAGCGCCGGTGGGCCACCACAATTTCTACCTTGGCACCAAGCACCGGGATGCGGTTGGCGAGCTCGTGTTGGAGTGGGACTCAGACTCCAATCGGGTCTCGATCAACAACCTCAATACCTCCTAGGTGGAGCGGGAGGCCATTGGAGGAGAGGCCTTCGCCATGTCCTTCCACCTCTATGGGCGGGAGGATGCCTCAGAATTCGACACCCTCTCCTCCAGAGCTCTCGCTTATGAGTGCTCGCGATCTTAGCTTTGCGGGCTAGAGCTTGCCCACATGGCCAGTCGCCATTGCCTCACAACGGAGAGGAACTCCGAGGACTTGAAGCGCGAGCTGCAAGAGACGCAGAAAGAGCACTCCGACCTAAAGGAAAAGCAGGTTGTCTATGACAGCCTCCTTGAGAGCCTCAAGGGCGGGATGGTAAGTCTACCGAGAACTGGCTTATCTCATTTCGCCATTTTCCTTCTTAACCCATTTGCCTCTCGCAGGACCCTGAGAGCGTCGACCATCTCCTCGTTCGCAAGACGGAGCTGGAGAGGGAGGTGGCTGTTCTGAAAGCTCACAACCAGGAGCTCGCCCGGGCCGCCCTTCCACCCGCTCCTCGCTCCCTCCGAACCTTGAGGAACTTGAAGCGCACGGAGGAGGAGTCGTTGCGAGACACCGGGATCCCGGCGGTGAGGCACATCTTTGACACCTTGAAGGGGGCAGGGCTTCTCTCAGCCGACACAGAGGAGCTCACCGTCGAGGAGGTCATCCCGGAGCTGTTCGATCCGATCACTCCTTTCGCGGATGATGAGGGTGAGCCTTAAGATGTAAACCATTCTGTGTAATGAAATGAAAAATTATTCTCAAGTCTTTCCTTTGTTTTTTGCTTTTCTCGCTTCCAATTACTTACGTGCTAGCATCTCGATGACCCGAACCACGCACGCACCTGCGCTTTTCCCAAGCACTTATTGACCCGCATGCGCATACTCGCATATGTACGCGTTCACATTCTGGCATGCACCCCACGCGCACCTGCGAATCAATCGAACACCCGCTTACTCACCCCCCTTCGTGGGACTTAACCAAAATTTTTTCCTTTGCACTTGTTCCAAACAAGGCTCTCGCCTGCGAGCCCTTCGGCGGGGCGAATGCCCATTCAGGTAGGCTTATTTCTTGCTTTCGTGTTCGTACGCTTCTACTTTTGCCAATCGATATATACCTGTTAATTGTATGTACTTACTCGCACACCACCACTCGCGCCTCCCCGAGCGATGGACTTGCGTCAACTGTTGGCTTACACTCGCACCCCCTAACTCGCACTTTCGCGAGTGGTGTGCTTTTGCCAATTTCTTAGGATTTAAGTGGCTACGACAATTCTACTGAGAGCGCAACCTTACCAAAAACCTACTCTGTTGGGGCCACTCGCATCACTGTCGAGCGAGTGCCTTTCCGAGCTAGTGCCTCCTCTACTAGGGCCACTCGCATACTTGAACCTTAGATTTTTCCCTTCTCATTTTTTCCCTTACCTTCCTGCCACCAGGTGCGTCTACTGTCCTGTCAGCTGGGTGAGAGCCTGACCATGTCGTCTCCATGAGAGCTTGTTTCCTCAGGCCCAGTACCACCTTTAACTTAGGCAGCCTCTCTAGCGATCAATCTGACCCACCATCTAATGAGAGCCCGACAGCAGAATATACCTGGGGCACTCCAGCCATACTTTCCCTAGCAATCCTATCTAGAGATCAACCTGAACCACCATCTATGAGAGCCCGGAAGCTGAATCGATCTAGGGCATTCCAGCTGAAACTTTCCTTAACCAGCCTCTCCAGAGATCAAACTGATTCACCGTCTATGAGAGCCCGACAGCGAAATTGATCTGGGGCATTCCAGCTCAAACTTTCCTTAGCTAGCCTCTCTAGAGATCAACCTGGCCCCCGATAGCGGAATTGATCTGGGGCATTACAGCTCAAACTTTCCTTAGCCAGCCTCTCTAGAGATCAACCTGGCCCCCGATAGCGGAATTGATCTGGGGCATTACAGCTCAAACTTTCCTTAGCCAGCCTCTCTAGAGATCAACTTGGCGCACCGTCTATGAGAGCCCGACAGCAGAATCGATCTAGGGCATTCTAGATTATACTTTCCTTAGCCAGCCTCTCTAGAGATCAACCTGACCTACCGTCTAATGAGATCCCGATAGTGGAGTCGATCTGGGGCACTCCAGCTCATACTTTTCCTAGCCAGCCTCTCCAGAGATCAACCTGACCCACCGTCTATGAGTTCCCGGTGGCAGAATCGATCTGGGGCATTCCAGCTCAAACTTTCCTTAGCCAACCTCTCCAGAGATCAACCTGACCCACCGAGCCTGGCAACAATATCGATCTGGGGCATTCCAGCTCAAACTTTCCTTAGCCAGCCTCTCAGAGATCAACCTGACTCACCGTTTAATGAGAGCCCTGCAGCAGAATCAATCTGGGGCACTTCAGCTCATACTTTCCCTAGCCATCCTCTCCAGAGATCAACCTGACCCACCGTCTATGAGAGCCAGGCGGCAGAATTGATCTGGGGCATTCCAGCTCAAACTTTCCTTAGCCAGCCTCTCTAGAGATCAACCTGACACACCGTCTATGAGAGCCCGACAGAGGAATTGATCTGGGGCATTCAAGCTCAAACTTTCCACCAGCCTCTCCAGAGATCAACCTGACCCACCGTCTAATGAGAGCCCAGCAGTGGAATCGATCTTTGGCACTCCAGCTCAAACTCATAAGGACACCTGGTTAGAGTAGGCATTGAAATCAGCACACAATGAATCAATCATATAACAAACCAACATAAAAAGTTTAAGGATAGAAACACTTTAAATCATCCCCACTTCGAGTTCGGCCGAGGGGTACCCCTTCCACATCCTGGAGGTGGTATCCTACCAACTTGAGCACTTCATCTACAATGTAGGGCCCTTCCCAGTTGGGGTCAAGCTTCCCCACCGCAGCTCCTCTCCCGTCTGCATCAACCTTTTTCATAACCAAATCCCCCTTCTTGAACTGCTTTACTTGAATGTGCTTGTCAAAATACCAAGCCATCCGCCATTTGACCTCCTCCTTCCGGATGGTGGCTAGGTCCCAGAGCTCTTCTACAAAATCCAAAGATAGCCTCTATTCTTCCTCGTTATCCAGCCTGCACTATTCGTCTCCTTCCCCCGTGATCGCCACCATGGGTGACTTTACCTCGAATTCTATAGGAAGCATGGCCTCGGACCCATGTGAAAGCTTGAAGGGGGTCTCCCCGGTGGCCATGTTTGGTGTGGTTCTCAAGGCCCAGAGAACCGAGGGTAGTTTCTCTACCCAGTTCCCCCTCAAATTCTCGAACTTCTTAATTAGCAAATTCACGATTATTTTTTTCGCCGCCTCCAACTGCTCATTGCTCCTCGGGTGGTGTACCGACGTGAACCAAAGATTTATAATGAGCTGGGTGCAGAAGCTGATGAACTCTTGCTGGCAAACTACGGCCCATTGTCAGTGATGATGGCTGGTGGGAGACCATGCCTGCAAATTATCTCTCCCCGTATAAAGTTTCAGACTACCTGTGAAGTTACCTTGGCTAGTGCCTTCACCTCTAGCCAGTTGGAGAAATAAACGATCATTACTAGTAGAAACTTTCTCTGTCCGCTTTCCTGGGGGAAGGCGGCCCACCAGATCCAATCCCCATATTGCAAAAGGCCGCAGAGCTGTGAGTGGAAGGAGCTGGAGGAGAGCATAGAGCTGGCACTTAGGGCATTTCTTGGCAAACTCTGCTGCATCTTTGCTAAGGGTGGGCCAGAAGTCTCCTTGTCTCAACACACTTCCCTCCAAGGTCCTGCTCCCCGAGTGGCTTCCACACTCTCCCGAGTGAATCTCTTCGAGGATCATTGAGTCCTCCTCCTCCGATACACAGCGCGCCAGTATCCCTAAGAGGGTTTTCTGATACAGTACACCTGCACGCAAGGAATAATAGGCTAACTTATACCTAAGCCATCACTTATCCACATCCCCTTTCGGGAGCTTTCCCGATGCTAGGATAGTGATGATGGGATCCATCCATGATGCTCATTGATCTACCTTCATCAACTCCCCTTCATCGATGGATGGTCGGAAGAGTTCTGACACTGTCCCCCCTACCCGGGGACCGAACATGGCTAGGAGTTCGGCTGGGATGCTCTCCTCCTTTGGCACATGCTGAATGGAGAAGGTGTGGAATTGCCCGATGACCCCCTTGACCTTCTCCATATAGCACTGGAGGGTAGGCTCCTTTGCCTCTAACTACCCTCTGATCTTGCACCCCCAACTCCCGGGCCAATCATAGGCCTGCTATCACTGCCTCGTACTTGGCCTGATTGTTGGTGATTTGGAAGTGAATGTTGATGGCTTGCTCTATTATTGTTCCCTAGGGGCTTATTAGGACGACTCCCCCCCAAAGGAATGCCTCCACGATGCTCCATCGACCAACATCTTCCATGCTGCATGGCGGGGTGCCTCAGTTTCTTCCACCTCGATCACATAATTGGCCAAGAAGTCTGCCACTGTGTGTGCCTTTATCGAGAGTATGGGCATGAAAGACATATCGAATTCGCTTAGCTCCACCGACCACTTAGCTAACCTTCCCGAGTGTTCCACTCCCTCCATGATATTGCGAAGGGGGAGGTCTGTTACCACCTTGATGGAGTGAGCCTGGAAGTAGGGTCAGAGCTTCAGAGCAGACACCACGAGGGCAAAGGCCGGCTTTTCATAAATGGGATACCTAAGCTCGGCCTTCCTCAAGACTCGACTGACATAGTAGATCAGGAGCTGTCTCTTCCCTTCTTCCCGCACCACCACAGAGCTTACCACTTCGGACCCTACCCCCAAGTAAAGGGATAGATCCTCTCCCGACCTTGGTCCTTAGAATAAGTGGCCTGGGTAAGCTGCCTCTTTAGTGCCTGAAAAGCATCCACACACTCCGGGGTCCATTTGAACTTTTAATTTCCTCTTAGCACTTTGAAGAATGATGCACACTTCTCCCATGCCCTAGAGAGGAACCTGCTTAGCCCAGGCTGCTTCCCGGTGAGGCTTTGGACCTCCTCCGCATTCCCCCGCGATCCCAGCTCCAGATTGCATTTACTTTGTCCTAGTTAGGCTCCACTCCGATTGGGGTGAGCAAGTATCCTAGGAATTTTCCTCGACTCGCCCCGAAGACACACTTCTGGGGGTTAAGTTTCATCTTGAACTTCTGCAAGGTCCCAAAAGTCTCTTCGAGGTCCCGGAGGTGGGACTCGAGGTTTCGACTCTTGATCATGAGATCATCCACGTATACTTCCAAGTTCCACCCCTTTTGTTCTCGGAAGACCCTGTCCATTATCCGTTGATATGTTTCCCCTGTGTTTTTTAGCCCAAAGGGAATCATCTTGTAGCAGTAGCACCCATCCCCTGTGATGAAGGAGACATCCTTGACATCGGGAGGGTGCATGTGGATCTGATGGCAACCTGAGAAAGCATCTAGAAAACTCATTAGAAAAAAACCGACAGCCGAGTCTACCAGCGCGTCAATTCGAGGCAAGGGGTAACAATCCTTGGGGCATGATTTAAATAAAGAAAAGTCAACACACATCCTCCACTTACCATCTCCCTTCTTTACCATTACTACGTTGGAGACCCACCCTGGGTACTGGATATCTGATACAAAGCCCGCCTTGAGGAGCTTTCCCACTTCCTCCTGGATGGGTCCTTCCATCTTGTCCGTGGTGGACTTCTTCTTCTAATGGATGGGATGGGTGCCAGGGTCGAGGTTAGGTGGTGGCAGGCCACATCCGATCCCGAGCATGTCCGTCGCGCTCCACGCGAAGACATCCACGTTTTAATGGACGCAGGCTAGGATCTTCTTTTGCTCTTCGGGGTTGAGCTCCCTGCTGATCTTTACATTCTCTATTACTCCCGCCCGGGAAGTGACATTCAGTTCCACAACCTCATCCACGGCCTCCAGCCGGGACTGATCCTCCCCCCGATTGTCCTCCTGCCTCTCACCGCAAGCAGGTACTTTGGCCTCTCCTTCCCCCATCTCCTCTTACCAGACCTCCATCAACTCTTCCGCCCCTCCTGCCTGGGCCACCTCTTCTCCTCTTCTTCTCTCTTTCTCCTCCATATCTTAGTCCATCCCCTCCGCCTCGGCTTGCCAGGTGGTATTGACCACAGTGACGTAGCATTTCCTTGCTACCTTGGGGTCACCCCTCACCGAACCTGGATCCCTCCTACACTGAACTTGAGGCATTGATGGGAGGTGGATGGGATGCACCAGAATGCGCTGATGAGGGGTCTCCCAAAATTGGTGCTATAGCTACTCGACGCGTCCACAATGACGAATCGTCAGTTACGGGACTACCCCCTAGAACGATGTGGAGACCTACTCCTCCCTCCACCTCCTTCCTCTCCCCCGAGAAACCGAACAATGGGACATCCGACGCCAGCAATCTTCTTGCCGCCAACTTTATCTCATCAAACTCCATCTTGAAAATGACGTTGACTGAGCGCTCCCGTTATCCACGAGGATTTGGGAGACTGTGAAGTTCTCGATGGCTGTCTGGATAACCAGCACATTGCAGAATGGGTCCCCGTGACCCGGCATATCCTTCTACGTGAAGGTGATCTTCTCCGCTGAAGGTGGGGCTTGAGACGTTGAAGCCACGCTCCGAAGATACATGACATGGAGGCTCGCCTTTTGGGTTGCCTCATTCCCCATACCCCCATGGATCACTTTGATCACCCCGGGACTCCACATCGGCCTGGTCTTCACACCTTTCTTCATCCTCCTCTTGAGGCAGGACCTCCTCAATCCTCACCGGCTACTGCTCCCGCTACACCGGTGCTTTGGCCCCTCTCACTTCTACGAACTCCTGGCAGGTGGTCTTTGCGTGACCTTCTTCCTGGTGGAAGTCAAAATACAGCAACACCGTCTCCCTTCTCTCGGCCTCCGAGCCATGATTCCTTCTTCTCACCCCTACCCCTACTCCTGCTCCTGCTCCTCCCCTTCCTCTTCCCCCTCTCCCGATCGCCATAGCTTGCTGTGGCGGGGGAGGCAACGGCCAAGAACCCTGCCTCCGCCTAAGCTAATGAGGCCTTCCTTGACCTCCATGGAAGTTGCCTCCTCCCTATTGCCTCCACCCCAACTCCGGGACTCTCAGCTCCTCCCTTATCCGAACATCATGTTGCTTAACCTCCGATTCACTAACTTGGCTAGCCTCTTAGTGAACTCTGGGTTATCTCCCTCACTCTCGATCTCCTTTGCCTCCCTTTCCATCAACACCTCGAAGGACAAAGGGGCCTTTTGCTTCAAGCTCATTTTGAAGAATCCCACCCGCAGCCCCACCATGAAGGCAAGCTGGAGGGTGAAGCCCGACACCTCCTGGATGAGGAGGACCTCTTCTTGGAACCAGACCACATAGTGGGCCAATGACTCCCCCTACCTCTGCCTGATATTGAAGAGTGCCCCGTGGTCCTTATTTCTCTTCTTCGAGGTCGAGAAGAGGAGCAAGAAGCTGCGGCGCAAGTCCTCGAAGGCATAGATCGATCCTCTCGGGAGCTGGTGAAACCAGTCCCTCGCCTTCTCCTTTAATGTTGTTACAAAGAGTCGGCAATTGAAGGCATCCGACAGGGGTCTGAGGGAGACCATATATTTGAACCACTGCAGGTGCGGGACGTGGTCATCCTTGCCGGTGTAGTACATCATATCCAGCTCCCTGAACCCCTCTGGGACTGGTGCCGAGAGCACCAACTCACAGAACCAGCTTCCTCCAGTCATCGTTCTCGCCTGCTCGACCAGCTCCACGAGCTCCATGACTGGATCCGCACTCGCCAAAACAGTACTTGTCGACACAGCGCTCGCCGGGACAGCACTCGCCAGGGCAGCGCTCGCCGGACTCAAAAAAAGCTCTAGCCCTGCGAGATCTCGCCCTGGTGCCTTGCCAGCCACTTCTTGGCCAACTCTCTGCCCCGGGGCATTCTCTCTAACCCCTGATGGCTGGACGACCTGAGGTGCTGGAGTCAAGAACTCGCCCGGCACCACGGCGAAGGCGAGGTTGATAGTCTCGAGCATCTCCCTGCGAAGATCTGCTATCATCTCTGCTGTCACTAGTGGGTTGGATGGTGGCGAACCATCGAAGTCGCCTTCTCGCTCACCCACTTCGACCATGTTACCTCCACGGGGATTTCTGGTACTCGCTACTTTCCACGCTCAACGCACCAAAATGTTGGAAATGGTATTTCAGTCCAATGAGGAGTACGGACCCCCGAGAAGGGGGCAGCGAGCACATACTAATCCGGTGGAAGAACCTGGCCGAAGATTTAGAATAAGAGGCACGACCCTTGGCAGCAGCATAGAGGTCCCACCACACACCCGGAAGATCTTTTGAGCGCTTCCCCTCCCAAGCCAAAGCTGAAGTCGGGCACCTTGGAGAGTTGGAGGAGCTAACCAAAGAACTCTTGAGGAGAAGCAGAGATCTAGCTTGCTCTCCCAAGGTGCCCCAAAGGGTCTATTTATAGCCTTTTTGAACTGGTCTGCTAATAGCGGGATTCCGCCTTTTGGTTTTGCTATACGCACCTCAAACTGGTCTGCTAACAACCAAACTCCGCTATTCTGGAGGGCTATTGGCAGCCCACCAGGGGCATCAGGGTAAATTCACCTGCAGCCCTTGCTGGGTGAGTGTCCCATGAAGGCGACACTCGCTAGCCTCCTTGTGAGCTAGGCTCGCGAGACCTCCTCTTGTGAGTGGGGGCATGCCCCTACTCGCCTCGCCGGATCGACTCTGCGAGACCTTACCTGACTCTCCCTAGCTAAATGTACCCCAGAGCAGTCTTCAAAACATTCATGTTGTCGCCTCTCGCTACTAGAGAGCGAGATCCCTGGCTCGCCTCCCTGGCTCACCTCGCCCTGCCCTAGTAAGACACTCGATGCGAGTCTGCGAGCAGTCCCTGAATTGTCTGTGATTTGATTTCTTTGCGAGTCGGTGAACACTGGGTTGTACAAGTGTGACACCTCCCAGCCTAGACCTTATGTATGCCCTTTAGAACACACAGGGATGCGTACTACTTGGTTCAACAATGACTCTAAGTGAAATACCAAGCCCTCAGCTCGGAGGACTTGTAACAACCCAATTCGCGTTAGACCCCTCAAGTGACACGAGTAACATGGAGATGCTTGGGCTAGGTATAAGTCTTGAGATCCTAATGGTGCCATGGATGTGCCCTGATCTCCAGGAGTGGGTGTAACCCTCACCCTTTGGAGTTAGGAAGCAAATGCTAAAGGAATTGGTAGCAGGGAGCTAGCTCCGACGGTAGCTTTAGCAAGCACCGGCGGTAGCGGCAAAATCAGTGCCCATGAATTTTTACATGGTGGATGGCCTAAATTGCTTTAAACTAAGTTAAGAGTGGAATTAAAATCCAATAAGCAGCTGGCACCTAGTGCGGAGTTCCAAAATATGGGATGAAAATATGGAAATTGCATTAAATGCTCTTTAATGCTCTCTCTCTCTCTCTCTTCATTTCCTCTTAAGCATGAGTGGGTTGAATTCTTAACCAGTTGGCCCTATTCATCTTCTTCCTCATCTTCTTCTTCTTCTTCCTCTTCTTTTCTTCATCTTCTACCTGACGTCTCAAGGAGTTAATCTAGAAATTTTGAAGGAGCAACATTGGAGAAGGGCTTGAGCTCGGCCGACCGCCGCAATGACGCCGAGGAGACAACCGCGATCGTTGGCCAAAAAATAAGGCGACTTCTGACCCCTCTCCCTTGGTGCTAGATCGTAGAAGAAAAATTAGGAGAAGTGTTAAGCTCAAAAGAGCTTGGCTTGGAGCTTCCTAGGAAAAGACCAAGTCGGATCTTTCATTTTAGGCCACTGATTTCCGCGAAAGTTACTTTAATCTCTTTTTCTCTTCAAAAGGAAGAGATAGGATTTGATTTCATAGAAATCCATGGTCTAATGAGGGAGCATTGGAGGAGAGAAGGTGAAATACCCTAATTTCTTGTGGAGTGAGATGATAAATAATTTAGGTTAATAAGTGACTTTAATTATAATATTGAACATGAATCATGTTAGATATTTATATACATGATGATGGGAGTCCAACCATTAGGGAAAGAAAGATTATGCATGTGATTTGGAGCTGGGCTGCCAGTGAAGAAATTTGGAAAGGCATAACAAAGGATCTGTTTCATGTTAGCTAGCGCCCGGCGGTAGCCCTACCACCGGCACTAGCGATTCGACGGGACGACGGGAAAGGTTAACTTCCCGTCGAAACATAAGATTGATGGGAAGGAGTGCTGGTAGAAATACTAGCGCCCGGCGGTAGCCCTACCATCGGCGCTAGGGAGTCGACGAGACGATGGGAATGGTTAACTTCCCTTCGCCACTTAAGATCGATTAGAAGGAGTGCTGGTAGAAATACTAGCGCCCGGCGGTAGCCTTACCGCCGGTGCTAGCGAGTCGATGGGATGACAGGAAATGTTAACTTCCCATCGACACTTAAGATCGACGGTAAGGAGTGTTGGGAGAAATACTAGCGCCCGACAGTAGCCCTACCGTCGGCTCTAGCTAGTCGATGGGATGACAGGAAAGGATAACTTCCCGTCGACACTTAAGGTCGACGCGAATGAGTGCAATTAGAAATACTAGGCGCCCGACGGTAGCCCTACCGCCGGCATTAGCATATCGACTGGTCGATGGAAAGGGATAACTTCCCGTCGACCCCCAATGTCGACGGGAAGGTGTGTCGACTGGATCACTAGCTCCCGGTAGTAGCGCTACCGCTGGCGCTAGCAAGCAGAGAACTTTTGGTTCTCCTCCTTTGGTGTGGTATGAGTTGCTGGATTCACATGTCAATTGGGTGAGGTGTAGAAGAATTTTATGTTCCTGAAATGGGGCATTTCGATGCAGAATTGAATGAAGAATTTAGAGGACTCGTTTATATAAATGCTCCCATCAGTGTATAATCTATCATATGATTAGAATTGTGGTAACAATATGTACACTCATGTTGGATTTCATAATTTTTGGATAAGTAGTTATAGAGATATTGATGTTTCATTTGATAACTTGAAAGAGATATAAATGTTGAATGTGAAGGCCGATGGGGCCGAAATTTTGTATGAATCATGTATATGCTAGTATGGTCCTGTGATAATAATTTTAGATTTATGCTTTTGAGATGTCTCCTTAAATGAACCTTCAATTGTTAGTTTATGTGGAATCATAAAAAGCACATGTTTATGTAAATGTGCACAACATTTGACAATCTATCGGATGTCTAGTTTGGTGATAACCTCTCAATAAGGTTGATAGCTTTATCGTGTTGGAACATGTTGTGATCTGTGCATGAGGATTGAATATTGGTGAAATGTTCAGGCTTACTTATGTAGTAAAATATGAATATGCCTCTTTACGCACGAGTAGTTCTGTAGGATCTTGTAGAGTAAGTTCCATGTCATACGCACGCCGCCACACAAGAGTTGTAGCAACTCGATATTGGCAGAATTGGTGGCTTGATGAGGTTTATAAGATATGGTTATACCTTATGGAGAAATGTTAGGGGCCCGATTGTTGGGGGCCTTGGATGCTAATTAGCATCGGTTGAACTGGTATGATGTGAAAAGTAAGAAGACTCCATCCGTGAGCCTTTGAGTGCTTGATAGCACAGATTATGCATCGGAATTATATGAAGGTGCATGGTTTATACATGGTGGTGTAATGATCGTGGTTGAAGGATTTCTTGTGGCAGATCTGCGGACTCGCCTATCGTCACACAGACGGGAGCTGGCAGATAGATCTTGGCCGGTTGGGTTGTGCTCTTTGTGTTTACATCCAAAGACCCCTTCTGTGCCTAGCGACCGGTTGGGTTGTGCTCTTAGTGTTTACTTCCAAAGACCCTTTCAGTACGCAGGTGCTCCGCTGTTGTGTTCTTAGCGTCGAGGCATACGAAAGGCCTAGGTCTGGTAGTGTACATACCCACCAAGTAGTGGAGAATCCCGTTCCACTGCCAACATCTGGCCACAATGGGGGGCGCCTGAGAAGTTAGCTACTCTCAAAAAGTGGGAACTACAGGTCTATGTCGACATAGAAAAAATGCATGGGTGAGTCATCATATGATAATCATTGCATTGCATTCATCCTTCCATGATCATAGCATTGCACCGCATCGGGTCCTTCATATAAATTAGTATGGGCTCTTTTATATGATGGGTCCCAAATTGGAAACCTTAACTTATAAGTTTGTATGGGCATTCATATAAGTTAAGGTACATTTTGAAACTGTAAATATACTGCTTACTTCTATACTTTTACATTGCTTGCTTATACTCTGTCATTGACATATTACTTGTTAGACGTATATTTCAAACATTTGATATACTGCTGTGATTACATCTTTCCTTGTCACCAGCTTCTTCTACTTCTATCTATATTGCAGCTCCTCTTCATTCCCTTCCGCCAGGTGCCTTGGAGTCGTCGGGGGAGAGGATTTGAAGCCACTTAGTCATTATGACTAACGGTTGTTACACCATTACTTGTAGGAGCACACTCAGGTGGAGCAGCAGCATACTACATAGGGGGATAGCCAGGCTAGGGTGATAGGGCTGGTGACTACGATACCTGAGTTACCGTCAGTGGCAGATGTGAGCGAGTGGTTGGGATGTAGCCTTAGGACAAGTTTATACTCTGATGATTAACAGCAGCTTGTGTAGCTTCCTGTCATTTTGTACTTTCTGGACTTTATTACTTAGTTGTGAATAAATGGATTCTATTATTTTCTATTATTGATGGGTTGGCATGATGATATGCGAGAATAACCAGCAGGATAGACGTCTTCTGGACGGGGCTAGCCTGTGTGCTAGCACTTCCGCAAGGCAGTTTGTCCTGGGCATAGGACTCCCCTCGGCCGTGTATTGTTTTCCGAGAGGGGGGTCTTACAGAACTTGACCAATCCTTCCATTTAATACCAAACCTACTGCTCGCAGGACTTAACTCAACCTTCTTAGAAAATACCCAGCATACCGTCTCGCAGGACCGTCTAGTCCTTCTTAGACAATATCGAGCCTACCGCTCGCAGGACTATCTAGTCCTTCTTAGACAATAATACCGATCCTATCGCTCGTAGACTTTTTAGTCCTTCCTAGACAATACTGAGCCCACCGCTCGCAGGACTATCTAGCCCTTCTTAAACAATACCGAGCCTACCACTTGCAGGACTGAACCCATCTTTCCTTATATAATATCGATCCAACTGCTCACAGGACTTAACCCATCCTTCCAATATACTACCGAGTCAATCGCTCGCAGGACTTAACTCGTCCTTCCTTATGCAATACCGAACCTACCGCTCACAGGACTATCTAGTCCTCGTACCATTCCGTACCAAATTTGGGATGTGGTTTACCTTATCAAATTCTCCTACTTAGACTACTCTTGTCTATCGTTTAGTTATACTTAGAAGTTTAGGGTGAATCCTAGACTTCCCGAGGGCTACCCGATAAAGGGCTCGCAACGGTACTAGGGAATACAATGGGCTGAAGTCCAAATCCCCCTTTCCAGGATATTTACTCTTATTGGTGGATAATTTTATTTTATTCCCGTCTCCTCTCTAGTTACTCAAGAATCGTAAGGTGGGTTACATTAGACCGGACAGATGAGCATCATTGTTCATTTGAACATCGAACCCTATCTTTCTTAGTGCCTGAACGTCTTTGATTGTCATCACTCAATACCTACTTAAGGTCCCAACTCATAAATCAATCACACATATACTTGTTGATGGGTCATCCCTCACATCACTATATTATAACCGTCAATTCCCGAATTGATGGTTTTACTAAAAGCACCCAAATCCCTTTCTTCTAATAGATGTAACTAATGATTAATCCTTTAATACATCTATACATTCTTACTGATCAAGGAGTTAATAGTTCTATGTGTGATGGACAAGAGGGGTCTAAAACACATAATTAAGTTTTTACTATTCACAGACTGGTTTGCCATTAAGTGAAATCGTCTGTCCTACTAGGTTGACTATATGATTACTAACTAAGTATGAGACCATTTTAGCTCCAGAGATTCATATTAATGTCAAGGGTCTATGTACAAATTTCTATGATATTCCAGCAATAAAAATTCACGGAACTAATTTCTCAAATCATGAGCCCAAATGCTACTTTGTGAAGGAAGTATGAAGTTTACTCAGAGATTAATTATAATAAAATTTCTATGACTTCATACTAAATTTTAAAAGTCCAAATACAAAACTTCATAACAATCCAGCATCAGTAATTTAGGGAATTAGTTTCTCAAGTTATACTCATGGTCCAATTTTCAACCTCATATACTCTATTATCTAAAAGTTATTAACCATTTAAGCTTTGTCCTTCTCTAGGATCAGTCTTACCAAATCAACCCTACAGAGAGCTGTAAAGAACCAAATGGTGTGATTTTACTTCCTACAGATAGTAGACTCAAATTCCTACAAAAGCTATCTCATCCTACTTTTCATTTTATGGCATCTAAGGGGCTCAAAATTTGAGTGCAAGAGGTCTATTTCTCTAAGGTAAAAACAACATTTAGTGTGACATAACTAAAGGTTCTTCTATGGTTCATTTAAACATAGACCTACTCATATGCAATGATCCAATTGATCCAAAAATTTTACCAGAGACTAATATACACATAACCAACCTCCCAAAGGATATTTGGTGTGATTTGACTCCATATAACCCAATAATCATGACATGCATGATTAATTAAATTATTTCTAAAAGCATAGAAAAATGTACTCCAAAAATACTAAATTTTTGGTTAGGTGATGTGTTATATCATAACAAAAGTGTGGCTAAAATTTCAGAGACTAAAACTAAGCCAAAAGAGCTAGGTCCATAAAATACCCATTTGGGCTATATGCACACCACACTTCAACCATGCCAAGACATGCACGGAGGTTAGCCCAGCATGCATTGGTACAAATGACCATAAATGTTTACCATGGACTATATTTGGCCTGGTCTACCATCCAGAGAAAATTCCAGTGAATTTGGATTTATATAACTCTAGATTTAGGCCATTCAAGGAAAATGAAATGTTGAATAAAACCATAGAAAACTTATTTCCAAAAATCCCCAATTTTTGACAGGGGCTACATTATGGCATGTCTCATGCATGCCCCAAATTTCAAGTCATTTGGAGTTATATATCTCCCTAAATAAATTCATAAAGTTCTAAGGACTCATATGTACATGCCTCACCAAAATGGTTGCCCAGGGAGCTACAGAGCTCCAAATTGAGTGATTAAAAGCTCATTAGGATGGTAATACCAGAAGTTACAACTTTTATTTTGACCACCTAAGCTCAATCTATCATTTAGTGGTTCAAGGATAAGTTGGAAAATACTATCCATGATATGAAAATTGTTTAAAAGAAAATTATATTCCTAATGTTATTTGGCCTGCGACAATCAAATCGTCCGGATCGGACGGCTGCCCGTCATCTTCCTCCTTCAGCCTATGGCCCAGATCAACCGCTCCTAGGGGCTTTTTTAAGCTTGATCCCAGTCGATTGAGGAGGTTCCCGGTAATAAGGTCAATGCCAACACCTCCGGCCGAGGGTTGGTCGTCGATTGCCATAGGATGGGAGGCCGGAGGTGGCCTATGCGCAAAATGGGGGGTGAGACATTAATGAGCTAAAAATCTCAAAATTGAACATGGTCAAATCACCATTTCTCAAAAAAATTTGTAATAGAAGAGATGGGTATCTAGCACTAGGGGAGGAGGAAGGTGAAAGTGAGGTATTAGATCTTAGATTTACTATAGGGGGGGGGGGTGATAAAGTTTTAACTTATTTTATAATGGAATTAAATAATGATATATATTTATGTAATTGAGTGAGTAGAAAAACAAAACAACAAACACACCACAGTACAGAAAATAACACAAACACAACAAAGAAATAAGGATCTATAGTAGTTCCCCAATCAACCTGGGTACATCTACTCTTCTACAACCCTTGGTAGGAATCCACTAAGGTTTTTGATCAGGTGCCCTTCACCAATGGGATTTTTGATCAGGTGCCCAAACAACACTGAGCTTTTTGATCAGGTGCTCAAACCAAACCACAGGTTTTTGATCAGGTGCCCTGCCACCAAAGGTTATCTTTTGAAGGGAGTTAAAACCCTGTACAAGGTGGGGTAAAAAGAATGAACCAAAAAAGAGGTTATGAAGTTCTTCTCTCTCAATAAGATCTGAGAGAAGACTAGTGGATTGGTGTTGTTGTAAAGCTCCCCTGTCTGATAGAGTTTATTGCCAGATGGTGAATCTTCCTCTTGCGTGTAGAAGATTAAAAATCAGCAGATGCTTCAAGAGAAGATTTCAGTTGTTCTCTGAGAATGAAGTTGCTGCTGTAGATGAAGATTTCTGTATTTCTTTTTTCTGTCTATGTATCTCACAAGTATATCTTCTTGTCTTCTGTATCCTCTTGTATATATCTTATAAATACTGATTCATTCTTTTTCCTTAGATATATAATCTGATTTGAAAATTCAAATCTTCTGATAAGGAATAAAATAAACTGAACTAAATCATTCTTGGAACTACAATAGGAACTTTCTGATTCTGCAAATTACTTTAATTCCTTTTCTGAGAAAGTTTCCTTTTTCCAATATATGTCAACGGTTAGATACTTGGAAGAAGAGAATAGGATGGATATAAAAAGGAAAGATGAAATCTTGACTTATCTGTAAATAAATAAATCCAAATATTTGAATAGATCCATTGCTGAATAGTCGATCTGAGTTCACAGAAAGAAATAATTGGTCTTCAGGATTCGTCAAGCTCAAGAGGAAATTCGTCGAACAGAAAGTTGAGTTCGTCAAGAAGAAAGCTGAGTTCGTCAAACTCAATCAGGAGTTCGTCGAACTGAACACTGAGTTTGTCGATCTCAATCAGGAGTTCGTCGAACTAAAATATAGAATATATTGAACTGGCTTGGAAGACTGCGTTCATCAAGCTGGAGATCAAGTTCGTCAAACTTATATACGACATTCGTCGATCTCAGGAAGGCGTTCGTCGAACACAGAAAACTTGGAATTTTCCTAAGTTTCAGCTAACATAGACAAGCTTAGACCTTGACCCTAAGACTATACATTGGGGTCAATTTGAGTCCTAACCACAGATAGTGATCCTAGCCCAAATTTGTAATAGGTTTGTTCTAACAATCTCCCCCTAGTTGGGTTAGGATACTATTTGACAATCATAAAAATAAAATAAAACAACAATAAACACAGAGCATACATATCTGACAGAATTTTAAATTCATTTCAGCAGATAAAAATATAATACTCTGAGTTTAGAAATGTATTACACTGTAAGAAGAAATTGGTAAAACCAAAAATCCGCAGTCTTTCTCTTTCTTTGAAGAAGGTTTGGATATAAATTTTCTGTTGGGATTTTCAGATTCTCTCTTGCTCAAATTTAGGTCATTTGCAACCAACAGGGTTTTAGATGAAGTGTGAGGAACAACTGCAACTCGGTGCAACCTCAGATAGTCTTCAGCAATGAAGAGATGCCTTGAACTATATCTTTCAAACTCTTGTCTTCTGAATTCTGGCATAGTTTTAAAATATGAATAATCTTTTCCTTCAGCTTTGGCTTTATTAATTTGAGCAATAGCAATTATTTCTCTATATCTGGCCATGTGAGCATTCTTTTCTAAGTCTGGATTAATGGGAGATGAAGGTCTTTCATCATGTTCACTAGACTGATAGGAAGATTGTTGATCTTGAGAATTTCTTTTCCTATGCATAGATCCATCAGAGATATGATATTTGTAAACTGAAGATGGAGCTCTAGCTGATCTTGAGGGTGGAGCTCTGGTTGATCCTGAACTGTAAGAGCCACTGGAACTTTCATGTCTCTCCCCTGTTCTTCTTAAGTACTGAGAGGAAGGTTTCTGAGATGAGGAGGACATGCCTACAGATCCAGCAGCTGGAGGAGGAGGAGGAGGATTAAATTTGACTGGATTGTCAGAATTAAATCCTGTTTTCTTCATTTTCTTTCTCCTATTATTCTCATTCCTTGAGAATCTCATCCAGGCTGGAGAGTCTTTGGTGAGAGTGATGTTTTTCAATATGTAGTAGGGAATGTCAATGGTAGAAGAAGGAGGTTTGGGAGCAGCCTTAGCTTTGCTTCTTGATTTCCTATTCTTTGAAGATTTTGTATCTGAATCATCAGAAACATCATCATCAGAAGAAGACTGTGCAGGTTTATCATACAAGTCATCAATTACTTTAAGAACATTATCAACATCTTGCTCATCATGCTCTGATAGAGGGGAATCATCATAAATGAATGTTGGAGGGGAATTCACCAAGCCAACTTCCTCTGCAACTGCAACTGGAACTGAAATACTTTTGATGATTTGTTTTAGTAAAACTAAATCTATAGGAGTTGAATAAGGAACTATAGCCTTTGAAATAGCTTAAGGCTTACGCAGACAACTGAAAACCAAACTGAATTTTGAAAATAAAGAGAGAATATCTATTGAAGGATAAATAGATATATTATTTACTGAATCTATAACTGAAATAGTTATTTCTGAAGCTGCAATTGAAGTAGTATCAACTGTATCTATAATAATATATGATAACCATACTGAAGCAGTGTATATTGGAGCTTCTTCATTGAGCATCTCCCCCTGCCTAGGTTCAGGGAGACCTGAATCTAGGCCCCTAGAAGAAGGGACAAGTGATGAGGAGGTAGGAATGGAGGCATGTTTGGAAGTAAGTTCTAAGATGCTTTAAGAACTAGAGAGAGCTTCTCATCTAGAAGAGCTGTCAGTTTTGGAGAGATATGATTGAAGATTTGCTCAGCAATGGATGAGAAATCAACATACACATAGTCAGATGTATGTTGAGAGGATGTGGATGTTGGAATGGAAGAAGAGGGAGTAGAGGTGTGAGCCTGGTAGGTACAAACAAATGAGGGAAGGAAGATGTCTGTAGCATCTGGGATGGGTGGAATGGAAGTGTTTGAGAGAATGGTTTGATGATTATCCTCATTGATGGGTGATTAAGGTGGATAAGTGTGTTGAGGAGACAAAAGTTCAAATGAAGGAGGTGGGATGAATGGGGGAAGAGAATCAAATGGGGGAAGAGAATCATCATCTGGAATAGATAAGGATAGAAACTCTGCAGACTGATTAGCCTGTTGAGGAGGAGAATAAAGCATTGAGGAAGATGTGTCTATGGGAGTGTTGGAAGGAAGAACTTCTTCAGTAGTATTGGTCTGAAGAGGTTGAGAAGGGATAGGAGTTGATGATTCAGTGGGAGGAACTTCCTGTGGGTTTGAGGGAGTGACTGAGTCAGTCCTTGTGCTCCCAGAAGCCTTCTTGGATGTTTCTACTCTTGGAGTCCTTTTGGTTATTACTCTGTCCCATTTGCAAAAGAGTGCTAAAGTTAGCCTCTTGCTTGAATTTATGAAGACTGTTGGTGACACCAGCAGCTCTAGGCATTTTTCTTGAAGTACAATCCCTAAAACCCTGCCATAGTAAACACTCATCTTGCTTTGCTTTTTCTTGATAGATTCAAAAAGAATCAATACCTAGTTAACCAACTTCTTTTCCACTAAGGCCACCATCAACAGAAATTCATTCCTTGTAATGTAATCATGTGCAGAGGTTTTTCCCAACAAAACCTTGCCAACAACATCAGCTAAGAATTTGTATTCAACAGAAAAAATTTTCTTCAGAAGATGGTTAGGGTTTCCACTGGAGTGACCCATCTTATCCAATTGAATATTAAATTCATCAGAAGTTATGTCCAGATCATCTTCACCATTTATCAAGCCAAAAATCTCTGTTAAAATTTCTGGGGAAAAAGGAACCTGATTGCCTGAAATAGTTCCTGAGACAGATGTTGCATTCAGTGTCTGAAGAGTGTGTACCCATTCTTTAATCTCAGCAACTGTAAGCTTAATCCTTGTTGTCATAAACTTTTTCAACTATTGTTCTTCGAAGAGTTGAAGAATATCCTTGAAAATCTGATCAGAATGAGAAAAGGTTCCATGTCTATATCGAATCTGGCTTCGAACTTCATTGAAGAAAGCACTGACTGAGAAATTGCCATGAGAACCTGCAAGAGAAAATGATCAAGTGCAAACGAACTGGAGGGAGGCAAGAGCAACATCTGTAGGCGCAAAAATGAAATGGAATCAAAATTTGATTATAAAGAAAGGGTTTGGAGAAGGCGCAAACTTTCGTTGAACGCGGTTCGGGTAAACCTAATAAAAATAGAAGTCGAAGAGTCTGGGGCTTCGTCAAACTGCATTTGACGAAAGATAAATTTTCATCGATCTCTGTTCGACTAACACGCTGGCTTCGTCGATCTCTTGATCTAATAGGTTTCGTTGATCACCGTGCGACGAACGACTAATTTTTGTCGATCTCCGTTCGACGAGATGAGGGGATAAGTAATAAAAATTTAATATATTGAATCTCCATCTATCATTCCTAGCTGATTTATAAAGAAGATGTGCTTTTTTTCATCCAAAGGTTTGGTAAAAATATCAGCCCTTTGTAATTCAGTAGGAATAAATTGTAGGCAAATTTAGTTTTTATCCACATTATCTCTGATAAAGTGGTGCCTAATTTCTATGTGTTTAGTCCTACTATGGAGTACTGGATTTTGTGTTATAGATATTGCACTAGTATTTTCACAAAATATAATTGATTTATTTAAGTTGATACCATAATCTAAGAGTTGATTTTGTATCCACGGAATCTGTGAGCAGCAACTGCCAGCAACAATATATTCTGCTTCAGCTGTAGATGTAGACACAGATGTTTGTTTCTTAAAAAACCAAGACACAAGATTATCACCAAGGAGCTGGCAAGTTCCTGATGTGCTTTTCATGTCTACTCTGCATCCAGCATAATCAGAATCTGAGAATCCAGTTAATTCAAATTCTGATGCAGTTGGATACCAAAGTCCTAGATTTGGACAACCCTTTATATATCTCAAAACTGTTTTTAATAAAATAAGATGAGATTCTTTGGGGTTAACTTGGAACCTAGCACAAATGCATGTAGCAAACATTATGTCTGGTCTACTAGCTGTTAAGTAAAGTAAGGAGCCAACAATTGCTCTATTCACTTTTTGATCAACAGGTTTCCCTGATTCATCATTGTCTACAACAACATTGGAGGGCATGGGTGTTTTCATAGAAGAGGTATCAGACATACCAAATCTTTTCACTAATTCCTTAGCATACTTGGATTGTGATATGAATATGCCATTAGGAGTTTGCTTCACTTGAAGGCCAAGGAAGTAAGATAACTTACCCATACTACTCATTTCAAATTTGGATTACATTAGGTCAGAAAACCTTTGGCATAAATTTGAATCAGTAGAGCCAAATATAATATCATCTACATAAATTTGAACTAGTAAAGTTTGATTTTTATGTATTCTGAAAAATAAAGTTTTATCTACATTGCCTCTACAGAATTAGTTCTCTAAAAGAAAATTAGCTAGGGTCTCATACCATGCTCTGGGAGCTTGCTTGAGACCATAGAGAGCTTTATTAAGCTTAAAAACATAGGAAGAGTGAGTTGGAGAGATAAAACCTTGTGGTTGTTCCATATATACTTCTTCTTTGATATCTCCATTTAGAAATGCACTCTTCACATACATCTGATAGACTTTAAACTTCTTGAAATCAGCAAATGCAAGAAATATCCTGATAGCTTCAAGTCTTGCAACAGGAGCAAAGGTTTGATCATAATCAATCCCTTCTTCCTGAGAGTATCCTTGAGCTACCAATCTGGCTTTATTTTTGATTATCAAGCCTTGATCATCTAGCTTGTTCCTAAAGACCCATTTGGTGCCAATAACTGGATGGCCCTTTGGTCTTGGAACTAAATCCCAGACTTTGTTCATTTCAAATTGATTGAGTTCCTCTTGCATTGCAAGAATCTAGTTTGGATCTTGATCTGCATCTTTTATGGATTGAGGTTCAATTAGTGATAGGAAACAAGTATGAATCTGATTTTGGTTGAGTTGATGCCTTATTTGAACACCTGCTGAGATGTCTCCAATAACTTGGGATATTGGATGATCTCTAACTATGATGAGATCAACACTTGGAATGGGTTCAGCAAGAGTATCCTCTTGAGTGATTTGATCAGCTGTCATTTGATTAGCATTATCAGCAAGAACTTCTGGATTATCTTCTTTAATGTCTTCAACAAATTGAGTTGATGTGAGTAGAGAGTGTTTATTCTGTAGATCCAATCCATTAAGCTCTTCACAAAGAGCTGGTGCCTGCAAAAAATCTTTGGTAGAGGCGGTACTCCTCTCGTCATTCAACATGTTAGTTTCATCAAAAGAAACATGCATGGACTCTTCTATCTTAAGAGTTGATTTGTTATAAATTCTATATACTTTACTAGAAAGAGAGTATCCTAGGAATATACCTTCAGCAGCCTTTGCTTCAAATTTCCTTAGATATTTCTTATCATTGTTATGCACATAGCATTTACAACCAAAAATCTTAAAATAGTTAACCTTAGGCTTTTTATTCTTAAGCAATTCATAGGGTGTTTTACCCTTAAGTTTGTGTATCAGACTCCTGTTTAACACATAATTTCCTATGTTCACTGCCTCTGCCGAAAAAGAGAGTGGCAAGTGAGCATCAGCATGCAATGTAGTTGCTGATTCAAGTAATGTTCTATTTTTCCTTTCAGCTACCCCATTTGTTGAGGAGTTCTAGGAGCAGAGAAACATTGTCTAATCCCTTCTTTTCCACAGAATTCTCTCATCAGAAGAGATTCAAACTCAGTGACCTGATCACTTCTGATTAATGCAACTAGAGTAGAGTACTCAATCTTGATGGACCTGAGAAAGTCTGTCAGAACACTGATGGTGTCCGACTTGTTCCTGAGAAAGAACACCCAAGTTAATCTAGAGAAATCATCTACAATAACTAAAGTGTAATGTTTCCCTCCTTAACTCTGTATTGCAATGGGTCCAATGAGATCTAAATGTAGCAAATACAGAATCCTAGGTGAATCACTCTTGGATAAAGATTTGAAACTTCTCTTGGTCTGGTTTCCTAGTTGACAAGCCCTGTAGAGTCCTTCCTTCTTGTATGAACCAGAAGGCAGTCCTCTTACCAGATTGTCCTTGGAGAGCTTAGATATTGTTCTAAGGTTTATATGTCCTATACTTTTACACAACTCATTTGTTTTACTTATTGAATTAAATAAACAAATGTCTGAATTGGCAGAATCAAAATTGACTAAATATATATTTCTTTGTCTAATACCAGATAACACATTGATGTTCCTATTATTGGTAATAAGACATAAGGAATGATAAAAAGTTACCTGATAACCTTCATCACATAGCTAGCTTATGTTGATGATGTTATGCTTGTGACCCTTGACATATGCTACCTCTTTGAAGGTAACTGCTCCAACTCTGACTTTTCCATATCCTTTAGTCTGTCCTTAGTTGGAGTCTCCAAAAATTACTTTGGGTTCAAGCTTTGCCTTGTAATTACTTAGATTGGCCTTGTTTCCTATCATGTGCTTAGAGCAGCCACTATCCAAATACCAATGTTCATCTATGTTTGGACAGCCTTGTACTTGCAAAACAGAAAACAGACTAGTTGTTCTTAAACCAGACTATCTTGGGTCCTTTTTTCTTACCACAAAATTTTGAAATGTAAGAGATCTCTGGCTGATCCATATAGCCTTGTGGATGATATCTCCTAGGAGGAATAGTCCACTCAGTAAAGGGATTCTTAATATGTTGAGAATGAGAATTCTTTAAAAATGCAGTACATTTTTCATTCGATGAGCTTGGCTGAGTTCGTCGATCTCCGTTCGACGAATTGAAGTTATTTCGTCGAGCGTCGCTCGAAGGATAACTATATTGAAAATTTATATTCAGTTTTCGTCGACCACCGTTCGACGAATTCATGTGATTTCGTCAAACGCCATTCGACGAAGGCTTTTGAATTCCTTTGTTCTTAACAACCTTGCTTGAGATGTTCTTACCTACTTCTACTGCCTCTTTGCCTTTGGCAGAAATGAATTTCACTGGAGTAGATAGATTGTCTTTCTTAAGAAGGTATGGCTGACTTGATGATGCACCCAAGCCCAGTTTGCCATTGAGTCTGGCATTTATAGTGCCTGTGATGTCCATCAGTTTGATGCTTCTCCCATTGAGGGATTCTTTAAACTTTTTGGCCTCATATAATTTGTTCTCAATGAGAACAATATGTTCTTTGGAGGCAGCCAGTTCTTCCTTAAGATTGTCATTATCTACAGTCAGTTGTTTCATTTCAACCAACTTACTTTTGAGGGAAATTATCTCCTTCTCGGTTTTAATCAAATCTAAACAAAGAGTCTTAAATTCATTTTTAAAATCATTTGAAGTAAAATCAAAAGTAGAAATTACCTGATCACTATCAGTGTCAGATTCTGATTCATCAAAATTGTTTGCTGAGGCATTGATAGCCATCATGCAAAAACTTCTTTCATCTGCATCATCTTCATCATAATTTGAGCTGGATGATGATGCATGTTCTGAATCACTGCTTGAGTCATAGATAGCCATCATGCATAGATCCTTTTCATTTGAATCATCTTCATCTTCAGAGGAGCTAGATGATGACTCTGATTCAGTCTCACTCCATGTCTCAGCCACAAAGCCCTTTCCCTTGTGTTTATGTTTATGGGAGGATGGCTTGCTGGAGTGTTTCTTTTCTTCTGTCCTTCTTTTGATTTTCTGGACACTCAGGTAGGATGTGTCCAGGTTTCCTGCAACCCTAACAAATCATTTCTTTAGAATGTATTTTGTCATACCTTGGTTTCTCCTTGGATCTGAAGTCCTTTCTGAGGTCCTTTCTAGCCATTTTGTAGAATCTTTTAGCTAGGAGGCTCATGAACTCCATTTCTCCTGGAGCTTTGTCTTCCTCTCTGTTTCCTGAAAAGCAATGCTTCTTTCCTTTTTGGTGGATGGTGAGGAGGTAGACTGTTCAGCTTCTCTTAATTTGATAAGCTGCGCATAGGATTTCAGTTTGCCTAATAAGGTCTCAGTGGAGATCTCATTGAGGCTTCTGTCTTCCTTGATTGGCCAGATCTTTGAGTCCCATGTGCTGGGGAAGCACATTAGGATCTTATCATTTATTTCAGTGATTGTGATCACTTTTTCAAAAGACTTCAGCTCATTGATGATGAGACTGAGTCTGTTATACATATCTGCATCCATTTCAGTGTCTCCCTTCTTGAAGTTCTCATATTGGGAAATGAGGTGGGATATCCTATCCTTTCTCTCATCTGCAAATCAATCAACCATGTTGTTGAGAGAGTTCCAGATGTCCCTGGCTGAGGTGCAGTCCACAACCTTCTGGAATATGTCATCAGACATGGACTGTGCCAAGATGTTCATAGCTTTGGCATCAACATTCCTCTGTTTCTTCTTAGCATCTGTCCACACAGGAGGTGGAACAATATTAGTATTGGTTGTTGTTTCATTACTTGTTGTTGTTGATGGAGTAGGAGGTCCTGTAAAAATAGAGTTAAAAATATCTTCATCAATAGAGTTCATATATAGTTTGATCCTTGCATTCCATAATGCAAACTTGTTAAGATTACACATAGGAGGTCTTGTGCTTGAGTAATCTTTGTTCTGTGCCACAAGTTTTTCTTTATTTTAGAAAAAGAAAACTCTAGAAGAACTTAAGATCTAATTGATCTTTGGATTCAGGTGTTAGCCTATCTAACCAATCAACCAACCTCTGATACCAATTGAAAGTGAGGTATTAGATCTTAGATTTACACTAGAGGGACGGTGAATAGAGTATTAAAAGTTTTAACTTATTTTATAGCGGAATTAAAATAATGATATATATATATGTGTGTAATTGAGTGAGTAGAAAAACAAAACAAGAAACACAACACAATATAGAAAATAACACAAACACATCAAAGACATAAGGATCTATAGTAGATCCCCAATCAACCTGGGTACATCTACTCTTCTACCACCGTTGGTAGGAATCCACTAAGGTTTTTGATCAGGTGCCCTTCAACAATGAGATTTTTGATCAGGTGCCCAAACACCACTGAGCTTTTTGATCAGGTGCTCAAACCAAACCATAGGTTTTGGATCAGGTGCCCTGCCACCAAAGGTTAACTTTTGAAGGGAGTTAAAACCCAATACAAGGTGGGGTAAAAAGATTGAACCAAAAAAGTGGTTATGAAGTTCTTCTCTCTCAATAAGATCTGAGAGAAGACTAGTGGATTGCTGTTGTTGTAAAGCTCCCCCTTTCTGATAGAGTTTGTTGATAGTTGGTAAAGCTTCCTCTTGGGTGTAGAAGATTAAGAATCAGCAGATGCTTCAAGAGAAGATTTCAGTTGTCTTCTATATCCTCTTGATCTTATATATACTGATTCATTCTTTTTCCTTAGATATATAATCTGATTTGAAAATTCAAATCTTCTGATAAGGAATAAAATAAACAGAAATAAATCAGTCTTGAAACTGCAATATCAACTTTCTGATTCTGCAAAATAATTTAATTCCTTTTCTGAGAAAGTTTCCTTTTCCAATATATGTCAACGGCTAGATTCTTGGAAGAAGAGAATACGATGGATATAAAAAGGAAAGATGAAATCTTGTCTTATCTGTATATAAATAAATCCAAGTATTTGAATAGATCCGTTGCTGATTAGTCGATCTGAGTTCAGAGAAAGAAATAACTGGTCTTCAGGATTCGTCAAGCTCAAGAGGAAATTCGTCGAACAGAAAATTGAGTTCGTCAAGCAGAAAGCTGAGTTCATCGAACTCAATCAGGAGTTCGTCGAACTAAACACTGAGTTTGTCGATCTCAATCAGGAGTTCGTCGAACTGAAATATAGAATCTATTGAACTGGCTTGGAAGACTGAGTTCGTCGAGCTAGAGATCAAGTTCGTCGAACTGATATACGATGTTCGTCGAACTCAAGAAGGCGTTCGTCGAACACAGAAAACTTGGAATTTTCCTAAGTATCAGCTAACATAGACAGGCTTAGACCTTGACCCTAAGACTATACATTGGGGTCAACTTGAGTCCTAACCACAGATAGTGATCCTAGCCCAAATTAGTAATAGGGTTGTTCCAACAGAAGGGAATACATGCCTTATCTGAGCTGAATGGTGGTAATTCCTTGATTTCCATGGCCGGAATTCAAGCTCCACTTCCTTGTTTGATCTTCCTCCTCAGTGCTTGACCCCTTCTGAAATCATGTGGCTTCTTCTCCTTAGCACATTCTGAAGCTAATGGGGTTTGAATAGGTTCGTGGGAGGCTATATCCGAGGTTGCCATTGTTGGCGATTTCACCCAAGTTGTGCCTCCCAATCCAGCCATCCACAGGGCTCCAAGTGGGCATGAAAGCTGTAGGATTTTGATCCCTGAGCTCGGCTACAAGCATGGGAGGTGAATTACTCTCAATTATGGGATTCCCCATGAAATGTCATTAAGGTGGCCGGCCCCTTCCTAAAATTCACCCTCTACCCAACTGCCACATCATCAATCCCTATTGGGATATCTTGGGTGGGCTGAGAGAAGACTAGGATTCATTGAATGGACACCATGTGGAGCTTAATCCATGAATTCATGGTTTGCCTATGTGGATTTTAGGAAACATTCTAATTCTACCCTTAGGCATACCTTTCTCTTTCAATTTCTGAATTCACACCAATCCAATGGAATTGTAGGCTTGCTAATGGGCTCTTGGGTTGGGTTAAGTCCAATAGGTTTGAGTTTGGGCTCACTTGACCCAAATAGGCCAATTTGAGATTTTTGAGTTTGGGCTTGACCCAAGATCACCCCAAAAAATGTGGCTGACCCACATTGGTTCCTTATACCTTATGGACCTATTCCAAGGGGAATTAGATCATGGTGGAGTCATATGGGGCTTATTTGCACATAATTGCTTATAGGGGTAATTTGGGCATTTTGGTGATTTGTCGTAATCCTCCAAATTGAATGTACACCTTGGTTCGTTTAGGTCTCATATACTCCCCTCAGGGTTTAGGAATGGTTGTGCTATGTCAATTTTGCCAATTGAGGGCCAAATTGAACCATATAGGGCAAAATTATAATTTGCGACAATTTGGTAATTTTGCCTAATTTCCCAAAATTGGCTTATCCCAAGGGTTTAATGTGGTCTCATTAGACTCCTTTAGTGATCTTGGAGTGTTAGGGGTGATCAATTTTTACCACTCATGACCAATTGAATGTCCAATTGAGGGAAACAGTTCATTTAGGTCAAGTTGGGGCTTTTTGGTAATTGGCCCAATTTCCCAAAATTTGCCAATTCCAATAGGTCCATTTTGCCTCATTAGTCTACTCTAGTGTTTAGGAAGGATGTGGGTCTAATTCATTTTGAATTTTAAATATCAAGCCTTAATCCTTGGTGCCAGGTTTGGCTATTTGCACACCAAAGTGATCCTCACCCACTCACCTTGGTTTTAGGGCCCTTTTGGTCTCTTAGACCAATGCCATGACCTTGTCATGGAAAAATGCATCTTTGGGGTCTAGCTATTCTGGGGATGTTACATATATAACTATGGTACATTCTGATTAAATTGTTAGTTTATCATAATGGTCAATGTTGTTGTGCAATGATGCTATTTTGTGATGTCATTTTGTGTCTTGTTATATTTGTTTGTACTATGCTTATTTAATAGCATGTTTGAAATCAATTAAATTATTTGTAAAATTTGTTAAGATAAATAGGGGGAGATTGTTGGGAAATACACACTTGTGATTTAACTTACAAATTATCTTAAATTGATTTCATAATCTAGGATGTATTACCCATGTTGTATTGAAAAGGTAAATTGGTCATTAGATGTCCTAGGTATCACACTTACACTAGAGTGTCAAGACCAGTTCAGATTAATCACAAAAATTCAGTTGAGTTTAATTGCGTCGAATAGAAGTCGACGCAACTTTGACTAGAAGTCGAAGCAACTTTGAATACCTGTAGAAGTAACTTAGACTGAAGTCCAAGTCGATGCAACGTCGAGATGTACTCGACATAGAAGACAGAGTTAGTCAAAGCAATATTAGAATTCGACGCAACTGCGACTTGAAGTCTGATGGATAATTTTCTTTTTTGTTTTGCTGAAGCGCAATTCCAACAATAAACCGATAACGCAAGTATACCTATCGTTTTAAAGTATAAGATCAAGTGTCGTAGTAGGCTCGGGGCTGTCGAGTACTTGTACTCACAAAGTGGAGCTGTTATTTTATCTAACGGAAATTTTTTATTCGAGAAGTGAAGAAAGTAAATGACTTGGGTTAAAGTGAAATTTGATGATTAGAGAGCTAGCACTTGATCTGGAATCCATTTGGACTAAAATAAACTTCTTTAAGGATTAAACTGTAAACTTCTAAATTATTTACTTCGACCGTGGAGGTTCCCAAAATATGATAGAACCTCTTGAGAGAGAACAATCAACTAACCTTAGGTTGATCGATTTAAACCACTCGGCCAGTCGAAACCCCTAAGCTTGCTTTAGGCGGTGAACCCCTCTACTAGATTTGATTCCAGTCCGAAAGATTTATATCACCCTTTCTCGAGGAGTGCATGAAACTCTTTTTATCTTTGAGTGATATCCTCATTCGCATGGATCTCTTGATCACTAACATACTGATCTTAGATCGAGAATCATATTCGCGACATATGAATTCAAAATAATTAAATTCAAAGATAAATCAAAGCGAAATATTATAGAAAGCTTGCTAATTTTTATAAGAAAAAAACAAAGTTTATTTTATTCCAAAGTTCATCATGATCAAGTGCTAATTGGAATTTATCAACTCATCATGATAGGGGAAATACAGTCACGCCCCTTGTCACGCCCGTGTCTCTGGGGCGTGTACTTGACAATTTCCCAAAACAGTCACAAATTTTCTCCTGATTAATACAGTGAGCCCAAAAATGTTATCAGCAGCCTAGATTTACCTGAAAAAGAAAAATAAATAAAGGAGAATATTTTAATAATTTAGACAAATATTGATTGATTATTAAATTACAAACTAACTAAAAACTAAGATAAAAATAGAGTTATCAAATACCCTCATTGTACAACCCTCATATTTTCCGAGACAGTGTGACCCGACACGGATGAGGTCGAGATGGAAAAGGTGACCACGACGCAGCAAACCGAACCAACGGAGGTCGTGAAGACCAAAAATGGAAGACCCGGGGGGGGGGAAGATCTCCTTGGGCGAGTGAACCTTGGGTCCACTTCCCAAGGCCCCGGGCGAGTGGACCCTTAGTCCACTCGCTTGAGTGGGGGGGGGGGGGGGGGGGGGGGGGCGAGTGGACCATGGGTCCACTCGCCCAAAGTGGGGGGCGAGTGGACCTAGGGTCCACTCGCCCAAGGTGGGGGGCGAGTGGACCTAGGGTCCACTCGCCCCAAGCCCATGGGCGAGTGGACCATATGTCCACTCGCTCGGGCAGCTGGGCGAGTGGACCAAGGGTCCACTCTCCCGGTGGGTTGAGTGGACCGCAAGGTCTACTCGCCCAGTCAGGGTGGTGGACCTCGGTCCACTCATTCGACCCCCGGCAAGGGAGGGAGTGGACGTCTTAAGCTCCACTCGTCCCCCCCCCCCCCCCCTCCTGTTTTGGTCGTTCGGGTTGGTTGTTGGGCTGCGGATAGTAGATTTTTGGCTATCTGCAGCCCAATTTTTGGGAAGTATATAAATAGACCCCAATGGGCACCTTGAGAAGGGATGTTGGTACCCCCTCCCTCGCGTGTGAGCAAGCACTACTGTAACGCCCCTGAGTTTCGTTAATTATTTTACGTGTCCGCTGTGACGTAATTTTGGCTTAAGGGCGTTACGTGAGCTCGTCTAGTAGTGTGTTGAGCCTTAGCTTAGTTAAAGTATGTCTTGTAGATCGAGCGTGCGAGATTTCGCATCGTTTCGAGTTAAAGTAAAGATTTTGGGTGGATTTCAAGATTTTAGCTTCGGGAGGCTTTAGCCCGAGTTTGGCCCGTCGGAATTGAATTCTGACTTCGCCGTTGAATTCGCAGCGCCGTGTTTTAGTTAAGGTGCGAATTTCATAGAAATCCGATGTAATCTGGTCGCCCTCGCAGTTTAAGTAAATTGGGGAATTAATTAATTAATTAAATAATTAAATCAGGTCTTATATAAAGCCTAAAATCCCTTTCCCCTATTCATCTTCTTCCTCCCTCGATCAAATCAGCCGCCGAGCGAAAGGGCGAGTGCGGAGCTTCGAGGAGCGTTCGATCGGCGATTTCTAGGGCTGTAGTAGTCGGAATCGCTTTTGGAGAGAAGATTTGGAAAGCTCTCGGCGAGATCTTCGTTCTAGCGGTAAGCTTTTCCAGTTTTATGGAATTTTTGGAGTTAGGATAGTGACCTAACCCCTTCTTTCGACCTGAAAAGTGTCAGGAATCTGTGCTCGTGTGTTTCCCTAGCCGATCCATAGCTTTCGGAGCGGAGATCTTCGAGTTTGCAAGGTTTAAGGCAAGTGGCTTCCTCCTCCTCTTTGTTTGGTTAAGTCGTGGTTTGTCTTTCTCCCGATAGATGTTTGATGAACTGTGGGCTCATGTTTCGAGCGTCTTGTGTGATAGTTAGAAACCCTAAATTTTCTTCCCCGCGTAGTGTCAGGGCATTTCTCCCGGAAGACACCGTCGTTCCCTGAATTTTAGCCGCTGATTGGTCCTTCTCGAGAAGTCTTTGAGAGTCTCGAGAAGTTGTGTAGCCAAGTTTTCGAGAGATCCCTGGTCCTTCTCGAGAAGTCTTCATCGTTTTCGAGAAGCTGTTTTAGCCAAGTTTTCGAGAAGACCCCTTGACCTCTCGAGAAATCGTTCTCTTCTCTCGAGAAATTACCTTCCTCTCAAGAAATCATTCTCTTCTCTCGAGAAATTTGTCTTCCTCTCGAGAAATCAATTTTCATCACTCGAGAAATCCTACCCATCTCTCGAGAAATCCCTGCCTTTCTCTGGAGAAATCAAATTCCATCTCTCGAGAAATCATTTTATCTCTCGAGAAGTCCCTTGTAGTTTTGCAGAAGTCCTAAATTTTGATGGGATTTTGTGTGGTTTCTGGTGGTGGGTTTTCGAGAAGACCACCGCCAGGGGAGCTGCCCCTTGGACCCCGTTAGGGGCTCTGCCCCTAAGACCCTGCCAGGGGCGCGGCCCCTTGGAACCCCGCCCGGAACGCATGTGATTTTGTTGAGTTCTCGTGTTTGAATCTCGTGTCCCCTCGGGTGTACTTGGATGATTGCCAGTGACCCTTCAGTTCTTCTGATCTCGAATCCCTCTCGTTTGAACCTCTTTTTACTCGTTGTGGTCTGTTAACATTTGAGTCACTCTTATGATTCATATTGATCGATGTGTACTTCGTCTTGACCCAATTTCTTAGGGCCTTCCAGTGATTATCCTTTCGGGAAGCGTCCCGTGTTTAATTAAAATTTAAGTAATAAGAACTACTGTCTTTAGCCTTACACAGTAGTTGTGTTTGGGGGACAGTGGGGGAAAATGTTATAGCCTTGCACGGTAGTCATGTTGGGGTGGTTGGGTCTAGTGGTACCCCCACCTGGTTTTGGGCTGTGGGTAGCAGGAGGTAGTTAACCACTCCCGTATAATTTGAGCTGATCAGTCTCTTTAATTGATGAAACTAAATAAATGAACGTGTTGTTCCTCTTTTGATATTTAGTGCACTTTATGCTTGTTGGTTCTTTGTTCAGAGCTCTCTTTCGGTAAATTTGGCTTGGGTTGGTACCCCTTATGCCTTGCTTGTTTTTCTGTTAGTTTTCTGCCGCTTGTAATTCCTTGCTGAGGCGTTCTTTGTTTTATTGAATGCCTCAGGTTCAGAGCCGTAACGGCTAGTGGTGTAGCCTGAAGTTCAGAGTTTTAGTAGCTATTCACCCCGCTGCTGCGAGGTAGTTGTTTTTAGTTACTTCTTGTGCTCAGACATACTAGTTGGTGCCAATGGGTTAGTGTCATGTTGTTGACGCCCATTGTGCCCCTTTTTATACTTTATAGTTTATTTGCTAGATTATGCCACTATTTTTAGATCTTGTGTACCTTACCCTCTGGGAATGATTTATGTTAGGTGCACTATAGTTATAAAATGGTTTTTCTTCATCCTCATTGCATTCTTTCTAACTAAAACCCTTAACTTTAAAGTCGCCTAAAGGTATTTTCTACTCTTACAGTACGCCTAGTTATGTGCATATCACTTACGTCATGCTCCGTCGTTTGCATACATGTCGGACTTCAAGTAAACCAAATCAAGTATTTTCCGCTGCAATTATATATACTTTCTCGGTGGACTAGTTGATCCACGAACTGAGAGACACAGTTCTTATCTCAAAACCCCTAATAAATGATTTCAAATGATGACTTATCATATAATCATGTTTGTTTAGTTAAGTAATAGGTTCCCGCCTGAGCGTCTACAGTTGTCTCCTGTATGACGTGGCATCATGACGTGTATTTTCTCTTACTCTGATATTCTTAAATTCGGAGAAAATGTGGGTTGTGACAACTACCCCTCCCCTCGCCCTATCATTGAAGGTGGACGGTGAGGTGATCCTTAGTGCCCTCCAAGGTGCCCAGGCTCAGCATTGGCTTGGGAGGGGAAGTTCCATGTGAGCTTCCGGGTATGTGGTGGGACCTCCACTCTGCAGCTTAAGGGGTCCATTTATGGACTTATATGCTCTTTAAGTGCTAGGTTCCTCAGTTCTTGGTGAATGGTCAAGGGTCTAGCTCTGGTCAAGTAAGGGTTAGCTGCATCCCCCTTGCGAACGTTGAGACCAGTTCTCTGGTTTCAACATTATGGTGCAGTGAGTGTGGAAGCAGCTAGTTCGGAAAGCTCTGGGCAAGTCTCATGGCTGGAAGCGATGAGCTGGGGGATTCACCCCTGCCGGCAAGTGCATGAAGGAAGGTGACTTCGAGGAGTTCAGGAAGTCAATCCAGGAAGTCTTGTAGTTTGCACTCCCCCCTCAGGGCGAGTGCTCGGTATCGCCAACACCTATGCTCGTCTCACCATCTTTGATGGAGATAGAGCAAGCATGTCGGCAAGGGAAGGGGCCAGCCTCGGAGGAAGGCCTGAACCTCCAAGCGCAAGCGCTCTTCCACAGCTCTCCTGGGGTCAGCCTCCCCAAGTGATGGGGCAGGGAGGATGCCTCCATCTCACCGGGAAGGAGGCGGAGTCCCTGTGCCTGATTCAACAAAAGAACGGGGAGACGCAAGGAAGCTACTCAGATCGGTTCCAGAGGCAAGTCTCCCACCTCCAGGTTGACCAGGGAGGCAAGAAGGATCAGGAGAAAGAAAAGGAATGAGAAGGCAGAGAAAGTGGAGGAGGTGATAAAAGTGATGGCCGAGATGCATGTTGCCGAGTAGGCGCAAGAAGGCGCGTTGTAATAGATATGTAACCTCCCCATGTTGAATAAAAAGTAGGTAGAGGTAGAACCTTAGGTAAAGCCTCCGGGAAGGTGTTGGATTCCTCTGCCTCCAGGTGAAGGTAAGCACCTAGGATGTGGATGGGTACTCCGCCCCCAGTTGGTAATATCCCGGACTAGAGACCATTCTACGGGCTCAGTCATGCCGGCAGATGGGAGACTCATCGGGTCGACTGATTGGTAATATCACCGACTAGAGACCATTCTCCGGGCTCAGTCATGCTGGAAGATGGGAGACTCATCGGGTTAACTCGCCACATGCGGAGTGGCTTGGGAAGGTGTTGGGTTCCTCTGCCTCCAGGTGAAGGTAAGCACCTAGGATGTGGATGGGTACTCCACCCCCAGTGGGTAAAATCCCTGACTAAAGACCATTCTTCGGGCTCAGTCATGCCGGCAGATGGGAGACTCATCGGGTCGACTGATTGGTAATATCCCTGACTAGAGACCATTCTCCGGGCTCAGTCATTCCGACAGATGGGAGACTTATTGGGTCGACTGATTGGTAATATCCCGAACTAGAGACCATTCTCTAGGCTCAGTCATGCCGCAGATGGGAGACTCATTGGGTCGACTGTAATATCCCTGACTAGAGACCATTCTCCAGGCTCAGTCATACCAGCAGATGGGAGACACATCGGGTCGACTGATTGGTAATATCCCCGACTAGAGACCATTCTCCAGGCTTAGTCATGCTGGCGATGGGAGACTCATCGGGTCAACTCGCTGCTTGAGTAAGTGACTTGGAGAGATGATGAGCTCCTCTACCTCCAAGTAAGCTAGGCCCCTAGGACGTGGATGGGTATTCCACCTCCAGTTGGTTTGATGAGTGTTGAGTTCCTCTACCTCTGGGTAAGCTAGGCCCCTAAGACATGGACGGGTACTCTGCCCCCAACTGGTTTGGGAAGGTGCTTGGTTCCTCTGCCTCCAAGCAAGCTAAGCCTCTAGGACGTGGACGGGTACTCCGCCCTCAATTAGTTCGGAAAGGTGTTGAACTCCTCTACCTCTAGGTAAGCTAAGCGCCTAGGACGTGGATTGGATATCTACCTCAGTTGCTTTGATAAGGTGGTTGAGTTCCTCCGCCTCCTAGTGAAGGTAAGCACCTAGGACGTGGACGGGTACCCCGTCCCCAATTGGTTCGGAAAGGTGTTGAACTCCTTTACCTCCAGGTAAGCTAAGCACCTAGTGTTGAAATTATTGAAATGGAGAAGAAGGGAGTCCGGCCGGTCTGAAGGCTGGAGACCGCAGAGACCGCGCTTTCTGCGCTGGTGCTCTGGCGGTTTGGTTCTGCGATCTCTCCCTGCTTGTTAGTTCTGGCGATCTGCTGTGATCGGCCAGTTTGTTCCCTGGTTTGGTCGCTAGTTTTGGCGACCTGCTACGGGCTCTCCCAGTCTTGCTACTGGGCAGTCTGTTCGGTTTGTTCTGGCGACTTGACTCAAGTCGGGCAAATGTTCGTCCTTGTCTTGGCGATCTCAGGAAGGATGATCCTGTGTCCGCGCGGCTTGTGCGCGGCTTGCTGCTAACTTCAGTCTTGGACTGAATCTTGTCCAAGTGTTGTGTTCGCGCGGTCTGCCTTGTGAGACCATTCGCGATCAGATGGGCGGTTAATGTATCCCGGTTTGTGCAGTGATGACATCCGTCTCTCCGTCTATAAATAGGGGTGCATGGCCCGTCATTCTTAACAAGAATTGTAAGAACAAGAGCCCGGATTGTTTCTTGCGGCCTCAAGTTTGAAGTCGCGCGATCTCGGAAGAGAGATAACCGTTTGTTATGTTCGCAGGTTTACGGTTAGCAGGTTGCGGTCTCCTTCCTTGGTGATTTCCGGTGGCTTGAATAAACAGTTTGTCTACGGTCTGTCAGCGAACTGGTTTATTGTGTTCTTGTGCTGTTCGCAGCTAGCTCAGTGATCAGGCGACCTTCAACGGTTATGCGATCAGAGTTGTGGTCTGGCGACAGCTTCAGTTCTTTGTTCAATTCAATAAGCATCAGTTCGTGCGGTTTGGGGTTGCGGTCTTGCAGTGCAGGTTATCTGTTTCTGTTCGAGCGGTCTCAAGGTGTTTCTGCGGTCTGACTGTTCAAGCGGTCTGGAAGTACAACAGAGCAAGCCAGGCGATCTGAACATTTTTGCGGTCTGTGTGGTCTCTGTTTTGGCAGATCGCCAGTTTCAATGTTTGGTGTGTTTTGTTCTCATCTCCGTGATTCTTATGAATCATGTCTCGCCATGTATACCTCGAAGTGTAAAGCAGTTTTGTTTCAATAAAGATTTCTTGTGTTGCTATTTTGGTATTGTGGTTGTTTGGCTATAACTCTTGTTGATACAACTCCTGCTTACTCCTAAACGGTCTTTCAAAAATTTTAACATGGTATCAGAGGGAGGTTTCTGGAGTGGATAAGAAGTGATCAATTAGAATTGCCATCGTCTTTGTGAAGAAGAGACCACATAGATTTCCATGGAAGGTGGATACGCAAGAGGTCTTGGTATTGAACACCTCACATCGACTAACTTTAAAAAATGGAAGTCATGTATGGAGAGTTACTTGCTTGGCGAGGATCTATGGGAGGTAGTTGGAGGAGAAGACACACAAGAGGTATTTCTAGCAGGAGATAATATGGCAGAGGTGAGACTTTGGAGGAGGACGAATGCTAAGGCAGAGTTCACTCTCAAGAGGGCTATCTCACCGGAGCTGTTTGATCACATCATCAGATGTAAATCTACTGCTGAGATTTGGACGTCCTTGGACGGACAGTTCAATAAGAAGAATGTAGCAAGGCTACAATATCTTGAAAATGATTTGGCGAAAGCCTCTCAAGGTGATCTTTCTATTTCCACCTTCTTTCTCAAAATGAAGAACCTCACGACAGAGATTTCTGCGTTGGACCCTGATGAGCCTATCTCTGAGGCAAAATTGAAGAGGCATATCATCCGCGGGTTGCGGAAGGAGTATCTTGCCTTTGTGACTTTAGTTCAGGGTTGGGCAAATCAACCGTCGTTGTTGGAGCTGGAGAACCTTCTTGCTTCGCAAGAAAGTTTAGCAAGACAGATGGTGAGGGTTTCTATCTCCGGGGGAGAAAGTGATGTGATGTTCTCTGGGAAGAAGAAGAAGAAATGGGAGAAGAAGAAGCCGGGTCACGATGGACCCTCCATTTCAGGTCAGCAAGATAGAGGTTATGCCCCTAAGTCTGATGGGAAGAAGAAAGGAGAGGGACCGAGGTGCTTTAGATGCAATAAGACCGGGCACTTCAAGAAAGATTGCCGGGTGAATCTTCAGCCGGGACATGCTGTGGAGAAGGAGATGCCAAAGTCTGATGAAGTTGGATGGGGAGTAGCCTTTGTGTCTAATATAACGGCAATGCTCGTTAAGGCCTTGGCTTCCATCAACTATGATGACGACTGGATTGTTGATTCAGGGTGTGGGCATCACCTCACCGGGGATGGATCAAAGTTCTCTTCTTTGGCGCCTTACTCAGGTAACAATGCTATCATTACAGCTGATAATTCTATTCATCCAGTAGAACACGAAGGTGTTGTCTCTCTGAGCAGTGATAAGGGTCCACTCATGTTGAGGAGTGTTTATCACGTGCCTGGTATGAAGAAAAATCTCTTCTCTATGACTAATGCGGTCGACGCCGGTTATCACATTCTGTTTGGCCCAACAGAAGTGAAGTTTCTTAAAATCCAACCGGAGATAAAGGGAGATGTTATTCATGTCGGCAAGAGGGTGAAGGACTTGTTTGTTTTATCGACAAGTACCTATGTTGATAAGATGAGGACAAATGATGGCGCGACCATCTGGCAAGAAAGGTTGGGGCATGTAGACATGGACAAATTGAAGGCTATGGCGGTAAGGGGCCTTGTCAATGGCTTGCCTAGCTTGTCCTCCTATGGAGACGGTCATGTCTGCGAAGGATGTCAGTTTGGTAAGTCTCATCGACTTCCATTTGACAAATCGCAAACAAGGTGCAAAGTGCCGTTGGAGTGCATCCACGGTGATTTGATGGGACCGACTGCCACCCCAAGCCTTGGAGGCAACAGATACATGTTGGTGTTGATTGACGATTAAACCAGATATGTCTGGGTGTATTTTTTGAAGGAGAAGTCGGATGCATTTGCAAAATTTGTGGAGTTCAAGGAGCTGGTTGAAGGCCGGCTAGGCCTGCGGGTTAACAAACTTAGAACTGACAATGGTGGGGAGTTCACCTCTGGTGAGTTCTCAAGTTTTTGCAGGAAGCATGGCATCAGGAGAGAGCTTACTTGTGCCCATACTCCACAACAGAATGGCGTTGCCGAGAGGAAGATCCGTCATCTGACGGAAACTTGCAAATGCTGGCTTCATGCTAAGAGTATCCCAAAGTCCTTCTGGGCGGAGGGAATGTCTTGTGCAGCTTATGTCATCAACAGGTTGCCTTTAAGTCCTATCAACATGAAGACCCCTCATGAATTGATGTTCAAGGAGAAGCCGAGTATTGCACACCTTCGGGTGTTCGGGTTAACCTGCTATGTGCATATTCCTGATGCTCTTCGGAAAACGCTAGATGCGAAAGCAAGGAAGCTAGTCTTTGTTGGGTATGATGAGCGGAAGAAGGGATGGAGATGCATGGATCCTGAGACACGGAGGTCAATTATTTCTCGGGATGTGGTGTTCGATGAAGTGACTTCCTACAAGGGGAGTTCAGGAGTTGAGCTACCAGAGGGCAGGGTTGATGAAGGAGGAAAAGCTGCATGAAGTCTTCAAGTGGAGTTGCCCGTTTCCCCAGGAGCTCCAGCTGTGTCAAGCTCTGAGATGGAGGCTTTAGGTTCTGGAAGCAGGGGGAGCAATGCTCCAAATTTGCCTGGGAGAGGAGCTAGTTCTGAAGATGCAGCTGAGGAGGTGGTTAGTCAGGAGCAACCTCTTAGGAGGTCGAAGAGTACTATTCAACCACCAGATCGATACACAGGAGGGAACATGGTGAACTTTGCTTCATATTTCTTTGCTGGTCCCCTGTATGAGAGGGAGCCGTCGAGCTTTGAGAAGGCCAGAGGCGTGAAGGAGTGGGACATTGCTATGCAAGAAGAGATGGCAGCTCTCGAGAAGAATGAGACCTGGTCTCTCGTGCCCAAGCCCAAGGGCACCACTCCTGTGACATGCAAATGGGTCTACAAGCTCAAGAAGAAAGCTGACGGTAGTATCGAGCGGTACAAGGCTCGCCTTGTAGCTCGCGGGTTCTCACAGCAGTACGGAGAAGATTATGATGAGGCGTTCAGTCCAGTGGCAAAGATGGCTTCGGTTCGATTTGTTATTGCCTTGGCAGCTTCAAGTGGTTGGGAGATTTGGCAACTCGACGTGAAGAATGTTTTCTTATACGGCAAGATTGACAAGGATATCTTCATGATCCAACCGCAAGGCTTCATCTCGAAGGAGTATCCGGACTACGTTTGTAAGTTGAAGAAGGCCCTGTATGGGTTGAAGCAAGAGCCTCGAGCGTGGTACGGGGAGATTGCAGAGTGTCTCTTATTCTGCGGATTCTTTGATTCAGACTCTGATTCTAGCTTGTTCATCAAGAAGGAGGGGGTGCTTCGTGTGATTGTGCTGCTGTATGTGGATGACATGATTGTCACCGGGAACTCGAAGGAAGTTGTTGCAAGACTCCGGGCTGAGCTTGCTATCAGATTCGAGATGAAGGATCTGGGGGAGCTCGACCATTTCCTTGGACTCGAGGTGTAGAGGCGGGAGAGCGGAGTGCTCATTTCTCAGGCTGGCTATGCGGAGCGGATTGTTCAGTGATTCGGCATGGAGGAAGGGAAGAGCAACTCTATACCTCTGGAGCAACATCATAAGCTTCGGAAGGAAGAGGGGAGAGTTTTGTCTGAACCGTTGGTGTTCCGAGCTCTGGTTGGGAGTTTGATCTACTTGACGATCACAAGGCCAGATATTGCTTATGCAGTTGGCAAGGTGAGTCGGTACATGGCGGAACCACGAAACCTCATCTTCTGGTGGCAAAAGGCCTCTTGAAGTATGTGAAGTCGACCTCTGATTTGGGTCTCCAATATAGGAGAGGGTCAAGCTTAGAGTTGCATGGTTTCATGGATGCTGATTATGGAGGAGACGTGGATGATCGGAGATCAACGTCTTGTTATGTCTTTATGACGGGCCCCACAGCTATCTCTTGGTGCAGCAAGAAGCAAGACTCGGTGTCTGTATCTACCACCGAAGCGGAGTACAAGGCCTCGGCCTTGGCAGCTCAGGAAGTCGTTTGGCTCAGGAGGTTGGTGTAGGACGTTCATCAGGGGGTTCGAGGTCCGACATTGCTACGCGGGACAATGAGAGTGCTCTCAAGCTGGTTAACAATCCAGTCTGTCACGCGAGGACCAAACATATAGAGATTGAGCACCATTTCATTCGTGAAAAGGTGTTGGGAGGATCTCTTATGGTCGAGCATGTTCGGAGTGCGGACAATGTCGCAGACATCTTCACAAAGATGCTGGCGAAGGGACCGCTTACATGGTTAAGGGAGATGCTCGGGCTAGTTTCCACTTCCCACTTCAAGGGGGAGTGTTGAAATTGTTGAAGTGGAGAAGAAGGGAGTCCGGCCGGTCTGAAGGCTGGAGACCGCAGAGACCGCGCGGTCTCCGCTGGTGCTCTGGCGGTTTGGTTCTGCGATCTCTCCCTGCTTGTTAGTTCTGGTGATCTGCTGTGATCGGCCAATTTGTTCCCTGGTTTGGTCGCTAGTTCTAGCGACCTGCTGCGGGCTCTCCCAGTCTTGCTACTGGGCAGTCTGTTCGGTTTGTTCTGGTGACTTAACTCAAGTCGGGCAGATGTTCGCCCTTGTCTTGGCGATCTCAGGAAGGATGATCCTGTGTCCGCGCGGCTTGTGCGCGGCTTGCTGCTGACTTCAGTCTTGGACTGAATCTTGTCCAAGTATTGTGTTCGCGCGGTCTGCCTTGTAAGACCGTTCGCGATCTGATGGGCGGTTATTGTATCCCGGTTTGTGCAGTGACGACATCCGTCTCTCTGTCTATAAATAGGGGTGCAGGGCCCATCATTCCTAACAAGAATTGTAAGAATAAGAGCCCTGATTGTTTCTTGCGGCCTCAAGTTTGAAGTCGCGCGATCTCGGAAGAGAGCTAACCTTTTGTTGTGTTCGCAGGTTTGCGGTCAGCAGGTTGCGGTCTCCTTCCTTGGTGATTTCCGGTGGCTTTAATAAATAGTTCTTCCGCGGTCTGTCAGCGAACTGGTTTATTGTGTTCTTGTGCTGTTCGCAGCTAGCTCAGCGATCAGGCGACCTTCAGCGGTTATGTGATCAGAGTTGCGGTCTGGCGACAGCTTCAGTTCTTTGTTCAATTCAATAAGCTTCAGTTCGTGCGGTCTGGGGTTGCGGTCTGGCAGTGCAGGTTATCTGTTTCTATTCGCGCGGTCTCAAGGTGTTTCTTCGGTCTGACTGTGCAAGTGGTCTGGAAGTACTGTAGAGCAAGTCGGGCGATCTGAAACTTTTTGCGGTCTGTGCGGTCTCTGTTTTGGCAGATCGCCAGTTTCAGTTTTTGGTGTGTTTTGTTCTCATCTTCGTGATTCTTATGAATCATGTCTCGCCATGTATACCTCGAAGTGTAAAGCAGTTTTGTTTGAATAAAGATTTCTTGTGTTGCTATTTTGGTATTGTGGTTGTTTGGCTATAACTCTTGCTGATACAACTCCTGCTTACTCCTAAACGGTCTTTCAAAAATTTTAACACCTAGGACGTGGATTGGATCATTGCCTCAGTTACTTTGATAAGGTGGTTGAGTTCCTCTGCCTCCTGGTAAAGGTAAGAACCTAGGACGTGGACTGGTCCTCTACCCCCAGTTGGTTTGATAAGATGATTGAGTTCCTCCGCCTACTGGTGAAGGGAAGCACCTAGGACGTAGACTGGTCCTCTGCCCCAAGTTGGTTTGGTAAAATGGTTGAATCCCTCCATCTCTCGGTGAGGGTAAGCACATGGGACGTGGACTGGTTCTCCGCCCCCGTATAGTTCAGGAAATTATTAGTTCCCTCCCACTCCAAGTGAGCTCGGCTCCCTTATTGGTGTGGATTTCCCTCCCCCTCCAGGTGAGCTCGGCTCCCTGGTAGGTGTGGAGTTCCCTCCCCCTCCAGGTGAGCTCGGCTCCCTGGTAGGTGTGGAGTTCCCTCCCCCTCCAGGTGAGCGCGGCTGCCTGGTAGGTGTGGAGTTCCCTCCCCTTCCAGGTGAGCTCGGCTCCCTGGTAGGTGTGGAGTTCCCTCCCCCTCTAGGTGAGCTCGGCTCTCTGGTAGGTGTGGAGTTCCCTCCCTCACCAGGAGAGCTCGGCTCCCTGGTAGGTGTGGAGTTCCCTCCCCCTCCAGGCGAGCTCGACTCCCTGGTAGGTGTGGAGTTCCCTCCCCCTCCAGGGGAGCTCGGCTCCCTGGTAGGTGTGGAGTTCCCTCAACCTCCAGGCGAGCTCGGCTCCCTGGTAGGTGTGGAGTTCCCTCCCCCTCCAGGTGAGCTCTGCTCCCTGGTAGGTGTGGAGTTTCCTCCCCATCCAGGTGAGCTCGGCTCCCTGGTAGGTGTGGAGTTCCCTCCCCCTCCAGGCGAGCTCGACTCCCTGGTCGGTGTGGAGTTCCCTCCCCCACCAGGGGAGCTCGGCTCCCTGGTAGGTGTGGAGTTCCCTCCCCCTCCAGGCGAGCTCGACTCCCTGGTAGGTGTGGAGTTCCCTCCCCCCTCCAGGTGAGCTCGGCTCCCTAGTAGGTTTGGAGTTCCCTCCCCCTCCAGGTGAGCTCGGCTCCCTGGTAGGTGTGGAGTTCCCTCCCCCTCCAGGTGAGCTCGGCTCCCCGGTAGGTGTGGAGTTCCCTCCCCCTACAGGCGAGCTCGGATCCCTGGTAGGTGCGTAGTTCCCTCCCCCTCCAGGTGAGCTCTGCTCCCTGGTACGTGTGGAGTTCCCTCCCCATCCAGGTGAGCTCGGCTCCCTGGTAGGTGTGGAGTTCCCTCCCCCTCCAGGTGAGCTCGGCTCCCTAGTAGGTGTGGAGTTCCCTCCCCGTCTAGGTGAGCTCGACTCCCTGGTAGGTGTGGAGTTCCCTCCCCCTCTTGGTGAGCTCGGCTCCCTGGTAGGTGTGGAGTTCCCTCCCCCTACAGGTAAGCTCGGCTCCCTGGTAGGTGTGGAGTTCCCTCCCCCTCCAGGTGAGCTCGGCTCCCTAGTAGGTGTGGAGTTCCCTCCCCCACCAGGTGAGCTCGGCTCCCTGGTAGGTGTTTAGTTCCCTCCGCCTCCTGGCGAGCTCGTCTCCCTGGTAGGTGTGGAGTTCCCTCCCCCTCCAGGCGAAGTCGGCTCCCTGGTAGGTGTGGAGCTCACTCCCCCTCCAGGTGAGCTCGGCTCCCTGGTAGGTGTGGAGTTCCCTCGCCCTCCAGGAGAGCTCGGCTCCCTGGTAGGTGTTGATTTCCCTCCCCCACCAGGTGAGCTCAGCTCCCTGGTAGGTGTGGAGTTCCCTCCCCCTCCAAGAGAGCTCGACTCCCTAGTAGGTGTGGAGTTCCCTCCCCCTCCAGGTGATCTCGGTTCCCTGGTAGGTGTGGAGTTCCCTCCCGTCCAGGTGAGATTGTCTCCCTGGTAGTTGTGGAGTTCCCTCCCCCTTCAGGTGAGCTCGGATCCCTAGTAGGTGTAGAGTTCCCTCCCCCTTCAGGTGAGCTCGGCTCCCTGGAAGGTGTGGAGTTCCCTCCCCCTCCAGGTGAGCTCGGCTCCCTGGTAGGTGTGGAGTTACCTCTCCCTCCAGGGGAGCTCGGCTCCCTGGTAGGTGTGGAGTTCCCTCCCCCTCCAGGCGAGCTCGGCTCCCTAGTAGGTGTGGAGATCCCTCCCCCTCCAGGTGAGCTCGGCTCCCTGGTAGGTGTGGAGTTCCCTCCCCTCCAGGTGAGCTCGGCTCCCTGGTAGGTGTGGAGTACCCTCCCCCACCAGGTGAGCTCGGCTCTCTGGTATGTATGGAGTTCCCGCCTCCCACCTCTGGTCGAGCTCGGCTCGACTAGAGGTGTTGAGTTCTTTTTCACCTAAGGTCAAGGTCAATTCGACCTAATGTGTTGATCTTTCTCCACCTCTAGTTGAGCTCAGCTCAAAGGAGGGTTGCTAAGTGGAGAAAGGTTTGCCTTCCACTTTAGGTCGATCTCGACTCGACTAGAGTTGTTGAGTTCTTTTCCAACTAAGGTCAAGTTCAATTTGACCAAAGGTGTTGAGCTTTCTCCACCTTCAGTTGAGCTCGGCTCATAGGAGGGTTGCTAAGTGGAGAAAGGTTTGCCTTCCACCTCAGGTCGAGCTCGGCTCGACTAGAGGTGTTGAGTTTTTCTCCACCTAAGGTCAAGATCAATTCGACCTAAGGTGTTGATCTTTCTCCACCTCCAACTTAGCTAAGCTCACTGGAGGGTTGTTAAGTGGAGAAAGGTTCGTCTTCCGCCTCAAGTCAGGTTCAACTGACAATCTCAGCAGGAGCATCCCGTTGGCAGGGCCTTTCGTGGATCACTCTAGGGTCCCACCTACTCGTCAAATAGGTGGGTTGGACTTTCATTCCGAGCTTAAGGCAAGCTCGAAAAGAGCGGGGATTGTGTACAACCCTCATATTTTCCGAGTCGGTGTTACCCGACACGGATGAGGTCGAGATGGAAAAGGTGACCGCGATGCAGTAAACCGAACCAACGGAGGTCGTCAAGACCAAAAAGGGAAGGCCCAGGGGGCAGATCTCCTTGGGCGATTGAAACATGGGTCCACTCGCCTAAGGCCCCAGACGAGAGGAACCTTGGTCCACTCGCCCAAGGACCCAGGCAATTGGACCCTTGGTCCACTCGCCGGAGTGGGGGGGGGGGGCGAGTGGAACTTGGGTCCACTCCCCCATGGTGGGGGGCGAGTGGACCTAGGGTCCACTCGCCCCAAGACCGTGGGCGAGTGGACCTATGGTCCACTCGCCCGGGGGGCGAGTGGACCATAGGTCCACTCGCTCGGGCAGCTGGGCGAGTAGACCAAGGGTCCACTCGCCCGCAGGGTTGAGTGGACCGCAAGGTCCACTCGCCCAGTCAGGGTGGTGGAACTCGGTCCACTCATTCGACCCCCGGCAAGGGAGGGAATGGACGTCTTAATCTCCACTCGCCCCCCCCCCCCCCCCCCCCCTCCCCCTCCTGTTTCGGTCATTCAGGTTGGTTGTTGGCTGCGGATAGTAGATTTTTGGCTATCCGCAGCCCAATTTTTGGGTAGTCTATAAATAGACCCCCATGGGCACCTTAGGAAGGGATGTTGGTACCACCCTCCCTCGCGTGTGAGCAAGCACTACCCCTCCCCTCCCCCTATCATTAAAGGTGGATGGTGAGGTGATCCTTAGTGCCCAGGCTCAGTATTGGCTTGGGAGGGGAAGTTCCATGTGAGCTTCCGGGTATGTGGTGGGACCTCCACGCTGTAGCTTAAGGGGTTTGTTTGTGGACTTAGATGCTCTTTAAGGGTCAGGTTCTTCAGTTCTTGGTGACTGGTCAAGGGTCTAGCTCGGGTCAAGTAAGGGTTAGCTGCATCCCCCTTGCGAACGTCGAGACCAGTTCTCTGGTTTCAACACTCATACTTACCCGTTTGCTAAACCCGGGCAAACAACTTTTCTTAGGAGTAGATAAATTTAAATACTAGAAAAGAAATTTGAACCCAAGAAGTAAAAATGCGATGTCTTACGCCTAAGAGTGTAGAAATCATAGTAGAAAAACCTATTCAGCATATAGATTAGCTTATAATTTTCAATAATGCGTTACAACATATTGTTTTACTTTTAAATTAAAAATTTGGTAAATCCTAAATTGTTATTTAGGGAGCGGGTAGCGTGTTTACTAAGATCAATATTACACAAAATCAAATTTCGGTATAGCCTCCAAATAAATCCATCAATGACGATGGCCATAGGCTTGCCCTTTCACACTCTCGCCATGACACTAGTTTAACTCATAAGTATGGATCAATAGGACTTAATTTGGTTGAAACGTGGGATTAGGTTTTATTTGGAGAGGAAAAACAAAGATAAACATGATGGCTAGTCTCACCCAAACCTAAAGTGAGATCGCACAAAATAATCTAAGTAGTCATGGCATTATAAGAGCAAAGCCAATTCCTAATCTTTTTTTTTTCTTTTTCTTTTCATTTGAATATTTTTTTATCTTCATTTTTTTCATAAAAGAAAAGAGAAAGTCCACCAAAACAATAAAGGACAACAAACACTCACGTAATCTTTTCAAATAAGTACTTTCGAGCGCAGACTTAGGTGTGTGATTAGGTTGCTTTTTGGGCCTTGGTGAAGAGCTTGGTGGAGCTGGAACAAAAAGTAATGTAAAAGGCTCAAAGTGGCTTAACGAAAATAGAATGTTAGGTGTGGGTGCCAAAGCTCAAACGGGCCAATGAAATGCTTATATCATATTCATGCTGATGAATTCAACTTATGCAAATGTTTTGAGAGTCGCTATAAGGCAAGTTCTAGACATTGAGAAAGAATACCCTTCCGTTCAAATTGCGTAATAATTCTCTAGTAAGCTTTGACATACTCACTTAAATTATTTGTGGATTCTACCGGATTCAAGGTAAAAGTAAAACAAAAATTATTTTCACGCAGTTAGAAAAACATAAATCTAATTGTATGCTGAATAGTTAATTCGACATGAGATCCTATTAATGCATGCGCTTAACTAAGAACACTACATGAGTCAATAATTTTACTCCAAAATTCAAAATCGAATGAAGTATAAAAATTCCCTACAACACTATGTGAAAGCAAATCTACTATGGATTTTGCATATGAGTAAATATAGAGATATTGATTCCCAAAATAAAATTTCAGCCTAATTTGTTTATTATTTCTTAGACTTCCCGAGGTATTCCCTGTGAAGGGATCTCACCGGTACTAGGAGGTAAGATGGGATGACATCCCAAACATCCCTTTCTAAGAAAATAAAGTTTGATTTTCTAACTAATAAACTTTTTTTAAGATTTTTTTTAATGTTTTGGGTGTTGCATAGTAGTAAACTTGGTGTGAAATACCCTCTCCCCAAACTTAAAAGAAAACAGTGTCCCCAATGTTGTAAATCTACGAAAAACAAGCAAGTAAAGAGAGAAGAAACTTTCCTAAGTGGAGGCCAAATCTGTGAAATTTTTCGAATCTTTATGGAGCGAGCAGGAGTTAGTCAACTTAGAGTACACAAGCCAAACCAGAAGCAAATGGAGGCAAACAAGTAATATTTATTTATAGCAACTTCAATTTACAAGGCAAGGCATGCTTGGCGAGACATGATTTCGCCAGCACAAACACCAAAGAGAAAATTACAAAGTTGAAGATAACTTGAGACCGCTCAGACCGCGCGACCTCCCTGTGACTTGAGCAAGCTGCCAGACCGCAGCGACCCGCCGATCATAGAACACCACCAAACCGCACTCCTTCTCCCAAACTCCTGATTCTCCCAAACTCCAGCACCACAACTCCAAGATGCAGACCGCCCGAACACTTTCAGAGGAAGAGGTGATCGCTGCTGCCAACACTATCCGCATAAGCTGCACAAGAAGAGTTCAATCAGCAGACCGCCCGGTCAGACAAATAGAGACCGCAGGAAAGAAGAGAACTCGCCTTACACTTGGTGTGTCTTGATTATTGCTGCCGATGGGTCCTATTTATAGGCGTGAGACCTGATCCAGTCACCACCCTATGAGATAGGATCAGCAACAGTACTCCTGCATCATTTTGGTGAACTCCCCAGCTTCAACATCAACCCTGAGAGACCGTCACTCTCACAGCAGATCGCGACTCCAAGTGAGATCGCCAGACCGCACGAAGCTATTCACCCCCTGTGTTCGTCCGAGACCGCGAACACAGGCAGTTCGCTAACAGACCGCGAAATCCTGTCCGCATGCCGGTCTCCTCCTGAGACCGCGAATAGCGACCAACTCGCATACCAGTCTCCTCCTGAGACCGCGAACTGAGACCGTGCGACTAAGACCCTTAGTCCGCGAATACCACCAGAAAGCCCGGTCAGCCACCAGACCGCATTCTGGAGAAAACCTGGATCAAGCTGTGCGGTCACACCAGACCGCCACAGCCTTGAAGAAGACATCCCGCCACTCAGTCACGCACAGACCGCGCACACCTGAAGATGAACAACCCGCCACGCGGTCAGAGATAGACCGCGCGGCCTCCACCTTTAGTCGCCTTGGACCAGATACCAGCGATCAAGCCAGGAGACCGCAGCTAGGCTAAGACAAGCCAGACCACAGAGGAAGACCTCCAATCGTGCGGTCACGCCAGACCTCCCAGGTCCAAAAGTCTCCAAACTTCCACTTCAACAATTTCAACAAAATCCGCACCAAGTATTCCCGATGAAGCAAAACACAATTTTTATATTTTTATAAAAAGATAAAGATAAAGAGACATGAAAGCAATAAAGATAAAGAGACATGAAAGCAGGGAAAAAATAAAAAGATAGATACAGATACAAAAGAGACCTAATCCTCATCACTGCCATCCCTGCTCGGTGGATAGTGAGTCCGCAAAACCCCAAACTCCCACAAAATGCGATCCATCGAAGAATCCTGACGCTGCTCAAGTGCGGTAAATCGACTATCAAAATAAGAAAACCGAGCATCAAAACGAGTCTCCATATGCTCAAGCTGAGTATGAAGAGACCCGAACTGACGATCCCAATAAGTCGAAGGACTAGGCGTCGGGGAAGATTGTGGCGACAGTGGGGTGGAGAATGAGAAGCACAATGTAGATTAGTATTGAGATCAAAATCTCCACTGCCAACCATTGGTGGCACAACCTCAAACTCACCATCGCGTCTTCGCACTAAGCCTAGGGCTTGGAGATTCTGAAACTGGATGGAAATTGTCATCTGAACGGAGCGCATCCACGAATGAGAATCCTAGACCCCCAGCTGCTTGGCGAGAAAAGTGATGAAGTGCCCATCCTGGACAACTCCCAACCTCGCATTTTTGTCCTGATGTCGAAAGAAAATAGCGAGCAACTGGCCAAGGTTAAGTTGTACCCGATGGTACATACTATATAGACATAGTAAGTCCCGCTTGGTAACCACACCATGGATGTCATTGCGGCCGATGAGAGTGAAGGTAAGGAGGTTGTGGAGAATACGAAATGCGGGAGAGATGAGGTGGCTACCTTTGGATCATTTGGGAGTGTAAGGGGAGATATCGTTGCTGATTTCCAACCAAAATATGAGAAGATTGAAGTCGGCGGGAAAATCAATGCAATGATCGGCATAGGCAGGAGAAAGAGAAAATGCCTTGTCACAAAAACCCATAAGAATATTGAGTTGACAGATTGAAAGTTGATGCGAAACACCGCCCAATCGAAAGGCGATGATGTCATCATTCCCAACCCACCGGAACTCAAAAGAGGCTAAGAACTCAATAGGGAGTTCGAAGTAAGCAGCCTCGGAGATGGAGAAAAGGGCAGTCTATCCGGGGGTGGATAGAAAGTTTCTCACCAAATCTGCGGCTCTGAAGGATGCAAGAATGCCCTAGTACAGGATACGGAAGATGCCAAAGGGTTTGGCGCCCAAATGATTGCTTCATTCTTGTTCGGTGGGGTTGTCAAAAATAAGCATAGCCTCCACCGCGGTGGGATCTACGGGGTGCTCAGATGAGGAAGCGGTGGAATGAGAGTGATGGCGAGGCATTGTGAGAAATATGGCTCAAGGGTAGAAAGATAATAGAGAAGAGAAAAAAGGAGAGGTATGGAGGAAAAGAAAAGAAGAAACCCTTTCAATAGGGAAAAAACAGGAGTCACGACCCCTTGTCATGCCCATGACACGGGGCGTGTAACTAAAAAAATGGAAACATGCGCTCTCGGGAGTTTGGGATGATGGGAGGTAAAAAAGGGACACGCCCTAGAGTCACGCACGTGACTCTGGAGCGTGTAACTGGAGGGAATCCGAGGGCATCTTAGCTCACGGGATGGGACACGCCAAGGAGTCTCACTCGTGTCTTTGGGCGTGTAACTGTAAGTCATGTGCGTGACTCACAAAAGGCGCAGTCGGATGGCCGAAATGAGACGGAGGAGTTCCATCCCGGACACGCCCTTGACAGAGGAATTGTCATGCCCGTGACAAAGGCGGGAGATAGACCCGCCTCCATCACAAAAAAGGCACGTCCGTGACCCGTAGGTCACAACCGTGAATTAGGGGCGTGTAAATGATTTTTCTGTTTTAAAATTTTTCTTTTTATTATGCTTTTGTTTTTTTTTAAAAATTTTTTCCTTTTTTTCTTTTTCTATATTGTTATATTTTTAATCCCTTTTTTTCAATTAATATAGATGTTTAATAAAAATATACTAAAACAAAATAACATAAACACTGACTTTGAAAGGTGGACACAAATTTCATTCCTTTTGTCTTACTTTTGAAATCGTCCAACCGCCCCTCGTCGGGTTACATGAAAACACACAAAAATAAATAAATATATAAATAGAAATATCAAAGATAAACATGGGGTGCCTCTCAAGAGCGCTTTGTTTATGGTCGTTGAGCTCTACCCAAGTGGAGCGCCGATTTAGGTGTTTGGAAGGGGAATTTCCTCCTGGTGCTCATTAAAATTATCGCCGGTGAAAAATAATTTCAACTGGCGCCCATTCACTTTAAATTCACATTTTTCCGGATGCATTATTAAAATGGTCCCGTAGGGCCAAACCTCTTTGACGATAAAAGGGTCGGACCAACGGGAATTAAGTTTCCCTGGAAAAAGATGTAAACACGAATTACAGAGGAGAATTTGGTCTCCCGGTTGATAAATATTAGGATGCCTAAGTTTCTTATCATGATAAAATGTAGTGCGCTCCTTATACAATTTGTTATTTTCGTAGAGAAATTAAAGGAGCGCCACTCATTGAGCTCGTTAAGTTGGAACTTGCGGAACTCATAAGAAACATTTTTATCAAGATTAAGAAATTTAAGCGCCCAAAAGGCACGATGCTCAAGCTCGACCGGTAAATGGCATGCATTCCCATAGATCAATCGATACGGCGTACAACCAATAGTGGTCTTGTACGCGGTCTGATAGGCCCATAAAGCATCATCGAGTTGAATCGACCAATCCTTCCTATTGGTAGAAACCATTTTTTCTAAAATTCGCTTTAATTCACGGTTCGCCACTTCTACTTGGCCAATTGTTCGAGGGTGATAGGGGGTTGCCATCCTATGTGTAACGCCATATTTAGATAAAACTTTAGTGAATTGGGCATTACAATAATGAGCTCCCCTATCGCTAACTATCGTCTGCGGTGCTCCAAATCATGAAAAGGGCTTTTTGAGAAATTGGGTCACGACTCGGGCATCATTGGTGGGAAGGGGTTGCGCTTCTGCCCACCTAAACATGTAATCGACTGCTACCAAAATATATTGATTTCCAAAAGAAACTGGTAGCGGGCTGACAAAATCGATCCCCCATAAATCAAAAAATTAAATTTCTAAAATAGATTTTAAAGGCATTTCATCAAGGTGAGAGATATTACCTGAGCGTTGGTATTGTTCACAATGACTTACATGTGCGTGAGCGTCTTTGAAGATACTCGGCCAATAGAAGCCCACTTCATGTACCTTCCGCGCCGTCTAATTTACTTTATAATGTCCACCAACGGGTCCCTCATGGCAATGCTTTAGAATTTGAGCACCCTCCTCGTGAGATACACACCTCCACACCACTTGGTCCGCACAAACTCAAAAAAGGAACAGATCCTCCCAAAAATAAATTTTCAAATCGAAAAAGAATTTCTTCTTTTCTTGATAAGAAAAATCTTTTGGGAGAAATCTTGCAACATGGTAGTTTACGAAATCGGCGAACCAAGGGGTGGGGAGATCTATTACCTTACGAATAACGAGGAGGCATTCCTCAAAAAAGTATCATTAATTTCCTCCCCTATGAGGTCCTCCGTGTTGGGATTCTCCAGCCGAGAAAGATGATCCGCAGCCAAATTTTCCGCTCCCCTTTTGTCCCGGATCTCCAAATCAAATTCTTGTAGGAGTAAGATCCACCTAATAAACCTTGGCTTGGCATCTGTTTTTGCTAGCAAATATCGTAAAGCCGAGTGATCAGTAAAAACAATTACTTTAGATAAAGTATGATAGGAACGAAATTTATCAAAAGCAAAAATCACGGCTAAGAGCTCCTTCTCGGTTGTTGTGTAATTTTCTTGTGCGTCGGTAAGTGTCTTGCTAGCATAATATATAGGATGAAAATTTTTATTTATGCGTTGTCCTAAGACTGCACCAACGGCAAAATTACTAGCGTCGCACATGATCTCAAAAGGAAGATCCCAATTGGGAGCTATCATAATCGTGCATTTATTAATTTTTCTTTAATAATAGAAAAAGAATGCAAACAATTTTCATCAAAAATAAATGGCACATCTTTTTCTAATAAGTGAGTGAGTGGCTTGGTTCTTTTAGAAAAATCTTTTATAAACTGGCGATAGAAACCGGCTTGGCCAAGAAAACTACGTACGGCCTTAACATTTGAAGGGGGAGGTAATTTTTCTATTATTTCAATTTTAGTTTTATCTACCTCTATGCCCTTACTAGATAATTTATGGCCAAAAACCAAACCTTCATGTACCATAAAATGGAACTTCTCCCAATTTAACACTAAATTTGTGTCCTCACATCTTTGGAGAACGCGAGATAGGTTAGTCAAACATAATTCAAATGAATCTCTGAAAACAGAGAAATCGTCCATACAAACTTCCATAATATCCTCCACTAGTTCGTTAAAATTGCTAGCATACATATTTGGAATGTAGTCTGCGCATTGCATAGTCCAAATGGCATCCTACGATAGGCAAAGGTGCCAAATGGACAAATGAAGGTTGTTTTCTCTTGGTCTTCGGGCGCAATTGGGATTTGGAAATATCCCAAGAGACCATCAAGAAAACAATAAAACGAGTGCCCAGATAGTCGTTTAAGTATTTGGTCGATGAACGGTAAAGGAAAATGATCCATACGGGTCGCATCATTTAATTTGTGATAATCAATACAAACCCGCCATCAGGTAACGATTCTAGTAGGGATTAATTCATTTTTATCATTTGGTATTACCGTTAATCCTCCTTTCTTTGGCACCACTTGGACCGGACTGACCCAAGAGCTATCCGAAATCGAATAGATGATGCCCGAATCTAATAATTTCATTACCTCCGCCTTAACCACCTCCTTCATATTAGGATTTAGGTGTGTTGAGATTGAATAGATTTACGTGAATTTTCTTCTAATAAAATCTTATGCATACAAAAGGAGGGTTAATCACATTTAAATCCGTAAATTTCCACACAATTACGCGGCGATGAAGTTTTAAAACATTTAATAATATTAATTTTTCTTCATCAGACAGAAATGCCGACACAATTACGGGAAGCTTAGAATCCTCTGCTAGAAATAAATACTCTAGATGATTAGGCAACTGTTTTAATTCCAACACGGGAGGTTCAACCAATTTTGAAGGGGTAGTTACCTTCATCCCATTCCGTAATGTGATAGCCTTTGCTTGCTCCTTTGGGTTGGGCTCCGTATTTCCCAGTAGTGCTCCTTATTGTCGATCAGAGAGCATCTTTGCAATTTGCCCAATTTGATCCTCCAAATTGCGAGCGGATCCAGTATGATTCCAGATATTTGCATTGTTACTTGCCGCATATTTGGTGAACACTTCCTCTAAAGATGGAGCTTTTGGAGCTAGTGGTGGAGGAAAACTAGGTGAAATTGTGTTGGGTGGTTGTGACGCATTTCCTGGATAACTCCAAGAGAAATTTGGGTGGTTCCTAAAACCCGGGTGATATGTGTTACCATAATGAGTGTTACCCAAATTAAAGGTTGGACGATTTGGTTTACACATGTAATCCATATGTTCGACAATGGTGGAGCAGGATCCCTAGGTAGGTGTAGAAGAGGAAGCAGTCATCTCTTCTATTTTTCTATTTAAAAGCTCAACCTGGACAGATAAATTTGAAACTGTATCAACTTCATATATCCTGGCCGGTTTATTTGGGCGCGATCGAGGTGTACTCCATTGATACATATTCATGGCCATACACTCTAAAAGCTCTTGTGTGCCCGCCAGTGTTTTGTTATTTAAGGTACCACCAGCGGCGGCATCAATCATTTGACGCATTTGGAGATTTAGGGCATTATAAAATATTTGGATCTGCCACCAATCGGGGATTTCATGATGGGGCATCGGCGCAAATATTTTCCCTAAAGTGCTCCCATATATCATAAAGCATTGCCGATTCAAATTGGGAGAAGGGAATAATATCCTTACACAATTGGGCCGATTTAGCGGGCAGAAAAAATTTCGTAAGAAATTGTTCCGTCATTTTAGCCCATGTGGTGATAGATCCTCTTGGAAGAGAATTTAGCCACTGCTTTGCCTTATTGCGCGGGGTGAAAGGAAAAAGCCGATGCCTTATTGCGTTATTGGATACCCCATTAATTTTGAAAGTATTGCATATTTCTAGAAAACTAAAAATATGCGCGTTGGGATCCTCATCTTGAAGCTCATCAAGTTGTACATATTGTTGTACCATTTGAATGATGTTCGGCTTCAATTCAAAATTATTGTTCGCTTTAGCAGGTTGAACAATACTAGAAGGGGCATCGTCCAGGTTAGTCTGGGCATAATAGGACATAGTCCGTTCCGCAACCGCATCCTGATTTGGATCACCCATATTAGAAGAAGAAGAAGAAGAAGAAATTGTATTCAAAAAGAAGTCTCGCCTATAGATTCCTTAATCGGATCTTGAGAATTTGGTCGTTGGAATCTTAAGCGTCGCCAAATGGTTTGCTCAATTTACGGATCCAATTCAAGAAGATCTAACGGATTCCTTCGGGTCGTACACCAAAAAGAAAGAGCAAGACATAAAAAATTTATAATTAAAAATTTATAAAATAAAATTTCCCGGATTTCCCAAGTACTACCCAATGACGGGTTCACAAGGTACTAGGCGGTCTTGTGGGATAAGAACCCAGCACGGCCCTTTCGCAAGAAATTTTAAATATAAATATTTAAAGTAAAATTTTAAGCAATAAAATAAAAATAAAAATGATAAAATTAATCGAACTTTGCTTTCAAAATATCGACATAAAATAGTCCCCGGCAACGGCGCCAAAAACATGATGGGTAATTTTCTTTATTGTTTTGCTGAAGCTCAATTCCAACAATAAACTGATAAGGCAAGTATACCTATCGTTTTAAAGTATGGGATCAAGTGTTGTATTAGACTCGGGGCTATCGAGTACTTGTACTCACAAAGTAGAGCTATTATTTTATCTAACGGAAATTTTTTATTCAAGAAGCGAAGAAAATAAATGACTTGGGTTAAAGAGAAATTTGATGATTAGAGAGCTAGCACTTGATCTAGAATCCCTTTGGACTAAAATAAACTTCTTTAAGGAATAAATTGCAAATTTCTAAGTTATTTACTTCGACCGTGGAGGTTCCCAAAATATGATAGAACCTCTCTTGAGAGAACTATCAACTAACCTTAGGTTGATCGATTAAGACCCCTCGGCCAGTTGAAACCTCTAAGATTGCTTTAGGCGATGAACCCCTCTACTGGATTTGATTCCAGCCCGAAAGATTTATATCACCCTTTCTCGAGGAGTGCATGAAACTCTTCTTATCTTTGAGTGATCTCCTCGTTCACATGGATCTCTCGATCTCTAGCATACGGATCTTAGATCGAGAATCATATTCGCGACATATGAATTCGAAGCAATTAAACTCAAAAATAAATCGAAGCAAAATAATATATAAAGCTTGCTAATTTTTATAAGAACAAAACGAAGATTATTTTATTCCAATGTTCATCATGATCAAGTGCTAATTGGAATTTTGCTACTCATCATGATAAGGGAAATACGTATGACAAAAGAGAGAGACATGATTGGTAAAAGAAAAATACTTAAATTGAAATTGTTTGAACGAGAATTATAACTTGAAATGAAATTCAAAAGTAACAACTTGAATTGAGAAATACAATAAAACAGTGCAGAATTACAGAAAATGGATTCCAAAAGCCTCCTCCTTGGCATCTGAACATGGCAACAATTTATAGTTGAAAAAGTTCGGGAGACACGCCCCTAGGTCACGCCCGTCACTTAGGGCGTGTAATGTGCGGAAATGGTGTCTTGAATACTCGGGAACGTTTGTGAGGAAAACCGCCAAAATTCATTAATCTGGTGGTCACGTCCCTAGGTCAAGCCTGTGACCTAGTGTCACAACCCGCATTTTCTCAGCAATTTGGAATATTAGAGTAGAGAAAATACGCGTCATGATGTCACGTCATGCAGGAGATAACTGCAGATGCTCAGGAGGGAACCTAATAATTATTTATTACAAAACAGGTTTACATGAAGACTCGTTACTCGAAATCACTTATTAGGTTTGGGGTAAGAACTGTTTCCCTCAGTTCGTGGATCAACTAGTCCACAGAAGAAAGTGTATATGTAATTGCAGCGGAAAAATACTTGGTTTAGTTCAATTAGGGTCCTATGTGCACGTGATGTCTGGACATAAAGGAAATGATATGTACATATCTAGATTTAGATTGGGTATGAAGATACTTGTACGTGACTTAAATATAAGGATTTGGCCTATAAAAGATGCAATGAGAATGAAAGAAAAAATCAATTTATAACTATAATGCCCCTTTGCATAAATCATTCCCAGAGAGCAAGACACACGAGATCGAAAAGTAGTGGCAATAACTAGCAAGTAAGCTACAATATAACAAAAGAGGCACAATGGGCGTCAACAACCTGATACCAACCCATTGGCTCCAACTAGCATGTCTGAACACAAGGAGAAAACTAACTACCACTACCTCGCAGCAGCTGGGTAAGACAGCAGCTACGACTCCCAAGGTCTATGAATTACACCTCTAACTGCTACGACTCTAAACCTAAGGCATGCAAATAAAACAAAGAACGCCTCAGCAAGGAAAGCACAAGCGGCAGAAAAACATAAATGTCCTGCGAGACAAAGCAATAATAAGGCATAAGCGGTAACAACCCAAGCTCAACTTATAGAGAAAAGAAGCTCCAAAGCATAGAGCTATACAACGCACTGAGTGCTTAAGGACCTTTTTTTTGAAATACAAGCAAAGTTCATTTATCTTGCTAATTCAATTTATGAGACTGATCAGCTCAATTTAAACGGGGGCGGTCCTTTATCCTCTGCCACCCAAAGCCCAAAACCAGGTGGTGGTCCTTTATACACTGCTACCCAAACACGGCCCATGGGGCCACAGGCCAAGCCTGCTATTCATGCCCCTTAGAATGGACACCGTGCAAGGCTATAAAAGAATCACCATTGCCCCCTAAACACGGCCCACGGGACCACATGCCAAGCCTGCTGTTCATGTCCCTTATAATGGCCACTGTGCAATGCTAAAAGCAACAGTCCTCATTAATTAATTTTAGTTACCACACAAGACTTAGCCCGGGGAACAAAGCCAGAAAGATCCTAAGGACAAGGTTTCAAATGAGAAAAACACCGCTCAAAATGATCATAAAGAAAACCCAAAATTTTGCATAACCACAATAGGAATAAGAACTCATGTAGGACGTAATCATGATCAAGGGCACAGTACAGACATTGGCAACATCCCTGTACACTTTACAAGACACAATATTCCAAGAGAGGGGAGGAGTCTGAAGCATAGCTCAAAGACTTGGAACTGGACTGGAATTTCTCGAGAAATAGAAGGCATTTCTCGAGAAAATAGAAGGCATTTCTCGAGAAATAGAAGGCATTTCTCGAGAAAACAGGAAGGAAGTCTAGGCATTTCTCGAGAAATAGAAGGCATTTCTCGAGAAAACAGGAAGAAAGTCTTCAGGAATTTCTCGAGAAACAAAGAAGATTTCTCGAGAAACAGCGGAGTTTTCTGCAGGGATTTCTCGAGAGACAAAGGAGATTTCTGGAGAGATGGCTGGATTTCTCGAGAAGCAAAAAAATAGGATTTCTCGAGAGACAAGGTGATTTCTCGAGAAATCAAAGAGTTTCCTCGAGAGAAAGAGGGACTTCTTGGGAAAAGAACACAGGGATCTCTCGAGAAATACATGGATTTCTCGAGAAATACAAGGATTTCTCGAGAAATACATGAATTTCTCGAGTACTGGCCGAAATTTCTATGCAGCAAACATATTCTTCCAGGGGAAACTTTAGACATTGAGGGTGAGATCAAAAGAGAGTTCAAGAGTTAAACTAGCCAGGTGATACCCCAAATCAAGAGCTAAACATTGTGATAAGAACTCAAGAAGAAAAAACACTACAACAATAAAAGAGAAGGAGAAACTGCCACTTGCCTTAAACCTTCCAAACTCTGATTTCTCCGCTCCAAAAGCTATAGATCAGCTAAGAACTCACCCAAGTACAAAAAACTGAAACTTTTCGGGCCAAAAAGAGGAGTTAGGTCACTACCTTGACTCCAAAAATCCCAAGAAATGGGAAATAGAATGAAGATCTCACCGAGAGCTTTCCGATTCTACTCTCCGATTACGATTCCGTCCAATAGAGCTCCTGAAACACCGGTCAGAAGAAGTTCCCATCACGCCTCTCCCGCTCATTCACGAAATCTGGTTCGGCTCTTTGGAGAAGAAGAAGAAGAATAGGGTTCTTTGGAAATTTTGGTATTTATATAAAACCTTAATTCTTTGTTTAATTAAATTAATAATTCTCCCATTCTAATTAAACTACGAGGGCGACTAAATCACCTCGGATTTTTACAAAATTCGCACCTAAACTGAAAATCGGCGCTACAAATCCAAGGGCGAAGTCAGAATTCAATTCCAACGAGCCAAACTTGAGATTAAAATTCCCGAAGCTGAAATGTCAATAATTACTCAAAATACCCCCGAGTTTTCCCTTTAACTCGAAATAATGTGAAATCTCGCATGCGCGACCTTAATTAAATACATTAGCTAAGTTAAGGCTCAAAACTAATCCTGACGAGTTGACGTAACACTCTTACGCTAAAATTACGTCACAGCGGGCATGCAAATAATTAACGAAAAACCACGGGCGTTACACCAAGGGCGTGTCTCGACTTGATCTACAAACAGAGGGAAATGCCCTGAGGTGGAGTTAATTTGGCGGTTTAGAAGAAATCATGCCCCATGGCCATGCTCAAGACTGCGAGACGTGTAATAATAATTTGACGTGGCAAGGCTCCCGGCACAAGAGGAGGTCACGACCCGTGACAAAGGTCACGCCCCCTAGTCACACCCATGACTTGGGGCGTGTAATAATAATCTAACATGTCATTTCGTCGAACGGGGCTCAGCTTTCGTCGAACGGAATTTCGTCGATCTCAATCTGGTTCGTCGACCAGAAATTCGTCGATCTCAATCTGGTTCGTCGAACGGCATCATTTTCTTCGAACACCATTTCGTCTTTCGAACGCTAGAGCCAGTGTTAGTGCTAACGCTCTGCGGTAGAGTAGCAGTTCATCGAATGGAGCACCAAGTTCGTCGAACCCAGTTCGTCGAACGCAGCAAGCAATTGGTCGAGCGCAGGTTTCCTTCTCAGCGGTTGTTAGCGCCAGCGGTAGGATTAATGCGGCGCGGTAGAGCTTTCAGATCTTCTCAGTGGTTTCGTCTCAGCGGTTTCGTCTCAGCAGTTTCGTCTCAGCGGTTTTGTCTCAGCGGTTTCGTCCCAGCGGCTTCGTCTCAGCGGTTTTGTCTCAGCGGTTTCATTAGTGCTAGCACCAGCGGTAAGGTTAGCGCGGCGCGGTAGCAACAACACACAACACCATGGAGATTTGAAAGCACAGAATCCTGCATACTATAAACACAAAACAAGTATGATCAAATACAATAGGATTTGTTATTGTCAAACCAAGAGATGCAGAAAGCATCTTCCAACATTTATGTCTTATTATATAAGTTGTCTACAATGCTTATTTAACAATATGTTTGAAATCACTTATATTATTTGGAAAATTTATTAAGATGAATAGGGGGATATTGTTGGGAAAAACACACTTGTGATTTATCTAACAAATTTTCTTAAAGTGATTTCATAATCTAGGATATATTACCCATGTTGTATAGAAAGGGTAAATTGGTCATTAGATGTCCTAGGATATGACATTCACTTAAGTGTTACAAGACCAGGCTTAAGAGAAGCACAAATTCAATTAAGTTAAGACTTGCGTCAAATGGAAGTCAACGCAACTTCGACTAGATGTCGATGTAACTCTGACTAAAAGTCGAAGTAACTCAATCTGTCTGTCAAAGTATAAGTGAAGTCGACGCAACATCGAAATGATCTCAACACAGTCATATCAGAAGTCGACGCAACTTTGAAATAAACTCTAACGTAGAAGACAGAGCTTGTCAATGTTATATCAGAAGTCGACGCAACTTCAAAATGAACTCGATGCAGAAGGAAGAGTCTGTCCAAGCCATCTTAGAAGTCGATGCAACTTCGACTTCAATTCGACGCAGAAGACGAAGTTCAAATTCAAGTCTTCAACTCGACGGATATGTCGATAAGAACACGATGCGATCTCAACATTTGAGTTCATCCAGAGCTAAAAAGGAATTAGAGGCTTCTTCTATAAGAACTCAGAGTTGCGTCGATATGATGAAAGATGAAGTCGACGCAGCGTCGAGTACAGTCAGAAATAGAAGGTTTTCTGCTGTCTTTTCTAATATCTTTTCAGAAGGTCTACAAAGCTGAAGATTGTTCTCCACCGGCTCATTTATTGCCAAGAATGGAATGGAGTATTCCAGAGATGCAGCTAAAACATTCTTGGAAGTTTATTCAAATCAGATGGACGGGTCGGGAACAAAAATAGAAGGAAACATCAATTGTCCAATGGATATTCCTTCTAAGGACAGACTAGAAGAAGAAAGAAATTCAAACTCAAATGATAGAGAATAAATATGCTGAGAAAGAAAGAAAATAAGGAAAAACAACTAATCATATACTTCCTGTCTGTCAAAATAGGGCTTCTCCTTCTACCTCCTTCAACCATAAGACAGAACAGAAGAAGATATCCTAGACACAGGAAAAGAGATTAACAACACTACTGCCTCTTCTTCCGCATCACATAGCAGCAAGTCAACAAAAGTGCTCAGAGAAATAGGATCAAGCTTATAACCCTTGCAATCATCAATATATTAAGCATGTGTTCATCATATTCAGATCCTGAGATAAATTGAAGCTACAACATTCAAAGAGATAGCTTCTGAAGTATTCTTACTAAAAAATCCTTTTCTTCTTTCTTCTCATTCTACTATTCTTATTCTCCAACTATAAAAGAGTTTTAAGAATCCCTCTTCCAAAGGATTTAGTGGTTCTAAGAGTCTCCATATCAGAAGACTCAGTGGTTCTAAGAGTCTCCTTATCAAAAGACTCAGGGTTCTGAGAGTCTCCTTTTCAAAAGACTCAGGCACAGTTAGTGCAATCCTACTAGAGAGGTAGAAGAGTGGACTACCCACATTTTGGGGAACCACTATGAAATTTTGTGTCTTCTATATTGAATATTTGTGTTGTCCAGTTTACTGCTTTTCTGTTTTAGATTTCCTGTGATTACTTTATTCTGCTTTTGGTGTTGATGATTGCATAATACTTAGTATTTTTATTATGTGTGCATAACTATGGTATAAAAGATTTAAAACTCTATTCAACCCCCCCCCCCCCCCCCCCTAGAGAATACTCAGAGGCACATGGTGCACTTTCAATTGGCATCATAGGGAGGTTGATCATTAGAAGGTTAACACCTTGATCAAAAGATCTCCTCACTCTTATTTATTTATTTAAAATTAACTAAAAGTATTTTCTAAAGAAAATGAGTTCTAAGGACTATGCAACAAGAAGACCACCAGTATGTAACCTGAATAAGTTTACACTCTGGAAGGCCAGAATAAAGCTATATATGAACTCTATTGATGAAGACATTTTCAAAGTCATTATTACAGGTCCCCCAGCACCATACCAAAAGTATGTCAGTGGATCTGCAACATAGGAATTAGTCCCAAGGAATGATTAGACAGAGGCTGAGAAAAAGCAGAAGGCTTTTGATGCCAATGCAATTAATATTCTGGTCTCCACAATGTCAGATGACATCTTCCAGAAAGTAGCTAACTGCCAATCAGCAAAAGAGATCTAGGAATCTCTCACCAGATTGGTAGAAGACAGTTCTGATGAAAGAAAGGACAGAAAGCTCCTTCTCATATTCCAATATGAGAACTTTCAAAAGTAAGCTTGGGAGAATGTAGCTGAAATGTATGACAGATTCAGCATTATAATAAATGAGCTGAAAGGTCTGGATAAGGAGATCTCTTTGACTGAAATAAATGATACGCTTCGCATGTGCTTCCCAAGCTCATGGGACTCAAGGATCTGGTTCATTAGAGAATCTAGATGTCATAAAGAGATCTCTAATGATGTTTTGCTAGGAAAGCTCAAATCTTATGAGTTGTTATTAAAGAGCAGGGCTGAAATAGAGACTAAGGAGACAGTCTCAACTACCATCAAAAGGATTATTGCCCTGAAGGTTGCTGAAGGAGAGTCCTCCACTCCTGAAGATGAGATGTTCAGTCTTTTAGCAAGGAAATTCAGAAAGTGGGTCAAGACAGAAGACTCAAGAAGAAAAGAGTGGAGCTCAAAACCTAGATTTTCTAAGACTCCAAAGAAGGAAGTGATCTGCTTCTCCTGCAATAAGCCAGGGCGCATAGCCCCTGAGTGTCCACAAGAACAAAAGGACAGAAGCATCAGCAAAGAGGAGAAGAAGAAGTGTTTTAGGAAGAAAGATAAGAAGAAGGGTAATGTTTTCATTGCTGAAACTTGGAGTGACTGTAAAGCAGATTTAAACTCCTCTTCATCAGAGAGTGATGAAGAAAAAGATGTTGAAGATGCATGCCTGATGTCATTGGATGTCTCCTCATATGATGAAGGAGACCAGGTAAGCCTTTTTGACAGTTTTGAATTTAATTCAAAAGAATTTAAAATTAGCTTTAAAGAATTCTGTAATGACTATCTTAAAATTCAAAGAGAAATAAAGACAGTTAGGGAAGAATTAGAAGATTTCAAGAAAGATAATTTATATTCAGTAAATTATGATTTGACAAATAAAATATACAAAAATAAAAAAGAAGTTACTGAATTAACCTATGAAAATACAACCTTAGAAGAAGAGCTAACAAAGGCAAAAGCCTTTGAAGACTCACTCAATGGCAGGAGTCAAAAGCTCAAAGTATTACACAAAATCTCTCTATGAGATTTAGACGCCTAGGTTTAGTAGCAGAGCTATCTGATGAGTCCCAATTATATACACATATTGGGACTCATCTGGGCCATTTGTCTAGTCATTCCACTGCACTTTAGCCTAGTTTTAGTTCATATTTGTCATTCTATGCTAGGTGCACTTCTTGGCCTATTTTGGTGTGTTTTTATGTTTATTCTCTTTTGATAGCCTTATCGTATTGTTGAGTGCCACTCTCAGTGGCTTGATTAGCATTTCTGTAGGAACAGGAGTCGTGCAGGTGTTCCCGGTACAATTCTATACAGGAACACTGCGCACTATCACTGGTTCTATTGCGCACGACCACTGGTCGTGCGCCACTGATCGTGCGCACTCAACCCCCAAAATTTGAGTTCTGTCTTGATCAAACGCACGACCGCTTACGATAGTGCGCACGACCACTGGTCGTGCGCCACTGGTCGTGCGAACATTATATTTTATAAATTTCTTACATTGCAGGCTCCGCCCAGGCAGGCGCACGATCACAGGATTCTAGTGTGCACGACCACTGGTTGTGCTCCACCGATCGTGCGCACTGTTTATTCCAGCGCCTATAAATTGACCTGCTCGCGAATTAGGTCGAGATTGCTCATTTCCAAATCCGCCAGTCCGCTGTTTTCGCCCTTCTCGCTGGTTCTCCGCCCCCCTAGGCCTCCTCCATCATCCTTGAGCTCTAAGGAGAGGTTTCTAGCCCAAAGATCGCCAACATCAAGCAAGGAGATCGTGTATCGGAGGAGACCAGATCGTGACACGAAGAAGATGGGTCCATTGGAAGGTAGTGACAGCCTTCTCTACCCCGGACGCAGTTGAAGACCGAGCTTGGATGCGGATTAACAACCCGACGATTCCAACCGTGAATCTTCGGCAAGGCTTCGGATGTGGTCGACTCCTTTATTCTCTTTTTCCTTCTTTATGTTGATGATTGTTTAGGTTAGATCCCTCTATATTTTGATGATGTGCACAATGAATCCTGTTATGTAATGTCTATTTCATTTATTTGAGATTATATTATTCATATGTGTTTATGAGGTGCACCCCCATCTAATTTCCATTCCACCATCGTGTTCGGTGCTGCACTAGCAATTGCTAGAGGCGTGCTGTCGAAGAGGTGCTTACGACCCTCACTCTGTTTGCCTACTCGTCCATCCGCCTAGCGAAGCGTGGCATAGCAGCCCGTGTAATCCACTCGCCCTACGAAGCAGCGCGCTCAAGGCCTACATAGTTCGATTCTGTTTGCCTACTCGTCCATCCGCCCTTGCGACGCAGCGCGCTCAAGACCTGCCTAGTCTCCATTCCGCCAAGGGAAGCATTGCATAGCGGCATTGCATAGGAGTAATTGTAGTTGTTTTCTTTTATTTTCCAAAAGCCAAATCAACTCTCCCGCATTCCATCTGGCTCAAGGACTTCGATCTCAAGTCCTTCCTCGAACGTTAACTCCACCTTACTGTGTTCCTTGAGAGACCGACACTCGGGGATCTTCCCCATTATTATTACTTGCGCGACCGGTGCACTTGCCGAATATCGCATCAAGTTTTTGGCGCCGTTGCCGGGGAACACGGTCGTGTGAGTTTTCTTGAGAGGGAGAGCTGAGGGAGAGAAGTTTCTTCCAGTGTGTATAGCCGCTCTTTTATTTTTGTTTGCTTTCTGATCATTTTCTGCTTGTTTGTTTTTTTCTCTTCTGTTTTAAATTTTTTTGGCAAGTTTTATTTAAGGAGTTTTATTAGTTTGTGCAGATTTCCTTTCAAAGAATTTCAGTTTCATTATACCTGCTTTTATTATTGAAAATGTCGTCAAGGGATATTTCACCTAGCTTTAATGACAAGATGGTTTATTATATATACCAAATGAATGAGTTGAATGCTAGGCAGTGTAGGAACATTGTTTGCTTGTTGTGTCGAGGAGAGGGTCATGAATTGAAGGACTGTCCTAGTCTTTTCAATCCTGACCGCTGCTCCTCCACTCATGACAACATTGTCCCTATCGCTCATTCCTTACCCATGGAGGCAATTGTTCCCTTTACCCCCGAGCTTGTCTCGTGCATGGACTCCTCACTCCCTGTGTATGGCTTCACTCCCAGTGATGATGATCACTCATCTGTTAGCCAACAAGGAGAGGAATGGGAGATCCTAGATGCACCTGAGTATGATGAGGAAAGCATTCTTTCCATCGGGGAGGCTTTAGCAGATCTTTTTGCGGAGGAACCAAATCTTTTTGTTCCTCCAGTTTCTTTGCAAGATTTTTCTACACACATTCTTTATGATCCTATCAAAGTAAAGGAGCGGGGTGATGCTTCTGACTCGGAGGATTCTCCAAAGTGGGATGAGGAGTTTGTTTTCCCCGAAGGGGAGAATGTATACTTTGAACACGATGGTGCACCTCGGTGGGATGAGGAGGATACTCTTTATGATGAGGAGGTTCGCACTTCCTCATGGGATGAGGAGGTCCAACTCACCACCGAGGCCCTTGAGTTCTTGGGTTCCCCTCGCCATGATACTTACGATGATGATAGTGATCTATCCTTGGATCCTACTGGGAGTGAGACCGGGACCACTCCCCCGATTTTTGATCATTTATGTCATTCTTCTCTTTTATTTCCTGACCCCCCCTCTTCATCTGAGCCTGTGCAGGTTGAGTCTTCACAGGTACATCCGGAGGACTTGGAGCATGATGCTCAAGTCAATGATGAGTGTATCCTCATATGTGAGGAGGTTGACCCCTCCTCCAAAGAGTAAGCCTCATTCATTGCCTTCTCCTCCTGTTGCCTACCTGAAGATGACACCTTGCTGGTCAAGGATGTTTTTGGTGAGAATAGTGAGGAGGACTCCTCCTCCACTTCTTACTTTCTGCTTCCCCTACCTATGAAGAGCAGGTATTTTTATTTAGGTAGGGGAGTGACTGTTCTATCACCGTATCGGTACCCGCTACCGACACGGATATTAGGCCAGTTACCTGTCCACTTCTCCTTCCATACTCCCATTAGCTAGAACTGTACAAATGCCAAATAAGTCGTGCTGGGATGACAATAACCCCAGTAGTTATCTTTCTTTTCTACATTTTTTTCATTTAATCATGTTTAGTTAGTAGTATTTTTTTCAGTTTTCTATTTTCTTTTGTTTCTGCGGAGCTGACCCCTGCAGGTAACTTTTCTGGATGGCGGATGCTGCGGCTCATTTTAGCTTACACGCCAATCTTCTGGTGTGCTCATTTCTGAGTACTGGGTACTCTCTTTCCCTAGCATTATTCTGAATTTCATAGCTATATTTTGCGCATTTTGTTTAGTTTAAGTCTGGGAGAGAGTAGTTCCGTTTACCCGCTCACGTGCACCATTGCACATCATACTAAGAGGTGTTATTTATTTTTGTTTTGTTCAGTTTCATTGCACACCACAACACCCACATGAGCGCGCACTTAGCTGTTGGCACGTCTTGAGCCGAACTCATTTCTTTTCGTGTGATTTGGAAAATCACTGTGCTGGCTTAGGATTATGAGGCAGAGTAAAATGTTGACTCCTGTAGTGCTCCTAGTCGAGTGCTCATGTCTCGCTTAGAAATTTGTGTAGATTCAATTTCTTTTTAGGCTTTTAGATTATTTTTTTCTATTAGCGTAGATATTGTTTACTTTACTCAAAAAGTGGTGAATCCGGTGTGAATCAGACGGTAGCATAGGAATGTGTGTAGGCATTCGTTAGCCTTGTATTGCCCGAGTCGGGAGGAAGGATTATCTTTCTCGGTGGCTAGAACTTGCCCCAAGCGATTCTTGAAGCATGGGTATACGGTTAGTCATTTGTGTGAATGTGATGTAGGCCATCATTTTGGCCCGGTTGAGCCTTTTTACCCATTCCTATCGCTTTATCCTCGCTAGCCCAGTTGTGCCTACCCGTTCTTTGATTTAGCCCCACTTTTATTTCACCAAAGCCCAAAAGCCAATCCTAGTCGCACACCCAAATTTGAGCTCTAGTATATTACTTTCATGATTGGGTTGTTGATGTAGTGATATGTTTGTGAAAATGCGGATATGCGTCATTGTTTAAATTGCTGAAAATATGTGAAAAGAAAAAGAAAATAAGAAAAAGAAGAGAAGTGAGAAGAAAAGAAGAAGATATGAGCTTTATTGAAAAAAATCTGTGTATAAATTTATGTTTGGGAGTAGGCGGTGCACACACCCATGTAGTCAAATCCAACTCTGGGGGTGTGGTGTACCCGCATATTTGTGTGGTGAATGAGGAGAATTTCTGCACTAGCACATTTGGGTTTAGTGTTTGAGCCATCGTCTTTATCATTGTACACCTCACCTAAACCCAAGCCCCATTTAAAACCTAAAGTCCTATTGATTCACGCATTTGAGTCAAACTAGTGCCGTGGAGAGAGTGCGAACGGGCAAGCTTATGGTCACCGACATTGATGGATTTCAATGGAGTTGTCTCGAGCCCCGATCTTTGGCAATGCTTGTTTTAGCGTTCAGTTTACTTTCTTCCTATGTGCGACCTTATGATTCACCGTGATTCAATTTTTGAGTAAATGTAATATATAAATACGCTCCTAGGAAATTATAAACTAATATGCATAATTAGGAATCTTATCTATTGTAGTTCTACGCGTGTGAGCATGCGACTTCGCATGGTACTCCGCTTGATAATTTCTTTGTCAGCTATGTTTTTCCTGTCCGCGAGAGATGGTTTGCTCGGGATGCGCAAACAGTTAAGTCTGGGGGTGTGATGAGTCCCAATTATATACACATATATGGACTCATCTGGGCGTTTATCTAGTCATTCCACTGCACTTTAGCCTTATTTTAGTTCATATTTGTCATTCTATGCTAGGTGCACTTCTTGGCCTATTTTGGTGTGTTTTTATGTTTATTCTCTTTTGATAGCCATATCGTATTGTTGAGTTCCACTTTCAGTGGCGTGATTAGCATTTCTGTAGGAACAGGAGTCGTGCATGTGTTCCCGGTACAATTCTATACAGGAACACTGTGCACGATCACTGGTTCTATTGCGCACGACCACTGGTCGTGCGACACTGATCGTGCACACTCAACCCCTAAAATTTGAGTTCTGTCTTGATCAAACGCACGACCACTTACGATAGTGCGCACGACCACTGGTCGTGCGCCACTGGTCGTGCGAACATTATATTTTATAAATTTCTTACATTGCAGGCTCCGCCCAGGCAGGCGCACGATCACATGATTCTAGTGCGCATGACCACTGGTCGTGCGCCACCGATCGTGCGCACTATTTATTCCAGCGCCTATAAATTGACCTGCTCGCGAATTAGGTCGGGATCGCTCAATTCCAACTCCGCCAGTCCGCCGTTTTCGCCCTTCTCGCTGGTTCTCCGCCCCCTAGGCCTCCTCCATCATCCTTGAGCTCCAAGGAGAGGTTTCTAGCCCAAAGATCGCCAACATCAAGCAAGGAGATCGTGTATCGGAGGAGACCAGATCGTGACACGAAGAAGACGGGTCCATTGGAAGGTAGTGACAACCTTCTCTACCCCAGACGCAGTTGAAGACCGAGCTTGGACGCGGATTGACAACCCGGCGATTCCAACAGTGAATCTTCGGCAAGGCTTCGGATGTGGTCGACTCCTTTAATCTCTTTTTCCTTCTTTATGTTGATGATTGTTTAGGTTAGATTCTTCTATATTTTGATGATGTGCACAATGAATCCTGTTATGTAATGTCTATTTCATTTATTTGAGATTATATTATTCATATGTGTTTATGAGGCGCGCCCCCATCTAATTTCCATTCCACCATCGTGTTCGGTGCCGCACTAGCAATTGCTAGTGGCATGCTTGTCGAAGAGTTGCTTACGACCCTCACTCCGTTTGCCTACTCATCCATCCGCCTAGCGAAGCATGGTATAGCGGCCCGTGTAATCCACTCGCCCTACAAAGCAGCGCGCTCAAGGCCTGCATAGTTCGATTCAGTTTGCCTACTCGTCCATCCGCCCTTGCGACGCAGCGCGCTCAAGGCCTGAATAGTCTCCATTCCGCCAAGCGAAGCATTGCATAGCGGCATTGCATAGGAGTAGTTGTAGTTGTTTTCTTTTATTTTCCAAAAGCCAAATCAACTCTCCCGCATTCCATCCGACTCTTGGACTTCGATCTCAAGTCCTTCCTCGAACGTTAACTCCACCTTACTATGTTCCTTGAGAGACCGGCACTCGGGGATCTTCCCCATTATTATTACTTGCGCGACCGGTGCACTTGCCGAATATCGCATCACTATCCACTAGCACAGAAGTCCCTAGTAGACCAGCCTGGAAAAATCTAGATAGATTTATTAGACCCAGTGACTATAAAACAAGTGAGAGGAGTGCAATAATTGAGAATCAAGATAATAATAATCTTGATAAAATCACTTTATTTAATAAAGCAAACTCTAATAGTGAGAAAAGATCTCTAGGAAAATCAATTCAAACAAACCAATGAATCTAAATAAAAAGTGTGTTATAAAAGAGAAAATTGTTAAGCACTCTGGTGATTTATTATATTTTGATACATTCTATACACATTTCAAGTACCAATATAATAAACCCAGATTTGATAAACTCATTCACTATCATTCAAAAGAATATCATGAAAGACCCTTCTGTTCTTTCATAGAACCTTATAATGGTAGAAGCAAAGGGCCCAAGGTAACTTGGGTACCCTCTAATGTTTGAGTTACATGTGCAGGAAACAAAGAGTTCTTTTCCCAGAGAAAGTGAAGGGAAAAGAAAGAAGTAGATGATCAATAATAAACTACACATATGCAAAGGGAGTAATCTCTACTCTAAATCTTTTGTTGAGTTTATAGTTCATGGAAATAATAGTATGAATATTATTTTCAATAAATATCATTGCTGGGAAAAAAAGCAAGAACTTTCAAAGAAAATAGAACTGTTTATCCAGACTTGCATCGAATAGAATTTGATGTACCGTCTAAATTAGATAATTCGAATAGCATTCGATGCGGCATCGATTTCATATCGACGCATATGTCGATATAATAGTTGTTCATAAAAATTAAAGGTCTGTCGAGTTCGAATCAACGCAACATCGACATGTATGGTGCGCGCAGTTTCACTTCTAGAAGTTTTCTCTACACATTTTGGCGCACTGACTATTAATCTTTATCGACGGTGCTTCGAATAAAACCCTATGTTGTGATGAATCGTCTTCTTTTAAGCAACTTAGACATTGAATTCATTACGCTTTTGAATTCTCTCCTTCTTACGCTCGAGCTCTTTGGTTCCCCTGCTCTATTGCTTCTTTCTCTCTTTCTTCCTTGTTCACTTTGTGCGGGTATAACACAAATAATAGCACCTCCTAACTTTAACTCATGATTTGATGTCGATGTTGAATCCTTCCATGCAGCTGCTGAGAGTTTCAAAACATGTCTGAGGCTTTTCCAAACTGCGAGACTGATAAAACTAATCTAACGAGGAGCAAAGTATACGATGTAGAATTGAATGAATTGAAAGAAACCATCAGTTTTGATAAAGATGTCGATAAGGCTAAGTCAGAATGAATATTGTCGAAAAGAATCCTTGACGTCGATAAGGCTAAGTCAGAATGAATGTCGTTGAAAAGGCAAAGGGAAGGTCAGTGTCGAAGATATCATTGAAAAGAAGCTGTGTCGTCGATAAGACTGAACAAGATAGGTATCGTCGTAAAGAAGCCTTGTCGTTGGAAAGGCTAAGTAAGACTGATGTCGATGACTTCATCAAAAAGAAGGCGTGACGTCGAGAAGACTAAAGAAGGTCATATGAAGACAGGCAGTTGCTGAAGAAAAGTCTGTCGACATGATAACAATTATGTCGTCAACAAGATAAGGTGGTTACAACGATATCGAGCAGACAAGAAGATTACGCCGACATCTGTTAGATGACTTCATGTCGTCTTATGCACAAGTGCAGAAGGGATGTCCCGTGTCGTCGAAATATCTCTATCTGAAGAACAGGGAAGGACATTTGAAGATTTGTCCTAGTTCAAGACAACGACAAGTCCTGTCATCAAGATAGTGTCTATGTCGTCGTGACAGTGGAAATATCATTGAGACAGATTCAAAAGTAGTCGGACACGCTGTCAGCATTTAATGTCGCCGCCTGATTGTCCAATTAGCACGTGTTCTTAAGGGATGGGCGTCTGTCAGTAAAGGACATCATAGGTGACTGTTAAGCGACTCATCCGTCCTATAAAAGGGAACAATGATGCCCTAGAAAAGAGTGAGAACGGAGGAACGAAAAATTATCCCGCTGAGCATTTTGAGTACAACAGTACAAGCTGCGGTGAAGGAGAAAGAAAGAAGGGAAGAACAAAACGATCATCCTGTGTTCTTCAAGTTGCAGTCAATTCTCATGGACTGCTAAGAATCGTTCAAGAAAAGCAGCCGATCTCCTCCAAGCAGAAGAAATTATTGTAAATCCTTATAAGGCTTGCGGGCCAAATCTATAAGATCTGCTTCAGATCTAAGTGTCGAGCTTGAGGGCTTGAGATATGTGAGGCTTGATGGCTAGGGCGGAGGGACTTGCAGCTACAAACATGTCGATCTTGCAGGCTCGGGTGCAGTGAAGGATCTTGCGGGCCTAGGCTGCAGGAAAGAATTGCGGGTCTGTGCTGTGATTTTCAATCTCTAAATCTATTAACCAGAAAACAAGAACACCAAAAGTCTTCGCGTGTTTTCAGTGCTGTGCTTTTCAATCTCTAAATCTATTAACCAGAAAATAAGAACACCAAAAGGGGAATAAAACAATTTGAAAAACCTATTCACCCCACCTAGGTGATAAGTCGACACCCAAAAACTAACAAGTGGTATCAAAGCAAGGTTGCTCAAAGAAAAGCTTAACAACTTGAACAGATCTACCCGTGGGTGTCCATTCATCATAGCTATGGAATCAAAAATAGCTACTTGTTCTAGGGAGAATTTTGCACTTTGGAAAGTAAGAGCTAAAATATTCATGGAGGCTATGGACCGTAGAATGTTTCAAATTGTTCACGAAGGGCCATATGTATCCAAGACAGTGCCCAAGAAAATGACTGAAGATGAGATCATCCTAGTCAACTTGTACAAGGAAGCCAAAGATATTGTTGTTGGTGCAGCTGGCATTTCAACATTTCAGAAATTGGCTCACTGCATAACAGCAAAAGATATGTGGGACTCTCTAACACTCCTTATGGAAGGATGAAAGGAAGGAAGTGCAGAATCATTACTGCCTTCCAAGAATCAGAAAGAAGAAAGAAGCAAGGTATCTAAGAAGAAAGTCAGAACATTGAGTGACAGTGACTCAAGCTGTTCAGACTTAGAAGAGAATGCTGATTTTGGACTAACTGCCTTATCTGAGTCTGAGGAGGAAACACAGGATGATGTATCTCCTAAACAGGTATGTTGGGAAAATGATTTCTCTTAACCCCTGAAAATAAGTTGAATATGAATTCTAAGAAAGAAAAATCAAGGTTAAGTAAATATGCGTCGAATAGTAGTCGACGCAACGTCGAAGTGGTATCGACGTTCCTTTCAGAATGAGTCGAAGTAACTTTAAGAAGAATTTGACGTATCCTATGTCGACGTAGCTCTGACTTCCAGTCGATGCATCTTGAGAAGTCGACGCACCTTAGTCGACGCACCTTCCTTATTCTTCTCTCGATGTCCAGCCAGGACGAATTCGACGCTTACGTCGAATAGTAATCGACGCATGTCGATTTCTATGTCTAATTCAAAAAATCGCCAGATCTCTTTCCTTCTTTCATAGATCTGATTTATATGGATTCAATTTATTCTTTATAGCCGTTCTGAATCATTCTTTTCCTTTAATAGATTCTTGGCTAATTTGATTAAAACCATTATGGACATTATTTGAAATCAGAATGAATTCTTTCCTTCTATTGATATAACTATTATGGAAATATTTATATCTTTCTATTTCTCTGTCTACTAATCAATTATCCTCCTATAGTATTATTTGAATGGACAGAGCTATAAAATAACAAGGAGGTCGGCAGAGAACACAAGAGAAGTGCTCCACCATTTTACATTTGAAAAAGAGGAAAAGCTCCCAAGAGAAAAAGAGAGAAAATTGAGAAATAGTGCTGCAGCAAAGATCAAGCTTCCTTCTCCTTCTCACTCTGAAGCCATACTGCTGCAAACTCTGATAGCTCTCACAAAAGAGAGAAAAGGCCTACAATCTCTTTCTCACTATAAGAGAGAGATTTCATTCACTACTTCTTGTGCTTCCAATGTTCTTGCTAGGAAGAAGATTCTTTCTTGTCTTAAAAACTTCTTCTTCTTTTTCTTATTTTCATTTTTCACATATTGTAAAAGAGTTTTTAGAATCTCTCTTCAAAAAATTCAGTTGTACTGGTTCTAAGAGTCTCCTTTTCAAAAGACTCAGTTGGTTCTAAGAGTCTCCTTATCAAAAGACTCATGGTGGTTGTAAGAGTCTCCTTATCAAAAGACTCAGTGCAAGATAGTGAATTTCCTACCAAGGGGGTAGAAGAGTGGACTACCCAAAGTTTGGGGAACCACTATATTTCTTTGTGTTGTGCTGTGATTTCTTTTCTTGCATTTACTTTCTTTACTTACTTAATTCTTGTTGTGTGGGAAGCCTTGATCTGTGATCACCACATATAAATATATATATAATTGCACAAAATATTTTAAATCTCTATTCACCCCCCCCCCCCTCTAGAGAATTCTAGTGAGGTTAACTGTGCACTTTCAATTGGTATCAAAGGGAGGTTGATCTAAAATGGATAACTCCTTGATCAAAAAGATCCTACCTCTTATTTTTATATATATATATATTTCTGAAAAATATTAATTTCCACATGGCACAAATCAAAGATTATGCTTCCACCAGACCATCAATTTGCAACCTTGAAAAGTTTGCACTTTGGAAAACAAGAATTAGAATTTATTTAAACTCTATTTATTATGAATTGTTTAATGTAATCTTGACAGGTCCCCCCAAGCCATTCAGAAAGGACTCAAGTGGAAAAGTGACTGAAACACTTGCTCCAAAAGCTGAGTGGACAGAGGAAGAAAAGAAAGCCCAAGGATATGATGCCAAGGCTATGAATATCCTAGTCTCAACCCTCTCAGATGAAATCTTCCAAAAGATTGCTGATTGTGAGTCAGCTAAGGAAGTATGGGAAGCTCTCACCAAAATGGTAGAGGGAAGTGCTGATGAGAAAAAGGATAGAAAGGCACTACTCATCGCTCAATATAAAAACTTTCAGAAGAAAGAAGGTGAAAGTGTTGCTGACATGTATGCCAGATTCAGCCTCATAGTGAATGAGTTGAGAACACTTGAAAAGGACATATCTCTCACTGAGATAAATGACAAACTGCTAACTTACTTCCCTAGCTCTTGGGTTTCAAGAATCTGGCCAATTAGAGACTCCATAAGTCAAAGAGAAATCTCAACAGATGTCCTGTTGGGCAAACTAAAATCTTATGAACATCTGTTGAAAACAAGAGCTGAGAAAGAAGAGAACGAAAAGGCTCCTTCACTCTCAAAAGAAAAGAGTATTGCATTGAAAGCTGTTGATGGTGAACCCTCTACAAGTGATGAGGAGCTGATCAGTCTACTGGCCAGAAGGTTCAAGAAGTGGATCAAAACAGAGGATCCAGAGGAAGAGACTCAAAAACCAGGTATAATAAAACAACTACTAAAGAGATTATATGTTACTCTTGCAGGAAACCTGGACATATTGCACCTGAATGTCCTAAGGAGATGAGCAAAAAGAAAGATCTGAAAAGAACAGATCTACAGAAGAAAAAGAAGAAAGAGAAAGGTCTCATTGCTCAATCATGGAGTGATTCAGAATCTGAAGAAAGCACCTCATCTAACAATGATCAAGAAGAGGCCAAGCTGGAGGAAACTTGTTTGATGGCCACTGAGAAGCCTGATGATACATCTATGGTAAATATACTTGATGACATAGATTTCTCTTCCACTGATTTCAAAAACAATTTCAAAGAACTCTGTTTAAATCTAATCAAATCTGAAAAAGAAATTAAAGAACTAAGAAATGAATTAAACAATCTCAAACAAGTAAATACACAGTATAATAACTATGAGCTCAGTCTAAGACTCTCAGAAAAGGAATTAGATAAAATCTATACAAAAAATCTAACACTGAGAAATGAGCTAGCAAAGGCAAAGGTCTTTGAAGACTCTCTAAATGGGAGAAGTCAGAAGCTCAAGAACATCTCTAGAAATCTTACTGAAAGACTTAGACAACTAGAAGATAATACTGACTTAGAACCAAAAACTAAATCACCTAGAAAATCTGTTTGGAGACATCCCATTCACTTCACTAGGGAAGGTCATTTGACAGGAGAAAGATCACTGGAAAATCCAGAAACAACCACTGTCTTTAATAAAACTAATCCCATTACATATGAAGGAATCCTGGGAAAATATCCTCAGAAAAGAGTCAAACATGCGTCGAATTCTTATCAACGCATGTCGATTTCCAATCGACGCTTGCACCAAAGTGCGTCGACTCCTACCCGACGCAACCTCTCTCATGCTTCGACTGAAAATAAACGCAGAATGGAGAAAGCGTCGACTTCATATCGACGCAACCATAAACCTACGTCGAATCCATATCGACGCAACCAATCAGACAGAAATTTCTCTTCTTCCAAACAGCTCTCTCAATCCATTTCCTTTTACTATGACCATTATTTCTGTAACATCACCAAAGAAAATTGGTATGATAAACCAATACCACTAAAGGAGGAAGGATATTCGGAAAAACCTACTTATTCTTTCATTAAATCTTTCACTGATAGGAGGAAGGGACCCCAGCTCAGCAGGGTCCAAACTAATGTGTAAAACTTTATGTGCAGATGTATCGCATCTCCAGGCTGGTGTGGTACTTGGACAGTGGATGCTCCATGCACATGACAGGATGCAAAAATTTATTGATCAACTTTGAGGATAAAATTGGACCATCAGTGACCTTTGGAGACTCTAGCTGTGGCCAAACCAGTGGCTTTGGAGACTTCAAAGAAGGGAAAGTCACCTTCAAGAATGTGGCAGTAGTTAAAGGACTGAAGCACAATCTGATAAGTATGAGGTAAAATTCACCACACTATTCTGCCATATTATTGATATCAAGACTGGTGCCACAGTACTCAATGGAATTAGAAAAGGAAATGTATATGTAGTGGACTTTAGCTCCTCACCTACAGAAGTCTGTTTATTCAACAATATTATTGATAAAAGTGAATTATGGCATAGGAGACTAGGTCATCTAAACTACAAAACCATTAGTAAACTAGCAAAGAATAACCTAGTTAGAGGCTTTCCAAAGGGTAGGTACTCTAAGGATTCTCCATGCAGACCTTGCCAACTAGGAAAACAAACCAAATCATCCTTCAAACCAATTGGTAAGGATGACTCTCCCAGGGTCCTTTACTTACTACACATGGATCTCTTTGGTCCCATATCCACTCAGAGCTATAGTGGAAAATCCTATACCCTAGTAATTGTGGATGACTATTCAAGATTCAGCTGGATATTCTTTCTAAGGGCTAAGTCTGAAACCCACAAGACTCTCTCATGATTCATAAAACAAATTCAATCTGAACTCAATAGTCAGGTTTCCATAATCAGAAGTGATTATGGGACTGAATTTGAAAATCAGTTCATAAGTAGTTTCTGTGAAGATATAGGTATCAAACAAAGTTTTTCAGCCCCTAGAACCCCTCAACAAAATGGAGTTGCTGAGAGAAAGAATAGAACTTTAATTGAATCAGGAAGGACCTTACTTGCAGAATCAGGTTTACCAAAAACATTCTGGGCTGAAGCAGTCAACACTGCCAACTATGTTCTAAATAGAAGCCTAATACACAAAACTAAATCAAAAACTCCATATGAGCTCCTGAAAGGAAAAACACCCATAGTTAAATATTTTAAGATCGTTGGATGTGCTTGTTTTATCCTAAATAATGGAAAAGATCATCTTGCCAAGTTTTACAAGAAATCTGATGATGGAATATTTCTGGGATACTCAGCATCTAGTAAAGCCTATATGTGTTATAACAAGAGAACTCTTAAAATTGAAGAGTCTATACACATTATATTTGATGAAACTAACATACTGTTTATGGGGGAGGGAACTCCCACCAGCTCTTTTCCACAGTAAAGCAGCAGCATAGAAACACAGCTTGAGCAACTCGTTCTAGAGAACACAGATAATGGAAAAGAAAACCAGATAGAGGAATCTAGTGAGGAATCTGAACAAGAACATGAAGAAGATTCAGAAAAGAGCATTCAAAACCAACTCCCACAAGAGAACATGGTTCAGGAAGGCCAGGTGGACAATGATCCTATCACCAATGAGGAAGAAGAACATCTGACATGTCCAGGAAGGACAAGGGTCAATTTGAAAGATCATCCACAAACTCAAGTAATTGGAGACCCTAATATAGGAGTATGAACAAGACACCAGGTCTCCAATGGGATGATGCTCCAATGCTTCCTATCACAAGTTGAACCAAAGAAGTTTGAGGAAGCAAATTGTGATTCTCACTGGATTATGGCCATGCAAGAAGAACTAGGCCAATTTGAGAGAAACAAAGTGTGGAACCTAGTTGAAAGAACAAGAAACTACCCTGTGATTGGTACAAAATGGGTATACAGGAAAAAACTAGATTCCACTGGAGTAATTGTCAGAAACAAGGCAAGACTTGTAGCACAAGGATATAGACAAGAAGAAGGGATAGACTACAACCAGACCTTTGCTCCAGTAGCCAGATTGGAGGCAATCAGGCTCTTTCTTGCCTATGCAGCCTTCATGAAGATGAAAGTCTACCAAATGGATGTCAAGAGTGCTTTTCTGAATGGTGACCTTCAAGAAGAGGTATATGTGGAGCAACCACCAGGTTTTGTAAATCCCTCTTTTCCTAACTTTGTTTATAGACTTAACAAAGCACTATATGGTCTTAAGCAAGCACCTAAAGCTTGGTATGAAACTCTCTCTAACTTCCTTTTAGAAAATTCCTTTGAAAGAGGAAAAGTAGACAAGACACTCTTTACTAGAACCCATAAAAACCAACTTCTCCTTGTTCAAATATATGTAGATGACATCATCTTTAGCTCAACTCATCCTAAACTGTGTAAAAGATTTGCTAATCTAATGCAATCTAAATTTGAAATGAGTAGTATGGGAGAACTCTCATATTTCTTAGGATTACAAGTAAAATAAAGTAGTGAGGGAATCTTCATCTCACAATCCAAATATACTAAAGAGCTAATCAAAAAGTTTGGTATGGAATCAGCATCTACCATGAAAACACCCATGGCAACTAATGCCATTATAGAAAAATATGATAAAGGAAAATCAGTAGATCAAAAGACATATAGGGCCATCATAGGATCCCTTCTATATCTAACAGCTAGCAGACCTGACATTATGTTTGCCACTTGCATATGGGCTAGATTTCAGGTTGATCCAAAGGAATCCCATCTCACCTATGTAAAAAGGATTCTTAGATACCTAAAGGGAACCCCTGAACTAGGTCTATGGTACTCAGCAGAAACCAACTTTGAATTAATAGGTTTCTCAGATGCAGATTATGCTGGATGTAGGGTTGATAGAAAAAGCACTTCTGGCACTTGCCAATTCCTAGGTGACAGATTAATATCATGGTTTAGTAAGAAACAAACCTCAGTCTCAACCTCAACAGCTGAAGCTGAATACGTAGCTGCTGGGAGCTGTTGTTCACAAATCCTGTGGATGCAAAATCAGCTTCTTGACTACAAATTGGAAGTACATAACTCTAAGATCTATTGTGATAGCTCTAGTGCTATATCAATAACATCCAACCCAGTCCTTCACAGTAGAACCAAACATATAGAGATCAGACATCACTTCCTTAGAGACAATGTTGAAATGGGTAAGATAACTTCAGAATATATTCCCACAGACAATCAAAGAGCAGACATCTTCACAAAACCCTTGGATGAAACTAAGCATAATTATTTCATCAACACCTTAGGAATGCTTGAAGGTAGTCTGTAACCACCATTGTTGGGAAATCTAAAAGAAATCAAGAAATCTAAGAAAGTATTTGAAGATGCGTCAATTACATATCGATGCACCGTCGAGAAGAACTCGACGCTGGCGTTGATTTCTTCCCGGCAAAGTTACATCGATAACTTATCGACGCACCGTCGAATTGATATCGACGCAGCACTATGAACACGTCGACAGAACACTAAGTGGACAAATCTCCACGGAGCGTCGACTTTATATCGACGCATATGTCGACATCAATTTGACGTAACGTCGACATCTGGTTACAATTAGAATCAAATCCTTACTTTCTCTTTTCACGATTGGATTACCTGATATACCTTGATTTTTGTTTCCTTTCTCGACGTTTCACCTCCTTTAAATAATACCTCTTATTTCATAACATATACTCTCCTAAAACCCGCCAAAACTTTGTCTTCTACCTCTCTCTCTCTCTCTGCGACAATGGCACCAACTCCTGATCAATCGGCCCTCATCAAAACGATGAACGATGCTCTCGAACACCTAGTAAATGACTTCCAGAATCGCCTGAATCACTTCGCCAATGAATGTGCTACCATGATCAACACCTGTGCAGCCAAACTGGCAACCCTATCTGCTTCTCTTCCTGAGCTTAATGCTCTCATTCAAGAACGGCCTCTGTCGCCAGAAAGGTTTAAATCCTTTATGCAGGATATAAACCAGGGGGAGAGTTGCTCCAAAAACCCCCCTTGTCAGGTTATCTATCTGTCTTAAAAGCTCAGGGTTAATTTGCTCTTCAACTCTAAATATTATTATCTCTAAAGAATTACTCCAACTTCTCTTCTTACAATAGGCTCCAATCTTCTCCAATCACTCTAACTACACATTCAACAAAAAATTTGAAGAGACCTCCTCCTACCATACTGAAGGAGAGCATGCTGTGGATTCAGCATTCAGAATAGATGCCCCACATACCCAGGGGGAGATTGCTGTGGTAAAGAACACAGAAGTCCAGGGGGAGGAAGAAGCAGCCTACTCTGATGACTGGAGAGGACAAGTGTGGATTGAAGCAATCCCATGTGAGGAAGAAATTCAGCATCACTCTCCTGGCTTCTCTGCCAGTTATATCAAACTGAAGACACCTCTACTTGAGGACATCCCTTCAGAAGAGCTTGGAGGAGACAAACATCCCTCAACAAAGATTACTCTACCAGAGGTCATTATGCCTTTCACTACAGAACAAACTCCCCCTCTTGAACAAATCCCTTCTCCACCTAAAGAGAAAACTCCTTCTCCTCTGCTACCTCTACCTCCACCTCAACCTTCTTCTCTACCTCCACTGCTACGTTTACCTCCTCCAATAGCAAAACTCACTAAGCAGATCCTACCTAGGCAAAGTCCAGAAGGACAAATAAAAAGGAAAAGAGAAGCCATTCCCTACTGGCAAAACTTCTCCAAAGAAGCAAGGAAAGAGTATGCAAAGGAAAAGAAGTATAGAAAAGCCTGTAAGGAGATAAAAAGTTTTGAAAAGATGCCTGTCATAATTCCTAACAGCCCTGTAAAGGAATACCATGACCCTGACATGGAAAAGAGGCATGAAGAAATAAGAGAAAGAGAGCTGTATGAATATGAAGCAGCTAGGAAAGAAGTAGAAGATAAAAGGAATGCCTGGATGGAAAAGATCAACAGGGGAATGACCAAGGAACAAATTCTTGCTGAATCTTCTATCAAAATTCCAAAGAAGTTGTTTGATATTGAAGCCAATCAAAAGAAAAACCCTCAGGCAGGGGTCATTCTAGAAAAGGGACAAAAACACAAGAGGGGTGTAGGGTGTGCTGAAGACACTTACATTCCCTATTAGAAGCCCAAAAGACCTGCAAAGTTAGACAAATGGCTTGACTCACCCTGGAAAGGGAAAGGAAAGATGACTGAGATTCCTGAGAAACAACAATCAGAAAAGAAAACAAAGTATTGGCCCAAAGTTGATAGCAAGGGACAACCTGAGCTCAAGCCTACTCAACAGAAAACTCAAAACATTACAATTGAGATGATTGATGAAAAGGCAGCAATCATCATCAGTAAAGGCTACTCCATAAATGACACTCTCCCTGATGGTGATAAACTCTTGGAGAAACTGCATACAATCATCAGGAATGTCCAGGAACGTCCTGATAGAGTCAGGGGCTACATCTTTGATGCCATTGAAAATTTATCTAGAAAACTCTATTCTGCTTTTGTAAATTTCATGTATTGCAAGAAGTTTCTAGTTTAGATCTTGTGAAAGACAATTACTTATTTCTTCTGATTGTTTAACATATTTCTTATCTATACAAATGATGTGATGTGCTAATTATATGCTGATACAATTTCTCTCTAAATAGGGTTAAGACAAATAGGGGGAGATTGTTGGGAAAATGATTTCTCTTAACCCATAAAAATAAGTTGAATATGAATTCTAAGAAAGAAAAATCAAGGTTAAGTAAATATGCATCGAATAGTAGTCGACGCAACGTCGAAGTGGTATCGACGTTCCTCTCAGAATGAGTCGAAGTAACTTTAAGAAGAATTCGACGTATCCTATGTTGACGTAGCTCTGACTTCTAGTCGACGCATCTTGAGAAGTCGACGCACTACTCCTATGCAGGCCTTGAGCGCACTGCTTCGCTAGGCGGGATGGAGACTACGTAGGCCTTGAACGCACTACTTCGAAAGGGCGGATGGACGAGTAGTCTAGCGGATGGAATGGTTCGCACCGGCGGAGTCGTGGTGGATTACACGGGCCGTTAGCACCGCTTAGCTTGGCGGATTGAAGAGTAGGCTCACGGAATGAAATTGATAAAATGAATGACAATAGCGCACCTTATACACATGAATAAATCAAAAGGAATTTAATAAAGATGAAATAAAAGTTACAGATCTAGATTTATCATGTTCTTCATCCGCAAAATAGAGAGTTTAGCATACAAACATCATTTCGAAAGAATAAAGAGTAAGAGATTCGACTGACTCCGAAGCCTTGCTGGGATTCACGGTTGGAATTGCTGGGTTGTCAATCCGCATCCAAGCTCGGTCCTCAACTGCGTCCGGGGTAAAGGAGGGCTGTCACTTCCTCCCAATGGCCCGTCTTCTTCGTGTCACGACCCGGCGATGTCCAATGCTCTTCAAACCTTCCTTGATGATGAAAGTAAGATCCAATCTCTTCCTTGAAGTTCCTAGATGAATAGAGGAGGCTTAGAACGAAAAAACGCAAAAAAACGGCGCTGGAAAAGACCTAAAAACGAATGAGTTACGGCTGTTTTCGCGGAGCAGCTATTTATAGACAGGTGCAGGATTTCAATGCGCACGATCAGTGGCGCACGACCAGTGGTCATGCGCACTATGTCCAGTGGTCGTGCGTTAAGCCAGTCAGGCCACTTTTTAGGTGGGAATTAATGCACGATCACTAGCGCACGACCAGTGGTCGTGCCCACTATGTCCAGTGGTCGTGCGTAGTGTTCCTGTGCAGTTTTTGCGCCCCGGAACACTCGCACAACCCATGTATCAACATTAAAGATCGTCAGGCCACGTAAATGGGCATTCCACACATTCTCAAATATAGAAATTGAATTGCAACATAAAGCATGAGTAAGATAGACATGAAAATACACCGAAACGGGCCTAGAAGTGCACATAACATGGAATGTCAAATATGCATGAAAACATGCCTAAAGTGTAGTGCAAAGACTAGAAAATCGGCCCAAATGAGTCCGAAAATAAGTATATAATTGGGACTCATCACACCCCCAGACTTACCTGTTTGCGTGTCCCGAGCAAACATATCCGGCGGAGTAGGAAAAGCATAGCTAACCAAAAAAATTGCAAACATGGAATAGAATGCGAAGTTTCCTACTAGTGTGCATAGAAGTTCATTAGAAGAAGTTTTTACATATGCTAGCTACTTTATAAAAGTGTAAATGCGTAAAAAGGAATTTATTTTTACTCAAAAATGGAATGTTGGTGAATCTCGTGGTCTCGCGTAGTACGAAAGTAAGCTAGACGCGCAGGTGAATGTTACCCAAGACCGGAACTCGGAATTATCTCCGTTGAAATCCATCAACGTCGAGAACCATATGCTCGCCCGGTCACACTCTCTCCACGGTGCTTGTGAATTCACAAGACGAATCGATAGGACTTTAGGTATACATGAGGCTTGGGTTACGGTTTGGAATGCAAAGATAAACGTGAAGGCTAATCGCAACCCAAATGAGCACACAAAAGTGCTAAATCATAGCAGCCCCAATAATACACGTGTAACACACCCCCAGACATGACTTTGAAACCGGGTGTGCACACGGCCTACAACAATCAATACCAAAATATGCTTCAATTAAAGCGCAAGGGATAAATATATATATATATATAATATATATATATATATATATATATATATATATATATATTTCTTTTTCTTTTCTTTTTATCCCCAAATTAATTAGCACAATTCTCAGCACAAAGACATTTTTTTTAAGACTTCCACATCAACACTGAAGTTACGCATCACCGCACCGCATTAAAAAATTACAATTCATAAATGCTCTTAGCTTAATTTTTGGTTGCGATAATAGGATTAGCTTTTAGGCCTTGGTGAAGTATGGTGGAGCTGAATCAAAAGATCGGGTAGGCACAAAATAGGCTAGCAACGGTTAGTGTATAGGAGTGGTAGAACAAAGCTCAAGCTTGCCAAATAGATGGCCTATGTCACGCTCAACTTGCAAGTCATTCGCACCCATGCTTCGAGAGTCGCTTGGGGAATGTTCTTAACCCCCGAGAAAGGTAATCCTTCCTCCCGACTCGAGCAACACGAACCTCACATTCGCCTACACACAATACCACGCTACCCCAAGATTCAACCACATTCACCATTTTGAGTAAAATAAATTAAAATCTATGCAAATCTACAAATTATAAATTAGAAGCATAAACAAAAACTAATTCTACTCAAATCCCTATGCAAACACGAGTATTCAACTAGAGCACTACAAGAGTCAACATTCCACTCCATCTTGCAATTATTTTGGCTAATACAGCACTTCCTACATCACATCCAAGAATTGAATATACGGAAGCATACAAACAAGCGAGTGCGCGCTAAAGTGGGTGCAGTGGTGTACAGTGAAGATGAACAATACTAAATAACTGAAATTAAAATACTTCTAGTATGCAAATGAGATGTGCACGTGCACTGGGTAACATATAACGGCTCTCCCCCAGACTTAATCTAAACAATACAACATAATGATATGACAGTGAAAATCAAAATCGAAAGCTAGGGAAGAAGTTACCCAATGCTCAGCAAGTGAGCATACCAGAAGGTGCGTGGAAATCTGAAGCAAACCCGCCATTCAGAATTTGCAATGAGTACCTACAGGGGTGAGCTCCACAAAAACAAAAGAAAAAGACAAACTAAAATAAACTACAGCTAACTAAACATGATTAGAAGAAATAAAAATGCAGGAAAAGTAAGATAACTACTGGGGTTATTGTCCTCCCAGCACGACTTATTCAAATTGAAAACAGATCTAGCTAATGGGTCTATGAAAAGAGAAGTGCACAGGTAACTGTTCTAATATGCGTGTCGTAGCGGGTACTGATATGGCAACAGAACAGTCACGCCTCTACCCGAATATAAATAATACCTGCTCGTCACAGGTAGAGGGAATAAAAAATAAGAAGAGGAGGAATCCTCACTCAACTCACCAAAACTATCCTTGCCCAGCATGGTATCATCTCCAGGGAGGCAGCAGGAGGAGAAGGAAATGAGTGGAGCTTCCTCTACGGAGGGGGGATCAACCTCCTCACATATGAGGATACACTCATCATTGACTTGAGCAACATGCTCCAAGTCCTCCTAGGGTACCTGTAAAGATTCAACCTGCACAGGCTCGGGTGAAGAAGGGGGGTCAAGAAATAAAAGAGAAGAAGGACAAAGATAATCAAAAATTGGGGGAGTGGTCCCGGTCTCACTCCCAGCAGGATCCAAGGATAGATCGCTATCATCATCGTAAGTATCATGGACAGGGGAAACCAAGAACTCAAGGGCCTCGGTGGTGAGTTGGACCTCCTCTTCCCATGAGGAAGTGCAAACCTCCTCATCAGAAGGAGTATCCTCCTCAACCCACCTTGGAGCATCCTCCGAGTCCGAAGCATCACCCCGCTCCTTTACTTTGATAGGATCATAAAGAATGTGTGTAGAAAAATCGTGCAAAGAAACTGGAAAAACACAAAGATTTGGTTCCTCCGTAAAAGATCTGCTAAAGCCTCCCTGATGGAAAGAATACTTTCCTCATCATGCTCAGGTGCATCTAGGAGATCCCATTCCTCTCCTTGTTGCCCAACAGATGAGTGATCATCATCACTGGGAGTGAAGCCATACACAGGGAGTGAGGAGTCCATGCACGAGACAAGCTCGGGGGTAGAGGGCACAATTGCCTCCATGGGTAAAGAATGAGTGATAGGGACAATGTTGTCATGAGTGGAGGAGCGGCGGTCAGGATTGAAAAGACTAGGACAGTCCTTCAATTCATGACCCTCTCCTCGACACAATAAGCAAACAATGTTCCTACACTGCCTAGCATTCAACTCATTCATTTGGTCTATATAATAAACCATCTTGTCATTAAAGCTAGGTGAAATATCCCTTGACGACATTTTCAATAATAAAAGCAGGTATAATGAAACTGAAATTCTTTGCAAGGAAATCTGCACAAACTAATAAAACTCCTTAAATAAAACTTGCCAAAAAAATTTAAAACAGAAGAGAAAAAAACAAACAAGCAGAAAATGATCAGAAAGCAAACAAAAATAAAAGAGCGGCTATACACACTGGAAGAAACTTCTCTCCCTCAGCTCTCCCTCAGCTAGCGGATGGAATGGTTCGCACCGGCGGAGTCGTGGTGGATTACACGGGCCGTTAGCACCGCTTAGCTTGGCGGATGGAAGAGTAGGCTCACGGAATGAAATCGATAAAATGAATGACAATAGCGCACCTCATACACATGAATAAATCAAAAGGAATTTCATAAAGATGAAATAAAAGTTACAGATCTAGATTTATCATGTTCTTCATCCGCAAAATAGAGAGTTTAGCATACAAACATCATTTCGAAAGAATAAAGAGTAAGAGATTCGACCGACTCCGAAGCCTTGCTGGGATTCACGGTTGGAATCGCTGGGTTGTCAATCCGCGTCCAAGCTCGGTCCTCAACTGCGTTCGGGGTAAAGGAGGGCTGTCACTTCCTCCCAATGGCCCGTCTTCTTCGTGTCACGACCCGGCGATGTCCAATGCTCTTCAAACCTTCCTTGATGATGAAAGTAAGAACCAATCTCTTCCTTGAAGTTCCTAGATGAATAGAGGAGGCTTAGAACAAAAAAAAGCAAAAAACGGCGCTGGAAAAGACCTAAAAACGAAGGAGTTACGGCTATTTTCGCGGAGCAGCTATTTATAGACAGGTGCAGGTTTTCAATGCGCACGATCAGTGGCGCACGACCAGTGGTCGTGCGCACTATGTCCAGTGGTCATGCGTTAAGCCAGTCAGGCCACTTTTTAGGTGGGAATTAATGCACGATCACTAGCGCACGACCAGTGGTCGTGCGCACTATGTCCAGTGGTCGTGCACAGTGTTCCTGTGCAGTTTTTGCGCCCCGGAACACTCGCACAACCCCCGTATCAACATTAAAGATCGTCAGGCCACGTAAATGGGCATTCCACACATTCTCAAATATAGAAATTGAATTGCAACATAAAGCATGTGTAAGATATACATGAAAATACACCGAAACGGGCCTAGAAGTGCACATAACATGGAATGTCAAATATGCATGAAAACATGCCTAAAGTGTAGTGCAAAGACTAGAAAATCGGCCCAAATGAGTCCGAAAATAAGTATATAATTGGGACTCATCACCCCGCAACCGCCTAAATAACCGCATGAGGCTAACAACATCAATTCCACAAAACACTCCTGTTGAAACCGATTTCTCGGTCTCTTGTGGAGCTCGGGGCCCTCACCGAAATGAGGGGCGGCTAGTCCTTACTGATCCCTCGAGGAGGGTGGACGGAAGTTTAAGAATTTGACTAGGACCTTAGTCACAGCGAGGAGGTCCCTCCACTAACCCGGAAGATCGTTGAGCGCTTCCCCTCCCAAGCCAAAGCTGAGACTTGGGCACCTTGGAGAGCTCTGGAAATGCTAACCAAAGAAAGCCTAAGGAGAGGGAAGCTGAAGTGAGATCCTCTCCAAAGGTGCCCTTGAGGTCCTATTTATAGATTTTCTTATCTGGCCTGCAAATAGCAGGATTCTGCCTCTTGATTTTACTATCCGCACCCCGAATGGATCTGCTAACAGCCAAACTCCGCTGTTTGGAGAGGCTAAAGGCAGACCACCAAGGGTGATAGGGTAATTTGGCCGGTTCCAGTGACTCACGAGTGTTCGGCGAGTTCTTGACTCGCTCGCCTCCTTGCAAGCATTTGGCGAGCCTCTGGCTCGCTCGCCCTCTTGCGAGCACTCGGCGAGCCTCTGGCTCGCTCGCCCTCTTGCGAGCACTCGGCTGGCCTCTGGCTCGCTCCGTTGTTTTTTGGTTGGCCCATCTTCTAGGAGAATATCAGGGTTGTACACAATCCCCGCTCTTCGCGAGGCTCTTTAGGCTCGCGAAGAACCATCCAACCCTTGATATTCGCCGGCCCCTTGGTGACGTGGTGAGAATCTTTTGGTGGGTCCCATGCCCACCACTATAAATACCACTCTCCTTGGCCGACATTTGAACTTTTCATTTTTCTCTGGCCTTTCTTACTTGGTCCCTCGCTCCCTGACGCAATGTCGAAGAAGGAAGAGATGCTGGCCCGCCTAAAGGCTTTGCAGGCGGCCCAGAAGGGGAAGACCGCTGCCATCGCCTCCTGGAATTCTCCGCGACACTCTCCTCCTCCCCCTTCCCTAAGGACGGCAAAGGCCATTCGGCGCCCGACTGGTGGGGGCGGGCCTTCCTCTTCGCCGCATTCTCCGGATGACGAGCGCGCCTCTCAGGTATTATCGCCCAGCTGCTTATTTGGTGCTCTCCCTTTTCATCTTTATTTATCATATTCGCAGAACGATCCTCCGGACGAGAGCGAATCGGGAAGGCCAAACACGGAGATCCGTCTCTCTTCTACGGGTGGGGGTTGTAACACCCTGCCAGTACGAATAATATAACAGTAGGTCCGGCGGGACCCCACGCCATACTAACCACAATAGCTAGGAGTTAAAAGGTGATAAACAGAAAGAAACTACAACAGAGTAAACTAAACACTAGCGGAAGCATAAAGATTTAACATCTCCATTAGAATTGTCCACTATCATAGGAATGAAACCAAGAAAGAGAGTTATGGCCTTAAGGCCTTACATTTAGCAAATGTACTAAAACTCCAAAACATACATCGGCACGCAGGCCGGCAATACATGAGAAAGCTAAAAAGGGGCTGGCCTTCAAGGGCCAACTCAGCAAAAGGGGCCACCGCCCGCTATTTCCCGCTAGGCTCACCTGCACCTGCATAAGAACATTCCACCAAGCGGTGGCAAACAAGGTAACGGTCAGCACAGCTGACCAAATTATAACGACCCCACCCCTTTCCCGGGGTGGCGGAGATTCTACCCTGCAAGCAAGCCATAACAGCACAAGTACAAAAATAAAGAAAGTGCAACTACACAAGGTGAGGTTTCAAGCACATTTAATCTTCTAGGTTGAGCATCAAAAAGGAGGGAACCTAGGTATGCACATGATGTTGGTTGGGTTCACCCGAAGGTTCCCCGCAACCGCCTAAACAACCACATGAGGCTAACAACATCAATTCCACAAACACTCCACCGTAAGGGCCATCGCCTTAGGTGGGAAAAAGAGCTTTTGGTCGGTCTAGGTAAACCACCTTCCACGACCTCTCCCATGATCACACGGCTACATGAGGTAGGGACCTCTTACCGATCTGCATGGAAACGGGTTTGGTTTAGCTTTGCCCGTGCTCTAATCGTCGCGATCTGTCGCACGACGCGGGTACGGCTTCGCCTCGGCACGTAAGGGTTTAGCACCTTCAAGTGCTACACAAATATAAGCTACGCACCTAATCCCTTCACAAGGATCTAGGCTTCACAAATACTCAAAAAGGGGAGGTATAATACGCTCCGCACCAATTTCGCGGTGAAGGTTTGCCTTCATCCAATCTCAAAGCATGGGGCTTTCGTTAGGATCTTCACAAGACGCCTACACTTAAATCCCGCACTACTATAGATGATTTCACGGAGTCATTCTCCGGCACGCATTCTAGGCTTAACCTAAATGCAACGTCGCAATCCAAGCATCACCGATTCGGGCTCACGGCCACGAATAGGCTTCACACAAAATGCCTAAATCCGCACGACTACTGGATTTTCTACATGCAATATGCCGGGGACGGACACAATCGACCCGGAGTTCCGGAGAACTTGAGGAAATCCTACACTTCACCCATTTGGTGAAAGGGATCCCTCATGCAAGCATAGAGAAACGAAGGAGAGGACAAAAGACAAGTCCAAACAACGGGAGAAGAAATCGTTAACCTAGGAGCATTCTTTTTTGCCATGAATCCGAGATTCTAGACGGAGGGAAAAGACCGCACCGGGCTGCACTCTCCAGATCTGGAAACGGTTCGTGAAACGGAGCTCCGGAGCTCCGTCAATGGCGGAATCTCCCTTCTTCTTCCTTGGCTCCTCCTTCTTTCTCTAGGGTTTGGAGAGAGAATGGCTTAGAGAATATGAGGTTTAACCCCCTCTCATCAGCCCTAAAGGTCTCCCGCAACTAAACCTAGCGGTTGGATCAAGTTCCAAAAGATTTGGACGGTCCGATCTTCTTCTCCGCTCAAAATCGCGGAACAGAATAAACAGGGCGCACGATCGCTGGCGCACGATCACTGGTCGTGCGCGAAGAGGGAAATGGTTGTGCGCACTGTCCGAGACAGAACTCGATTCTCTTCTGAATTAACGCACGATCGCCTGCGCACGATCACTGGTCGTGCGCGAAGAGGGAAATGGTCGTGCGCACTGTCCGAGACAGAACTCGATTCTCTTCTGAATTAATGCACGATCGTCGGCGCACGATCACTAGTCGTGCGCGAAGAGGATAATGGTCGTGCGCATTGACCTGATCTGGAATCTTGAGCCTATCCCGAGCGCAACACTACCATTCCGCCTACCTCGCTGAACCACGATCTTTGGGGTGTTACAACTCCACCCCCCTTAAAAGAATTTCGTCCCGAAATTTCGAAAATAGTAATAGCAGGAAATTACAGTTTTTAAAGAAAATTTACTTGAGAGAAATAGCTCGGGGTACTCCGCAAGCATCGCTTGCTCTCTCTCCCAAGTTAGCTCCTCTCGGCCGCAATTATCCCACCGGACCTTTACCATCCGAATGGACTTGTTCCGCAACTGCTTTACCTCGGTATCCTCGATGCGTAAGGGTTTGACTTTCGTCGACAACCCACTATCCACCGACACTTTGCCGACCGCAACGATATGAGTAGGCTCTTGCACTGCCTTCCTCAGAACTGAAATGTGAAACACGTTGTGCAGACCGCTCAGCTCTGCAGATAGTGCAAGCCGATAAGCCGCATCACCAACACGTTCCACAATCTCAAACGGTCCTAAGTACCTTGGACTGAGCTTTTTCAAGCGTCGGATCCTTGATACCCCTTTGAACGGTTTGATCTTCAAGTAAACCCGGTCACCGACGGCGAACTCTAGGTTCCTATGCTTGGCGTTGTAATACTTTGCTTGCCTATCCTGGGCAATCAATAGCCTTTCTCGAATAGTCCGGATCGTCGAAGTTGCTTCCTCAACATCCTTTCGCTTTAATAGCTTAGTATCGCCCGTTTCTGCCCAAGACAATGGCGTACGACACTTCTTACCATAGAGGGCCTCGAAAGGAGCCATCTTTATACTGGCTTGGTAGCTATTATTGTAGGAGAATTCGATCATATAGAGATGATCTTCCCACTTCTTTCCAAAATCTAGAGCGCACATTTGGAGCATATCCTCCATAGTCCTGTTGGTCCTCTCGGTCTGTCCATCCGTTTGCGGGTGGAAGGCCGTGCTGAATTTCAATTTAGTGCCCAACAGTTCATGGATAAGCCTCCAATCTTTCGATGTGAAACGCCCGTCACGATCGCTGACGATGCTACGAGGGACACCGTGCAGCCGCACAATACTATCGACATAGAGCTTTGCTAGCTTCTCTACAGAATCATCCTTCCGGTTCGGAATAAAATGCGATACTTTTGTCAGTCTGTCCACGATCACCCAGATGGCGTCGTTTCCATGCTGCGATCTCGGCAATCCGTGCACGAAATCCATCGAAATATCGTCAAACTTCCATTCCGGAATCGGCAAGGACTTCAAAAATCCACCGGGACGTTGACATTCCACCTTCACCAACGCGCAAGTGTTGCACTTGGCCACGTAGAGGGCAATGTCCTTCTTCATACCCGGCCACCAGAAAAGTTTCTTCATGTCCATGTACATTTTCGTGCTCCCCGGGTGGATAGAGTACTTGGTATGATGAGCCTCGTACATCAATTCCTCCCGTAGAGTACCAACGTTTGGGACGCACAATCTGCCACTCTTCCACATAAGGCCATCTTCGTAAGAGAAATCAGCGTTCAACCCGTCAACGGTTTCCGCTTTGTAGCGTTTCATGCTCTCATCCAGCTCCAATGCCTGTCGAACTCGGTCGGCAAGGTGGTATTGAACCTCCGTCCAGTTCAAGCATGCCGAAGTAGACGCTCTTCGATCAACGCAAATGATCTCCATTTCTTCCAGCTCACGGATTAGACGCTCATCGTGCATCAAAATCCAATTTGCTTGAGCGGGAGCCCGACGACTCAACGCGTCCACAACTACATTTCCCTTTCCAGGAGTATATTTGATGTCGAAGGTGTAGTCCCCAAGGAACTCCAACCACCTCCTCTGTCGCATATTCAACTCCCTTTGATCTAGCAAGTACTTGAGGCTCTTGTGGTCGGTAAAGATGTCGATCTTCACGCCATACAAATAATGCCTCCAAAGCTTAAGAGCAAATACCACGGCCGCTAGCTCCAAATCATGGACCGGGTAATTCCTCTCATGAACCTTCAACTGCCGGGAGCCGTAGGCAATTACCTTACCGAACTTCACTAGGACACAACCCAAACCACTCCCTGAGGCGTCGCTGTAAATTTCGTAGCCTTCCGTACCACATGGCGAGCATAGAATGGGCGCCGTGGTCAGACGGCTCTTCAGTTCTTCAAAAGCTCGTGCGCACTCGGGCGACCAAACGAACTTATGATCTTTCCTAGTCAATTTAGTGAGAGGAAGTGCAATCCTCGAGAAGTTTTCCACAAAGCGCCTATAATAGCCGGCAAGTCCTAAGAAACTTCGGACTTCCGCTACGTTTTTCAACAAAGGCCAGGCTCGGATCGCTTCTATCTTCTACGGATCAACCGCAATTCCATCTCCACTAACGACGTGACCAAGGAATGCTACTGACGGTAGCCAAAACTCGCACTTGGAGAACTTGGCATATAGCTGACTCTTCCTCAAGGTGCTCAGAACGGCGTGCAGATGCCCTACATGCTCCTCTTCCGATTGAGAGTATACCAAAATGTCGTCGATAAAGACGATCACAAATTGATCCAAATACTCACGGAACGTCCTGTTCATTAAGTCCATGAATACCGACGGTGCATTGGACAGACCGAACGGCATCACCGTGAACTCATAGTGCCCAAAGCGGGTACTGAACGCTGTTTTTGGAATGTCACATTCCCTTATCCGCAGTTGGTAATAGCCGGACCTTAGGTCCAGTTTGGAGTATACCGTCGACCCAACCAGCTGGTCGAAGAGATCATCGATTCTTGGAATCGGATATCGGTTCTTCTCGGTCAACTTGTTTAGCTCTCGATAATCGATACATAGACGCAAGCTTCCGTCCTTCTTTTTCACAAAGAGGACCGGTGCACTCCAAGGCGAAGAACTTGGACGTACGTAGCCTTGCTCTAGCAGCTCTTGCAATTGAACCTTCAGCTCTGCCAATTCCTTTGGCGCTATCCGGTACGGCGAGCGGGCCACAGGTTTGGCACCTGGCACCAACTCGATACAGAAATCGATCTCTCGCTGAGGCGGAGCCCCAGGGAGTTCATTAGGAAACACGTCGGCGTACTCCGCTACAACTGGGACATCACATAACCTGGGCTTTGGCTCTGAAGCCTCCAACAAGGTGAAGAACAACTCGGCGCCTTTTCTCACCGCCTTAACCACTTGGTGAGCAGACATCAGCGTCTTGCTCGTTCCTCGCATACCGGAAAACGTGGTTTCTCCATCGGCGTTCCTTCCCAGAGTGATCTCCTTAGAATTGCAATTTATGCATGCACGCTGCTCCGAGATCCAGTCCATGTCGAAGATCACATCGAATTCAGCTAACGGTAACAACGATGCTTCCAAATCGAAATCTTGATTTCCGATCCGCACCTTCACACGGCTCTTCCTATCCGCAGACATGCGAGATCCATTGGGTAGCACTACTTCTAATCTATCCTCTACGAAGGTAGATGGCACTTCGATTCGCACCACGAAGTCCTCAGACAGAAAAGAGTGCGATGCACCCGTATCAAATAGAGCTCTCGCCGGATAGTTGAGAATTAGGACAAAGCCTAATTGCACACAAAAAGAAACATACAGTTGCACAATGGTATAATCACAAATAGCTATGTAAAAGCTAATTTTTAATTCATACCTGTGACAACATCAGCTTGTCATATCGTTTCTTGCTGTCCAAGCGAGTAGACTCTCGGCTGAGTCGGAGTAATGTGCTGGGAAGCCGAAGACTCCGCAGCTTTACCCTTTTCCGCAGCTCGAGCATAGTCCAAAGCTCGATTCTCTGTCTTCGGGGGACCACTTCGACACACTGCGGCCTTGTGTCCCACCTTCCCGCAGGTGAAACACGTGATAGGGCTCCGCACCGTCGTTGCTCCCGAAACATTTGAGCGGGTTTGCTTCGCCGGTTTGAACTTCCTTTTGTTCTTCCTGAATTCTGACTTAGACTGAGAGACCGGCACATGAAACTCAGGTTTCTTTGCCACGGCTTTTGCTTGTACCCTCTTCATGTCCAACTCTAGGGATCTGGCAGTTTGGACCATCACCTGGAAACCTAACGTCATTGGGCCTGCAAGGTGCAGCCTCAACTCGTCCCGAAGACCTTCATAGAACTTGTTCGTCTTTGTCTCTTCGTCTTCCATCATAGGCCCCGCATAACGACCCAGTTTAGTGAACTCGTGCAAGTACTCATCCACTGAGCTGTCTCCTTGAGTTAACTTCAGAAACTGGTTCTGCAACGCAATGCGTTGGGCAGAAGGAATATACCTTTGAAGAAAAGACTTTGAGAACTCCGCTATCGTGATCTCGGTAATCTCCCTGCCTCCGAACTTGTGCACTTCATGTTCAGCCCACCAACGCTCTGCCTCTCCGTTAAGGAGGAAGGTGGCTAAAGTGACCATCATAACTTCTTCTGTTGCTGTCGCCCTTAGAATCTTCCTAACCGTTGACAGCCAGTCCTCCGCCTCCGTTGGGGATCCGGTCCCCGAGAAAGTTGGAGGATGGAAGCTTAGAAAGTGTTGCAGCTGTTGATCACGTGCTCGCGCAACAACTACATGCTCTACCGGACGCTCCACCCTTTGCACCGCCGCAGGTTCCACTGCAGCCACTGGCACAGGGGCCTCAACCCTTGGTTCCACCGCAGGTTCCACTGCAGGTTCGATCACCGGGGCCGCATCTGTATTAGGCGTAGCAGGCTGTGCAAGCCTTTGCGGTTGAGCATTGATCATCGCGAAGACAGCTTCTGCGATTAACCAGATCATCTCAGCAGGAGGAGTGGTCGCTGGCACTTCAGCCGACCCACTACTTTCAGCGGTGTTACGGGGTTGAGACGGCCCCGCACCACTTCTAGTCGCCAATAATCGTGTAAGACACAATTTTGTGACTGAAAACATAGCAAACAACAATCATGGAATGCTCAGGTTCCGCAAACAAGTATGTTTTCCCATTCCTAAGTGGACATTCTTATTAGTTTTTGTCGTTTTAGGTGAATGCACATCCCGTGCACACCACCCCTTAAAAGGAATTCGTCCCGAATTCGCTAAACTACGGATCGACGACTTAAGTCCGATACCAAATTGTAACACCCTGCCAGTACGAATAATATAACAGTAGGTCCGGCTGGGACCCCACGCCATACTAACCACACTAGCTAGGAGTTAAAAGGTGATAAACAGAAAGAAACTACAACAGAGTAAACTAAACACTAGCGGAAGCATAAAGATTTAACATCTCCATTAGAATTGTCCACTATCATAGGAATGAAACCAAGAAAGAGAGTTATGGTCTTAAGGCCTTACATTTAGCAAATGTACTAAAACTCCAAAACATACATCGGCACACAGGCCGGCAATACATGAGAAAGCTAAAAAGGGGCTGGCCTTCAAGGGCCAACTCAGCAAAAGGGGCCACCGCCCGCTATTTCCCGCTAGGCTCACCTGCACCTGCATAAGAACATTCCACCAAGCGGTGGCAAACAAGGTAACGGTCAGCACAGCTGACCAAATTATAACGACCCCACCCCTTTCCCGGGGTGGCGGAGATTCTACCCTGCAAGCAAGCCATAACAGCACAAGTACAAAAATAAAGAAAGTGCAACTACACAAGGTGAGGTTTCAAGCACATTCAATCTTCTAGGTTGAGCATCAAAAAGGAGGGAACCTAGGTATGCACATGATGTTGGTTGGGTTCACCCGAAGGTTCCCCGCAACCGCCTAAACAACCGCATGAGGCTAACAACATCAATTCCACAAACACTCCACCGTAAGGGCCATCGCCTTAGGTGGGAAAAAGAGCTTTTGGTCGGTCTAGGTAAACCACCTTCCACGACCTCTCCCATGATCACACGGCTACATGAGGTAGGGACCTCTTACCGATCTGCATGGAAACGGGTTCGATTTAGCTTTGCCCGTGCTCTAATCGTCGCGATCTGTCGCACGATGCGGGTACGGCTTCGCCTCGGCCCGTAAGGGTTTAGCACCTTCAAGTGCTACACAAATATAAGCTACGCACCTAATCCCTTCACAAGGATCTAGGCTTCACAAATACTCAAAAAGGGGAGGTATAATATGCTCCGCACCAATTTCGCGGTGAAGGTTTGCCTTCATCCAATCTCAAAGCATGGGGCTTTCGTTAGGATCTTCACAAGACGCCTACACTTAAATCCCGCACTACTATAGATGATTTCACGGAGTCATTCTCCGGCACGCATTCTAGGCTTAACCTAAATGCAACGTTGCAATCCAAGCATCACCGATTCGGGCTCACGGCCACGAATAGGCTTCACACAAAATGCCTAAATCCGCACGACTACCAGATTTTCTACATGCAATATGCCGGGGACGGACACAATCGACCCGGAGTTCCGGAGAACTTGAGGGAATCCTACACTTCACCCATTTGGTGAAAGGGATCCCTCATGCAAGCATAGAGAAACGAAGGAGAGGACAAAAGACAAGTCCAAACAACGGGAGAAGAAATCGTTACCATAAGAGCGTTCTTTTTCGCCATGAATCCGAGATTCTAGACGGAGGGAAAAGACCGCACCGGGCTGCACTCTCCAGATCTGGAAACGGTTCGCGAAACGGAGCTCCGGAGCTCCGTCAATGGCGGAATCTCCCTTCTTCTTCCTTGGCTCCTCCTTCTTTCTCTAGGGTTTGGAGAGAGAATGGCTTAGAGAATATGAGGTTTAACCCCCTCTCATCAGCCCTAAAGGTCTCCCGCAACTAAACCTAGCCGTTAGATCAAGTTCCAAAAGATTTGGACGGTCCGATCTTCTTCTCCGCTCAAAATCGCGGAACAGAATAAACAGGGTGCACGATCGCTGGCGCATGATCACTGGTCGTGCGCGAAGAGGGAAATGGTCGTGCGCACTGTCCGAGACAGAACTCGATTCTCTTCTGAATTAACGCACGATCGCCTGCGCACGATCACTGGTCGTGCGCGAAGAGGGAAATGGTCGTGCGCACTGTCCGAGACAGAACTCGATTGTCTTCTGAATTAACGCACGATCGCCGGCGCACGATCACTGGTTGTGCGCGAAGAGGATAATGGTCGTGCGCATTGACCTGATCTGGAATCTTGAGCCTATCCCGAGAGCAACACTACCATTTCGCCTACCTCGCTGAACCACGATCTTTGGGGTGTTACAGGGGTGACGTTCTTCTCGCGGATACGAGGGCCGTTGATAGACAGGACTCGCCTTCGCAACGAGGTGAGCGAACTACCCCATTTTCTCTTACATGCCTTGACTCTCTAAGTCGTGTTTACCTGTAATGCAGTGTCTTTCCTCGCGGTGCCAGAGGATCAAATTCCTCCTCCAGCGAGCTTGCAGGGGTTGCCGAATCAAAAGATCTCCACTCCCGGATTCGGCATCCTGGGTCAGAGGAGCCCAGGAGGGACGTTGATTGCCGAGCTAGGACTCGGCTCCAGACCCGCGCTCGCCACTGGTCTGGGTAAGGCCCTCACCCCTGCCTTTATTGAGGCATTCCGGGGTCAGCCGGGCACCTCCCGCCAGCGGCCCAGTATTCCAATTCCTCCACTAGGTTAGATTGTTGTCATTGAGTGTTGATCTTCTCTTTGCCGCTGAATCTTACTTCGCAGGTAACCCGATGACCCCTCTCTCCGAGTCAGAGTCTGGAGCGCTGGAGATGTCCCCACCTCCTTCGCCGAGCCAGGTCGCTAACTTTTGGGGGGATCCCATCGATCCGGAGCGAATGAAGAGGCGGGTCACGGAGATATTTCAGAAGCATACCACCCTACTAAGGGATCTACACGAGCAGAATCGGTTAGACCGGCTCGCCAATGAAGAGAGGTTCACCGCGATGGAGGACGCGAACGCGCGTGCTCTCGCTGAGATACGTCCGATCGATCAGGGCGACGCGACCTCCCCCGGGGTGTATATTGCTCGCATCGATGACTACATGCGGCTGATGGGCCAGGCGAACAGGTCACTCCGCGAGTATCATTACCCGCGAGTCCCCCCTCGCTCTGGTGTCCGGGGTCGCGGTCGCTGGAAGTGGTTGCGTTATTGAGGCTCTTCATTGCTTTTCTATTGTCTTTCTTTCCCCCTTCTCTTCAGTAGGAGGGGCCGCGAACAATATTTATGAGTTTGTAATAACAATGTTTCGACTCGCTTGCGAGTCTTTTATTTTTCTGTTTCTCATGTTGTTCTTTTATCTTGCTTGGCTTGTTCTTGCGAATTACACATTTTTTACTCTCCTGCGCGTACCTCCCTTGCTTCATGCTTGTGGTTCATCCTTTGGCCTTAGCTCGCTACTGGAGAGAAGCTTTTTTGTAGGTGGTCGACCCGCAGGGAGTGAATTGGGCCCCTGGAGGCGGGAGAGTATCGCGCGAATCCGCTATCCGCAGATATCGACGCTTCGGCTTCTTCCCGCCTTCCTTATTCCTATAAATAGCCGACCGTTTTTCCTTTCAACCACCGCATTTACTGTTTCCTCCTCGCGCTCTTTCTCTTTCTATTTCTCTCGCAGATCTTGCTCATCCTTGCGACCTTTGCGATTCGGCGGATTACGCATCATGGTTGGCGAGGCGGAAACAGAGGGGCGAGCCAAGTCTGCCAAGGCCTTCCTCGACGGCATTTTCTACTGCGCCAATCTCACGAAGGAGGAATATCGGGCCGCCTTGGACCAGTTCATCCACTCCGGTTTCGCGGCTCGCTGCCCTACCGATAGGGATTCCCTCAGCGGCCCGCACCCGGATGAGCTCGCGATTCCTGTTGCCCATTTCGAAAATGGGTTTCGAAAATGGGTCCCTCTCTGGCCGGAAGTGCGCCAGGTATCGTCTATTTCTCACCCTTGGCTTCCCTGAATCGCTTTGCGAACAGCGCTTAATGTTTGTCGGCTTTTCCAGGTGCTAAAGTACTTCGGCGTCCTGCCATGCCAGCTGACGCCGAACGCGATCGCCGTGGTGGTCGCATTCGCCAGTTACCTCAGGGCGGAGAGGATCGAGTTCAGCCTGCTCGCCTTCCGCAAGATCTTCTCATTCCGCGCGAATAGGGACGAAACAGCTCACTTTGCGAGCGAGCATGTTACCGTCTGCGAGACGGTGAACAAAACTCATTACTGGACGCAAAAGTTCATCCTGGTGAAGGGTCCCTTCGGTAACATCTCATACACCCTTATTCAGCGAGATGAGGCTGCCTACCGCCCTCCGATCTCGCTAGGTGGTTGCGACGCGGCACTGTATCAGTTCCTCAAAGGAAAGAATTTCGAGGTCGCCTTCCTCCGAGAGCGAGTGGACCTCCTGCCACCCGTCCTTCCGGGAGAAGGTTTTTCTTGAACTCGCCCACTTTCTTGATCCTCTTTCTTTTGATCGTCTAACGCTCGTTATCTTTGTAGGAGAACGCGATCTCCCCCTCAATCTGCCTCATGCGCCTCCCTCCACTCTTTCTCTCGGCTCGCTCGCAGCGCGCGGCCGCCGAGGCCTGCCGCGACGTTCTGAGCTCCTCATCAAAAAAGAAGCGTCTTCCCCCCCAACGCCGGCCTACTTCGCAGGGGGCGGGGAAGAAACCCAGAAAGACTCCCTCCGCTGCTAAGGCGAAGGAGGTTGTGGACCTGTCTGAGCCCGACCTCCCCTCTCCGTCTGCGGATCAGGAGCTCGCCAAAGAGGGGGGCGAGCCAGGGGAGGCTGTCGTTCGGCCCAAGCCGTCGAGCCATACCAACTTCGGGCTCGGCATGAAGCTGGTAGATGCGGTAGGCGAACCGATACTCGCGTGGGACCCTGATCAGAACAAGATCACCTGCTCCTCTCCGCTCCCTTCCTGGGTAGAGGCCGGCAAGGCCGGGGGTGAGGCGTTCGCCCTAGCCTTTCGTCTCTATGGTCGCGAGGACGCCTCCCTCTTTCGGTCCTTCATGCCGAGAGGGATCGTGTACGAGGCGATGCGAGCCCAGTTCCGGACGATGGAGCTAACACACATGGTGGGTCGTCGGTACCTCACGGCGGACAGGGAGATCAAGGAGCTCAAAGTCGAGCTTCAGAGGTCCGCGGATGAAGTCACGGAACTCAAGGGGAAAGAGGCCTTGTCAGAGGGCCACCTCGCCAGCCTTCAAGGCGGGTTGGTAAGTATTGCTCGGCGGACGTCTCTTCCAGTTTGGCTTCGTTCTACTTTCGCTAACCCACCTCTTGCAGGACGCCAAGTCCGTCAGTCAGCTCCACGCGTAGATCGCTGAATTGGAGTTGGAGAACACTTGTCTCAAGGCCCAGACCCACGACCTGGCCTCGGCGGTGCTACCTCCTCCTCCTTCGCGAACTGGGACTCGCGGTCAATCGCGGGAAGAGAAGGAAGCCGACCGCAAGAGGTCGATGGAGACAATGGAGCTTGTCCTCAACATTCTCAAGGGGGCGGGCATGATCATCCCCGATGCCATGGAGTTCACCGCGGAGCAAGTCGTTCCAGATTTGTTGGCGCCCATCTCCGAGATGGAGGGTCGAGGGAGCGATTGAAGGGTTCTTCGGCGGACAGCCCCGATGCTTTTAATTTTTTCCACATGTAAATCTTTTGTTTTGACCAACGAGTTCGCCGTTCATTGTGAACATCTTTTGAGCAATGAAGAAGAAATATTTTGTCTATCTGTTGAATGTCATTTTTTTTTATTCCTTACGCGCACTCGCATTTTGTTCATGCTCGCATGATTTTATTTTTCTATGCTTATGCTTCTATATGCTCCCGTCTCAATGTCTTAACAACTACTTCATCTCTGAACTTTCCCTTGCTTAGGGATTTCGCTCGATAGGCCCGCCTAATTTCATCGTCGAGGTGAAGTCAGGCCCGCTTCGCACCTCTGGCTCGCTCCATAGGGAAAATTATGAGTGGGTCCATTGTTACCCCGCTCCGCTCGCACTCGCTTTTATTTTGTCGGCGGACTTTTCCCATTGTATTATACCTGGGTCGCTCTCGCCTACCCCAGTCGCACTCGCCACTGGCGGGTTTCCTCCGGTATCCGTGGTTCGTCGCGAGAACGGACTCCTCCCGGGTCATTTTCTTTATTCGCTTCTCTACCTTTTGTGAGTGACCTTGTGAGCCATCGACTTTATTACCCTGTCGTGAATGATCCTCGTGCGCGAGTGGTCCTCTGTTCTCGCCCTGCCCGGGTCTTGGGGTCTCTTGCGAGCCCGAATCCCCTGGCCTGAGTATCTTATCTTACCTGCTCAACCTACGCACGACTTTGCCGGCTTTTCCAGAGATCAACCTGAACCCCCCGTCTAGTGAGAGCCCGAGAGTGGAATCGATCTGGGGCATTCCAGCACCAACCCTTGTTACTTTGCCAGCCTCTCCAGAGATCAACCTGAACCCCCCGTCTAGTGAGAGCCCGGGAGCGGAATCGATCTGGGGCATTCCAGCACCAACCCTTGTTACTCTGCCAGCCTCTCCAGAGATCAACCTGAACCCCCCGTCTAGTGAGAGCCCGGGAGCGGAATCGATCTGGGGCATTCCAGCACCAACCCTTGTTACTCTGCCAGCCTCTCCAGAGATCAACCTGAACCCCCCGTCTAGTGAGAGCCCGGGAGCGGAATCGATCTGGGGCATTCCAGCACCAACCCTTGTTACTCTGCCAGCCTCTCCAGAGATCAACCTGAACCCCCCGTCTAGTGAGTGCCCGGGAGCGGAATCGATCTGGGGCATTCCAGCACAAACCCTTGTTACTCTGCCAGCCTCTCCAGAGATCAACCTGAACCCCCCGTCTAGTGAGAGCCCGGGAGCGGAATCGATCTGGGGCATTCCAGCACCAATCCTTGTTACTTTGCCAGCCTCTCCAGAGATCAACCTGAACCCCCCGTCTAGTTAGAGCCCGGGAGCGGAATCGATGTGGGGCATTCCAGCACCAACCCTTGTTACTCTGCCAGCCTCTCCAGAGATCAACCTGAACCCCCCTTCTAGTGAGAGCCCGGGAGCGGAATCGATCTGGGGCATTCCAGCACCAACCCTTGTTACTCTGCCAGCCTCTCCAGAGATCAACCTGAACCCCCCGTCTAGTGAGAGCCCGGGAGCGGAATCGATCTGGGGCATTCCAGCACCAATCCTTGTTACTTTGCCAGCCTCTCCAAAGATCAACCTGAACCCCCCGTCTAGTGAGAGCCCGGGAGCGGAATCGATCTGTGGCATTCCAGCACCAACCCTTGTTACTCTGCCAGCCTCTCCAGAGATCAACCTGAACCCCCCCGTCTAGTGAGAGCCCAGGAGCGGAATTGATCTGGGGCATTCCAGCACCATCATATCCAGACTTAGTCATGTCGGCACGGCAGTAGTTATAAGCATTATAAAAAAGGAGTAAGACATTTATTAAACAACATAGTAAAGCACTTAGGGGTAAAACCTTTTCAAATCATCCCCACTTCGGGCTCGGTCGAGGGGTACCCCTTCCACATCCTGGAGATGATACCCTCCCGACTTGAGCACCCTGCTTACAATATATGGACCTTCCCAGTTGGGGTTAAGCTTTCCCACCGTGGCCCCTCTGCCGTCCGCGTCGACTTTCTTCAGGACTAGATCTCCTTTCTGAAAGTGTTTTATCGGGATATGTCTGTCAAAATATCGAGCCATCCGCCGCTTGACCTCTTCCTGCCTGATGGTAGCCAAGTCTCGGAGTTCTTCCACCAGGTCCAAGGACAGCCTCTGCTCTGCATTGTTACCTTCCAGCCACTCTTCATCCCCCTCGCTCGCGGCGATCACCCGGGGTGTCTTCACCTCAAACTCTATAGGGAGAACGACCTCGGACCCGTGAGAGAGCTTGAATGGAGTCTCCCCGGTGGCGGTATTCGGAGTAGTCCTCATGGACCAGAGGACGGAGGGTAGCTATTCCACCCAACTTCCTCGAAGGTTTTCCACTTTCTTTTTTAGCAGGTTGACGATTATCTTGTTCGCCGCCTCCACCTGCCCATTGCTCCTCGGGTGGTGGACCGAAGCAAACCTGAGGTCAATGCCGAGCTGAGTGCAGAAGCCGACAAACTCCTCACTCGCAAACTGCAGCCCATTGTCCGTCACTATAGCTAGAGGGAGTCCATGCCTGCAAATTATTTCTGCCCATACAAAATTCCTTACAACCTGAGAGGTTACCTTAGCAAGTGATTTCACCTCTACCCACTTGGAGAAGTAGTCGATCATGAGCAGCAGGAACTTCCTCTGGCCGCTGGCTTGGGGAAAGGGGCCGACCAGGTCCAGCCCCCATATGGCGAAGGGCCAGGGGGCCGTGATGGTCCGGAGCCTTTGAGCTTGGAGGAGTTGGAGCGGAGCATAGAGCTGGCACTTCAGACACTTTCTTGCGAACTCTGCCGCATCCTTGCTGAGAGTGGGCCAGAAGTAGCCTTTCCTCAACACCCTCCCTTCCAGGGTCCGACTCCCGGAGTGACTGTCGCACTCCCCGGAGTGGATTTCTTCCAGCACTCTCGGGACCTCCTCCTCGGAGACACAACGGGCCTGGAGTCCCGAGAGGGTCTTTCTATGTAGCCCCTCTGCATGCAAAGAGTAATAGGCGGACTTATACCTGAAGCGTCTCTTGTCCACATCCTCTCCAGGGAACTGCCCGGAGGATAGGAAGGTGATGAACGAATCCATCCTCGAGGCTTGTTGATCCACCTCCATCAATTCTCCTTCCTCGATGGAGGGCCGGAAGAGTTCCGAAGTCGCCCCCCCCCCCCCCCCCCCCCCCCCCCCCCCCCGCTCGGGGACCGAACTTGGCTAGAAGGTCCGCCTGGGTGCTCTCCTCCCTCAGCACGTGCTTGATGGAGAAGGTGCGGAACTGCCCGATGACCCCCTTAACCTTTTCCAGGTATAGTAGGAGGGTTGGGTCCTTTGCTTCAAACTCTCCTTTGATCTGGCATGCTACCACCATGGAGTCCGTGGAGACCTCCACGTCCTGCACACCCAGTTCTCGGGCCAGCCGAAGGCCCGCTATCACTGCTTCGTACTCAGCCTGGTTGTTGGTGATTGGGAAATGGATGTTTAAGGCTTGCTCAATCCGAGTCCCCTGAGGACTCACCAGGACTATTCCCCCTCCATAGGAGTATTTTCCCGACGCTCTGTCCACCAACATCTTCCATGCTTCTGGGAGAGGTGGCTCGTGCTCCCCCACTTCGGCCGCATAGTCGGCCATGAAGTCTGCCACCGCTTGAGCCCTGATGGATGTCCTAGGTACGAACGTGATATTGAATTCGCTTAACTCCACGGACCACTTTGCCAACCTTCCTGAGTGCTCCACCCCTTCCATGATTTTGCGGAGCGGGTGGTCCGTCACTACTTTAATTGAATGGGCTTGAAAGTAAGGTCGGAGCCTCCGGGCTGACACCACCAATGCGAAGGCCAACTTTTCTAAAATTGGGTACCGGAGCTCTGCCTTCTTCAGCACTCGACTGACGTAGTAGATAGGGAACTGTGTCTTCCCTTCCTCCCGGATTAACACGGAGATTATTGCTTCGGACCCTACCCCCAGGTACAGGGATAGGTCTTCTCCTGGCCTCGGTGTTGAAACCGATTTCTCGGTCTCGAGTGGAGCTCGGGGCCCTCACCGAAATGAGGGGCAGCTAGCCCTTACCGGTCCCTCGGGAGAGGTAAGGTTGGTGACTCGAGCTAAGAACGAAGACCCTAGTCTCAGCGAGGAGGTCCCTCCACTAACCCGGAAGATCGTTGAGCGCTTCCCCTCCCAAGCCAAAGCTAAGACTCGGGCACCTTGGAGAGCTAGAGAGCTCAAACCAAAGCGACCTAGGAAGAGAAGAGCTCAAAAATAAATGAACCGGTCCTCCTCCAAGGTGCCCTTTGAGGTCTATTTATAGATTTTAGTTTTGTGGCCTGTCAATAACCAAACCCGCTATCCATTCTCACTATTCGCACACCGGATTGGTCTGCTAACAGCCAAACTCCGCTGTTCGGAGAGGCTAAACGCAGACCTCCGAGCCAGCCCGCTTCGCGACCTCCCTCGCGAGTGGAGCTCGCGAGCCTCTGGGTCAGCGAATCCCAGAGGTATTATCGACACCTTACATGGCTCGCTCGCCTGCACCTCCTCGGCGAGTCCCAGGATGGCTATCCGCTCTAACTCTAGGCGGGCTCGCCTAGCGAACTCCTTCCTCAATTGGTTGGGCTCGCCAATTGCGACCCGGCCAAGCCCCAAAGTGGCTATCCGCACCCCAAAATGGCTAACTGTACCCCAAAATGGCTAACTGTACCCCAGGTGGGTCTGCTAACAACCAAGCTCCGCTGCTTGAGACCGTTACGATCGGAGCTCTCGCCTGCCTTCTCGCGGATCCTGTCCGCGACCCCTCCTCGCGGGGGTTGCATTGCGAGAACCCCGTTGAAGGAGCTCTCGCGAGCTCTCTCGCGAGTGCCGCCAGCGGCATCCCCTTTGGAGGGTTGCCTTGCGAGGACCGTGCCAGCCCATGGTGGTGGTCTGCTGAGGTCTCATCGGCTGGGGGTTGATCTTAGCGAGGTCTGGATCTCGCCACTCCCGTCTCGCTTGATTTCTTTATCCGGCGAATATCGGGGTTGTACACAATCCCCGCTCTTCGCGAGGACTAATGTCTTCGCGAAGAATCGTCCAACCCCTGATATTCGACCGCTCCTGGATGACCTGTCATTAATCTTTTGTGGGACCCACCATGCAGGCTATAAATATCATCACGAACCCCCATGGGTGCGCGTCGCTTCTTTTCCTTCTTTTGCCGTTCTAGCTGCCGGGAGATGCCGATTTCCGAAGAGGCAGAGGCTCGCCTGAGGGCGATGAGAGCCGGCGGGCTACCTCCCACGACCAGGGTACCCGCCTGGATGAACCGGCAGCCTCCTGCCCAGTCGCCAAAAACCAAGAAGGCGAAGGCGGTTCGCCTCTCTGGAGACGACTCCGCGACGCTGGACTCCTCCCCGGATGATCGCCGCCCCGCGAAGGTATGAGTTGTTCGAATTCACGTCTATAAATTGCTCTTCATTCGTTTTCACCCGCAGGATACCTTGCCGAGCGAGATTTGTGAGGAACGTGCTGAGGTGTCTCGGAAAAGCCCTCAGGTGGACATGAATCTCGCAGGAAAAGACATCACTGGTACGATCTGGATCTCGCATGCTGTAATATTTATGTCTAAACATATGATCTCTGTTACTATTTTCTTACAGTCCCGCCTCTGAAGTCCCCGATCCGCCCGTCGTCGCGACCTCCATCTCCGCCGCCTCCAGATAAAATCGTAGAGAAGCCCGGGTTCCAGCTCCTCACGAGCGAGGAGACGGGTGGCCCCGCACCGCCAAAGATTCCCCCGACCAACAGTACAGCTTATCCTGCCGGACTGGGCAAATCCCTCTACCCCCATTATGGAAACGTGTTTCAGGGCCGTCCTTCGGGTTCTCGCCCCCCTCTAGGTAAGTGCTATGACCTCGCCGACAGTTTACGTGATCTTTCGCTCATTACCTGACCTTTGGAGATCTCGCAGATCCTGCCGAGAACCCGCACACCGATTCTGAACTGGGCGACGACGAAATGTCCCCCCTTCCTGATCAGGTGGAAGATTTCTTAGGGGATCCACGAGATCCTGAGATGATGAAACGGCGGGCCGCGGAGCTTTTGCGAAAGCACGGGCGAATGTTGATGGATCTCAACATGCAGGCAAGACGGGACAGGGAAGCTGCCGAGGATAGACATGCGGTCCTGATGGAGGAATGTGCGAGGCTTCGTCAAGCGAGACACCGTGATCAGGATGAGATCGCCTCGACGCCGGAGGTACACATAGCGAGGATGAGGGACTACGCCTTTCTCACGGATCGGGAGGGTCGTTTGGCGGAGGAATATTATAACTCTAGGGCTCCGCCGAGGTCAGGGTCGCGGGGTGGTGGTCGGTGGAAATGGCTCCCCCACGATTCCCGCTAGTTGTTATGTCATGGATTTAATTGCAATGGATGTCGCTTGTTGTTAGAATATCTCGCTACTGTGGGTGACTTGCGTAATTGCCATTTATATATATTGGCTTTATTTCTATTGACAATAAGTTGTATCTGTTCTTTATGACTTCTCGCTCGGCTGCTGGCTAGTCTGCTTTATTTCACATTACATTGCTCGTGCGAACCCTCTATTTTTGCCAAAGATATGTCTTGAAAGTGTTGATTACGCTAACCCTGCAGGTATTTATCCTTCGCGGACATGACCCGATGTTTCTTGTTGATATGCGTGCTCGCCGGCGCTTGGACTTCTTCCCGCCTTTTTGCTTTTGCTATAAATAAGCGGTGTTTATCGAGCCAACCACCGCATTTATTCTTGATCCTCTTCTTCTCCTTTTGCAGAGCTCTCGCTATTTCTCGTTCTCGCCTTTTTTCGCTTCTCGCAGGTTCGCAAGATGGGTGGTGATGCGGAATCGGAGGGACGGCGAAGGATTGCGAAGGCCTTCGCCGAGCACGGATTCTTTAACTGCAACCTAACAGACGAGGAATACTTCAGCGCGGTCGCTGATTACGTCACCCCCCCATTCGAGGCGCGCCGCCCCAGCGAGGATGACACGATCAACGATCCGTTGGTCGACGAGTTGGCCATCCCCATCGCCCACTTTGCGGTTGGTTTGCGCCTTCCCTTGTGGCCGGAGGTTCGCCAGGTAATCCTCGCTCTCGCTTACCTCTTACTCATTTTGACACTCTAGTCTCGCTCGCCGCGTGAATTAATCTCGCTCTCTGTCCTTAGGTGCTCAAGCACTACGGCGTAGTTCCCGGTCAGCTCACACCCAACGCCATGGCGGTGATTACCGCCTTCGCTTGCTACCTCCGCGAAGAGCGAATAGAGTTCAGCCTTCCCGTCTTCAGGAAGGCGTTCTCCTTCCGCGCCTACAAGGATGGGACCGCGTATTTTGTGGGTACGGGCCCGAAAGTGGTTGAGACTGTCAACAAGGCCCACTTCTGGGCCCAAAAGTTCGTCATCGTCAGGGGGAACTTCGGCAACGTTCCCTTTTCGCCGGTCCAACATGGCGAGACCACCTATCGGCCCACCGCCCTGGGCGGGCATGAAGCCCTCCTCCATCAATTCCTAAACAAGAAGAACTTCGAAGTCGCCTACCTCCGCCAAAACCTGGACACGTTGCTCCCGGTTCTCGCCGGAGAAGGTATGGATTTTTGCCTAATATGTCCGCCTCAATTCGCAAGTTTGTCATATTAATGCACCTGTTTATAGGCGAGCGAGATCTCCCCCTCCGTCCCCCTTACGCGAGCAACCGGAAACCTGATGCTCTCATGTCCCTCGCTACCATGGGGGCCGAAGCTTGCCGAGGCGAAGCCATCCCGGCCGAGCACCCCTCTCGCAAGAGGCAGGGAGCTTCCGGTGGTCACGGCGCGCCCCCAAAGTCTCCGCCAAAAAAGAGGAGTAAGAAAAGCGCAGGCTCGCTTGCTGCACCGAAAGGTAAGGAGCCTCGCGAGGCTGCCTTTGATGAGTTTGACCTTACTGGTCTCTCGGTGGGCGAGGACGAAGAGCCTGGCCAGGAGCCGACCAGGACCTCGGTCCTCCCTATCCCGGTGAATCATTACAATTTCGGGCTCGGCCAGAGGCGCCGAGACGAGACTGGCGAGCCCCTTGTGACTTGGAAACCAGAGACCAACCGGGTGGACATTTCTTCTATCCTCCCCTCCTGGGTGGAGAAGGAGACCGTCAGTGGCCACGCCTTCGATTTCTCATTCGCTCTCTACGGTCGCGAAGACGCGGGGTCCTACAAGGATGAGACTGCGAGGACTCTCGCCTATGAGAGCGCGAGGTCCCAACTGCGCTCTGCTGAGCTCGCCCACATGACGGGGAGGCGCTGTCTACAGCTTGAGCTTCAGAACGTGGAGCTCGCGAGGGCCTACCAGGGAATCCTTGCCGAGAACACGCAGCTGAAGGAGAAGCTCCTCGCCGCGGAGGGTGGGGTGGTGAGTTATCTATACCTTAACTTCCTTTTTCTCTTAGCCCTTTCATCTCTCTAACCGGACCTGCTAGCAGGATGTCGAGGACGCCGGGAGGGCCAACGCTCGCATCAAGGATCTGGAGAGCGAGGTGACCGGGTTGAAGGCTTTGAACAGCGACCTTACCCGTGCCGTTGTCCCCCCCTCGCCTCGTCGTGTAAAGGAAGACCGGCGAGCGCGAGACGAAGAAATCCGCGTGGGGTCGATAGAGTCGGCTCGCTACATTTTCTCGGTGGCGAAGGCGATTGGCCTCTTGGCGGACGACGCAGCTGACATGACCCTGGAAGACATCGTTCCAGAGCTCTTCCTCCCCCTCCCGCCAGTGAAGGACAGCGATGATGAAGAAGGATCCGCAGGCGATTCCTGAGGCTCGCCGACTTTCTCATTTTGTGTTGTAATTTTTGATTGGCGAGGTTGCCAAGAAGTTGTAACCAAACGCTAAAGTGTTGAATATAAATTTTTGCTTTGCTCATCGTCTCGCCCCCTCTTTTTTTTTGTATTGTTATTTTTATGTGTTGAATGTCCCGCTATTGTTTATCTCATCCTTCGCTTTCGCGGAGGTCATTCTCGCGCCGCACGCTATTGGGTAGGTGCGCTCCGGACGCTCCGGCTGCTTGGATCTCTCGCCGTTTGCCTTAGGCTTGTTGCGCTTTTGGTTATGTCTCGTAGGGTATTTTTTCTCTTGGCGAGAACTCGCCTCTTACCTAGTGCAGGCGACCTTTCTGCCGAGGACTAGATGTTTGGGATCGTATGAGATTGATCCTCGCTACTTGCGTAGTATTATACGCCTTTCTTGGCCGAGCGAGCATGTCCGACGAGCGAGACGGTTTGCCGACAAAAGACGTCAGCTTACCATTTCTCCCGAAACCGCCCGGAACCCCCCGTCTAGATGAGAGCCCGGGAGCGGGATCGATCTGGAGCATTCCAGCTCCAAAGTATCCAACCTTGCCAGCCTCTTCAGAGATCAACCAGAACCCCCCGTCTAGATGAGAGCCCGGGAGCGGAATCGATCTGGGGCATTCCAGCACCAACATATCCAACCTTGCCAGCCTCTCCAGAGATCAACCAGAACCCCCCGTCTAGATGAGAGCCCGGGAGCGGAATCGATCTGGGGCATTCCAGCACCAACATATCCAACCTTGCCAGCCTCTCCAGAGATCAACCAGAACCCCCCGTCTAGATGAGAGCCCGGGAGCGGAATCGATCTGGGGCATTCCAGCACCAACATATCCAACTTTGCCAGCCTCTCCAGAGATCAACCAGAACCCCCCGTCTAAATGAGAGCCCGGGAGCAGAATCGATCTGGGGCATTCCAGCACCAACATATCCAACCTTGCCAGCCTCTCCAGAGATCAACCAGAACCCCCCGTCTAGATGAGAGCCCGGGAGCGGAATCGATCTGGGGCATTCCAGCACCAACATATCCAACTTTGCCAGCCTCTCCAGAGATCAACCAGAACCCCCCGTCTAAATGAGAGCCCGGGAGCGGAATCGATCTGGGGCATTCCAGCACCAACATATCCAACCTTGCCAGCCTCTCCAGAGATCAACCAGAACCCCCCGTCTAGATGAGAGCCCGGGAGCGGAATCGATCTGGGGCATTCCAGCACCAACATATCCAAACTTGCCAGCCTCTCCAGAGATCAACCAGAACCCCCCGTCTAGATGAGAGCCCGGGAGCGGAATCGATCTGGGGCATTCCAGCACCAACATATCCAACCTTGCCAGCCTCTCCAGAGATCAACCAGAACCCCCCGTCTAGATGAGAGCCCGGGAGCGGAATCGATCTGGGGCATTCCAGCACCAACATATCCAACTTTGCCAGCCTCTCCAGAGATCAACCAGAACCCCCCGTCTAGATGAGAGCCCGGGAGCGGAATCGATCTGGGGCATTCCAGCACCAACATATCCAACTTTGCCAGCCTCTCCAGAGATCAACCAGAACCCCCCGTCTAAATGAGAGCCCGGGAGCGGAATCGATCTGGGGCATTCCAGCACCAACATATCCAACCTTGACACAGCAGCAGTCAGAAACACAACGAACGAAAGTAAGATAATGATTGAATTGACATAATAAAGTTTTTAAGGGTAGAATCGTTTCAAATCATCCCCACTTCGAGCTCGGTCAAGGGACATCCCTTCCACATCCTGGAGGTGATACCCCCCCGACTTGAGCACCTCGCTTATAATATACGGGCCTTCCCAGTTTGGGTTAAGCTTACCCACTGCGGCCCCTCTTCCGGCCGCATCGACCTTTTTCAGGACTAGGTCCCCTTTCTGGAAGTGCTTGATCCGGACATGTTTGTCAAAATATCGGGCCATCCGCCGCTTGACCTCTTCCTGCCTGATGGTGGCCAAGTCCCGGAGTTCCTCCACCAGGTCCAAGGACAGCCTCTGTTCTGCATTATTACCCTCTAGCCACTCTTCGTCCCCTTCGCTCGCAGCGGTCACCCGGGGGGTCTTCACTTCAAACTCTATGGGGAGGACGGCCTCTGACCCGTGAGAGAGCTTGAATGGAGTCTCCCCGGTGGCGGTATTCGGAGTAGTCCTAATGGCCCAGAGGACGGAGGGCAGTTGTTCTACCCAACTTCCTCGTAGGTTTTCCACTTTCTTTTTGAGCAGGTTGACGATTATCTTGTTCGCGGCCTCCACTTGCCCATTGCTCCTTGGGTGGTGGACCGAAGCGAACCTGAGGTCAATGCCGAGCTGGGTGCAAAAGCTAACAAATTCTTCACTTGCAAACTGTGGCCCATTGTCTGTTACTATGGCTAGTGGGAGCCCGTGCCTGCAGATTATTTCCCCCCACACAAAATTCCTTACAACCTGAGAGGTTACCTTAGCTAGCGCCTTCACCTCTACCCACTTGGAGAAGTAGTCAATCATGACTAGCAGGAACTTCCTCTGACCGCTGGCTTGGGGGAAGGGGCCGACCAGGTCTAACCCCCATATGGCGAAAGGCCAGGGAGCCGTGATGGTCCGGAGTCTCTGAGCGGGGAGGAGTTGGAGCGGAGCGTAGAGTTGGCACTTCTGACACTTTCTTGTGAACTCTGCTGCGTCCTTGCTGAGAGTGGGCCAGAAATAGCCTTGTCTCAACACCCTCCCTTCCAGGGTCCGACTCCCGGAGTGACTGCCGCATTCCCCGGAGTGGATTTCTTCCAGCACCCTCGGGACCTCCTTCTCGGAGACACAGCGAGCCAGGAGTCCCGAGAGAGTTTTTCTATGTAGCCCCCCTGCATGCAAAGAGTAATATGCAGATTTATACCTGAAGCGCCTCTTGTCCACTTCCTTTCCTGGGAACTGTCCGGAGGATAGGAAGGTGATGAATGGATCCATCCATGAGGCCTGCTGATCCACTTCCATCGACTCTCCCTCTTCGATGGAGGGCCGGAAGAGTTCCGAAGTCGTTCCCCCCGCTCGAGGACCGAACTTGGCTAGGAGGTCCGCCTGGGTGCTCTCCTCCCTCGGCACATGTTTGATTGAGAAGGTGCGGAACTGCCCGATGACTCCCTTAACCTTCTCCAGGTACAGTAGGAGGGTTGGATCCTATGCTTCAAACTCGCCTTTGATCTGGCATGCCACCACCATGGAGTCTGTGGAGACCTCCACGTCCTGCACACCCAGTTCCCGGGCCAGCCGAAGGCCCGCTATCACTGCTTCGTACTCCGCCTGGTTGTTGGTAATTGGAAAATGGATGTTCAAGGCTTGCTCAATCCGAGTCCCCTGAGGACTCACTAGGACTATTCCCCCCCCGAAGGAGTGTTTTCCCGACGCTCCGTCCACCAACATCTTCCACGCTTCCGGGGAAGGTGGCTCGTGCTCCTCCACTTCGGCCGCGTAGTCGGCCATGAAGTCTGCCACTGCTTGAGCCCTGACGGATGTCCTGGGTACGAAGGTGATATTGAACTCGCTTAATTCCACGGACCACTTTGCCAACCTTCCTGAGTGTTCCACCCCTTCCATGATTTTGCGGAGCGGATGGTCGGTCACCACTTTAATTGAATGGGCTTGAAAGTAAGGCCGGAGCCTCCGGGCCGATACCACCAAGGCGAAGGCTAACTTTTCTAGGATTTGGTATCGGAGTTCCGCCTTCTTCAGCACTCGACTAACATAGTAGATCGGGAACTGTTTCTTCCCCTCCTCTCGGATTAGCACGGAACTTACTGCCTCGGATCCTACCCCTAGGTATAGAGATAGGTCCTCTCCCGGTCTCGGTCCCTGGAGTAGAGGGGTTTTAGTGAGCTGTTCTTTCAGGGCTTGGAAGGCCCTCTCGCACTCCGGGGTCCATTCGAACTTCTTGTTTCCCCGCAGTACTTTGAAAAAAGGTGCACATTTCTCTCCCGCCTTGGAGAGGAATCTACTGAGCCCAGCCAATTTCCCTGTAAGGCTCTGGACCTCCTTCGGGTTCTTCGGCGACTCTAACTCCATTACCGCTTTAACTTTGTCCGGGTTGGGCTCCACTCCCGCGGGGGTGAGCAAATGGCCCAGGAACTTCCCTCGGCTTGCCCCGAAGACACACTTCAAGGGATTGAGCTTCATCTTGTACCGCCGCAGGGTCCCGAATGTCTCTTCGAGGTCTCGGAGGTGGGTCCCGAGGTCTCGGCTCTTAACCATGAGGTCGTCGACATAGACCTCTAAATTTCTTCCTTTCTGTTCGCGGAAGACCCTATCCATCATCCTTTGGTATGTTGCCCCGGCGTTCTTGAGCCCGAAGGGCATCATCTTATAGCAATAACATCCATCCCCCGTGATGAAGGAAACGTCCTTAATGTCCGGGGGATGCATGCGGATTTGATGGTAACCTGAAAAAGCATCTAAGAAGGACATTACAGTAAAACCGACGGCTGAGTCAACCAGCGCGTCGATTCTAGGCAAGGGGTAGCAATCTTTCGGGCATGCTTTATTAAGAAGTGAAAAATCGATACACATACGCCACTTACCTCCGCCCTTCTTTACCATAACGACGTTGGAGACCCAGCCTGGATACTGGATCTCCGATATAAATCCGGCCTGCAGGAGTTTGCCCACCTCCTCGCGGATGGGCCCTTCTAGCTTGTCTGCGACGGCTCTCCTCTTCTGGCGGATGGGACGGGCACCGGGGTCGAGGTTGAGGCGATGGCACGCCACATCTGCATCGATCCCGGGCATTTCGGCGGCGCTCCAAGCGAAGACGTCCACGTTCTGTTGCACGCAGGCTAGAATCTCCGCCTGATTTCCTGGGCTGAGTCCTCCGCTGACCCGGACTTTTTCCACCACCCCCAGCCGGGTGACGACCTCGAGCTCCACGACCTCGTCCACGGCCTCCAACCGGGACTGCTCCCCCCAAGCCTTCTCTTCCCCGGCACAAGCGGGAGCTTGAGTCTCTTCCTCGGCCTCCTTTCCTATCATCATCCGCCCTTCCGCCCTTTCCTCCTGGGCCTTCTCCTCTTCTTCCTTTCTCTCCGCCCGGGGTATCTCAGCCACCCCTTCCTGGGCATGAACTTCACCTCCCTTCTTCTCTTCAGCCACCTCCAGACCTCCGACTTCGGCTACCTCTTCCATCACCTTGTCCCACTCCTCGGCCTCTCCCATCCAGGAGATGGTGTTGACAGCCGTCACGTAGCACTGTCTTGCCACCTTGGGATCCCCCCTGACCCGCACCTGGACCCCTCCGTCGTTGAACTTGAGGCACTGATGGAAAGTGGAAGGGACGCAACGGAATGCGCTGATGAGTGGCCGTCCGAAGATGGCGCTGTAACTGCTCGGGGCGTCCACTATGACGAAGCGACAGTTCCGAGACTGTCCACCCAGGGTCACATGGAGCCCCACCCCTCCTTCTACTTCCTTCCTCTCCCCCGAAAATCCGAACAGAGGGCCATCCGAGGCCAACACCCTTCTGGGCTCCACCTCCATTTTGTCGAATGCTTTCTTGAAGATGACATTGACCGAACTCCCATTGTCCACTAGGATTCGGGAGACGGTGAAGTTCTCGATCGCCGTCTGGATGACCAGCGCGTCGCAGAACGGGTCTTCGTAGCTCGGCATGTCCTTTTGGGTGAAAATAATTTTTTCGGTCGGGGGTGGAGCGGTGGATGTTGACGCTACGCTCCGGCGGTAGATGGTATGGAGGCTAGCCTTGCGGGTTGCCTCCACCCCTACCCCCCCATGGATCACTCCGATCCCTCCTCTATTCCCCAAATCTGCTCTATCCTCACATCTTTCCTCCTCCTCCCGAGGTTCCACCTCCACGATTCTTAATGGCTGTTGCGGTGGCGGCGCGGGTGCTCGACCCCTCTTCACCTCCAGGAACTCCGGGCAGGTGTCCGTGGAGTGGCCTTCCACATCGTGGAAGATGCAGTAGGGCACCGCCGTTTCCCTGGCCTCGGCCTCCGCCACCCTATTTCTCCTTCTCCTAGCGGCCGCCGTTTCCGCTTCTCCTCCCCTCCCTCTTCCTCTCCCCCGGCCAATCGCCATGGTCTGTCGAGGTGGGGGAGGTAGCTGCATCGGGCCTTGCCTCCACCCCAACTGGGGGGGCCTCCACTGACCCTCGAAACGGTTACCCCTTCCTGGGCCGTAACCCCTTCCCTGCCCCTGCATTCCTTCACCTTGCGGCCTCCATCCCCCTTCCGGGGCCCGGGGCTCTTCCCTTCTTCTGACCTCTTGCTGCCTCAACTCCGGCTCACTGAGCTTTGCAAGCCTCTTGGTGAGCTCGGGGTTAGCTTCTTCGCTCGCTACTTCCTCCGCCACCCTCTCCATCAACTCCTCATAGGAGACGGGGGCCTTCCTCTTCAACGCCATCTTGAAGAAACTTTCCTTCAACCCGACCGTGAAAGCGAGTTGAAGTGCAAACCCAGGCACCTCCTGAGTGAGCTGCACTTCCTCTTGGAACCGATCCGCATACTGAGCCAATGTCTCCCGGGACTCCTGCTTCACCGCGAAAAGAGAGTCAGCGTCCTTCTTCCTCCTCTTTGAAGTCGAAAACCTTAACAGAAAACTTCGGCGCAGGTCCTCGAACGCGTAGATAGAGCCTGCCGGAAGCGAATGAAACCAGTCCCTGGCCTTCTCCTTGAGAGTGACGGCGAAGAGCCGACACTTGAAGGCATCGGACATCGGCCTAATGGAGACCGAGTCCTCGAAAGACTGCAGATGCTGAACTGGGTCATCTCTGCCATTGTAGTACACTCTATCCCATTCTCCGAATCCCGTCGGAACGGGCGCAGACAACACTAACTCGCAGAAGGGGCTTCCCCCTCCTACCATCTTCTCTCGCTCGGCTCGCGGACCCAGCTCGCTCGCCAAGCTCGGGATCGCACTCGCGAGGGCGACGCTCGCCTGAACCACCCCGGCTGTCGTCGCGTTTTCCTGGCGTGCGCTCGCCTGTGTCGTGCTCGCTGGGGCAGAGCTCGCCGGCACCGAATTCGCCGGCGCGGAGCTCGCTAACACCGGGCTCGCCGGACTGGCGAACAACACTCGCCCTTCCCTGTCATGTCCTGGTTCAATGGCAACTTCTTTTCCAGCCCTTCCTCCTGGTGCCTTCTCGCCGACTGTTGTTGGGGGAGTGGTCGCCTGAGGTGCCGGGGTCGCGAATTCGCTCCGCAGAGCCGTGACCGTGAACCCCAAAGTGTCGAGCACCTCCTTCCTGAAGTCCGCGAACATCCTAGCCATGGCCTCCTGAGGGGTCTCGCCGAACTCCTCGCCCTGCTCTTCATCTCCAGCCATAACTCTTCTCTGGGACTTTCTTGAACCAGCCGCGCTCCACGCTCACCGCACCAAAATGTTGAAACCGATTTCTCGGTCTCGAGTGGAGCTCGGGGCCCTCACCGAAATGAGGGGCAGCTAGCCCTTACCGGTCCCTCGGGAGAGGTAAGGTTGGTGACTCGAGCTAAGAACGAAGACCCTAGTCTCAGCGAGGAGGTCCCTCCACTAACCCGGAAGATCGTTGAGCGCTTCCCCTCCCAAGCCAAAGCTAAGACTCGGGCACCTTGGAGAGCTAGAGAGCTCAAACCAAAGCGACCTAGGAAGAGAAGAGCTCAAAAATAAATGAACCGGTCCTCCTCCAAGGTGCCCTTTGAGGTCTATTTATAGATTTTAGTTTTGTGGCCTGTCAATAACCAAACCCGCTATCCATTCTCACTATTCGCACACCGGATTGGTCTGCTAACAGCCAAACTCCGCTGTTCGGAGAGGCTAAACGCAGACCTCCGAGCCAGCCCGCTTCGCGACCTCCCTCGCGAGTGGAGCTCGCGAGCCTCTGGGTCAGCGAATCCCAGAGGTATTATCGACACCTTACATGGCTCGCTCGCCTGCACCTCCTCGGCGAGTCCCAGGATGGCTATCCGCTCTAACTCTAGGCGGGCTCGCCTAGCGAACTCCTTCCTCAATTGGTTGGGCTCGCCAATTGCGACCCGGCCAAGCCCCAAAGTGGCTATCCGCACCCCAAAATGGCTAACTGTACCCCAAAATGGCTAACTGTACCCCAGGTGGGTCTGCTAACAACCAAGCTCCGCTGCTTGAGACCGTTACGATCGGAGCTCTCGCCTGCCTTCTCGCGGATCCTGTCCGCGACCCCTCCTCGCGGGGGTTGCATTGCGAGAACCCCGTTGAAGGAGCTCTCGCGAGCTCTCTCGCGAGTGCCGCCAGCGGCATCCCCTTTGGAGGGTTGCCTTGCGAGGACCGTGCCAGCCCATGGTGGTGGTCTGCTGAGGTCTCATCGGCTGGGGGTTGATCTTAGCGAGGTCTGGATCTCGCCACTCCCGTCTCGCTTGATTTCTTTATCCGGCGAATATCGGGGTTGTACACTCGGTCCCTGGAGCAGAGGGGTTTGGGTGAGCTGTTCTTTCAGAGCCTGGAAGGCCTTCTCGCACTCCGGGGTCCATTCAAACTTCTTGTTTCCCCGCAGTACTTTGAAAAAAGGTGCACACTTTTCTCCCGCCTTGGAGAGGAATCTGCTGAGACCAGCCAATTTCCCCATAAGGCTCTGAACCTCCTTCGGATTTCTCGGCGACTCCAACTCCATCACCGCTTTAACTTTGTCCGGGTTGGGCTCCACTCCTGCGGGGGTGAGCAAATGGCCCAGGAACTTCCCTCGGCTCGCCCCGAAGACACACTTCAAGGGATTGAGCTTCATCTTGTACCGCCGCAGGGTCCCAAATGTCTCTTCGAGGTCTCGGAGGTGAGTCTCAAGGTCCCGGCTCTTAACCATGAGGTCGTCGACATAGACTTCTAAATTTCTTCCTTTCTGCTCACGGAAGACCCTATCCATCATCCTTTGGTACGTAGCCCCTGCGTTCTTGAGCCCGAAGGGCATCATCTTATAGCAATAACATCCATCCCCCGTGACGAAGGAAACATCCTTGATGTCCGGGGGATGCATGCGGATTTGATGGTAACCTGAAAAAGCATCTAAGAAAGACATTATAGAAAAACCAACGGCTGAGTCAACCAGCGCGTCGATTCTGGGCAGGGGGTAGCAATCTTTCGGGCATGATTTATTAAGAAGCGAAAAGTCGATACACATACGCCACTTACCTCCTCCCTTCTTTACCATAACGATGTTGGAGACCCAGCCTGGATACTGGATCTCTGATACAAACCCGGCCTGCAGGAGTTTGCCCACCTCCTCGCGGATGGGCCCTTCTAGCTTGTCCGCGACGGCCCTCCTCTTCTGATGGATGGGGCGGGTGCCGGGGTCGAGGTTGAGGCGATTGCACGCCACATCCGCGTCGATCCCGGGCATTTCCGCGGCGCTCCAAACGAAGACGTCCACGTTCTTTTGTACGCAAGCCAGAATCTCTGCTTGATCTCCTGGGCTGAGTTCTCCGCTGACCCGGACTTTTTCCACCACCCCCAGCCGGGTGGTGACCTCGAGCTCCACGACCTCGTCCACAGCCTGCAACCGGGACTGCTCTCCCCAAGCCCTCTCCTCTTCGGCACAAGTGGGAGCCTGGGTCTCCTCCTCGACTTCCTTCTCTACCACCATCAGCTCTTCCGCCCATCCCTCCAGGGCCTTCTCTTCTTCTTCCTTTCCTTCCGCCCGGGGTACCTCAGCTACCCCTTCCTGGGCATGGACTTCATCTCCCTCCATCTTCTCCTCGGCTACCTCCATACTTCCGGCTTCGGCCGCCTTCCCCATCATCCTATCCCACTCCTCAGCTTCTCCCATCCAGGAGATGGTGTTGACAGCCGTTACGTAGCACTGTCTTGCCACCTTGGGATCCCCCCTTATCCGCACCTGAACCCCTCCGTCGTTGAACTTGAGGCACTGATGAAAGGTGGAAGGGACACAGCGGAACGCGCTGATGAGTGGCCGTCCGAAGATGGCGCTGTAACTGCTTGGGGCGTCCACAATGACAAAACGACAGTTTCAAGACTGCCCGCCCAAGGTCACATGAAGCCCTACTCCCCCTTCTACTTCCTTCCTCTCCCCTGAGAATCCGAACAAAGGGCCATCTGAGGCCAACACCCTCCTAGGCTCTACCTCCATCATGTCAAACGCCTTTTTGAAGATGACATTGACCGAACTTCCGTTGTCCACCAGGATCCGGGAGACGGTGAAGTTCTCGATCGCCGTCTGGATGACTAGCGCGTCGCAGAACAGGTCCTCGTAGCCTGGCATGTTTTTCTGAGTGAAAACGATTTTTTCGGCCGGGGGTGGGGCGGTGGATGTCGAAGCCACGCTTCGGCGGTAAATGGTATGGAGGCTAGCCTTGTGGGTCGCCTCCACCCCTACCCCCCCCCCCCCCATGGATCACCCCGATCCCTCCTCTACTTCCCAAATCGTCTCTATCCTTACACCTTTCCTCCTCCCCCTCTCGAGGTTCAACCTCCACGATCCTTAATGGCTGCTGCTGTGGTGGCGCGGGCGCTCTGCCCCTCTTCACTTCTAGGAATTCCGGACAGGTGTCCGTTGAGTGGCCTTCCACATCATGGAAGATGCAATATGGCACTGCCACTTCCCTCGCCTCGGCCTCTGCCACCCTATTCCTTCTTCTCCTAGCGGCCGCCGTTTCCGCCTCTCCTCCCCTTCCCCTTCCTCTTCCTCCTCCTCATCCAATCGCCATGGCCTGCTGGGGAGGGGGAGGCATCTGCATCGGACCTTGCCTGCACCCTAACTGGGGGGCCTCCATTGGCCTCCGACATGGTTACCCCTTCCTGGGCCGTAACCTCTTCCCTGCCCTTGCACTCCTCCCCCTTGCGGCCTCCATTCTCCCTCCGGGGCCCGGGGTTCTTCCCTTCTCCTGACCTCCTGCTGCCTCACCTCCGGCTCACTGAGCTTTGCTAGCCTCCTGGTGAGCTCCGGATTGGCTTCCTCACTTGCGACTTCCTCCGGCACCCTCTCCATCAGCTCTTCAAAGGAGACGGGGGCTTTTCTCTTCAACGCCATCTTAAAGAAACTCTCTCTCAACCCGACCGTGAAGGCGAGTTGGAGTGCAAACCCAGGCATCTCCTGGGTGAGCTGTACTTCCTCCTGGAATCGATCGGCATACTGAGCCAGCGACTCCCTGGGTCCCTGCTTTACTGCGAAGAGGGAGTCAGCGTCCTTCTTCCTCTTTTTTGAGGTCGAGAACCTCAGCAAAAAACTTCGGCGCAAATCCTCGAACGAGTAGATTGATCCTGCGGGGAGATGATGGAACCAGTCCCTGGCCTTCTCCTTGAGGGTGACGGCGAAGAGCCGACACTTGAAAGCATCTGACATCGGCCTGATGGAGACTGAGTCTTCGAAACTCTGCAGGTGCTGGACAGGGTCATCTCTACCGTTGTAGTACACCCGCTCCCATTCTCCAAATCCGCCCGGGACGGGTGCGGAAAGCACCAACTCGCAAAAGGTGCTTCCCCCTCCCGCCACTCTTCCCGGCTCCACTCGTCCCCCAAGCTCGCTCGCCAAACTTGAGCTCGCCAGGACTGTGCTCGCGAGGGAGGTGCTCGCCTGAACCACCCCGACAGTCGCCGCTTCCTCTTGGCGCGCACTCGCCAGTGACGCGCTCGCTGGAATGGAGCTCTCCAGCGCTGAGCTCGCCAGCACGGAGCTCTCCGGACTGGCGAATAGCACCCGTCCTTCCTGGCTATGGCCTAAGCCGACGGCAACTTCTTTTCCAGCCATTCCTCCTGGTGCCCTCTCGCCGACTGCTATTGGGGGAGTGGTCGCCTGAGGTGCCGGGGTCGCAAACTCACTTCGCAGAGCTGTGACCGTGAACCCCAAGGTGTCGAGCACCTCCTTTCTTAAATCGGCGAACATCCTTGCCATCGCTTCCTGAGGGGTCTCGCCGAACTCCTCGCCCTGCTCTTCATCTCCCGCCATAACCCTTCTCTGGAACTTTCTTGAACCAGGCACGCTCCACGCTCAACGCACCAAAATGTTGAAACTGATTTCTCGGTCTCCTGTGGAGCTCGGGGCCCTCACCGAAATGAGGGGCGGCTAGTCCTTACTGATCCCTCGAGGAGGGTGGATGGAAGATTAAGAATTTGACTAGGACCTTAGTCACAGTGAGGAGGTCCCTCCACTAACCCGAAAGATCGTTGAGTGCTTCCCCTCCCAAGCCAAAGCTGAGACTTGGGCACCTTGGAGAGCTCTGGAAATGCTAACCAAAGAAAGCCTAAGGAGAGGGAAGCTGAAGTGAGATCCTCTCCAAAGGTTCCCTTGAGGTCCTATTTATAGATTTTCTTATCTGGCCTGCAAATAGCAGGATTCCGCCTCTTGATTTTACTATCCGCACCCCAAATGGGTCTGCTAACAGCCAAACTCCGCTGTTTGGAGAGGCTAAAGGCAGACCACCAAGGGTGATATGGTAATTTGGCCGGTTCCAGCGACTCACGAGTGTTCGGCGAGTTCTTGACTCGCTCGCCTCCTTGCGAGTATTTGGGGAGCCTCTGGCTCGCTCGCCCTCTTGCGAGCACTCGGCGAGCCTCTGGCTCGCTCGCCCTCTTGCGAGCACTCGGCTGGCCTCTAGCTCGCTCCGTTATTTTTTGGTTGGCCCATCTTCTAGGCGAATATCGGGGTTGTACAACTCCACCGTAAGGGCCATCGCCTTAGGTGGGAAAAAGACTTTTGGTCGGTCTAGGTAAATCACCTTCCACGACCTCTCCCATGATCACACGGCTTCCATGAGGTAGGGACCTCTTACCGATCTGCATGGAAACGGGTTCGGTTTAGCTTTGCCCGTGCTCTAATCGTCGCGATCTAACGCACGACGCGGGTACGGCTTCACCTCGGACCGTAAGGGTTCAGCACTTTCAAGTGCTACACAATTTATAAGCTACGCACCTAACCCCTTCGCAAGGATCTAGGCTTCACAAATACTCAACAAGGGAGGTACAATACGATCCGCATCAATTTCGTGGTGAAGGTTTGCCTTCATCCAATCTCAAAGCATGGGGCTTTCGTTAGGATCTTCACAAGACGCCTACACTTAATTCCCGCAATACTAAGATGATTTCACGGAGTCATTCTCCAGCACGCATTCTAGGCCTAACCTAAATGCAACATCGCAAATCAAGCATCACCAATTCGGGCTTACGGCCACGAATAGGCTTCACACGCAATGCCTAAATCCGCACGACTACCGGATTTTCTACATGCAATATGCCGGGGACGGACACAATCTACCCGGAGTTCCGAAGAACTTGAGGAAATCCTACACTTCACCCATTTGGTGAAAGGGATTCCTCATGCAAGCATAGAGAACTGAAGGAGAGGACAAATGACAAGTCCAAATATCGGGAGGAAGAATCGTTACCCTAGGAGCGTTCTTCTTCGCCATGGATCCGAGATTCTAGACGGAGGGAAACGACCGCACCGGGCTGCACTCTCTAGATCTGGAAACGGCTCGCGAAACGGAGCTCCGGAGCTCCGTCAATGGCGGGATCTCTCCTTCTTCTTCCTTGCCTCCTTCTTTCTCTAGGTTTGGAGAGAGAAAGGCTTAGAAATTATGAGGATTAACCTCCTCTCATCAGCCCTAAAGACCTCCAGCATCTAATCCTAGCCATTGGATCGGATTCCAAAATATTTGGACGGACCGATCTCCTTCTTCGCTCAAATTTGCTGAGCAGAATAAACAGGGCGCACGATCACAGGCGCACGATCACTAGTCGTGCGCGAAGAGGAGAAATGGTCGTGCGCACTACCCGAGACAGAACTCCGATTTCTTGCGAATTAACGCACGATCATTGGTGCACGATCACTAGTCGTGCGCGAAGAGGAGAAATGGTCATGCGCAGAGAACTGCTATGGAATTTTTTAGCCTATCCCGAGCGCAGCACTACCACTCCGCCTACCTCGCTGAACTACGATTTTTGGGGTGTTACAACTCCACCCCCCTTAAAAGAATTTCGTCCCGAAATTTCGAAAACAGTAATAGCAGGAATTACAGTTATAAATTACCTGAGAGAAATAGCTCGGGGTACTCCGCAAGCATCGCTTGCTCTCTCTCCCAAGAGAGCTCCTCTCGGTCGCAATTGTCCCACCGGACTTTCACCATCCGAATGGACTTGTTCCGCAACTCCTTTACTTCGGTATCTTCGATGCGTAAATGCTTGACTTTCGTCGACAACCCACTATCAACTGACACTTTGCCGACCGCGACGATATGAGTAGGCTTTTGCACTGCCTTCCTCAAAACTGAAATGTGAAACACGTCGTGCAGACCGCTCAGCTCTGCAGATAGTGCAAGCCGATAAGCCGCATCACCAACATGCTCCACGATCTCAAACGGTCCTAGGTACCTTGGACTGAGCTTTTTCAAGCGTCGGATCCTTGATACCCCTTTGAACGGTTTGATCTTCAAGTAAACCCGGTCACCGACGGCGAACTCTAGGTTCCTATGCTTGGCGTTGAAATATTTTGCATGCCTATCCTGGGCAATCAATAGCCTTTCACGTACAGTTCGGATCGTCGAAATTGCTTCCTCAACATCCTTTCGCTTTAATAGCTTAGTATCGCCCGTTTCCGCCCAAGACAACGGCGTGCGACACTTCTTACCATAGAGGGCCTCGAAAGGAGCCATCTATATACTGGCTTGGTAGCTATTATTGTACGCGAACTCGATCATATAGAGATGATCTTCCCACTTCTTTCCAAAATCTAGAGCGCACATTCGGAGCATATCCTCCATAGTCCTGTTGGTTCTCTCGGTCTGTCCATCCGTTTGCGGGTGGAAGGCCGTGCTGAACTTCAATTTCGTGCCCAACAGTTCATGGATAAGCCTCCAATCTTTCGATGTGAAACGTCCGTCACGATCACTGACGATGCTACGAGGGACACCGTGCAGTCTCACAATACTATCAACATAGAGCTTCGCTAGCTTTTCTACAGAATCATCCTTCCGGTTCGGAATAGAATGTGATACCTTCGTCAATCGGTCCACGATCACCCAAATGGCGTCGTTTCCCTGTTGTGATCTCGGCAATCCGTGCACGAAATCCATCGAGATATCATCAAACTTCCACTCAGGAATCGGCAAGGACTTCAAAAATCCACCGGGACGTTGACATTCCGCCTTCACCAACGCGCAAGTATTACACTTGGCCACGTAGATGGCAATGTCTTTCTTCATACCCGGCCACCAGAAAAGTTTCTTCATGTCCATGTACATTTTCGTGCTCCCCGGGTGGATAGAGTACTTGGTATGATGAGCCTCGTACATCAACTCTGCCCGTAGAGTGCCAATGTTTGGGACGCACAATCTGCCCTCTTTCCACATAAGGCCATCTTCGAAGGAGAAATCAGCGTTTAACCCATCAACGGTTTCCGCTTTATAGCGTTTCATGCTCTCATCCAGCTCCAATGCCTGTCGAACTCGGTCGGCAAGGTCATATTGAACCTCCGTCCAGTTCAAGCATGCTGAAGTAGACGCTCTCCTATCAACGCAAATGATCTCCATTTCTTCCAGTTCGAGGATTAGACGCTCATCGTGCATAAAAATCCAATTTGCTTGAGCGGGAGCCCGACGACTCAACGCGTCCGCAACAATATTTCCCTTTCCAGGAGTATATTTGATGTCGACGATGTAGTCCCCCAGGAACTCCATCCACCTCCTCTGACGCATATTCAACTCCCTTTGATCCAGCAGGTACTTGAGTCTCTTGTGGTCGGTAAAGATGTCGATCTTCACGCCATACAAATAATGCCTCCAAAGCTTAAGAGCAAATACCACGGCCGCTAGCTCCAAATCATGGACCGGGTAATTCCTCTCATGAACCTTCAGTTGCCGGGAGCCGTAGGCAATTACCTTTCCGAACTGCACTAGGACACAACCCAAGCCACTCCCCGAGGCGTCGCTATAAATTTCGTAGCCTTCCGTACCACATGGCGAGCATAGAATGGGCGCCGTGGTCAGACGGCTCTTCATCTCTTCAAAAGCTCGTGCGCACTCGGGCGACCAAACGAACTTATAATCTTTCCTAGTCAGTTTAGTTAGAGGAAGTGCAATCCTCGAGAAGTTTTCCACAAAGCGCCTATAATAGCCGGCAAGTGCTAAGAAACTTCAGACTTCCGCTACATTTTTCAACAAAGGCCAGGCTCGGATCGCTTCTATCTTCGACAGATCAACCGCAATTCCATCTCCACTAACGACGTGACCAAGGAATGCTACTGACGGTAGCCAAAACTCGCACTTGGAGAACTTGGCATATAGTTGACTCCTCCTCAAGGTGCTCAGAACTGCGTGCAGATGCCCTACATGCTCCTCTTTCGACTGAGAGTATACCAAAATGTCGTCGATGAAGACGATCACAAATTGATCCAAATACTCCCGGAACGTTCTGTTCATTAAATCCATGAATACCGACGGTGCATTAGACAGACCGAACGGCATCACCGTGAACTCATAGTGCCCAAAGCGGGTACTGAACGCTGTCTTTGGAATGTCACATTCCCTTATCCGCGGTTGGTAATAGCCGGACCTTAGGTCCAGTTTGGAGTATACCGTCGACCCAACGAGTTGGTCGAATAAATCATCGATTCTTGGAATCGGATATCGGTTCTTCTCGGTCAACTTTTTTAGCTCTCGATAATCAATACATAGACGCAAGCTCCCGTCCTTCTTTTTCACAAAGAGGATTGGTGCACTCCAAGGCGATGAACTTGGACGTACGTAGCCTTGCTCTAGCAGCTCTTGCAATTGAACCTTCAGCTCTGCCAATTCCTTTGGCGCTATCCGGTACGGTGAGCGGGCCACAGGTTTGGCACCTGGCACCAACTCGATACAGAAATCAACCTCCCTCTGATACCAAATTGTAACACCCTGCCAGTACGAATAGTATAACAGTAGGTCCGGCCGGGACCCCACGCCATACAAACCACACAAGCTAGGAGTTAAAAGGTGATAAATAGAAAGAACTACAACAGAGTATACTAAACACTAGCGGAAGCATAATGATTTAACATTTCATTTAGAACTGTCCACTATCATAGGAATGAAACCATAAAATAGAGTTACGGCCTTAAGGCCTTACATTCACCAATGTACAAAACTCAGAACATACTTCGGCACGCAGGCCGGCAATACATGAGAAAGCAAAAAAAGGAGGTTGGCCTTCAAGGGCCAACCCAGCAAAAGGGCCACCGCCCGCTATTTCCCACTGGGCTCACCTGCACCTGCATAAGAACATTCCACCAAGCGGTGGCAAACAAAGTAACGGTCAGCACAGCTGACCAAATTATAACGACCCCACCCCTTTCTCGGGGTGGCGGAGCTTTGATAAGTAATAAAATATATGTATTTTTGGTATAAATATTAGTATAGTTTTAATTAATATTGTGAATTTTCTATGTAAATTAATGAATAAATTGCTTCTTTATTATTTCTGGTTTCTAACTTAGTTTTTGCAATTTTTTTTTTTGCAAAATTTTCACAGGTCACGCCCTCAGACACGCCCGTGACCAAGGGCGTGTAATTTTAAAGATCAAATATCAACGGGACGGCTCAATTCAGATCAAATCCCGACAAATCGCTCAAGTCACGCCCGAGGTCACGCCCGTGACCAAGGGCGTGTAATTTTAAAAGCCAAATTTCCAATTGGCAGCCGTTTTCAGGTGAAATCTCGAAGAGTTGATCAAGTCACGCCCGTGACTCTACAAGTCACGCCCGTGTTCCAGCAGAGTCACGCCCGTGAGCCGCCAGCGTGTCACGTCTCGAAGCCGCACCCATGCTGCCGACATCAGCCAGCCATAGTCACGCCCGTGACTCACCAAGTCACGCCCGTGACATACCAAGTCACGCCCGTGTGCAGCCATGTTTGACGGCCAGACCTTCCAGAAGGCGGCGAATACAGCCGAGCAAATGTCACGCCCTAAGTCACGGCCGTGACATTCAAGTCACGCCCGTGACCTAGGGCGTGTAAAACTCAAATTTTCCCTATAAATAGAGGGGCTCGGCTGAAGTTATTTTCATCCAAATTTTGAGTGGTTTTTGTTGTATTGTGAGTTCTTTTGAGTGATTGTGAGCTTCTCTTCTGCATTTCAGTTTAAGTTCGTTTGTAGTTTTTTCGTCTTCCTAGTCTAGTTGTAATGCTGATTTCAGAAATAAAATGATGTTTTTCTCATTTGGATCATCTTCTTTTTATTAATGTTAGTGTGTGTACGTGTATGAGTTTAGCTTTATTGCTTTCATAATTTAGTTTTATTGCTTTTATAGTTAGTTTTATTGCTTTCGTAATCTAGGTTTACTGTTTTCATAGCTTAGATTTACAAGCTTTTATAAAATAGTTTTATCGTTTTCTTTTTCGCTTTATTTTATCGCTTTCATTTTAAACGCTTTCTTTTTCAGTTTCTTTTAGAGTGTGTGCGTGTATGAGATAGTATTTCCCTTTTTTGTAGCTTAGTTTTTATTTCAGTCTTTATATAACTGCTATATACCACCCCCTTCTCAAATAAGAGGCTAATTTACTTTAGCACTTATTTAAGTCGGTTGGGATGGATATTATTTCTGCACCTTTATAAGTCTTTTCATTTCTATACCATCCCCTTCTCAAATAAGAGGCTAATTTACTTTAGCACTTATTTAAGTTGGTTGGGACGGATATTATTTCTGCACCTTTATAAGTCTTTTCATTTCTATACCACCCCCTTCTTAAATAAGAGGCTAAGAACTTTTTAGCACTTGTTTAAGGTGGTTGGGACGGATATTATTACTGTTTTTATATAAGTCTTTTTATTTCCTTTTTATCCGCTTATATCCGCTTTAATTATCAAACATGTATTTTTCAACCGATAATGCCGTCTCCATTCCGATGAGTGGCTAATTTCCTTTAGCGCACGACGTCGAAGAGCATTGGGACACAAAAATAGTTTTTCTATAAGAATTAAAACATCTCTTTCTAAAATAATTAACGCTTAAGGTTTATCCGAGAATCACGTTGAGTGGAGCCACATAATCGATGTGTGGTTTTCATTTCCGTTTTCGTACCTAGTTAGCCGAGAGGCTCGTGTGTACGGACTGATCACTCACGGGTAAAGAGAAGTGCGCTCTACCCTCGAGAGAGGACGAGGTAACTCTCCCGAATTGGAAATAAAAACCCAATAGCGGGGTTCGCAACATAAAGCGAGTATTAAGAACATTCGATTGTAGAACGAGAGTTCGGTCGAATATTCATAATCTCAGGTGGGCGTACCCTCGAGAGAGGAGCGTTCATAATTATGGAACCTCCACGGCCAAGTCATCTTAATATTTTGAAAAGTCATCACTTTTAATTCTACGAAAAATCTATTTTCGTCTCAAGGTAATTCGACGTCGCGCGCTATATTTCTCATCACTTAGAACTCTAGTAGATCGCTTAAATCATCTTTCGCATTTTATCATTTAGAACTCTAGTTAAATCAACTAAAAATATTATTCCGATAAAATAATAGTTCGTCCCTCGAAGTAGCATAATCAACACGACCCGCGGAAATATACGATCCCGATATTTTCTAAAAATATCCTGTATTACTTGCGATAAGGTATACTTGCCTTTATCAAATGATTAATTTGGACTAAAAATTCAAACACAGCTTTTCAAACTCATTTAGTGCAAAACTCTCCTTTTCTACTATTCAATTCAATAGAATTCGGCATTGTAGCCGAAGCGTAATTGTCAATATTCCGAAAGAAGAAAAAGATCGTTACTTCTATCCTTCGATAGGATAACGGTTAATTTCTCAAAGTAGGAGTACTTGCGAGACTCTTCGAAAATATCCGCCAATTCTAAACTCTTAATATAAAGGTTATCTTTTATTTATAAAACAAAAAGAAGAAGCCCAAGTAATCATCAAGTTTTTGGCGCCGTTGCCGGGGAACTTTGTGTTGTTATTTGAAAGTAGGAACTACTATTAATTTTATTCCTTATCTATATATTTTTACTAAAAATAAAAAAAAAAAAAAAAAAAAAAATTTTTTTACAAAAAGTAATAAAACAAAAAAAAAATATATAAATATAAAAACTTATATTTAAAAAAAAATAATAATAATAATAATAAAACAGAAAATCCAAAAATATTGCTTTTAGTATATGACCCGAGGAAACTCGTCGGACGATTCGACTATTCCTTTTGACCCCGAAATCGAGCGCACTCTTCGTGAGCGCATCCGATCTCGTGATCAAAACTTACTCGAAACCCCCGAAGAGTCGATCGGAGATACTGTAAATATGGGCGATCCAATTCCAAATGCGGCCCCGGCCCGGACCATGGCATATTATGCCCGGCCGAATTTGGAAGATACAGGATCCAGTATTACTCGCCCGACAGTTAATAATAATAATTTCGAAATAAAATCCAGCATAATTCAAATGGTACAACAGTCGATTCAGTTCGACGGTTTGCCAGATGAGGACCCAAATCAGCACCTTTCAAACTTTTTAGAAATATGCGACACCTTTAAAATTAATGGCGTCACTGATGACGCCATTCGTTTACGCTTATTTCCATTTTCGCTACGGTCAAAGGCCAAATCATGGTTGACTTCTCTTCCGAGAGGGTCCATAACCACGTGGGCCCAATTGACGGAATTTTTCTTAACTAAGTATTTTCCTCCGTCAAAAACCGCAAAACTACGCACGGATATCACATCCTTTGTACAATTCGATTCTGAGTCTCTTTATGAGACTTGGGAGCGTTTTAAAGAATATTTGCGTAGGTGTCCTCATCACGCGCTACCAACTTGGCTACAGGTCCAAACGTTTTATAATGGTTTAAATTTTTCTACGCGGCAGATGATTGATGCGGCCTCCGGGGGAACGTTAAACAACAAAACCCCGGAGACCGCTCAAGCTCTGATCGACGAAATGGCCATGAATGCGTACCAATGGAACGTGCCAAGGTCGCGTCCTACTAAACCGGCTGGTCTTTTTGAAGTGGACGCCACTACTTTCTTAGCCTCACAAGTGGAGAGGCTAAGTAAGCAGGTGGCGGAGATGACTGTTTCCTCCTCCACTCCCGCTTGGAATAATAATAATAATAATAACGTAATCGAAGAAACGGTGGATTACCTCGGTAATCCGGTTAGACCCCCCTTCAACCCTAATAACAACCCGTATAGTAATAATTATAATCCGGGTTGGAGGAGCCATCCTAATTTCTCCTGGAGCAATCCTAACAATGCTCAGAGGCCCCCACATATGAATCCTCAGGGATTTCCGCAAGGATTTCCGCAGGGATTCCAGCCTCCTCCTCCAAAACCTTCGCCGCTCGAAGATATTTTGTCTAAGTACATCGCGTCCAACGATTCAAATATCCGGAATCTTACCGGATCGATTAAAAGCTTGGAAAACCAGGTTGGACAACTTGCAAAGATGGTCTCCGAGCGGCCATACGGAGCTTTACCAGGGAATACAGAGCCAAACCCAAGGGAAAATGCCAACGCTATAACCCTTCGAAGCGGCAAGGAGGTCGTCTCCCCATTGCGGGTTGAGCCTAAGGTATGCATTTCGCCTCCGACCCCTCCACCCTCTTCTTCGATTCTAATTGCTCCAGCTTCTCCGGTTGTGCCAAATGTTTCGAGTCCTCGAATTCCTTACCCGTCTAAAATTAATAAAGAGAAGGAGGACGAAAATTATCAAAAATTTTTGCGTATTTTAAAACAAATTCAAATAAACGTCCCCTTCTGCGAGGCACTCTCCCAAATGCCGAAATATGCGAAATATCTTAAAGAGTTGCTTTCTAATAAAAAGCGACTCGAGGATGTTTCGCGTGTTTCCCTTAATGCGGAATGTTCGGCTGTTCTCCTTAACAAATTGCCGCCAAAACTGAACGACCCGGGACGGTTCTCCATCCCGTGTCTCTTTGGCAATATGTTAATAAAGTACGCTCTTGCGGACTTAGGCGCCAGCATCAATTTGATGCCTTTTTCTCTTTTCAAAAAACTCAATTTAGGCGTCCCGAGTCCGACAAAAATGAGCATCCAACTCGCGGATCGCTCGGTAAAGTACCCAATCGGGGTAGCGGAAGATGTTCTGGTCAAGGTCGACAAGTTTATCTTTCCGGTAGACTTTGTCATCCTGGACATAGAGGAGGACGTCGAGGTACCCATCATCCTCGGTCGCCCCTTTCTCGCAACCTCCCGTGCGTTAATCGATGTCAGTAACGGTCGCCTCCTCCTTCGAGTTGGAGACGACGAAGTTACTTTACATATCAACCCCTCCATGCGGAACTCACTATCGAATGATGATTCCTGTTTCAATTTGGAATCCGCGTTTGTGGACGAGTGTTCTTCTCTTTCCGAATTGCTATCCTTAATGATAGACGATTCGGATCTGGCGAATCAACCTCCTTTAGAAGAATTACCACCAGATTCGCCTTTCGAGTCTTTCGACTCGAAAGATTTAAAAATCTCCACTTCCTACGAAGAACCTCCGGTCTTGGAGCTTAAGCAACTCCCCGACCATCTAAAATATGCTTTTCTAGCCGCGAACTTAAAGCTTCCGGTTATAATATCTTCTACTTTAACTGATTCAGAAACATCCGAATTGGTTGAAGTTTTATATAATCATCGCCGTGCAATTGCATGGCAAATTTCCGATATCAGGGGAATTAACCCCTCATTCTGCTCCCACAAAATTTTTCTCGAAGAAAACCCCCGCAAAACAATTCAGCCTCAACGACGACTTAACCCGAACATGCGGGAAGTCGTTAAGACTGAAATTATTAAACTCCTTGATGCGGGGATTATCTATCCTATTTCCGACAGTACGTGGGTAAGCCCCGTACAAGTCGTCCCGAAAAAGGGCGGTATAACGGTCGTGGCAAACACGAATAACGAATTAATCCCAACTCGTACTGTTACGGGTTGGAGGGTGTGCATCGACTACAGAAAACTAAATGATGCCACCAGAAAAGACCACTTTCCGCTACCGTTTATTGATCAAATCTTAGAGCGTCTCTCCGGTCACCCTTTTTATTGCTTCCTTGATGGTCTCTCGGGATTTTTCCAAATCCCTATTTCACCCGAGGACCAAGAAAAAACGACTTTTACTTGCCCTTTCGGCACCTTCGCATATCGAAGGATGCCGTTTGGCCTCTGTAACGCGCCAGCTACATTCCAAAGATGTATGCTGGCAATATTTGGCGAGCTAGTAGAAGACATAATGGAAGTCTTCATGGATGACTTCTCCGTCTTTGGAAACTCTTTTAAAAATTGTTTAAAAAATTTAGATAGAGTCCTCCAACGGTGCGAGGAGACGAACTTAGTCTTGAACTGGGAGAAATGCAACTTCATGGTCCGAGAGGGTTTAGTCCTCGGCCATAAAATTTCTTCCAAGGGGATGGAGGTCGATAAGGCCAAAGTCGCTATAATTGAACAACTTCCTGTTCCTTCGAACGTCAAATCAATTAGAAGTTTTCTTGGCCACGCAGGTTTTTATCGGCGGTTTATTCAAGATTTTTCAAAAATAACCAAACCGCTAACTCACCTCCTGGAAAAGGATTCCCCATTCATTTTTGACACGGCCTGCGTAGAGGCGTTTAATTTTATTAAAAAGCAACTTATCAATTCTCCAATTCTGGTGGCGCCAGATTGGTCTCTTCCGTTTGAGATTATGTGCGACGCGAGCGATATCGCAGTAGGAGCTGTCTTAGGCCAACGCGTAAATAAATATTTTCATCCTATATATTACGCTTCTCGTACACTCAATGCCGCACAGGCTAACTACACCACAACGGAAAAGGAACTTCTCGCCGTCATCTTTGCTTTTGATAAATTCCGACCCTACGTAACCCTTTCACACGTAATCGTTTTCACTGATCACTCCGCCTTGAAATATCTTTTGGCCAAAGTTGATGCTAAGCCTCGCTTACTTCGATGGGTCCTCCTTTTACAGGAATTTGACTTAGAGATCCGGGATAAGAAGGGGGCTGAAAATTTAGCAGCCGACCACCTCTCACGTTTAGAACACCCCGCCGCAGAAGCGCTCGTCGAACCCGAAATAGACGATCGATTTCCTGAGGAGCGCCTTTTAATCATAAATAATACAAAAACTTCTTCTACCCCTTGGTTCGCAGATTACGCGAACTATTTAGTCGCGCGGGTCCTTCCAAAAGATTTTTCGACTCAGCAGAAGAAGAAATTCTTCTCTGACTTGAAAAACTACTTTTGGGAGGACCCCTTTCTCTTTCGCATCTGCGCAGACCAAGTGATACGAAGATGTGTTTCAAGCGAGGAGGGTGCGCAAATATTGCGACACTGCCATGAGGGGCCGGCTGGAGGGCATTATCAAGCCAACCGGACCGCGCGGAAAGCGTTAGAGTCAGGCTTTTATTGGCCCACTCTCTTTAAGGATGCTCACACTTTTGTGAGTATATGCGATAGCTGCCAGCGGGCGGGTAACATCTCTCGTCGTGACGAGATGCCCCAAAATTTTTATTTAGAATGCGAAATTTTCGATTTGTGGGGCATAGACTTTGTAGGCCCCCTACCTCCTTCTTTTAATAATCGCTATATTTTAGTGGCGGTCGACTACGTGTCTAGGTGGGCGGAAGCGCAAGCTCTGCCCACCAATGATGCGCGAGTCGTCGTCCATTTTCTAAAAAAATTATTTTCTCGCTTTGGCACGCCCCGTGCAATAGTAAGTGATAGGGGCACGCACTTCTGCAATGCCCAGTTTTCAAAAATTTTATCTAAATACGGCGTCACGCATAAGCTCGCCACCGCCTATCACCCCCAAACGAGCGGCCAAGTAGAGGTAGTAAATCGCGAGATAAAACGCATTCTGGAAAAAACCGTCTCTTTAAATAGGAAGGATTGGTCCTCAAAACTCGACGACGCGTTATGGGCGTATCGTACGGCCTACAAGACCGCTATCGGTTGTACGCCCTATCGATTAGTCTACGGCAAAGCGTGCCATTTACCGGTAGAATTAGAACACCGCGCTTTTTGGGCCTTAAAATTTTTAAATCTCGATTCGAACTTAGCCTCCGAGAATAGGAAATTCCAACTCAATGAACTCGATGAATGGCGTGCGAACGCTTATGAGAGTAATAAATTTTATAAGGAGCGTTCTAAGTTCTACCACGATCGAAAAATTAAATTTCCAAAAACTTTCGCGCCGGGCGATCTTGTCCTTCTTTATAATTCACGTCTTCGTCTTTTTCCGGGTAAGCTCAAATCCCGCTGGTCCGGCCCCTTTGCAGTCAAAGAGGTTTGGCCGTATGGGACCATTCTTATCTCTCACCCCGAAAAAGGCGATTTTAAAGTCAACGGCCACCGTTTAAAACTATACCTTGCGGGCGATCCAGTGGACGGCCACACGGAATCTTTAACCCTCCCTAATTTATAATCTCACCACGCCAAATGCGTCAAGCTACGCGACGGTAAACAAAGCGCTCGTGGGAGGCACCCCATATTTATCTAATATTTTTATTATGCTTTTTCTCTATTTTTGCAGGGTTTCTTCCGACCCCGCCAACTTTACTTCAGGGATGCCTTTTTGCTTCCTTTTTCCTTTTGTATATATTGCATTGTTATTTTCTCTTCTTCATACTTACATTACAACATTGGGGACAATGTTGGGTTTTACGTATGGGGGTGTATTTCCCGTTTTCAAAAAAAAAAAAAAAAGAAATATGATATATATTTTTTGTAGTTGAAAAACAAAAAAAAAAAAAAAAAAAAAAAACATTATAACAACAAAAAAAAAAAAGAAAAAAAAAAGAAAAAAAAAACTCCAAAAATAATAAACCCTACTTTACTTTTATTCTTAAAGCATTTAGTTTCGAGAGTATATGTTTGTGGATTTTCATAATCGCTAGTTTTACTATTTGTTTGTTTATCTAAGATCGATAGATTTAAACGTTCGGGGTTAAGTTTTAAAGAATATCTTGTGTTTTTAATTTAAATAGAGGCTTTGTTATCAAGCACTACTTCTACTAGCTAAAATAGAGACATGTGTATTATGTTGGCAAAACAACTTTAGACTGCAATTATCCCTACTTTATGTCTTCAGGAATCTAGGAATATTCAACTTACTAAGGTTGCTCTCAAAACTTTTTTTATTATTCTAGAATTTCTCTTGAAAACCCCTTATACACCAATTCAGCATGGCAAAAACACAAAAAGAAGAAAAAAAAACAAAAAGATCTTATGTCAATGGGAATACAAAAATTCCGTAAACATAGGCACCCAATATTTGTTAAAAGAAATCCTATGTCAATGGGAATTACAAATTCCGTAAACACAGGCATTGGGTTAATTAAAAAGGTCAATTTTCCCTCGTCCCTCGTACACCAACGATGGGAGTCAAAGGAAACTTTATAAGAGGGGTGAGATGATACAATTCATCACCCCTGATCCAAGTACTCTTCTATTTGCCAAGGCTTTTTTCCCCCTTTTCCCTTAACCAAATTATTGTTTCTAGTTCTAATTCAAAAAATCATTTGAGAGCATAATTAGTAACTTATATTTTTCCTTTATGTTTCTTTAAACAAAGGTTATTATAATTTCGATCTAATCTCGTTTACTAATGATTGCAATTTTGTTTGCTATTTGGTTAATTAAGAAGTCTTTTGGCCAGGACATTTCTTCTACTTAAATCATTTGCATAATTTAGGACTTAACTCTTATTACTCCGAATTTTTATTTTTCAGTCTCTTATGATTAAAATAAAACGATAGCCAAAAATTAGAACTTATATTAATCCCGTATAGATCTCTCTTACTTTTGCCCTGGAATAGCAAAAGCTTAAGTATGGGGGTATTTGATAAGTAATAAAATATATGTATTTTTGGTATAAATATTAGTATAGTTTTAATTAATATTGTGAATTTTCTATGTAAATTAATGAATAAATTGCTTCTTTATTATTTCTGGTTTCTAACTTAGTTTTTGCAATTTTTTTTTTTGCAAAATTTTCACAGGTCACGCCCTCAGACACGCCCGTGACCAAGGGCGTGTAATTTTAAAGATCAAATATCAACGGGACGGCTCAATTCAGATCAAATCCCGACAAATCGCTCAAGTCACGCCCGAGGTCACGCCCGTGACCAAGGGCGTGTAATTTTAAAAGCCAAATTTCCAATTGGCAGCCGTTTTCAGGTGAAATCTCGAAGAGTTGATCAAGTCACGCCCGTGACTCTACAAGTCACGCCCGTGTTCCAGCAGAGTCACGCCCGTGAGCCGCCAGCGTGTCACGTCTCGAAGCCGCACCCATGCTGCCGACATCAGCCAGCCATAGTCACGCCCGTGACTCACCAAGTCACGCCCGTGACATACCAAGTCACGCCCGTGTGCAGCCATGTTTGACGGCCAGACCTTCCAGAAGGCGGCGAATACAGCCGAGCAAATGTCACGCCCTAAGTCACGGCCGTGACATTCAAGTCACGCCCGTGACCTAGGGCGTGTAAAACTCAAATTTTCCCTATAAATAGAGGGGCTCGGCTGAAGTTATTTTCATCCAAATTTTGAGTGGTTTTTGTTGTATTGTGAGTTCTTTTGAGTGATTGTGAGCTTCTCTTCTGCATTTCAGTTTAAGTTCGTTTGTAGTTTTTTCGTCTTCCTAGTCTAGTTGTAATGCTGATTTCAGAAATAAAATGATGTTTTTCTCATTTGGATCATCTTCTTTTTATTAATGTTAGTGTGTGTACGTGTATGAGTTTAGCTTTATTGCTTTCATAATTTAGTTTTATTGCTTTTATAGTTAGTTTTATTGCTTTCGTAATCTAGGTTTACTGTTTTCATAGCTTAGATTTACAAGCTTTTATAAAATAGTTTTATCGTTTTCTTTTTCGCTTTATTTTATCGCTTTCATTTTAAACGCTTTCTTTTTCAGTTTCTTTTAGAGTGTGTGCGTGTATGAGATAGTATTTCCCTTTTTTGTAGCTTAGTTTTTATTTCAGTCTTTATATAACTGCTATATACCACCCCCTTCTCAAATAAGAGGCTAATTTACTTTAGCACTTATTTAAGTCGGTTGGGATGGATATTATTTCTGCACCTTTATAAGTCTTTTCATTTCTATACCATCCCCTTCTCAAATAAGAGGCTAATTTACTTTAGCACTTATTTAAGTTGGTTGGGACGGATATTATTTCTGCACCTTTATAAGTCTTTTCATTTCTATACCACCCCCTTCTTAAATAAGAGGCTAAGAACTTTTTAGCACTTGTTTAAGGTGGTTGGGACGGATATTATTACTGTTTTTATATAAGTCTTTTTATTTCCTTTTTATCCGCTTATATCCGCTTTAATTATCAAACATGTATTTTTCAACCGATAATGCCGTCTCCATTCCGATGAGTGGCTAATTTCCTTTAGCGCACGACGTCGAAGAGCATTGGGACACAAAAATAGTTTTTCTATAAGAATTAAAACATCTCTTTCTAAAATAATTAACGCTTAAGGTTTATCCGAGAATCACGTTGAGTGGAGCCACATAATCGATGTGTGGTTTTCATTTCCGTTTTCGTACCTAGTTAGCCGAGAGGCTCGTGTGTACGGACTGATCACTCACGGGTAAAGAGAAGTGCGCTCTACCCTCGAGAGAGGACGAGGTAACTCTCCCGAATTGGAAATAAAAACCCAATAGCGGGGTTCGCAACATAAAGCGAGTATTAAGAACATTCGATTGTAGAACGAGAGTTCGGTCGAATATTCATAATCTCAGGTGGGCGTACCCTCGAGAGAGGAGCGTTCATAATTATGGAACCTCCACGGCCAAGTCATCTTAATATTTTGAAAAGTCATCACTTTTAATTCTACGAAAAATCTATTTTCGTCTCAAGGTAATTCGACGTCGCGCGCTATATTTCTCATCACTTAGAACTCTAGTAGATCGCTTAAATCATCTTTCGCATTTTATCATTTAGAACTCTAGTTAAATCAACTAAAAATATTATTCCGATAAAATAATAGTTCGTCCCTCGAAGTAGCATAATCAACACGACCCGCGGAAATATACGATCCCGATATTTTCTAAAAATATCCTGTATTACTTGCGATAAGGTATACTTGCCTTTATCAAATGATTAATTTGGACTAAAAATTCAAACACAGCTTTTCAAACTCATTTAGTGCAAAACTCTCCTTTTCTACTATTCAATTCAATAGAATTCGGCATTGTAGCCGAAGCGTAATTGTCAATATTCCGAAAGAAGAAAAAGATCGTTACTTCTATCCTTCGATAGGATAACGGTTAATTTCTCAAAGTAGGAGTACTTGCGAGACTCTTCGAAAATATCCGCCAATTCTAAACTCTTAATATAAAGGTTATCTTTTATTTATAAAACAAAAAGAAGAAGCCCAAGTAATCATCAAGCTTCTACCCTGCAAGCAAGCCATACTAGCACAAGTACTAATATAAAGAAAGTGCAACAGCACAAGGTGAGGTTTCAAGCACAATAAATCTTCTAGGTTGAGCATCAAAAAGGAGGGAACCTAGGTATGCCCATGATGTTGGTTGGGTTCACCCGAAGGTTCCCCACAACCGCCTAAACAACCGCATGAGGCTAACAACATCAATTCCACAAAACACTCCACCGTAAGGGCCATCGCCTTAGGTGGGAAATAGAGCTTTTGGTCGGTCTAGGTAAATCACCTTCCACGACCTCTCCCATGATCACACGGCTTCCATGAGGTAGGGACCTCTTACCGATCTGCATGGAAACGGGTTCGGTTTAGCTTTGCCCGTGCTCTAATCATCGCGATCTAACGCACGACGCGGGTATGGCTTCACCTCGGCCCGTAAGGGTTTAGCACTTTCAAGTGCTACACAATTTATAAGCTACGCACCTAACCCCTTCGCAAGGATCTAGGCTTCACAAATACTCAACAAGGGAGGTACAATACGCTCCGCATCAATTTCGTGGTGAAGGTTTGCCTTCATCCTATCTCAAAGCATGGGGCTTTCGTTAGGATCTTCACAAGACGCCTACACTTAATTCCCGTAATACTAAGATGATTTCACGGAGTCATTCTCCGGCACGCATTCTAGGCCTAACCTAAATGCAACGTCGCAAATCAAGCATCACCTATTCGGTCTCACGGCCACGAATAGGCTTCACACACAATGCCTAAATCCGCACGACTACCGGATTTTCTACATGCAATATGCCGGGGACGGACACAATCTACCCGGAGTTCCGAATAACTTGAGTAAATCCTACACTTCACCCAAAGGGATTCCTCATGCAAGCATAGAGAAATGAAGGAGAGGACAAATGACAAGTCCAAATATCGGGAGGAAGAATCGTTACCCTAGGAGCGTTCTTCTTCGCCATGGATCCGAGATTCTAGACGGAGGGAAACGACCGCACCGGGCTGCACTCTCCAGATCTGGAAACGGCTCGCGAAACGGAGCTCCGGAGCTCCGTCAATGGCGGGATCTCTCCTTCTTCTTCCTTGCCTCCTTCTTCTTTCTCTAGGTTTGGAGAGAGATAGGCTTAGAAATTATGAGGATTAACCTCCTCTCATCAGCCCTAAAGACCTCCAGCATCTAATCCTAGCCATTGGATCGGATTCCAAAAGATTTGGACGGACCGATCTCCTTCTCCGCTCAAATTCGCGGAGCAGAATAAACAGGCCGCACGATCACAGGCGCACGATCACTGGTCATGCGCGAAGAGGTGAAATGGTCGTGCGCACTACCCGAGACAGAACTCCGATTCCCTGCGAATTAACGCACGATCATTGGCGCATGATCACTGGTCGTGCGCGAAGAGGAGAAATGGTCGTGCGCGAAGAGGAGAAATGGTCGTGCACAGAGAACTGCTATGGAATTTTTTAGCCTATCCCGAGTGCAGCACTCCACTCCGCCTACCTCGCTGAACTACGATTTTTGGGGTGTTACAAAAGGGCCATCCAGTCATTGGCACCAAATGGGTCTTCATGAACAAGCTTGATGATTAAGGCAACATAGTCAGAAACAAAGCAAGATTGGTAGTTCAAGGATATTCACAGGAAGAAGGAATTGACTATGATCAGACCTTTGCTCCTGTTGCAAGACTTGAAGCTATAAGGATCTTTCTGGCCTTTGCTGCATTCAAGAAATTCAAGGTATATCAAATGGATGTGAAGAGTGCATTTCTCAATGGAGACATCAAAGAAGAAGTCTATGTGGAACAACCACCATGTTTCATCTCTCCAACTCACTCCTCTTATGTATTTAAGCTTAATAAAGCTCTCTATGGTCTCAAACAAGCTCCCAGAGCATGGTATGAGACCTTAGCTAATTTCCTTTTGGAAAAAAAATTCTGTAGAGGGATAGTTGATAAAACCCTATTTTTCAGGATACATAAAAATCAAACTTTACTAGTTCAAATATATGTAGATGATATTATTTTTGGCTCTACTGATTCAAATCTATGCAAAAGGTTCTCTAACCTAATGCAATCTAAATTTGAAATGAGTAGCGGTGAATTATCATACTTCCTTGGTCTTCAAGTGAAGCAAACTCCTAATGGCATATTCATATCACAATCCAAGTATGCTAAGGAATTAGTGAAAAGGTTTGGTATGTCTGATGCTTCCACCATGAAAACACCCATGCCCTCAAATGCTGTTGTTGATACTAATGAATCAGGGAAACCTGTTGATCAAAAAGTATATAGAGCAATTGTTGGCTCACTACTTTATTTAACAACAAGTAGGCCTAATATAATGTTTGCTACTTGTTTTTGTGCTAGGTTCCAAGTTAACCCCAAAGAATCTCATCTAATTTTATTAAAAAAAATTGAGATGTATAAAGGGTTGTCCTAATCTAGGACTCTGGTATCCAACAGCATCAGAATTTGAATTAACTGGATTCTAAGATTCTGATTATGCTGGATGCAGAGTAGACAGGAAAAGCTCATCAGGAACTTGCCAGTTTCTTGGTGATAGGCTTGTGTCTTGGTTTTGTAAGAAACAAATATCTGTGTCTACATCAATAGCTGAAGCTGAATACATAGCTGCAGGAAGTTGCTGCTCATAGATATTTTGGATACAAAATACGCTCCTAGACTATGGTGTCAATCTAAATAATTCAATTATATTTTGTGACAATACTAGTGCAATATCTATAGCACAAAATCCAGTTCTCCATAGTAGGACTAAACACATAGAAATTAGGCACCACTTTATCAGAGATAATGTGGATAAAAATATAATTTGCCTACAATTCATCTCTACTAATTTGCAAAGAGCTGATATTTTCACCAAACCCTTGGATGAAAAGAAACATATTGTCTTTATAAATCAGCTACGAATGATAGATGGAGATTCAATCTGATAAAAGTTAATTTTTTTATTTAGCCCCTCATTTCGTCGAACTCAGAACGATGAAATGTTATCGTTCGTCGAGCGGAGATCGACGATACTTAATAGTTCAGGATCGACAAAGACAAGCGCGATCGTCGAACGAAGATCAATGAAAATTATTTTTTGTCAAACACAGTTAGACGAAGCCCTAAGTCTTTTCGACTTCTGAATCTATTATGTTTAGCTAAACCCTATTCTACGAAAGTATGCGCCCTACTCTGATCTCTCTATATAATCAAATAATTCATCTTATTTTATCTTTGCGCCTATGGAACTCGCTTTTCCCTCCAGTTCCCCTTTGCACTTGATTGTATTATTTTTTGCAGGAACAATGGTGATTTCTCCAGCGATCTTGTCCTCAATGAAATTCGATGCTGGTTTTGACATTGATATGGAATCATTTGCAAACTCAGACCAGGTTTTTCAGGACATTCTCAGTTCATTTGAAGAACAGCAGTTAAGGAAGATGATGGCAACAAGAATCAAATTACCAGTGACTGAAATCAAAGAATAGGCTTATACAGTCAAGCCAGAGAATGACATTTTATCTGGAAGCATTTCAGGACATCAGGTTCTTCTAACTCCTGAAATTTTATCAGAAGTTTTTGGTTTTGTGAATGGAAATGAAGATGTGGATATATCTTCTGTTGATTTTGATGAGGCCTTGATTAAAATGGGTCACTCCAATGGAAACCCTAACCATTTGTTAAAGAAAAATTTGTCTATTTAATATAAGTTCTTAGCTGATGTAGTGGGCAAGGTGTTTCTTGGGAAAACCTCAGCCCATGACTACATTACAAGGCACCAATTTCTTGTGATGGTGGCCTTGGATGAGAAGAAGAAGATTAAGTGGGTAATGATTATCTTTGAATCATTAGGGAAGAAAATCAGCAAGGTAAGTGTTGGTTATGGAAGAATATTGGGAATATTTCTTCAAGAGAAGCATCCAGACCTCCTGGTCTCTCCTAAGGTCTTTATCAATGCAAGTAAGAGGCTAACATCAGCCTTGTTTGGAATATAGGAAAGAGTAATTCCTAAGAAGAATCCAAGGGCTGATGCCCCCAGGCCAGCTTCAGAAGGCACAAGGACTATGCAGGTCACTCCCTCAACCCTTCCAGAAGTTCCTCCTGTTGTTTCTTCTCCTCCTCTCCCATCTCCACCCCTTGTCTCCTCTGAAGTCATCCCTCCTCCAAATTCTCCCATTATCCCTTCATCCTCATTACCATCTTCTCCTATTGCTCAGACCCATCAATCTGCAGAGTCCCCGTCATCTATCCAAGAAGATCTCATCACCCCTCTTGATGGCATTCCATCATTCAACCCTTTCCACCCCAGCAATTCTCCTCCCCATTCTCCTACTCCAGCTGATACTCAGTCCCCAATCCACATTGAACCTCCGTCATCTATCCCTCAATCACCTATTCATCCACACTCACCTATCCACCCTCATTGACCTATTCATCCACCCATAACACATGCCACTAATATCTTTTTCCCATACTCCATCCCATAATCTTCTCACCCTAACCAAGATTTTGTCTATATTGATTTCTCATCTGCTGCTGATCAGATCTATCAACACATTTCTCCAAAGCTGAATGATCTACTCGATACAAAACTTGGTCCAGTTCTTCAAGCCCTAACTGATCTATCTGCTAAAATAGCTTCCTTCTCTTCACCCTCTTATTCTATCCCATCTTCAAGGGGCCTAGCTTCAGGTTTTCCTGAAACTAGGCAGGGGGAGATGTCTAGTGAAGAATCTCCAGTCCTTACAGTTGGTAGTTCAGATGCAATTTTGTTTGAAGCTTCAGTTCAAGAAGATTTTGTTATAGATTGTGATTCAGAGATGACAGATCTCTCAGAAGAATCAATGCTTCCAGCTATAGAAGAAATAAAGAATATATCTATTAATCCATCTGTAGATATTATTTCCTTGCTTTCTCAGTTCAATGCAAATTTCAATAGCTTGCCAGAATTTCAAGTGGTTTCAAAACAATTGTTCCTTATAATGCTCTTGTTGATAAAGTTCTATTAAAAGAAATTCTCAAAAGTTTTGAAGTACCAGTTCTAGTTCCAGTTTTTGAAGAAAGTCCAGCCCCTGTTCAAGATCAGAATGTTAATGTTAAAAATGTTAATGTTGAGAAAGATATTTCTGAAGCCCCAAAACTTATTGATGATCTTTATGATAATCCTCAATCATCTGATGATAGTGATGATGATGATAGTGATGATGATGATTCTGATGATAAGTCATCAAAGAAAGAAAGGCTAAGTATATGTCAATGGCTGCTCCTAAGCCTCCAAATCCTAACAATGATATTCCCTACTACATCTTGCATAATATCCCACTCACCAGGGATTCTCCGACCTAGATGAGAATTTCAAGAAATGAAGCTAATAGAAGGAAGAAAAATGAGGAAGACTGGTTATTATCCTGATAAGCCAGTTAAATTCAATCCTCCTCTTCCTCCTCCTCCAGCAGCAGGTGCAGCTAGATCAGCAAATGTTTCTTCCTCCTCTCAAAGATCTTAATCTCAGCATCCCAAGAGACCACCAGTCAGTTCTAGTGGATCTCAAATCTCTAGGTCTTCCAATCCTCCTTCCAGTCCTTCCAGATCAAGTTCTTCAGGATATAAGTATCAAGTATCTGATGGATCATTGCATAGGCAAAGAAATCCTCTAGCTCAGCCATCCTATAAGTCCAATGAAATTGATGATAGGCCTACTTCTCCCAATCCAGAAGAGGAGAGGATATCTCAAATGGCAAGATTCAGAGAATCTATTGCAGTAGCTCAGATTAATAAAGCAAAAGCTGAAGGCAGAGATTTCTCCCAATACTCTACCATGTCAGAATTCAGAAGAAAAGAATTTGAAAAATACAAATCAAAGAATGTGTTCAATGCTGAAGAGTATTTAGAGAAGCACCCAGAAGCAGTAGTTCCTCAAGCCAAATCTCAAACTATTCTGGGAGCTCAGGATCTTTATATGAGCAAGAAAGAATCAGAAAATCCCAACAGACAGATAATATTCAAGCCTCCTTCTAAGTAAAAGGTTCAGACCTATTTGTTTAGTTATATTTCTATTTCATTGAAATTTTGTTAAACTCAGAGCACTATACTTATTTTATTTGCTGAAATGGTTTTACATTTGTCATATATATATATATATATGCTCTGCTGTTTTTCTATTGTTTTTCAGTTGAAATTTGTCAAATAGTATCCTAACCCAATTAGGGGGTGATCGTTGGAACAACCCTATTACTGATTTGGGCTACGATTACTATGTGTTGACTAGGATTAAGTTGACCCCCAATGTATAGTCTAAGGGTCATAGTTTTAGGCTGATAAGATAGCTAGAACTTAGGATTTCTCTAAGTTTCTTCAGTTCGACGAACTCTAACTTGAGATCGGCGAACTTCAGCCTGTGTTCGACGAATCTTTATCAGATGTTCAGTTCGACGAACTCAACCTTCCATTCGATGAACTCATCCTTCAGGTCGATGAATTCTTATCTCAGCTCGACGAATTTTCTCTCAGTCTATTCAGATCAGTTATTCTATTTCTCTAAACTCAGTTCAGCTATCAGATTCAGTTCTATTCTTAATTTGGAGTTATTCTTCCAGATAAGACATGTTTTATCCTTCCTTTATTTTATTCCCTTTCCATTTCCTTCTCTCGAGAAAAATAGTCGTTTGGCTTATTGGAAAAGGATATCATTTATTGTTGAAAAGGAAAGGAATTAAGATTTGCTGAATCAGTTGCAGTTCCAAGGAAATAATTAATGCAGATTATTCTATTCCTATTCAGAGATTTGAATTTCAAATCAGTTATCTTCTCTCTAAGGAAATTGGATACCAGCAAGAAAGAAAACTGTAACAGAGATATAGAAAATATCAAAGCATCAGCCGAGAGAGAAAATATTCAGAAAGAAAAGAAAAGATCAACTTCCTCAAGCAGCACATCTCATTCTCTGAGAACTTCTTCAAGATCAATCTCTCAGTTTTCTCTGCAAGTTTCAAATCTTCAATAGAGCAACAATAATCTGAGGAACTTCTGTCACTTAGATTCATCAGCTTATCAAGGAAGATATCTTCATTCAAGAGAAAGCTCCATCCTCAAGTTGTCAAGAATTTCAATCAGACAGGGGGAGCTTTACACCATCAATCCACTAGGTCTTCTCTCAGATTGTTGACAGAGAAGAACTTCTTAACCCCTTAATTCCATCTTGTACAGGGTTCTAACTCCCTTCAAAAATTAACCCCTTGGTGGCAGGGCACCTGAACAAAAACCTATGGTTTGGTTAGAGCACCTAATCAAAAGCTCCATGTTGTGTGGACACCTGATCGAAAACCCCTTGGTGATAGGGCACCTGATCAAAAACCTAGTGGATCCTACCAAGTGTTGTAGAAATAGTAGACGTACCCAGATTTATTGGGGAACTACTATAAAATCCTTGTGTCCTCTGTGTTGTGATTTTCTGTGTACTGTGCTGTGTGCTTTGTTTTCTTTATTTAGTTTTTATAAATGACTCTGCTATACACATATATATATATATATATATCACTATTTTAATTCCACTATAAAATTAAGTGAAAACTTTTTAATACTCTATTAACCCCCCCCCCCCCCCCCTCTAGAGTAACTTTAAGATCTAACCTCACTTTCAACTTATAATGTATTCCTACCAAGGATGTAAAAGAGTGGAGATCCCACATTTTGGGGAACCACTATAAAACTTGTCTCTTCTGTGTCTTGCATTTCTGTGCTCTCATTTATTATTTCTGCAATCTATGTTTATTTTATTTTGGATTGGATTAGCTGATTGCATAGTTGTCAGAAGTTTTATTTTATGTGCATATTTAGTGTAAAAGTTTAAATCTCTATTCTCCACTCCCCCCCCCCCCCCCCCCCCCCCCCCCGTCCCTCTAGAGAATACTCAGAGGCTACAATGTGCAATTTCAGTACCCGCATCGTGCAGTTGGATCACGATGACTAGTGCATAGGCAATGCTAAACTGAACTCAATTTCATGCAGATTCGGCGAGAGGTCTTCACTTCTTGTATGTCGTACGATCATGGGAGAGGTCGTGGAAGGTGTTCACCTAAACCGGCCAAAAGCTCTTTTCCCACCAAAGGTTGTATTACTTAGGGTGGTTTTGGTGCTCATGAAGGAGTACCTTGAAAGCATGGATTGTGTCCATAAGATGTGTGGTCGTGAGTTGAGTACCCACATTTATGTTGCGATGAATTGAAGTTATGTTAGCCTCATGTGGTTGCTTAGGCAGTTGTGGGGATCTTCCGGGTGAACCCAGCTAACATCATGTGCATACCTAGGTTCTCCTTTCTTTGATGCTCAACCTAGAAAATTGATTGTTCTTGAAAGATGAACTTTCTTTATCTTATTAGTTGTTACATGTATGGATTGCTTGCATGTTAGCGGTGCCCCGCCCCCGAACCGGCTAGAATAGTCAGGGGGTGGTATCGTTACGCAGTTTGTGGTCAGCTCATAGCTGGCCCTCGTTTACCTCGTATTTGTTGATGGTGCAGGTGTTGGTGAACTGAGCGGGAAATAGCGGGTTGAAGTCCATTGCTGTGTTGGCCCTTGAAGGCCAGCCTATTTTACTATTTTTCATGTAATGTCGGCCTACGTGCCAAATTATGCTTTCAAGTTACTTACATTTATTTAATGTAAAGCCTTAAGAACATAACTTTATTGTGACATTCCTGAGATGGTGGATATTATGAAATTAATGTTTAATGAAAGCTTTCACTTATGCTTTGTTAAAACTTCTGTGTAGTTCTTTTCTGTTATCATCTTTTTAATGTCTAGCAAGTGTGTTAAATATGGCTTGGGATCTCGACCGGGCCTATTGTTATATTATTTGTACTGGCAGGGTGTTACACCTCGTCATACATTGTCCCTCCTTGGCATTCATATGCATCTCCAAATCTAAGATCTCCTTCACCTTATCGGGGTTGGGCTCTACCCCTACCGGGGTGAGGAGGTGGACAAGCAACTTTGCTCTGCCTGCCTCGTAGACAAACTTCAAGGGGTTGAGCCTCAACTTAAACTTCCTCAGGGTGGAAAAAGTCTCTACTAAGTCCTAGAGGTGAGACCTGACATCCCTGCTCTTTACCATCAGGTCATCTACGTAGACATCCAAATTCCTCCCCTTCTGCTCCTAGAAGACTCAGTCCATCATCCATCGATGGGTTGACCCTGCATTTCTCAACCCAAAAGGAATTATCTTATAACAATATCACATATCGTCCATGATGAAGAAAACATCCTTGACATCCGGAGGGTGCATTCAGATCGATGATAACGTAAAAAAGCATCTAAAAACTAATCATAGGGAAACAGATGGTTGAATCTACCAGCGTGTTAATTTGAGGCAGCAAATAACAATCCTTAGGGCACGCTTTATTCAATAAAGAGAAGTCTACACACATTCTCCACCTCCCATCACTTGGATACCCAGCCTAGAAACTGGATCTCCGACACAAAGTCTACCTTCAGCAGCTTTACAACTTCCTCGCGGATGGGCTCTGCCAGAGCAGTTGACACAACTCTCTTCTTATGGCGGATATGGCAGATGCTTGGATCGAGGTTGAGGAGGTGTCATGCCACATCTGCATCGCTGATGAATCGACAGTTTTTTTATGTGACCCCAAAGTAACGAGGAGCTCGGCTCCTCCCTCCACTTCTTTCCTCTCCCCAGAAAATTTGAAGAGACGGCCATCTGAGGCAAGCACCCTCTTTGCCTCCACCTTCATCTCATCTAAGGCCTTCTTGAAAATCATGTTAACATAACTCCTATTGTCCACCAAGATTCTGGAAACTGTCAAGTTCTCAATCATCGTCTGGATCACCAGAGCATCGCAGAATTAATCTTCGTGCTCTGTTATATCCTTCACTGATTATGTGATCTTCTCCTCTAGGGGTAGGGTTCGAGCAGTCGAAGCGACACTTGGATGGTAGATGGCATGAAGGCTACCCTTTTGGGTGGCCTAGATACCTAACCCCCCCCCCCCCCCCCCCCCCACCCCCCACCTCCGCATGGATCACTCTAATACCGCCTCGAGTGCCCATGTCGACATGATCTTCACCCAGGACATCCCCCTCTACTCAACTTTCTTCTCACACTCCCTGAAACTACTGCTATGTATGTTTCCCTCTCGGGGCTCTCACTACTCCCCTCTTATCCAAGAACTCAAGGCAGGTGGTCGTTGTGTGACCTTCCTCCTAGTGGAAGTCATAGTAGAGCAATGCCACCCTTCCTCTTCCTCCCCCTCTGAGCAAATTTCTCCTTTCACTTCTTCCTCTTCGGCCGATCGCCATGGCTTGCTAGGGAAAAGAATGGATTGGCCTCGGACCTGGTCTCCACTACGGAGGGTTGAACCATCCTTGTCCTGCCTGAAAGTTCCCCACTCCATAGAAGGGCCCTCCATCCGGGACAATCCCTCTTCCATAACCCTGGCGGGGTCCTTCCAATGGCTTCAGACTGGTCGATTGATCACCGGCTGAAACCTCCCCCCCGGATCCTACCCCCCCGGGGGGTCCTTAGAAACCATGCCTCATTGGCTCTTCTCCTCTTCTTGCCTCCTACTGCTGGAATCCACCTAGTACCTTCATCTCTCACTCCCAACTTGGCCAACTTCATCACAAATGTACGATTGGTGGCCTTGCACTCGAACTCCTTCCCTGCTTGGTAGATCATCTCCTCGAAGGATAGAGGGGGGTCCTAGGCAAGTTCCATCCTGAATAACACATACAATACTTTTGATACAAATTGTACTCTACTTGGATATATTTCAAGACACAACCCCATAAACTATGATAAAAGCCTCTTGTTTGTGGTGAAGGGGTAGCCAGCGGTTGAGTTGCGATGTTTGTTTCTCCATCTTAACTGTAAAACTACTCTGCCACAGCGACTTAGAGGCCCTGAGCGAGTAATTGTGTCGTAAAATATAACCAAGCTGGATAGATCACCAACTTGTAAAGTGCATTTGGAAAGTACACACCGCACCGATGACCGCAATCACATTCATTGATTATGATGGCAACATATGCTACAAACATAGACTAAGCTTCTTCATGTTGATGCAACGTCTCTATCCGGTTATGTTGGCTAACACACCAAGTAATCTGTCTACAACATCTTACTTATATTTGGTGCTGGAAATAGCCATAATACCTACCACCCACCATTTGTTCCCTTCCATCGCAATAAAACCTGCAATCAAGTTATATGAAGGAAGGTAGTGTGATATATTTAAATAGAGAGGGGAGAGGGAGAGAGAGGAGAGGGATAAATATATATAAAGTGAGGAGTGGGAGCGGGGGAGAAGGAGAGAGAGAGAGAGAATGAAAAGCATCTCCACTTACCACCGGTCGCTTGTGCTTCTCTTCATCTATGACATTGCATCTACAGCTCGTTACCAATCCGTATATCAATGATATCGTCATATAGATTACATATCACCGAGACGATCACGGCGATATCATCTTGAAGGAAATTTATAGTCTTGACAGATGCTGAACTGCATTTAATGCGCCGATTTTCTTGGAAATTGAAATACAGGGAATGTGCACGCCGTCTGTCTTGTGCACTAATCAAGGAATATTTAATGGTATATTCTCCATAGAATATAGCCGTTACACATCATTAATGAAGAGGATTATTCACTTTCATATTCTGCATGTTCCAAGAATGGCAAAGCATTTTTGATAATATATTTTGTCGTTTCTATTAACATTCCTATCTGGCCAAATAATTATGGAATAATTCAAAAAGGGCCTTTATGCAAAGTTACAGAAGAATATAAAAGAGAGAAATTGTCGATTTCAGAATATACCAGATATAGTTATTCTCTCTCATTCGTATAAACACACATACAAGCATACAAGAAGAAAAGACAGAAAAGTACTCAACAAGAAGACTTCATTGCTGTGTTGTGAAGATCAAAGAAAAAGAAAGAAAGAATCGTCTTCCCTGATTGCAAGTCCATCTGATATTTCTCTGAAGAATATTTTCAAGAACAGTTCAGAGATTCAAAAGATCTCTGGTCTTATATTTGCAAGAAGAAGAAGTCCTTTGATTCAAAAGCTCATATCTTGAAGCCTTCTCTTCTGCAACAGAAAAACACTTTTCTTGTTTTGTAGGGTTCTGTGTGAGCCTGAGTTTGGTAGGGTTGTGTGTGATCCTGAGTTTGGTATGGTTCTTTGTGAGCCTGATTTTGGTAGGGTTCTTTGTGAGCCTGAGTTTTGTAAGGTTCTTTGTGATCCTGAGTTTTGTAGGGTTCTTTGTGAGCCTGAGTTTGGTAGGATCCTGGTGAAGATCTAAGTTATTGTAAGACTTGAAAAGTCTAAGTTATTGGTAAGGTTCTTTGTGACCTGAGTTGTAAGATCTACTTATTGTGAAGAGATCTGAGATGGAGAAGTTGCCTAGTCTAGCACAATGCTAAATAGGTGGGAGTGACAGTGGAGTACCTCCTGACTTATTGTCTTGAAGGGAACCACTATAAATCATGTGTGTTTTCTGTGTTTTTGTGTGATGTGCTAGCTAGAATTTAAAGTAGCAATTAACTTTGAAAACACCTAATCACCCCCCCCCCCCCACACACACACACCCTCTGGGTGTATTATAGACAACACAAATCTTTCAATGGGAATGTACAGACATTCAAAGGGCGACTGGTGGCTAATGTTTTCAAGAAAATTCATGGTGTTGACTATGATGAAACCTTTCCCCATATTGTTTTGGTTAAATCCCTCAAAATCATACATGCTATTGTTGCGTATTATGACTATGAGATCTGGCAAATGGATGTCAAAATAACTTTCCTTAATGGAAACCTCCTTGAGGAAGTGCATATGACACAACCCGAGGGTTTGTATCTCCAAGTGAAGCCACTAAAATATGTGAGTGGCATCGATCCATTTATGGATTGAAATAAGCTTCTCGAAGCTAGAATCTGCATTTTGATGAGAAAATCAAAGAGTTTGGTTTCATCAAGAACGAGGATGAGCCTTGTGTTTACAAGAGGATTAGTGGGAGCATTGTCGTATTCCTGATATTGTGTGTAGATGACATACTATTAATTGTGAATGACATTCCAACCTTGCAAGCTGTTAAGAACCGGCTAGGGGACTGCTTTTCTATGAAAGACTTGGGTGAAGCGACTTATAAACTTGGTATTAAGATCTATAGAGATAAATCGAAGAAGTTGATGGGTTTGACCAAGAGTACATACATTGAGAATGTGTTGAAACGGTTCAACATGCTTTAGTCCAAGAAGGGATTCTTACCCATGTCACAAGGTGTGAGTCTCTCTAAGGACCAGTGTCCTAAATCTTTAGAAGATAAGAACCACATGAAGTTGATTCCATATGCTTCGACAATTGGATCAATCATGTATACAATGTTGTGTACTCGACATGATGTCTCATATGTTTGAGCATGACGAGCTGATATCAGTCTGATCCTGGTGATGGTCACTAGACAGCAGTCAAGAATATCCTAAAGTACTTGAGAAGAACTAATGATATTCTTGGTGTTTGGTGGAGAGGAAGAGTTCGTTGTAAAAGGTAACATGGATGCTAGCTTCCAAACTGATAAAGACAACTCAAAATCCCAATCAGGTTTTGTATTTTGCCTTAATGGAGGGGCTGTAAGCTGGATGAGTTCCAAGCAAGAGACATTTGTCGATTCTACAGTAGAGGATTGGTATATTGCTGCATCAGATGCGACAAAGGTGGTTGTATGGATTATGATATTCATCGGCGAGATTGATGTAATTCCTAGCATTGTTGATCTCATAGTTCTCTACTGTGACAATAATGGTGCTATTGCACAAGCTAAGGAACCTAGATCTCATCAGCGCTCCAAGCACAAACTTCGGCTGTTCCATCTTATTCGAGAGATTGTCGATCGAGGAGATGTGAACATTTGTATAGTACCGACTGAAGAAAATATAGTGGATCCACTAACAAAGCCTCTTGCACAAAGGAAACATGATGGTCATGTTAAATCAATGGGAATTAGATACCTGAATGATCATCTTTAGTGGGATCCTTGTGGATTCTATGTTTGACAGTTGTTTATTCATATGATGAATTGTAATTTGTACTATGTATTTCTTTTTATATTTATGGAAAGTTCTTTTGTTATGTCAATTTGTTTCTATATTTGATATAGTAGTTAACATAATAAATGTCCTTAGAATGTTTATTTCCATAGGAATTCAAGTACGTGACTTGAATGTGAGGGCATATGTTTATAAGAAGAAGCTTCTTTCTTAAATGGTCCCTTATCAAGGTATCGTCTTAGAAATTAGGGCGAGGATGATACATTAAGACTGGTATGTGGTTGACTAATGACCGGTTCTTACAGGTCATGATATGAGATATCAAGTCATCACATAAGACTTGTTAGGAACAAGTTGTACTGAACAGATCCATCGTGAGAATATTTTGTGGATTGTTATATGAACATGTCACAAGTAGATCTCAAGTGGCAATGGTGTTTATGGTTCATTGACCTGAAGTCACAACATTCATCGAGTGAGGAAGAGGGTACTTATACCATCTAAAGTCTTCCTTGAGAAAGGTTGATGATAAGGGTGGTTATTGGGTACGTTACAAATCATTTGGGTGTTTGTGTGTGGACATAAATGGAATTTGTCCTCCTATATAATAGGAGTTACATCCATGGGCCCTTTGATGGAATGGGACTAAAAAATGCACGACCATGCTTGTTTTAGTCAATATATGATATTGAGCTCACCAATTTCTGGAAGTCTATTCTAGATCAAGAATTAAGGTTGAATTATTAAGAGGGCGACACGGTCCATGCCTCGAGTTCAATCTGGATGTAAGGGACAAAGGAACATGACAACATTGATATATTGGTCACGGTCAGGCTTGTTTGAGTTATGAACATTTATTGCTTTGGTAGCAATGATGCATTGCTAAATGCCACTCATTGCTTGTGAGACTTTTGTTGATACGTTCTAGATCAAGTGGGAGATTATTGGAGTTTCTAAGGTAATAAGGAAGTAGTCAAGTAGTTAGTCTCACTCGATGGATGCGTCGATAAGTACTCGACGCAACATCGACATATGAGTTCAGTCAGAGCTAAGAAGGATTTTGTAGGTGCTTCTATAAGAACTCAGAGGTGCGTCGATTAGAAGTGAAATGAATACGACACTACATTGAATACAGACAAAAATGGAATATTTTCCCCTATCTTTTCAGATGCTTTTCCAGAAGGTATCCAAGGATATAAATCAAATTCTAACGGCTCGTTTTTTGCCATGAATGGAATGAAATACTCAAGAGAGACAACAAAGAAATTCTTGGAAGATATTCAAATCAGATTGACGGGTTGTGAAACAGAAAATGAAATAAATACATATTGTCCAATGGATATTCCTTCTAACGACAGAACAGATGAGGAAACAAATAAACGACACTATTCGACAGAGAATAATTATGCAGAGAAAGGAAGACAAACAGGACTTATCAATCCTATTCATTCTTCTTCTTAGTTCTTACACAGAAAAGAAGAGAACATCTCTATACAGGAAATAGAAATAGAGATACTGCTTCTTCTTCTCTCTTACAGCAGGAAGTCATCAAGTGTACAGAGATTATCAGTATTACAAGCAAAGAACCTCTTACATTCATGTCTATCTCAAGCAAGAGTTAATCTTATACAGATCCTGAAGAACATCAAGTGACAACATCCTGAGTGATAGCTGAAGAAGGATTCAAACAGAAGAATCCCATTCTTTCTTTCTCTTCTTATTTATTCTCATTTCACTTATTGTAACTAGTAAAGAGTCCTAATAATCCCTCTCCAAAGTATTCAGTTGGTTCTAAGAGTCTCCTTATCAAAATACACAGTGGTTCTAAGAGTCTCTTATAAAAAGACCTAGTTAGTGGTTCTTAGAGTCTCCTTATCAAAAGACTCAGTGAGTGGTTCTAAGAGTCTCCTTATCAAAAGACTCAATAGTTATAAATCCCTAATCAAAAGACTCAGGAACTTATAGTGCATTCCTACCAAGGAGGTAGAAGAGTGGAGTACCCACATTTTGGGGATCCACTATAAAACTTGTCTATTCTGTGTCTTGCTTTTATGTGTTGTCCTATTTCTTATTTCTGCAATCTGTATTTATTTTATTCTGGATTGGATTTGCTTATTGCATAGTTGTTAGAAGTTTTATTATGTGTGCATATTTAGGGTAAAGTTTAAATCTCTATTCACCCCCTGTACAGAATACTCATAGGCTACATTGTGCACCTTCAATTGGTATCAGAGCCAGGTTGATCACAAAAAGGCTAACACCTTGATCAAAAGATATCCTCACTCATATTTTAATATTATAAAATTATTTTTAGAAAATAAGTTCTTAGGACTATGCACCATCAAGACCACTAGTGTGTAACCTTAATAAGTTTACATTCGGGAAGGCCAGAATAAAATTATACATGAACTCTATTGATAAAGAAATTTTTAATATTATTGCTACAGGTCCCCCACTCCCATTCAAAAAAGATACAAGTGGAATGGTGACTCAAGAACTAGTCCCTAGAGCAGAGTGGATTGATGTTGAGAAAAAGCTGAAGGCTTATGATGCCAAGGTAATGAACATCTTGGTATCCACCATGTCAGATGATATCTTCCAAAAAATAGCTAACTGCAACTCAGCAAAAGAGATCTGGAGTCTCTGTCCAGACTGGTAGAAGGCAGCTCTGATGAAAGAAAGGACAAAAAGTCCCTTCTCATATCCCAGTATGAGGACTTTCTAAAGAAGACTGAAGAGAATGTAGCTGAGATGTATGATAGGTTCAGCCTTATCATTAATGAGCTAAGAAATCTGGATAAGGAGATTTCTCTGACATAAATTAATGATAAGCTTCTCATGTGCTTTCTAATCTAATGGGACTCAAGGATCTGGGCCATCAGAGATTCCAGATTTTGTAGAGAGATCTCCACTGATGCTTTGCTTGGAAAGCTCAAATCCTATGAACTACTACTGAAGAGAAGGGTTGAGACAGAGGCCAAGGAGATGGTCTCTACTCCCAACCAATGGAATATTACTCTGAAGATTGATGGAGATCCTTACAGTCCTGAAGAGGAGAAGTTTAGTCTCTTAGCCAAAGGTTCAAAAAATGGCTCAAAATAGAAGACTCAAGAAGAAAGGAGTGGAACTCAAGCAAGCAAAGGTTTGATAAGACCCCAAAGCAGGAAGTGATCTGCTTTGCATGTAGGAAACCAAGGCACTTAGCCCCTCAGTGTTCAGAATGTTGGATCGTGAGGCGCCCTTAGAGGGGGGGGGGGTGAATAAGGCTTTTAGAAAACTTTTAACTTTTATAAAGAACTTTTGATATTTTGGTAGAAGTAAGTTAAATCAAATGTAAAGAGATAATGAAATTTGAAATGAGATCAATTTTATTAAACAAGAAAAGACATTATTATCATTTATAAAATTGATTACAAAATCTAATTTCTATGACGCTAGAAATCGAAGGCGAAATCTGAAATATTCTTTTCATTTTCTATACCGACTTGTATCCCCACAAACCGGTTGGCTTTTGCCGATCTCTCCCTAGATACGACCTCAAGCCGCTCTAGCCTTCCTATACCCAGAAAGGCCTCGAGGACCCCCTAGATCTACTCCCTAGACCTAGTCGCCAACACGAGGCGAATTACTCTCTAAGTCCAACGTACCCTGACCTAGTCGCCAACACGAGGTGAATTTCTGAACCGATTACAAAGATAAAATTAAAAGACAAATTCAAAAGACAAATATAAAACTCCCTATGAGGTAATCTGAAGGAGACACGGAAGAATCGCTGAAGATCGTTGACGTCCAAGTGTGCGTTCTTTGCGTTGAGTTAGCATGTTGATCCAAGCCTCCTTCGATTCCTCTTTTTGAATTTGTGTGGGAGATGATGATCTGGAAAAATACGGCCCTCAAGGATTTTCTGAAGTGCTGGAATAGGGATCTTAGCAATCAGCAGTTGGAGAAGACGAAATCCACCTTTTTATAAGACTGGAAGCTAACGTCGGCATTAAGAGTTAACGTCGGGCGTTGACTCAGTATAGAAATAACTTTAAAACAGGAAGGAGATTTTGCATCTTTGGAAACTTTCATTTTAGGCAACCTCAACGCTGGCGTTGAATCTAACGCCAGGCGTTGAGTCAAAACATTCCCAAAATGCTCCTTCAATCATGGCTGCTTCCCTCCATTCATTTTGCATCTTGGCGGGAACAAAAATTAACGCCGGCGTTAAGAGTTAACGTCGGGCGTTGAGTCAAATCATTCTTAAATTGCTCCTTCAATCACGGCTGCATTCCTCCTTGCCATAATCATCGATCGTTAACGTCGGCGTTAATTCCTAACGTCTGGTGTTGAGCTTCTTTCTCTTTTTATTCAGTCGGCATGTCATCCCGTCGCTCGACAGCCCATCCCGTCGATCGGCAGACCATCCCGTCGATCGCTAACGCCCAGCGTTAAGACCTAACGCCTGGCGTTAGACATTTTTCAATCCTTCTGCTTGTGGATAGTGCCAGACCAGTATTGCAGCAACCTGGGGTCATATCTGTCCAAAGTTGCATGCTAAAAACACAATGGCTAACAAGATTAAATACAAGTAGAATTTGTTATTCTCAAATCAATGGGATGCGGAAAACCATGTTCCAACACAGAAGAGCAAAGAGACAGGAACCGAAATAATAAGGAGCACAAAAAAGAAGAAGTCCTTTAAGAAAAAGGACAAGAAGAAGGGAAAGGGTTTCATTGGTGAAACCTGGAGTGACACAGAATCTAACTCAAGCTCCTCTTCATCAGAGAGTGATGAAGAAACTGCTGCTGAAGCTGCCTGCCTAAGGGCCCTGGAGGCCTACTCAGGTGATGATGAAGATCAGGTAAGTATCTTTGATGATTTTGAATTTAATTCAGAAGAATTTATGAACTATTTTAAGGAATTTTGTAATGATTATCGTAAAGTTCAAAAAGGAAAGAGGAACAATTAGGGAAGAGTTAGAAGACCTTAAGAAAGATGATTTGTATTCTAGAAATTATGATTTGAGTAATCAAATTTGTAAAAAGGAAATAGTAATCACTAATCTAACCAATGAAAACTCAAAACTAAAAGAAGAGCTCACAAAGGCAAAAGCCTTTGAATACTCACTCAAAGGGAGGAGTCAAAGCTCAAGAATATTACACAAAATCTCCTATGAGATTTAAGCACCTTGGCTTAGGAGCAGATCCATTCACAAACACATAAGTCACTAGCAGACCTGCTTGGAAAAATCTAGTTAAATTTGTTAGACCTAGTAACTTTCAAATAACTGAAATCAAACCAGCAATTAAAGAACTAGATAATAATAGAGTGAATTTCTCACTAGACAACAATCACCCTAATAAAATAACTGTATTTAATAGAGTGAATCCAAATAATGATAAGAGAACTCTAGGCAAAAATAGTTCAGAGAAAATAACAAACAACAATAAAAAAACTAAAGTAATAGTAGAATAATTAGATATTCTGCAGATTTATTCTATTCAGATACACTTTATTCACATTTCCAGCACCAAGATAATAAACCTAGGTTTAATAAACCTATTCTCTGTCATCCAAAAGGATATCATGAAATACCATTCTATTCTTTCATATCATCCTATAATGGTAAAAGCAAAGAGCCCAAGGTAACCTGGGTACCTTCTAATGCTTGAGTTACTTGTGCAGGAAACGTTAAGATTCTTTCCTTAGAGATATTGAAGGGAAAGAAAGAACTCAATTCTCAATAAGGAACTACAAACATTCAAAGGGAGTGATCTTTTCTCTAAAAAACCCATTGATATCTTATAGTTCATAAAAAATAACCTTTTAAATGCCAGTTTCAAGAAACACCATTGCTGGGAAAAAACAACAGAAATTTTTCTCTGAGAATTACAACTGTATATTCAGAGTTGCGTCTAATAGATTTCAACGCACAGTCGAGTTCTACTCGACGCCTGCTTCGAGAGACACCTGGAGTAGAGCATTCAAATTACATTCGACACAGCGTTGAATTCATATTGACACATGCGTCGACTTAATAGTCGATGTACAAAATCGAAGTCATGTCGATTAGAAATCGACGCAGTATCGACATGTCATGCGTGTGCAGTTTCACTTCTAGAAGCTGCTTCGACAAGTTTTGGCATGCTAAATATTAATCCCTGTCGATGTTACTTTGAATACAACCCTAAGTTGTGATGAATCGTCTTCTTTTAAGCAACTTAGGCTTTGAATCTATTATGCTTTCGAATCATCGCTCTTTTCCTCTAGTGATTTCTTGCTCTCGAGCTCTCTCATTTCCTTGCTCTATTGATCTCTTTCTTCTCCCTTGTTTACTTTGTGCAAGTACAACATAAACAATGACCCCTCCTAAAGTTAATTCAGGATTCGATGTTGATGTTGAATCATTCAAAGCTGCCGTTGAGAGTTTTAAAGCAATTCCGGGGCTTTTTCAAACTGTGTGATTGACAAAGATGATTTTAAGAAAGAGCAAAGTATACGATGTAGAATTAATCGAATTAAAAGAAACCAACAGCTTTGAAATGGATGGATCTCTACATGGAAAAATCTCTGAAACCGAAATCCATATAATAGAATAATCGTTGAACATGACATTTGACCTGCCCTTAGGTGAAGATTCAACAGAGCTTTCAGCATACGAAATACAACAAGCCCTTCAAATCATGCATTACAGCAAAGAAAAGGCGATTAACCTAAAGAAGATTGATCTATCTGAAGAATATCGATTCTTAGCTGATATAGTAGAAAAAGTTTTACTCTGCAAAATCTCTGCACATGATGCAATCCCAAAGCAACAATTACAGATAATGGGTGTTCTAGTTCTGAACAAAAGAATCAATTGGGGGAAGTGATTATTAAAGTTAATTGAACACAAGTATGCCCATAATGGAAATGCATGTATGAGGGTCATGAGCCAAGTGCTACTTCACCAATATCCAGCAGTATGCAAATTAAAAGGAGTATCCGTTTCTCCTGGAAAAAGGATCAATATAGGAATCTTCTCGAAATACAACCAAGCAAATTTTGAAGCCTGGTCAAGCTCCAACCTCTCCTCCTCCATCTCCATCACCAACACAAACTTCTCAAGCTCCTGAGAATGTTATACCATTGGGCACAAATGATGCTCCAGCTCAAGATTTCTAGTCTAATTTACATGATACAATAACAGAGCCTGCACCTCAAATTCTCACCCCACAACAACAGCCATCTATTACACCATCTGTTGAACATCCCCCAGAAATTCATTCTTCTCCCCTACCACAACAATCATATGTCATCCCTCTTGAAGAAGACCTCACAGTCATCCCTTTTGATCCCTTGGAACAAACTTATCTCTCATCACCTCCTCCAGTTATCATATTCACATCCCCAATTGCCACATCTTTTGCCTCTATCTCACCTCCAATTGATGTTGATCAAATAATCTCTAAAGTAGTGGAGCTGGACACTAGGACATTTGCTGATTTGCTGGTGAATCAAGCCAGAATATTCAACAGAAAATAAGCTCAGATGGAGGCTGGGCTTCATGAATCAAAAGAGACACTCCTGGCACTCAAATCTTTTGTGCCCTCCTCAATGGTAACCAAATATTTCTAAACCTCCCTTGTCAGTAAGGTTCAAAAGGGGGAGAGAATGCATGAGGAGGAGCTGCCTGTTCAAGAAAATGTGGGTGGCTAGGAGAAGGAAAAAGAGACTGCTGAAGTTCCAGATGCTGAAGTTCCTAATCCCAATAAAATTACAATATTTCAAATAGGAATAATCCAGGGGGAGTTTCCTGCAGTAACTCAGGGGGAGATGCCTGCATCAAACCAGGGAGGCCTTGGGGAGATGTTGGCATCAACCCAGGGGGGAGCCTGAAGAAGCTAATCTGCTCTTGGATGAAGTCACAAAGATTGCTAAAGTGGTTGTCCAGTCAGCTGATATGGATGCACAAACTCAGGGGGAGCCTCCAAAGAAGATGACATTCATCAAGAAATCAACAGGACTGCTGAAGAGGAGGATGAGCCTCTGGTCTTCGCTTCAAGGAAAGTAACAAAAAATTTTTTCACAAGGAAGAGGAAAACTCCTCCAAAGGAATAGAACAATAAAGGTGAACTTTTTCTAGAATAACTTCTAAGTAAACATATTTGAAGTTATATAACTATGGAAGACATTCTGATTAAATTGGTATATCATAATGTTCAATGCTGTTGTGCAATAATGTTATTTTGTGATGTCATTTTGTGTCTTGTTATATTTGTTTGTACTATGCTTATCTTACAGCATGTTTGAAATCACTTAAATTATTTGTAAAATTTGTTAAGATAAATAAGGGAGATTGTTGGGAAAAACACCCTTGTGATTTAACTTACAAATTATCTTAAAGTGATTTTCATAATCTAAGATGTTTACCCATGTTGTATAGAAAGGGTAAATTGGTCATTAGATGCCCTAGGATATCACACTTACACTAGAGTGCCAAGACCAGTTCAAATTAAGCACAAAAATTCAGTTGAGTTAAATTGCGTCGAATAGAAGTCGACGCAACTTCGACTAGAAGTCGAAGCAACTTTGAATACCTGTAGAAGTAACTCAGATTGAAGTCCAAGTCGACGCAATGTCGAGATTTACACGACGCAGAAGAGAGAGTCAGTCCAAGCAATATTAGAAGTCGACGAAACTTCGAATTGAAGTCGACGCAACTTCGACTTGAAGTCGACACAGATGATGAATTTCAAAGTCCAAGTCTTCAAATCGATGGATACATCGATAAGTACTCGACGCAATGTCGACATCTGAGTTCAGTAAGAGTTAAGAAGAATTTTGAAGTTGCATCTATAAGAACTCAGAGGTGCGTCGATTAGAAGTGGGATGTATTCGATGCTATGTCGAATACATACAGAAATGGGATATTTTCCCCTGTCTTTTCAGATGCTTTTCCAGAAGGTATCCAAGGATATAAATCAAATTTTAACGACTCATTTATTTCCAAGAATGGAATAAAATACTCAAGAGAGACAACAAAGACATTCTTGGAAGATATTCAAATCAGATTGACGGGTTGTGAAACAGAAATAGAAAGAAATACATATTGTCCAATGGATATTCCTTCTGAGCACAAAATAGAAAAGAAAACAAATAAATGGCACAATTCGACAGAGAATAGTTATACAGAGGGAGGAAGACAAACATGGCTTAACAATCTTATTCATTATTCTTCTTCTTCCTCAAGTTCTTACACAGAAAAGAAGAGAACATCTCTGTACAGGAAATAGAAACAGAGCTACTGCTTCTTCTTCTCTCTTACAGTAGTAAGTCACTAAGTGTACAGATATGATTAGGATCACAAGCAAAATAACTCTTGCATTCATCTCTATCTCAAGCAAGAGTTAATCTTATACAGATCCTGAAGAACATCAAGAGACAGCATCCTGAGTGATAGTTGAAGAAGGATTCAAACAAAAGAATATCATTATTTCTTTCTCTTCTTCTTTATTCTCATTTCACTTATTGTAACTGAGTAAAAAGTCCTAAGAATCCCTCTCCAAAGGATTCAGTTGGTTCTAAGAGTGTCCATATCAAAAGACTCAGTGGTTCTAAGAGTCTCCTTTTCAAAAGACTCAGTTAACGGCTTTAAGATTCTCCGTACCAAAAGACTCAGTGAGTGGTTCTAAGAGTCTCCTTATCAAAAGACTTAGTGGTTCAAAGAGTCTCCATATCAAAAGACTCGGGCACTTATAGTGCATTCCTACAAAGGAGGTAGATGATTGGAGCTCACATTTTGGGGAACCACTATAAAACTTGTCTCTTCTATGTCTTGCTTTTCTGTGCTGTCCCATTTATTATTTCTGCAATCTGTGTTTATTTTATTCTGGATTGGATTTGCTGATTGCATAGTTGTTAGTAGTTTTATTATGTGTACATATTTAGGGTAAAAGTTTAAATCTCTATTCACCCCCCCCCCCCCTCTAGAGAATACTCAGAGGCTGCACTGTGCACTTTTAGTACCCGCATCAGGCACTTGGATCACGATGACTAGAGCACGAGCAAAGCTGAACCGAACTCATTTCCATGCAGATTCGGAGAGAGGTCTACACTTCTTGTATGTCGTACGATCATGGGAGAGGTCGTGGAAGGTGTTCACCTAGACAAGTCAATTGCACTTTTCCCACCTAAGGTTGTATAACTTAGGGTGGCGTTGGTGCTCATGAAGGAGTACCTTGATAGCATGCCTTGTGTGCATGAAATGTGTGGTCGTGAGTTGAGTACCCACATTGGTGTTGCGATGAATTGATGTTATGTTAGCCTCATATAGTTGCGTAGGCAGTTGTGGGGATCCACTGAATGAACCCAGCTAACATCATGTGCATATCTAGGTTCCCCTTTCTTTGATTCTCAACCTAGAAAATAGTTTGTGCTTGAAACCTCACCTTGTTTAGAGTAGATGCACTTTCTTTATATTATTACATGTTATTGGTACGACTTGCTTGCAGGTTAGCAGTGCCCTACCCCTGTGCCGGCTAGAATATTCAGGGGGTGGGATCGATATGCAGTTTATGGTCAGCTCAAAGCTAGCCCTCATTTACCTCGTATTTGTGGATGGTGAAAGTATTGGTGAACCGAGTGGGAAATAGCGGGCTGAAGCCCATTGCTGCATTGGCCCTTGAAGGTCGGCCTATTTTACTATTTTTCATGTATTGTTGACTTGCGTGCCAAAGTTTGCTTTCGAGTTACTTACATTTGTTGAATGTAAGGTCTTAAGGCCATAACTTTATTGTGGCATTCCTGAGATGGTGGACATTCTGAAATTAATGTTTAAGGAAAGCTTTCTCTTACGCTTTGTTTATACTCTCATGTAGTTCTTTTTTGTTTATCATCTTTTTAACGTCTAGCTAGTGTGTTCAATATGGCGTGGGGTCCCGACCAGACCTATTGTTATATTGTTTGTACTGGCATGGTGTGACACCCCACCATACATTGTACCTCTTTGGCATTTGTATGCATCTCCAAATCAAATATTGCCTTCATCTTATCGGGGTTGGGCTCAACCCTTACCGGGATGAGGAGGTGGCCCAGAAACATTACACTGCCTACCCCGAAGACATACTTCAAGGGGTTGAGCCTCATCTTAAACTTCCTTAGGGAGGGCAAAAGTCTCAACTAAGTCCTATAGGTGAGACCTGATATCCATGCTCTATACCATCAGGTCATCTACGTAGACCTCCAAATTCCTCCCTTTCTGCTCCCTAAAGACTCAATCCATCATCCATCGATAAGATGCCCCTGCGTTTCTCAACCCAAAGGGCAACATCTTACAACAATATCACATATCTTCCATGATGAAGGAAACATCCTTGACATCCGGCGGGTGCATTCGGATCTGATGGTAACCTAAACAAGTATCTACAAACTCATCACAGGGAAACCGACAGCTGAATCTACCAGCGCGTCGATTCGAGGTAGAAGATAACAATCCTCGGGGCACGCTTTATTCAATAAAGAGACGTCTACACACATTCTCCACCTCCCATCACTCATCTTTACCATTACAATAGTGGAGACCCAACCTAGAAACTGAATCTCAGACACAAAGTCTGCCTCCAACAGCTTTACTACTTCCTCATGGATGGGCTCGGCCAGAGCGGTTGCTGTTGATACCGTCAACCAGTCTCTTGAGTTCGGAACCATAGGGGGTGTAGCCTGCACCTACATCTCCCTCACTTGCACTCTTGATTATGGATGAAGAGCTATGAACAGACCCAAAGCTGTAGCGAGGAGGTCCCGCCATACACCCGGAAGATCTTAGAGAGCTTCCCCTCCCAAACCAATGCTCAGTCGGGACTTGGAGGGCACTAACTTCCAACCAAAAACTTCATAGGAGGAGAGTGTTGAAACCAAAGATGTACCCCCGCGGTTTGTGACTAGAAAGACGGAGGTTGCGGATTGGTGGTTACTTATAGTGAAGAGAATGAGACCGCTAGCAGCGGTCGAGGCCGGACTTCGCCCGTCACGGCAAATGCCACTCCTGTGACGTGCTTTCCTTTGATTAAAGTAAGAGGGTTACAGCGGGTTACAAGTGCAAGCCGGCCGGTCAAGCAGGTCGCAAGACAGGGAACTCGAGTCCGCAGCTCAAACAAGCGAGCTCCTAGATTCGAGTGTCCGTGCCTTGGGAACGTTGCCGCCCCCTATTTATAGGCTTGGGGACCTTCCCGAACGGGCAGGGATAAAATAACCGCCTGCCCGGGTACAGGAGAAACGGGCAGGCGGTGACGGGATTCAGAAGGGAAAAAGAAGAGAAGCCGCGCGGTTTAGCAGCTTGGGCTCCCGGTCTTCTTTTGGCTTGGTCTAGAGGTGTAGTGACCAGAGGCCGCGATTTGCCTTTGGGACTTGTCCTTGGCTGATCTTCGTTCTTTGGAGACGACTTGAGGGCTCAGACCGCCCGGTCTGCGTTGGTTGGTGCTGGATGTCCTTTACTGAGACTGGTCCGGGCGATCTCGAGCTTTAGACCGCCCAGTCTGGGAGTAGTACCACTCGGAAGCGGTCTCTTGGGTAAACAGAGAGAGCCCAAAAGATCGGATCTCCTCCAAGGTGCCCTTAAGAGACTATTTATAGATTCTCTAGTCTGGTCTGCAAATGGCATAAATCCGCCTTTTGGTTTTAATAATCGCACCCCAAATTGGTCTGCTAACAGCCAAACTCCGCTGTTCTGAAAGACTATTGGCAGCCCACAAAGGGTATCTAGGTAATTTCCTCACTAAACCTTCCGGGCGAGTGGTCTGTGAAAGCACCACTCGCCAGGCTTCTAGCACGCTAGCTTCCAGCAGGCGAGTGGTCTGTGGGGGAAACACTCGCCTGATACCTGGCTCGCTTGGCGAGTGGGTTTCCACCCGCACTCGCATGGCCTTCAGCGTATTCACACTCCTAAGCAAGCGAGTGCCTTGTGGGCGAAGCTCACACTCGCCCTGAGGCTCCCCTCCCTCTCCTGACCTGGGCGAGTGCCCTTCTTGACCTAACTTGCATGCCTTTTGGACCTTTGGGACCTAGGGACCCACTCGGTGAATACGAGGTTGTACAGTTGTCACGACTCTCTTCTTATGGCGGATAGGGCGTATGCTTGGATCGAGGTTGAGGAGGTGTCATGCCACATCTGCATCGATGATGAATCAACAGCTCTTTGATGTGCCCCCAAAGTAATGAGGAGCTCGGCTCCTCCCTCCACTTCTTTCCTCTCCCCGGAAAATATGAAGAGATGGCCATCTGAGGCAAGCAACCTCTTTGCCTCCACCTTCATCTCATCGAAGGCCTTCTTTAAAATCATGCTAACATAACTCTCGTTGTCCACCAGGATTCTGGAATCCATGAAGTTTTCGATCATCGTTTGGATCACCAGAGCATCGCAGAATGAATCTTCGTGCTCTGGTATATCCTTCACTGAGTAGGTGATCTTCTACTCTAGGGGTGGGGTTCTGGAGGTCGAAGCGACACTCAAACGGTTGATGGCATGAAGGCTCCCCTTTCGGGTGGCCTCGATACCTACCCCCCCCCCCCCCCCATGGATCACTCTAATCCCACCTTGGGTGCCCATGTCGACCCGGTCTTCACCCCGGACTTCCCCCTCTATTTATCCCGCGTCTCCCACTCTCTGGACCTACTTTAATGGTTGCTGCCCTCTCAGGGCTTTCACTACTCCCTGTTAAAATTTTTGATTTGAATCGTTTAGGAGTAAGTAGGAGTTGCATCAACTGAGTTATATCCAAACAACCACAATGCCACACAGCAACACAATAGTCTTTATTGAATCACAAAAGTTCATTACATTTCGAGACATACATGGCGAGACATGATTCATAAGAATCACGAAGGAGAGATGAACATAAAACACACCAAAACAAATCTGGCGACCTGACAAGCAGAGACCGCACAGACCACTGCACTCCAGAGACCGCCCAGCTTGTCCTGAGACCACACGAACAGAAAACAGACATGATTCCTGCACTGTAAGACCGCCACCTCAGACCGCACGAACTGGAGCTTATTGAATTGAACAGAGAACAGAAGCTGTCGCCAGACCGCAACTCAGATCGCCTAACCACAGAAGGTCGCCTGATCGCTGAGTTCGCTGCAAACAACACAAGAACAACATAAACCAGTTCGCAGACAAGCTGCTGTCGAACTGTTTATTCAAGCCACTGGGAAATCACCAAGGAAGGTGACCGCAACCTGTTGACCACAAACCTGTGAACACAACAAACAGTCAACTCGCTTCCAAGACCGCCCGACCTCAATGTTGAGACCGCACAAAACAACCCAGGCTCTAATTCTTACAGTTCTCGTTATGAATGACGAGCCCTGCACCCCTATTTATAGGCGAGAGGATGGATGTCGTCACCGCCACAAGAGAGGTACAATCACCACCTGTCAGATCACGAATGGTCTCACAAAGCAGACCGCGCGATCAGACCACTTGGACAACAACCTGTCCAAGACCGCAAATCAGCAGCAGACCGCGCATAAGCCGCGCGGACACAGATCACTCCTTCCTTAGACCGCTTAGATCAAACCAATAACATCTGGCTGACTTAGAACAAGTCGGCAGACCGACCTGCATAGGCCGCCCGGTCACAGCGGTTACACAAGAACAAACCGCCCGGTCTTCTACAAAGAAGATAGAACAACCAAGCAGAGCAGACCGAGAGGACACCGGAACACTACTAGAACAAACCGGCCAACACAGCAGACCGCCAGAGCCAGACCAGCAGAGCACCAGAGCAGAGACCGCGCGGTCTCTGCGGTCACCAAAAAATAGATCGCCGGTCACCTTCCACTCCACTTCAATAATTTCAACACTCACCCTTGAAGTGGGAAGTGGAAACTAGCCCAAGTAAACTCCGCAGCCGAGTAAACGGTCCCTTCGCCAGCGGCTTTATGAAGATGTCAGCAACATTATCCACACTCCGAACATGCTCGACCATAAGAGATCCTCCCAACACCTTCTCATGAATGAAATGGTGCTCAATCTTAATGTGCTTGGTCCTCGTGTGACAGACTGGATTATTAGCCAGCTTGAGAGCACTATCGTTGTCCCCGCGTAGCAAAGTGGGACCTCAAACCTCCTCATAAATGTCCTCTACCAATCTCCTGAGCCAAACGACTTCCTGAGCTGCCAAGGCCGAAGCCTTGTATTTCGCTTCTGTGGTAGATACAGACATCGAGTCCTGCTTTTTGCTGCACCAAGAAATAGCTGTGGGGCCTGCAATAAAGACATAACCAGACGTTGATCTCTGATCATCCACGTCTCCACCGTAATCAACATCCATGTATCCAAGAAACTCCAAGCTTGACCCTCTCCTATATAGGAGACCCAGATCAGAGGTCGACTTCACATACTTCAAAATTCCTTTTGCCGCCAGAAGATGATGCTTCCGTGGTTCCTCCATGTACCGACTCACCTTGCCAACGACATAAGCAATATTAGGCCTTGTGATAGTCAAGTAGATCAAGCTCCCAACCAGATCTTGGAACAACAACGGTAAAGATAGAACTCTCCCCTCATCCTTCCAAAGTTTATGATGTTGTTCCAGAGGTATAGAGCTGCTCTTCCATTCCTCCATGCCGAATCATTGAACGATTCGCTCCGCATATCCAGCCTGAGAAATGAGCACTCCACTCTCCCGCCTCTGCACCTCGAGTCCAAGGAAATGGTGAAGCTCACCCATATCCTTCATCTCAAATCTGATAGCAAGCTCGGCACCAAGCCTTGCTACTGCCTCCTTCGAGTTCCGGTGACAATCATGTCATCCACATACAGCAGAACAATCACCTGAAGCACCCCCTCCTTCTTGACGAACAAACTGGAGTCAGAGTCTGAAGCAAAGAATACGCAGAATAGAAGATACTCCGCGATCATCCCATACCACGCCCGAGGCGCTTGCTTCAACCCAGACAAGGCTTTCTTCAGCTTGTAGACATAGTCCAGACAATCCTCCGAGATGAAGCCTGGCGGTTGGATCAGAAAGATATCCTTGTCAATCTCGTTGTATAAGAAAGCATTCTTAACGTCGAGCTGCCAAATCTCCCAATCACAAGATGCCGCCAAAGCAACAACAAATCGAACCGAAGTCATCTTTGCCACTGGACTAAACATCTCATCATAATCCTCTCCGTACTGCTGTGAGAACCCGCGAGCAACAAGGCGAGCCTTGAATCGCTCAATCGTACCGTCAGCCTTCTTCTTGAGCTTATAGACCCACTTGCATGTCACAGGGGTAATGCCCTTGGGCCTGGGCACTAGAGACCAAGTCTCATTCTTCTTGAGAGCATCCATCTCTGTTGGGAAAATGATTTCTCTTAACCCCTGAAAATGAGTTGAATATGAATTCTAAGAAAGAAAAATCAAGGTTAAGTAAATATGCGTCGAATAGTATTCGACGCAACGTCGAAGTGGTGTCGACGTTCCTTTCAGAATGAGTCGAAGTAACTTTAAGAAGAATTCGACGTATCCTATGTCGACGTAGCTCTGACTTCTAGTCGACGCATCTTGAGAAGTCGATGCACCTTAGTCGACGCACCTTCTTTATTCTCCTCTCGACGTCCAGCCAGGACGAATTCGACGCTTACGTCGAATAGTAATCGACGCACGTCGATTTCTATGTTTAATTCAAAAATCGCCAGATCTCTTTCCTTCTTTTATAGATCTGATTTATATGGAATCAATTTATTTTTTATAACCATTCTGAATCATTCTTTTCCTTTAATAGATTCTTGGCTAATTTGATTAACTCCATTATGGACATTATTTGAAATCAGAATGAATTCTTTCCTTCTATTGATATAATTATTATGGAAATATTTCTATCTTTCTATTTCTCTGTCTGCTAATCAATTATCCTCCTATAGTATTATTTGAATGGACAGAGCTATAAAATAATAAGGAGATCGGCAGAGAACATAGACAAGTGATCCACCATTTTTACATTTGAAAAAGAGGAAGAGCTCCCAAGTGAAAAAGAGAGAGAATTGAAAAATAGTCCTGCAGCAACCATCAAGCTTCCATCTTCTCCTGCTTCTGAAGCCATTCTGCTGCAAACTCTGATAGCTCTCACAAAAGAGAGAAAAGGTCTACAATCTCCTTCTCACTATAGAAGAGAGATTTCATTCACTACTTCTTGTGCTTCCAATCTTCTTGCTAGGAAGAAGATTCTTTCTTGTCTTAAATACTTCTTCTTCTTTTTCTTATTTCACTTTCACATATTGTAAAAGAGTTTTTAGAATCTCTCTTCAAAAAATTCAGTTGTGCTGGTTCTAAGAGTCTCCTTTTCAAAAGACTCAGTTGGTTCTAAGAGTCTCCTTATCAAAAGACTCAGGGTGGTTCTAAGAGTCTCCTTATCAAAAGACTCAGTGCAAGATAGTGAATTCCAACCAAGGGGGTAGAAGAGAGGACTACCCAAAGTTTGGGGAACCACTATATTTCTTTGTGTTGTGCTGTGATTTTTCTTCTTGCATTTATTTTCTTTACTTATTTAATTCTTGTTGGTGTGTGGGAAGCACTAATCTGTGATCACTACACACATATATATATATATATAATTAATAACTTTGCACAAAAATATTTTAAATCTCTCTTCACCCCCCCCCCCTCTAGAGAATTCTAGTGAGGATAACTGTGCACTTTCAATTGGTATCAGAGGGAGGTTGATCTAAAAATGTTAACTCCTTGATCAAAAAGATCCTACCTCTTATTTTTATATATATATATCTAAAATTTATTTTTCACATGGCACAAATCAAAGATTATGCTTCCACCAGACCACCAATGTGCAATATTGAAAATTTTGCAGTTTGGAAAACAAGAATTAGGATTTATATGAATTCTATTGATGAAGAATTATTTAATGTTATCTTGACAGGTCCTCCCAAGCCTTATAGAAAAGACTCAAGTGGTGAAGTGACTCAAACACTTGTCCCAAAGGCTGAGTGGACAGTTGAAGAGAAGAAGGCCGGAACATGTGATGCAAAAGCTGTACATATTCTGGTCTCAACCCTCTCTGATGAAATCTTTCAAAGGGTTGTTGATTGTGAATCAGCCAAAGAAATTTGGGAGGCTCTCATAAAGATAGTAGAAGGAAGTGCTGATGAAAGGAAAGATAGGAAGGCTCTATTGATCTCTCAATATGAGAACTTCCAAAAGAAGAATGAAGAAAGCATCTCTGAGATGTATGATAGATTCAGTCTGATCATCAATCAACTAAGGGACTTGGATAGAGAAATCTCTCTCACAGAGATCAATGACAAATTGTTGATGAGTCTCCCAAATTCATAGGACTCAAGGATATGGGTAATAAGAGACACAAGAGGACAAAGGGAAATTTCAACAGATGCTCTCTTAGGAAAACTCAGATCCTATGAGCAACTGTTGAAAACCAGAGAAGAGAAAACACCCCAACTTCTTCAAAAGACAGGAACATTGCATTAAAAGCAACAGAAGAAGGAAGCTCTGTCACTGAAGAAGAACTATTCAGTTTCCTGGCCAGAAAATTCAAGAAATGGGTCAGGACAGATGGATCAAGAAGGAGAGAGTCAAAACCAAGGTATGACAAAACTCCTACTAAAAAAATTATTTGTTATTCTTGCAGGAAACCTGGACATATTGCCCCAGAATATCCAGAAAATGCTGAGACAAAGAAAGATCTGAAAAAGAAAGATCTCAAGAAAAAAGGGAAGAAGAAAGAAAGAGGCTTTATTGCAGAAGCCTGGAGTGAAACAGACTCTGAGGACAGCTCCTCTTCTAAGAGTGACAATGAAGAGCCTAAGCAAGAAGACCTATGCTTAATGGCACTTGAAAGCTCAAAGAAAGATGATGATGCAAAATCATGGAGTGAGACAGGATCAGAAGAAAGCATATCTTCTGAAGATGAAAGAGAAAATAGCCTTATTCTCATAGAGGAATCTGAGGATAAGGATGAGGTAAGCATTTTTGATGAAATAGATTTTCAAAGTGATAATTTCAACTAAAAGCTAAACAAGAAATTAAGGATCTAAAAGAACAAATTAATATGGCTAAAAACCAGAGAAATAGAGAAGTTAAATGCTCTAAAAATTATGAATTAAGGGCTAACTTCATAGAAAAGGAAGTAGAAAGGGCTAGAATAGAAAACCAGCTCCTTAAGGATAAGGTGTCCCAGGCAAAAGCTTTTGAAGAATCAATAAAAATGAGAAGTCAAACTCTCAAGGAAATCATTGAACAACAAACAATGAGACATAAAAATCTTGGTCTAGGGGCTGATCCCTCAACCAGCCAAATTCCATCCAACAAACCTGCTTGGATGATCCCTGTAAAATTCACCAAACCCATCAAATCAAACCAAGAAAAAGACTCACTAAATAAGAAAGAAGACTCCTTCAAGGAAATAAAACAATTTGATGAAACATCATATTATTCAGCTGATGACTCTCAAACTTCATCTGAAGAAGCAACTAAGCCAATAGAAATAATACATAAAAGAGCAAAATTAGAAAAAGGGAAAAAGAAAATTTATGGAGATACAGTTGCGTCGACTTCATATCGACAAATGAATGATAGTGCATCGAATTCTACTCGACGCAATCTCTCAGATGCCTCGACCTCAACTCGACGCTTGAATAAAAGTACGTCGACATCAAATCGACACAACTTTGTTCATGCATCGATACCAGATCAACGTTATCTGGATAAAGCGCTGAATGTAAATCAACGCAACTATCAACATACGTCGAATAGATATCGACGCATAAAAACTCAGAGCAACTTAAATGCCTATCCTCCAAAAACCTTCCATCTTAACCCTTATTCAGGACCCATTCATCCTAATCATGATTTCTATCCTAATCAACACCTCTATCCTAACCAAACTTTCTATCCTAACCAAAATTCCCATCTAAATCAAACCTTCTATCCTAATCAACACTTCTATCCCTCTCTAAACTCAAATTCTCACAATACTAAGATAATCAAGTGCTACATATGTAACAAAACTGGCCACCTTGCCAAACAATGTTGGCACAATCAATCAAACTACCCGTGAAAATTAGTCCAAGACTAACTTAGAAACCTTTAGGATTAGGAAGTGATAAAAAGAAATAAACACCTAGAATTTTTCAGGAAAATTAAAAGTCACGTCGACTTCTAATCGACGCACCGTCGATGACTCAACTTAATAAGTAAAATTGACGCATCCGTCGACTACAATCGACGCATACGTCGATACGAAACCCTAACATCTTAACGCGGGCTGTATCGACGCTTACGTCGAATTCCACTCGACGTAACGTCGATTTCATGAAAACGAGCGGCAATACTAAAATATTTTCGGTCACATCCACTGAAGTACCGAATAAGCCTCGAATAGTGTCGTATTTCGACGTTTCACCTGACTTAAAAAGACTCTTCAGTTAGAAACCTTCACTACTCTGCATCCTTCATCCATCTTGCTCCTCAGTCCAGCCGATTTCTTCCTCTCTCTCTCACTGACCTAAAATGGCTCCCAAGACCAACTCTGGTTTCGACATTGACCTTGCATCTTTCCAAGACGCCGCAGAAAACTACAAGAGCATCATTGCTTTGTGTTGGGTATTGTAGCCACAATTACCTTGATTTGAAGAAGTGTTCCTTTGAACTAAGTTGAATTGAGTTGTATTTGATGTTGTTCTCTAGTTATGTGTTTGCAGGTTCTAAATTGCTAAGTGCACACCAAAGTCAGGTTGCAATGGATCACCAAACACAGTTCTAGACAATGTAATCCCTCATTGTATAGAACAAAGTGTTGGTCCATGTGTAATCTCTCTTTTGGAGTACACTTCATATACTCATAACTGAAGGTTTTCAAGGTTGAGGAGTGAAGTAGGCTTTCAGAAGAAAAGGAAATTTCTGCCAAGTCCATTCGTCGAGATGACTCGGGTCATTCCGACGAATCCCGACGAATGCTGACAGAGGTCTTTTTGGCTGAGTTGTGAAGAAATTTCTGAAGCCAAGTCCATTCGTCGAGATGACTCGGGTCATTCCGACGAATCCCGACGAATGCTGACAGAGGTCTTTTTGGCTGAGTTGTGAAGAATTTTCTGAAGCCAAGTCCATTCGTCGAGATGACTCGGGTCATTCCGACGAATCCCGACGAATGCTGACAGAGATCAATTTTGTCTAGGTTCTCAAGAAAACTCTGCAGCTAAGTCAATTCGTCGGATGCTCTCGTGTTCTCCCGACGAATCCCGACGAATGACGGGCAGACGGATTTCATTTCCTCGTTTCGTTTTTGAAATTTAGGGTTAGCCGACATGTACTGTACACGTGGCAATCCCTCCTTGTTTGTCGCCCTTCTCGTTGCTCTCGTTTATAGCCGTTGGAATGGATAGGCTATATATAGCTAAGGGTTAATTCCGTTTAAGAATGAATCGTGAATCCAAGAGGAAAGACGTTGCTCTCTTCGTCCATCGGCCGACCTTTATCGCAAATCAACTGCTCCTTGCCGACAAAGCTTTTCACGATCCCTCTTGAAGAAAGGAGAATACTAGATCTCTGATTTTAGATCTGTCAAGTTCCTTTCAGATCTAGTTTTCTCCTAAGTGCTAAGTTCAAGGTTTTTCAAAGAAGCTTGCTTCCGAGTTGTAGGAGTTATACTCCGAGTTGTAGGAGCGTTGTCTCCGAGTTTGTAGGAAGTTTTCCTTCCGAGTTTGTAGGAGAGTTTGTTCTCCGAGCTTGTAGGAGTTGTATACTCCGAGTAGTAGGATTTGTTTGATCCGAGTTCAGTGAAGTAGCCTAGTCTAGCCGGTCATGCTAGATAGGTGAGGTGGAAAGTGGACTACCCAAGATCGGGGAACCACTATAATTCTCTGTGTTGTGCTGTGCTCTTTTGGATTCTGTGTGCTTTTATTTCTAAGTTTTTTATTCCGCGAAAAGACATAGAATCCACCTATTCACCCCCCTCTAGGTGATTTAGGTCGCAACTAGATACTTTCAATTGGTATCAAAGCGAGGTTGTTCGCTATAAGGTTAACACCTTGAACAAGATCTTTAAATCTAGTTGCAAGAGCAAGTTTGTCTGAAATGGAAAAATCCAAGGATTCTCTCAAGATGCTCGTCTGTTCTAAGGAGAACTTCCCTATGTGGAAGGAAAGAATGAAGTTCTACATGGAAGCCACCGACCCAAGAATTTTTCAGATAGTAGAGGAAGGTCCCCATGTTCCTATGAAGCCATCGTCTATAAATTCAGCTATTATGATTCCCAAGAAAATGTTGGAGCTAGACAAAGATGAGATTGCCCTCGTCATCTTGGACAAGAAGGCAAAGAACATTATTGCTGGTGCAGTGGACGATTCAATGCTACAAAATCTTATACACTGCAAGTCTGCCAAGGAAATGTGGGACTCCATAGTTGTTCTTATGGAAGGAACCGAAGAAGTAAGGGATGATCGAAGATCATTGCTGAATCAAGAATATGAAGCATTCAAGCAAGATCCAAGAGACTCCATTTCTGATACTTATGAGAAGTTCTTTAAGATCGTCAATGGTCTTAAGAACTATGATCGGGAATTCACCGTTGGAGAACTAAATGACAAGTTCTTGAGATCCCTAACGAAAGAATGGGATACCAAGGCTATCGCTATCCGGGAATTCGGAAAGTTGGCTACGATGGAGCCACAAATTCTGTTTGGCAAGCTCTTATCACATGAGCTCAAGCTGAGTATTAGAAAAGCTGAAGAAGAGGGATGCTCCACCTCTGGAAGAGAGAAGACCGTGGCACTGAAGGCCAAAGAATCAAGAAGACATAAGGCCTCGTCTTCTGTCAGAAGAAAATCCTCAGATGAAGATGATGAATCAGATGCTTGCCCCTCAAGCTCTGATATGTCTGATGGAGAGTTCTCTTCTCTCTCCAAGCAATTCAAGAGATTGCTCAGAAAAAGAAGCCAGAGGAAAAGTCAATCCTCATCAGATCATAGAAGATCAAGGGGTGATGATGAACATCACAAGAAGGAACACAACAACGACAGGTATAAATCTAAACTAAATAAATATATTTCGACTGATATTATTTGTTTTTGTTGTAATAAGCCAGGACATTTAAGCACGGAATGTCCATACAAGAAGAAATCCTTCAAGAATAAGAGGAAAGAAGAAAAGAGATTCTTGGCAAAGGAGTCCAAGACTCTTAGTTACAGTGACTCAGGGAAGTCAAGCTCAGATGAAGAAGCCTATTTTGGGCTTATGGCACATTCAGATGAGGAAGGAAGTGTCTCCTCATACAAAGGGAAGGTAAACTCGCACACTCCTCTTTCTGCATCTGAAACTGATTCCGTTGAAAATGAAGGCTATTCTTCAGAGGAAGACTTAGATCTAATGGTTCAGTATAAAGCTATGTTGGAGGGATTTGACAAATGCCGCAAGGTAGTCAAATCTCAAGCACATGAGATTGCATCTCTCAAGATGGTGGAATCAGCTTTGAGGGAGGAAATTAAATAATTGACTCCTCTCAAAGATGAAATCCAACCCTTGAAAGATGAAATTAAAAGCTCCGCTGAATTATTAAATCTTAAGGAGAAGTTTATCAATGATTTAGAAGAAAAGTTAGTGGTGGAAAGGAAGATAGTTGAAAGCTTCTCCAAACCAAAAACTATCCTTCCAATCATTGAAAGATTTTCGGCTCCTGCGAAGGTTAGTGGTCTTGGTCATAAGGCCGAAAGTAGTAAGGCTGCTAAGAAAAGAGTTGTTAAAGGTAAGGGCAAGGTTGACCAAAATCAAACCCGTCCCCGATGCTTCGAAACAACTGCTTTCAAGGGACCTTATGAAAAAGTAATCCCCAAGGATTATGGTTCATTTGAACATGGATCAGTTATTAAGAAAGCACCAAAGATTAAATCAATTGTTGCTAAATCTCATGAAGAGAAGAAGGAGTCATGTGTGTGTTGCAACCACGAGACTTCTACTTCTAAGAATATTGCTCCTGCTAAACTCCCCGTTCAAAAGTTAAAACAGGAAAACAAGAGAAGATACAATCGATTTGATTGTTGGTGTTGTGGCAAGATTGGTCACTTCGCCATAGATTGTTGGTTTAACCCCAGAAATGTCAAGACTCCACGGGTTAACAATATAAGAATGACCCCTTGCAATGTTAACACTCCGAGTGGTGTTAATCTAACCAGAAACCTAGGACCCAAATCCTTTTGGGTTCCTAAGGGAAATTAATCTGTGATTGCAGGTATGTCCAAAGGCCAACCAAAACTCTAATCAGGCACTTGGACAAGTGGATGTTCATGGTACATGACCAGAACATAGAAGAAATATAGTAAGGTTGTTGAAAAGCTTAGGAAATCAGTCCAGGCACTGAATTTCTAAGGGGGAGATAAGTCTAAGGGGGAAAAAAGATTGAGGGGGAGCTTTGAGCTCTCATGCTTTTTCTTCCCTATCTGAAGTAGTCAGAAAGGGGGAGAGAAGTTGTATTTGCAAGAGAATTTGAAGTTGGGAGGAATTGGCAAAGTTAGATTTGGCAAAGTTGAAAGAGAAAGTTGAAAGGGAGAGAAAGTTGAAAAAGTTAAGTTTTTAACTCTCCTTATCTATTTGATATATATTTATTTAAGTGCAATTCAACTCAGTACATAGGTTCTGACTTCTTCAAATAGGAGGAGATTGTTGGGTATTGTAGCCACAATTACCTTGATTTGAAGAAGTGTTCCTTTGAACTAAGTTGAATTGAGTTGTATTTGATGTTGTTCTCTAGTTATGTGTTTGCAGGTTCTAAATTGCTAAGTGCACACCAAAGTCAGGTTGCAATGGATCACCAAACACAGTTCTAGACAATGTAATCCCTCATTGTATAGAACAAAGTGTTGGTCCATGTGTAATCTCTCTTTTGGAGTACACTTCATATACTCATAACTGAAGGTTTTCAAGGTTGAGGAGTGAAGTAGGCTTTCAGAAGAAAAGGAAATTTCTGCCAAGTCCATTCGTCGAGATGACTCGGGTCATTCCGACGAATCCCGACGAATGCTGACAGAGGTCTTTTTGGCTGAGTTGTGAAGAAATTTCTGAAGCCAAGTCCATTCGTCGAGATGACTCGGGTCATTCCGACGAATCCCGACGAATGCTGACAGAGGTCTTTTTGGCTGAGTTGTGAAGAATTTTCTGAAGCCAAGTCCATTCGTCGAGATGACTCGGGTCATTCCGACGAATCCCGACGAATGCTGACAGAGATCAATTTTGTCTAGGTTCTCAAGAAAACTCTGCAGCTAAGTCAATTCGTCGGATGCTCTCGTGTTCTCCCGACGAATCCCGACGAATGACGGGCAGACGGATTTCATTTCCTCGTTTCGTTTTTGAAATTTAGGGTTAGCCGACATGTACTGTACACGTGGCAATCCCTCCTTGTTTGTCGCCCTTCTCGTTGCTCTCGTTTATAGCCGTTGGAATGGATAGGCTATATATAGCTAAGGGTTAATTCCGTTTAAGAATGAATCGTGAATCCAAGAGGAAAGACGTTGCTCTCTTCGTCCATCGGCCGACCTTTATCGCAAATCAACTGCTCCTTGCCGACAAAGCTTTTCACGATCCCTCTTGAAGAAAGGAGAATACTAGATCTCTGATTTTAGATCTGTCAAGTTCCTTTCAGATCTAGTTTTCTCCTAAGTGCTAAGTTCAAGGTTTTTCAAAGAAGCTTGCTTCCGAGTTGTAGGAGTTATACTCCGAGTTGTAGGAGCGTTGTCTCCGAGTTTGTAGGAAGTTTTCCTTCCGAGTTTGTAGGAGAGTTTGTTCTCCGAGCTTGTAGGAGTTGTATACTCCGAGTAGTAGGATTTGTTTGATCCGAGTTCAGTGAAGTAGCCTAGTCTAGCCGGTCATGCTAGATAGGTGAGGTGGAAAGTGGACTACCCAAGATCGGGGAACCACTATAATTCTCTGTGTTGTGCTGTGCTCTTTTGGATTCTGTGTGCTTTTATTTCTAAGTTTTTTATTCCGCGAAAAGACATAGAATCCACCTATTCACCCCCCTCTAGGTGATTTAGGTCGCAACTAGATACTTTCACTTTGTTCACTGAAGCTGGACTAGATAAGCTCATCTCCACAAGATGCAAGATCCTGGAAACAGAGCTCACAGAGCTGATGACTCATGTTCAGATATCTAAACAAGGAGAAATCCAAGGAACAATCCATGAGACACCTGTCTCAATATCTGCAGAGCACATTAGGACAACCTTTGATCTTCCATCAGGTACACCCTAATATTATCTTTGTTCAAAGCAAATAGGGAAAGAAAATCAGCTTCTAAAGATTAACTAAATAAGTCTTCATCACTCCCTTATTAGGTGATGAATCTATAGACCTCACACCTGATGAAATCAAGCATCTGCTAACCACCATGAAGTTTTCAAAGGATAAACCAATCCATCTAAAGAATATAGACTTTTCTGAGGAGTACAGACTGCTAGCAGATATAGTAGGAAAAATCCTGCTATGCAAGACCTCAGCCCATGATGCAGTGCCCAAGCAGCAACTGAATATCATGGGGGCCGTGGTGCTGAAGAAGAAGGTGGACTGGGCCACATGCTTGCTCAAGATGATAAGCTCTAAATACTCACACAAAGAAAATGCATATATAAGGATTATGAGTCAAGTACTCTTCCACTCCTTCCCTGACCTATGTAGGTCAAAAGGAATCCCTATTCCTCTAGGGAAAAGGATGTCAATAGCTCTATTCTCCAAATTGACCAGGCAAATCCCTAAGCCTGGTTCCATTCCTGAAAAGGCTCCATCTCCTCCTATCTCTCCTGTTCATCCATCTCCTCCTCCTTCTCCTCAAAGAGACAATCCTTCTCTACCACCATCATCTACTCCACTAGTCTCTACCACTCTCACAACTCCTACTCTACCTACCTCTTCTCAAACACCTGCTCAAACAACAGTTTCTCCATCTCTTCCTCCTCATACCTTCTCATCCTCTCCACCTCCTTTATCACCCATACCTCATGTATCAACTAACTTCTCTCCAGCTTCATCACCACCTCCACCACTCTCTCCTCATCACCAACCACAACATGAACCATCTGCATCCACTAAAGCTCTCCTCACTCAGTGCATTGCATCAGCAGCTCAAACATTCCAAGCAATGTTGGATGAGCACTGCTCCCAGATTCATTCCTCCATCCTACACATGCACACCCAAATAGATAGGGTCAGTGCCTCTGTGCAAACTCTAAAGACCTCTCTCTCTTCCTCTAAAGTAACCAGGTCTTTCTTAACCTCCTTGGCCTAGAAGGTCAAGAAGGGGGAGAAGCTAGATGAAGAGAAGCCCTCCACTCCTAAATCTCTCTCCCACAAGTCACCACCTACCTCAAAAACTGATAGTCTTGCACTACTCAAGACAATTGAAAATGAGATAGTACCTGAGCTACATTCTGAAGAACAAATAATAGAGGTACTCAATATAGCAAGAGAAGCTGCAAATCAAGTGGTACTGTTATAAGGGGAGGTAAGCAGAGCAGAAAATGAAGTTGAAAAGGAAGATGTGGCAGATGGTGAGAAAAATAAAGAAGCTGAAACTCAGGGGGAGCTAGATACTGTGATAGGTGAAATAGGAGCTCAGGGGCCAGGTACTGCTATGACTAAAGCTGGAACTGAAAAAGAAACTGAAGAGGCAGAAGTAGAAGCAACCAAGGAAGCTCCATCCCAGGGGGAGCAAACTAATGTAACTCAGGGGGAGCTGAGTGAACTACCTGGTGCTGAGAAGGAGCAACCTCCCTCTCTTAAAATAGTTGTATTCACTAGAAAAAGGAAGACTCCTCCTACCCCTCCTGAAATGCCTTAAAAACAATGACTGATATATTTATGGTTGAATACTGATTGATCTGAACATGAAGTTTGTTTATAAGATTTCCTTTTCTAATTTCTCTTCTACTTGCTTAAATATATTCTTTACCTATATAATACTTTGCTGTGATTGATCATATGCTGATACAATTTCTCTCTAAATAGGGTTAAGACAAATAGGGGGAGATTGTTGGGAAAATGATTTCTCTTAACCCCTGAAAATGAGTTGAATATGAATTCTAAGAAAGAAAAATCAAGGTTAAGTAAATATGCACTGAATAGTATTCGACGCAACGTCGAAGTGGTGTCGACGTTCCTTTCAGAATGAGTCGAAGTAACTTTAAGAAGAATTCGACGTATCCTATGTCGACGTAGCTCTGACTTCTAGTCGACGCACCTTAGTTGACACACCTTCCTTATTCTCCTCTCGACGTCCAGCCAGGACGAATTCGACGCTTACGTCGAATAGTAATCGACGCACGTCGATTTCTATGTTTAATTCAAAAATCGCCAGATCTCTTTCCTTCTTTTATAGATCTGATTTATATGGAATCAATTTATTCTTTATAGCCGTTATGAATCATTCTTTTCCTCTAATAGATTCTTGGCTAATTTGATTAACTCCATTATGGACATTATTTGAAATCAGAATGAATTCTTTCCTTCTATTGATATAATTATTATGGAAATATTTCTATCTTTCTATTTCTCTGTCTGCTAATCAATTATCCTCCTATAGTATTATTTGAATGGACAGAGCTATAAAATAACAAGGAGATCGACAGTGAACATAAACAAGTGATCCACCATTTTTACATTTGAAAAAGAGGAAGAGCTCCCAAGTGAAAAAGAGAGAGAATTGAGAAATAGTCCTGCAGCAACCATCAAGCTTCCATCTTCTCCTGCTTCTGAAATCATTCTGCTGCAAACTCTGATAGCTCTCACAAAAGAGAGAAAAGGCCTACAATCTCCTTCTCACTATAGAAGAGAGATTTCATTCACTACTTCTTGTGCTTCCAATCTTCTTGCTAGGAAGAAGATTCTTTCTTGTCTTAAATACTTCTTCTTCTTCTTCTTTTTCTTATTTCACTTTCATATATTGTAAAAGAGTTTTTAGAATCTCTCTTCAAAAAATTCAGTTGTATTGGTTCTAAGAGTCTCCTTTTCAAAAGACTCAGTTGGTTCTAAGAGTCTCCTTATCAAAAGACTCAGGGTGGTTCTAAGAGTCTACTTATCAAAAGACTCAGTGCAAGATAGTGAATTCCTACCAAGGGGGTAGAAGAGTGGACTACCCAAAGTTTGGGGAACCACTATATTTCTTTGTGTTGTGCTGTGATTTTTCTTCTTGCATTTATTTTCTTTACTTATTTAATTCTTGTTGGTGTGTGGGAAGCACTAATCTGTGATCACTACACACATATATATATATATATATAATTATTAACTTTGCACAAAAATATTTTAAATCTCTATTCACCCCCCCCCCCCCCCTCTAGAGAATTCTAGTGAGGATAACTGTGCACTTTCAATCTCCTCCTGCATAGCAATGTCCCACTGCTCCACGCCTTTGTCCTTCTCAAAGCTTGACGGTTCCCGCTCATCCAGAGGGCCAGCAAAGAAACATGAGACAAAGCTCACCATGTTTCCTCCTATATATCGATCTGGTGGCTTGATAGTCCTCTTCGACCTCCTAAGAGGCTACACCTGACTAACCACCTCCTCAGTTGCTTCTTCTGTACTTTCTCCTCTTCCAGGCGAACTTGGAGCATCGCTCCCCCTGCTTCCAGAACCTAAAGCCTCCACCTCTGAGCTAGACACAGCTGGAGCTCCTGGCGAAACAGGCAACTCCACTTGAAGATTCGTTGCAACCTTACCTTTCTTATCAACCCTGTTCTCCGGCAGTTCAACTCCTAAACTCCCCTTGTAGGAAGTCACCTCATCGAACACCACATCCCGAGATACCACAGATCTCTGTGTCTCAGGATCCATGCATCTCCATCCCTTCTTCCGCTCATCATATCTAACAAAGACTAACCTCTGGTGAGTTCTCAAGTTTTTGCAGTAAACACGGCATCCACAGAGAGCTCCTTGAACTCCATGAACTTTGCAAAAGCTTCTGACTTCTCTTTTAGAAAATATTCCCAGACATATCTGGTATAGTCGTCGATCAACACCAACATATATTTGTTGCCTCCATGAATTGGGGTGGCAGTCGGTCCCATCAAATCACCGTGAATGCACTCCAACTGTGCTTTGCATCTTGTTTGCGATTTATCAAATGGAAGTCGATGAGACTTACCAAACTGACATCCCGCACAAACATGATCGTCTCAATAGGAGGACAAGCTAGGCAAGCCCTTGACAAGGCCCTTACCTCCATAGCCTTCAATTTGTCCATGCCTACATGCCCCAACCTTTCATGCTAGATAGTCGCGCTATCATTGGTCCTCATCTTATCAACATAGGTACTTGTCGATAAAACGAACAAGTCCTTTACCCGCTTTCCAACATGAATTACATCTCCCTTTATCTCCAGTTGAGTTTTAAGAAACTTCAATTCTGTTGGGCCAAACAGAACGTGATAACCAACATCGACCGCATTGGTCACATAGAAGAGATTCTTCTTCATACCCGGCACGTGATAAACACTTCTCAATGTGAGTGGACCCTTATCACTGCTCAGAGAGACAACTCCTTCTTGTTCTACTGCATGAACCGAATTATCAGTCGTAATGATTGCATCGTTGCCTGAGTAAGGTGCCAATGAAGAGAACATTGATTCATCCCCGGTGAGGTGATGCCCATGCCCTGAATCCACGATCCAATCCTCTTCGAAGTTGATGGCAGCCAAGGCCTAACGGACATTTCCGTCATATTAGCAGCAAAGGCTCCTCCCCATCCAGCTTCATCAGACTTTGGCTTTTCCTTCTCCGCTGCATGTCCCAGCTGAAGATTAACCCGACAATCTTTCTTGAAGTGCCCGGTCTTATTGCACCTGAAGCACCTTGGTCCCTCTCCCTTATTCTTACCATCAGACTTAGGAGCATAGCCCCTATCCGGCTGACCTGATGTAGAGGGTCCATCATGACCCGGCTTCTTCTTCTCCCACTTCTTCTTCTTCCCAGAGAACGACACATCACTATCTCCCCCAGAGATAGAAGTCCCCTACATCTGTCTTGCCAAACTTTCTTGTGAAGCAAGTAAGTTCTCCAGCTCCAACAGAGATGGCTGATTTGCCCAACCCTGAACTGACGTCACAATGGTAAGATACTCCTTCCGCAACCCGCGGTTGATATGCCTCTTTAGTTTTGCCTCCGAGATGGGCTCATCAGGGTCCAATGTAGAAATCTCTGCTGTGAGGTTCTTCATCTTGAGAAAGAAGGTAAAGATGGAATGATCACCTTGAGAGGCTTTCGCCAACTCATTTTCAAGAAACTGTAGCCGAGCTACATTCTTCTTATTGAACAGCCCGTCCAAAGACGTCCAAATCTCAGCAGTAGATTTACATCCAATGATGTGATCGAATAGCTCTGGTGAGATAGCCCTCTTGAGTGTGAACTCTGCCTTTGCATTAGTCCTCCTCCAAAGTCTCACCTCTGCCATATTATCTTCTGCTGGATGAACTTCCTGTGTGTCTTCTACTCCAACTATCTCCCATAGATTCTCGCCAAGTAAGTAACTCTCCATACACGACTTCCACTTTTTAAAGTTAGTCGATGTGAGGAGTTCAATATCAAGACCTCTTGTGTATCCAGCTTCCATGGCAAACTATGTGGTCTTTTCTTCACAAAGACGATGGCAACTCAAGTTGAACACTACTTATCCACTCCAACAACCTGCCTCTGATACCATGTTAAATTTTTTGATTTGAATCGTTTAGGAGTAAGCAGGAGTTGCATCAACTGAGTTATAGCCAAACAACCACAATTCCACACAGCAACACACTAGTCTTTATTGAATCACAAAACTTCATTACATTTCGAGACATACATGGCGAGACATGATTCATAAGAATCACGAAGAAGAGATGAACAAAAAACACACCAAAACAAATCTGGCGACCTGACAAGAAGAGACCGCACAGACCGCTGTACTCTAGAGACCGTCCAGCTTGTCCTGAGACCGCACGAACAGAAAACAGACAAGATACCTGCACTGTAAGACCGCCACCTCAGACCGCACGAACTGGAGCTTATTGAATTGAACAGAGAACAGAAGCTGACTCCAGACCGCAACTCAGATCGCCTAACCACAGAAGGTCGCCTGATCGCTGAGTTCGCTGCGAACAGCACAAGAACAACATAAACCAGTTCACAGACAAGCCGCTGCCAAACTGTTTATTCAAGCCACTGGGAAATCACCAAGGAAGGCGACCGCAACCTGCTGACCGCAAACCTGCGAACACAACAAACAGTCAACTCTCTTCCGAGACCGCCCGACCTCAAAGTTGAGACCGCACAAAGCAACCCATGCTCTAGTTCTTACAGTTCTCGTTATGAATGAGTGCCCTGCACCCCTATTTATAGGCGAGAGGACGGATGTCGTCACTGCCACAAGAGAGGTACAATCACCACTCATCAAATCGCGAGCGGTCTCACAAAGCAGACCGCGCAATCAGACCACTTGGACAACAGCCTGTCCAAGACCGCAAATCAGCAGCAGACCGTGCACAAGCAGCGCGGACATAGGTCACTCCTTCCTTAGACCGCTTAGAGCAAACCAATAACATCTTGCCGACTTAGAACAAGTCGCCAGACCGACCTGCATAGGCCGCCCGGTCACAGCGGTTACACAAGAACAAACTGCCCGGTCTTCTACAAAGAAGATAGAACAACCAAGCAGAGCAGACCGAGAGGAGACCGGAACACTACTAGGACAAACCGGCCAACACAGCAGACCGCCAGAGCCAGACCAGCAAAGCACCAGAGCAGAGACTGCGCGGTCTCTGCGGTCACCTAAAAACAGACCGTCGGTCACCTTCCACTCCACTTCAATAATTTAAACACTCCCCTCATCTCCAAGAGCTCGAGGCAGGTGGTCATTGTGTGACCTGCCTCCTAGTGGAAGTTACAGTAGAGCAATGTCACCCTTCCTCTTCCTCCCCCTCCGAGCTCGTTCCTCCTTTCTCTTCTTCCTCTTCGGCTGACCCTCTGGTATGAGAGGAAAAGAAGGGGGGAGGGGGAGGGAATAAAAAGAAAAGAGGGGGAGGAGAAAGAAAGGGGGAGAGAGGGTGAAAGAGAGGAGGGAAAGGAAGAGAAAAAGGAAGGAAGAGAGGAAGTAAGACAATGACTCTGTACGATAAAAATAATTAATTTTATTTTATGGCTAGGCCTAAAGTATACAAGCCATAAATTTATAATATTAAATCATTTTATTCAATTTTTAATAAATTAAAAAATACAAAATATCTACATCAACACCACGTCAGCTCCAAGCACCACCACATCTCTTAAAGATTAAAAATTTAATAGAAGTTTGTCTTATGACATATTTTAAACTTAGGCATCGTTTGGCACAGTGGTGGCGGTTGTAAACGCATGGGTTAAACCGTCATTTGCTAAGGACCACCTAATAAACTTCATCTATTTGAACATAAAAGTGAATGAAGTTTCTTAGGTGAGCAATAACAATAACAGTTTAAACCCCATGCTCATGACCGCCACCACCGTTCTAAACGAAGACTTAATATGTAAGTTCATGAAGAGTCTTAATATGACGTTTTAGAGCGTTAAGAATGGAGAAATGAGTTTTACCAAACAGTTTGTTTACATTTGCATTTTTTCCTCACCGCCAATGAAGATAAAATGCCGAAACAAATGGAGTGTTTATCTCAGGAACGTCTTTTTTTCGTCCGGGCTCCGGACTGCATGGCTCTGGAGGCGAGTGCAAGCACCAAGCATTTTATCATTCCCTTGTTTAGATCGAAAAACACATGCTTTCTACTACATGAAGGATTTTATAGTGTTGCAGTCTAGTCATTCCCCTAGGCTTTCCACGTTATGTTTGTAATTACTAATGCTTGTAATGCTTCATTATGATTATGCAGTGTTCTTATTAGAATTAATTTAACCTCATATTTTAAATAAAGTGTAATAAGTTATGAAATAATCACCGATTATAATTACCCGTGGTTCTGAAATAGTGTTCAGTTGGGTGTTATTTATCACTTGTCTAACAATAATATTGAGTCAAAATTTGTTCATTTTCAAATTTAAAAATAATGGTATAAGATAATTCTTGGTTGGAGGTGTGATTACTTTTTCCGATCTTGCCTCTATCTTCTTCGTCGGGTTAGCATTAGGCATCTGTCAAGCGCCACAAGAATCGTCAAATGACCACTCTCTTCGAGCGCCAAAAGAATTGTTGCACTACATTCAAAATTTATTATTTAGTCGACTATTGCTTAGTTCACAGAGTCCACAAGAATGTGTATAAAGAACTAATCAAAATTATCAAACAACCACAAAATAATTAAGAATTTTTGATAAATTTGAAAGGTGGTTCCATACATTTTTATTTTATTAAATAAATATGATGATAATTTCAAGAAAAGCTTAAATGCAGTAGACTTTCGATTTTTTTAAAAATTTATTTTTAAAATAGTTTTTTTAATGTATTTTTAATGGTCATTTGAAAATATTATTGCAATTACATTTTGATTGGATAGCCAAGTAAATGAGAATTTATGTTAAGGCGCTGTAGTTTCTCAATATGGATCTGGGTCACCCCATCCATATTGTTTATCATAAAGATAAGAGTTTTGAAAAGATTATGGAGATATTATTTATAACAAATATTATTGGACGTAAAAAAACATTATCATATAAATTAAACTCGCAAGAATAAGGATATTTAGATGAATAAATAAAAAAAAATTTGAAGAGTAAATTTTAATTTTCTGCTAATAATTAAGAATCCTGCTAACAATAATATAAATAATTTTGCTAATTTATAATAATAATAATAGATATTAGATAATCCCAAAAAATGGGGCGCTGGGGAGGTCATCAGTTCGCATTAAAGAGGGGATTTGGGCAGCAGCATTTCCAAAGGTCATCATTGCTTTCAATATAGAAATAAAATAACTGTTATTTAAAGCATATCTGGATTTTTAAAATAATAGTCATCATTGCCTTCAATATGAAATATCCGCAGACAGCAACTCTCTCCGCAATTCCTGGCGATTTTTAAATGTTTTTTAATATTATTCAGTCATATTAAAAATTTCCTCAATTCCGCAATGGAGATCCTTTTGGCTCTCCGCGGAGAGCCAAAATCTCTCCGCGGAGATCCAAGAGGTTCTCCCCGGAGATCCAACGGTCGAGAGAGGAGAAAGACGTCATCGAGAGGGATCTGAACTGAAGACGCCGTCGAGAGATCCAATTCAGCAGACTGAATAAAGTCAAGAGGGAATCGCGGACTGAAATCGTGGAAATAAGAGTGGATCCTGCCGGAGAAGAAGGGATCTCGCCGAAAGTGAGGCTTGGAGCTCGCCGGAAGTTTCGGCCATGAAAGGGGCGGTCAGATCTGGCGAGGAGAAGCTCGGCCATGATGGAGAGATCTCGAGGTGGGAGGAGTTGGGTCGGCCTTGGATCGCCGTTATAAGGAGAGAAGGAGCAGCTCTCTAGAGGGAGGAGAGCTGATGGCGTGCTGTTGGAGGTTGAGGCCGCCGGAGTTTGGAGGGGTTGCCGACGTTTGAGCTTCGTCAGAGGAACTTCTAGCCGTCGTCGGAGCTTGGAGGAGGAGGAGCTCGGGAGCTTGAAGGGGATACAGAGGGGAGGGGGGTTTGACTGGAATCGTAGAAATAAGAGGCTTAATATATTTAAAATAATTTTTAAATGATTTTCAGTCAAATTCAGTGAACCAGAGTGAGGCCCCACCGGGGGGGTCCTTAGAACCCCTGCCTCGTTGGCTCTTCTCTTCTTCTCACCTCCTACTGCAAGAATCCTCCTGGTATCTTCGTCTCTCTCTCCCAACTTGGACAACTTCATCACAAATGTGCGGTTTGCTGTCATTCACTCGATCTCCCGCCCTGCTCGGTTGATTAGCTCCTCAAAGGACAGAGGGGAGTCCCGGGCAAGCTCCATCCTGAATAACCCCTGGTGCAGCCCGAGAGTGAAGGCATGGGAAATCGCTTGAACTAGATGGTACTTTTGCATGGAATATCGCATGAACACCAATGTTGGGCACCACCTGTTTTGTTGAAGGAGTTACACAATTGTGTTGTTCCGTATTTTGAACGCCACTAGTTAACGCGTTCTGTTGGGAGAAATTCTTGGATGAGTAACCTCATGTAAGGTACTCCTAGGTCATTAATCAAAACTGATAAAACTAGATGATTTAGCTTAATATAGGATGACCGATCGAATCATCACATACAATACTTTTGGTACAAATTGTACTGTACTTGGTTATGATATTTCAAGACACATCCCCATAAACTATGATAAAAGTCTCTTGCTTGCGGTGAAGGGGGTAGCCAACGGTTGAGTTGGGATGTTCGGTTCTCCATCTTAACTGTAAAACTACTCTGCCACAACGACTTAGAGGCCCTGAGCGAGTGATTGTGTCTGAAAATATAACCAAGCCGGATAGACCACCAACTTGTTAAGTGCATTTGGAAAGTACACACCGCACGGATGACCGCAATCGCATTCATTGATTCTGAAGGCAGCATATGCTACAAACATAGACTATGCTTCTTCATGCTGATGCAACGTCTCTATCCGGTTATGCTGGCTAACACACCAAGTAATCTGAATGCAACATCTTACTTACATTTGGTGCTGGATATAGCCATAGTACCTACCATCCACCCTCCATGCCCTTCCATCGCAATAAAACAGGCAATCAAGTTATATGAAGGAAGGGAGTGTGATATATTTACATAGAGAGGGGAGGGGAGAGAGAGAGGAGAGGGAGAGTTATATATAAAGAGAGGAGTGGGAGCGGGGGAGAAGGGGAGAGAGAGAGCTAGAGAGATAGAGAATGAAAAGCATCTCCACTTACCACCGGTCGCTTGTGCTTCTCTTCATCTACGAGATTGTATCTACAGCCCGTTGCCAATCCGTACAAGCACCCGCCGTGCCACCGGCAATCGCCTCAGCACCAACCCCAGCTCCGCCGCCCCCTCTCGACATCGCAGCGGTCCTTCAAAAGGCCGGCCAATTCACAACACTTATTCTCCTGCTGAAGTCGACACAACTCGACGAAAGAATCAATGCTCAGCTGAACTACTCGAACGCCGGCCTCACATTATTCGCACCCTCCGATAATGCATTCTCCAGCCTTCTACCAGGCACCCTTAATAAACTCACCACTCAGCAGCACGTCACTCTCCTCCAATTTCACGTCATCCCCACACTCATCACCCTCTCCCAATTCCAAACCGTAAGCAACCCTCTCAGCACCCAGGCCGGTGACAGCGGCGACGGCCACTACCCGCTCAATGTGACGACGGCGGGAACAAAGGTGAACATCTCCACTGGTATTGTCAACACCACGCTGACCGGAACCGTATATTCTGATAGCCAGCTGGCGGTTTACCAAGTCGACAAGGTGCTCCTACCGCTCGGTATATTCAGGCCCACGGTCCCAGCTCCGCCCACAAAGGCCGAGAAGAATGCTTCGGCGCCTTCCGAGGGTCCTTCCTTGAGCACTTTGGATTCTGCAGGCGCTTCTTCCGGTGTTGAATGGGAGCCGTTATTAGGGTTTCCATTCGCCGTTGCAGTGAGTATCTTTGTAATGGAGTTTCTGAATCCTTTAGGATCAATGTTTGATGTTGAAAATTAAACGTTTTGTTGAAGTTACCTCATTGTTAATTGCATCTTTCAGTTTATCAAATGCAGAGTTTTGCTTAAAAAAGAAAAAAATGGAGAGTTTTGCTTGATTTGTGATGTGCACGTATATGATATGTTAACTAAATTGTTTGTCATTTATTAATTATAAGGGGCCGTTTGTTTGATGGGCTCCATTTCTTCTCCTCTAAATCGGTGGATTCTGATGATCGACTGTATGGGAGCAAAAAGCTGTTGGAAATGATGACGTGATCACAATAAATAATAATTAAAGAGGAAGCAAACAACTTTTTATATATCAAGACGAGGTTCCAAATTACAATGGAAATCTCACACATACACACAACCCACACCTGAGTATTGGGTATTACGTACAACTCCACACACAGACACGTGACCGGTCAGACTGCACGGTCTCACACACGATCGCTGCACAAAGCTAACCGCACTACCTTGCGATCTCACACACCTGCTGATCGCCGCACCTGTAAACTTTTAACTCCAGAGATCGCAAGATCATGAGATGGCCGGTCTCACACCTTCCTATCCGCAAACAGAGATTGCAGGTCTCTTGATGTGTTCGCACCACTTCTTCCGGTCTCCAACTTCCTGACCGCTGTTTTCCAACAAACTTCCGCCAACTTCAGTTTGCGAGGTAGATAGCTACTGTCCGCCAACTTTGCATGTGATGGCGCCAAGAAATTTGTGATCGCAGGTGAGAGATCGTTGCTGCCGATTGTTCATACGTGTTGTATGCAATGCTTCTACATAGGCCTATTTATAGATCGGGATCCTCTCCATTTCCGACAAAATGAAGGGAATCCATTTCGCGGTTGAGATCGAATGTCTCTTGATCCGACGAGTTCACCTTTCCCATCATTTTATAGTTTTTTTTAATCCCAAAAAATCTCCACCACTGGATATATGTTAAAATATGTTTGTCCATTAGATGATGAAATGGATCCCCTCCATTTGACGAAATGGAGAGGATCCGGATCCCCTATTTATGGGCAGCACCAACCAAGGGGAGAGAGGAACGTGGCAGAGGGAGAAGGAAAAATATTAATTCAAGTATTCCTATTCACGTGGTTTCACAGCCATCATTGACGCCACTATATATAAAATCGCCAGTGACTTCGGTCAACTCCATCATTTCCGCCAACAATCTCCCCCTCAAACACGGCAGCACATGCCGAGTTTGCTCTTGTACTTCAGGAACGTCACTGTCTTTAACGCCTTGGTAAATATGTCTGTCATCTGCTATCTTGTGGGGCATGTTGAAGCATACTCCAAACAACACACACAATCCAGAAGATGCAGAGAAGATTCCTGGAGCAGCATTGGAACCAGATGGAGAAGAGCAGGCAGCCTCCCCGCATCCACTCCCTGCATTAAAGAAATAAATCCAGTTAGCCGGCTGCTGTTTGTTAAAGTCTGTGCCTTACCTGTTGAGCCGCGTGCTCTCTTTTGTTTAAGCCTTTTTTTTTGCAAGTTGTTGTTTGGGCTGGCATATATAAAGCCCATTTCTTTTTTTCCTTTGAAGAACTTTTGAACCTGCAAGTTGTTTTTAAGCTTTCCCTGCTTCCGTTTTCTTCAATCAAGTTGCATTCCTATTTTTAGTCTCAACATGGTATCAGAGGGAAGGCTTTGATGTTAAAGTGCCATCCGCCATCAGAAGGCTGAGGAGGTTGGTGCTAACATCGGTTGTGCTTTCTTCAGTTTTTTGTGTTTCAGTTTATTCCTCCTCTTCCTCATCACATGGCATCCTCTAGCTCTTCAAAACAAAATTTTCTCTACTCCCCAAGTGGGGTGCCCATCTTTGAGGGGGAGGCTTATGATTTTTGGCACGTGCAAATGCGTACTCTTTTTCTATCTCAAGATCTATGGGACTTGATTCAAGTTGGATTCACAAAGGCAAACGATGATGATCCCATTTCAGCTTGGGAAGAGGCTAAGCGCAAGGAGTATTCAGAGATCCTAAAGAGGGATGCAAAAGCTCTCCTACATATCCAACAAGGGATTGGGAGAAGCATATTCCCTAGGATCATGGGTGCTTCCACAGCTAAGGAAGCCTGGGACATCCTGAAATATGATTTTCAGGGATCATCCAAAGTCATAACATTCAAACTACAAAACATATGGCAAGAGTTTGACACCCTAAGCATGAGGGAGGATGACAACACTCACTCATACTTCTCCAGAGTCACGACCCTCATGAATCAAATTAAAAGCTATGGAGATACTATAGAAGAAAAGAAAGTTGTTCAGAAAATTCTCAAGACTCTCACTCTCAAGTATGCCTTTGTGGTGACAGCTATAGAAGAGGCAAAAGACATCAACACTCTCACCATCAATGAACTCATGGGATCTCTCCAAGCCCATGAAGAGAGGATGAAAAGATTTGAGGATCAGAACCTGGAACAAGCTTTTCAAAGCAAGCTGATCATCCCACCTGATAACAAAAACTATGAGTATAATAAGAAACCTGAGAATTTCAGGACTCAACAACGGTTCTCAATGTTTTGCTCCCTTTGCAAACGCAACAACCATGATACAGTTGACTGTTTTTACAAGTGTAAAAAATGTCCCAAATCCACACACTTCTCCAAAGACTGCCCCATTAAGCAAAAAAACAACAGTCAACAACCTCCTGAAGAGGCCAAGTTCAGTGAGCAAGAGGCAGATGAAGATTTTGTATTCTACACATGCAACAACAATGGAAACCCCATGGACAATGTGTGGTACCTTGATAGCGGGTGTTCAAATCATATGACAAACATCAGAGAAGTCTTCACATATTTGGATGAATCCAGCTCTTCTCAGGTTGTCTTAGGAGATGGTTCCACCAAGATGATCAAGGGCAAAGGTACCATAGCTATAAGATCAAAATCAGGTAAATACAAACACATTGCAGATGTTCAGTATGTTCCTGACTTAGCCCAAAACCTCTTAAGTGTGGGACAATTAATAAAAAAGGGATACAAGCTTGTATTTGAGGAGGACAGTTGTGTCATCACTGACAAAAGCTCAAACCATATGATAGCAAAAATATCAATGTCTGCCAATAAGGTTTTCCCCCTTATACCTTATGAGGAGAGAAGTATGAGCTCTCAGTCCAAATCTGAAACTGATACATGGCATTCCAGATTTGGTCACCTCAATATTAAGGACCTGAAGAATCTCAAGCACAAAAACCTTGTTATGGGACTGCCAAAGATCCAAGATCCAACCAGCATTTGTCAAGAATGTGCCATGAGTAAAATTCACAAGCTTCCTCACCCTCAAGTCACCTCTAGAAGAACAACTAAACCATTAGAACTGGTTTATGCAGACACATGGGGTCCTACCAGAACCCCCTCCATCTCAGGTAAGCACTACTACCTTCTTATTGTTGATGATTTTACACGAATGATGTGGATATACATTATTAATAACAAAGCAGAAGTCTTCTCAAAGTTCAAAGTGTTCAAAGCCTTGGCAGAAAATCAAGTAGAATGCAAGGTTAAGACACTAAGGACTGACAAAGGTGGTGAGTTCATGAGCAATGCTTTTACCTCATTCTGTGAAGAACATGGAATAAAACGTGAACTCACAGTGACAGGAACACCAGAACAGAACGGCACGGCTGAGAGAAGAAACAGGACAATTGTGGAAATGGTCAGGTGCATGCTTTCAAGCTCTAAACTTCCCAAGCAGTATTGGGGGGAGGCTGCAAACACTGCGGTTTACATCCTGAATCGTGCCCCTTGCAGAGCCCTGTCAAACTGCACTCCCTATGAAGCCTGGACAGGAAACAAGCCTGATGTCTCACATTTCAAAACATTCGGAAGCACTGCCTACAGCCTGGACCATAGGCAAAACTTAGACAAATTGTCTGAGAAAGGAGTCAAGGGAATCTTTCTGGGCTACAGTCTCACCTCTAAAGCATACCGTGTCTACAACCCATCTACTGAGCAGTTTATTATCACCAGAAATGTAATAATAGATGAAAGCAAGAACTGGACCTGGGATGAAGCTCAGGATCAGACGTACAAGCTGGCGGTTACTGAGGACATGTCTGAAACCATCAATACCATACCTCAGCCCTCCATTCCAGCAGCAGACATTGAAATTCCTGAACCAACCAATGTAGAAGAGATGATAGAAACATCTGAACCAATCAATGCTGCAGAGAGCCCTCTTGACTCCTCCACATCATCATCTACTTCATCGTCTTCACCCAGGTATCGTCTCCTTTCTGACATCTACAATCTCCCTCAAATTGCTCTCTTTGTCAAAGAACCTACAAACCCCATTGAAGCTGCTGCTGATCCCAACTGGGTTCAAGCCATGGACAAGGAACTCCACATGATCCACAAAAATCATACTTGGGAACTCACAGACCTGCCACCTTCAAAAACAGCAATAAGGCTCAAGTGGCTGTTTAAGGTGAAATACAATGAGGAAGGAGAAATACAAAAGTACAAAGCTAGGCTTGTCGCCAAGGGGTATGCCCAGAAGGAAGGTATTGACTACTTTGAAACATTTTCTCCTGTTGCTAGATTTGAATCAATAAGGGTGCTCCTTGCTTTTGCTACTCATCATCAATTCCCCATATACCAAATGGATGTCACCTCTGCTTTCTTGAATGGAGAGATCACAGAAGAGATCTATGTAAAACAGCCGCCTGGATTTGAGGTCAAGGGAAAGGAAGACAAAGTTCTCAGACTACACAAAGCGTTGTATGGTCTAAGACAAGCCCCACGGGCATGGAACATAAAAATTGACAATTATCTTCTTGCAAACAACTTCCTTAGGACTACTAGTGAGCCAGGCATGTATATAAAAAGAAAAGTCAATGGTGAAGTGCTAATTGTGTGCCTCTATGTGGATGAACTACTCATTACAGGGTCAAATATGGATAGCATAAATCAATTTCGTAAGAATATCCAGACCAAATTTGAAATGTCTGATCTAGGTATCTATCACTACTTCCTGGGCTTACAAATTCAGCAGCTGCCCAATGTCACTTACCTGTCTCAATGTAAGTATGCAGAGGATATTCTATCTAAGTTTGGCATGTCTGATTGCAAGCCAACCTCTACACCTATGATCATTTGAGAAAAATTAAGCAAAGAAGATGGAGAAGAAAAGACGTCTGCCGAACAATACCGCAGCCTGGTAGGCTCCCTAATCTACCTAACCAACACCAGGCCCGACATTGAATATGCAGTAAGCATTGTTTCAAGATTCATGCAATCACCTAGTATCAAACACATGACTGCAGCAAAGCGAATTCTGAGGTATATCAATGGGACAAGGACTCTAGGTCTCAGATTTGAGAGAGGGAGTAACTGCAAACTCTCCGGCTACACAGACAACGACTGGGTTGGGTGTTCCGACGACAGGAAGAGCACAACCGGATTCATATTCTACATTGGCCCCAATCCTGTCACCTGGTGCACCCGGAAACAAAAAACCACAGCTCTATCTTCAACTGAAGCTGAATACACAGCCCTAAGCGAAGCTGTCAGGGAAGCCGTATGGCTGCAGCAATTCATTGCAGAGATAAAAGGAGAAAAGAAAAGCCCTACAGAAATTTTAGTCGACAACACCTCAGCAATCGCCCTCGCTAAAAACCCCATTTTTCACAACCGAACCAAGCATCTAGACATCAAACTTCACTATATCAGGGAGCTTGTAAGTCACGGAGAGATAGTGCTCATGTATTGCAAAGCCGAAGATCAATTAGTCGATGCCCTCACAAAACCTCTCTCCGCACCAACGTTCATGGCAATAAGGTCAAAAATGAAACTCAAATGTTGCTTGGACTATGGGGGGGTGTTGAAGCATACTCCAAACAGCACACACAATCCAGAAGATGCAGAGAAGATTCCTGGAGCAGCATTGGAACCAGATGGAGAAGAGCAGGCAGCCTCCCCGCATCCACTCCATGCATTAAAGAAATAAATCCAGTTAGCCGGCTGCTGTTTGTTAAAGTCTGTGCCTTACCTGTTGAGCCGCGTGCTCTCTTTTGTTTAAGCCTTTTTTTTTGCAAGTTGTTGTTTGGGCTGGCATATATAAAGCCCATTTCTTTTTTTCCTTTGAAGAACTTTTGAACTTGCAAGTTGTTTTTAAGCTTTCCCTGCTTCCGTTTTCTTCAATCAAGTTGCATTCCTGTTTTTAGTCTCAACAGGGCAATATACCAACTCCACCACCTTCTGTTGCACCTGCTCACAAAGAAAGTGATACTTCGTTTCTATGTGCTTGCTGGGCCCATGCAGCACCGGATTCTTCGCTAGTTGGATAGCGGACATGTTGTCAACATACACCTTCATAGAAACATCATGGGGATGATGCAACTCATGCGGGAGATTTTTCAACCAAATTGCTTGACATGCACAGGCCACCGCAACGATGTACTCAACTTCACATGATGATAAGGCAATCTGTAAGACCCTCTTTTTTTTTGCATTGAAACCGGGTCTTACCGCCCAGAACTGCCGTCTTGCGGCGAGACCATTTCACCCAATGGTCGCCGCCACAACACGCCGATCCTGTCGGCTAATCAACATCATCCAGGCCAACCACAATTCACCGTAATAGAAGGAGATAGAAGAAACTAGTCCACAAATCACATTAAATTATGTAAATCACATGCTTACAATGTCCATGATGAGAAATAAAGTAAAAGAGAGAAAGGGCTTAAGCCCGGTACAAATCCAAGCAAAGTACATAAACTCTCTCACTCCACATCTATGCGGAAGCTAATCAACTCTCAACTCTCGAACACCTGTCTTATAGTAGAAGCAATGCGCGGCATAAGCTCCTCGTGTCCTGTCTCCTCTTCTAGCTGGGGCTCCATCACGCTTCCGTCTACCTACGGTCACAACCGACCGTTAGTCATAAAGACTAAGCCGATTTTGTCCCCGCCTCCCCCCGCGACTCCTAGGCACCGTGCGGGAGGAGGAAGCGGAGGACATCAAAGGGTAGATCAAACGCAGGTGATAGTGACGAGACTAGCAAGTATATAGATACTAAACAAGTAATGAAAACATCTCTACCCTAGCAGGAGTATGTATATAAGCAATAAGTAAAGAGCAGTATAAGTAAAAGAGCAGTATAAGAAAAAGAGCGGCTATGAAAGTAACTTTAACTTATATGCTCACACAAAAGCACATAAGCTAAGGGATCTGACAAGAAGTAAACTCATCGTATAAAAGAGCCCATACGGATTTATACGATGAGGTCTCTGTTCGTGCAGAAATGCTATGCTATGATGTGCAATGCAATGATGCAATGTTTGTATTATTATTTCATACACATGCAACTCACTCACACGACTCTGTACGTACAGACCTTTTGTTCCCACTTTTCAGAGGTAGCTAACCACTCGGGCACCTCCCGTCATGGTCAAATGGTGGCAGAGGAGCGGGCGTCTCCTCACCTAGGTGGGTAAGTCACACTACTAGACCTAGGCCCTAACATACGCTGTGATATCGGTACCCGGTACTCACGAGCTCCTGCGTACTAAACTGAATTGGTCAGGCAGGGTTTAGGGAATCCATCCCGTCGGACGCGCAGTAAGACAACCTGGCCCCCATAAAACCACTAGCACTACCGAGTCAAGGAACTGCTGTCGGTGTGATGACTAAGACAGAACCGAAGACCCACCACATCTTACACACAAGCAACATGTATTAGCTATTTACTACCGAGCCTCCAGCTCACAAATCTACATCAACATTTATATAGAAGAGCCTAGCGCTCGCCAGGCTATACCAGCCTTATATTTAAACTACGAGCCTACCGCTCGCTAGAGTACACTAGTCTTATATTTAAAATACGAGCCTACCGCTCGCTAGACTACACTAGTCTTATATTTAAACTACGAGCCCACCGCTTGCTAGACTACACTAGTCTTATATTTAAACTACGAGCCTACCGCTCGCTAGACTACACTATTCTTATATTTAAACTACGAGCCCACCGCTTGCTAGACTACACTAGTCTTATATTTAAACTACGAGCCTACCGCTCGCTAGACTACACTAGTCTTATATTTAAACTACGAGCCTATCGCTCGCTAGACTACACTAGTCTTATATTTAAACTACGAGCCCACCTCTCGCAGGACTATACCAGTCCTTCCTTATAACCCGAGCCTACCGCTCGCAGGACTATCTCAGTCCTTCCTTATAACCCGAGCCTACCACTCGCAGGACTATCCCAGTCCTTCCTTATAACCCGAGCCTACCGCTCGCAGGACTATCCCAGTCCTTCCTTATAACTGGAGCCTACCGCTCGCAGGACTATCCCAGTCCTTCCTTATAACCCGAGCCTACCACTCGCAGGACTATCCCAGTCCTTCCTTATAACCTGAGCCTACCGCTCGCAGGACTATCTCAGTCCTTCCTTATAAAATGTTCCGGTTTGGGATGGAAGTTAACTTATCATGTTCTCCTACTTAACTAGTCTTGTCTATAATTTAGTTAATCTTAGAAGCTTTAGGGTTAGCCTTGGACTTCCAGAGGGTTACCCGGTGAGGGGCTCGCAACGGTACTGGGAAGTGTGACGGACTGACACCCCGAACTTCCTCTTCCCAAGGCACTTAATCTTGTTGGTATCTACCCCTTTTTATTTGATCCCATTTTCCACTCCACTTTCATTAAATCTCTAAGATGAGTTAAGTTGGCACTTAGGAGTGGGGGAGTTCATTTGAACTCCAACACCACCAACTGTGACCGGGTGTTGACTCTTCCGTCATCACATTCTAGCTCGAGTTCCCTTCTTCACCGAGGAACTGCACACATACACTTTGCATTCTCAACCTTAATTGGACCCGTACTCCTATTCTCCGACATCCTTAACCCAGTGTTTGCCTTAGATGTTTCCCGACTTCATCCTTGAGTTTCACCCTAAAATGGCTCACCCGGCTAAGGGCAGTTCTACTTTCATATGGTCCGACATCCTTACCGATGAGTTGTGTGTGGGGCCCCTGATGAGGTCTAACCTCCTCTACATATCACTGTAAATTCATACACTTATAGTTTGCTAAACGCACCCCAATCCTTATTTCCCATGATGCCCCCTAGAGGTGTTCCTCCAAATAATCTGAGCCTTCATAATAATCATGGAATTAATAGTTCTATGTGTGAAGGTCAGTGGTGGTCTAAATCATATAAATCAGTTTCACCATTCGCAGACCAAAATAAGATTGAGCTAGATTTGACTCCTAAGGTGCAATCTTGATCACTTCATATCCAAATGAGTTCCAATTATTACATAGGTTCGCAATGAGTAGCGATCTATCAACGTCAAATCCTAATCTCATGAATTCTCCAGGGAATCTTAAATCTTAATCTCTAATAAAATAGAAGATGTGCAGATAGTGATTTATACATCGACTGTCAACTAATGATCTCATAAATCCTGATAGATTCACTGTAACATAATATTGGTCTAAAGAACTCAAACCCTAAGTTTCACATCTTTACAGGAATTACTTAACCATAATTTCTATTTAACATAAATGGGGTGCAAATAAGGATTTACACATCAAATACTAGATTATGACCTCAATAAGTTCTGGGGAAAAATTACCATGGCATACCACTGGTCTAAAAACACCAGATCCTAAGTCTCATATTATTCCCAGGAGTATTTACCCTTAATTATTATTTATTACATTTGGTGTGCGTTTAAGGGTTTACACTACAAGTGCTATGATTAGACTTCAATAAATTATGGGAAAATTACAGTAGTATCATATTGACATAAAAACACTATTTCCAGAAGATAACAATTTTCCAACCATTTTAAACCCACAATTTCTATTTATCTTTAAGGGGTACCAAAAATGACTTTACACTACAAGTACTGAAATTTGGCTTCCTAAGATTTTGGAAAAATTACAGTAGTATCATATTGACATAAAAACACTATTTCCAGAAGATCACAATTTTCCAACCATTTTAAACCCACAATTTCTATTTATCTTTAAGGGGTACCAAAAATGACTTTACACTACAAGTACTGAAATTTGACTTCCTAAGATTCTGTAAAAATTACAGTAGTATCGTAATGACATAAAAACACTATTTCCAGAAGATCACAATTTTCCAACCATTGTAAACCCATAATTTCTATTTATCTTTAAGGGGTACCAAAATGACTTTACACTACAAGTACTGAAATTTGACTTCCTAAAATTCTGGAAAAACTACAGTAGTATTATATTGACATAAAAACACTATTTCCAGAATATCAAAATTTTCCAACCATTTTAAACCCACAATTTCTATTTATCATGAATGCACATCATTATGAAATTACAAAAGAAATACCAGAAACAATCACTCATAAATTCTGATAAAATTACCATAGGCGTATACTAGCATCATGACCTACTATTTCATAAGAGGTATATTTGTAATTTGGCTATTTATAACATGAAATATTTCCCAAAAATTCTCAGAAAATTCATGCTGCCACAATAATGAAATCAGAGATCAAACCCTAAGTTTCACTTCATCTTGAAATCATATGACCCCCTTTTCATCTTATAACCTAAATTAGGGGTAATTTAGTAAATTCCACATTTTGGGATTTTTGTACCCAAAAATCCCCAAATAACTTTTGGGAAGTCATATTACTGCCATGGACCCATGTCCAACATTTCAAAGCCATTGGGTCAACCCCCAAGGCTTGGGACCCTCTCCACCCCAAAATTTGCTAAGGCACACATTAAGGTCTTTAGCCTAGCTCTTGCATGGCTCATAACCCCACATGCACAAGGCCAAATGGTCTCAAATTTCTACCAGAGGTCTAGATATATATGAAGAGCTTACCACCCAAATTTGGGGGTGTTTGGAGTTATACAACTCCATAAATACCAAATATTTACGTTTGCTAATAAATGAAATAACTCAGTGGATACACATCCATAAATTCTCAAATTTAAACCCTAGGTGTGGCATCATACCATGCATGCATGGTGTAAATTTCAAGGGATGTGGTCAAGCCAGTTCAAAGATATAGCACTCTTAATTTCTGCCCTTCACAAGGAGCAGCCCTAGGAAAATGAGTGCCCTGGTTTCCACACTACACCAAATCATTCAATTCAAGTGGCAAACGAAAGTAGACTCATAGGGCTACAACAGTCATCTCTGCAACTTTTTGAAAATAAGGCCTCTAAGGACTTCAAATATTGCATGCAAACCTCTGCATATTTTTAGGCAGAATGGTATTTGGTCTGCCAGTAGAGATCAAGGAGACAAAATCAACGGCTGTGATGTCGTCTCCTTCCTCTAGCCGACAGCCCAGAGGAAAAGAGCTCCGATCCCGGCCAACCACTACCCTCCCCGACCATCTACCACCGCCACCACCTCCGTTGAGGGGTTGGCCGTCGATTGGCGGTGGAATGGTGGCCGGAGGTGGCGGTTTCCGGCGATCCCTGGTGGAAGCCCAAATGGAGTTTCGGAAGGGAAAATCATGTGGCTGTCGGCTCAATTGAGCCCGAATTCCCTTGATAAGACCCTAGATGACTAGCACAGAGGGAGAGGGGGAGAAATCGTACCTTGAATGGCTTGAGGTTGAGGGAACCCGAGCTCTCCATGTCCGACCACCTGAGCTCCAATTTCTTGGTCGATCTCCCTCCTCTGTGCCTGATTCCTTATGCAATCATGGGGTTTCGCCTCCTAAGCACATTGTGAGGCTAATGAAGGGTTTGGACTGGGCCGGCAGAAGCTATCTCTGTGGTTGCCATTTTTGGCGATTTCACCAAGGGTGGCACCTCCCTCCATAGCCACTGCCACAACTCCAGCTCAGCAGGGAAATAATGCTTGAGCTGTGAGGAGTCGATTAAGAGTGTAATCAAGGCTTAAATCCTCTTAAATCTTGGGTCACCATTAATGGTGGTCGGCTCTCCCTTGTTTTCTCCTCCACCCCCCATCACTACAGCTGCCACCTCACTCCAATTCCTGCAGGGATTCCATGGGGAAGCTGAGAGGATGCTTTGGGGAGAGGGGAGGCATGCCATGTGGCATCCACTCCATTAATTCCACCTTTGTCTTTTCCCCCCTTTCTTACACTTGGACAAAGCATTCATTTCACCCGAATTTCAAAATTCATCATGCCTAGGGCCTGGTCACCATGTGGGCTGACCAATTGATTTATGGGGTTGGGCTAAGTCTACTTGATTTAAGCTTTGGGCTCACTTGACTCAAATATGCCAATTTGGGGATTTTTGGGTTTGGGCTTGACTCAAGCTCACACCACTTAATATGATTGACCCACATTATTGTCTTGGACCCTATGGACACATTCTAAGAGGAATTGAGTCATGATGGGGTCATATGGGGCTTGATTGCACTTATTTGCCTATAGGGGCAATTTGGATATTTTGGTGATTTTGCCCTAATTCTCCAAAATTGAATGTGCACCTTGTCTCATCTAGGTCTCATTTTCTTCCCTTGGTGTTTATGGAGGGTTGTGCTAGGTCAATTTGGCAAATTGAAGGCCAATTTAGGGTTTTAGCACAAATTGATCAATTTGGGGCTTTTTAGTAATTGGCCCAAGGTCCCCAAATTGGTGGCCCTATGATGGGTCTTTTGGGTCCATTAGTGACCTAATGAATTCCCTAACCTATTAGGGATGCTAGGGTGGCGTCACTTTGAACTTTAATTATCTAGTTGGTCCAATAGGGAGTGATTTGACCAAATTAGGGTTTATGTTGACTTTGGTCAAATTGCCCATCTTGACTGACCCCAATGGACCCAGGGTGGCCCAAGGAACTCTATAAGGTGTTAAGGAAGAGTTGGTGGGGTCAATTTGTCATTTTGAAGACTAATATCAAGTTATAAGCCATGGAGCCAAATTTGGCTATTTGCACACCAAGGTGATTTTCACTTATTCACCTTGGTTCTTAAGGCCATTTTGTCCTCTTAAGGCAATGTCATGACAAAAATGCATCTTAGCGGTCTATTTGTTTTGGGGATGTTACACAATCATTGCCTACTTCTTTGAACTCCATGAGAACACAGTTGTTCCCATATGAAATGCATACCCGTAAGAGCTTTTCCGGTCATTCACATCTCCTCCATAATCACTGTCGGTGCATCAGACCATGATATCTCATCCCTTTTACATTCCTCAAGATCCTCTTTGCTGCTGTGAAGTGATCTTGCTTCGGTTCCTCCATGTATCTGCTGACAACCCCAAAAACATACATAATATTAGGTCTAGTAAAAGTCATGTAGCATAGACTTCCTACTAAACTCTTGAACATTGTAGAGTCGACTGCTTCATCTTTCGAATCCTTCCTCAGCTTCACTCCCGGATCTGCAGGAGTAGAGATAGACTTGTGATTCTCCATTCGGAACTTCTTTAGTATCTCCTCTGCATACTTTTTCTGCGAGATGAAGATCCCATCCTTCTTCTGATGCACTTCTATTCCCAAGAAATATGTGAGTTCGCCCAGATCAGTCATCTCGAACTCCTTCTTCATTGTCTTCTTGAACTCTTCAAGTATCAGAGGATTGTTGCTAGTGAATATCATGTCGTCCACGTATAGACATACGACGATGATATCTCCATTCTTCTCCACCTTCGTATAGAGTGCACACTCATACGGTCTCTTCATGTACCGGTTCTTCTGAGAGTATGCATCTATTCTTTCATTTCATACTCGAAGCATTTTCTTCAACCCATATAATGCCTTCTTTAGCTTGTAAACTTTCTTCTCTTGACCTTTCACTTCATATCTAGGCGGCTGCTGGACATACACCTCTTCCTCCAGATAACCATTCAGAAATGCGAACTTGACGTCCATCTGACAGATCTTCCACTTATACTAAGTTGCTAGTGCTATAATCATTCTAATAGTATCAATCTGAGCTACTGGAGCAAGTACCTCGTCATAGTCCAAACCTTGGACTTGTTTGTAGCCTTTTGCGATGAGCCTTGCCTTGTGCTTCTCCATTTCTCCTTCCTTATTCTTCTTCACTCGTTACACCCATTTAACACATATGGGATTGTGACCTGCCGGCAACGTGACCAACTCCCAAGTGTCATTTTTCTTGATGGATGTTATCTCTTCATCCATTGCCTTCCTCCAGGTGATGCATCGTACGTCGCTAAGGAGATTACCACAAGCTAACCCTAAATCGCCTACAACGCACTCTTGATTGGCCGCACCTACACAAGCATCTATCACCCACAAATACGCTATCCTCTCGCACACATAAACCAATCCAATCGGAAAAGCGTTGACTCTAAAACAGGGATAAAAAATGAGTCAACAAATTCCCAAAATTAACGCAAAGGTTGCCAATCCTTTTTGAGGGCAAGATCAAGGCGATAGGCCAAGATCCGCTCAAGCAAAATGGACCTACCCGATCCGGAAAATAGAAACACGGAGAATAACGATTTTAATCAAAGATTTAAAAGCGATTGAAATTTAAAATCGCGGAGAACACGATGGTTCAACCTCCACAAATCTAAAGAAAGATTCACTAGGAGATGGAGAAGATGTTACCCAACCCTTAGCGGTAAGCACTCTTGATAACTTGTGGGAGAATCACTCTCTCCACGATTTCCACCGGCGTCGCACCGAATAGACCTTCCGGCGTCGCACCGAGAGGGTTACTGTTCTTCTTCCTTGGAGTCGCACCAAGAAACCTCGCCGGATTCTCCCAAGATGAGAGGCCAAAACTTGGAGAAGGAGGCAAGGGGGGGGGGGGGGGGGGGGGGGGGAGGGGGCTCCTCACAAGCCTTGGCCGAATTTCTTAATGAGAGAGGGGCTGTTTTTAGGGCTTCAATAAAAATTCCTTTCATTCTCTTAAACACTCATATATATAGGAGTTACAAAACAAATCTAACCATCCAAGATTGAGATGAAGATCTCATCACTCCAGATGGCTAATAACACACCAAATGTCTAATAGCACACCAACAAAACATAAAGCATAAAATAAAAATATTACAAGTTCCGCACTTTAAAGGAAATAATTAGAAACTAAAAATTAAGCTTTTGAGAGGCCTTAAATAAGCTTTGCGCGCCGCAGACGGAAGTTGTAACGTTGCTTTCCGTTAGCGGCCATTGAGTCGTCATGTTGCCTAAAATCTTTATGTTGCAGCACATCCAGCTCCGGTTTATCATTCTCTGGTGGTGTAGATGTCGCGACATCAATCCTCCCCCGCTCAAATTCACGTATCACCGATGCGAGGTCCAGGGAGATAGCGGTGGAGAAGGGCAGCATCCAATCGTCGAAGCTCCGACTCGAGTACCCATGAGTCGTCGGAAGGGGGCCGATCTCGCCAACGGATGAGAAAGCGGCGAGTAGCACCATCGTCAGTAGTAAGTGGCTCAGCGTCAAGTATCCTGTCAGGTATAAGAAAGGTTTTGGGAAACCTTGGAAACATGTCAGCAGTAGGAAAAGAATGCAACTTACCATCCGTTGCTAAACCTGTGGAAACCAAAGGAGAGAGATCATCCGTACTACCACTCCCCAACCCCTTAGAAATTTGAGTGGAAGGAGGAGACGACAAAGAAATCAACTCTTGTGGAGGCGAAACAAACATCGTTAAATCAGAGACATTAAAAATGGGTGAAACACCCCAATCAGCAGGCAAATCTAAAATTAAAGCGCTATCGCCTAGTTTCTTTATTATCCGGAAAGGTCCGGCTCTCTTTGGCGCTAACTTCTTAACGGTGCCAGTTGGCGTTCGTTCGGGAACTAGGCAGACTAAGACTTGATCGCCGACTTTAAAGTGTGACGCTCTCCTATGTTGATTAGCATGTGTTTGATAGGATTCCTATTAGGAGGTCAAGGTTGCTTGGATATGTGCATGCAAATCATGAATATGTTGGGCGAAGGATTGTGCAAATTGACTTGCTTTATATGTAGGTGGTAATGGAACCAAGTCAAGGGGCACAGGAGCCTTATACCCGTGAACAATCTCATTAGGGGACATACCCGTGGACCTATTCTTAGAGTTATTATACGCCAATTGGGCATGGGGAAGAAGTCGATCCCATGTGCCCTTGTGATCACTCACAAGACACCGAAGAAGGTTCCCCAAACTCCGATTTACCACTTCCGTCTGCCATCGGTTTGCGGATGATAAGCAGCAGAGAATAATAATTTCGTTCCCATTAAGATCCATAAGGTCTTCCAAAAGTAGCTAGTAAATTTCACATCTTTATCCGAGACAATTGTCTTCGGCACTCCGCAATGGCTAACGACCTCTTTAAAATATAATTTCGCTATGTGAATGCGTCGTTGGTCTTACTACACTGAATCTAGTGTGCCATTTTGGAAAACCTGTCCACAACTACGAAGATAGAATCGTGACGTCGAAGGGTGGGGGGAAGGCCTAATACGAAATCCATGCTCACGTCTTCCTACGGTATGGAAGGGATAGGTAGAGGGGTGTATAACCCAACAATAAATTTTGTGCCTTTCGAGACTTGACATGCACGACAACTACTTACTACCCTCCCAACCATCGCCTTAAGTTTAGACCAATAAAATTTCTCCTCAACGAGAGTAATGGTCTTATCCCGCCCAAAGTGTCCACCTAAGCCTCCGCTATGTAGCTCCCAAATAATGTGGAGCCATAAAGAGGACCGCAGAATACATAGCTTCCCGTGCCTAAAGAGATAACCGTCCCTAAGAGTAAAGGCCGAAAAAGTCGTGGGAGAGCTCTCCTGCGCGGATAAATACTCCTCTTGGAAATCTGGGCACGTGGCGTACTCATCCTTAATGCGCTCGAACCCTACAATGTGAACTTGCATGGTGGATAGCAAGAGGGTGAGGCGACTAAGTGCATCGGCAACTCGGTTTTCGGAACCCTTAAGGTGCTTAAGATTAAATGTGTATACTTGCAAGAAGGCTACCCACTTAGCGTGACGCGGGCTGATCTTATGCTGACCGTTTATGAATCGCAAAGCTTCGTGATCGGAGAGGATCAAAAATTCTTTGGAGAGGAGATAGTGCCTCCAATGATGCAAGCACCTAACAACCGCATAGAACTCTCTATCATAATTTGAATAATTTAACTTGGCGCCCGCTAACTTCTCACTAAAATAACTGACCGGGTGACCTTCCTGACTTAAGACACCTCCTATTCCCGCACCAGAAGCATCACAAGTAAGCTCAAAGACTTTGGCAAAGTCAGGTAGACGTAAAACAGGTGCCTCAGTCATAAGCTCCTTAATGCGTTGAAAAGCATGGAAAGCAGACTTTGTCTAGGTGAACTCGCCCTTCTTCATGCAATCAGTAATGGGTGCCATAATGCTACTAAAGTCTCATATGAAACAGAGATAGAAGGTAGCTAATCCATGGAAACTACACACCTCTCGTAGACTAGTAGGTTCGGGCCAGTCCCTTATCACTTGAACCTTTCCGGGGTCAACTCGTATACCCTCAGATCTGACTAAATAACCCAAGAACTCTACCTCAGAGACATAGAAAGTACACTTCTTAAGGTTTAGGAATAATGTTTCCTTACTCAATGTGGAAAGAATCACTCTCATGTGGGAGATGTGCTCAGCAGTGGAGGTGTTATAGACTAAGATGTCATCGAAATAAACTACCACAAATTTCCCCATATAAGAATGGAAGACATGAGTCATCATCCGGGAGAAGGTGCTGGGGGCATTGGATAACCCAAAGGGCATCACAAGCCACTCATATAGCCCATCCTTGGACTTAAACACAGTCTTCCACTCATCTCCCTCACGGATCCGAATCTGGTGATAGCCACTCCGTAAATCTAACTTCGAAAAGATAGTGGCGCCAGACAAGACATCTAAGAGGTCATCTAAACGTGGGATAGGAAACCTATACTTGATAGTAATCTTGTTGATAGCATGGCTATCAACACACATCTGCCATGTTCCATCCTTCTTGGGGGCAAGCAGGGCTGGAACAGCACATGGACTCAAACTAGTCCGAATGAACCCCTTCTTCAATAGGTCCTCAATCTGGATCTGTAACTCCTTATGGGATGCGCGATGAAGTCGATAATGGGGCTGGTTGGGGAGGAATGAACTGGGGATAAGGTAGATCACGTGCTGAATATCCCTAAGTGGTGGTAAAGTCGAGGGCTGCTCATCCGGGTAAACGTCCTTGTATTCTTCCAACAACACCCGTATCTCTCTAGGTAAATCATCCAATACTCCCGAATCAGTCTTCACACTCATAAGGACGATGGCGTACATCATACCATCAAGAAATGGATCCTTCACAAACTCTTTCCTACCAACTAGACTCAACGTCTTCCTCTCTACTGGGATAGTGGTGTCCTTAGCCAAAACTACTGGCTCCTTCGGGATGGTCGGCCTCAAGGTAATGGTTTTGCCATTGAATTTAAATTCATAAGTGTTGGCTCTACCAAAATGCATCACATCACGGTCATAGAGCCAAGGCGGCCTAATAACACGTGGCAAGCGTCCATCGATAGGACATCACACCAAACCTCATCAGAATAGGATTTGAATGAGAGGGGGACCAGGCACCGCTTGGTGACCGGGATGGTGATCTTGCTGATCCAAGCTTCCTGATATGGGGTCGGGTGTGGTTCCATGGTCAAGTGCATACGTGTGACGGCGCTCTCAGAAATGACATTCACACAACTACCACTATCAAAAATCAGAGAAAATATGCTCATCCTCTTCCAATCATCTAACGGACGAGGAGTGGTCAAGATACAACACATCACCATGAGGTGGTGATCGTCCTCTAAATCACTTGGGACCCCTTCTGGGTCACTCTCCTCAGCAGCCTCATATACGTAATCAGAAAGGTCGGTAGTCGACTCTAACATGGCTATGGCCTTAGTCTTCATCGGACATTCAAAAGCATAGTGACCTTGAATGCCGCAGGAATAACATGTGGCATTGGACTTGCTAACCTTCCCTATGGGTATACACTCACTCGCGGGATTCTTCGCATTCCTAGCAGTGATCACTACCAACTTCGACTCAGTGGACCTGAACTTCCCCTTATCCGGATAAGAAGTAGGTGACGCTCCAGCAGTGGACTTATTCTTCGTGTGTGAATATCGGGAGTGGGCCTTCATGGATAGATGTTTTTCAATGTCTAGGGCAGCATTGAAAGTCGTGTTCAGGTCTGTATGACCATAGCGTAGGAGCTTCCTTTGAATGTCAGGGTGAAGTCCCTTACGAAACCTAGATAAGGTGACCTCAGGAATTTCCCGAAGATCACAACGCACCATGCGGTCCTTCACCTCTCCCATATATTCAGCTAGTGAATTTGAGCCCTGCCGCAGGGTGGCAAGCTCGTCGAACATCTGTGTCCGTTGGTACGCAGGGACGTACTGATTAGTTAGCAAGTTCTTCATCACTGGCCAGCCTATAAGTGGGACTCCGTGCCTAGTTCCTAATCTCCGCTCCTCGTTTAGCCAAAAAGTTTTCGCGCGATCCTTTAACTTCATCCTGGCAACTTGGACCTTTTGGGGGTCCGTGAGGTTGTGCCATTCGTAGTAGCATTCCATATCCACTACCCAAGTAAGGAAGACCTGAGGATCTCCCAAACAGTCGTAAGTGGGGGCGTCAATCTTAATGGCCCTCGTATTATCGTAACCACGCTCGGGGCGGCGTTCTCGAGCGGGCACTCGGGGAGAGTTCCCATTTGAATCAGAATCATGGACCTGTTGGTGCCGGTTGGGCTGCCCAACATTAACGGGTGGTGGTGGTGGCCCTCCTTGATTCTATAGGAGTTGTGCTAACATGGCCCTAAGTTCAGTCATATCATTATGCAGTCCCTCTATGGCCTCAGCGTTGGGATCCCCGTGCTCGTTCGCAGCCATCATAGATGACGACGGTGTATTGTACTCCGTTCCTAGTCTTGTGCGCATGCAGGGTTTGGACAAGATTATGGAAAGTGAATTATGTAGTGTCGGATAAAATTATTTTTTGTTTGGCAGAAAAATATTTTTGGGATGTGACTAAAAAGGAAAAACTACAGAAATTTTGTTGGATTTTTTTGACGAAAAATAAAGATTTTAGCCCGCTATTAGCAGACCACTGAATTTTTTTTTTATTTTTTGATTAGTTTGCGCCACGGAATTGAATATTGAGGGTGTATCAATTGAGAAATTGACACAACCTCGCTTTGATACCAAATTGATGCAGCGTACGTCGCTAAGGAGATTACCACAAGCTAACCCTAAATCGCCTACAACGCACTCTTGATCGGCCGCACCTACACAAGCATCTATCGCCCACAAATACGCTATCCTCTCGCACACATAAACCAATCCAATCAGAGAAGCGTTGACTCTAAAACAGTGATAAAAAATGAGTCAACAAATTCCCAAAATTAACGCAAAGGTTGCCAATCTCTTTTGAGGGCAAGATCAAGGCGATAGGCCAAGATCCGCTCAAGAAAAATGGACCTACCCGATCCGGAAAATAGAAACGCGGAGAATAACGATTTTAATCAAAGATTTTAAAGCGATTGAAATTTAAAATCGCGGAGAACATGATGGTTCAACCTCCACAAATCTAAAGAAAGAATCACTAGGAGATGGAGAAGATGTTACCCAACCCTTTGCGGTAAGCACTCTTGATAACTTGTGGGAGAATCGCTCTCTCCACGATTTCCACCGGCGACGCACCGAATAGACCTTCCAGCGTCGCACCGAGAGGGGTTGCTGTTCTTCTTCATTTGAGTCACACCAAGAAACCTCGCCGGATTCTCCCAAGAGGAGAGGCCGAAACTTGGAGAAGGAGGCAGGGGGGGGGGGGGGGGGGGGGGCTCCTCACAAGCCTTGGCCGAATTTCTCAATGAGAGAGGGGCTGTTTTTAGGTCTTCAATAATAATTCCTTTCATTCTCTTAAACACTCCTGTATATAGGAGTTACACAACAAATCTAACCATCCAAGATTGAGATGAAGATCTCATCACTCCGGATGGCTAATAACACTCCAAATGTCTAATAGCACACCAACAAAACATAAAGCATAAAATAAAAATATTACAAGTTCCGCACTTTAAAGGAAATAATTAGAAACTAAAAATTAAGCTTTTGAGAGGCCTTAAATAAGCTTTGCGCGCCGCGGACGGAAGTTGTAATATTGCTTTCCGTTAGCGGCCATTGGGTCGTCATGTCGCCTAAAATCTTTATGTTGTAGCACATCCAGCTCCGGTCTATCATTCTCTGGTGGTGTAGATGCCACGACATCACCAGGTTTTCTCCTGAGCAGCTTCATTATATGAATATGGCTCACAATTTGTTAAGAGACAATGTAAAGAAAAGTTAGCATGTGTCGGCTCCGTCTCCTCGTAGATTTCCTCCAACCTTCTCATCCTAGTTTGAGGTCACTCAGAACTGCTCCTGCTAGTGCTTGCTTAACTAGCACTGCTCTTGTTGGTGCTTACTCCACTAGAGTAGGGTGTTGAGACTCCCCTTGAATCTCTGCTCGGTGGTGATTGTTATTCATCTTCCCCATCCTCAGCTTCAGCTTCATGACCACCTTTATCATCGTCATCATCAAAGAACATCCCTTTGACATTTTCTCCTTCTCATCCCAGCTCCAATAACTATCTTCTTCAAACAGGACATCTCTCGAGATGTTCGCCTTCTTCATCACAGGATTGTATAACTTGTAAGCCTTTCTCATTGGAGCGTAGTCAACAAATATACACTTCTCGCACTTTTCATCCAGCTTCCTCCCCTTCTGGACAGCGATGTGAGCATATTCAACACAACCAAATACTCTTAAGTGTTGAACACTTGGTTTCCATCCACTCCATGCCTCATATGGAGTCTTGAACTTCACACTCTTCATAGGACATCTATTCAGCAAGTACACTGCGCATTGCACTACCTCAGCCCAGAACATCTTTGGCAATTTCTTTCCTTTGACCATACTTCTCGCCATGTTCAAAATTGTCAAGTTCTTTCTCTCTGTGACTCCGTTCTGCTGAGATGAGTAAGACACAGTCAACTGATGAGAAATCACATGCTTATTGTATAAAACATCAAATAACTTAGAGGTGTACTCCCCACCTCTATCCGTCCTGAGCACCTTCAAATACTGCCCACTTTCTTTCTCAGCCATTGCCTTGAACTCCTTGAACTTGTCAAGGGCCTCAGACTTCTCTTTCAAGAAGTATACCCTTCACTTCCGACTAAAGTCGTTAGTGAAAGTGATGTAGTATTTGCTTCTGCCAACTGAGGCAATATCAAATGGACCAACAATGTCTGAGTGAACCAGTTCAAGTTGTCTCCTTGCCCTTTGAGACTTTCCACCTTCAAACATCCGCTGCATTTGTTTCCTCTTTGCACAAGCTTCACAAATCTTCTGTGGAAGTAAGATCTTTGGTAGACCTTCCACCATCTTTGCGTGTGATAGGAGCTTCAAACCACTTAAGCCTAAGTGACCCATCCTATGATGCCATAACCAAGCTTCTTCTTCTGTTATTGCTAGACACGATGTTGCCTCGACATCCATCTTCAACGTAAAGAGATGATTCGTTGTCATCTTTACCTTTACTACCTCTCTTCCCCGTTGGTTTCTCATAACCAACGTTCCATCCTTCAACTCGATGCAATAGTCTTTCTCCCACAGTTGCCCAAGGCTTAAGGTGTTACTCTTCAAGCCAGGGACATATATGATATCTCTGATATGCACCTTCTCACCATTCAAGGTGAACACTATGATCCCTTTTACTTCTACCGAGATCATTGATGCATCACCAAAACTAACCTCACCAGCACTTGGTTCGAGGTCAGTGAATAGCTCCTTCTCACCACACATGTGGTTGCTAGATCATGTATCCAAGTACTAGACTTCATTTCTGCCTCCTTCATTTCTCCTTTAAGTCAAGAACATCATTGGATCACCACCAATGTTGTTTGCTTCAGCATAATGTTTAGTTTTCTCTGTCCTCCTCAGAAGTCTGCAGTCAAAACTCAAGTGCCCAAATTGGTTACAGTTGTAACATTGGACTTGGGTCATACCACCATGGCCTCTTCCTCGGCCTCTTCCTTTTTGACCTCTTGCTTGAGGTTGCTCCACCTCTCTCTAGATGTTCTGATTTCTTCCTCCTCTTCTTCCTTTACCTCTGCCTTGGTAGCCTCGGCCTCGCTGGCCACCTCCACTTCCTGAGATCTCTCAAAAATTCAGTTAAGTCTAAAGTGCTTTTTATAAGCCACTTGACTCTTCATCTTGTAGCATGCGGTATTGATGAGCTTGCAGAGAACCTATGAGTTCATCGATAGACATCTGAGTGAGATCCTTCTCCTCTTCTATTGCTACCACCATATAGTTAAACTTCTTCGACATGGACCGCAGAAGTTTCTCCATGAGACGCACATCATCAAGCGTCTCTCCATTGCGCCTCATTTTATTTGCAAGCGTCCGCAGACGAGTCATATAGTCACCAACCTTCTCAGAGCTCTACATCTTCAGAACTTCATACTCTGCCTGGAGAGATTGCAGCTTCAACTTCTTTGCCTTTTCAACTCCTTGCATGGAGCATTACAAGATCTCCCATGTACTTTAGAAGTCCTAGCATCCGAGATCTTCTCGAAAGTTGCTTTGTCAACCCCATGATATAACAAGTGTAAAATCTTTTTGTCTCTCTTCCTTGACTCTCTCAGTGTTGTCTTCTGCGTGTTAGTCAACGCAGCCTCTTGTTCAGTAGTTTACTCTTCGTATCCATCTTCGACTATCTCCCACAGCTCCTTTGATACTAGTAGCACTCTCATCTGAATGCTCCAGTTGCCATAGTTAGTCTTCGTCAACTTGGGAACTTGGCCCGACATAGCATTTATCATCTCCATTACTTCAAGTCTTCAACTCTGCTGAGTGACTTCCAAGGTTCCGAACCTGGCTTTGATACCACTGTTGGAACTGATAATGTGGGCACAACACATAATAATTAAAGAGGATGCAAATAATTTTGTATATCTCAACAAGAGGTTCCAAATTACAATGGCAATTTCACACATACACACAACTCACAACTGGGTATTACAACTCCACACACAGACACGTGACCGCTTAAACCGCACGGTCTCACACACGAACACTGCACAAAGCTAACCACACTACTTTGCGGTCTCTTGAGGTGCTCGCACCCAGTGGCGGACCCATTAATTTCATTTGACCCGGGCACCAAGTAAAGTATATAGATTTTTGATAATTTTTTTAAATCAAAATTATTAATTTTAAGTGCCAAATAATGAAAGAAAACAACCAAATTTTAAATATAGTATATAGAACAATATTAATAATAAAAAAATTTGATTCAAAATACATACCATTACCAAACAACTTTCTGTGGCCCCATATTTTGAAAGAGTGCAATGATTGTCTCATTGCTAATAGTCTTCACAATATCCTTCTCGATATAAGCAATTAAGCAATCGTTCTTCCACTCATCTCTCATTCTATTTCGCAAACGAGTCTTTATTATCTTCATTGCCGAGAACATCCTCTCAACAGTAGCAGTTGCAAAAGGTAGTAAACATTCTAACTTTAGAAGTCGATAAACCAGCTGATAATGATCATGCTTTTTTAGTTCCACAAATTTTTGAACAAGTCCACTAAGTCCTTCGATATGAGAAATTGCGTTAGTTGATCGCATATCAAGAATATACATGTCAAGTTGACCTTCAAGCAATTGCAAATCTAATGGATCAAAATCATGCGGGTATAGCTCTGCAAGACGAATCAATTTTTGCTTATCAAAACTAGCAAATTGATCAGTTGGATCAAGACACGAAATACAAAGAAGCAACTCAGTGTTTACTTCGTTACAACGATTATTCAGCTCACTCGATATCCAATCAATTACTGTATTAAGAATCTCTACCCGATAATGATGAAAATTTGTGACATCTCTTGCATTTCTTCTTGATCTTCCAGCTTGAATGTACTTGTTATCCATTTTAGGAACTAAAATATCATGTTTACCACAAAAAGATATCACTTCATGTAAAAATGACTCCCACTCAAGTTTAATATTTCTAAAATTGAATAATAATTGTTTCGACAATTGCACAAAATTCATTGCATTAATAATATCTTGATCTTTTCTCTATAGTGCTTGTGACAACTCATGTGTTTTTATCAAAATACCTTTTATTAAATGCAGAATAAATACGAAATCAAAAGTTAATATAGTTTTGATAATATCGGTAGCTGCTGTTGGGTTTTCTTAATACTATTTGAGAAATGATAATACATCATATCATATATGCGCAGCGGAATAAATTAACTAGAACAACCCTAAACAGTTAAAAGGGATCTTGCGATTTCACTGATTCAAGAAATTAAATAGCAGCCACAAAACATTGCAGTATTTATACCTGAAGGGGGTTAAGTCTATACTCAACCGACGTGCTCCAATGAGAAATCCAGAGATCGTGCGGCTGAGTTCCAAGCGCTGAAATGGTTCGGCGCCTCTACAGGAAGTCCACACGAGTGCTGAAGAACCCTAGCCTCTTGTCGCACAAGATCTAGGTCGGAGAAGAACTGCTCTCTACGTCTCCAACGGACTGCTAGGTCCGACGATAGGGAGAGATGGCGGCGGGATCGAGATCGACTGGTCGGAACACTTCCGTCAGAGCCTTACGAAACTTTTCCGTCGCTCTCTCTCGCAAAACAGATCATAAAAACAAAATCGGCTCCTTAGGTCAAAAGAATCGTATTCTTGTATACCCCCAGCGAAAAAGAGAAGTGTCGGGTGAAGATAAATTGGTCGAATACTGAGTTCGACGAACTGGCTAGCATTCGTCGAACGCGCTGGTCGTTCGTCGAACACGCTACGCTAGCCGTTCAACGAATGCGCTAAACTAGCCGTTCGACGGACGTGTTATGCTAGCCATTCGATGAACCGTTCGACGAATGCATTATGCTAGCCGCTCGACGAACCATTCGACGAATGCGCTACGCTAGTCGTTCGACAAACTGTTCGACGAATGCGCTACGCTAGCCGTACGACAAACCGTTCAATGAACGCGCCATGCTAGCCGTTCGAGGAACCGTGCGACGAATGCGCTACGCTAGCCGTTCGACGAACCGTTCGAGAAATGCGCTATGCTAGCCGTTCGACGAACCGTTTGACGAATGCGCTACGCTAGCCGTTCGACGAACCGTTCAACGAACGCGCTACGCTAGCCGTTCGACGAACGCGCTGTGCTAGCCGTTCGACGAACACGCTACGCTAGCCGTTCGATGAATGCGCTACGCTTGCCATTCGACGAACCGTTCGACGAATGCGCTACGCTAGCCGTTCGACGAATGTGCTACGCTAGCCATTCGACGAACGCGCTATGTTAGCCGTTCGACCAACCGTTTGACGAATGCGCTACGCCAGCTGTTCGACGAATGCGCTACGCTAGCCATTTGACGAACACACTACGCTAGTCATTCGTCGAACGCACTATGGTAGACGTTCGTCTAACGCAATTTGAGTTCGTCAAACTTGCTTTGATTCGAACACTTGTCAAGACAATTCTTCCTCCAATTTCTCCAAACACTCTTGTGTGTGACCCCATAGGCTCAAATCGCGTTGGCAAAGAGACTAGATATCTGACCACTTCCAGATCACCATTGAAACACCAACAGTCTCCCACTTGATCTTGAACGTATCAAATAAAAGTCATACAAACAATGAGCGGCATATAGCAATGCATCATTGCTACCCAAGCAATAAGAGTTCATAACTCAACAAGCCTGTCTTGATCAATGTATCTGTGTTGTCATGTCCCTTTGTCCCTTACATCTGGATGGAACTAGAGGCTTGGACCGTGTCACCCTCGTAATTGTTCAATCCTAATTCCTTGATCTAGAATAGACTGTCTGAAAATTGGTGAGCTCAATATCACATATTGACTCAACTCAGCATGGCCATGCATTTCTCAGTCTCATTCCATCAAGGGGCCCATGGATGTAACTCCTGTCATATAGGAGGACAAATCCCATATCTGCTCACACACAAACACCCAAATGAATCTTAACATACCCAATAACCACCCTTATCATCAACCTTTCTCAAGGAAGACTTTAGATGGCATCAAAGTACGCTCTTCCTCACTTGATGAATGCTGTGACTTCAGGTCGAAGAACCACAAACACCATTGTTAGTTGAGACCTACTTGTGACACATTCATATAACAATCCACAAAGTAGTCTCAAGGTGGGTCTGTCCAGTACAACTTGTTCACTAACAAGCACCCATGTGATGACTTGATATCACAATAACATGACCTGTGAGAACCGGTCATCAGTCAACGCACATGCTAGTCTTTATGTATCATCATCGCCTTGAACTTCTAAGATGATACTACGACCAGGGACTATTTAAGAATGAAGCTTTTAATAAACATAGACCCTCACATTCAAGTCATATACTTGAATTCCTATGGAAGCAAACATTCTAAGGGCATTTATTATGCTAATTAATCTATCAGTAGAAACATTTGACATAATAAAAGAACTTGCCATAAATGTAAAATAAAATATAAAGTACTCTATTCATCACATGAATAATCAACAACCGACAAATACAATCCACAAGAGTCCCACTAGAGACGATCATTCAGGTATCTAATACCCATTGATCTAGTATGACCATCATGATTTCTCTGTGCAAGAGGATTCGTCAGTGGATCCACAATATTTTCTTCAGTCGGTACTATACATATGCTCACATCTCCTCGATCGACAATCTCTCGAATAAGATGGAACCGCTGAAGTATATGCTTGGAGCGCTGATGAGATCTAGGTTCCTTAGCTTGGGCAATAGCACCGTTGTTGTCACAGTAGAGAACTACGGGATCAACAATGCTAGGAACTACACCAAGCTCGCTGATGAATTTCCTAATCCACACAGCCTCCTTCGCCACATTTGCAGCAGTGATATACTCATCCTTAGTTGTAGAATCAGCAACTGTCTCTTGCTTGGAACTCTTCCAACTTATAGCTCCTCCATTAAGGCAAAATGCAAAACCTGATTGGGACTTTGAGTCGTGCCTATCAGTCTGGAAGCTAGCATCTGTGTAACCCTTTACGACGAGCTCTTCCTCTCCACCATACACCAAGAATACATCTTTAGTCCTTCTCAAGTACTTTAAAATATTCTTGACTGCAATCCAGTGACTCTCACAAGGATCAGACTGATATCTACTAGTCATGCTCAAAGCATAAGAGACATCGGGTCGAGTACATAACATTGCATACATGAATGATCCAATTGCCGAAGCATATGGAATCAACTTCATGCGGTCCTTATCTTCCAAGGATTTTGGACACTAGTCCTTAGAGAGACTCACACCATGTGACATGGGTAAGAATCCTTTCTTGGACTCAAGCATGTTGAACCGTTTCAACACCTTCTCAATGTATGTACTCTGGGTCAAACACTGCAACTTCTTCGATCTATCTATATAGATCTTAATACCAAGTATATAAGTCGCTTCACCCAAGTCCTTTATAGAAAAGCAGTCCCCTAGCCTGTTCTTAACAGCTTGTAGGGTCGGAATGTCATTTCCGATCAATAGTATGTCATCCACATACAATATCAAGAAAACGACAATGCTCCCACTAATCCTCTTGTAAACACAAGGTTCATCCTCGTTCTTGATGAAACCAAACTATTTGATTTTCTCATCAAAATGAAGATTCCAACTTCGAGAAGCTTGTTTCAATCCATAAATGGATCGATTCAACTTGCATATTTTAGTGGCTTCATTTGGAGATTCAAAACCCCCCGGGTTATGCCATATACACTTCCTCAAGGAGGTTTCCATTAAGGAAAGCCGTTTTGACATCCATTTGCCAGATCTCGTAGTCATAATACGTAGCAATAGCAAGTAGAATTCTGATGGACTTGACCATGGCTACAGAGTAAAAGGTCTCATCATAGTCAACACCATGAATTTGCCTGAAACCTTTAGCAACCATCCGGCCTTTGAATGTCTGTACATTCCCATCCATGTCAGTCTTCTTCTTAAAGACCCACTTGCACCCTATGGGTCGTACCCCTTCAGGTGGTTCCACCAAGGTCCAAACTTGGTTTGCATACATGGAGTCCATTTCATATTTCATGGCCTCAAGCCACTTCTCGGAGTCAGGTCCACACATAGATTCTTGATAGGTTGCAGGCTCATCATCATGATCCATAAGCAGCACATTACCTATTTGAGACACGAGAAATTCATATCTCTCAGGCTCAAATCTTGGTCTATCAGATTTACGCAGGACTTGTGTCTCTTGAGCAGGCTCTCTAGGTACAACAACTTGTAGTCCTTGCTCAGGTTTTAAAATCGGTTCAGCTATTGTTTGTGGTTCTTGAACTTCCTCAAGTTCCACCTTTGCAGTCTTTCTGGATAAGAAATCTTTCTCCAAAAAGACGCCAGTCCTTGTGACAAACACTTTTCCCTCAGACGGCAGGTTGAAATAATACCCTTTGGTTTCCCTAGGATATCTCACATGATAACACTTATCCGACTTGGGTTCCAGCTTATCAGGCATTTGACGTCACACGTATGCCTCACAACCCCAAATCTTAAGAAAAGACATACTAGGATGCTTCCCAGTCCATATCTCATATGGTGTCTTTAGAACCGTTTTCGTTGGAGCACGATTTAATGTGAAAGCAGCAGTCTCTAAAGCAAAACCCCAAAAGGAAACGGGAAAATCTGCATGACTCGTCATCGACCGTACCATGTCTAACAAAGTACGATTCCTCCTCTCAGACACACCATTATGTTGTGGTGTTCCGAGTGGAGTGAGTTGTGATACAATACCACACTCTCTCAGATGATCACGAAACTCATGACTTAGATATTTGCCACCTCGATCAGATCGGAGTGCTTTTATCTTTTTTTCAGTTGGTTCTCTACTTCATTTTTAAACTCTTTAACTTTTCAAAGGTTTCAGATTTGTTCTTCATAAGAAACATTTATCCATATCTACTGAAATCATCAGTAAATGTAACGAAGTAGTAGTACCCACCTCTAGCCTTAGAAATCATAGGTCCGCATACATCACTATGTATTACCCCCAAAAGATCATCAGCCCTCTCAGTATGACTAGTGAAATGGACTTTAGTCATTTTGCTTAATAAGCAAGACTCGCATCTCTCAAATGATTCATAGTCAAATGAGTCCAATAATCCATCTTTATGGAGCTTAGATATGCGTTTCTCATTTATATGGCCTAAACGACAATGCCAGAGATATGTAGGATTAGAGTCATCAGTTTTTAGTCGTTTGGTATTTTCTATGTTATAAATAGGCTGATCTAAGTTCAAAACATATAAGCCATTAAACAATTGGGCTACACCAAAAGAAACATCATTCATAAATATAGAACAACTATTGTTCTTAATAATGAAAGAAAATCCTCTCATGTCTAAACATTACAAAGATATAATGTTTCGAGTTATGTGATGGACAAAACTATGCTTGCAAACGATAACGGCAAGTGTACCGTATCGAATGTAGTATAGGTTATTAAAACAAGGTCGTATTAGACTCGGGGCGGTTGAATACTCTTACTTCGGAAAGTCTCTATTATTTTATCGAATAAAACTTGCGGTTGGTTGGTTGCGAGAAAGAGAAATAGCTTATATTAAATTAATGAGTTAAAGGTTAGTACTCAACCTTGAATCACCTCGGGAAAAATAAAAATATAGAAAGAACAACTTCTAATTCTCTCATGAAAATACTTGACCGTGGAGGTTCCCAATTTATGAACGCACCTCTCTCGAGGATACGCTCAACTGAGTTTAGTTGATCAACAAACTTTCGTTCTAGAATCAAGGTCTAAAACTCGCCTTATCGTGGTTTGACTCCAATCCGGGAGAATTATGTCATCCTTGCTTGAGGAGTGCATTCAACTCTCTTTATTCTTGAAATGATCGATTCGAATCGAAACCTCTCGGTTATAAGATTGCGAAGACAAAGATGAGAATTATATATCGATAATATAATCTCAATACAAAAGTAGTTCAAGAATAAATCAAGATTATTCTACGGAAGAAAGAGAAGCTAAAATTAGATCAAGAATTATATTTCCCTTGGATCATCTCGGCCGAGTACTAATAGAATTTAGCTACTCATAGAGATTGAGGAAATGATGAAATAGAAGAAGTGCATAATGAAAATAAGAAGACAAGTAAGAGGGAAAGAACTATTTTATTACTTAGCAAAAGAAATTACAACTAGAAAATTTAGAGTTACAAGCTTTTGAGATGAAAGTGCAAGAAGAAAAAGACATACGAGATTAAAATTAGTGCAAGAAAATAGGCTAGAACTCCAAAACTTTCGTCCCCAAACATCTGGAAAATCTCCCTTTAAATAGCTGAATTTTTGGTGTTACACGCCCTTGGTCACGCCCGTGACCAAGGGCGTGTAAGGGGCGTGATCGAAGCAGCAGCGGAGAGGGCGCCTTCTGGAGTAATTGCGAGCGTTTCGGCCGTGTCACGCCCTAGGTCACGCCCGTGACCTGGGGCGTGTAATCTTGAAATCTGGCTGCTGGCGGGAAACTCTGGCGGGAAGAAGCGCGGGCCGAGTCACGCCCGTGACAAAATGTCACGCCCTCGGTCACGCCCGTGACCGAGGGCGTGTAATTTTAATTGACGTGGCAGCGTGCTCCGGATGCTTGTGGGGGGTCGTGGCCGTGACATTGGGTCACGCCCTTGGTCACGCCCGTGACCTGGGGCGTGTACTTGGCGAAATCTTCACGGAGCGTCCCCGGAGTGGCAGAAGCAGGTCTGGAGTATTTCGTGGTTTACACGCCCATGGTCACGCCCGTGACCTGGGGCGTGTAATCTTAACTTTTTGCTCGAAACAGCCCAGAAAACCTAAAAAACACAAAATAAACTTAAGTTAGCTTATGAAATAACAATGGAAGGATTTATATGATAAAATTCCATAAAATAACATAATTTTATATAAAAAACATAATAAACCTAAACTAAAAGATGAGTAAATAAATTACTCATCAAATACCCCCATACTTGCTCATTGCTCGTCCCGAGCAATTCATTTTTCACAAGGGTGAGAAAAATTAATGCAAGATAGAATGTGAAGACTAGAGAGTAAAATGCGAAGTATTATGCTGGCATGTGTAGATATTTTAGTAAAAAGATGTTCTTGGCATAAAAGCTAAATTATGAAATACTTCAAAAATGCGTTATAATTATTACTTTAAAAATGAGTCGACGGTCAATCAAAAAGTTACGTGAAGGGAGAAAATAGCGTGATTGCTGAGATTTAAATTACTGGATGTAAACGTTCGGGGTGGCCTCCAAAGAAATCCATCAATGTCGACGCCATAGGCTTGCCCGTTTGCACTTTCTCCACTACACTTCGACCAAAATCGACTCTATGGATCTTTAGGACTTAGATAGGGTACATTTTAAGGCTTGGGTTTAAGGGCGAGGTAACAATGATAAACATGAAGGCGCATTCCACTTAAACAAAATTTTTGAGCTAAAAGAAAATGATTGCCACCACAAAATAATGAAGCTTTACCCCCATACTCATATTTTTTTTAAAGGGGAAACACTCTCATACTCTTTTATTTAAATCACGAATCTTCATAATTGGGATCATTCCAAGTATGCATGTGCATACCTAGGCCGCATATCATTATGAGATTATTGCTTTTTTTTTTTGAGATTTAAACATTTCTTTTGAATTGATACCCATAATAAATTTTTTTTTTTTTTCATAGAATCGTACCCAAATATATTTTTTCATTTTAGCTCAAAGTTTCAAAGTATTCATTTGGGTTTTGGGCTTTTTAGCTTTGGTTCCGAAATGATGAGGGTGGATCAAAATAAAGGTGTAAGGCTCAAACTTGTGTGAACAATGGTGGTAGATCTAGGTTGGGTGTAAAGGCTCCAACTATCCAAAGAAAGGCCTACATCATTTCCGTAAAGTTAATTTGTCTAAAGCGAACATGTTTCGAAAATAGCTTGGGGCAAGTTCTAGACGTCGAGAAAGGACACCCTTTTGTTCAATTCGAGTAATAGCTTTCTAACAATCTTCTACACACTCACCTAAACTACTTTTGGATAAGACCGGATTCGAATTTAAAAGTAAAATAAATTATTACTACGCAAATTAATAAAACATAATTTTAGATCTATGCCAAGAATTTAATTCTACACCAAAACTACTCAAAGACAAGCATAAGACTAGGAGCACTACATGAGTCAACAATTTTACTCCAAAGTTTCAAAAACTATTCTAGCACAAAATTATTTTTAGTCCATATGAAAAACAGTTTACTTAGAACTTACAATTTAGCAAGTGGAGTTTTGATAAAAAGAACATTTTCTAATAGTTTTTTTTTTGTTCTTGGACTTCCCAAGATCTGCCCGGTGAAGGGTTTGCAAGGTACTAGAGGCTATGATGGGAATTCAAGCCCAAAGCGTCCTTTCCAAGAAATTTAATTTCAGTTTTTTTTTTTTTTTTTTTTTCAAGTAAAACTACAAAGAAAGCTATGCTACACCCCCATACTTAAAATTAAACATTGTCCCCAATGTTTAAAACTAAGTATGAAAGATTAAACTAAAAAAAAAAAAAAAAAACAGGACATTAAAAAAAAATCAAGATAAATTACTAAAGTGTAAAGAGGGCTTCCCTGAATGGTAGTCGGGGTTGCCGGTCAAACACCTGCAGAGTTAAATTAGAAAAACAAAGAAGAAAAGAAAAAAAAAAAAAAAGAGGTTAACATTGGGTTGCCTCCCAAGAGCGCTTTGTTTACCGTCGCGTAGCTTGACTAAGTGGCGTTTTCTTAAATATTTGTTAATTGCATTGTTTCGATATTTCCGGACGCTGGGTCGCCGGGGTGGTATAATTTCAAGCGTTGTCCGTTAACCTTAAAAGATCCTTTTTCTGGGTGCTCTATAAGCACGGTCCCGTACGACCAAACTTCTTTTACTCTGAAGGGACCGGACCATCGGGTTCTTAATTTCCCCGGAAAAAGCCTAAGTCTAGAGTTAAACAGTAGAACAAAATCTCCCGGTGAAAAAGTTTTTGGATGTTTAATTTTTTTATCATGATAGAATTTAGTTCGCTCCTTATAAAATTTATTATTTTCATAGGCGTTCGCGCGCCATTCTTCTAGTTCATTTAGTTGTAGTTTTCTTTGTTCGGAGGCTAAATCTAAATTCAAATTTAAAAATTTAAGCGCCCAAAAAGCGCGATGTTCTAATTCTACCGGCAAATGACAAGCTTTACCATAGACTAACCGGTACGGCGTACATCCTATGGCAGTTTTGTAGGCTGTCCGATAGGCCCAGAGTGCGTCGTCTAATTTTAAAGCCCAATCCTTTCTATTAACGGAAATGGTTTTTTCTAAAATTCTCTTAATTTCGCGATTTACCACCTCCACTTGGCCATTTGCTTGTGGGTGGTAAGCGGTAGATAGCTTGTGTGTAACTCCATACCTTGCTAAGATTTTAGCAAGTTGGTTGTTACAGAAATGTGTGCCCCGATCACTAATTAGTGCTCGGGGTGTGCCAAATCGCGAAAATAATTTTTTTAAAAATTGTACGACGACTCTCGCGTCGTTGGTGGGAAAAGCTTGTGCTTCCGCCCACCTAGACACGTAATCGACCGCAACGAGAATATATTTATTATTACAGGAAGCGGGTAAAGGACCTACGAAATCAATTCCCCACAAATCAAAAATTTCGCATTCTAGAAAAATATTTTGGGGCATTTCGTCCCGGTTACTAATGTTACCTGTCCGTTGGCACCGATCGCAATTTCTAACAAAATTGTGAGCGTCTTTGAATAAGGAGGGCCAATAGAAGCCCGCCTCAAGTACCTTCCTTGCGGTCCGGTTCGCTTGGTAGTGACCGCCGGTTGGTCCCTCGTGGCAGTGCTGTAAAATTTTGATGCCTTCCTCGCTCGCAATACACCTTCTTACCACTTGGTCCGCGCAGACACGAAATAAAAAGGGGTCCTCCCAAAAATAATTTTTCAAATCTGAAAAGAATTTCTTCTTTTGCTGACTTGAAAAATCTTTCGGTAGGACCCGACCCACCAAATAATTGGCCAAATCCGCGTACCAAGGGGTGGAAGAAGTTGTTACCTTTACGATGGCGAGGAGGCGCTCTTCAGGGAATTTGTCGTCAATTTCGGCCTCCACTAGTGCTCCTGCCGCCGGATTCTCCAACCGTGAGAGGTGGTCGGCCGCAACATTCTCCGCTCCCCTTTTGTCTTGGATCTCCAAATCGAATTCTTGTAGTAGGAGGATCCACCTTAGCAGTCGAGGCTTTGCATCTCCTTTTTGTAGTAAATACCGGAGAGCGGAGTGATCTGTAAAAATAATAACTTTTGAAAGCGTTAAATATGATCGAAATTTGTCAAACGCAAAAATTATTGCCAAAAATTCCTTCTCTGTTGTCGTATAATTTGCTTGTGCGGATGTTAGCGTTTTGCTTGCGTAATAGATTGGGTGAAAATGTTTATTCACCCGTTGGCCTAAAACTGCGCCTACAGCAAAATCGCTCGCATCGCACATGATTTCAAACGGAAGAGACCAGTTTGGCGCGATTAAAATAGGGGAATTTATTAGTTCATTTTTGATTTTGTTAAACGCTTTCAAACACTCGTCATCAAAATTAAACGCGGATTCTTTTTCCAAAAGATGAGTTAGCGGTTTCGAAATTTTTGAGAAATCTTTTATAAACCGTCTATAAAAACCCGCATGTCCTAGAAAACTTCTAATAGATTTTATATTGGTAGGAGGGGGAAGTTTTTCTATGACCTCGATCTTGGCCCTATCGACCTCGATCCCCTTATTAGAAATTTTATGCCCAAGGACTAATCCCTCTTGGACCATAAAGTGTCACTTCTCCCAGTTGAGTGCTAAATTCGTGTCTTCGCAGCGTTGAAGAACACGATCAAGATTATTTAAACAATTTTTAAATGAATCGCCAAAAACAGAAAAGTCGTCCATGAAAATTTCCATGACGTCTTCTACAAGTTCGTTAAAAATTGCCAGCATACATCGTTGAAATGTAGCCGGCGCGTTGCAAAGACCAAACGGCATTCTTCGATATGCGAAGGTGCCGAACGGACAGGTGAATGTGGTTTTCTCTTGGTCTTCGGGCGCAATTGGGATTTGAAAATATCCCGAAAGACCATCGAGAAAACAGTAGTGTGAGTGACCGGATAAGCGTTCTAAAATTTGGTCAATAAAGGGTAACGGAAAGTGATCTTTGCGGGTAGCATCATTTAATTTTCTATAATCGATGCATACTCGCCAACCCGTAACAGTACGGGTCGGGATCAACTCATTATTTTCATTTGTGATTACCGTTATTCCACCCTTTTTGGGCACGACTTGCACTGGGCTAACCCAAGTGCTATCCGAGATTGGGTAAATAATTCCCGCATCTAATAATTTTATTATTTCGGCCTTGACGACGTCCTTCATATTTGGATTAAGCCGTCGTTGAGGCTGAATGGTACTGCGAGAATTATTTTCTAAATTAATTTTGTGCGTGCAAAAAGAGGGGTTAATCCCCTTGATGTCAGAAATTTGCCATGCAATTGCATGGCGGTGATTATTTAATATTTTTATTAATTCGGAAGTTTCCGAATCGTTAAGCGCGGAAGATATAATAACAGGCAATTTTGAATCTTTTTCTAAAAAAACATATCTTAAATGTTCCGGCAGTTGTTTCAATTCCAAACTCGGTGGCTCCTCGTAAGATGTTTTTATTTTAGAGATATTTAACTTAACTTCTTCAAATTTGAGCGGCCGAGTTATTTCTTTTAGACAAAATAAATTTTCAATTTCCGGATTTTCAAATAAGGGTGAAATTAATTCAGAAATTGACGTTATTTCTTCTTCAAAATTTGATTCTAACGTGAAGCAAGAGTCGTCATTAGAAAATGAATTTCTCATAGAGTTGTTAATGCTAAAAGTTATTTCTTCATCCCCAACTCGTAGGAGAAGTTTGCCATTACAAACATCAATGATTGCCCGAGAGGTGGCGAGAAAAGGACGTCCGAGTATAATTGGGACTTCGGCGTCTTCCTCAATGTCTAGGATGACAAAATCTACCGGGAAGATAAATTTGTCAACCTTGACAAGCACGTCCTCAATCACTCCTATCGGGTATTTAATAGATCTGTCCGCTAGTTGAATGCTAATATTGGTTGGGCTTGGGGTGCCCAAACCAAGCTTTTTAAATAATGAAAATGGCATCAAATTTATACTAGCGCCCAAATCTGCCAAGGCGTGTTTTATTAAGAAATTACCAAACAAGCACGGGATGGAAAACCGTCCCGGATCATTTAGTTTTTGCGGTAATTTATTTAATAAAATTGCGGAGCATTCAGCATTTAAAGATATACGCGAAAAATTTTCAAGTTTATTTTTATTGGAAAGTAGATCTTTTAGATACTTTGCGTATTTGGGCATTTGGGCGATTGCTTCGAAAAATGGCACGTTTATTTGAACTTGTTTAAAAATTTCAGTAAATTTTCTATATTGCTCCTCATTGCGTTCATCTTTAAATTGCGAAGGATAAGGAATAGAAGGATTTTTAAGAATACGCGGAGCTAAAGCAGAAGAAGGTAGAGTAGGAGAAGAAATAACTTGCGGAGATGAAGTTGAAACGTTTACCTCTGGCTCGACCAATTTTGAAGAAGTTACCTCCTTTCCGCTACGGAGGGTAATTGCGTTGGCGCTCTCCCGTGGGTTGGGCTCAGTATTGCCCGGTAGAGCTCCTTGCTGGCGTTCGGAGAACATCTTGGCGAGCTGTCCAATTTGATTTTCTAGACTTTTGATAGATCCGGAAAGGTTCCGGATATTGGAGTCAGTAGCGGCAACGTATTTGGTGAAGACCTCTTCAAGTGAAGGGGACTTTGGTGGTTGTGGTGGAGCGAATCCGGGAGGATTCACTTGTGGGGGGCGTTGAGCATTATTGGGGTTGCTCCATGAAAAATTTGGGTGGTTCCTTAAACCCGGATTATAACTATTAGGAATATTATTATTTGGGTTATAAGGAGGACGATAGGAGTTCCCCATATAATCTACTTGTTCTTGATTATAATTATTATTATAATTATTATTATTGTTAGCCCCGTTAATGGCGGAGGAAGCAGACATCTCCGCCATTTGCTTAGTAAGCCATTCTACTTGATGTGCTAAATTCGGTGTGGCCTCGACTTCAAAGAGTCCGGTCGGTTTGTTAGGACGCGACCGTGGCGCATTCCACTGATAAGCATTCATGGCCATCTCCTCAAAAAGCTCTTGAGCGGCATCTGGGGTTTTGTTATTTAGAGTTCCCCCAGCTGCTGCATCAATCATCTGCCTTGTTTGGAGATTCAAACCATTGTAGAATGTTTGAACTTGTTGCCATAAAGGAAGGGCGTGGTGAGGACATCTCCGCAATAATTCCTTGAAGCGCTCCCATGTGTCATAGAGAGACTCCGAGTCTATTTGCGTAAACGAGAGAATGTCCGTACGTAATTTAGCGGACTTCGCCGGAGGAAAATATTTAGTTAAAAATTTCTCCGTCATTTCGGCCCATGTAGTGATGGAACCTCTAGGAAGAGATCCCAACCATTGCTTGGCCTTAGTCCGCAAAGAAAATGGAAATAAACGCAAACGAATGGCGTCATCGGTGACGCCATTAATTTTAAACGTGTCGCAAATTTCCAAAAAATTCAATAAATGTAAATTTGGATCTTCATCTGGTAACCCGTCAAAGATGACGGTTTGCTGTACCATTTGAATGATACTAGTTTTGATTTCAAAATTATTATTTGCCACTGCCGGGCGAATAATACTTGATTGTGTTCCCTCCCAATTTGGCCTCGCATAATAAACATAGTCCGTAGCGGAGCCTCATTATGGTCGGGGTCACCCATTATATCTTCGTTAGTTTCTCCGACTGACTCTTCGCGAATTATTGGTAGATCACTAAATCGGAGACGTCGCCGCAAGGTGCGCTCGATTTCCGGATCAAAACCAAATTCAAAATCAATTAAAGAGTTTCCTCGGGTCATAAACCAAAAGAGAAGAAAAGAAAAGAGAAGAAACGAAAAAAAATAGGATTTTAGATAAATAAATTAAATTTTTTTTTTTATTATATATTTTTTTAGATATATATTTTTTTTATATTAGGTGATTTAAAATTAGTCCTGGACTTCCCAAGATCTACCCGGTGAAGGGTTTGCAAGGTACTAGAGGCTATGATGGGAATTCAAACCCAAAGCGTCCTTTCCAGGAATATAATTGCACCTTTAAATTAAGAAAAAGAAAAAAGATAAAATTAATAGATATTTCGGTTTTCGAAATATCAACCGTCTTCCCCGGCAACGGCGCCAAAAACTTGATGGACAAAACTATGCTTGCAAACGATAACGGCAAGTGTACCGTATCGAATGTAGTATAGGTTATTAAAACAAGGTCGTATTAGACTCGGGGCGGTTGAATACTCTTACTTCGGAAAGTCTCTATTATTTTATCGAATAAAACTTGCGGTTGGTTGGTTGCGAGAAAGAGAAATAGCTTATATTAAATTAATGAGTTAAAGGTTAGTACTCAACCTTGAATCACCTCGGGAAAAATAAAAATATAGAAAGAACAACTTCTAATTCTCTCATGAAAATACTTGACCGTGGAGGTTCCCAATTTATGAACGCACCTCTCTCGAGGATACGCTCAACTGAGTTTAGTTGATCAACGAACTTTCGTTCTAGAATCAAGGTCTAAAACTCGCCTTATCGTGGTTTGACTCCAATCCGGGAGAATTATGTCATCCTTGCTTGAGGAGTGCATTCAACTCTCTTTATTCTTGAAATGATCGATTCGAATCGAAACCTCTCGGTTATAAGATTGCGAAGACAAAGATGAGAATTATATATCGATAATATAATCTCAATACAAAAGTAGTTCAAGAATAAATCAAGATTATTCTACGGAAGAAAGAGAAGCTAAAATTAGATCAAGAATTATATTTCCCTTGGATCATCTCGGCCGAGTACTAATAGAATTTAGCTACTCATATAGATTGAGGAAATGATGAAATAGAAGAAGTGCATAATGAAAATAAGAAGACAAGTAAGAGGGAAAGAACTATTTTATTACTTAGCAAAAGAAATTACAACTAGAAAATTTAGAGTTACAAGCTTTTGAGATGAAAGTGCAAGAAGAAAAAGACATACGAGATTAAAATTAGTGCAAGAAAATAGGCTAGAACTCCAAAACTTTCGTCCCCAAACATCTGGAAAATCTCCCTTTAAATAGCTGAATTTTTGGTGTTACACGCCCTTGGTCACGCCCGTGACCAAGGGCGTGTAAGGGGCGTGATCGAAGCAGCAGCGGAGAGGGCGCCTTCTGGAGTAATTGCGAGCGTTTCGGCCGTGTCACGCCCTAGGTCACGCCCGTGACCTGGGGCGTGTAATCTTGAAATCTGGCTGCTGGCGGGAAACTCTGGCGGGAAGAAGCGCGGGCCGAGTCACGCCCCTGACAAAATGTCACGCCCTCGGTCACGCCCGTGACCGAGGGCGTGTAATTTTAATTGACGTGGCAGCGTGCTCCGGATGCTTGTGGGGGGTCGTGGCCGTGACATTGGGTCACGCCCTTGGTCACGCCCGTGACCTGGGGCGTGTACTTGGCGAAATCTTCACGGAGCGTCCCCGGAGTGGCAGAAGCAGGTCTGGAGTATTTCGTGGTTTACACGCCCATGGTCACGCCCGTGACCTGGGGCGTGTAATCTTAACTTTTTGCTCGAAACAGCCCAGAAAACCTAAAAAACACAAAATAAACTTAAGTTAGCTTATGAAATAACAATGGAAGGATTTATATGATAAAATTCCATAAAATAACATAATTTTATATAAAAAACATAATAAACCTAAACTAAAAGATGAGTAAATAAATTACTCATCATTATGGCTGGAACATAATAACAAATATCTAATTCTATTACAAGCCCTGTGGGCAAAGAAAGACGATACACTCCTACGGCAACGACAACAACTCTTGCTCCATTTCTAACGCGCAGGTTTGTTGTAACATGGTTTTCCGCATCCCTTTGATTTGAGAATAACAAATCCTACTTGTATTTGATCTTGTTTGCCATTGTGTTTTTAGCATGCAGGTTTGGACATATATGACACCAGGTTGCTGCAATAATGTTCTGGCACTAACCACAAGCTGAAGGATTGAAAGTTGTTTAACGCCAAGCATTAAGGTTAACGCTGGGCGTTAGCGCTAGACAAAAATGGCGTTCGACGAAATGCATATCACGACGTTCGACGAAAATTGTGTTCGACGAAATGAGAAGCCCGTTCGATGAAATGCGTTCGACGAAAATTCTGTTCGACGAAAATTCTGTTCGACGAAATGGAGGTCGATAAAAGGAGAAGCCGTTTGACGAAATGGAGGTTGCCGAAATGAGAGGCCGTTCGACGAAAATGGCATTCGACGAAATAAATTGCCGTTCGACGAAATGAGCTGTTGTTCGCGAAATGGCGTGCAAGCTGATTAAAGAAATAATCTCATAACCAGGCGTTAGTCTTAACGCTGGGTGCTATCCGGTCGACGAATTTGGCAAGGAGAAAGCAGTCGTGATTACTGGAGGAACTATAGGAATGATTTCCCAATGCCCGCGTTAGACTTAACGCCCGGCGTTAGTATTGCCTAAAATAAAACATTTCTTAAAGTGCAGAATCGCCTTCCTCTTCTGAAAATCTGAGCCATCAATATGTTGCTATACATGGTCAATGTCAGGCGTTAGCACTTAACGCCTGCGTTAGCTCAAAGTCTATAAATATGATGATATTGCCGTCTCTGATTACTGATCAACAAGAGCCCTTGTCCAGCACTTCAGAAACTCAGTCAAGGCCGTATTTTCCAGACCATCATCTCCCACACATATTCGAGCAAGGAATTCAAGGATGACCGGATCAACGCTTACATAACACGAAGAATGCACGCTTCGACTTCAAGAATATTCAACGTGCCTTCGCCATCTCCAAAATTATTCTAGAGAGTTTTTTTACTTGAATATAATATTTGTTTATAACCACTTTTTATTGTAATCGGTTTATAAATTTGCCTCGTGTTGGCGAGTAGGTCTGGGTAGGACTTAGGGAGTAATTCGCCTCTTATTGGCGACTAGTTCTAGGGAGTAGATCTAGGGGGTACTCGAGGCCTTTTCTGGGGATAGAAAGGCTAGAGCGGCTTGAGGCCTCATCCGGGGTAGGATAGGCTAAAGTCAACCGGTTCGTGGGGATACGAGTCAGTATAGAAAACAATAAGAGTTTTCATATTATTCTCCTCGATTTCTAGCGTCACTGAAATCAGATTTTGTAATCAACTTTATTAATGATAATCATGCCTTTTCATGTTGAATAAAATTGATTTCATTATTCCAATCTCTTTACTCTTGATTTAACTTACTTCAACATAAAATATCAAAAGTTTTTTATTAAATATTAAAGTTTTCTAAAACCCTTATTTACCCCTCCCCCCTCTAAGGGCGCCTCAAGATCCAACAAGTGGCATCACAGGTTATTCACAAAATAGTCTAACTGTTGAAATTTTGAAGTGAAGTGGAGGAGACCGGGCGGTCTGTTTTGGGAGACTGCCGAGTCCGCGCGGGTTGTGTTTATATCTTTCCGGTCTGGTTCTGCCGGTTTGTTCCCGAGTAGGTCTGCTGGTTTGCCTGGCTTTCTTGTTGGAAGACCGGGCGGGTTGTTCTTGTATGACCGCCTGTCCGGGCGGTTTGTGCTTGGCGATCTGGCGACTTGTTCTAAGTCGGCCAGATGGTTCTTGTTTTCTCCTGGTGATCTAAGGGAGGAGCGACCTTTCTGTCCGCGCGGCTTGTGCGCGGTCTCGTGTTCGCGCGACTTGTGCGCGACTTGCCTGCTGTTCTGTAGTCTTGGTCGGATGATCGTCCAAGTGGTCTGGTCGTGCGGTCTATCTTATGAGACCGCTGGAGATCTGACGGGGGGGGGGGGGGGGGGTGACTATATCCCGGTTGTGCGATGACGACATCTGTCTACACGCCTATAAATAGGGGTGCATGGCCCGTCATTCATAACGAGAACTGTAAGAACTGAGCCTGGGTTAATTCGTGCAGTCTCACATTGAGGTCGGGCGGTTTCGGAAGCGAGTTGACTGTTTGTTGTGTTCGCAGGTTTGCGGTCAGCAGGTTGCGGTCTCCTTCCTTGGTGATTCCCAGCGGTTTGAATAAATAGTTTGGCAGCGGTCTGTCTGCGAACTGGTTTAGGTTCGTTCTTGTGCTGTTCGCAACAAGCTCAGCGATCAGGCGACCTTCAGCGGTTAGGCGATCTGAGTTGCGTTCTGGCGACAGCTTCAGTTCTTCGTTCCAATAAAGCTCCAGTTCATGCGGTCTGAGGTGCGGTCTTGCAGTGCTGGCGGTCTGTCCGGTTTCTGTTCGCGCAGTCTCAGGTCAAGCCGGGCGACTTCTGGAGTCGAGCGGTCTGTGCGGTCTCAGCTTGTCTAACCGCCAGATTTGTTTTGGTGTTGTTTGTTCTTCTTGTCTCCGTGATTCTAATGAATCATGTCTCGTCATGTATACCTCGCACTGTAAATGAAGTTTGTGTTTCAATAAAGTTTCTTGTATTGCTGTGTGGCATTGTGGTTGTTTGGCTTTGACTCAGTTGATGCAACTCCTGCTTACTCCTAAATGATTCAAATCAAAAATTTTAACATGGTATCAGAGGTAGGTTGTTGGAGTGGATAAGCAGTGATCAACTTGAGTTGCCATCGTTTTTGTGAAGAAGAGACCACATTGATTGCCATGGAAGGTGGATACGCAAGAGGGCTTGGTATTGAACTCCTTAATCGCCTAACTATAAGAAATGGAGGTCGTGTATGGAGAGCTATTTACTTGGCGAGGATCTATGGGAGATAGTTAGAGGAGAAGACACACAAGAGGTGTTTTTAGTAGGAGATAATATAGCAGAGGTGAGACTTTGGAGGAGGACTAATGCTAAGCAGAGTTCACACTCAAGAGGGCTATCTCACCGGAGCTGTTTGACCACATCATTGGATGTAAATCTGCTGCTGAAATCTGGACGTCTTTGGACGGGTTGTTCAATAAGAAGAATGTAGCTCGGCTACAGTTTCTTGAAAATGAGTTGGCGAAAGCCTCTCAAGGTGATCTTTCTATTTCTACTTTCTTTCTCAAGATGAAGAACCTCACAGCAGAGATTTCTGCATTGGACCCTGATGAGCCCATCTCGGAGGCAAAACTGAAGAGGGATATCATCCGCGGGTTGCAGAAGGGGTATCTTGCCTTTGTGACTTCAGTTCAAGGTTGGGCAAATCAACCATCTTTGTTGGAGCTGGAGAACTTACTTGCTTCGCAAGAAAGTTTGGCAAGACAGATGGCGGGGACTTCTATCTCTGGGGGAGATAGTGATGTGTTGTTCTCTGGGAAGAAGAAGAAGAAGAAGTGGGAGAAGAAGAAGCCGGGTTATGATGGACCCTCTACTTCAGGTCAGCAGGATAGGGGTTATGCTCCTAAGTCTGATGGGAAGAAGAAGGGAGATGGACCAAGGTGCTTCAGGTGCAATAAGACCGACCACTTCAAGAAAGATTGTCGGGTTAATCTTCAGTCGGGACATGTAGCAGAGAAGGAGAAGCCAAAGTCTGAAGAAGCTGGATGGGGAGGAGCCTTTGCGACTAATATGACGGCGATGCCCGTTAAGGCCTTGAATGCCATCAACTTCGAAGAGGATTGGATTGTTGATTCAGGGTGTGGACATCATCTCACCGGGGATGAATCAAAGTTCTCTTCTTTGACGCCTTACTCAGGTAACGATGCTATCATTACGGCTGATAATTCTGTTCATGCTGTCGAACAAGAAGGTGTTGTCTCCCTAAGCAGTGATAAGGGTCCACTCACCTTGAGGAGTGTTTATCACGTGCTTGGTATGAAGAAGAATCTCTTCTCTGTGACCAATGCGGTCGATGCCGGTTATCACGTTCTGTTTGGCCCAACAGAAGTGAAGTTTCTTAAAACTCAACCGGAGATAAAGGGAGATGTTATCCATGTTGGAAAGCGGGTGAAGGACTTGTTCGTGTTATCGACAAGTACCTATGTTGATAAGATGAAGACCAACGATAGCGCGGCTATCTGGCATGAAAGGTTGGGGCATGTTGGCATGGACAAATTAAAGGCTATGGCGGTAAGGGGTCTTGTCAAAGGCTTGCCTAGCTTGTCGTCTTATGGAGATGGTCATGTTTGTGCTGGATGTCAGTTTGGTAAGTCTCATCGACTTCCATTTGATAAATCGCAAACAAGATGCAAAGCACCGTTGGAGTGTATTCACGGTGATTTGATGGGACCAAATGCCACCCCAAGCCTTGGAGGCAACAGATATATGTTGGTGTTTATTGACGATTACACCAGATATGTCTGGGTGTATTTTCTGAAAGAGAAGTCAGAAACCTTTGCGAAGTTTGTGGAGTTCAAGGAGCTGGTGGAAGGTCGGTTAGGCCTGCGGGTGAAAAAATTGAGGACTGAAAATGGTGGGGAGTTCACCCCTGGTGAGTTCTCAAGTTTTTGCAGGAAACACGACGTTCGAAGAGAGCTCACTTGTGCCCATACTCCACAGCAGAATGGCATTACGGAGAGGAAGATCAGTCATCTAACGGAAACCTGCAAATGCTGGCTTCATGCCAAGAGTATCCCAAAGTCCTTTTGGGCGGACGGAATGTATTGTACAGCTTACGTCATCAACAGGATGCCTCTAAGTCCTATCAACATGAAGACACCTCATGAACTGATGTTCAAGGAGAAACCGAGTGTTTCACACCTTCGGGTGTTCGGGTCAACCTGCTATGTGCATATTCCTGATGCTCTTCGAACAAAGCTAGATGCGAAAGCAAGGAAGCTAGTCTTTGTTGGGTATGATGAGCGGAAGAAAGGATGGAGATGCATGGATCCTGAGATGCGGAGATCAGTAGTATCTCGGGATATGGTGTTCGATGAAGTGACTTCTTACAAGGGGAGTTCAGGAGTTGAACTACCGGAAAGCAGGGTTGATGAAGAAGGGAAAGCTGCAGGAAGTCTTCAAGTGGAGTTGCCTGTTTCACCAGGAGCTCCAGCTGTGTCAAGCTCTGAGATGGAGGCTTCAGGTTCTGGAAGCAGGGGGAGCGATGCTCCAAGTTCGTCTAGAAGAGGAGCTTGCACAGAAGAAGCAGCTGAGGAGGTGGCTAGTCAGGTGCAACCTCTTAGGAGGTTGAAGAGGACTATTAAGACACCAGATCGATACACAGGAGGAAACTTGGTGAGCTTCGTCTCATGTTTCTTCGCTGGTCCCTTGGATGAGAGGGAGCCGTCGAGCTTTGAGAAAGCCAAAGGCGTGAAGCAGTGGGATATTGCTATGCAAGAGGAGATGGATGCTCTCAAGAAGAATGAGACTTGGTCTCTAGTGCCCAGGCCCAAGGGCATTACCCCTGTGACATGCAAATGGGTTTATAAACTCAAGAAGAAAGCTGACGGTACGATCGAGCGATATAAGGCTCGCCTTGTAGCTCGCGGGTTCTCACTGCAGTATGGTGAAGATTATGATGAGATGTTTAGTCCAGTGGCAAAGATGACTTCGGTTCGATTTGTTATTGCTTTGGCGACATCTTGTGGATGGGAGATTTGGCAGCTCGATGTTAAGAATGCTTTCTTATACTGAGAGATTGACAAGGATATCTTCATGATCCAGCCGCCGGGTTTCATCTCGGTGGATCGTCCGGACTACGTCTGCAAATTGAAGAAGGCCTTATATGGGTTGAAGCAAGCGCCTCAGGCGTGGTATGGAAAGATCGCGGAGTATCTTTTATTCTGTGGGTTCTTTGCTTCAGACTCTGATTCTAGCTTGTTCGTCAAGAAGGAGGGGGCGCTTCGGGTTATTGTGCTGCTGTATGTGGATGACATGATTGTCACCGGGAACTCGAAGGAGGCAGTAGCAAGGCTGAGAGCTGAGCTTGCTATCAGGTTCGAGATGAAGGATCTGGGGAAGCTTCACCATTTCCTTGGACTCGAGGTCCAGAGGCGGGAGAGCGGAGTGCTCGTTTCTAAGGAAGGATATGCGGAGCGGATCGTTCAACGATTCGGCATGGAAGAAGGGAAGAGCAGGTCTATACCTCTGGAACAGCATCATAAACTTCAGAAGGATGAGGGAAGAGTTCTATCTGATCCGTTGGTGTTCCGAGCTCTTGTGGGGAGCTTGATTTAATTGACCATCACGAGGCCTGATATTTCTTATGCAGTTGGCAAAGTGAGTCGGTACATGGCGGAGCCACGGAAGCCTCATCTTCTGGCGGCAAAAGGGATTCTGAAATATGTGAAGTTGACCTCTGATTTGGGTCTCCTATTTAGGAGAGGGTTAAGCTTGGAGTTGCATAGATACATGGATGCTGACTACGGGGGAGACGTGGATGATCGGAGATCAACGTCTGGTTATGTCTTTATGACGGGCCCCACAGCTATCTCTTGGTGCAGCAAAAAGCAGGACTCGGTGTCCGTATCTACCATAGAAGCGGAATACAAGTCTTCGGCCTTGGCAGCTTAGGAAGCCGTTTGGCTCAGGAGGTTGGTGGAGGACGTTCATGAGGAGGTTCGAGGTCCCACTATGCTACGCGGGGACAATGAGAGTGCTCTCAAGCTGGTTAATAATCCAGTCTGTCACGCGAGGACCAAGCATATTGAGATTGAGCACCATTTCATTCGTGAAAAGGTGTTGGGAGTGTAACATCCCCCAAACTACTAGGCCCCTAGATAATTTTGTCATGACAAGTCATGACAAAAATAGGGTAAGTGACCTAGAGCCCTAGGATGAAAAAGAAAGAGGTGAAAAACACATGGTGTGCACTTAGCCATCATGAATCACCCTAATGAAAAGTGGACTAAAGAGGGAGGCTAAAATATCTTATACACCCCACATAACCATGAATAGTTCCTATGATGAGTTAAGTACACAAGGTTGGCCAAGAAGACCCCATGAACTTATTAAGATAGGAAGGGATGCATTCTGGGGTGCAAATAGCAAATTTTGATATCCTAGTCTAGAGGTGACCAAAAGACTCCAAAAAGCCAACATGACCCCACTATGATCCCTATGACCATCTAAGGAGGTGAATAGGGCACTAGGGACCCTTGGGGTCAACCAAATTGGTCAAATTGACCAAAAGTCAACCTTGAGCTATCCTAGGTCAAACCTCCATGAATAAGGGCAATTGATCTCCAAATAATCAAATTGGGCCCACCCTCATAGGGCAACCTCCCTAGGGGACCTAATGGACCCAAAAGCCCCATCATAGGGCCATCAATTTGGGGAAATTGGGTCAATTTCTAAAAAGCCCCAAATTGACATAAATGTGCTAAAACCCAAATTAATCTCCAATTGACTTATTCTGACCAAATTGATCACTCCTAAACCCTAAGGGGAGTATATGAGACCTAAGTGGAACATAGTGTGCATTCAACCATGGAAAATTAGGGCAAAACCAACAAAATACCCAAATTTCCCTTATAGGCAAGTAAGTGCAATCAAGCTCCATTTGACACTATCTTGACTCAATCTCTCTTGGTATAGACCCATGGGGTCTAAGGCATCAATTGGGACAAGTCACATTGAATGGGGTGGGTGTGAGTCGACCTCAAACCCAAATTCCCCATTTTAGCCTAATTGGGTCAAGTGAGCCAATTTCAAGCTAGGTGGACCTAACCCAAACCCATCCTTAGAACTATGGGCTCAACCCCACCTAATTAAGCCCACTAGTGGGCTGAATTACCTAGAGCCCAAATTGGGTCCAAGGAGGGGTGCACCAAGAGGGTGGCCGACCACCCCAAGCTTGAATTTAAGAGGAATTCATGGAGGAGTGGCCACTTGGCCACCACTCCTTATTTCCTGGTCGGCTCCTGCCTTCCCAAGGAATTCCAGCAGGGGGAGAGGCTGAGCTGGCTGCCACTGAGAGGGAGGGGAGGAGAGAGGAAGCTCACCTTGCCGGCCGCCATAATGGTTGTTCCCTCCTTCCCAATGCAATGCCGCCCGATTCCTTCTCCTCTGGCATCAATATGAGCTCGGGAGTGATTTCTTGGTGAGCTGGAGGCCTGCGACTGGCTGGCTGGGGCGGTGGCGGCATAGGGGAAATCGCTGGATATTGATAGCCGGCCATATACTCACTCTCCCCTTCAGTTCTCCTCACGATTAGCTTCAGGAGCCTCCAAGCAGTCGAGCCCCCCTTCCAGAGCAAGCTTTCGACCTCAGCCGCACCAGGAGCCATGGATGCCGGAAACAGGAATGCGACCTTCCTCCGCCGCAACACCCGCCGCCAAACCCAACTTCAGGAGAACCAGGGAGAGCAGGGCAACCCCCAGAGGGGGGTACCTGAGACGGTGACCAGGCCCGGAGTCGGACTCCCAGCAGCTGCCGGGAGAGCTCCGGTAAGCAATACCTCTCATATTCCTACGCTTCACATCTACCCAGGTCAGAGGCCAGAGTTATATGTCATTGAGGGAGTCGAGCCCTGTGGATGCATAGATTGTTATAACTTCGCCAGGCGAGAGGCGAAGAAAGCATCGTTAGATCGGGCTTACGCCGATGTTGTACTTTTCATTTTAAATTCTGCACTCTGATAAACTATTAATTATGTAAGATTATTTCTTGTTGGACATGTTTCTCTATATTTGAGGTGATATTTGTGGACTTGTGCTTTTAATTCATTCTTCCTTTTATGATTTTGGTTGGCCTGGAAATTGTTGTATAGCCGACAGGATCGGCGTGTTGTGGTGGGGACCATGTTTTGAGATGGTACCACCGCGAGACGGCGGTTCTGGGCGGTAAGACCCGGTGTTGTTCGCAAAAAAAAGAGGGGTCTTACAAACTGGTATCAGAGCGACCAAACCGATCCAAAATAAGGAAGTCCACAACCCTAGGGCAACCCCGCTCAAGTTAGTTTGAGGACAAACTAGCAGCGGAAGCAATGGTTTGCCCATAGGAAAAATCACGTTAAACTGTCCATCAAACGACATGCTTTAGGACAACCTTTCTAATCAAACCCTTTTTTCTTATGTAGCCTCCGGTGAATGTTCCCAAACGGAGAGCGATCCCCCAGGTTCAAAACACGATTCCCCCCGTTCAGATCGTGATTCCCCCAGTGCAAGATGAAGTCCCTCCTGAACAGGCTACGGTTCCCCCAGTGCAAGACGAAGTACCTCCCGCACAGAATGCGGTCCCTACTCCACCGGCTCCCATCCAGTTTCAACAAACGGAGCTGGGTCAGACCTTGGCCGCTATTCTGCCGGCCTTTACTCAGCAACAGGTCCCAGTGCAGGCCCCCAACCCAGGGGAAAACTGGTTGAGCGTCTTCCGGGGCCTCTCCCCTCCATCTTACATAGGATCAGAGTCAGTGGTGCAAACGGAGGAATGGTTGGATGCAATCCAGGAAATGCTGGCAGGGATTCGTTGCCCGGTGGATGTTGAAGTATCCTTAGCTATTTCTGCCCTAAAATCTCATGCTAAGAGATGGTGGAAGTCAGCTTTAGACACCACCTTTGCCGGTTTGGAGTACGCAGACATCACGTGGGGAGAGTTTAAGGAGGCACTACTTGAGCACTTTGTGCCTCAATCAGCAAGAGATGAACTGGAGGAAAGGTTCTTGCATCTGAGGCAGGGGAATCTATCAGTGTTGGATTATCAGCGGGAGTTCTCTCACCTGGCTCGCTTCGCTACATCATATCAATTAAACGACTCTGGGTACACCAAGAGGTTCTTCAAGGGCCTCCGAGATGACCTCAGACACTCCCTACAGTATGTGGCGGACTCCAGTTTAGCCCGAATCAGTGAAGCAGCAAGAAGACTGGAGGCAGATCAGCAAATGGTGAAGGGCCGAGGAAAAAGGCCAGCGGAAGAAGGAAATGGGAACAGAGGACGGGACCACCAACAGCGCGGTGGATTTATTAGACATCAAGGAGGTAGAGGACGGCCTCATCCAGACCCCCGACCAGACCAGAGACCCCCGGCTGTACATGCACCTCATCCGTTGCGGATCCAGGAGCCCCAAAGACAAGAAGGTGGAGCACATCCCCCGCCAGTGTGTTTCTGGTGTCACCAACCAGGACATGTGCGGGCCCACTTCCCTCAGAGATGGGGTAACCCCCCACCTCTACCTATAGCAGCACCACCGGTACAACAAATCAGGGGCCGAGGCCAAGGACGTGGACGAGGTCGAGGGCCACAAGGTAGAGGTCAGCGGCCAGAACAAATGTATGCTCTGGACTTGGCCGAACCCAGGAACCCAGAGGACGTTATTATAGGTACTCTAGTTTTCTTTTATGTTTATATATGTACATATGTAATTACTATGCCAAGCTTTAGTTTTCTTCAACGACAAACTAAAACCACGAAATCACCCAGGTATAGTGCTAGTCTACAACAAACCCGCGTATACCTTGTTTGATATGGGTGCATCCCACTCGTTCGTCTCGGCGGGATTCATAAGCAACGTAGACTAGGTGCAACACTATGACGGCATCGAAAGGAAGGTGCGACTGGCAGACGGAATAGAAATAGTAACTTGCGCTAAGTGTAGTATGGATATAGAGATCGGAGGAAAGACATTCGAAACACCGACGACGCTATTGAAGATGAAGGACCATGATCTAATCTTGGGCATGGACTGGTTGTACTGGAATCACGCCAAGATCGACTGTCAAGCGAAGAAGATTGTATTAAAACACGAAGACTCCGAGGTGACAATCGAAGGTATTCAACCTGTCTCCCGTCATCTAATTTCATCAGCCCAGGCCGTTAAGGCCCACTTACAGGGAGAAGAGGTTTATATGATTTGCTTTGAGATGAAAGAGGAAGGAAGCTCTCTGACGGATATCCCCGTAGTCCAAAATATCCCCGACGTATTCCCAGAAAAGCTACCTGGACTACCCCCGTCTAGAGATATGGATTTCTGAATTCAACTGGTACCAGTAGCAAAACCGGTGTCTCGGGCACCATATAGAATGGCACCAAGAGAGTTAGCTGAGTTCAGGACTCAACTCCAGGAGCTTGTGGACTCAGGGTTCGTCAGACCAAGCTCATCACCTTGGGGAGCACCGGTACTATTTGTAAAGAAGAAGGATGGGTCGCTTCGTCTCTGCATCGATTACCGAGAGCTGAATCGGTTGACGGTACGGAACACATACCCACTGCCAAGAATCGATGAGTTATTTGACCAGCTTTAGGGGGCCTTCTGGTTCTCTAAGCTCGATTTAAGGTCCGGATACTATCAGTTGCGAATTCGAGAGGAGGATATCCCAAAGACGGCCTTCAGTTCCCGTTACAGATTATATGAATTTACAGTGATGCCATTCGGACTCACGAATGCTCCCTCCGCATTCATGAGCTTGATGAACCGCGTATTCGAACCCTATCTAGATAGGTTCGTAATCGTGTTTATTGACGACATCTTAATCTACTCCAAGACAAAGGAGGAGCATGCCCAACACTTGACTCAAGTCTTGAGCAAGTTACGGCAGCATCAAATGTATGCGAAGTTCTCGAAGTGCCAATTTTGGCTACGGCAGGTGGCATTCCTAGGGCACATGATCAGTGGGGCCGGGTTGGCAGTGGACCCAGCCAAAGAACGGGCAGTAAGGGATTGGCCGCAACCGAAGACGGCCTCGGATGTCCGCAGCTTCCTGGGACTAGCAGGCTATTATCGTAAGTTCGTGGAGGGATTTTCAAAGATTGCACTTCCCCTCACGTCGTTAACGAAGAAAGATGTTGCTTTTGTGTGGACAGACAAGTGTGAGGCAGCCTTTCAGGAGTTAAAGAACCGACTCACCACTTCCCCCATCCTTACCCTTCCATCCGGAAAGGAGGGCTTCCAAATCTACACTGACGCATCTTATCAAGGGATGGGTGCTGTCCTCATGCAGCATGGCCATGTGATTGCTTATGCCTCGAGATAGTTAAAGAAGCATGAACAAAATTACCCGGTCCACGACCTAGAGCTCGGAGCAGTGGTATTTGCCTTAAAAATTTGGAGGCACTACCTATATGGAGTTCATTGCGAGATCTTTTCTGATCACAAGAATCTCAAGTACATCGACACTCAGAAAGATTTGAATCTACGCCAACGGAGGTGGCTAGAATTCTTGTGTGACTATCAATACACACTGCACTATCACCCCGGGAAGGCAAACACGGTAGCAGACACACTTAGCCGAAGAGCGGGTACGCCCGACACGGGGCCTCGTTTGATGGCTATGGAACTGATAAGGGTACTTCAGGACATGCAAGTCACCTTGATATCTAAGGCCGACCCCGAGACTTATGTTGAATACTTGGCAGCTATGAGCATGACCTGTGACATCCAAGACCGCATTAAATTTGGGCAAAGGCAAGATGCATCGTTGGAGCCAGTGTTTGCGGCCCTGGAGTCAGGCCCCTCAGGGAACTTTGTGAAGTTTTTCAGACCTTGTGAGAGTAAGTAGGAATAACAACTAGAGATGCAAGCCAAACAACCAGAGACAATCTTAGGCAAACAAACGATCTTTATTGATAGCAACACTTCAATTACAGGGCAAGACATGCTCGACGAGACATGATTTCGTCAGCACAAAACTTCAAAGAGAAAGAACAGAAACTGAAGATAACTGAGACCGCACGGTCTCTTGCCGAACTCAGCAGCTCGCCAGACCGCTGCTGCCAGACCGCAACCGCTCCCGATCTCGAAACACCACCAGACCGCTGCACCAGACCGCTCCTTTGCCGATCTCCTGATCCCCGAACTCCAGCACCATAACTCCAAGCCGCAAACCGCCCGAACACTTTCAGAGGAAGAGGTGATCGCTGCTGCCTGCACTATCCGCAGAAGCTGCACAAAGAAGAATTCAATCAGAGACCGCTCGGTCAGATAAACACAGACCGCAGGAACTAGGCAAACTCGGCTTACACTTGGTGTGTTCTATTTGTTGTTACAGTGGCTCCCTATTTATAGGCGTGAGACCTGATCCAGTCACCACCCCATGAGATAGAGTCACCACCCATCAGATCGCGCGACCTTACCGGTCAACCCGCGCAATCACTGCAACCCTCCTACTTCATTTTGGTGAGCACCGACTTCACTCCAGACCGCAGGAGATCGCCACTCCCTTGGTCTGAACACGACTCCACACGGAGATCGCCAGACCGCCTAGAAGTCACCCACCACCTGTGTTCGCCTGAGACCGCAAACACAGCCAGCTCGCCCTCCTGGTCTCCTCCTGAGACCGCGAACTGAGACCGCGCGACTAAGATGACTTAGTCCACGAACTCCTTCAGAACCCTCTGGAAAGCCACCAGATCGGATTCAAGAGCCAATCCGTGCGGTCACGCCAGACCGGCACGTCCTTGAAGAGAACAACTTGTCACGCGGTCAGAGACAGACTGCGCGACCCTGAGGAAGATCACCCGTCATGCGGTCACAGCCAGACCGCACGACCTCCACCTCCAGCAGCCCTTGGACCAGGCCAGCGGTCAACCCCGGAAGCCGCAGCTGACCAATAGAACAGACCGCCATTGTCAGACCGCCAGACCGTGCGGTCACGCCAGACCGCCCGGTCTCCTCCCAGACCGCCCAGGTCCAAAAGCCTCCTTCACTTCCACTTCAATAATTTCAACACTCCCCCTTGAAGTGGGAAGTGGAAACTAGCCCAAGTAGCTCCCTTAGCCGTGTGAACGGCCCCTTTGCCAGCGCCTTTGTGAAGATGTCTGTGACATTGTCCGCACTCCGCACATGCTCGACCGAAAGAGATCCCTCCAGCACCTTCTCCCGTATGAAGTGATGCTCGATCTCAATATGCTTGGTCCTCGCGTGACAAACTGGATTGGTCACCAGTTTGAGAGCACTCTCGTTGTCACCGCGTAGCAGAGTCGGCTCCCGAACCTCCTTGTGGACGTCTCCTACCAACCTCCTAAGCCAGATGGCTTCCTGAGCTGCCAAGGCCGAAGCCTTGTATTCCGCTTCCGTTGTAGAGACTGACACAGAATCCTGCTTCTTGCTGCACCATGATATAGCCGTAGGGCCCGCCATGAAGACGAATCCAGATGTCGACTTTCGATCATCCAAATCTCCCCCGTAATCAGCATCCATGTATCCATGCACCTCGAAGCCCGCATCCTTCCTGTATAGGAGACCCATGTCCGAGGTCGCCTTGACATACTTCAGAATGTTCTTGGCCGCTAGCAGATGAGGTACCCGTGGCTCCGCCATAAACCGACTCACCCTGCCCACTGCATATGCAATGTCCGGCCTCGTGATCGTCAGATAGATTAAGCTCCCAACCAGAGCTCGGAACACCAACAGATCTTGCATGATCCTCCCCTCATTCTTCCGAAGCTTCATAGCCTTCTCCAGAGGCGTGGAAGTGCACTTCCCTTCCTTCATGCCGAACCGCTCCACGATCCGCTCCGCATATCCGGCTTGGGTCACCAGCACTCCACCTTCCTTCCTCTGCACCTCGAGTCCAAGGAAATGGTGAAGTTCACCTAAGTCCTTCATCTCGAACCTGATAGACAGCTCGGCCCGAAGCTGCGCTACCTCCTCCTTCGAGTTCCCCATCACGATCATATCGTCAACGTAGAGCAGCACGATGACTTGAAGCTCCCTGCTCTTCTTGACGAACAAGCTCGAGTCAGAGTCTGAAGCAACAAATCCACAGAATAGGAGATATTCTGCGATCTTCCCGTACCACGCCCTCGGCGCTTGCTTCAACCCGTACAGGGCCTTCTTCAGCTTGCAGACATGCTCCGGAAAATCTTCAGACACAAAACCTGGTGGCTGAACCATGAAGATGTCCCTGTCAATCTCGCCGTACAAGAAGGCGTTCTTGACGTCGAGCTGCCAAATCTTCCATCCACTGAACGCTGCCAAGGCAATGATGAACCGAACTGAAGTCATTTTTGCCACCGGACTGAATGTCTCATCATAATCTTCACCGTATTGCTGCGAAAATCCCCGAGCTACAAGACGGGCCTTGTACCGCTCGATACTGCCGTCAGCTTTCTTCTTCAGCTTGTAGACCCACTTGCATGTCACAGGAGTGGTGCCCTTGGGCTTGGGCACAAGAGACCAGGTCTCATTCTTCTCGAGAGCTGCCATCTCTTCTTGCATTGCAACATCCCACTCCTTTACGCCTTGGGCCTTCTCAAAGCTTGACGGCTCCCTCTCATCCAAGGGACCAGCGAAGAAACATGAGACAAAGCTCACTACGTTTCCTCCTGTATAGCGATCAGGGGCAACGATTGCTCGCTTCGACCTCCTCAGCTCCTTCCCCTGAACCGCATTATCTCCAGCTGCTTCTTCCCTAGCTCCTCTTCCAGACGTGCTAGGAGCATTGCTCCCCCTGCTCCCTGAACCAGAAGCTCCCGTCTCAGAACTAGAAGGTGATGGACCACCTGGTGACACAGGTAGCTCCACCTGAAGATCCTCCACAGCTTGCTCCGGCTCCTCCACCCCGCTCTCTAGTAGTTCCACTCCAGAAGACCCCTTATAAGATGTCACCTCATCAAATACAACGTCGCGAGATACAACAAACCTCCGCGTCTCCGGGTCCATGCACTTCCAACCTTTCTTCCGCTCATCATATCCCACGAAGACTAGCTTCCTTGCTTTCGCATCTAGCTTCGTCCGAAGAGCATCTGGAACATGCACGTAGCAGGTGGAACCAAACACCCTAAGGTGTGCCACACTCGGCTTCTCCTTGAACATCATCTCATGTGGGGTCAGCATGTTGATGGGGCTCAAAGGCATCCTGTTGATGACGTAGGCAGCACAAGACATTCCCTCCGCCCAAAAGGACTTTGGGATACTCTTGGCATGAAGCCAACACTTGCAGGTCTCCGTCAGATGATGAATCTTCCGCTCTGCAACTCCGTCCTGTTGTGGAGTATGAGCACAAGTGAGCTCTCTCCGGATGCCCGCCTTCCTGCAAAAAGTAGAGAACTCACTGGAGGTGAACTCCCCTCCGTTGTCAGTCCTCAGCTTCTTCACCCGCAGTCCCAGCCGACCTTCCACGAGCTCCTTGAACTCCACAAACTTGGCAAACGCCTCCGCCTTCTCCTTCAGGAAATATACCCAGACATATCTGGTGTAATCATCGATCAACACCAGCATATATCTGCTGCCTCCGAGGCTTGGGGTAGCAGTTGGTCCCATCAAGTCACCGTGGATGCACTCCAACGGCACACTACTCCTTGTCTGCGACTTGTCAAACGGTAGTCGATGAGACTTGCCGAACTGACATCCAGCACAAACATGACCTTCTCCGTAGGAGGATAGACTTGGCAGGCCCTTGACCAGACCTCTCACCGCCATAGCTTTCAGCTTGTCCATACCTACGTGCCCCAACCTCTCATGCCATATAACGGCACCATCATTCGTCTTCATCTTGTCAACGTAGGAACTTGTCGACAAAACGAACAAGTCCTTCGCCCTTCTCCCGACATGGACGACCTCGGCCTTCACGGCCTCTACATTTCGTAGAAATTTCACTTCTGTCGGGCCGAACAGAACGTGATACCCAGCGTCAACAGCGTTGGTCATGGAGAAGAGGTTTTTCTTCATTCCGGGCACATGATAGACACTCTTCAAAGTAAGTGGCCCTCTATCACTGCCCAAAGAAACAACCCCCACCTTCTCGACTGCATGCACAGTATTATCTGCAGTAATAATAGCATTGTTACCTGTGTACAGCTCTGCTGAAGAAAGCTTCGACTCGTCCCCGGTGAGGTGATGACCACACCCCGAGTCCACGATCCAGTCCTCCTGATAATTAATAGGAGCCGAGGCTCCAATAGAAGCCGAGAAGGCTCCTCCCCATCCTCCATCAAAGTGCCTGGCCGGTGCTTCCTCCTTCTCAGCAGCATGCCCTGGCTGAGTATTCAGCCTGCAGTCCTTCTTAAAGTGCCCAACCTTTCCGCACTTGAAGCATTTGAGACCTTCCTTCTTCTTCTTCCCGTCAGCCTTGGGAGCATACCCCCTTTCCTGCTGCCCATAAGTTGAAGGCCCATGGCCTTCCGTGGTCTTCTTCTTCTTCTCCCACTTCTTCTTCCCTGAGAAGAGAACCTCGCCATCTCCCCCAGTCACTGACACCCCAGCCATCTGCCTTGCCAGACTTTCCTGTGAAGCTAGCAGATTCTCCAGCTCTAGCAGAGACGGCTGATTTGCCCATCCCTGTACCGATGTCACAAAGGCCACATATTCCTTCCACAAGCCGCAGATGATGTGTCTCTTCAGTTTCGCCTCAGAAATTGGCTCATCAGGATCCAGTGCTGATATCTCAGCGCAGAGATTCTTCATCTTCAAGAAAAAGTTCGAGATAGAAAGATCACCTTGAGCTGACCTCGCCAGCTCATTCTCTAAGAACTGTAGCCTTGCTATATTCTTTTTGTTAAACAGCCCATCCAGGGCTCTCCAGATCTCAGCAGCTGATCCACACCCCAAGATGTGATCAAAGAGATCAGGTGAAATGGCACGCTTCAAGGTGAACTCGGCCTTGGCGTTGGTCTTCCTCCATGCCCTCACGGCCGGTCCATTATCACCTCCTACTACTGCCTTCACCTCTTCTGTTGCATCTCCTCCTACCACCTCCCAGAGGTCCTCACCCAGAAGATAGCTCTGCATACACGACTTCCACTTCTTGAAGTTAGTCGATGTAAGCATCTCAATACCAAGACCTCTTGCAAAAACACCTTCCATTGCTCTTCCTCTGGTTCCTTCTTCACAAAGGCGATGGCTACTCTAAGTTATTCACTGCTCTTTCAACTCCAACCTCCCTCTGATACCATGTGAAGTTTTTCGGACCTTGTGAGAGTAAGCAGGAATAACAACTAGAGATGCAAGCCAAACAACCAGAGACAATCTTAGGCAAACAAACGATCTTTATTGATAGCAACACTTCAATTACAGGGCAAGACATGCTCGACGAGACATGATTTCGTCAGCACAAAACTTCAAAGAGAAAGAACAGAAACTGAAGATAACTGAGACCGCACGGTCTCTTGCCGAACTCAGCAGCTCGCCAGACCGCTGCTGCCAGACCGCAACCGCTCCCGATCTCGAAACACCACCAGACCGCTGCACCAGACCGCTCCTTTGCCGATCTCCTGATCCCCGAACTCCAGCACCACAACTCCAAGCCGCAAACCGCCCGAACACTTTCAGAGGAAGAGGTGATCGCTGCTTCCTGCACTATCCGCAGAAGCTGCACAAAGAAGAATTCAATCAGAGACCGCTCGGTCAGATAAACACAGACCGCAGGAACTAGGCAAACTCGGCTTACACTTGGTGTGTTCTATTTGTTGTTACAGTGGCTCCCTATTTATAGGCGTGAGACCTGATCCAGTCACCACCCCATGAGATAGAGTCACCACCCATCAGATCGCGCGACCTTACCGGTCAACCCGCGCAATCACTGCAACCCTCCTGCTTCATTTTGGTGAGCGCCGACTTCACTCCAGACCGCAGGAGATCGCCACTCCCTTGGTCTGAACACGACTCCACACGGAGATCGCCAGACCGCCTAGAAGTCACCCACCACCTGTGTTCGCCTGAGACCGCAAACACAGCCAGCTCGCCCTCCTGGTCTCCTCCTGAGACCGCGAACTGAGACCGCGCGACTAAGATGACTTAGTCCACGAACTCCTTCAGAACCCTCTGGAAAGCCACCAGACCGGATTCAAGAGCCAACCCGTGCGGTCACGCCAGACCGACACGTCCTTGAAGAGAACAACTTGTCACGCGGTCAGAGACAGACCGCGCGACCCTGAGGAAGATCACCCGTCATGCGGTCACAGCCAGACCGCACGACCTCCACCTCCAGCAGCCCTTGGACCAGGCCAGCGGTCAACCCCGGAAGCCGCAGCTGACCAATAGAACAGACCGCCATTGTCAGACCGCCAGACCGTGCGGTCACGCCAGACCGCCCGGTCTCCTCCCAGACCGCCCAGGTCCAAAAGCCTCCTTCACTTCCACTTCAATAATTTCAACAAACTTCACCTTGCGTGATGGTCTCATTCACTTCCGTGGGCGAATACTCATACCACAAGGAGACAGGATTCAGGAAGATATCATGGCTGAGGCACATAATAGCAAGTATTCCATACACCTGGGCATCTCCAAAATGACGGCGGATCTGAGAAAGTCGATGTACTGGCCCGGTATGAAGAATGACATCGCCCGCTTTGTGTTGCACTGTGTAGCTTGTCAACAAGTGAAGGCAGAATGCAAGAAGCCAGGGGGACTATTGCAACCCCTACCTGTGCCCGAGTGGAAGTTTGAAGACATATCTATGGACTTCGTGCATGGGCTACCTCGCTCCCACTCCGGGAATGACTCTGTATGGGTGATTGTTGACAGGCTGACAAAGGTAGCACGATTCATTCCCATCAGGAAAGGTGCTCCGGTCGGAACATTATTACGGCTGTTTGTGGAAAAGTTTGTTCGGTACCACGGAGTTCCTAAGTCGATCGTGTCAGATCGGGATGGCCGGTTCACGTCTCGGGAATGGAAAGCTATGCAGGCCTACCTGGGATCTCGGCTGACCTTCAGCACTGCCTTTCACCCTCAAACAGACGGTCAGACTGAGCGTACTATTCAGACAATGGAGGATCTGCTTCGCCTTTGCATCCTGGATCGCGGGGAGCCTTGGGAAAGGTTGTTGCCGCTAGCTAAATTTTCTTACAATAATAGCCATCAGACCAGCATCGGCATGGCCCCCTACGAAGCATTGTATGGTCGGAAATGCAGAACCCCGCTATCATGGGTCCAGGATGAATATCCAAGGGTACCGGGATCAAAATTTGAAGAAGACACAGACGCTCTAGTGCGACTGATCCGGGAGCAAATGCTAGAAGCCCAGAGTCGACAGGACAAATATTACGATGCGCGACATCGTAAGGTAGAGTTCCAGGTGGGAGACAAAGTTTTTCTAAAGATACGTCCGGTGCATGGCGCCACACGGGTGCGGAGATTAAAGAAGCTCAGTCCTAGGTACATGGGGCCATATAGGATCCTGGAGCGGATCGGTCCCCTGGCCTACCGACTGGAGCTTCCACCTGAACTAGAGAACCTGCATGACGTTTTCCACGTCTCTTCGCTCAGGAGGGCCCTGCTTAAGCCAGAACAATAAATTGCTCGCACCACAGGCCTAGTAGCATCGGATCGGTCAGTCTGTTTGGAGCCCATACGGATTGACGACTCCAGCATCCGGGTTCTACGACGAAAGAAGGTGCAATTAGTAAAGGTCCTTTGGTCCAACCACGGGCAGGAGGAGCATACTTGGGAACCTCTGGATATAATGCAGCAACGCTACCCGGAACTATTTGAATCAGGTAACACCCGATTGCAAGAATGTATTTGATTTTATTTTATTGTACTTGATCTGAAAACCCGTACACCCGATCCTAAATTTCGGGGACGAAATTGTTTTGTTTTGTATTGGGATTTGTAACATCCCCCAAACTACTAGGCCCCTAGATAATTTTGTCATGACAAGTCATGATAAAAATAGGGTAAGTGACCTAGAGCCCTAGGATGAAAAAGAAAGAGGTGAAAAACACATGGTGTGCACTTAGCCATCATGAATCACCCTAATGAAAAGTGGACTAAAGAGGGAGGCTAAATTATCTTATACACCCCACATAACCATGAATAGTTCCTATGATGAGTTAAGTACACAAGGTGGGCCAAGAAGACCCCATGAACTCATTAAGATAGGAAGGGATGCATTCTGGGGTGCAAATAGCAAATTTTGATATCCTAGTCTAGAGGTGACCAAAAGACTCCAAAAAGCCAACATGACCCCACTATGATCCCTATGACCATCCAAGGAGGTGAATAGGGCACTAGGGACCCTTGGGGTCAACCAAATTGGTCAAATTGACCACAAGTCAACCTTGAGCTATCCTAGGTCAAACCTCCATGAATAAGGGCAATTGATCTCCAAATAATCAAATTGGGCCCACCCTCATAGGGCAACCTACCTAGGGGATCTAATGGAGCCAAAAGCCCCATCATAGGGCCATCAATTTGGGGAAATTGGGTCAATTTCTAAAAAGCCCCAAATTGACATAAATGTGCTAAAACCCAAATTAATCTCGAATTGACTTATTCTGACCAAATTGATCACTCCTAAACCCTAAGGGGAGTATATGGACCTAAGTGGAACATAGTGTGCATTCAGCCATGGAAAATTAGGGCAAAACCAACAAAATACCCAAATTGCCCTTATAGGCAAGTAAGTGCAATCAAGCTCCATTTGACACTATCTTGACTCAATCTCTCTTGGTATAGACCCATGGGGTCTAAGGAATCAATTGGGACAAGTCACATTGAATGGGGTGGGTGTGAGTCGAGCTCAAACCCAAATTCCCCATTTTAGCCTAAATGGGTCAAGTGAGCCAATTTCAAGCTAGGTGGACCTAACCCAAACCCAACCTTAGAACCTTGGGCTCAACCCCACCTAATTAAGCCCACTAGTGGGCTGAATTACCTAGAGCCCAAATTGGGTCCAAGGAGGGGTGCACCAAGAGGGTGGCCGGCCACCCCAAGCTTGAATTTAAGAGGAATTCATGGAGGAGTGGCCACTTGGCCACCACTCCTTATTTCCTGGTCGGCTCCTGCCTTCCCAAGGAATTCCAGCAGGGGGAGAGGCTGAGCTGGCTGCCACTGAGAGGGAGGGGAGGAGAGAGGAAGCTCACCTTACCGGCCGCCATAATGGCTGTTCCCTCCTTCCCAATGCAATGCCGCTCGATTCCTTCTCCTCTGGCATCAATATGAGCTCGGGAGTGATTTCTTGGTGAGCTGGAGGCCTGCGACTGGCTGGATGGGGCGGTGGCGACATAGGGGAAATCGCCAGATATTGATAGCCGGCCATATACTCACTCTCCCCTTCAGTTCTCCTCACGATTAGCTTCAGGAGCCTCCAAGCAGTCGAGCCCCCCCTTCCAGAGCAAGCTTTCGACCTCAGCCGCACCAGGAGCCATGGATGCCGGAAACAGGAATGCGACCTTGCTCCACCGCAACACCCGCCGCCAAACCCAACTTCAGGAGAACTAGGGAGAGCAGGGCAACCCCCAGAGGGGGGTACCTGAGACAGGTGACCAGGCCCGGAGTCGGACTCCCAGCAGCTGCCGGGAGATCTCCGGTAAGCAAGACCCCTCATATTCCTACGCTTCACATCTACCCAGGTCAGTGGCCAGAGTTATATGTCATTGAGGGAGTCGAGCCCTGTGGATGCATAGATTGTTATATCTTCGCCAGGCGAGAGGCGAAGAAAGCATCATTAAATCGGGCTTAGGCCCATGTTGTACTTTTCATTTTAAATTCCGCACTCTGATAATCTCTTAATTATGTAAGATTATTTCTTGTTGGACATGTTTCTCTATATTTGAGGTGATATTTGTGGACTTGTGCTTTTAATTCATTCTTCCTTTTATGATTTTGGTTGGCCTGGAAATTATTGTATAGCCGGCAGGATCGGCGTGTTGTGGTGGGGACCATGTTTTAAGATGGTACCACCGCGAGACGGCGGTTCTGGGCGGTAAACCCGGTGTTGTTCGCAAAAAAAAAGAGGGGTCTTACAGGGAGGATCTCTTATGGTCGAGCATGTTCGGAGTACGGACAATGTCCCAGACATCTTCACAAAGCCGCTGGCGAAGGGACCGTTTACACGGTTGCGGAGTTTACTCGGGCTAGTCTCCACTTCCCACTTCAAGGGGGAGTGTTGAAATTTTGAAGTGAAGTGGAGGAGACCGGGCGGTCTGTTTTGGGAGACCGCCGAGTCCGTTCGGGTTGTGTTTATATCTTGTCGGTCTGGTTCTGTCGGTTTGTTCCCGAGTAGGTCTGCTGGTTTGCCTGGCTTTCTTGTTGGAAGACCGTGCGGGTTGTTCTTGTATGACCGCCTGTCCGGGCAGTTTGAGCTTTGCGATCTAGCAACTTGTTCTAAGTCGGCCAGATGGTTCTTGTTTGCTCCTGGTGATCTATGGGAGGAGCGACCTTTCTGTCCACGCGACTTGTGCGCGGTCTCGTGTTTGCGCGACTTGTGCGCGACTTGTGCGCGACCTACCTGCTGTTCTGCGGTCTTGGTCCGATGATCGTCCAAGTGGTCTGGTCGCGCGGTCTGTCTTATGAGACCGCTGACGATCTGACGGGGGGGGGGGGGGGGGGGGAGGTGACTGTATCCCGGTTGTGCGGTGACGACATCCGTCTACACGCCTATAAATAGGGGTGCATGGCCCGTCATTCATAACGAGAACTGTAAGAACTGAGCCTGGGTTAATTCGTGCAGTCTCACTTTGAGGTCGGGCAGTTTCGGAAGCGAGTTGACTGTTTGTTGTGTTCGCAGGTTTGCGATCAGCAGGTTGCGGTCTCCTTCCTGGGTGATTCCCAGCGATTTGAATAAATAGTTCGGCAGCGGTCTGTCTGCGAACTGGTTTATGTTCGTTCTTGTGCTGTTCACAATGAGCTCAGCGATCAGGCGACCTTCAGCGGTTAGGCGATCTGAGTTGCGGTCTGGTGACAGCTTCAATTCTTCGTTCCAATAAAGCTCCAGTTCGTGCGGTCTGAGGTGCGGTCTTGCAGTGCTGGCGGTCTGTCTGGTTTCTGTTCGCGCAGTCTCAGGTCAAGCCGGGCGACTTCTGGAGTCGAGTGGTCTGTGCGCTCTCAGCTTGTCTAGCCGCCAGATTTGTTTTGGTGTTGTTTGTTATTCTTGTCTCCGTGATTCTGATGAATCATGTCTCGCCATGTATACCTCGCACTGTAAATGAAATTTGTGTTTCAATAAAGTTTCTTGTGTTGCTGTGTGGCATTGTGGTTGTTTGGCTTTAACTCAGTTGATGCAACTCCTGCTTACTCCTAAACAATTCAAATCAAAAATTTTAACACTAACAACAGGGAATAATGGCGTCTCGTGATCTCGCTTTTTATGAGGGGCAAGGAATAAGTAGACCTCCACTATTTACCGGAACTGACTATAACTATTGGAGAACGCGAATGCGTTATTTTCTAATTAATTTAGATCTAGATGTCTGGGCGAGTGTTGAAACACCGTATACGACTCCAACGTAATTTGTTGGAGAAGTTACCATGGAAAAGCCTAGATATAAGTGGGATGATGGGGATAAAAATAAATGTAAAAATAATGCAAAAGCTATGAATACCTTATTTTTCGCATTAGATAGGACTGAATTTAATAGAGTTTGTGCATGTGAATCTGCTTATGACATTTGGAATTTGCTTGAAATAACTCATGAAGGTACCTCGCAGGTCAAAGAGTATAAGTTATTCCAACTGGAATCAGAGTTTGAACGGTTTAGGATGGATCCAACCGAGGACGTCGACTTAATCTATTCTCGCTTTACCAAGATTGTCAACGCCTCAAAAATTCTTGGAAAAACCTTCTCACACGGTGACTTGGTGAGAAAGATCCTTCGATCTCTCCCTCCGAAGTTCAATCCAAAGGTGACCGCAATTTCCGAATCGCATGATCTAAGATGGCTCCAAATTGAGAGCCTCATTGGGAATCTTAAAACCCATGAGGTCAAACTCAAAATTCAAGATGAAGAATATGATAGAATATTAGGTTTATAGTCAAAATCATCTAGGGGGGGGGGGGGTGAATAGGTTCCTTTTTGGTTTTCCTCTAAGCACCCTAGCTTATTTCTGATTTCTAGTTTAAGCAAAAGATCAAACACACAGAAAACACACAAGTATGTATAGAGGTTCCTCAAGACAGGGTGTCTTGAGTAGTCCTCTTTCCCCCTTCACCTTTCTAACAATGTGTTAGACAAGGCCAACTCCTCCAAACTCGGCTCAAAGATCTTACAGCATAAGTTCCTCAGATTTCTCAGATCAAGGATGATCCTACCTCAGGACAAAGGTCCCTACAACTCAGAGCTATCACCAGCACCTACCTCAGGCACAACAGCCCTACAAACTCAGAGGAATCCACCTCCTACAGCTCAGACCACCTCCTGGTCCTACCTCAGGCTAAACAGCCCTACCTCAGATCAACTCCTGATCCTACAGCTCAGACCTCAGCAGGTCCTACAACTCAGAGAATTTCTTCTCCTACAGCTCAGGCAATGAAGCCCTACAACTCAGATCAGCTCATGATCCTACACTCAGGCCTTCAGCCCTATAACTCAGAACCCTGAGGTTCCTACAAACTCAGACCAAATGGTCTTACAGCTCATGCAAGATGCCCTACAGAAAAATGATTTAGAAATTTATTACAGCAGAGTTACTCTCCTGTATATCCTGCACAGCCTGTGCTTCCTGTAGCTGAAGATGTTGAATACAGCCACAACTTGATCTTCCTCTTCAATAGAGTGATGGAAGATCACCTTGCTCCTTCTAGTGGAGGAGCTATCTTCTTCTCTCTGTTTCTTCTTCTCTTTCAGGGAGCAGGAAGAAAGTCGAGAGCAGTTGCCGTCAATGAAACAGTTGATTTTATTTTTGCACGCGAAGGAGAGGAGTTTCAAATGTGCCCTAGCATTTCCTTTTATACATCTCTGATCTTCAATGGCTCTTAAATGTCCTTCTGAGAAGTATGGGATAAGCTGGTGGATCCCACATGGCTTGTCTACAACTTGCCCTAGCCGCAGGTTCCGCCGCCCTACTTTTCCGTAGAGAAGGACTGCGCTCGACGAACGCGCTGTACTTTGCGTTCAACGAACTTGTCAAACTCTGCCTTCGACGATCTTGTCAAACTCTGTGTTCGACGATCTTGCCAAGCTCTGCGTTCGACGATCGATGATCTTGTCTTGTCTCTGCGTTCGTCAAACGACAATCTGCGTTCGACGATTGACACTGTCTCTCTGTTCGACGATCTGCACTCTGAGTTCGACGGACATGCCAACTCTCAGCTGTTTCTTCAATCTCGTCTCAGCGGTCGACAAACAGTGTTCTGTGTTCGACGAACGACACTCTGCGTTCGACGAACATGCCAATTATGCCTTCTCAGTGGCTCCTTCTTTGGTCTCATCTCAGCGGTCGACGGACTTAGTCCTGCGTTCTACGAACGGCCATCAACGTTCGACGAACACGCTGATTCTCAGCGTTTGAAGAACTTATCAGCGGAGACACCTTCTTCTCAGTGGATTCGCTGAGACGGCTCCTCGTCTCAGCGGTTTAGACCATTCGTCTCAGCGGTTCTGCTGAGACAAATCTTCATCTCTTTGTAGATGATTCTTCACAACTAAGGGCATGTTTGGCCCTTTCTTTTGAGTCACCTGTACCTGTATATACTACACATGTATAGATTTATCAAATACAATAGGTCCTTAGCATTGAGAGTGATGCCTCTTCAAATCAAGGTAATATTGAGGGCAACATACCCAACAATATCCCCCTATTTGAAGAAGGCAGAACATTCCCAATGCTAAGGTACATTAATAGCAAGAACATATTGCAATAAATGATCTGTAGCATGGGCCCTAACACCCTAGGCATTTGCCCTATCTAGCATTGGCCTATCCTAAGCATTGGCCCTATCTCCCCCTTTCTGGTTTCTTTAACCTTTAACCTTCTATGGATAGGGAGGCAACATCTATTGATCCTTTTGGATCAACTTATAGGTCAACCAATACACACTTAGCATCTGCCATCTCCCCCTCAACCTGAGCAGGGAATTTGCTCCCCCTCAAATAGAGAGCAATTTTCTGAAATAGCAGAACTTGTTCAATTTGAACAACCCATTCTAGCTCCCCCTCAATATGAGTACTATTCTACACTCAACATTCTTAGTTCTATCTTGAAAGCATTAATCTTCGCCTCATCCAATGTCTTAGTGACGATATCAGCCACTTGACTGTCAGTGTGGACAAATTCAAGGCTGATATCTTTACAGTCAACATGTTCTCTTATAAAATGATACCTTATCTCAATATGCTTAGTCCTGCTTTGAGAGACAGAATTCTTAGCAATGGAGATAGCACTGGATGAGTCACAATAAAGAGGAGATTGACTTACCTTGAGGTTGTAGTCCTCTAACTGGTGTTGAATCTATAATAGTTGAGCACAACAACTACCTGCCACACTGGTTTGCTTTTTGCTGCTCCATGAGACCAGCCTCCTCCCTAGGAATTGACAGGTGCCACTTATGCTTTTCCTGTCCTCTTTGCATCCTGCAAAATCTGCATCTGAGTAGCCTATCAGTTCAAAATCACTATTCCTAGGGTACCAAAGGCCATGATTCAGGCTTCCCTTGAGGTAACTCAAGATCCTCTTCACAGAGGTGTAGTGAGACTCCTTAGGGCAGGCCAGATACCTAGCACAAACACATGTAGAATACATAATGTCTGGCCTACTAGCAGTTAAGTACAACATGGATCCAATGATACACATGTACATGGACTCATCAAAGGCATTCCCCTTTTCATCATTGTCTAATGATACATTAGATCCCATGGGTGTCCTCATGGTGGAAGCAGACTCCATCCCAAATTTCTTGATGAGCTCCTTGGTGTACTTAGTCTGGGAGATGAAGATTCCATCCTCAGACTGTTTCACCTGGAGCCCAAGAAAATCTTTGAGCTCACCCATACTGCTCATCTCAAACTCCCCCTGCATTAGATTAGCAAATCTCTTGCAGAGGTTGTCATCAGTAGACCCAAGAATTATGTCATCAACATAAATTTGGACTAGGAGAATCTTTCCCCTTGTTTCCCTAAGAAATAATGTGTTATCTATCTTTCCCCTTAAGAACTTGTTCTTGATGAGAAAGCTAGACAAAGTCTCATACCAAGCCCTTGGGGCTTGCTTAAGACCATACAGAGCTTTCTTAAGAAAATAGACATGGGAAGTGAGAGTAGGATGGACAAAACCTGATGGCTGCTCTACATATACTTCCTCTTTCAGATTTCCATTTAGGAATGCTGACTTGACATCCATCTGGTATACTTTGAAGCCTTCGTGGGCTGCATATGCAAGGAATAGCCTTATAGCCTCCAACCTTGCAACTGGGGCAAAGGTTTGATCAAAGTCAATCCCTTCCTCTTGCCTGTATCCCTTTGCAACAAACCTTGCCTTGTTCTTGATGATAGTTCCATACTCATCCATCTTAATTCTGAAGATCCATTTGGTGCCAATGATGTTGTGTCCTTGTGGTCTTGGCACCAATTTCCATACTTTGCATCTTTTGAATTGCAAAAGTTCTTTCTGCATTGCCTGGATCCAGAATGGATCCACATTGGCCTCTTCAAACTTCTTAGGCTCTACCTATGACAGAAAACTGAGGAACAAGACCTCATTATGAGCTTTGCTCCTGGTTGTCACACCTTGCTGGACATTTCCAATAATTTGTTCCAAGGGAGGATCCCTTAGATGTCTTGTAGCTGCAGGTAATCTGTGATCTACTTGCTGAACTTCTTCCACTGGTTCAGCAGCTTCTTCAGCATCTTCAGCATCTTGTACCTCTGCTACTTCTTGGACTTCTGCATCAGGATTTGCTTTACTGCTGCTGGAAGGTTCTTGTATGGATAGTTCTTCCATTGCTTCTTCACTTCCTGTCAAAAAAGAAGAACATAAACTCTGGTGAATCCCTTTTCTGATCCCCCAAAGATGACTTTGGGTCCATTCTTCACTGCTCTGTAATCTTGCAGTAAATCCTTGGTGCAAGTCATGTGTCTTGAGAACCTATTGTCCAAGTACCATATTTGGTTGAGACTGGTACTTGAACTACCCTGCAAAGAAGGATTTAGTTATCCTTAGGATCCCAAAAAGCTTTGGGTCCTAGGCGCCTGTTAGTTTGATGAGATACTCTCATACTAGCTACACTCCTAGCAGGAAAGCTCTTCATTGCATTAGGTACATTGGGGTTGTACCAACAATCTATGGCAAAGTGTCCCACCTTGCCACAGCACCAACAATCATGAATATTGTATCTCCTTTTCTGAACACTTTTCTGAATGGGTACAGCACTGTGCACATGTTCAGCAGAGGAGACTGCAACATTCTTCCTATCTCTTTCAGCAATAATCTGACTGAAGGATAATTTGTGGACAGTCTTGCTGCTATTTGTCCTGACAGCCTCTGCTTGTTTTGGCTTGGCAGCCATACAATATCTGAAGGAATCAGACACTGAGTAGCAGGCCTTGTCAACAGATTTGACAACAGTCTTGCTTTTTGCTGAAGCAGATTTTGAAATGCATGCATCCTTGTTCTTGACTGAAGGTGCTGAGGCACCAAACACAAATGGTCCAGATTGGGCCATTTGTGTTTCCTCATGGGGAACTTTCATTGCACTCAATCCCATGCCATTTATTTCACTATGGGAAGGAGTGTTTTCCTTCCTATAGGACCTTCCATTCTTCCAGTGACCATGAATGCTTTCATGGTCATACCTGTTGGAGGGAAGTGGCACCATTTGAAAGGTGGTTTGAGGCTTAGCCTTCTTCTTGCTTTTTACTCCACTCCCTTCTCCTACTTCCATCTTGTTGAATCCAGGTCCTCTCCAATTGGTTTGAGAGGAGAGGTGTCAATAAGGGGAAGCACTGATTTGGGCTTGGAGAATTGGGCCACCAGGCACTTCTCCTTTTCAAGATTTTCTTCAAGGTCCTTGATGACCTTGTTATTCAGGGAAATAGTGCTTATTTACACCATAGTTAACCCCTGTAAATGACTAATTTGTCTGCTCATCTGAGCCACCAGGGTGGTAGGTTCAGTGTTGACATCCTTAGTCATTTTGAGGGAAACAATTTCCTGGGCTTGCCTCTTGGCAAGCTTCTTGCTCTTTTTCAGAGCATCCAAAAGTACACCATATTTTTCAATCAATTGATTGAGTTCTTCCTCAGCTTCCATGCCCCTTCCATCAATTGATGGAGGTGCATCAGATTCTGGACTAGTCTCATAATCAGAAGAGGATATGGAATGAATTAATACCTGCTCATGTTCTGAATTATTGTGGCTGTCCTCATCTTCAGTTAGAGCCATCATCCTATGGTCATTGTGAATAACCTAATCCTCCTCTACATCACTGTCTGAATGTGATAGAGGGGCCCTGACTGCAATCCTGCCAACAGCAGGTTCTTCAACAGCAACCAGCCCAATGAGGGCTTCTTCCATTTTAAATTCTGATGAGCTAGAGTCTGATTCACTCCAGCTCTTCTTTTTCTTCTTCTTCTTAGCTAGAAAGGATTTCTCTCCTTTCGTGCTTCTTAATTGATGAGCCTTCTTCTCATCCAACTATCTTCTCTTCACAGGGCAGTCAGCAATGACATGCCCAGGCTTGCTGCAGCAATAGCAAACAACTTTGGAAGAATTATGTTTTTAGTTAGACTCATACCTGTCACTTATGGAGTGATGCTTTGACTCCTTGCTGTCCTCCTTGTTGTGATATGAGGAGGAAGGCTTGTTCATCCATTGCTTCCTCCTCAACAACGTTCTGAAGTGCCTTGTAAGAATAGCAATTTCTTCATCGGAAGAAGAGCAGCTTGATGAGCTAGGCTCAGAATCTTCTGGTTCAGCAGATCTTCTGGGAGGAGAGTGAGCCTTCTCTCTCCCACTTCTTGAGCTTTCAGCCTTGAAGGCCAGGTTATTCTCCCTGGTATCACCCTTTGCCTTCTGCTTTTATTCCTTCCTGGCAGTCAACTGCATTTCATAGGAGAGCAACTTTCCATAGAGAGTTTGGGGAGGAGTTTCAATCAACTTAGCCACCTCCCTTATGGCACAAATTTTTGTGTCCCAATCTCTTGTTAGGGTTCTGAGGAACTTATCATTCAACTCATAATTTGTGAACACTCTCTCATAGGTTCTTAGTTCATTAATTATTCTAAAGAACATTTCATAACACATGGAGATGCTCTCCTGCCCTTGCTGCCTGAAAGCTTCATATTCCTGATTGAGGAGTGACTTCCTATCATTACTCGCATCTTCAGTCCCTTCCATGTACACTATCAGTGTATCCGACATCTCCTTAGCAGATCCACAGTGCACCATATTTTGAAAAGTTGAGTCATCAATAGCATTGACTATGATATTTTGAGCCCTTTTATCCATAGTATCCAATGTTATCTCATCCTTGGTCATTTCAGTGTATGGTTTGCCTACTTTCCTGGTAGGATCAACAGAGGAGGGTTTTGTGATAATGAAGGGGCCTTCCTGAACAGTAATGTAGATTCTAGTGTCTGATGCTTCCATGTATAGCCTAACCCTCTGCTTCCATATGCCAAAGTTGGCTTTGTTACATATGGGCAGTTTCATTGAGATCATCTCCTTCTGCATTACACTGGAGGCCATTGGGTTTTGACTAGACAATACCTTTTAAGATCTAGTCAGACTGTTAAGACCTTCTTGACCAACCTATCTCTGATACCACTTTATATAATATTAGGTTTGTAGTCAAAATCACCTAGAGGGGGGGGGGGGGGTGAATAGGTTCCTTTTTGGTTTTCCTCTAAGCACCCTAGCTTATTTCTGATTTTTGGTTTAAGCAAAAGATCAAACACATAGAAAGCACACAAGTATATATAGAGGTTCCTCAAGACAGGGTGTCTTGAGTAGTCCTCTTTCCCCCTTCACCTTTCTAACAATGTGTTAGACAAGGCCAACTACTCCAAACTCGGCTCAAAGAGCTTACAACACAAGTTCCTCAGAACTTCTCAGATCAAGGATGATCCTACCTCAGGACAAAGGTCCCTACAACTCAGAGCTATCACCAGCTCCTACCTCAGGCACAACAGCCCTACAAACTCAGAGGAATCCACCTCCTACAGCTCAGACCACCTACTAGTCCTACCTCAGGCTAAACAACCCTACCTCAAATCAACTCCTGATCCTACAGCTCAGACCTCAGCAGGTTCATCAACTCAGAGAATTCCTTCTCCTATAGCTCAGGAAATGAAGCCCTACAACTCAGATCAGCTCCTGATCCTACACTCAGGCCTTCATCCCTACAACTCAGAACCCTCAGGTTCTTACAAACTCAGACCAAATTGTCTTACAGCTCAGGAAAGATCCCCTACAGAAAAATGATTTAGAAATTTATTACAGCAGAGTTACTCTCCTGTATATCCTGCACAACCTGTGCTTCCTGTAGCTGAAGATGTTGAATACAGCCACAACATGATCTTCCTCTTCAATAGAGTGATGGAAGATCACCTTGCTCCTTCTGGTGGAGGAGCTATCTTCTTCTCTCTGTTTCTTCTTCTCTTTCAGGGAGCAGGAAGAAAGTCGAGAGCAGCTGCCGTCAATGAAATAGTTCATTTTCTTTTTGCACGTGACGGAGAGGAGTTTCAAATGTTCCCTAACATTTCCTTTTATACATCTCTGATCTTCAACGGCTCTTAGATGTCCTTCTGAGAAGTATGGGAGAAGCTGGTGGACCCCACACGGCTTGTCTACAACTTGCCCTAGCCGCAGGTTTCGCCGCCCTACTTTTCCATAGAGAAGGACTGCGCTCGACGAACATGCTGTACTCTGCGTTCGACGAACTTGTCAAACTCTGCGTTCGACGATCTTGTCAAACTTTGCGTTCAACGATCTTGCCAAGCTCTACAATCGACGATCTTGTCTTGTCTCTGCGTTCGTCGAATGGCACTCTGCGTTCGACGATTGGAACTGTCTCTGCATTCGACGATCTGCACTCTAAGTTCGACGGACATGCCAACTCTCAGCTGTTTCTTCAATCTCGTCTCAGCGGTCGACATACAGTTCTCTGTGTTCTATGAACGGCACGCTGCGTTCGACGAACACGCCAATTATGCCTTCTCAGCGGCTCCTTCTTTGGTCTCGTCTCAGCGGTCGACGAACTAAGCCCTGCGTTCGATGAACAGCCTTAAGCGTTCGACGAACACGCTGATTCTAAGTGTTTGAAGAACTTATCAGCGGAGACACCTTCTTCTCAGCAGATCCGCTGAGATGGCTCCTCGTCTCAGCAGTTTAGACCCTTCGTCTCAGCGGTTCTGCTGAGACAAATCTTCATCTATTTGTAGATGATTCTTCACAACTAAGGGCATGTTTGGCCCTTTCTTTTGAGTCACCTATACCTGTATATACTACACAAGTATAGCTTTATCAAATACAATATGTCCTTAGCATTGAGAGTGATGCCTCTTCAAATCAATGTAATATTGAGGGCAATATACCCAACAGAATACAATAAGGAGCCAAAGAAGAAAGCCTTGGAACTAAAGTCAAGAAAAGAGGATGACGATGAGGAAGATAACGAGGAGAGTCTCTTTGTAAAAAACTTCACAAAGTTCATGAAGAATCCAGAAAGGAGGGATACCTTCCGCAAGTACTTCCGAAAAGGATCATATTCCAAGAAGGAGAAAAAGGAGAAATCAAGCGACGATGATGAAGAGCGACCTCCTCCCGTGTGCTTCCACTATAGGAGGACCGGGCATATAAGAAGTCAATGCCCAAAATACTTAAAGGAGAAAAAAGAAAAGAAGCATAAGGTAAAGGAGAAGAAGAAAGTCTTGAAGGCAGCTACATGGGATGATTCTTCATCCGGATGCTCAAGCAAATCAAGTTCAAGCGAGGACGATGAGGCAAAATTTTGCCTCATGGGGAGGAACTAAGACTCAACTGACGATGAATGCAGTGTCCAAAGCGACACTGAGGTAATCCCTTCCACTTATGATGATCTTTATGTCGAATACTTAAAAACGTGCAAATCATTTGGTAAAAATTTAAAAGATCTTGATCTTCTTAAAACTGAAAATAAAATCCTTTAAAAACATAATCAAAAATTAAATAAAGAACTAAATACATTGGATAAAGAATTGGTGTCTTGCCAAAAGAATGACAATCATTTGGCAAAGGCAAAGGAACTTGAATGCGAAATTTCTAAGGCTCTCTTGAATATTGAATCACTCATAAAAGAAAAGGGAGACTTAGAAAGAAGGTTGAAAATATCGCTTTCTCAAACTGAAAATGAAAAAAAAATTTCACAAAGAGATGTGGAAATTTAGTAAGCGAAAACTTTGCCTTAAAAGCACAAATAAATGATCTTAATATGGCAATAAAAAAATTTGGAGTTGGCCCAAAATCACTGAACATGATTTTGGGCAGCCAGTGCCATGGCTCTGCAAAGTTTGGGCCGAGTTATGTTTCGGAAGCCTACCGCCCAGCGTTGACTACTAACGCTGGCGTTAGCTCTGCTTCCAGAAATGAAAACTTTTTTCTTAAAAATAATACCTTCACTCCCTCTAACTCTGTATCTACCAGCAAGGGTCAACAACATTCTCTGAAAAAGGTCTCAACCCCTTTTGTTGCGTGTGCCATTTGTTTATTTTTTGGTCACACCACAGATTCTTGCAAAAGGAAGGGAAAGCATACTATAAAGCAAATCTGGGTACCTAAGGTCTCCACTTATGTTATGGGAGGAACCTCTTGGGTATCCGGATCTTCACTGACATTTTCCTCTTAGGTATGTTGGCAGGCTTAGGACAAAGAAGACATGTGGTACTGGGACTCAGGTTTCTCCAAGCACATGACGGGCGATAAAGCAAAGTTCCTTAGCCTCACGAAGAAGAAAGGAGGAATCGTGACATTTGGGGACAATGGAAAAGGAAGAATACTGGGCACCGGTACAGTGGGTAACGACTCCTTCTCTCTTACTAATGTCTTGTTTGTAGAAGGCTTAAAACATAACTTAATCTCTATTAGTCAATTATGCGATAAAGGCCTTAATGTGTTATTTGAGTCTTCTACTAATTTGTGCAAAATCATTGATCCAAAGTCTAATAATATAGTACTCACTGCACCAAGAATTCATAACATTTATTTAATTGCATTTCATGATTTATCACGTGCATCTCTTAAATGTCTTATATCTAAAAATGAAGAACTTGAATTATGGCATAGGCGTATTGGTCACTCGAGCACCAAGTTGATTTTAAAATTATCGAAAAATAAAATTTTTAGAGGATTGTCAATCCTAAATGGAAACCTCTCTTCCTTATACTCGCCATGCCAAAAAGGAAAATTTTCAAAAACATCATTTAAAAGTAAAATTGAAGTATCCACCTAAAGACCATTACAACTAATTCACATGGTCCTTTTTGGGCCAATTAGCACTTGTAGCCTTGGTGGTAAAAAGTATACTTTTGTATCAATTGACGATTTTTCAAGATTCACGTGGACTTTATTTCTTACCTCCAAATCCGATGCATTTTCTGGATTTTCAAAACATTGCATTCACATTCAAAATGAATTAGACTTAAAAATTAAATGCATAAGGTCGGATCATGGAGGGGAATTTGAAAATGATAGTTTCACCACTTTCTGCAATAATCTAGGCATTAAACACGAATTTTTCGCTCCACGCACCCCCCAACAAAATGGTGTGGTGGAGAGGAAAAATAGAACCCTTCAGGAACTCGCACGCACTAAGTTATCCGAGTATGGGTTACCTAGATCTTTTTGGGGTGAAGCGGTAAATACATCATGCTATGTTATAAATCGTATCATGCTTCGCCCTATTTTGAAATTAACTCCATATGAATTATATTACCAAAAGAAACCTAATGTATCTTACTTTCATGTTTTTGGATGTAAATGTTTTATCTTAAATACTAAAGATGCATTAGCTAAATTTGATGAAAAATGTGATGAAGGAATCTTTCTTCGCTACTCTTCTGCTAGCAAGGCATATAGGATATATAATAAAAAGTCTAAAAAGGTTGAAGAATCTATTCATGTGAAGTTTGATGAACTTGTGCCTTGTGTAGATGCTAACAATGCAGGAAAGGAAGATGAACCCCTCTCACCTTTGGTGCTTGATGACGATGAACCACTTGGAGAGGACATAGTTGGAGATTCGGTGTAAGAAGAAGCTGTGCCTCCAAGCGTGCTTAGATTCACAAGAGACCATCCAAGGGAGCTTGTCATAGGAGAACCATCAAGAGGGGTAACGACACGTTCTTCCCTTAATGAATCTTTTTCTAATATATGCTTCGTTTCTGAAATTGAACCCAAAAATGTTTCTACCACTTTAAATGATGAGTTTTGGTTTATTGCTATGAATGAAGAATTAAATCAATTTGAACGGAATAGGGTTTGGAAGCTTGTTGAAAGACCATCTAATCACCCAATCGTAGGTGTAAAATGGATATTTAAAAATAAATTAGATGGAGACTCCAGAATCACTAAGAACAAAGCTAGATTAGTAGCACAAGGTTATTCTCAAATCGAGGGGGGTAGACTTTGATGAAACATTTGCACCCGTAGCTCGCCTTGAATCAATTAGAATTTTTCTGGCATTTGCAAGTTATAAAAGATTTAAATTATTTCATATGGAAGTAAAAAGTGCTTTCTTAAACGGGATAATTAAAGAAGAAGTCTATGTAGAACAACCCCCCGATTTTATTAATAAAATTTTTCCAAACCACGTTTATAGATTAGAAAAGGCGCTTTATGATCTAAAACAAGCGCCCCGTGCATGGTATAAATGACTAACATCTTTTTTATTAAAGCACGATTATAAAATGGGTAGTGCCGACAACACACTCTTTATTAAGCATATTGATAATGAAATAATTATTTTACAAATATATGTTGATGATATTATTTTTGGAGCCACTAATGAAGAGTTGTGTAATGAAGTAGTAATAGTAATGCAAAATGAATTTGAGATGAGTCTAGTTGGTGAATTAACTTATTTTCTAGGCTTTCAAATAACTCAAAGAAATGATGGAATCTGCATATGTCAATCTAAATACGTACATGATATGCTAAAACGATTTGGATTTGAAAACTTAAAACAGGCTAGTACTCCAATGAGCGCGTCACTAAAGTTAGGAAAAGATGAAACCGGAATTTCCATTGATCAAACTTTGTATAGAGGAATGATTGGATCCTTATTGTACCTTAGTGCATCTAGACCCGACATTATGTTTGTCATATGCCTATGCGCTAGATTCCAAGCAAACCCAAAAGAATCTTATTTAAAAGCGGTAAAATTAATTTTTCGATATCTAATTGGCACATCTAAATTAGGTCTTTGGTATCTACATAATGACTCTTTTTTATTACATGGATATTCTGATTCTGATTATGCAGGTTGTTCTTTAGATAGGAAAAGTACTAGTGGTACATGTCATTTCTTACGTCCTTCTCTAGTTGCATGGTCAAGTAGGAAACAAAACTCCGTTGCACTCTCCACAACCGAGGCGGAATATATTGCACTAGGAAGTTGTTGTGCCCAAGCATTATGGATGACTCAAACATTAGAAGACCTTGGAGTTCATCAAACTAATATTGAACTAAAGTGTGACAACAAGAGTGCCATTGATTTAACCAACAACCCCGTTCATCACTCAAGATCCAAACACATAGACGTTAGACATCATTTCATTAGGGGTCATATAAAAAAGGAACAAGTTCATGTAAACTTTATTGGAACTGATTCACAACTTGCGGACATATTTACCAAACCTTTATCGGATTCCCGCTTTGCCCTACTTAGACTAGAATTATGAGTCTTAGATATAACAAATTGATAATCACAACATGCTATGTCTCCTTCCAAATATATAAAAAAATTATATATTTTTTATATAAAAGATACAAATTATCTTAAAAACACAAAAATATGCTTAATTTAGCCTTCAAAACATATCAACTTTCTCTGAAATTTCTACCCTAAGAAGGTCTATGTACATACTATCTATGCCAAAGAAAAGTTTTTTCAAAAACCTCAAAAATCGAGTACTGTTTCGGCGTTAACTACTTAACGCTAGGCGTTAGCCTTTTTCTCCAGATGAAAATACTGCATTCACTAGTCTCTTTCTGGTATTTTTCCAATGTTTTTTCTCAGTTTATTGTGTCTGATTTCAAATTATTTTGTTATTAATTTTGTTGTTTTCTTCCAAAATACAAAAAAATCAAATAATTCAAAATGCTCAAAACTATATTTTTGTTATTTGTTTTGCTTTAACTCTTTACAAAATTATAGTTTGACTATAAAATTTCACAAGAGCAAACATCTTAGTTATTTTGTTTCAAAAGGTCAAAATTGTTTTTGGCATACACTTAAAGATAGCCTTCAATGTCTAATTTTAATTTCAAATTTCCTAAACATTGTTTTATCTTCATGCATTGACCTTAATCTGATTATGTGCAATGAAATAGTCTATAGATAATTGTGTATGATTGCCTAGCATGCCTCTAAGTATGAGTATGTTTTACATTTATCAATGATTCATACACTCACTACTTTGATAATCTACATGTGTTCATAATCTTAGTCTTGCATGATTGTGTAGTGTAATAATTTTAACAACTTGAGTTGTATGTCTAAATTACCTACACCATCTTAAAAAAAAAATTTCTTGCACACATAGAAGTGTTACTCCAAAATTTTAAATGTTTGCAACAACAAGGGAATTTGGAGACCTTTTGGCCCTTGACAAAAATATGAAATAAAAAGCCAAAGATAACTCCACCAAGCACTACTCACCCTCCTGATAAGTCTTAATGAGCATTGTGAGGCTGAGCACCTTGGCAAGAATTGTAAAGTGTCTTGTGCAAACATATTTCTGTTTATCACTTCTATTTGTACACCGGATCACTAAAAATAAAATTTTATAAAAAAATGCTTATGTGATCCCCCAAGCAATACTCTGCTCCCTGATAAGTCTTAATGAGCATTGTGTGGGCGAAGCACCTTGGTAGTTGTACGTATGTTATGTGCTTTGAAATTTAATTCTAGATGTGATGTGTGAAAGTAATTATATGATTACAATCTTAATGTTGTTACTATTTCACTACATATGTCATGTGTTTTGATTATTTCACTTGTATACTTTTATCAAAACACCTAATGTAAACATCATTGATTTTCATAAAGCTTCTACTCATGAGAATTGGATCCTAATGCAAACATTACCTAATTTTCTAAAAACTCAAGTAAAAGCACTAGATTGCAATGCTTGATTTCTACAATGTTTTCTTTACTTGAAATACGAATTGGTTACATTGTAGTTATTATCTTTTTGAATATGTTAATTCATGCTTGCCTATTTGTTATGAAAATTTTCAAAGTTAAAATGCTCAAACGTGAAAAGTCTAGACATATTGTTGGAATGGTCAAACTATAACAAAAATACTACTCTTATTTGTTTTGTTTTTGTTTTCCGCATTTCTCTATCTAATCATGTATCCTTATATCATGTGTTCTCATGCTTATTTCTACATTTTGTTTTCACTTCTGCTTTTTCAAACAAACTTGCATCTATCTTAGCAAGTAGAATCACTCTTAAAATAAATTTAAAAAGCAAGTTATTACATTCCTTTGGTATAATCTTTGAATGATGTTCTTTCATGCTTATCATATATTTTTTCGCTGTGCTACTCTCTCCCTTAGCTCGATCATGACTTACTTTTTGTTTACACAAAACTCTTACTCCTCTCTTACTTATGTCCCAACTTTTGCCTTTTTTATTCTAGTTTTGTTTAACTCCACCCACTTTTGCTAATAACAAAGGGGGAGAATAAAATGATAAATTGTAATGATTAATGGAGTAGGATTCACTAGATTAAGGGGGAGCATGTATCTAGTATATGGGAATATACACTAAGGGGGAGCATTTTTGTAGGGGAGCACTTTTTAAATGATCTATAATTCTTATCATTATCTTATAATTGCTTAGTGTCATATATCCTTATATAGCAACAAATTCTTTATCTATGAATCTGATTTATCTCTATTGGATTTGTTATTATCAAAAGGGGGAGATTGCTGGAACATGGTTTTCCACATCCTTTCTATTTGAGAATAACAAATCCTACTTGTATTTGATTTTGTTTGCCATTGTGTTTTTAACATGCAGGTTTGGACAGATATGACACCTGGTTGCTGCAACAATGGTCTGGCACTAACCACAAGATGAAGGATTGAAAGCTGTTTAACGCCAGGCGTTAAGGTTAACGCTGGGCGTTAGTGCTAGATGAAAACGGCGTTCGACAAAATGCATATCACGACGTCGGATGAAAATTGTGTTCGACGAATTGAGAAGAAAGTTCGACGAAATGCGTTCAACGAAAATTCCGTTCGACGAAATGGAGGTCGACGAAAGGAGAGGCCATTCAACGAAATGGAAGTTGCCGAAATGATAGGCCGTTCGACGAAAATGGCATTGGATGAAATAAATTGCCGTTCGACGAAATGAGTTGTTGTTCGACGAAATGGCGTGCCAGCTGATTAAAGAAAGAATCTCAACGCCAGGCGTTAGTCTTAACGTTGGGTGCTATCTGGTCGACAAATTTGGCAAGGAGAAAGCAGCCGTGATTATAGGTGGAACTTTAGGAATGATTTGCCCAACGCCCGCGTTAGCCTTAACGCCCGGCGTTAGTATTGCCTAAAATAAAACATTTCTTAAAGTGTAGAATCTCCTTCCTCTTCTGAAGATCCGAGCCATCAATATGTTGCTATACATGGTCAACGCCCGACGTTAGCACTTAACGCCAGCGTTAGATCAAAGTCTATAAATTGGATGATTTCAACGTCTCTGATTACTGATCAACAAAATCCCTTGTCCAGCACTTCAGAAACTCAGTCAAGGCTGTATTTTCTAGACCATCATCTCAAACACATATTCGAGCAAAGAATTCAAGGAGGACCGGATCAATGCTTACACAACGCAAAGAACGCACGCTTCGACTTCAAGAATATTCAGCGTGCCTTCGCCATCTCCAGAATTCTTCTGGGTGTTTTTTACTTGAATTTAATATTTGTTTGTAACTACTTTTTATTGTAATCGGTTTATTAATTTGCCTCGTGTTGGAGACTAGGTCTGGGTAGGACTTAGGGAGTAATTTGCCTCGTATTGGCGACTAGTTCTAGGGAGTAGATCTAGGGGGTGCTCGAGGCCTTTTTGGGGATAGAAAGGCTAGAGAGGCTTGAGGCCTCATCCGGGGTAGGATAGGTAAAAGCCAACCGGTTCGTTGGGATACGAGTCGGTATAGAAAACAAAAAGTGTTTTCATATTATTCGCCTCGATTTCTAGCGTCATTGAAATCAGATTTTGTAATCAACTTTATTAATGATAATCATGCCTTTTCACGTTGAATAAAATTGATTTCATTATTCCAATCTCTGTACTCTTGATTTAACTTACTTCAACATAAAATATCAAAAGTTTTCTATTAAATATTAAAGTTTTCTAAAACCCTTATTCACCCCCCCCCCCCCCTCTAAGGGCGCCTCAAGACCCAACAAGGTCTACCTCTCCTTTACCCAGCATTCTTTTCCTTGTCAGTTCCTGCACATTCGTACAAATGTGAGAACCACATTAGGTATCCAATACCCAAGATGAAGAAGCAGAAAGGTTTATCTCTATAACAAAAATACCTGAAGTGGAAGTCACACTTCCCTTCTTCTTTTGCAGATGTTTAAGATAGAGGGGACAGTTCCTCCTCCAATTCCCTGCCTTACCACAATGATGGCACTTACCTTCCTTAGCCAAGCCCTTGTTCTTCAGTACTGAAGAATTGGGATCAAGATACGACTTAGGTCCCACCTTAGTCTTCTTGAATCCCTTGGTCTTGCCCGTGCTTTTATGCACCATCAATATGGGGCTAGCAGGCTTGACCTTCTTCATATTGATCTCGGCAGTTCTTAACATACCTAGGAGTTTTGGCAGTGTCTTGTCAATTTCATTCATATTGTAAATCAAGACAAACTGCTCATAACTGTCCAGCAACGATTGCAGGATCAGGTCAGTGGCCAACTCTTGGCCTAACGGAAACCCCAATCTTTCAAGGTTCTCTAGATACCCAATCATCTTGAGTACGTGAGTCCCTACTGGGTCCCGAGCTCCAATCTTACACTGAAATAATGCCTGGATATGTCAAACCTCTCTTGGCGAGCTTGCCCTTGAAACATTTTCTTTAGGTGCTCGACCATCTTGTAACAACTCATGTTCTCATGTTGCTTCTAAAGCTCAGAGTTCATGGTCGTGAGCATGAGACATTCAACATCCAAGGAGACATCTCCATACTTCTTGTAAGCATCTTTATCTGCACGAGGTGCTCTAGTGGCTGTCTCCTCGGGGGGATCTTCTTCAAGGACATAGAGCTTACGCTCTTGCCTGAGAACAATTCTCAGGTTCCTGAACCAGTCTAGGAAATTCGTCTCATTCAGCTTGTCCTTCTCAAGGATGGTTCTCAGGGACAACGTGGAGTTTGAAGTATTTGCCATGAAAATTCTACAAAATGATGCAAAATTTATTTTAGTACTATATTTCAAAATACATTTTTTTTATTTAATAAGGTCTTTTATTAAATACTCCCACTATTTTATTCAAATTGATAACCTTTAATATAAATTCGGAGAGTTTATGCGAGCTACTCTCTTAGTGGACAAGATCCGTATTTCACCAACACAACGAGTCCGCTTTGGCGTTCCTCTCATAATGCGGTTATTTAAATAGGCAACACTTGCCAATTGCATCACTATGCAACTCTTGTATGGTTGGTGAATAACTCTTTATTCGCATCCATCATATGGTGCATGCCAACCCAATGCCTCTAGGCACTCAACTTTTGTGGTCACCCAGTTAAGTTGGACCTGATGTTGACAGTGGGATATCACAATTTTCTGCTCGCACCCTTACCAAGATAGATTAATGCACCTTGCTTTGGCAAGCCCACACTTCATTGATCGAGGCAGGAAGAGTGTCATCCATCAGAAGGCATCCGTATACTTAATATTGGATAAGGGATTTTATTTATAAAATTGATTAACAATTAATCAACGTGCACATAATAAAATTACAACATTCACAACCAAATACATCCCAGATGTGCACAAAATAAAATTATCAATGCTTTGATAGAAAAGGGCTAAATCTGAGCATTTAAAACATTTCTTAATCTCCAAATTTACATGCATTTGACACAGGAAAAACAACTCCACTTATGTAGTAGACAAGCTCATCTCTCAATGTCAGATTCAAAATCTAAGACATTTGGTTTCACAAACCAATTAGAGGAACGGTTACTGCTAAGGAGACACAATTTCGTAAACAATGAAATCGCAATGCAATCACATGCATTCCTGGTGGTGTTCCAATTTAGAACACTTCATCGAAATCCAAACACCCAGGAAGAAATCCAGACATTTAGAACACTTCTAAATTTATGATTTACACACATTAGATTGCAAACCTATCTCTGATACCAATGTTGGGTTTTCTTAATACCATTTCAGAAATGATAATACAGCATATCATATATGCGCAGCGGAATAAATTAACTAGAACAACCCTAAACAGTTAAAAGGGATCTTGCGATTTCACTAATTCAAGGAATTAAATAACAGCCACAACACATTGCAGTATTTATACCTGAAGGGGGTTGAGTCTATACTCAATCGAGGTGCTCCAATGAGAAATCTAGAGATCGTGCGGCTGAGTTGCAAGCGCTGAAATGGTTTGGCACCTCTATAGGAAGTCCACACGAGTGCTGAAGAACCCTAGCCTCTTGTCGCACAAGAACTAGGTCGGAGAAGAACTGCTCTCTACGTCTCCCATAGACTGCTAGGTCCGAAGATAGGGAGAGGCGGCGGCGGGATCGAGATCGACCAGTTGGAACACTTCCGTCAGAGCCTTGCGGAACTCTTCCGTCGCTCTCTCTCGCAAAACAGATCATAAAAACAAAATCGGCTCCTTAGGTCAAAAGAATCGTATTCTTTTATACCCCCAGCGAAAAAGAGAAGCGTCGGGTGAAGATAAATTGGTCGAATACTGCTTTCGACGAACTGGCTAGCGTTCGTCGAATGCGCTGGCCATTCGTCGAACACACTATGCCTCACCATTCGACGAACGTGCTACACTATCCTTTCGACGAACACGCTATGCTAGCCGTTCGACGAACCGTTCGATGAACGCGCTACGCTAGCCATTCGACGAACCGTTCGACAAATGCGCTGCGCTAGCCGTTCGACGAACCGTTCGACGAACGCGCTATGCTAGCCATTCGACGAACGAGCTACGCTAGCCGTTCGACGAACCATTCGACAAACATGCTATGCTAGTCGTTCGACAAACTATTCGACGAATGCGCTACGCTAGCCGTTCGACGACTGCGCTACGATAGTCGTTCAACGAACGCGCTACGCTAGCCGTTCGACGAATGCGCTATGCTAGCCGTTCGATGAATGCGCTATGCTAGCCGTTCGATGAATGCGCTACGCTAGCCGTTCGACGAACGCGCTATGCTAGCCATTCGACGAACACGCAACGCTAGCCATTCGACGAATGCGCTATGCTAGCCATTCGACGAACTGTTCGACGAATGCGCTACTCTAGCCATTCGACGAACACGCTACGCTAGCCATTCGACAAATGCGCTATGCTAGCCGTTCGACGAACCGTTCGACGAATGCACTACGCTAGCCATTATACGAACACGCCACACTAGCCATTCGTTGAACGCACTACGTTAGACGTTCGTCGAATGCAATTTGAGTTCGTCGAACTTGCTTTGATCCGAACACTTGTCAAGACAATTCTTCCTCCAATTTCTCCAAACACTCTTGTGTGTGACCTCATAGGCTCATATTGCATTGGCAGTGAGACTTGATATTTGACCACTTCCAGATCACCATGGAAACACCAACAGCTGCCCCTCTTTGATTTCCATCCACTCCATCAACTGCAATAAATTCTAGAACCTCCACAATAGATGAGAACATACAGATAAAATTCAACTCAGTACCATAATGGGAACTCCATCGCTTGACTCCGGCCCTTTTAATCTCTAATGGTTGATTTATATCACGACCTGTTTCTAGATATCCACAGCCAAGTTCTTGAGCTACTCTATCAATTTCTGCTGCTCTGAGGTTGTCACGACGTTTACAATAGCCTCCCATAATATTCAATGCATTGTTAATCAAGAAAAATAGCTCAGCTACTTGAGAATGACCTTCTGCAACATCAACTAATATTAACTGCAACTGATGAGCAAAATAATGAATATAAAATGCAGACACATTTTCCCGCATAATCAATGTCTTAAAACCACTAAACTCTCCATTCATGTTGCTTGCCCCATCATAACCTTGACCACGTAATTTAGAGAAATTAAGTTCGTGCTTCATAAAAAGCTGATCAATAGCTCCTTAAGTGATAAAACAGTAGTATCTAGTACATGAACAAAGCCAAGAATTCATTCAACAATATACCCTTTCGTATCAATAAACCGTAAAAAAATTGCCATCTGCTCCTTAGTTGAAATATCACGGGTTTCATCAACTAAAATGGCAAAACACTCTTCTCCAATCTCTGTAATAATTGTTCTTGTTGTTTCACTTGCAATTATGGAAACTATTTCTTTCTGAATCTTTGGTGCGATTAATTGATAGTTACTTGGGGCATTTTCTGTCACAACTGCTTTAACATCATCATTATGTGAAGCAAGAAAATCTAGTAATTCTAGAAAGTTTCCTTTGTTTAGTAATTCCTTTGACTCATCATGCCCACGAAAAGACAATCCTTGGCATAAAAGAAAACAAATACAGTCAATGGAAGCACATAAGTGAGCACGATATTCAAAAATTTGTGTTTCTTCTTTGTCTAGTAAATGCATTCTGAATACTTTGTTTTTTATCCATGAAATTGTCACACATTCTTTTGGAATCATTATGTGCACTGTTGTGTTTTTCAACATGTTTTTCAAGTATAGTTTTACCTTTCCAATATCTAAATCCACGATTGATAAACGTTAGATCACAACCATTTTGGGGAAAGACATAACAATACAAACAAAATCCTACATCTTTAGCTTCACTATACTCCAACCAACCCTTAAATTCACTAAACCAATCTTTATTAAATCTTCGAGCTTTTTGTCCCATTAAAGTTTGTGGAAATTGAGCTAAACGTGGTTGACATGGCCCATTTTGTAAGTAATATCTTCTCACTGAATCTTGAACATTAACTTCATAACCTGATATCGGTTGCCGCAAACCAGGATCTGTGGGTAAGTTCTCTATGTTAAACTCGATTCGATGCCTCTTATACTCTAAGTTCTTTGCTACTGATTTTGAAAAAAACTTCTCCATCGCAACTCACAAGTCACAAACAACAATTGAATCCCAATTAAATGACATTCATAAGCAAATAAGAAATAAGAAACATTGCAGTAATTAATCTCAAATTATACCAGAAGAGGAAGCTTCATAAAAATTGCAACATGCACAAAGCAGAATGAAAAAAATATGCAGATACTAAAAGAAAGGAGATCTCATTCAAGCCAGGAGATCTGATACTCCTTAAAATTCATCCTAATATTTCACGTTTCATTGCTTAATCCTCATTTCCTCTGCCATTTTTTCAAACCAAATCATTTTGCCATTTTTTCAAACCTCTGCCATTTTTTTAATCCAGCAAATCTATAAGTTGAAATTAATATGGATAACAAATCTAGCAAATCTAGCAAAATAATTTGGAATGAGTGTCGGCGAATCTATAACAAGCACATCTGAGCTGGAAGATAACATTATGATTTATGAATCTAGGTTATGAACCCCAAATCTATCAAATCTAGCAAAATAAATCATAATGCAAATAAATATGTTGAGATATGAGCATCACTGGATATGAGATTCATAAAAACTGCAGGAATCAAGCGATAACCATGGAATACTGCAGGAATCAGGAGACTAAGGAGAGGAATAGCCGAATAAAAATCTGGAATCGAAGATATATACCTCTAAGTCTCTAACCTCAGAGTCACTGATTCCTGAAGCCTGAAGAGTGAAGAGTGAAGGCAGACCGCAGAGGAGGAAATTAGGGCAGAGCCGGCGGCCACAGTCAGTCGACAGTCGACGTCGGGGATGGCATCTACTTTCCCGTCGGCACGTCATGGAGACTGGACTTAAGTCGGGGCCCTGTGTAACACCTCCCCTGTAATGACCATATAATATGGGTCCGGCCGGGACCCCACAGCATATAACCGCCACAGCTTTAGTATTAAAAGATGATATTAACTACCCAATCTCATAACTCAGACAACACAGCGGAAGCAAACCAAGCCACAGAGATTGTCCATACTACAAAGGAGTCCAACTGGCCTTAAGGCCTTACAAAACAATGTCCAAAACATCAAACATTCCAATATAAAAGACATCCCAACAAAAAGGGGAAAGATAGTTTTTCCCTAAACTACCTCGGCATGCAAGCCGGATATAACAAAGTACGAAGAAAGTAATGCAGGAAATCAACTAAGCACTTCGTGAGGCTTTAGGCCTTTTTGGCCGGCGCGCTGGGTCCAGCCTGCGATTCTTGCCCTGCAACCAAATCACAAAGAGCGGTAAACGAGGGTCAGCTATGGCTGACCACAAGCGGTGTAACAACATCCCTCCTCCCGGCCGTCCTAGCAGACCCCGGGGAACTACTTCACCCTGCAAGTCAGCACTTCGTATGCAAATGTACATAAAGGAAAGCAACATAAATACTGGCATGAGTGTCACAAGCATCATCCACGTTTCTATGTTGAGCAGGTAATAAAAGGGGCCTAACAATGCAAAATGAGTGCAAGCCCGGGTTTCACCCAAGGCGCCCTAAAGCGTATGAATCTAACACATCATCATACATCACCAACACAAGGGTACTCAATACTTCCCCACAAGGGCATCAAAACCCAAGGCCAAGCGCTCTCGCTGAGACCCACCTCGCCTGGCCCACCATGCCATCGGGCTTGTCTGACAGCTCACACGCTCGGGCCGCCAACAACGCACCAAGACCGATTCTAAGAATTCTGGCCAACCAAAACGTCCCAAGGCCCTGGGCTTACTTTCGGGACAACGTCCACCGATTGCCTCGCCTGGCGACCGTCAACGGACTCAACCGTAGCTCAGACATTCTCGTCAGTCAACAATCGAAGGGACTAATCTTGCCGGGACACTCTCCACACGTGAATCTCAGTCTTCACGGGATAGCCAGCCGACCACAAAGACCAATCGCGCCTTCGCACAACACTAGGCATCACAAGCCCCATAACCCGCACATTATTTCTCCGCCCTAAGCCCAACATTCGTTACCACACGAAGCTACAAGGGCATCACAACGACGAGTTCGCCGTAATCGGATTTCTAACAAAACCCCTAAAATGTGCGCAAATCAACATCACCGGATCGGACCAACGGCCACAAATCCGGCTTCACCCACAATGCCTAATCCGCTAGCGGAGCGGATCTCTAGTGCAAAACATGCCGGGGACGGACACAATCAACCCGGTGGTTTCTCTTGAACCAAGGTGACCCGGATCCCTCTCACTCGACGGATCCGGTGCCAAAATGCAGAAAAAGAAGAGATGCCAAACACGCATCCTAAGGACCGGGAGGAGAAATGTCGTTACCTTTTGAGATCTCCTCCTAGCCATGAGAAGCTTGCAACCACACGGTGGAGAAGAAGCGCCTTGATGCCCTCTACGCACTGCTGGTCTCGGATCGGCGAACGGAGCTCCGAAGCTCCGGCAATGGCGGATTCCCCTTCTTCTTCCTCCTTGCCTCCTCCTCCTTTCTCCAACCTAAGAGAGAGAAAGCCTTGGAAATAATGAGGTTTTAACTCCTCTACCAAGCCCTAAAACCCCCCAGCCAACCATCGCAGCCGTTGGATCAAAATCCAATAGATTTGGACGGACCGATCTCCTTCTCCGCTCAAAATCGCGGAGCAGAATAAACAGGGCGCACGATCACATGCGCACGGTCACTGGTCGTGCGCGAAGAGGACACTGGTCGTGCGCACTGTTCGAGACAGAACTCCGAATCCTTGCGAATTAATGCACGATCACATGCGCACGGTCACTAGTCGTGCGCGAAGAGGACACTGGCCGTGCGCACTATTCGAGACAGAACTCCGAATCCTTGCGAATTAACGCACGATCACATGCGCACGGTCACTGGTCGTGCGCGAAGAGGACACTGGTCGTGCGCACTGAACAGCTATGGAATTTTAGCCTATCCCGAACGCAGCACTACCACTCCGCCTACCTCGCAGAACTACGATTTTTGGGGTGTTACAACTCCACCCCCCTTAAAAGAATTTCATCCTCGAAATTTCAGAATTTAAACAGGAAATTCATAACGCATACCTGGAGCAAAAAAGTTCCGGGAAATCCTCCCGCATCGCTTGCTCACGCTCCCAAGAGAATTCGTCTCGCCCGCAGTTGTCCCATCGCACCTTTACAAGTTTGACTTGCTTGTTACGCAACTGCCGGACTTCTGAATCCTCCACGCACACCGGGCGAACCCTCGCCCCCAAGTTCTCCATCACCGGCACCGCCGCCGCTTCGACCACGACGCTCGGCTCTACCAAAGCTTTCCTCAGTACGGAGACATGAAAAACGTCATGTAATCCACTCAGCTCTGCGGACAACGCCAAACGATAGGCTGCTTCGCCTATACGCTCCGTAACCTCGAACGGACCCAAATATCTCGGACTCAACTTCTTGAGTCGCCGCACCCGCGAAACACCCTTGAACGGCTTGATATTCAAGTAGACCATGTCGCCCACTGCAAACTCCACATTTCTGTGGCGCGTATTAAAATACTTCGCTTGTCGATCCTGAGCAACCTTCATGCGCTCCTGAATCGTCCGCACAATCTCGCAAGCATCTTCCACCACTTGCTTTCCCAAAAGCTTAGTGTCTCCCACCTCTGCCCAAGACATCGGCGTTCGACACTTCCTTCCATACAAAGCTTCGTATGGCGCCATCTTGATACTCGCCTGGAAGCTATTATTATAGGCGAACTCCACCATGAAAAGGTGGTCCTCCCAACCTTTGCCAAAGTCGAGAGCACACATCCTCAACATGTCTTCCAACGTACGGTTCGTTCGCTCCGTCTGACCATCGGTCTGCGGATGGAACGCGGTGCTAAACTTGAGCTTCGTGCCTAGACTTTTCTGCACTAATCTCCAGTCCTTCGATGTGAATCGCCCATCGCGATCACTAACGATGCTCTTCGGAATCCCGTGCAACCGCACAATGTTTCGAACATAAAGCTCCACGAGCTTTTCCACGCCATCGCTCTTCTGATTCGGAATGAAGTGGGCCACCTTCGTCAGGCGATCCACTATCACCCAAATCGCATCGTTACCCTGCTGCGATCGAGGCAAACCATGCACAAAATCCATAGAGATGTCATCAAATTTCCATTCGGGGATGGGGAGAGGCTTCAAGAACCCGCCGGGCCTTTGGCACTCAGCCTTCACCAAGGCACAAGTCTGACATCGGCTCACGTACTCGGCTACATCCCGCTTCATCCCAGGCCACCAATAAGATTTCTTCAAATCCGCGTACATCTTCGTACTTCCTGGATGAACGGAGTACTTCGTAAAGTGAGCTTCAAACATCAACTCCTCGCGAAGCTTGCCGAAGCGCGGAACACAGATCCTTCCGTCTCTCCTCAGAATTCCACCAACCATCTCCAAAGCAGTGCCTTCGCTTTGTTGAGCCTCCAACACCAACTGTTGGCACTCCTCGTCCGCACTGGTCGCCTCTCGGATTCGATCCGTTATATCACACTGCATTTCAATCCAGTTCAAACGGGCTAGGCTAGACTCACCTCTAGCCACACAAGAAATGTCAAGAGACTCCAAGTCTCGAATCAAACGCTCGTTATGCGCCTCCATCCAATTACCTTGCCCGGAGTACTTCCTACTCAAAGCATCCGCCACCACATTGGCTTTACCCGGCGTATACTGAATCTCCACGTCGTAGTCCCCAAGGAACTCGACCCACCTACGCTGCCGCATATTCAGATCCTTTTGGTCTAGGAGGTACCTCAGGCTTTTGTGATCCGTGAAGATCTCCACCTTCGCACCATAAACATAATGCCGCCACAACTTTAGCGCAAAGATTACCGCCGCCAACTCCAGATCGTGGACGGGGTAATTCTTCTCATGAGTCTTTAACTGCCTTGACCCATAAGCGATCACCTTGCCATGCTGCACCAGCACGCAACCCAACCCGCAACCTGACGCGTCGCTGAAAATCTGAAATCCTTCCGTCCCACTGGGAAGACTGAGGATTGGAGCAGACATCAATCTTTCCTTCAAATTCTCGAATGCCCGGGCACACTCCGGTGTCCAAACAAACCTCTGGTCCTTGCGAGTGAGTGTGGTGAGGGGCAACGCCATCCGCGAAAAGTTCTCCACGAATCTTCTGTAATAACCGGCTAGTCCAAGGAAGCTCCAGACTTCCGCCACGGTTCTCAATACAGGCCAACCCTTAATGGCTTCAATCTTCGCTGGATCTACCGCCACCCCATCTCCACTAATTATGTGCCCTAAGAAAGCCACCTTCTCGATCCAAAACTCACATTTTGAGAACTTAGCATAAAGCTGATTCTCCCTTAGAGTCTGCAATACTTGCCTCAAGTGAGACTCATGCTCTGCCTCCGATTTCGAATACACCAAGATATCATCTATAAACACCACCACGAACGAATCTAAGAACGGGCGAAAGACCCTGTTCATCAAATCCATGAACACAGATGGCGCGTTCGTCAAACCGAACGGCATCACCGAAAACTCATAGTGGCCATACCGAGTCCCAAACGCTGTCTTGGCAACGTCCTCTTCTCGAATCTTCAACTGGTAGTACCCCGATTTCAAATCCAACTTGGAGTACACCACCGACCCCACTAACTGGTCGAACAAATCATCGATTCGCGGAATCGGATATTTATTCTTAACGGTCAATTTATTCAATTCACGGTAATCGATACACAACCGCATACTTCCGTCTTTCTTCTTCACAAACAAAACCGGCGCGCTCCACGGCGAAGAGCTGGGCCTAATGTACCCTTGCTCTAACAACTCCTGCAACTGAACCTTTAACTCGGCCAGTTCCTTCGGTGCCATCCTAAACGGAGGACGCGACACTGGCCTCGCACCCGGTACCAACTCTATTGAGAAATCAATTTCACGCTGAGGAGGTGCTCCCGGAAGCTCCTCGGGGAATACATCCTCAAATTCTTCCACCACCGGAACTTCTCTAATAGCCAACTTTGTGGAGTGAGTCTCCAACAAAGCTAAGAACGCCTCGCCTCCTTGGTTTACCGCACGCCTCATTTGCATAGCGGAAATCAGGGAGTACGCCACTCCGCTTAGGCCTTCGAACTTGACCTCTGCTCTACCTTCACCTCTCAGGGTTACCAACTTCAACTGGCAGTCGATACTAGCTCGCTGCTCCGCAAGCCAGTCCATCCCCAAGATAACATCGAATTCGGCTAGTGGCAGAATCGCTGCTACCAACACGAAATCACAATCGCCAATTTGCATCACGATGCGTCCCTTCCTCATGGTAGTCATGAAAGACCCATTCGGCATACGCACACTCAGCTCCACTCCTGCCACTACGGGCTCAGCACCAATCTTCCGGATAAAAATTTCCGCAAGAAAAGAGTGTGACGCCCCCGTGTCGAACAACACTCGAGAGGGGTAGCCCGAAACTAGCACGAAACCTAACCACGTGCAAAACAAACATGAAAGGCCGCAAACTACATTATAGTAACAAACGGAACTTAAACCTTTCGTACCTGTCACCACATCGGGTTGACGTATCGCTTCCTGTTGCCCAAGATTATAGGCCCTAGGCTGCACTGGAGGGAACCGCGAAGCACTCGACTCTGCCGCTTTCCCCTTCTCTGCAACACCGGGACCCGAACGCACCGATTGTTCTTGTCTCGGCTCTGGCCCAGCTCCGCCCTCGGTACAAAAACGACTAATGTGACCCACCCTGCCACACTGGTAACAAGTAACCGGACCCTTGGAACGGAAATCTCCCGAAGGTGCGCCACTTCTCTCCCCAGGCCAATTAGGACGGGGCTTCTTCTTCCATCGGCTGCCCTCAGAATTCCACTGGGACTGAGACTTAGAAGGCTTTCCTTCTCCCTGCCTTGCCGCAACACCCTTTCGCCGTTGAGTTCGCTCCAAGTCGCTCTCCAGCGTGCGAGCGGCTTCGACCAACTCATTGAATCCCGCATTCTTCAAGGCTATGAGTGGTTGCCTTAAATTTTCCCTCAACCCTTGATAAAAGAGGTTATCTCTCTCTTCATCATCTGCCATTGTCGTGCCCGCATACCGACCCAACCGAGTGAACTCTTGCAGATATTCATCCACCGTCTTCTCCCGCTGCACCAAATGCAGAAACTGCCGCTGCAGTGCTAACCTTGTTGAAGCCGGAATGTAACGCTTTAGGAAAGCGTTTCCGAACTCCTCCATGGACGGAACACGCCCAACAAAAAGTCGACCGTTATGGTTCACCCACCACAACTTCGCATCGCCCTCTAACATGAAGCTCGCAAAGTGAGACTGCCTCTCAGCCGGGGTCTCAGCTGCCTTCAAGAGCTCCTGGATCCTCGAAAGCCAATCCTCGGCATCCGTTGGAGTTCCCACTCCCTTGAATGTCGGAGGGTGGAAACTCAAGAAATACTTCATGAATCGATCACCCATCGGAATAGCTCTCTCCGCTAGAGGCTCTGCTTGCCTTACTTTGACATCCGGTGTATCCGGCGTAGCCGCCGGAGTGACAGGGGTCGCAACTTGCACCACCGGCATAGGACCCCGTGGCATCGCTCCAGCTTGAGCCGCCACCATTGCCTCCGCTAGCATGCGACAGAAATCAGCTGGGGACATGCCCACATTCATGAGGCCTGGAGCAGTAGCACTACTCCCCGAAGGCTCCTCTTGCCTCCTCAATGTCCCCGCATCGTCGCCAACATCCTAGCATAAGCAAGGAAAAAGACTCATCAGTCTCTATTCACAAGACTCAAACACAGGGATACTCATAATCCCGCACAATACTCCTATGTGGACAATCTCTTACGCGATCCAAATACACTAGACCTCGCAAGAATACTAAACCTCCCTCTGATACCAAAATTGTAACACCTCCCCTGTAATGACCATATAATATGGGTCCGGCCGGGACCCCACAACATATAACCGCCACAGCTTTAGTATTAAAAGATGATATTAACTACCCAATCTCATAACTCAGACAACACAGTAGAAGCAAACCAAGACACAGAGATTGTCCATACTACAAAGGAGTCCAACTGGCCTTAAGGCCTTACAAAACAATATCCAAAACATCAAACATTCCAATATAAAAGACATCCCAACAAAAAGGGGAAAGATAGTTTTTCCCTAAACTACCTCGACATGCAAGCCGGATATAACAAAGTACGAAGAAAGTAATGCAGGAAATCAACTAAGCACTTCGTGAGGCTTTAGGCCTTTTTGGCCGGCGCGCTGGGTCCAGCCTGCGATTCTTGCCCTGCAATCAAATCACAAAGAGCGGTAAACAAGGGTCAGCTATGGCTGACCACAAGCGGTGTAACAACATCCCTCCTCCCGGCCGTCCTAGCGGACCCCGGGGAACTACTTCACCCTGCAAGTCAGCACTTCGTATGCAAATGTACATAAAGTAAAGCAACATAAATACTGGCATGAGTGTCACAAGCATCATCCACGTTTCTATGTTGAGCAGGTAATAAAAGGGGCCTAACAATGCAAAATTAGTGCAAGCCCGGGTTTCACCCAAGGCGCCCTAAAGCGTATGAATCTAACACATCATCATACATCACCAACACAAGGGTACTCAATACTTCCCCACAAGGGCATCAAAACCCAAGGCCAAGCGCTCTCGCTGAGACCCACCTCGCCTGGCCCACCATGCCATCGGGCTTGTCTGACAGCTCACACGCTCGGGCCGCCAACAACGCACCAAGACCGATTCTAAGAATTCTGGCCAACCAAAACGTCCCAAGGCCCTGGGCTTACTTTCGGGACAACGTCCACCGATTGCCTCGCCTGGCGACCGTCAACGGACTCAACCGTAGCACAGACATTCTCGTCAGTCAACAATCAAAGGGACTAATCTTGCCGGGACACTCTCCACACGTGAATCTCAGTCTTCACGGGATAGCCAGCCGACCACAAAGACCAATCGCGCCTTCGCACAACACTAGGCATCACAAGCCCCATAACCCGCACATTATTTCTCCGCCCTAAACCCAACATTCGTTACCACACGAAGCTACAAGGGCATCACAACGACGAGTTCGCCGTAATCGGATTTCTAACAAAACCCCTAAAATGTGCGCAAATCAACATCACCGGATCGGACCAACGGCCAAAAATCTGGCTTCACCCACAATGTCTAATCCGCTAGCGGAGCGGATCTCTAGTGCAAAACATGCCGGGGACGGACACAATCAACCCGGTGGTTTCTCTTGAACCAAGGCGACCCGGATCCCTCTCACTCGACGGATCTGGTGCCAAAATGCAGAAAAAGAAGAGATGCCAAACACGCATCCTAAGGACCGGGAGGAGAAATGTCGTTACCTTTTGAGATCTCCTCCTAGCCATGAGAAGCTTGCAACCACACGGTGGAGAAGAAGCGCCTTTATGCCCTCTACGCACTGCCGGTCTCGGACCGGCGAACGGAGCTCCGAAGCTCCGGCAATGGTGGATTCCCCTTCTTCTTCCTCCTTGCCTCCTCCTCCTTTCTCCAACCTAAGAGAGAGAAAGCCTTGGAAATAATGAGGGTTTAACTCCTCTACCAAGCCCTAAAACCCCCCAGCCAACCATCGCAGCCGTTGGATCAAAATCCAATAGATTTGGACGGACCGATCTCCTTCTCCGATCAAAATCGCGGAGCAGAATAAACAGGGCGCACGATCACATGCGCACGGTCACTGGTCGTGCGCGAAGAGAACACTAGTAGTGCGCACTGTTCGAGACAGAACTCCGAATCCTTGCGAATTAACGCACGATCACATGCGCACGGTCACTGGTCGTGCGCGAAGAGGACACTGGTCGTGCGCACTGTTCGAGACAGAACTCCGAATCCTTGCGAATTAACGCACGATCACATGCGCACGGTCACTGGTCGTGCGCGAAGAGGACACTGGTCGTGCGCACTGAACAGCTATGGAATTTTAGCCTATCCCGAACGCAGCACTACCACTCCGCCTACCTCGCAGAACTACGATTTTTGGGGTGTTACACCCTGATCAAGTGGTTGAATTCTATATTCTTTGTATGCTTCTTTATGAGAGAGAGAGAGGGAGGAAGAATTATGTTATCTCTTTTCTTTTTGAATTCTGTATGTATTATTCTTCTATCAAATGGAGATGAATGACTTTCCTCTTCTGATCCTTCTCCAGTTGGAATGTCCAAGCAGGATTATTACTATTTTTTATTTACATTGACTGCCCGTCAATATTATTTTGCATAATTTCCAAATTCATCACTTTTCAATCTCTGGAATTATTCTATCTCTTCTTGTACATGTCCGACCCATTATAATTCAAATATCTTCCATATATATCTTCTGAATAAGCATCAAAATCTATTCCAGGATGTTTCCAAAACTGTGACTCTATTAAATGTTGTGTAGAATAACTTCTGACTCTTATCGACACAAATTTGACTTCTACTTGAAGCAGCTTCGAAATCTTCCTCAACATTGAATTGAACTCTCCTATCGACGTTGCGTAGACTCCTTATCGACGTATCCGTCGAGATGAAGATGTAGAATTTAAAGTATAGATTCTGCGTTGAATACGAAACGATGTTGCATTGACTTCCAATGACGCATCGACTGATTCTAGCTTCTGCGTCGAATACACACCATATTCATAGAATCTATTTTAACATTAAGCATCATATTTTCCACTGAAGCAAGTGGAAGTTTCGCCCAACCGATTGTCCTCTTTGATATTTTTTATTATCACAATAAAATCAGAATCATTTGTATACTTGGTAAGGATAGTTTCCACCACCACAGTTGTCATTTCCTTGACCTCCTCTTTCTCGTCTGCTCTCTCATGGATGTCTGCTCTTAAATGGATGTTTACCTCATCTGTCTAGTCCACCTTCTTCTTATTCTCTTATGCTTCAACATCGGCTCTCCGTATATCCTTGCTCAATTCTTCTGCACCAGAGTTGCATACTCTAAGACTACAACAATCATCAATAACAACAAATGAAGGAGGATTTCTTAAGGGATCATCTGTAGAAATAATAGTCTTAGAGGATGGGTTTGAATGGTGCGCCTACTTAAATTGTAATTTGGAATGACCTTTATAAATATGTATCTTAGCGCCAATGGTTCTCAAAAATGGTGTACCAAATATTGGTGGAGATTCGTTCTACATGGGGGCCATAATTTGAAAGTTGGTCACAACAGGCTCACCATTCAATAAAACTTTATCATTACAAGCCTCTCTTTTGGTTTCGACAGACTCCATTGGCGAGGTCCAACGACATCCAGTCATCAGCATTAGTGATGAGTCCAGTTTATATAGTGATTTCCGGGCTCATCTGGGTTATTTATCTTCCCTTTGCACTTCATTTACTGCTCATCTATGCTTATATTGATAGCATTTCATATTCTCAACTATAGTGCATTCCCTACCTTCTTTGTGGCGTGATTTCGTTATATATTACTTTATGACTATTCTGTGGATCCTGTGGTGTGCACAGATCAGTGGTCTAGTATGTTTTTCATGCAGGTACAAGGATCATGTGAACGCTCGAATGGTTTGGGGCGAATTTTGGCCTAAAAAGCCACTGATCGTGCGTTTTCCTTTGCACACAATCAAGCGCATGACCATTGGTCGTGCGTTAATTCCCCTTACCAGACAGAGAGGTTCGCACGATCATAGGACTTCATTGCGCACGACCACTGGTCGTGCGCCACTGTCCATGCATTATTTTCCTATCTTCCCCTCTGCTACAGGTTGATCGTGCACGACCACAAGCATTCCTTCGTGCATGACCACTGGTCGTGGGCTACTGATCATGCGCAGTGTTTACTCTGCTACATATTTAAAGACCGGCTCTACGATTCTAGGGCATCGGGACAGTTTTGGGCGCGAGTTCTTCCTCAAGCTTACGCTGTTTTCCCTCTCCAAGCTCCATCCATCTCCTTCCTTGGGAAAGCTTCATCCATTGATCCTAAGCTCCATCAAGGATCCCAGAAGCATTCCTCGCCATTTACAACAAGTATTTCAAGGTGTGGCATCTCCATTGGGCTAAGTGGAAGAGACCCAACTCTAAGAAGAAGACGGATGACGTTTAGAGGTAGTGACAGCCTCTGAACACCGGAAGCAACCAAGGACTGAGCTCGGAGGCGGCGTGACAACCCCACATTCCGGCCAAGATCTACGGCGAGGCTTTTCATCTCGTGGTTTCCTCTACCCTCTCTTTTTGAAATGTATTATTACTTGTTGTAATGAACTGGATTAGTCTCTATTTGTCTATGAATGGAAGATTACTCTTGTTTTATTTCTCACTTGATGCTTTGCTGTGATGCGCTCCGCCCCCACTCCACTTCCATACACACGTTCTAGCTAGCTCACTCTAAAAGCTAGAGGGGAGAGTGAAGAGGTGCCTTCAGCCCTCAAACACCATTAGCACTCACTCCCCCCATTTGCTCACCGTCCATCCGCTAAACGAAGCACGGCATCGCGACCTGCAATAACCTCATCTACCAAGCGAAGCGGTGATTGCGACCGGCATTGTTAATATAGTTTTACTTCTTCTTGTCTCTACAAAACCAACCAAACTCCCTTTTGTTAACTTAGTAATCCTCATAATTAATTTCCTAATAAGCAAATCATACTACCCAACTTGTGGTCCTTTGAGAATGATATTTGGGGAATTTCTCCCTAATTTTATTACTTGACAACGACCGGTGCACTGCCGCCATACCGCATTTCACGCTTGCTAATTAGCGGTGCTAAAATAGCGCGTCATGTTTTTGGCGCCGTTGCCGGAGACTGCAAGTGTGTATGATTCGTCCTTCTAAAGAAATTAGTTTAAAGGTGTTTTTGTTTTTGAGCTTTTTCTTTTGTGTTGTTGTGTGTGTATGCATAGACGAGACCCCAGTGACGTTACAACATTTGACCCTGAAATAGAGCGTAACCTACGGGCGCGTCTTTGTGCTGCCACCACCATGGATGTCAATGAAAATCAGATCAATCCCGAGATGGGAAATGCACCGGGTGTTGGTCAGGTAGCCGACAAAAATGAAGTGGTTAGGTCGAGACCCAGGACCAAGAGAGACTACACTACGCCCACTGTTGGGAGTGTGTACCCCGGATTTGGCCTGGCCATCACTAACAACAATTTCGAGATAAAGACAACCATCCTGAATATGATCCGCAACAATGCCCAATTCTCTGGGTTAGTCAGTGAAGACCCCCATCTTCACTTGGCTGAATTTACAGAAATATGCGGAACATTTCGGTATGCTGGGATTGCTGATGAGACCGTGAAACTCAGGCTGTTTCCATTCTCCCTCCGCAACAAGGTGAAAGCATGGCTCCACACAATACTGCCTGGCACAGCTACCACTTGGGACGCTTTGCAAACAAAATTTCTGGCAAAGTTCCACCCTGTTGACAAGGTTATAAACTTGAGGAGGGAAATCGCAACCTTCAGACAACACGATCAGCAGACTCTCGCAGAAGCATGGTAAAGGTTCATTGACCTTCTCCGGAAATGCCCCCAGCATGAGCTGCAACCATGGAGCCTAGTGGAGAATTTTTACTTTGCAATCGAGCCTAACTACAGGGCAATGATAGATGCAGCGGCAGACGGAACTCTGATGAACCACACCCCCAAAGATGCATTGCGAATTCTCCAGGACACTGCCATTCATAGTTCATTCTGCACTACTGGAAGAAACGCTCCAAGTAATGCTCGGGGACTCTTTGAGGTGAACACATCTGGTGCATCTGCTGAGATGGCATCAACACCTTATGAAAATGTCATGCTGCTTAAGAGACCCGCCCTTCCTCCTGCCCCAGTAATGGCCATCTCATGTTAAGGTTGTGGAAGCCCGGGGCATCATGCATATGAGTGTCCCACAGGTGAGAAACCTACCGAATTATCTTATGATGAATGTATAAATTATATGAATGATCAAAATCGTGGAGCACCATTGAATAATGCTTATAACCCGGGTATGAAGAGTCACCCGAACTTCTCGTGGAAACAAAACATTCCTGGCCAACAATGGCAAGGAGGCTCGCATCAATTCGATGCTCAAGCCTCTGGTAGCCAACCGCGGCCACCACAACCGGGTTATACGCAAAATGCACCACCGCAAAGGAAGAGCGCATTGGAAAAAATGATGGAGAAGTTTGTTGATTTGGCTCAAACAAATATGGCCAATCAAACTGCTTCAATGCGAAACTTGGAGACACAGCTAGGCCAATTGGCCCAGGTGCTCTCCGAGCGTATGCAAGGCACTCTCCCAAGCAATACAAAAAGGAACCCGCGGGAGCAGGGTAAACGCATTGCAGATGCTGATGTTGGCCAAGTGAGCCCATGTATTGTTGAATGTACAATTAATAATAATGATGTTTCTACACTATGCGACTCTGGGGCATCCCGCAACATTCTTGCGCTGCAAGATGTTGAGAGATTGCACCTGACGATGAACTCTGAGGACCGGAAGTCTCTAGTGTTGGCTAATGGTATAATAGTCGAAACTGAGGGCGAGATCCGTGAGGTCAAGGTCAACCTTAATGGGACGTCTGTGGTCACCGACTTTCAGTTTCTAGGCTCATTGGAAAATGATTCCATACCGATTCTGGGGGTCCCTTTCCTGAAAGAGAGTGGTGCAATCCTCCACATCGCCAAGGGTTGTGTCACCCTACCTTCCAACGGGACAGACCTTCCAGGGTCATCCGCGGCTACCGATGATTTGTGCGGTATCACCAGTCTTTCTAACATCTCTGTGAGTAAGAGTAAGTGCAGGTCCAGTGACGTGAAATCAGCAATGGATGTGGAGAATCCAAGGGAGGAGGAAAATATCACTCTGTAGGAAGAAAGAGCAAAGCAGATCATGAATAAAGAGATGGAGATAGTGAAGGAAAGCAGCGAGACCGAAGTGTGGAAAGATATGTGAGAAGGCGGAGCAATGAGCCTTACAAACGGTCTCTTTATTCTTAATGGGAAATGTAAACAATCTAAACATGTTCATTGGGCTGATCTACCCCCTTCTGAGGGTGCAGAAATGAAGCCCCTGGCTGATCCCAATCCGACAAACTCTAACACCCAACCTGCACAAGGTGCTCGGTGGCGCTCTCCCTCTGTAGAAAGGCAGAAATAGGAAAGAATCCTGCATGCGGCGTGCTTTGCTGCCCTCCGGTGCGATAAGGAGGAGGTTAGGGGTAGGGGAGACATCTTCCTTGGGCCCTAAATCCTTCACCTCCTACCCATCTCGTGTGACTGTGGAGAACCACCACAAATCATCATATAGTTGATGTGTGATGGGGTCTCCGGGCTTTGTTGTGTTGTGTCATCTATTCTGATATTGTACTTCTTTATTTTGCTATGCTGTGTCGCACCATCTTAACTAGTTTTGAACAATCATTATAACCATTGCTTTCAGACATTAATACAGGTATTTGGTCCACCTTTAAGGACGTTAAACAAAAGGGTTCTTGGGAGACAACCCATTGGGACTGCTTGGATCCGTTCAATCGTTCTTCTCTATTTTCTTTATTATATTTTTGTTGTGCCGGGGGAATTCTTTAATCGCAGGTCCGTATTTCTTAGAGCAAGGCAGAACAACCGCATTCAGGACAAAACTCCATATCTTCTGGTATGCTCATTTCTGAGCATGGGGGTAACCTCTCACCCTAGCCTTCTTAAGCGTATGCCGCTACAAAAAGATATTTTGCGCTTAGATTAAGTCTGGGGGAGTGTGAGTGTCGTTTCCACGTGCACATGCATAGCGCACAGCATACTAGGATTGATAAATTAATTTATGTATTGTAGTATTGTTCATCTTCATGGCACACCACGACACCCACTTGAGCGCGCACTTGACTGCAGGCACGCGATGAGTCTAACTCATCTCGGTTGTGTGAATGGGAAATTACGGTGCTGGGTTAGAATTGCTAAACGGAGTACTTTGTTGACTAGTGTAGTGATCTAGTCAATTATTCATGTCTCGCATAGAAATCGGTGTAGAATAAATTTTTCTTTATGCTTTTAGTTGTACATTTTATTCTTTCGGCGTAATTCTAGTTTATTCTACTCAAAAGTGGTGAATTCGGTGCGAACCAAATGGTAGTGTAGGGATGTGTGTGGATGGGTGCTAGGCTCTTATTCCTTGAGTCTGGAGGAAGAATTATCTTTCTCGGTGCGAAGAACTTGCCCCAAGCGACTCTCGAAGCATAGGTATGACTTGATCCAGTGCGTGAGTATGATGTAGGCCATCATGTTGTCCAACTTGAGCTTTTTATACCAGTCCTATCATATAATCCTGGCTAGCCCTTTGTGCCTACCCGATCCTGTTGATTCAGCTGCACTTTCATTCCACCAAAGCCAAACAGCCGAGCCTAATCGCACACCCAAACCCAAGCTCGAGTTTAATTATTTTCAGTTTGAGGGTGTTGATGTGGTGCAAAATCAAAATGTGGTTGCTTCCTTGCACATTTGCTGAAAGTGAAAAAGAAAATTTGAAAAAAGAAGTGAATAAGAAAAGAGAATTTAAATGAAGAAAAAAAATGATGAAAAGTCGTTAATTGAAAAAATCTGTTTGAAATTGATATCCGTGAGTAGGCGGTGCACATGCCCGTGTGTTAAAAGTTCAAGTCTGGGGGTGTGACACACCCGCGCTTGTAGTGGCTGCTTGGATCAAATATTTGGTATCAGCTCAATTGGGTTGTGTGTAGCCTTCATTTTTATCATTGTATACCGCACCTAAACCCAAGCCTTATCTCAACCTAAAGTCCTACTGACTCACGCATCGAACCTGACGAATACCATAGAGAGAGTGCGAACGGGTGAGCTTATGGTCACCGACATTGATGGATTTCAGTGGAGGTTGTTCCGAATCTCGGTGTTGAGTAATATTCGCCTTAGCATTCATTCTACTTTCTTCCTATGCGTGACGGGGTGATTCCCTGTGATTCAACTCTTGAGTAGAAATAATATATCTTTACGCTCCTAGAATTGTGTAAACCATTATTGTATAACTAAAAATTCTTTCTACTAGATTTCTATGCTCATGAGTATGCGACTTTGCATATTTCTCTACCCTCGCAATTTCTAGACCAGCTATGTTATTTCTCACTCCGCCGGACTTGTTTGCTCGGGACGCGCAAACAGGTAAGTCTGGAGGTGTGATGAGTCCGGTTTATATAGTGATTTCCGGGCTCATCTGGGTTGTTTATCTTTCCTTTGCACTTCATTTACTGCTCATCTATGCTTATATTGATAGCATTTCATATTCTCGACTATAGTGCATTCCCTACCCTCTTCGTGGCATGATTTCGTTATATATTACTTTCTGCCTGCTCTGTGGATCCTGTGGTGTGCACGGATCAGTGGTCTAGTATGTTTTTCATGCAGGTACAAGGATCATGTGAACGCTCAGAATGGTTTGGGGAAAATTTTGGCCTAAAAAACCACTGATAGTGCATTTTCCTTCGCACACGATCAGGCGCACGACCACTAGTCGTACGTTAATTCCCCTTACCAGACAGAGAGGTTCGCACGATCATAGGACTTCTTCGCGCACAACTACTGGTCGTGCGCCACTGACCTTGCGTTATTTTCCTATCTTCCCCTCTGCTATAGGTTGACTGCGCGCGACCACAAGCATTCTTTTGCGCATGACCACTGGTCGTGCACCACTGATCGTGTGCAGTGTTTAATCTCCTCCGTATTTAAAGATTGGCTCCGCGATTCTAGGTCATCGGGACAGTTTTGGGCGCTAGTTCTTCTACAAGCTTCCGCCGTTTTCCCTCTTCAAGCTCCATCCATCCATCTCCTTCCTTGGGAAAGCTTCATCCATCGATCATATGCTCCATCAAGGATCCCGGAAGCATTCCCCGCCATTTACAACAAGTATTTCAAGGTGTGGCATCTCCATTGGGCTAAGTGGAAGAGACCCAGCTCTGAGAAGAAGATGGATGACGTTTATAGGTAGTGACAACCTCTGAACCCCGAAAGCAACAAAGGACTGAGCTCGTAGGAGGCATGACAACCCCCCATTCCGAACAAGATCTACGGCGAGGCTTCTCGTCTCGTGGTTTCCTCTACCCTCTCTTTTTGGAAATGTATTCTTAATTGTTGTAATGAACTGGATTAGTCTCTATTTGTCTATGAATGGAAGCTTACTCTTGTTTTATTCTTCATTTGATGCTTTGCTGTGATGCACTCCACCCCACTCCACTTCCATACACACGTTCTAGCTAGCTCACTCTAGCAAAAGCTAGAGGGGAGAGTGAACAGGTGCCTTCGACCCTCAAACACCATTATCACTCACTCCCCCGATTTGCTCACCGTCCATCCGCTAAATGAAGCACGACATCGCGGCCTGCAATAACCTCATTCACCAAGCGAAGCGGTGATTGTGACCCGCATAGTTAATATAGTTTTACTTCTTCTTGTCTCTACAAAACCAACCAAACTCCCTTTTGTTAACTTAGTAATCCTCATAATTAATTTCCTAATAAACAAATCATACTACCCAACTTGCGGTGCTTTGAGAACGATATTTGGGGAATTTCTCCCTACTTTTATTACTTGACAATGACCGGTGCACTGCCGTCATACCGTATTTCGTGCTTGCTAATTAGCGGTGCAGAAATAGTGCGTCAATTAGGAGTGATACTAAATTTCTCTATGTCTTGTAGAGAGATGATGTTGCGGGATGATCTGGTATCACAGAGGGCATTAGTTTCTATATTATTAATTTCACAATTCAAAAATATGCATCCTTTATAATCGTGTGTGTAGTGATAATGTTTTACCTTGCTCCGTAGGATTTTTTCAGTAATGATTGGAATAACACCATGGGTTTGTTCGGTGATGGCTTGGGCCAATAACCACATTTGAATTTCTAAATTCCTCATGGAGGCATTTTGATTTGCCATAGAGGTCTGAGCCATCTCCATGAACTTCTCCATCATCTCTTTGAAATTGTTTTTCTTTTGGACCAGAGCAGGTTGGGGAATGATTGAGGTGGCCTCAGTTGACTGCTAGAGCTCTGTCCATCATACTGATGTTGACCTGGTTGCCACTTTTTTCCATGAGCATTTTGATTCTAAGAAAAATAATGGTGATTTCTCATCCTAGGATTATAGCTATTGGAGTATGGAAAAGTTCTATTTTGGTTGCCTACAAAATTAACCATTTCATTAAGATAAGCATTGTCAAATTCAGAAGTAGGCTCTCCAGAGTGGCACTCATAAGCTTGGTGCCCAGAAGATCCACAACTTTGGCATGCAATTGACATCAGAGGAGGGGAGACTGGATTTATGCGCTTCAAGATGTAGATGTTTTTGAAATGTTGACCAGAAGGATCAGCTTGATGTGATTGGGTCCCAACTTCATATAGACCCACAATTCTTTGGGGAGCATTGCTCCCTGCAGTCCAATAAGAACTTTGTGATGCAATTTCTTAGAGAATTCTGAAGGATTCCTCTAGAGTATGGTTCATAAGAATTCCTTCAGCTGCAATATCGATAGTGGCCCTGTAATGCAGGTCTAGTGAGAAGTAGAAGATTTCAATAAGGTGTCGATGTTGGTACTCATAGAGCATTTTCTTAATAGATCTGTAAAGCGCTCACAAGATTTCGACAATGTTTCTTGGTCCGCTTGATGAAATATTGCTATTTCCTGACGGGTGCTAACAATTTTGTCTGCCGGATGGAGTTTGTCCTGGAATTCAGTAATAGAGCTTCCTAAGTAGCAGTGGTGCCTGGGGTAATGGTATGGAACCACGCCTTCACCTTGTCGCGTAAGGAAAATTGGAAAAGACTCAGCTTCACCATATCTTCTGTTATCTCAGCATAACGAAATGCAACACAGATTTTAGAAAAGCTTGCCAAATGGAGATGGGAATCTTCACTCGGTAGTACAGAGAACTAAACAATATTGTGGATCACCTTCAGGATGCAGGTTTTATTTTTAACTGGTTGTTGGTGTTAGCCGGACCAAAGGTAGGATACACACTCCCCATGGTTGGAGTGGTATAATCACGCATTTTGCGTGGCCTCAGATGCAAAAACTCAAGTTCATCAGGAGCTTATACATTGTGGAGATCAACAACCCCTCTTAGATATTACGACTACGGAATATTACCCTCCATTCTTCGAGCCAATCTGTATTGCGCTCACAATATTTGCTCGATCTCAGGATCAAATGTAGCCAAATCACCAAGATTTTCCCTTGCATACAACGCTTGAAAATACAATATCAAAAACAACACCTTTACAACTACTTTTCTTATCAAACAAAAACACAATCGCGGCTGCACTCCTGGCAATGGCGCCAAAAACAAGATGCAACCTCGGCAAGTGCACAGGTCATACAAGTAATATAAAATGGGTGTGAGTTCCCAATTATCGATCTGTTTAGGAATTCAGAATGGATGTGCTTTGTTAATTAAGAAAATTAATTGTAAAGCTAAAAATGATGGTTTGATGTGGTGGTGGTAGTGAACAATTAAAACAAGATATTTACGGGTCGTAACGAGCACCGCTTCGCAATTGCCTTCGAAAAGCACATCTAACTCTCACAAATGCGGGTCATTAGCACTGCCTCACTCTCGACTTCACAAGCTCACGGATCACAATCACCATTTTGCCAGACGAATTTCAAATCTGTACTTTCAACACTCGGATATTTTGTTTACAAGTTCTATTAGAGTTTTAATCATAAAAATGCTTTGCTGTGACCTCACACTCTTATGCTCTCAGCACACGCAAATGCAGATCTAAAACACATTACAGTAATCTAAACTATAAGTTTAACCTATGCTTGATGGCATCATCATCAACATATTGGAGTAATTACCAATAATCATCTACTAAAATAGAGAAAGTGGCATAGATACAACTGAATCCAGAGGCTTCCGGTGGATCTGGAAGGAATCACTAGGTCATTTATATGTGTCCTTACTTAGTATCCTATTATCGTCCGAGGTCCAGAAGAGCTCTCACCCTCTTCCAATATACCCATCTTCTCTAGGAAACTACAATCCGGCCACGTCAAATGCGAGGATCTCCTTGCTTAGCGATGAATCTTGAGCAATATTCTGATTTCTTGAAACTTATATGATGGGAGATGGTCTAGGGAAAAGACCTAGCTAATGGGGAAGAAGATAAGTTGTTGTAGCTCACCCATAAGGGGATTTCTTGGATAAAATCTTGGACCCGGAATAAGGCTGCACAAAGGAGCATAAATAGGAAGTCAGTATAATATTGGGCATGCACGGTCAGGCGCATGGTCGTGATTTCCGACCGTGCGAGAACAATGAATACAAAATGCTATCATGGTTCCGCATTCAGCGTGGATACTTTATTTTTAAAGAAATACGGTGCCCGTGCGATTTGGTCACAACGGTCCTATAGACCGTGTAAGAAGAGAACGAACGAGAAGCGACAGATCGCCTAAAATTTGAGCTTTTTCATAGAATGATCTCACACGGTCGGCCTAGCACGTGCGCAGAGTATATCGTACACCCATGCCATTTGTCAATGTGAGATTGCATTGACATGATTGGCTAGAGGTCTAACTAAAGTTCCAGGGCAAAATGGCACATGGTCACAACAACTGTGCGCTAAGGATAATCGCACGACCGTGCATATTGCACATAATTGTTTTCTAATTTTAGGGTTCTGTCGAGTGATCTAGATGTGATTTCCATGGTGAATAGCCACCAAAATGTGCATACATTACCAAAAGCAAAATTGCAGAAGACGGGGAAGGCAACATGCTCTCCCCCAATAATGATTAAATGAGCATTTGCCATCGCAATCGACTAGAAGTGCCCTTCGTGTGTGCATTATGCTTTAATGGAATAAGATCACTAATTCAATAAAAGTGAAGCAACTAAACATGAAATGAGCCTAAATGAGTATGAAATATGTTATATTAAAATGACTCATTACACTCATGTACAGTGATGAGTCCCGATTATATAGGGTTTTTCGGACTCATCTGGGCCTATTTTCTCACTCGTGCACTACCATTTTAGCTTTAAAATGCTCAAATTTGCTTTAATCATCACTTTACGCATAGTGCACTCTTTTCGCCTATCGGGGTGTGTAATTGCGCATTCTATGCTGGGGGTATGCCTTTGGTGGCTCCCCATGCCTGTCATGCTTGTTTGTGGATGTTAGTCTTATTTCCTGTGTGGTTGGAGCTTTGGTTTTGATTGTGCACAGGTGGATTATGCCCTTGAGCTAAGCATTGCAATATGGGTAAATAGCACTACCGTGCGATTATTGTTAACGCAAGATCAAAGTGATCGTGTGATTTACTCAGGGATGTTTGTGATGATGTTCATCGTGCATTTTCCTTAACGCACGATTGAATGCAATCGTGCGTGAAAGAAAATGCACGACCTACCTGGAAGCAGGAAAAATCTGCAGCCTGTCTTACAACGTGCATTTTTGGTCGCGCACGAGCATTGCGCTCGTGCTTGAACAAAAATGCACAACCTTCCTGTAGCTCCAGGAACTATTTATTTCTGTAAATTGCACAACCCAAAATGCATGGTCATGCATTTTGATCGTGCGTTTCTCAATTTAACGCCTCTTTTTAAGCGCACAGGTTCAGTCGACTGGGGATATCAATTCATTTTTAGGGGAACACCATTTTTTCTGCAGCAGCCCGCCATTTTCATCGCTCCATCGCCGCCCACATTTTGGAGGATCTCCAGCCGCCATTCTCTTACAAATCTAGAGCTGGAGCATCCTCTTGGCCTCCTCTATTGTTCGTGCACCCCAAAGCTCCATTTGAAGGCTTTCTTGCTACAAATATGAAGTTCTGCGGCGAGGTCAGAACCGAAGATGATTGACGGAGAAGATGGGTCAAATAGAAGGAAGTGACAACTCCTCTCCGTACCCCGGACGGCAGTTGGAGCCCGAGATCGGACAAAGATTGAGAACACTAGATTCAGGCCTTGAGCCTCCGATGAGCCTCCGCCGCTTCGGTTGTAATCTCACCCCCTTCATATTGTAGTACAATTTTCCTTTATCATTTGTGTGTATGGATAATGTGTGTTAAACCTTGTTATCCTATTTATTATATTTCATATATATATGAAGTTATCTCTGTAGTCTATGCAAGTGAGGAGCGCCCCATTCCACCATCCATTTACCCATCACATTCGTGTGCCGCACTAGAAATTTGTTGGAACAACCCTATTACTGATTTGGGCTAGGATCACTATCTGTTGACTATGACTAAGTTAACCCCCATTGTATAGTCTAAAGGGTCATGGTTTTAGGCTGTTAGAACATAGGAAAGCTAAGTTTCTGCGTCCGATGAAATGCATACTGTGTTTGATGAACGTCTTGCTCCAGTTCGACGAACCTGCCCAGTCTCAGTGGTCGATGAATTTGCCCAGTCTCAGCGGTCGACGAACTTACCCAGTCTCAGCGGTCGACAAATTTTCCCAGTATCAGGGGTAGACGAATTTGCCTAGTCTCAGAGGTCGACGAATTTGCCCAGTCACAGCGGTCGACGAATTTGCTAAGTCTCAGTGTTTGACGAACTTCCCAAGTCTCAGCGTTCGATGAACTCAGCTCTATGGTCGAAGAATAAGTATCAAGATGTTCAGATCGACGAAATTCATTCACAGCTCGACTAATTCAATTCTTCCAGCCAGATTTAGCAGTTTATCTCTCAGTTCGACGAACCTCACATTGAGATTGACAAATTTCAGTCTGCGTTTGATGAATCAGCAATAGATGTTCAGATCGACAAAATCCAACATTCTGTTCGACGGGCTCAGTTCTCTGGTTGACGAAAGTTTCTCTTCAGCTTGTTAATTTCAAACAGATCAGTTATATTCTATTCTCTGATCTCAGATCAACTTTCAGCAATGGATCTATTATTCCAGATAAGTCAAGGCTTTTATCCTTCCATTTATTTAATCCTTTCCTTTTATTATTTCGAGAAAGTAGCCGTTGACATATATTGGAAAAGGACACTTTCATGGAAAAAGAAAAGAGTTAAAGTTTATTTGGTGAATCAGATTTGTAGTTCAAAGAATATCTATTCAGAATATTTTATTCCTTAAATTAGAAGATTTGAATTTCAAATATGGTAGAGATTTCTCTAAGGAAAAAGAAAAAGAAGAAGTATTATAGCAGTACAGCAAGATAGAAAATATAGAGAGTACAGTCGAGAGAAATACACAAAGTAGAAAAGAAAAGAGTTTTCAGATCTTCATCTTCTACAGCAGCAATTCTTATTCTCTGAGAACAACAATACAAATCATCTCTCAGTTATCTGCTGCAAGTTCTAATCTTCAAGAGCAACAACAAATCTGAGAAACTTTGTCTCTCAGATTCATCAGCTATCAGGAAGATTTGTTTCATTCAAGTGAAAGCTCCATCCTCAACTGTCAACTATTTTCTATCAGATAGGGGGAGCTTTACAACAACACATTCCACTAGTCTTCTCTCAGATTATTGACAGAGAAGAACTTCATAACCCTCTTTATCCCATTCTGTATAGAGTTCTAACTCCCTTCAAAAGTTAACCCCTTGGTGGCAGGGCACCTGAACAAAAACTAGTGGTTGGTTTGAGCACCGGATCAAAAGCTCATTGGTGTTTGGGCACCTGCTCAAAAATCCATTGGTGATAGGGCACCTGATCAAAAACCTAGTGGAATCCTACCAAGGGTGGTAGAAGAGTAGATGTACCTAGGTTGATTGGGGAACTACTATAAATCCTTGCGTCGTCTGTGGTCTTGTTTATTTTTCTATAATATGATGTGCTTTGTTTTAATTTTGTTTTTATAACTCACTCTGTTATACACATATAAATATGACTATTTTAATTCCGCTATAAAAATAAGTGAAAAACTCAAGCACAAGACCTCCTATGTGCAATCTAAATAAGATCTAACCTCACTTTCAGTTGGTATCAGAGGGAGGTTGATTATTTACAGGCTAACACCTGAATCAAAAGATCAATTAGATTTTAATTTATTCTAGAGTTTTCTTTTGCTAAACATCCATGGCACATAACAAAGAATACTCAAGCACAAGACCTCCTATGTGCAATCTAAATAAGTTTGCATTATGGAAGGCAAGGATCAGATTATATATGAACTCTATTGATGAAGATATTTTCAATGTTATTTTGACAGGACCTCCTACTCTTACAACAACAACAAGCACTAAAACAACAACAACAAATAATGCTGTTCCACCTCATGAGTGGACTGAAGCTCAAAAGAAGCAGAGAAGTGCTGATGTCAAAGCAATGAATATATTGGCACAGACAATGTCTGATGACATCTTTCAAAAGGTTGTGGAATGCACCTCAGCAAGGGAAATCTGGACCTTCCTCAACAACATGGTTGAAGGATCTGCAGATGAAAGAAAAGATAGAAGATCTCATCTAATCTCCCAGTATGAAAATTTCAAGAAGGGAGAAAATGAAACAGTTGTAGATATGTACAACAGACTCAGCCTCATAATCAATGAGCTGAAATCTCTAGACAAAGTGATCTCCATCACTGAGGTCAATGATAAGATCTTAATGTGCTTCCCCAGCACATGGGACTCTAGGATCTGGCCAATCAAGGAAGCCAGAAGCCTCAATGAGATCTCTACTGAGACCTTGTTAGGCAAGCTTAAATCCTATGAGCAGCTTATCAAGTCCAGAGAAGCTGAACAATCTACTTCCTCACCAGCATCCAAGAAGGAAAAGAGCATTGTTTTCCAAGCAACTGAAGAGGAAGATAAAGCTCCAGGAGAAGTGGAGTTTACGAGTATTCTAGCCAAGAGATTCTACAAGATGGCTAGAAAAGATTTCAGAAAGAAAGATTCCAAAACAAAAGAAAAGCCAAGGTATGACAAAACTAATTCTAAAGAAATAATTTGTTATGGCTGCAGGAAACCTGGACACATTCTACCTGAGTGTCCAGAGAACCAAAAGAAAGAAAAGAGAAAAGAGAAAGAAAAGAAAAGGCACTCCAGCAAGCCTTCCTCCCACAAACAAAAACATAAGGGAAGAGGCTTTGTAGCTGAATCTTGGAGTGAAACAGACTCAGAATCTTCATCTAGCTCTTCTGAAGATGAAGAGAATGCAAATGACAAAGATCAATGCTTGATGGCTATATATGACTCAAGCAGTGAGCTAGAATATGCATCATCATCCAGCTCCAGTGATGATGAAGAAGAAAGGAACTTCTGCATGATGGCTATCAATGCCTCAGGAAACAACTCCAAAGAATCAGAATCTTAAACTGACAGTAATCAGGTAATATCTAACTTTGATTTTAATTCAATTGAATTCAAAGATGAATTCAAAACTCTTTGTTTAGATTTAATTAAATCTGAGAAAGAGATAATCTCTCTCAGAGGCAAGTTGGCTGAAATGAACCAACTAAGTGAAGATAATGTCAATCTTAAGAAAGATTTGTCTGCCTCCAGAGAACATATTGTTCTCATTGAGAACAAGTTATCTGAAGCTAAGAAGTTTGACGAATCCCTTAATGGGAGAAGTATCAAAATGATGGACATCACAAGCACAGTGAATGCCAGATATAGTGGCAAACTGGGCTTGGGTGCATCATCAAGTGAGCCACATCTGATTAAGAAAAACATTCTTTCTACACCAGTAAAATTCATTTCTGCCAAGGGCAAAGAGGAAGTAGAAATAGATAAAAACATTTCAAGCAAGGCTGTTAAGAATAAAGGAATTCAACAAAATTTGTCGAACGGAGCTCAACGAAATCAATTCATTTCGTCACACGGAGATCGACGAACTCTGAAGACAGACCTTCAGTATAGTTATTATTCGAACGACGCTCGACGAAAGAACTGCACTTTGTCGAACGGCGATCGACGAATTCATCCAAATTCGTCGAACGGAAAACATACTGAAAATCTAATGAATTTTTATTCTTCATATACTAAGAATCTTTTATCTGAGTGGATAATTCTTCTAAGGAGATATCATCCACAAGGTTATAAGGATCAGCCTGAGATGTCTTTCATTTCAGAATTTTGTGGAAAAACAAAAGGACCCAATGTAGTCTGGGTCAAGAACAACTAGAATGTTTTCTGTTTTACAGGTACAGGGCTATCCAAAAATAAAAGAACAATGGTATTTGGATAGTGGTTGCTCAATGCATATGATAGGAATCAAGGCCAACCTAAGTAACTACAAGGCAAGTCTTGGACCCAAAGTGATCTTTGGAAACTCCAATTGTGGACAAACCAAAGGCTATGGATAGATCAAAGTTAGAGCAGTCACCTTCAAAGAGGTAGCTTATGTCAAGGGTCTGAAGCAGAACCTCATCAGCATAAGCCAGTTATGTGATGAAGGTTATCTGGTAACTTTTAACCACTCCTTATGTCTTATTTCCAATAATAAAAACATAAATGTATTATCTGGTATTAAACATGGAAATATTTACTTAGTCAATTTTGACTATGCCAATTCAGATATTTTTTTATTTAATTCTATAAGTAAAACAAATGAATTATGACATAAAAGGCTAGGACATATTAACCTTAGAACTATATCTAAGCTTTCTAAGGACAATCTTGTTAGAGGACTGCCTTCTTGGTTATACAAGAAGGAAGGACTCTGCAGGGATTGTCAATTAGGTAAGCAAACCAAGAGTAGTTTTAAATTTTTATCCAAGAGTGATTCACCTAGGATTTTGTACTTACTGCATTTGGATCTCTTTGGACCCACTGCAATACAAAGTCTAGGAGGGAAGCATTATTCTCTAGTTATTGTAGATGACTTCTCAAGATTCACTTGGGTGTTCTTTCTTAGGAACAAGTCTGACACTTTCAGTGTTCTGAGAGACTTTCTCAGGTCCATCAAGATTGAGTACTCTACTCTAGTTGCATTGATCAGAAGTGATCATGGCACTGAGTTTGAATCTCTTCTGATGAGAGAATTCTGTGGAAAAGAAGGGATCGGGCAATGTTTCTCTGCTCCTAGAACTCCTCAACAAAATGGGGTAGCTGAAAGAAAAAATAGAACACTGATTGAATCAGCAACTACATTGCTTGTTGATGCTCACTTGCCAATCTCTTTTTGGGTAGAGGCAGTGAACACAGCAAATTATGTGTTGAACAAAAACCTGATACATAAGCTTAAGGGTAAAACTCCCTATGAATTACTCAAGAATAAAAAGCCTAAGGTTAACTATTTTAAGATATTTGAATGTAAATGCTATTTGCATAACAATGATAAGAAGTATCTCAGGAAATTTGAAGCAAAGTCTGCTGAAGGTATATTCCTTGAATATTCTCTTTCTGGTAATGCATATAGAGTTTACAACAAATCTACTCTTAAGATAGAAGAGTCCATGCATGTATCCTTTGATGAATCTAATATGTTAAAAAAGGAGAGGAATACCACCTCTACCAAATATACTTTGCAGGTACCAGTTCTATGTGAAGAACTCAATGGATTGAATCTACAGAATGAAGAATCACTACCTCCATCGAATGAAATAATTGAAGACAGTGAAGAAGAGGATAATCCAGATCTTGCTGACAATTCTAATCAAATGACAGCTAAACAAGTTCCTCAAGAAGAAATTATTGCTGAACCAACTCCAACTGTTGATCACATCACAGTTAGAGATCATCCAATATCCCAAATCGTTGGAGATATTTCAGCAGGAGTTCAAATAAGGCATAAACTACACCAAAATCATATGCACACTTGTTTCCTATCACAAGTTGAACCTCAAACCATAAAAGATGCAGAATAAGATCCAAATTGGATTCTTGCAATGCAAGAGGAGCTCAACCAATTTGAAAGGAACAAGGTTTGTGATTTGGTTCCAAGACCAAAATGCCATCCAGTCATTGGCACCAAGTGGGTCTTCAGGAACAAGCTAGATGATCAAGAAATAATCATCAGAAATAAAGCAAGATTAGTAGCCCAAGGATATTCTCAGGAAGAAGGAATTGAGTTTGATCAAACCTTTGCTCCTGTTGCTAGACTTGAAGCTATAAGGATATTCCTTGCTTTTGCTGCATTCAAGAAGTTCAAGGTATATCAGATGGATGTGAAGAGTGCATTCTTGAATGGAGATAACAAAGAAGAAGTCTATGTGGAATAACCACCAGGTTTTATCTCTCCAACTCACTCTTCTTATGTATTTAAGCTTAATAAAGCTCTCTATGGACTCAAGCAAGCTCCCAGAGCATGGTATGAGACCTTAGCTAATTTTCTTTTGGAGAACAATTTCTGTAGGGGCTCTGTTGATAAAACCTTATTTTTCAGGATACATAAAAATCAAACATTACTAGTTCAAATTTATGTAGATGATATTATATTTGGCTCTACTGATTCAAATCTATGCAAAAGGTTTTCTGATCTAATGCAATCTAAATTTGAAATGAGTAGTATGGGTGAGTTATCTTACTTCCTTAGTCTTCAAGTGAAGCAAACTCCGAATGGCATATTCATATCACAATCCAAGTATGCTAAGGAAGTAGTGAAAAGATTTTGTATGTCTGATGCTTCTACTATGAAAACACCCATGCCTCCAATGCTGTTGTTGATAATGATGAATCAGGGAAACCTATTGATCAAAAAGTACATAGAGCAATTGTTGACTCACTACTTTACTTAACAGCTATTAGACCTGACATAATGTTTGCTACACGTATTTGTGCTAGGTTCCAGTTAACCCCAAATAATCTCACCTAATTTTATTAAAAAGAATTTTGAGATATATAAAGGGTTGTCCAAATCTAGGACTCTAGTATCTAACTGCATCAGAATTTGAATTAACTGGATTTTCAGATTCTGATTATGCTGGATGAAGAGTAGATAGGAAAAGCACATCAGGAACTTGCCAGTTTCTTGGTGATAGGCTTGTGTCTTGGTTTTGTAAGAAACAGACATCTGTGTCTACATCAACAGCTGAAGCAGAATATATTGCTGCCGGCAGTTGCTGCTTACAGATACTGTGGGTACAAAATCAACTTCTAGACTATGGTATCAACTTAAATAATTCGATTATATTTTGTGACAATATTAGTGCAATATCTATAACACAAAATCTAGTACTCCATAGTAGGACTAAACACATAGAAATTAGGCACCACTTTATCAGAGATAATGTGGATAAAGTAAAATTTTCCTACCATTCATTTCTACTGATTGGCAAAGGGTTGATATTTTTACCAAACCCTTGGATGAAAAGAAACATATCTTCTTTATAAATCAGCTAGGCATGATAGATGGAGATTGAATCAATTAAAAATAAAATTTTCTACTTATCCCATCATTTTGTCGAATGGAGATCGATGAAATTGAGTCTTTCGTCGAACGGAGATCGACGAAGTCATCTAGATCGTCGAACTGAGATCGACGAAAAATTATTTTTCGTTGAACGCAGTTTTGATGAAGCCCATGTCTCTGGTCTCTTTCCTAATAATCAAATCTTTTATTTCATTTATCTTTATGCCTACAGAATTGCTTCTCTTTCCAGTTCGTTTTATCTTTATGCCTACATAATTGCTTCTCTTTCCAGCTCACAGATGCTCTCCTTTTTTATAGGGGGAGATGCTTTTTGTAGAAGCTCAAGTTTCAAGGGGAGATGCTTTATGAAGAAGCAAAAACTTTGAAGAAGCAGTTTCAGTGCTGTATGAAGAAGCAAAAATCATTCAGTTGATGAAGAAGCCCTGGTATGATAGATTTCAGTTATATGAAGAAGCTCACAACAGTTTTTATTTCAGTTTGAAGATTCAGATATGACAAATACATATGAAGATTCAGAAATAATTCAGATATGACAGATTCAACAAAGAAATTCAGTTATTGCTATAGTTCAGATCAACAAAAGCAAAAGCTGAAAAATGCAGTTTGAGATATGATAGATTCAGTTCAGATAAACAAATTCAGAAAGCTTAAGGCAAGGAATTCAGAATTCAGAAAGCAAGAATTTGAAAGGCAAATCACATTCAAGCCTCCTTCAGAGAAAGACAAAAGGTTCTGATTATTTGTTTTTATTACTTCTGTTTTCAATGTAAAAATTCAAAACTCAGAGTATCATATTTTATATCTGTTGAAATGTTTAAAAACTGTCAGATATATATGCTCTATTGTTTTATTGTTAAATTTTTTTATTTATTCAATTTTTGTCAAATAGTGTACTAACCCAAATAGGGGGAGATTGTTGGAACAACCCTATTACTGATTTGGGCTAGGATCACTATCTGTTGACAAGGACTAAGTTAACACCCATTGTATATTCTAAAGGGTCAAGGTTTTAGGCTGTTAGAACTTAGGAAAAGCTATGTTTCTGCGTTCGACGAAATGCATACTGCGTTCGACGAACGTCTTGCTCTAGTTCGATGAACCTGCCCAGTCTCAGCGGTTGACGAATTTGCCCAGTCTCAGCGGTCGACGAACTTGCCCAGTCTCAGCGGTCGACTGTACAACCCCGATATTCGCCAGGCAAGGAAACCGAGCGAGACAGGAGTTGCGATATTCAGACCTCGCGGAGATCGGCCCCCAGCCGATGAGACCTCAGCAGACCACCAAAATGGGCCAGCGAAGTCCTCGCAAGGCGACCCCCTAAAAGAGGCGCCGCGAGCAGTATTTGCGAGAAGACCCACGAGAGCTCCGTCAGCAGGGTTCTCGCAAGGCGACCCTCTAAAAGAGGCACCACGGGCAGGATCCGCGAGGAGACATGCGAGAGCTCCGACAGTAAGGTTCTCGCAATCCTTTATCCATAAATCATTATGGTCAACTTACCCTTTTATCCTTGGTGGTCTGCCCTTAGCCTCTCCAAACAGCGAAGCTTTGCTGTTAGCAGACCCATTTGGGGTGTCGATAGTAAAATCAAAAGGCGGAATCCTGTTTTTTGCAGACCAGACCAGAAAATCTATAAATAGGACCTTAAGGGCACCTTTGGAGAGAAGTCACTTCAGCTTCCCTCTCCTTAGGCTTTCTTTGGTTAGTATTTCCAGAGCTCTCCAAGGTGCCCAAGTCACATCTTTGGCTTGGGAGGGGAAGCGCTCAACGATCTTCCGGGTTAGTGGAGGGACCTCCTCACTGTGACTAAGGTCTTAGTCAATTTCTTAATCTTCCGTCCACCCTCCTCGAGGGATCAGTAAGGGCTAGCCGCCAATCATTTCGGTGAGGGCCCCGAGCTCTACGAGAGACCGAGAAATCGGTTTCAACATTTTGGTGCGGTGAGCGTGGAGCGTGGCTGGTTCAAGGAAGTTCCATAGAAAGGTTATGGCGGGAGATGAAGAACAAGGCGAGGAGTTCGGCGAGACACCCCAGGTGGCGATGGCCAGGATGCTCGCAGATTTCAGAAAGGAAGTGCTCGATACCTTGGGGTTTACGGTCACAGCTCTGCGAAATGAGTTTGCGACCCCAACACCTCAGGTGACCCCTCCCCCAACAATGGTGGGCGAGAATGCCCCGGGGGGGTAGGGCTGGAAAGGAAGTTGTCGTTGGATCAGGACAGGAAAGGGAGGGGCGAGTGTTGTTCGCCAGTCCGGCGAGCCCGAGGCCGGCGAGCTCCGTGCGGCGAGCACCGGGCCAGCGAACTTAGTGCCGGCAAGCTCTGTCCCAGCGAGCACGGCGCAAGAGAGCGTGCGCCAGGAGGATTCGGCGATGGTCGGGGAGGTTCAGGCGAGCGCCGCCCTCGCGAGTGCAGTCCCGACGAGCTCAAATCTAGCGAGAGAGCTTGGGGGGCGAGTGGATCCAGAAAGGGTGACAGGAGGGGGAAGCCCCTTTTGCGAGTTGGTGCTTTCTGCACCTGTCCCAGGGGGGTTTGGAGAGTGGGATCGGGTGTACTACAATGGTAGGGATGACCCTGTCCAGCACCTGCAGAGTTTCGAAGAATCAGTCTCCATCAGGCCGATGTCAGATGCCTTCAAGTGTCGGCTCTTTGCCGTCACCCTCAAGGAGAAGGCCAGGTACTGGTTCCATCAGCTCCCTGCAGGATCAATCTACGCATTCGAGGATTTGCGCCGAAGTTTTTTGCTGAGGTTCTCGACCTCAAAAAAGAGGAAGAAGGACGCTGATTCCCTCTTCAAGGTGAAGCAGGAACCCAGGGAGTCGTTGGCTCAATATGCCGATCGGTTCCAGGAGGAAGTGCAGCTCACTCAGGAGATGCCTGGGTTTGCACTCCAACTCGCCTTCACGGTCTAGTTGAAAGAAAGTTTCTTCAAGATGGCGTTGAAAAGAAAGGCCCCCGTCTCCTATGAGGAGTTGATGGAGAGGGTGTCGGAGGAAGTCGCGAGTGAAGAAGCCAACCCAGAGCTCACCAAGAGGCTAGCAAAGCTCAGTGAGCCGGAGGTGAGGCAGCAGGAGGTCAGGAGAAGGGAAGAGCCCCTGGCCCCGGAAGGAGGATGGAGGCCGCAAGGTTGAGGGGTGCAAGGGCAGGGAAGGGGTTACGGCCCAGGAAGGGGTAACCACGTTGGAGGTCAATGGAGACCCCCCCCAGTTAGGGTGGAGGCAAGGTCCTATGCAGATGCCTCCCCCTCCCCAACAGGCCATGGCAATTAGACGAGGAAGAGGAAGAGGAAGGAGAGGCGAGGTAGAAACAGCAGCCGCTAGAAGGAGAAGGAATAGGGTGGCGGAGGCCGATGCAGGGGAGGTGACGTTGCCATATTGTATCTTCCATGATGAGGAAGGTCACTCGACGGACTCCTGCCTAGAGTTCCTGGAAGTGAAGAGAGGCAGAGCGCCCGCGCCACAGCAGCTGCAGCAAGTAAGGATCGTGGAGGTCGAACCTAGAGGGGAGGATCAGGAAAGGTGTGAAGATAGAAATGATGTGGGGAATAGGGGAGGGATCGGGGTGATCCATGGGGGGGTAGGGGTGGAGGCGACCCGCAAGGCTAGCCTCCATACCATCTACCGCTGGAGCGTAGCTTCAACATCCACCGCTCCACCCCCGGCTGAAAAAATCATTTTCACCCAGAAGGACATGCCGGGTTATGTGGACCCATTCTGTGAAGCGTTGGTCATTCAGACGGCGGTCGAGAACTTCACCGTCTCCCGAATCTTAGTGGACAATGGGAGTTCGGTCAACGTCATCTTCAAGAAGGCGTTTGACAGGATGGAGGTGGAGCCTAGAGGGGTGTTGGCCTCGGATGGCCCTCTGTTTGGATTCTCGGGGGAGAGGAAAGAAGTGGAAGGGGGAGTAGGACTTCATGTCACCCTGGGTGGGCAGTCCAGGAACTGTCGTTTTGTCATAGTGGACACTCCAAGCAGTTACAGCGCCATCTTCGGATGGCCACTCATCAGTGCGTTCCGCTGTGTCCCCTCCACCTTTCATCAATGCCTTAAGTTCAACGACGGAGGGTTCCAGGTGTGGATCAGGGGGGATCCCAACGTGGCAAGGCAGTGCTACGTGACGGCTGTCAACACCATCTCCTGGATGGGAGAAGCGGAGGAATGGGAGAAGATGATGGAGGAAGTGGCCGAAGCCGGAGGTAAGGAGGTAGCCGAGGAGAAGTTGGCAGGAGATGAAGTCCATGCCCAGGAAGGTTTAGCTGAGGGACCCCGGGCGGAAGGAGAGGAAGAAGAAGAGAAGGCCCAGGAGGGAGGGGCGGAGGAGCTGATGTTGGTAGAGTAGGAGGTTGAGGAAGGAACCCAGGCTCTCACTTGTGCCGAGGAGGAGAGGGCTTGGGGAGAGCAGTCCCGGTTGGAGGCTGTGGACGAGGTCGTGGAGCTCGAGGTCACCACCCGGCTGGGGGTTGTGGAGAAGGTCCGGTTCAGCGGAGGTCTTAACCCGGAAGATCAAGCAGAGATTCTAGCTTGCGTACAGAAGAACATAGACGTCTTCGCTTGGAGCGCCGCGGAAATGCCCGGGATCGACGCGGATGTGGATTGCCATCGCCTCAACCTCGACCCCGGCACCCGCCCCATCTGCCAGAAGAGGAGGGCCATCGCCGACAAACTGGAAGGGCCCATCCACGAGGAGGTGGGCAAGCTCCTACAGGCAGGCTTTGTATCGGAGATCCAGTATCCAGGCTGGGTCTCCAACATCGTTATGGTGAAAAAGGGAGGATGTGTATCGACTTTTCTTTACTTAATAAATCATGGCCTAAGGATTGTTACCCCCTGCCTAGAATCGACGCGCTGGTTGACTCAGCCGTCGGTTTTCCTGTGATGTCTTTCTTAGATGCTTTTTCAGGTTACCATCAAATCCGCATGCACCCACCAGACATCAAAGATATCTCCTTCATCACGGGGGATGGATGCTACTGTTATAAGATGATGCCATTCGGGCTCAATAATGCAGGGGCCACATACCAAAGGATGATGGACAGAGTCTTCCGCGAGCAGAAGGGAAGAAACTTGGAGGTTTTTGTTGATGACCTTATGGTGAAGAGCCGAGACCTTGGGTCTCACCTCCAAGACCTTGAGGAGACGTTCGGGACCCTACGGCGGTACAAGATGAAACTTAATCCCTTGAAGTGTGTCTTCGGGGCGAGCCGAGGAAAGTTCCTAGGCCACTTGCTCACCCCCGCGGGAGTGGAACCTAACCCGGACAAGGTTAGGGCGGTGATGGAGTTGGGGTCGCCAAGGAATCCGAAGGAGGTTCAGAGCCTTATAGGGAAGTTGGCTGGGCTCAGCAGGTTCCTCTCCAAGGCGGGAGAAAAGTGTGCGCCTTTCTTCAAGGTGATACGGGGCAACAAGAAGTTTGAATGGACCCCGGAGTGCGAGAAAGCCTTCCAGGATCTAAATGAACAACTCACCCAGACCCCTCTGCTCTAGGGGCCGAGGCCAGGAGAAGACCTGTCCCTATACCTGGGGGTAGGGTCCGAAGCAGTAAGTTCCATGTTGATCCGGGAGGAGGGGATGAAACAGTTCCCTATCTACTACGTCAGCCAAGTGCTGAGGAAGGCGGAGCTCTGGTACCCGATCCTAGAAATGTTAGCCTTCGCATTGGTGGTGTCGGCCCGGAGGCTCCGACCTTACTTCCAAGCTCATTCAATCAAGGTAGTGACAGACCACCCGCTCCGTAAAATCATGGAAGGGGTGGAGCACTCGGGAAGGTTGGCAAAGTGGTCCGTGGAGTTAAGTGAATTCAATGTCACTTTCGTGCCCAGGACGTCCATCAGGGCTCAGGCAGTGACAGACTTCATGGCCGACTATGCGGCCGAGGTGGGGGAGCACGGGCCACCTCCCCTAGAGGCATGGAAGATGTTGGTGGACGGAGCATCGAGAAAGTACTCCTATGGAGGGGGGATAGTCCTGGTGAGTCCCCAGGGGACCCGGATTGAGCAAGCCTTAAACATCCATTTCCCAATTACCAACAACCAGGCTGAGTACGAGGCAGTGATAGCGGGCCTTCGGCTGGCCCGAGAACTAGGGGTGCAGGATGTGGAGGTATCAACGGACTCCATGGTGGTAGCATGCCAAATCAAGGGAGAGTTTGTAGCGAAGGACCCGACCCTCCTACTATACCTGGAAAAGGTCAAGGGGATCATCGGGCAGTTCCGCACCTTCTCCATCAAGCACGTGCCGAGGGAGGAGAGCACCCAGGCGGACCTCTTAGCCAAGTTCGGTCCCCGAGCGGGAGGGACGGCTTCGGAACTCTTCCGGCCCTCCATCGAAGAAGGAAAGTTGAAGGAGGTGGACCGACGAGCCTCGTGGATGGATCCATTCATCACCTTCTTGTCCTCCGGGAGGTTCCCTGGAGAGGACGTGGACAAGAGACGCTTCAGGTATAAGTCCGCCTATTACTCCTTGCATGCAGGAGGGCTGTATAGAAAGTCCCTCTCGGGACTCCTGGCCCGTTGTGTCTCCGAGGAGGAGGTTCCGAGAGTCCTGGGAGAAATCCACTCTGGGGAGTGCGGCAGTCACTCTGGGAGTCGGACCCTGGAAGGGAGGGTGTTGAGGCAAGGCTACTTCTGGCCCACTCTCAGCAAGGATGCGGCATAGTTCACGAGAAAGTGTCCGAAGTGCCAGCTCTATGCTCCACTCCAACTCCTCCCAGCTCAAAGGCTCCGCACCATCACGGCTCCCTGGCCCTTCGCCATATGGGGGCTGGACCTGGTCGGTCCCTTCCCCCAAGCCAGCGGCCAGAGGAAGTTCCTGCTGGTCATGATCGACTACTTCTCCAAGTGGGTAGAAGTGAAAGCACTCGCTAAGGTAACCTCTCAGGTTGTAAGGAATTTTGTGTGGGGGGAGATAATTTGCAGGCACGGGCTTCCTCTAGCTATAGTGACGGACAATGGGCCGCAGTTTGCCAGTGAAGAGTTTATTGGCTTCTGCACTTAGCTCGGCATTGACCTCAGGTTCGCATCGGTCCACCACCCGAGGAGCAATGGGCAGGTGGAGGCGGCGAACAAAATAATCGTTAACCTATTAAAAACGAAAGTGGAGAACCTTCGGGGAAACTGGGTGGAACAGCTACCCTCCGTCCTCTGGGCCATGAGGACTACTCCAAATACCGCCACCGGGGAGACTCCATTCAAGCTCTCTCACGGGTCCGAGGTCGTTCTCCCCATAGAGTTTGAGGTAAAGACCCCCGGGTGATCGCTGCGAGCAAGGGGGGTGAAGAGTGGCTCGAAGGTAACAATGCAGAGTAGAGGCTATATTTGGAGCTGGTGGAAGAACTCAGGGACTTGGCCGCCATCAGGCAGGAAGAGGTCAAGCGGCGGATGGCTCGATATTTCGACAAACATATCCGGATAAAGCATTTTCAGAAAGGAGACCTAGTCTTGAAGAAGTTCGATGCGGCCAGCAGAGGGGCCGCGGTACGTAAGCTTAACCCCAACTGGGAGGGACCATATATTGTAAGCGAGGTGCTCAAGTCGGGGGGGTATCACCTCCAGGATGTGGAAGGGGTACCCCTCGACCGAGCTAGAAGTGGGGATGATTTGAAAAGGTTTTACCCTTGAGAGCTTTATTATGTTGTTTAACTAATGTCTTACTCCCTTTGTATGATGCTTATAACTACTGTCGTGCCGGCGTGACAAAGGTTGGATATGTTGGCGTTGGAATGCCCCAGATCGATTCCGCTCCCGGGATCTTACCTAGACGGGGGGTTCAGTTTGATCTCTGGAGAGGCTGGCAAGGTTGGATATGTTGGCGCTGGAATGCCCCAGATCGATTCCGCTCCCGGGCTCTCACCTAGACGGGGGGTTCAGGTTGATCTCTGGAGAGGCTGGCAAGGTTGGATATGTTTGCGCTGGAATGCCCCAGATTGATTCCGCTCCCGGGCTCTCACCTAGACGGGGGGTTCAGGTTGATCTCTGGAGAGGCTGGCAAGGTTGGATATGTTGGCGCTGGAATGCCCCAGATCGATTCCGCTCCCGGGATCTCACCTAGACGGGGGGTTCAGGTTGATCTCTGTAGAGGCTGGCAAGGTTGGATATGTTGGCGCTGGAATGCCCAGATCGATTCCGCTCCCGGGCTCTCACCTAGACGGGGGGTTCAGGTTGATCTCTGGAGAGGCTGGCAAGGTTGGATATGTTGGCGCTGGAATGCCCCAGATCGATTCCGCTCCCGGGCTCTCACCTAAACGGGGGGTTCAGGTTGATCTCTGGAGAGGCTGGCAAGGTTGCATATGTTGGCGCTCGAATGCCCCAGATTGATTCCGCTCCCGGGCTCTCACCTAGACGGGTGGTTCAGGTTGATCTCTGGAGAGGCTGGCAAGGTTGGATATGTTGGCGAAGGAATGCCCCAGATCGATTCCACTCCTGGGCTCTCACCTAGACGGGGGGTTCAGGTTGATCTCTGGAGAGGCTGGCGAGGTTGGATATGTTGGTGCTGGAATGCCCCAGATCGATTCCGCTCCCGGGCTCTTACCTAGACGGGGGGTTCTGGTTGATCTCTGGAGAGGCTGGCAAGAATGACAGGTCTTTATACTGGAAGGTTCCGTCTCGCTCGGCGGACAGGCCCGCTCGGCAAAGAGAAATTTCGCACACCATACGAGTGGCGAGAATCAATCTTATGCGATCCCGAACAACCGGTCCTGGGCAGAAAGGTTGCCGGCACCGGGTAAGAGGCGAGCTCTCGCCAAGAGGAAAAATGCCTTACGAAACCTAGAGAAAATACGCATAACTAAAAGGGTAGTAATCCCAAGGCAAACGGCGAAAGGTCCGAGCAACCAAAGTAGCCTATACCTATCTGTTCAATAACGCGTGGCGCGAGAACAATCATCGCGAGAATAGCCTCCGCGAAGGCGGATATGGAGATAAGCGAGGGCGAGACATTCAACGCATGAAAATTGCAAGACAGGAAAAGGAAGGCACAATGAGCAAAGCAAAATTGGCATTCTACATTTCATAGTTCGGTTACAATCTTCGGCGATCTCGCCGATCAAAATTACAGCGCAAAAGAAAAGAATAGTGGCGAGCTTCAGGAACCACCCGCAGATCCTTCTTCGTCATCACTGTCCTTCACGGGCGGAAGAGGGAGGAAGAGCTCCGGGACAACGTCTTCCAGATTCATGTTGACCGCATCATCATCCAGGAGGCCGATCGCCTTCACCACCGAAAAGATGTAGCGAGCTGACTCTATGGATCCCACGCGGATTTTTTTGTCTCGCCCTCGCCGGTCTTCTTTTAAACGGCGAGGTGAGGTTGGGAACAACGGCGCGAGTGAGGTCGCAGTTCAGGGCCTTCAGCCCAGCCACCTCGCCCTCCAAATCCTCGATGCGAGCGTTGGCTCTCCCGGCGGCCTTGACATCCTGCAAATAAGTTCAATTAGAGAGGCGAAACGGCAAGGGGAAAGGAAGATGGAGGAGGTCTAGATGACTCACCACACTGCCCTCCGTGATGAGCAGCTTCTCCTTCAGCTGCGTGTTCTCGGCAAGAACCCCCTGGTAGGCCCTCACGAGCTCCACATTCTGAAGCTCCAGCTGTAAGCAACGCCTCCCCATCATGTGGGCGAGCTCGGCAGAGCGCAGCTGGGACCTCGCACTCTCGTAAGCAAGGGTCCTCGCGGTCTCATCCTTATAAGACCCCGCATCCTCGCGACCATAAAGAGCGAACGCGAGGTCGAAGGCATGACCGCTGACGGTCTCCTTCTCCACCCAAGAGGGAAGGATGGAGGAGATATCCACCCTCTTGGTCTCCGGCTTCCAAGTGACATGGGGCTCACCAGTCTCGTCCCGGCGCCTCTGGCCGAGGCCGAAGTTGTAGTTGTTCACCGGGATGGGTAGGACGGAGGTCCTAACCGCCTCCTGGCAGGTCTCTTCATCCTCGCCCCCCGAGAGGCAGGTAAGGTCAAACTCGTCGAAGGCGGCCTCGCGAGGTTCCTTACCCTTCGAAGGAGCGAGCGAGACCGTGCTCTTCTTGGTCTTCTTCTTGGGCGGAGATTTCGAAGTGGCAACATGACTACCAGAAGCCCCCGATCTCTTGCGAGAAGATGGCTCGGCCGGAGTGACGATGCCTCGGCAAGCTTCCGCCCCCATGGTAGCGAGAGCCATGGTAGCGTCGATTTTTCGGGTGCTCGCGTAAGGGGGATGAAGGGGCAGATCTCGCTCGCCTAGAAACAAACAATAGTTCGGATAAGTACGACATGGTAACGAATAAAGACAAAGGTGTTGGGCGAGATCTTTACCTTCTCCGGCGAGAACCGGAGGTAGCGAATCTAGGTTGCGGCGGAGGTAGAAAACTTCGAAGTACTTCTTGCAGAAGAACTAATGGAGGAGGGCGTTATGGCCGCCGAGGGAGGTGGGCCGGTAGGTGGTCTCGCTATGTTGAACTGGCGAGAGGGGAATGTTTCCGAAGTTCCCCTTGACGACGACGAACTTCTGGGCCCAAAAGTGGGCCTTGTTGACGGTCTCGACCACCTTCGGACCCATGCCCATGAAGTAGGTTGTCCCATCTTTGTAGGCGCGGAACGAGAACAGCTTCCGGAAGACCGGGAGGCTGAACACGATGCGCTCCTCACGAAGATAGCAGGCGAAGGCGATGACCACCTCCATGGCATTAGGAGTTTGCTGGCCGGGAACCACCCCATAGTGTTTGAGCACCTAATGAGCAGCGAGAACAGGATTAGTCTGCACGAGGAGCGAAACTCGAGTGGCAAAAAAAAGGGAAATAAGCGAGAGCGATTATTACCTGGCAGACTTCCGGCCACAAGTGAAGGCGCAGACCGACCGCGAAATGGGCGGTAGGAATGGCCAACTCGTCGACCAACGGGTCGTTGATCACGTCATCCTCGCTAGGGCGGCGTGCCTCAAATGGGGGGGGGGGGGGTGGCGTAATCAGCTACCGCGCTGAAGTACTCCTCATCGGTCAAGTTACAAGTAAAGAAGCTATGCTCGGCGAAGGCCTTCGCGACCCTTCGCCGACCCTCCGACTCCGCGTCACCGCCCATCTTAGCAACCTGTGAGAAAGGATGAAATGCGAAAATGAGAATAAGCGAGAGCTCTGAAGCAGAGGAAGAAGAAGGTCGAGAGTAAATGCGGTGGTTGACTCAGTTAAAATCGCCTATTTATAGCCCAAGCAAAAGGGCGAGAAGAAGTCCAAGCGCCGGCGAGCGCGGGTAGCAGTAAAAACATCACATCATGTCCATGGGCGAGATGGACCTGCAAGGTTAGTATAAACATTTCTTGCAGGATACGTTTAGCGAGAATAGAGGGTCTTCGCGAGCACAATATAACAATTAAAATAGATCTATAAACAGCGAGCGAGAAACCATAAAAAAATAATGGTGATTGTCAGACAAGCCAACATCAATGGCAATTACGCGAGCCACGAAACATAGCGAGATCGTTCAAAAAATAGCGACACCTATTACAAATAATTCCATAACATAGCAGTTAGCGAGAATCATGGGGTAGCCATTTCAACCGGCACCCACCACACGACCCGGACCTCGGCGGTACCCTAGAATTATAATAGTCCTCCGCCAAACGACCCTCCCTGTCCGTGAGGAAGGCGTAGTCTCTCATCCTAGCTATATGAACCTCCGGCGTCGTGGCGCCCTCATCCTGGTCACGCTATCTCGCCAGCCAGAGCCTCGCACATTCTTCCATTAAAACCGCGTGCCTGTCCTCGGCGGCTTCTCGGTCCCGCCTCGCCTGCATGTTGAGATCCATCAGCATCCTCCCGTGTTTCCTCAGCAACTCCGCGGTTCGCTGCTTCAACCTCTCGGGGTCTCGCGGATCCCCTAGGAAGTCCTCCACCTGGTCCGGAAGGGGGGACATCTCGTCGTCGCCCAGCTTGGAATCGGTAGGCGGATTATCGGCATTGTCTGGAAGATATTACGAAGAGGTCAGATGGCGTGCGTGAGTTCGCGCAGGGTTGCGGCGAGGTCAGAATACTTACCAAGCGGGAGGAGAGAGGTCGAGGGACGACCCTGGAACACGTTGCCATATGAGGATAGAGAGATTTGCCCAAGCCAGCGGGGTAGGCTGCACTGTTGGTAGGAGGGATCTTCGGCGGCGCAGAACCCCCGATCTCCTCGCTCGTCAAGAGCTGGAATCCGGGCTTATCTATGATTTTGTCAGGAGGCGGAAGCAGAGACGGTGGTCGCGACAACTGGCGGACCGGAGACATTAGGGGAGAGACTGTAAGAAAAGAGTAACGGAGGTCATATATGGTTGACAGAAATATTAGGTATGCGAGATCCAGATCGTACCGGTGGTGTTTTTCCCAGCGAGGTTCGTATCCACCTGCGGGCTTTTCCGAGACCCCTCAGCAAGTTCTCCAACGATCTCGCTCGGCAAAGTATCCTGCGAGTAGAAATGAATGAGGGGCAATTTATTAATGTAAGTTCGAGTAGCTCATACCTTCTCGGGGCGGCGATCGTCCGGGGAGGAGTCCAGCATCACAGAGTCGTCTCCGGTGCGACGAGCCGCCTTCGCCTTCTTGACTTTCGGCGACTAGGCGGGGGACGGCCGGTTCATCCAGGCGGGGACCTTGGTCGTGGAAGGTAGCCCGCCAGCTCTCATCGCCCTCAGGAGAGCCTCTCCTTCTTCGGAAATTGGCATCTCCAGGCAACTAAATTAAGAGAAGGAAGAAAAGTAACGGCGCGCGCCAATAGGGGTTCGGGACGATACTTATAGCCCACAGGGTGGGTCCCACCAAAGATTCTTGACAGGTCATCCAGGAGCGGGCGAATATCAGGGGTTGGATGATTCTTCGCGAGGGCATTTGTCCTCGCGAAGAGCGTGGATTGTGTACAACCCCGATATTTGCCAGGCAAGGAAACCGAGCGAGACAGGAGTTGCGAGATCCAGACCTCGCCGAGATTGGCCCCCAGCCGAGGAGACCTCGGCAGACCACCAAAATGGGCCAGCGAAGTCCTCGCAAGGCGACCCCCTAAAAGAGGCACCACGAGCAGTATTTGCGAGAAGACCCATGAGAGCTCCGTCAGCAGGGTTCTCGCAAGGCGACCCTCTAAAAGAGGCGCCACGGGCAGGATCCGCGAGAAGACATGCGAGAGCTCCGACAGTAAGGTTCTCGCAATCCTTTATCCATAAATCATTAGGGTCAACTTACCCTTTTACCCTTGGTGGTCTGCCCTTAGCCTCTCCAAACAGCGGAGCTTGGCTGTTAGCAGACCCATTTGGGGTGCGTATAGTAAAATCAAAAGGCGGGATCCTGTTATTTGCAGACCAGACCAGAAAATCTATAAATAGGACCTTAAGGGCACCTTTGGAGAGAAGTCACTTCAGCTTCCCTCTCCTTAGGCTTTCTTTAGTTAGCATTTCCAGAGCTCTCCAAGGTGCCCAAGTCACATCTTTGGCTTGGGAGGGGAAGCGCTCAACGATCTTCCGGGTTAGTGGAGGGACCTCCTCGCTGTGACTAAGGTCTTAGTCAATTTCTTAATCTTCCATCCACCCTCCTCGAGGGATCAGTAAGGGCTAGCCTCCGCTCATTTCGCTGAGGGCCCCGAGCTCTACGAGAGACCGAGAAATCGGTTTCAACATCGACGAATTTGCCCAGTCTCAGCGTTCGATGAATTTGCCTAGTCTCGGCGGTCGACGAATTTGCCTAGTCTCAGCAATCGACGAATTTGCTAAGTCTCAGCGTTCAATAAACTTCCCAAGTCTCAGAGTTCGACGAACTCAGCTCTGTGGTCGAAGAATATGTATCAAGATGTTCAAATCGAAGAAATTCATTCATATCTCGACTAATTTAATTCTTCTAGCCAGATTTAGCAGTTTACCTCTCAGTTCGACAAACCTCACATTGAGATCGACGAATTCCAGTCTGCGTTTGACGAATCAGCAACATATGTTCAGATCGATGAAATCTAACATTCTGTTCGACGAACTCAGTTTTTAGGTCGACGAAAGTTTCTCTTCAGCTTGTTAACTTCAGACAGATCAGTTATATTCTATTCTCCGATCTCAGATCAACATTCAGCAACGGATCTATTATTCCAGATAAGTCAAGGATTTTATCCTTCCATTTATTTAATCCTTTCCTTTTAATATTTCGAGAAAGTAGCCGTTGACATATATTGGAAAAGGACACTTTCATGGAAAAGGAAAAGAGTTAAAGTTTATTTGCTGAATCAGATTTGCAGTTCCAAGAATATCTATTCAGAATATTTTATTCCTTAAATTAAAAGATTTGAATTTCAAATCTGTCAGAGATTTCTCTAAGGAAAAAAGAAAAAGAAGAAGTATTATAGCAGTACAGCAAGATAGAAAATATAGAGAATACAGTCGAGAGAAATACAGAAAGCAGAAAAGAAAAGAGTTTTCAGATCTTCATCTTCTACATCAGCAAATCTTATTCTCTGAGAACAACAATACAAATCATCTCTCTGTTATCTGCTGCAAGTTCTAATCTTCAAGAGTAACAACAAATCTGAGAAACTTTGTCTCTCAGATTCATCAGCTATCAGGAAGATTTGTTTCATTCAAGTGAAAGCTCCATCCTCAACTGTCAACTATTTTCTATCAGACAGGGGGAGCTTTATAACAGCACATTCCACTAGTCTTCTCTCAGATTATTGATAGAGAAGAACTTCATAAACCTCTTTATCCCATTTTGTATAGGGTTCTAACTCCCTTCAAAAGTTAACCCCTTGGTGGCAGGGCACCTGAACAAAAACCTGTGGTTGGTTTAAGCACCTGATCAAAAGCTCATTGGTGTTTGGACACCTGATCAAAAATCCATTGGTGATAGGGCACCTGATCAAAAACCTAGTGGAATCCTACCAAGGGTGGTAGAAGAGTAGATGTACCCAGGTTGATTGGGGAACTACTATAAATCCTTGTGCCGTCTTTTATTTTTCTGTACTGTGCTGTGCTTTGTTTTTATTTTGTTTTTATAACTCACTCTGTTATACATATATAAATATCACTATTTTAATTCCGCTATAAAAATAAGTGAAAAACTTTTTAATACTCTATTCACCCCCCCTCTAGAGTGACTTTAAGATCTAACCTCACTTTCAATATTGCTAGTTGCGTGCTCGTTGATGAGGTGCTAACGACCCTCAACCCTTCCCGCAGTTACACTCACCTCATCTATGTGCCACCTCATCCATCTGCCTTGTGAAACATCGTATAGCGGCCTGTATAGGAGTAGTTTAGGTCTTTTCTCTTATTTTTACACAATCCAAATCACCCCCTTTCCACAATCCATCCGACCTAAAGTATTTCAATCTCAAGTCCTTCCTCGATAGATAACTCCACCTTATTGTGTTCCTTTGAGATTCGATACTTGGGTATTCACTCCCACATTTCATATTACTTGAACGATTGGTACACTGCTGTTTCGTGCCGCAGTCTTGCTACCACCTATAGCGGTTTGTGAGATTCGCGCATCAAGTTTTTGGCGTTGTTGCCAGGGAACACAGTCATGTGAGTTGTTTGAGAGAGAGCGACAAGAGATAAAGTCTTTTCCATTTGTATATTGCATTTGTTTTAATTTTGTGTTTGTAAATTCTCTTATTATCTGTTTTTAAGTATTTCAAAAATCAGGTTTCTATTGATTTAATTTTTCCTTTGTGTATACTGAGTTATTTTTCAGCTTATATTATTTGTGAATCCTTCTTTGCACCACTATATATGCCTATCAACAATGGTAGTGTAAATTGTCTAATCATTCTAGCGATGATTGTTATTCAGGAAGCCATAATTATAATCTGTAGTTCATCGTATGGAGAATCTAGATCTTCATACAATGAACCTATGTATTATAATTATGTGGCCCCTTCACGAGCATCGACTACGCCAGGTGGTTTGGCCTTTCCCTGGTCAAAACCTACTGGGAAGCGCTGCTTCTAATGTCAGAGTTTTGATCATGCATTGATGGACTGTGAGATATGGAGAATACAACTGGAGGGTGGTGATGAACCTGTTTTTGTCACCATTCCACCTTTCCCCTATCACACTACACCTTCCGTCATTGATGACATATAGGTCGTGCCCCCGTGTCTTCATGGCAGCATGAAAGATTTGTCCACTAGCGTCGCTGTTGATCACTATGATGACATTTTGGAGTTTTCTTCCTCTATGGTGCCATCCTTTCCTTTGGATTCTGTATCTGAGGATATTTCTTCCCTCCTTTCGGACTCTATCTTGAGTCCTATTTCTACTCAGATATTTTCCTGTATCACTATGCATGTATCTTCTGCTCTTATTGCCGGATTTCTAGATGTGAAGGATGAGCCTATGGAACCCGAAGCTATGCTGAGTTGCACTGAGGAGGATATTTTCCTTAATGAGGAGGTTTCTACCTCATCACTAGAGGCGAAGGTCCAACTCATCATTGATGCTCCTAGCAGTTCATATTATACCTACACTGATTCGAATGCAGCGGGTAATAAGTTTTCTGGAAAACCTGATGGGAGTGAGACCGGGACCACTCCCCCTTGCTCTAATTATTTATGATTTCACTCCTTTTTAGTTCCTAATCACCTTTCTTTGTCTGAGCCTATGCAGGTTTTGCTCTCACGGGTACTCCTGGAGGACTTTGACCTCCTCCCTGTTGAGGGAACCGTGCTCGGCAAGGATATCATTGGTGGGTTTTGTGAGGATCCCTCGTCTTCTTCCTACATCCTCTTCCCTCTACCTGTGAGGCACATGTATGATTATGTTGGTAGAGGGGTGACTGTCTTGTCCCCGTATCGGTACCCACTACCGAAGTAGAGAATATAACAGTTGCATGTTTCTTTCCTATTTCATAGGCCAATAAGTTAATATGGCAATTTCTTTTAATAAGTCGTGATGGGATGACAGTAACCCCAGTACTTATCTAGGAGTAGGAGTAGATCTAATTTTTTTTGATATAATCGTATTGAGTTATTGCTTTTGAACTTCCAGGTCTAGCTTCCAAGTTTTAGTCTGTATTGTTGTTGACTCTCTGATTTTCTGTTATCTTGTCATTCGTACTTCATCTCATTATGTTTCATTTTGTGGGTACAACAATTTTGATCTAAACGCTTACACAGTGTGATTTTACAGATCTCACGATCGGGGATCATGCGCCTGCCAAAGTCGCACGATCGTGCATTTTTGACAGATTAAAACCCCTGCTGTCCATCCCGATTCATTTTAATAGGGCTTTCATTCTTCGTTCATCCCGAATTGTCGCCATCGTCATTTCCCCTCATCTCCGCCACCGCATTATCGCCACTCTTCTCCGAATCTTGATCGAAGCTCACCATGGGGCCAAAGCTGCAATTCCGAAGGAATGCGCGGGGTTCTGGAGCTCTTGTTGGGCCAAAAACTCCATCGCGGAGATGCTCACCTTCGAAGCTCGGGAGGAACGCACTATGTATGAAACTTTGCAGGGGAAAGAGCTTCTTAATTTTTGTTTTGTCTCTTTCTCGGAGCTTGAGTCCATCGACCTCGACGATGCGGTGAGACGAATTCTTGAGGTGGGCTCATGGGCAAACCTATTCTCCATTACGGATGATGGGTACGCCGAACTTACCCTTGAATTCCTCTGCACCCTCCATTTTCGTGAGGCGGTGGATGAATACTTTGGGGAGCCCATTATGCTTTTGTTCCGGGTTCTCGGGCAGACCTTTACCATTGGTCCAGGCCTGCTGGCAGTTTACGTTGGGATCTACACCTAGGAAGAACTCGAGAACATGGATGTACTCAACCGTCCTCACTAGTTCTCCACGGGCGTCTCTCCCAGCAAATTCTGGCAGACGATCACGGAATGGTATGTGCCATTGGAGGCTCGTGCCGCAAAGTCCACATCTATAGTTTCTCCTGCACTGCGCTACGTGCAGCATTTGATTGTGCATTCAATCAATGCTCGAACAATGAGCTGCAACATAGAGGAGTGGAAAGACCTCCTTTACCTATATAACATGCATTAGAAGGTTCCCCTGCATCTTGGCAGGGGACTCGCTCAGTACCTCCTGCATCAGGCATTATATGCTCCTTTAAAATCAATTGGCGGGGCGCATTGTGTCTCTAGGATTGCCAAGGGCCTTGGCATCATGGAGGGTGCAACCCGGATGGCTGTTACGACTGAGGGACAGATTATTACCCTGGGCATGATGAACGCCTTCAAGCTTGTGAAGAGAGTGCAATCTAGTTGTGGCGTCTCCTATGTTCTTCTTGGGAAAGGATCGATTGATGAGGATGAGTCGTCCGATATTCCTGAGGGTAGTTCTTCAGTGGGTTCTGCGCGTCCTGCCTTCGCTGCTCCTCGACCATCTACCTCTGCTCGTTGGATGCGTGCCCCCAGGCAGGTCGAGGAGGAGGTCAGTCCTGCAGTTGACGAGCGCCTCTCTTTGTTGGAGCAGTCTATACCGATACAACATGAGTATTTTATGCGGATTGGGGCTCATTTGGGTCTTGATCCTCCGCCTGTTGATCCTATCCGAATGCGCTACAAGTGGGGGAATCATCCCCAGCCTACTAATCCTCACTCTGATTTTTCACCACCTTCCTGATGAGATCTCTTTTCTGATTCTTGTTTAGCTTCTCTGGACAGTATTTTGTGCAGCAGTTGTTGCTGCATTTATTTGTTTTTTTATTAGTTGTTGTGAACAGCTTGTGATATGATGTATTCTGTTGGGGCTTCATCCCCAGGGTGGTGTAATCTTTGCTAATGCTTCCTTCCCTTTGTTGTGTGCTTACTTTTTGCATCTGTGTGATGTTAGAATAGTTTAATTGGTTAAAATTCTTTTTCTTTTTATACTTCCTTTTATTCTTAAATTTTTGTGGTGGTAGTTGATGCTTTCCGCAAGTGCATGCTCTTTGATAAGGTTTAGCTCCCAAATTCAAATCTAATGCATTCTTCGGGTATGTCTACTTCGAAGCATGGGTAATGCTTTCTCGATTCACGTCTTATTAATTTCTGCTTAAAGTATATGCCTACATGCTTTTCATTTAAGTCTGGGGGATGGGAGTGTGATGCATGTACATGTGCACTCACTCAAAGCACAATATACTAGAATATTTCATTCTTGTTCTTAGTTCATATTTGTCGCACACTATGCTCCCACTTGAGCGAGCATTTAGATGTAAACGCATTACGAGTTCAACTCATTTATTTTGTGTGATTGGGAATATCTCTGTGTTGGCTTAGGATTGTGAGTTGGAATAAAATGTTGACTCATTTAGTGCTCCTAGTCGAGTGCTCATGGTTTGCATAGAAATTCGTGTAGAGTAGATTTCTCTTTATACTTTTAGTTTTATAATTTTTCTTTTTGTTTAAATGTTGTTTACTCTACTCAAATTGGTGAATCCGGTGTGAATCAAAAGGCAGCATAGGGATGTGTGTAAAGTATCGTTAGACGCATGATGATGATTTTGTTTTTTGGGTTGGACTTCTTCTTTTGTTTTATAAATAAAAGATAACCTTTATATTAAGAGTTTAGAATTGGCGGATGTTTTCGAAGAGTCTCGCAAGTACTCCTACTTTGAGAAATTAACCGTTATCCTATTGAAGGATAGAAGTAACGGTCTTTTTCTTCTTTCGGAATATTGACAATTACGCCTCGGATACAACGCCGAATTCTATTGAATTGAAAAGTAGAAAAGGAGAGTTTTGCACTAAATGAGATTGGAAAGCTGTGTTTGAAATCTTAGTCCAAATTAATCATTTGATAAAGGCAAGTATACCTTATCGCAAGTAATACCGGATATTTTTTTTGAAAATATCGGGATCATATATTTCCGCGGGTCGTGTTGATTATGCTACTTCGAGGAACGAACTATTATTTTATCGGAATAATATTTTTAGTTGGTTTAACTAGAGTTCTAAGTGATAAAATGTGAAAGACGATAATAAGCGATTAACTAGAGTTCTAAGCGATGAAAAAGATAGCGCGCGACGTCGAATTACCTTGAGACGAAAATAGATTTTTTCGTAGAATTAAAAGTGATGACTTTTCAAAATATTAAAATGACTTGGCCGTGGAGGTTCCATAATTATGAACGCTCCTCTCTTGAGGGTACGCCCACCTGATATTATGAATATTCGACCGAACTCTCGTTCTACAATCGAATCTTCTTAATACTCGCTTTATGTTGTGAACCCCGCTATTGGGTTTTTATTTCCAATTCGGGAGAATTACTTCGTCCTCTCTCGAGGGTAGAGCGCAGTCCTCTTTACCCGTGAGCGATCAATCCGTACGCACGAGCCTCTCGGCTAACTAGGTACGAAAACAGAAATGAAAACCACACATCGATTATGTGGCTCCACTCAACGTGATTCTCGGGTAAACCTTAAGCGTTAATTATTTTAGAAAGAGATGTTTTAATTTTATAGAAAAACTATTTTTGTGTCCCAATGCTCTTCGACGTCGTGTGCTAAAGGAAATTAGCCACTCATCGGAATGGAGACGACATTATCGGTTGAAAAATACATGTTTAATAATTAAAGCGGATATAAGCGGATAAAAAGGAAATTAAAAGACTTATATAAAAATAGTAATAGTATCCGTCCCAACCACCTTAAACAAGTGCTAAAAAGTTCTTAGCCTCTTATTCAAGACGGGGGTGGTATAGAAATGACAAGACTTATAAAGGTGCAGAAATAATATTCGTCCCAACCGACTTAAATAAATGCTAAAGTAAATTAGCCTCTTATTCAAGATGGGGGTGGTATATCGCAGTTATATAAAGACTGAAATAAAACTAAGTTACAAAAAAGAAAAATATAATCTCATACACGCACACACTCTAAAAAAAACTGAAAAGAAAGCGTTTAAAATGAAAGCGATAAAATAAGGCGAAAAAGAAAACGATAAAACTATTTTATGAAAGCTTGTAAATCTAAGCTATGAAAACAGTAAACTTAGAGTATGAAAGCAGTAAACCTAACTATAAAAGCAATAAAACTAAATTATGAAAGCAATAAAGCTAAACTCATACACGCACACACGCTAACATTAATAAAAAGAAGATGATCCAAATGAGAAAACATCATTTTATTTCTGAAATCAGCATTACAACTAGACTAAGAAGACGAAAAAAAAAACTACAAACGAACTTAAACTGAATTGCATAAGAGAAGCTCACAATCACTCAGAAGAATTCACAATACCACAAGAACTACTCAAAATTTGGATGAAAATACTTCAGCCGAGCCCCTCTATTTATAGGGAAAATTTGAGTTTTACACGCCCTAGGTCACGGGCGTGACTTGAATGTCACGGCCGTGACTTAGGGCGTGACATTTGCTCGGTTGTATTCGCCGCCTTCTGGAAGGTCTGGCCGTCAAACATGGCTGCACACGGGCGTGACTTGGTATGTCACGGGCGTGACTTTGTGAGTCACGGGCGTGACTATGGGTGGCTGATGTCGGCAGCATGGGCGCGGCTTCAAGACGTGACGTGCTGGCGGCTCACGGACGTGACTCTGCTGGAACACGGGCGTGTATTGTAGAGTCACGGGCGTGACTTGGTCAACTGGAGTGAGATGGAAAGGAATTCGTCGGGCGCAGAGCTTTAAATTTACACGCCCTTGGTCACGGGCGTGACCGAGGGCGTGACTTGAGCGATTTGTCGGGATTTGTTCTGAATTGAGCCGTCCCGTTGATATTTGATCTTTAAAATTACACGCCCTTGGTCACGGGCGTGACCGAGGGCGTGACCTGGGAAAATTTTGCAAAAAAATTCAAAAACAAAAATAAAACTAAGTTAGAAACCAGAAAAAATAAAGAAGCAATTTATTCATTAATTTACATAGAAAATTCATAATATTAATTAAAACTATACTAATAATTATACTAAAAATACATATATTTTATTACTTATCAAATACCCCCATACTTATGCTTTTGCTATTCCGAAGCAAAAGTAAGAGAGATCTATACGGGATTAACATAAGTTCTAATTTTTGGCTATCGTTTTATTTTAATCATAAGAGACTGAAAAATAAAAATTCGGAGTAATAAGAGTTAAGTCCTAAATTATGCAAATGATTTAAGTAGAAAGAAATGTCCTAGCCAAAAGACTTCTTAATTAACCAAATAGCAAACAAAATTGCAATCATTAGTAAATGAGATTAGATCGGAATTATAATAACCTTTGTTTAAAGAAACATGAAGGAAAAATATAAGTTACTAATTATGCTCTCAAATGATTTTTTGAATTAAAACTAGAAACAATAATGTGGTTAAGGGAAAAGCGGGTAAAAAGTCATGACAAATTGAAGAGTACTTGAATTAGGTGTGAAGAATTTTATTTTTTCACCCCTCTTAAATAGTTTCCTTTGACTCCCATCGTTGGTGTACGAGGGAAAATTGATCTTTTTAATTAACCCAATGCCTATGTTTACGGAATTTTCAATTCCCATTGACATAGGATCTCTTTTAACAAATATTGGGTGCCTATGTTTACGGAATTTTTGTATTCCCATTGACATAAGATCTTTTTGTTTTCTTCTTTTGTTTTTGCCATGCTAAATTATTGTATACAAGGGGTTTTCAAGAGAAATTCTAGAATAATAAAAAAAAAGTTTTGAGAGCAACCTTAGTAAATTGAATATTCCTAGATTCCTGAAGACATAAAGTAGGGATAATTGCAGTCTAAAGTTGTTTTGCCAACATAATACACATGTCTCTATTTTAGCTAGTAGAAGTAGTGATTGATAACAAAGCCTCTATTTAAATTAAAAACACAAGATATTCTTTAAAACTTAACCCCGAACGTTTAAATCTATCGATCTTAGATAAACAAACAAATAGTAAAACTAGCGATTATGAAAATCCACAAACATATACTCTCGAAAGTAAATGCTTTAAGAATAAAAGTAAAGTAGGGTATATTATTTTGGAACTTTTTTTGGGGTTTTGGGGTTTTGCTAATTTTTTTTTTGGTTTTTGGAAATTTTTTTGTATTATGACAAAGTAAAAAAAAATACATATATTTTTTTGTAATAATTTTTTTTTTGTTTTTTTGTATTATGACAGTGTAATTTTTTTGATTTTTTGTAAAAAGAAGCCCTTTTTTTTAAAATGAAAACGGTAAATAAACCCCCATACTTAAAACCCAACATTGTCCCCAATGTTGTAAAGTAAGTATGAAGAAGATAAAATAACATTGCAATATATACAAAAGGAAAGAGGAAGCAAAGAGGCTTCCCTGAATTAAAGTTGGCGGGGTCGTAAGAAACCCTGCAAAAAGAGATAAAAAGCATAATAAAAATATTAGATAAATATGGGGTGCCTCCCACAAGCGCTTTGTTTACCGTCGCGTAGCTTGACGCATTTGGCGTGGTGAGATTATAAATTGGGGAGGGTTAAAGATTCCGTATGTTTGTCCACCGGATCGCCCGCAATATATAGTTTTAAACGGTGGCCGTTGACTTTAAAATCGCCTTTTTCGGGGTGAGAGATAAGAACGGTCCCATACGGCCAAACCTCTTTGACTTCAAAGGGGCCAGACCAGCGGGATTTGAGCTTACCCGGAAAAAGACGAAGACGTGAATTATAAAGAAGGACAAGATCGCCTGGTGCAAAAGTTTTCGGAAATTTAATTTTTCGATCGTGGTAGAACTTAGAACTCTCCTTATAAAATTTATTACTCTCATAAGCGTTCGCACGCCATTCATCGAGTTCATTTAGTTGGAATTTCCTATTCTCGGAGGCTAAGTTCGAATCGAGATTTAAAAATTTTAAGGCCCCAAAAGCGCGGTGTTCTAACTCTACCGGTAAATGACACGCTTTGCCGTAGACTAATCGATTGGGCGTACAACCGATAGCGGTCTTGTATGCCGTACGATACGCCCACAACGCGTCGTCGAGTTTTGAGGACCAATCCTTCCTATTTAAAGAGACGGTTTTTTCCAGAATGCGTTTTATCTCGCGATTTACTACCTCTACTTGGCCGCTCGTTTGGGGGTGATAGGCGGTGGCGAGCTTATGCGTGACGCCGTACTTAGATAAAATTTTTGAAAACTGGGCGTTGCAGAAGTGCGTGCCCCTATCACTAACTATTGCACGGGGCGTGCCGAAGAGAGAAAATAATTTTTTTAGAAAATGGTCGATGACTCGCGCATCATTGGTGGGCAGAGCTTGCGCTTCCGCCCACCTAGATACGTAGTCAACCGCCACTAAAATATAGCGATTATTAAAAGAAGGAGGTAGGGGGCCTACAAAGTCTATGCCCCACAAATCGAAGATTTCGCATTCTAAATAAAAGTATTGGGGCATCTCGTCACGACGAGAGATGTTACCTGACCGCTGGCAGCTATCCCATATACTCACAAAAGTGTGAGCATCCTTAAAGAGAGTGGGCCAATAAAAGCCTGACTCTAACGCTTTCCGCGCGATCCGGTTGGCTTGATAATGCCCTCCAGCCGGCCCCTCATGGCAGTGTCGCAATATTTGCGCACCCTCCTTGCTTGAAACACATCTTCGTATCACTTGGTCTGCGCAGACGCAAAAGAGAAAGGGGTCCTCCCAAAAGTAGTTTTTCAAGTCAGAGAAGAATTTCTTCTTCTGCTGAGTCGAAAAATCTTTTGGAAGGACCCGTGCGACTAAATAGTTCGTGTAATCTGCGAACCAAGGGGTAGAAGAAGTTTTTGTATTATTTATGATTAAAAGGCGCTCCTCAGGAAATCGATCGTCTATTTCTGGTTCGACGAGCGCTTCTGCGACAGGGTGTTCTAAACGTGAGAGGTGGCCGGCTGCTAAATTTTTAGCCCCCTTCTTATCCCGGATCTCTAAGTCAAATTCCTGTAAAAGGAGGATCCATCGAAGTAAGCGAGGCTTGGCATCAACTTTGGCCAAAAGATATTTTAGGGCGGAGTGATCAGTGAAAACGATCACGTGTGAAACTGTTACGTAAGGCCTGAATTTATTAAAAGCAAAGATGACGGCAAGAAGTTCCTTTTCCGTCGTTGCATAGTTAGCCTGTGCGGCATTGAGTGTGCGAGAAGCGTAATATATTGGATGAAAATATTTACTTACGTGTTGGCCTAAGACAGCTCCTACCGCGATATCGCTCGCGTCGCACATAATCTCGAACGGAAGGGACCAATCTGGCGCCACCAGAATTGGAGAATTGATAAGTTGCTTTTTTATAAAATCAAATGCCTCTACGTAGGCTGTGTCAAAAATGAATGGGGAATCCTTTTCCAGGAGGTGAGTTAGCGGTTTGGTTATTTTTGAAAAATCTTGAATAAACTGCCGTAAAAACCTGCGTGGCCAAGAAAACTTCTAATTGATTTGACGTTCGAAGGAACAGGAAGTTGTTCAATTATAGCGACTTTGGCCCTATCGACCTCCATCCCCTTGGAAGAAATTTTATGGCCGAGGACTAAACCCTCTCGGACCATGAAGTTGCATTTCTCCCAGTTCAAGACTAAGTTCGTCTCCTCGCACCGTTGGAGGACTCTATCTAAATTTTTTAGACAATTTTTAAAAGAGTCTCCAAAGACGGAGAAGTCATCCATGAAGACTTCCATTATGTCTTCTACTAGCTCGCCAAATATTTCCAGCATACATCTTTGGAATGTAGCTGGCGCGTTACAGAGGCCAAACGGCATCCTTCGATATGCGAAGGTGCCGAAAGGGAAAGTAAAAGTCATTTTTTCTTGGTCCTCGGGTGAAATAGGGATTTGGAAAAATCCCGAGAGACCATCAAGGAAGCAATAAAAAGGATGACCGGAGAGACGTTCTAAGATTTGATCAATAAACAGTAACAGAAAGTGGTCTTTTCTGGTGGCATCATTTAGTTTTCTGTAGTCGATGCACACCCTCCAACCCGTAACAGTATGAGTTGGGATTAATTCATTATTCGTGTTTGCCACGATCGTTATACCGCCCTTTTTTGGGACGACTTGTACGGGGCTTACCCACATACTGTCGGAAATAGGATAGATAATCCCCGCGTCGAGGAGTTTAATAATTTCAGTCTTAACGACTTCCCGCATGTTCGGGTTAAGTCGCCGTTGAGGCTGAATTGTTTTGCGGGGGTTTTCTTCGAGTAAAATTTTGTGGGAGCAGAATGAGGGGTTAATTCCCCTGATATCGGAAATTTGCCATGCAATTGCACGGCGATGTTTAGATAAAACTTCAACCATTTCGGATGTTTCTGAATCGGTTAAAGTAGATGATATTATAACCGGAAGTTTTAAGTTCGCGGCTAGAAAAGCATATTTTAAATGGTCGGGGAGTTGCTTAAGCTCCAAGACCGGAGATTCTTCATAGGAAGTGGAGATTTTTAAATCTTTCGAATCAAAAGGCTCGAAAGGCGAATTTGGCGGTAATTCATCTAAAGGAGGTTGATTCGCCAAATCTGAATCGTCTATCATTAAAGATAACAATTTCGAAAGAGAAGAACACTCGTCCATAAACGCGGATTCCAAATTGAAACATGAATCATCATTCGATAGTGAGTTCTGCATGGAGGGGTTGATATGTAAAGTAATTTCGTCGTCTCTAACTCGAAGGAGGAGGCGACCGTTACTGACATCGATTAACGCACGGGAGGTTGCGAGGAAGGGGCGACCGAGGATGATGGGTACCTCGACGTCCTCCTCTATGTCCAGGATGACAAAGTCTACCGGGAAGATAAACTTGTCGACCTTGACCAGAACATCCTCCGCTACCCCTATTGGGTACTTTACCGAGCGATCCGCGAGTTGGATGCTCATTTTTGTTGGACTTGGGACGCCTAAATCAAGTTTTCTGAAAAGAGAAAAAGGCATCAAATTGATGCTGGTGCCTAAGTCCGCAAGAGCGTACTTTATTAACATATTGCCAAAGAGACACGGGATGGAGAACCGTCCCTGGTCGTTCAGTTTTGGAGGCAATTTGTTAAGGAGAACAGCCGAACATTCCGCGTTAAGGGAAACACGCGAAACATCCTCGAGTCGCTTTTTATTAGAAAGCAACTCCTTAAGATATTTCGCATATTTCGGCATTTGGGAGAGTGCCTCGCAGAAGGGGACGTTTATTTGAATTTGTTTTAAAATACTCAAAATTTTTTGATAATTTTCGTCCTCCTTCTCTTTATTAATTTTAGACGGGTAAGGAATTCGAGGACTCGAAACATTCGGTGCAACCGGAGAATCCGGAGCAATTAGAATCGAAGAAGAGGGTGAAGGGGTCGGAGGCGAAATGCATACCTTAGGCTCAACCCGCAATGGGGAGACGACCTCCTTGCCGCTTCGAAGGGTTATAGCGTTGTCATTTTCCCTGGGGTTCGGCTCCGTATTCCCTGGTAGAGCTCCGTATGGCCGCTCGGAGACCATCTTTGCAAGTTGTCCAACCTGGTTTTCCAAGTTTTTAATCGATCCGGTAAGATTCCGGATATTTGAATCGTTGGACGCGATGTATTTAGACATAACATCTTCGAGCGGCGAAGGTTTTGGAGGAGGAGGCTGGAATCCCTGCGGAAATCCTTGCGGAAATCCTTGGGGATTCATATTTGGGGGGCCTCTGAGCATTGTTAGGATTGCTCCAGGAGAAATTATGGTGGGTCCTCCAACCCGGATTATAATTATTACCATACGGGTTGTTATTAGGGTTGAAGGGGGGCCTAACCGGATTACCGAGGTAATCCACCGATTCTTCGATTACGTTATTATTATTATTATTATTATTATTCCAAGCCGGAGTGGAAGAGGAAACAGTCATCTCCGCCACCTGCTTACTTAGCCGCTCTACCTGTGAGGCTAAGAAAGTAGTGACGTCCACTTCAAAAAGACCAGCCGGTTTATTAGGACGCGACCTTGGCACGTTCCATTGGTACGTGTTCATGGCCATTTCGTCGATCAGAGCTTGAGCGGTCTCCGGGGTTTTGTTGTTTAACGTTCCCCCGGAGGCCGCATCAATCATCTGCCGCGTAGAAAAATTTAAACCATTATAAAACGTCTGGACCTGTAGCCAAGTTGGTAGCGCGTGATGAGGACACCTACGCAAATATTCTTTAAAACGCTCCCAAGTCTCATAAAGAGACTCGAAATCGAATTGCACAAAGGATGTGATATCCGTGCGTAGTTTTGCGGTTTTTGACGGAGGAAAATACTTAGTTAAGAAAAATTTCGTCAATTGGGCCCACGTGGTTATGGACCCTCTCGGAAGAGAAGTCAACCACGATTTGGATCTTAACCCTAGCGAAAATGGAAATAAGCGTAAACGAATGGCGTCATCAGTGACGCCATTAATTTTAAAGGTGTCTCATATTTCTAAAAAGTTTGAAAGGTGCTGATTTGGGTCCTCATCTGGCAAACCGTCGAACTGAATCGACTGTTGTACCATTTGAATTATGCTGGATTTTATTTCAAAATTATTATTATTAACTGTTGGGCGAGTAATACTTGATCCTGTATCGTCCAAATTCTGTCGGGCATAATATGCCATGGTCCGGGCCGGGGCCACATTTGGAATTGGATCGCCCATATTTGCAGTATCTCCGATTGACTCTTCGGGGGTTTCAAGTAAGTTTTGATCACGAGATCGGATACGCTCACGAAGAGTGCGCTCGATTTCGGGGTCAAAAAGAATAGTCGAATCGTCCGACGATCTTCCTCGGGTCATATACTAAAAACAATTTTTTGTTTGGAATTTTTTTGTTTTCTTATTATTATTAATTTTTTATTAAATATAAGTTTTTATATATATTTTTTATATTACTTTTTTGTATTTTTTTGTTTTTTAGTAAAAATATATAGATAAGGAATAAAATTAATAGCAGTTCCTACTTTCAAATAACAACACAATGGTCCCCGGCAACGGCGCCAAAAACTTGATGATGATTTTGTTTTTTGGGTTGGACTTCTTCTTTTGTTTTATAAATTAAAGATAACCTTTATATTAAGAGTTTAGAATTGGCGGATGTTTTCGAAGAGTCTCGCAAGTACTCCTACTTTGAGAAATTAACCGTTATCCTATTGAAGGATAGAAGTAACGGTCTTTTTCTTCTTTCGGAATATTGACAATTACGCCTCGGCTACAATGCTGAATTCTATTGAATTGAAAAGTAGAAAAGGAGAGTTTTGCACTAAATGAGTTTGGAAAGCTATGTTTGAATTCTTGGTCCAAATTAATCATTTGATAAAGGCAAGTATATCTTATCGCAAGTAATACAGGATATTTTTTTTGAAAATATCGGGATCGTATATTTCCGCGGGTCGTGTTGATTATGCTACTTCGAGAAAAGAACTATTATTTTATCGGAATAATATTTTTAGTTGGTTTAACTAGAGTTCTAAGTGATAACATGTGAAAGACGATAATAAGCGATTAACTAGAGTTCTAAGCGATGAGAAAGATAGCGCGCGACGTCGAATTACCTTGAAACGAAAATAGATTTTTTCGTAGAATTAAAAGTGATGACTTTTCAAAATATTAAAATGACTTGGTCGTGGAGGTTCCATAATTATGAACGCTCCTCTCTCAAGGGTACGCCCACCTGGATTATGAATATTCGACCAAACTTTTGTTCTACAATCGAATCTTCTTAATACTCGCTTTATGTTGTGAACCCCGCTATTGGGTTTTTATTTCCAATTCGGGAGAATTACTTCGTCCTCTCTCGAGGGTAGAGCGCAGTTCTCTTTACCCATGAGCGATCAATCTGTACGCACGAGCCTCTCGGCTAACTAGGTACGAAAACGGAAATGAAAACCACACATCGATTATGTGGCTCCACTCAACGTGATTCTCGGGTAAACCTTAAGCGTTAATTATTTTAGAAAGAGATGTTTTAATTTTATAGAAAAACTATTTTTGTGTCCCAATGCTCTTCGACGTCATGTGCTAAAGGAAATTAGCCACTCATCGGAATGGAGATGACATTATCGGTTGAAAAATACATGTTTAATAATTAAAGCGGATATAAGCGGATAAAAAGGAAATAAAAAGACTTATATAAAAATAGTAATAGTATCCGTCCCAACCACCTTAAACAAGCGCTAAAAAGTTCTTAGCCTCTTATTCAAGAAGGGGGTGGTATAGAAATGAAAAGACTTATAAAGGTGCAGAAATAATATCCGTCCCGACCGACTTAAATAAATGCTAAAGTAAATTAGCCTCTTATTTAAGATGGGGGGTGGTATATCGCAGTTATATAAAGACTGAAATAAAACTAAGTTACAAAAAAGAAAAATATAATCTCATACACGCACACACTTTAAAAAAAACTGAAAAGAAAGCATTTAAAATGAAAACGATAAAATAAGGCGAAAAAGAAAACGATAAAACTATTTTATGAAAGCTGGTAAATCTAAGCTATGAAAACAGTAAACCTAGATTATGAAAGCAATAATCCTAACTATAAAAGCAATAAAACTAAATTATGAAAGAAATAAACCTAAACTCATACACGCACACACGCTAACATTAATAAAAAGAGGATGATCCAAATGAGAAAAACATCATTTTATTTCTGAAATCAGCATTACAACTAGACTAGGAAGACGAAAAAAACTACAAATGAACTTAAACTGAATTGCATAAGAGAAGCTCACAATCACTCAAAAGAACTCACAATACCACAAGAACTACTCAAAATTTGGATGAAAAATACTTCAGCCGAGCCCCTCTATTTATAGGTTAAATTTGAGTTTTACACGCCCTAGGTCACGGGCGTGACTTGAATGTCACGGTCGTGACTTAGGGCGTGACATTTGCTCGGCTGTATTCGTCGCCTTCTGGAAGGTCTGGCCATCAAACATGGCTGCACACGGGCGTGACTTGGTATGTCATGGGCGTGACTTTGTGAGTCACGGGCGTGACTATGGGTGGCTGATGTCGGCAGCATGGGCGCGGCTTCGAGACGTGACGCGCTGGCGGCTCACGGGCGTGACTCTGCTGGAACACGGGCGTGACTTGTAGAGTCACGGGCATGACTTGGTCAACTGGAGTGAGCTGGAAAGGAATTCGTCGGGCGCAGAGCTTTAAATTTACACGCCCTTGGTCACGGGCGTGACTGAGGGCGTGACTTGAGCGATTTGTCGGGATTTGATCTGAATTGAGCCGTCCCGTTGATATTTGATCTTTAAAATTACACGCCCTTGGTCACGGGCGTGACCTGGGAAAATTTTGCAAAAAAATGCAAAAACAAAAATAAAACTAAGTTAGAAACCAGAAATAATAAAGAAGCAATTTATTCATTAATTTACATAGAAAATTCACAATATTAATTAAAACTATACTAATAATTATACTAAAAATACATATATTTTATTACTTATCAACGCATATTGCTCGAGCCGGGAGGAAGGATAATCTTTCTCGGGGGCTAAGAACTTGCCCCAAGCGATTATTGAAGCATAGGCATAGGATAGTTCTGTTGCTCGAGAATGATGTAGGCCATCATTTTGGCCAGGTTGAGCTTGTGTGCCATTCCTGATATCTTCCCCATTGTGCCTACCCCTTCCTCTTGATTCAACTCTACCTAGTTATCACCAAAGCCAAAATGCCGATCCTAGTCATGCACCTAAATACCAAGCAAGAGCGGATTTATATTTCTTATTTTGGGAGTGTGATATGGAAAATATTATGGTGGTGGTTGTGCTTTTATTGGAAATATGCTGAAAATGATTCTAAAAAAAAATTGAGAAAGAGAAAAAAAGAAGTGATTGAAAAAGAAAATAAAATGAATAAAAATGACCTTATATGAAAATCTATTTGATATTTGTGTTTGGATTAGGCGGGGCACACACCCATGTTGCAAAAGTCTAAGTCTGGGGGTGTGGTGCTCTTGCATTCGATGTTGGTGTGCGGGGAGTTGTAGTAAAGCTCATGTGTGTTTAGGTGTACCAAGCCTTCGTATTTATCTTTGTTTACCCACCGTAACCCAAGCCCCATTTAAAACCTAAAGTCCTACCGACTCGCACTACGAACCAATCTAGTGTCGTGGAGAGAATGTGACCGGGCGAGCTTATGGTCTCCGACAATGATGGATTTCGGTGGAGTTTTCCCGAATCCCAACTTGGGCAATGTTTATCTCAGCGATTATTCTAGTTTCTCCATATGTGTGACCGAATGATTCACCGTGATTCACATTTTGAGTAGTAGTAATAGAGATTTACTATAGTAGAAATTTATAAACTATCTTGTATAATTAGAAACCTATTTTACTGTATTTCTGTGCACATGAGTGTGCGACTTCACATGGTATTCCGTTTGACAATTTCTGTGCTAGCTAGCTGTTTTCCCCATCTGCATAAAATGGTTTCCTCGGAATGCGCAAACAGTTAAGTCTGGGGGTGTGAAGAGTCCCAAATATATAGGATTTTTCGGACTCATCTGTACCTATTTTCTCACTTGTGCACTGCCCTTTAAGCTTTAAAATGCTCAAATTTGCTTTAATAATCACTTTACACATAGTGCACTCTTTTCACCTATTGGGGTGTGCAATTGCGCATTCTGTGTTGGGTGTATGCCTTTGGGGGCTCCCCATGCCTATCATGCTTGTTTGTGGAAGTTAGTCTTATTTCCTGTGTCATTGGAGCTTTGGTTTTGATTGTGTACAGGTGGATTTTGCCCTTGAGCTGAGCATTGCAATCTGGGTAAATCGCACGACCGTACAATTATTGTTAACGCATGATCGATGCAATCATGCGATTTACTCAGGGATGTTTGTGATGATGTTCATCGTGCATTTTCCTTAACGCATGATTGAATCCAATCGTGCGTGAAGGAAAATGCACGACCTACCTGGAAGCAGGAAAAATCTGCAGCCTGTCTTACCCCATGCATTTTTGGTCGCACACGAGCATTTCGCTTATGCGTGAACAAAAATGCACAACCTTCCTGTAGCTCCAGGCACTATTTATCTCTGTAAATCGCACGGCGTAAAGCGCACGGTTGTGCATTTTGATCATGCATTTCTTAATTTAATGCCTATATTTAAGCGCACAGGTTCAATTGACCGGGGATATCAATTCATTTTAGGGGAGCACCATTTCTTCCACACCAGCCCACCATTTTCATCGCTCCATCGCCGCCCATATTAAGGAGGAGCTCCGACCGCCATTTTTTTAGAAATCTAGATCCTGAGCATCCTCTTGGCATCCTCCATTGTTCATGCACCCCCAAAGCTCCATTCTGAAGGCTTTCTTGCTGCAGATATGAAGTTCTTCAGTGAGGTCGGAATCGAAGATGAATGACGAAGAAGACGGGTCAAATAGAAGTAAGTGAAAACTCCTCTCCGTACCCCGGACGGTAGTTGGAGCTCGAGCTCAGATAAGGATTGATAACCCTAGATTCCGGTGGTGAAACTCCGATGAGTCTCCGCCCCTTTGGTTGTAATCTCACCCCCTTCATATTGTAGTACTTTTTTTCCTTGATCATTTGTGTGTATGGATAATGTGTGCTAAACCTTGTTATGCTATTTAGTATATTTCATGTTTATATGAAGTTATCTCTGTAGTCTATGCAAGTGAGGAGCGCACCATTCCACCATCCATTTACCCATCACGTTCATGCGCTGCACTAGCAATTGCTAGCTGCATGCTCGTTGACGAGGTGCTAATGGCCCTCAGCCCTTTCCGCAGTTACACTCACCTCATCCACGTGCCTACTCGTCCATCAGCCTTGAGAATCAGCGCATAGCGGCCTGCATAGGAGTAGTTTAGTTCTTTCTCTTATTTTTACACAATCCAAATCACCCCTTTTCCTCAATCCATCCGACCTAAAGGACTTAAATATCAAGTCCTTCCTCGATAGATAACTCCGCCTTACTGTGTTCCTTTGAGATTCGATCTTGGGGATTCACTCCCACATTCTATATTACTTGAACGATCGGTACACTGCCATTTCATGCCGCAGTCTTGCTACCACCTATAGCGGTGTGTGAGATTTGCGCATCATATAGCACTTGCAAATACCACTTGGCGTGGTCTCGCACTGACAATTGAGTCATCACTACAAAAAACTACGGGAGGTGTTCTCCTAAAGTAGTGACCTATATGGGACTTACATAGGTATAGGAGTCACACCCACAAATTCTATTGGTCCAACCCTACTCCTAATTCGTGTGCATTATTCAACAGAGTCGATATGATCCTTACCACGAAAAAATTGGGTCACCAACACAATTGTTGCAGTTTTTCCATACAATTTTTAATAACATACTTATGATGGAATGGTCATACAACAATCCATTCTACCCTATACTTAGAATGGCTTCTAGTCACAATGAGATGACACACCATTAAAACACTCACACCATCACCCATGTCTAATAAATTATCTAATATATTAAATCCTAGGTCTAGTATAGTAGATTTCACAAGAGATACTGAAAGATACTCTAAACAAACGTTGACACCATTACAAGTGCTCCGTATCTAAATATTTTAGGTTCATGTACCGGCTACTCAACTAACCCAAACATGTCCTTACATACCCAAGGGATGACACCAAGACTATCTTGGCAACCTATCTCATTACTTATACACCAATACCCTATCACTCTTAGGAGATCAAGTTGTATATGACTTATATAGAGAGACACTTATAAATACTTAATTATACAGGTTAAACTTCTTGTGCCAAGATCAGTGGAGTTATCTTCTATGAAACGGAGCCCTCATCTTGAGTGTCTAACCCAATAAGGTAAGTGTTAACATATTCTACACAACTCCTAAAATTACACTTAATAGGTTTATGTCTAAGTTATAATATGCTTGTCTCATAACATTAACACTACTTCATATTCTTCCGATAAGATCCCTAACCACCAAATAATAACTATGTATGTGTATAGCCTCTGGATAACCACCAAACTACTATATAATTATCATTGATATGCAAGGCGAACCATTTTGAACTATTACATGAAGCAGGAATGGAAAATAGATCAATGTTAGAGCATATAATAAACTTTAGAAAAACTGTAGCAAAAACTTTATACATATAGTAATATTATGATAATAATATATTCCCCAAAATTGGACATCAAATGGAGTTAACGATTGCAATTTATGATGTGATTATATGATGACTAACTAAAGGTTTACTCAAGATAAAATCGCATTACAAATAACTTCCAAAACATCTCCAAATAAGTGAGGAGACTCCCAAGACCACATAGATCACTTGTTTAAATTTCACTGGCAATATCATCATGCATTGAGAAATATTGACCTAATTTAAATCCATATGTTATGTGTGGCAATATACAACATTTTCATTTGATTTAATCAAACCATGACCAAATGACCTCCAACTGACCCCAAATTTTGGTCTCAATTAAATCTCAGGGACACAAGTCAACTACCAAATTTTGATTTTAATTTTACAAGGGAAGAAAACTCATTTTTAATTAGTTTATCCTCTTTAATAATCTGTAAATTAAATATAAAACTTTAGTATAAATATTCTCCAACTTCCAAAAACTTGGTGGGGAGCTTGCACTAGATATAAGAGATGTCAACAAAGAGGTTCATGACATTATGACAAGTATTCAAAGTGTTGTTTCAATTTTATGAAAATCCCGATATTTATTTAAAGCCTAACTTTGAAATTAATTTTTGGGAGTTTGAGGGCTCCCAAATAATGTGACACTACTTTTTGGAAAGAGGCAATAGTGGCCAATAATGCTCATGTTGGGCACTTTACTTTATAAGGGCTAGAATGTTGGAAAATGGTTTTTCCGCATCCCTTCGGTTTGAGAATAACAAATTCTACTTGTATTTGATATAGTTCGCCATTGTGTTTTTAGCATGCAGGTTTGAACAAAAATGACACTGGGAAGTTGTATTGTTGGTCTGGACTTGCTCATAAGGTGAAAAGAAGAATGTGGTCTAACTCCAGGCATTAGGACTTAATATCGGCGTTGACTTTCATTCCCACAAAGATGAAAATGATATGGAGGGAAGCTGTTGTGATTGCAGGATCATTTTGGGAATGTTTTGGGTTAACGTCAGGCGTTAGCCTCAACGCCAGCGTTAAGGTTGCCTAAAATGAATGTTTCCAAAGATGCATAATCTCCTTTATGTTTTGAAGATCCGAGACATCAAGTTATTTCTATACATAGTCAATGCCTACCGTTAGCCTTAACACCGGGATTAGCTTCCTATTCTATAAATAGGTGGCATTCATTCTCTTCAACAATTGATCCCAAGGAGCCCTATTCCAACACTTTAGAAGATCTGTGAGGGCCGTGTTTCTGGACCACCATCTCCCACAAAAATTCAAGAAAAGAATTTGAAGGAGGATCGGATCAATGCTAACCCAATGCGAAGAATGCACACTTTGACATCGACGATATTCTGCGGGTCTTCGCCGTCTCCAGAATTCTTCATAGGGATTTTTTAATTTGCCTTTTTATATTTTGTTGTACCTTTATCATTTGTGATTTTTTAGTGAATTCATCGCGGTTATTGGTGACTAGGTTCGTGGGCGACTTAGGGGAAATTCACCGCAGTAGTTGGCAACTAGGTCTAGGAGTTAGATCTAGGGGGTGCTCGAGGCCTTTCTAGGGATAGAAGTGTTATAGCGGCTTGAGGCCGGATCTGGGGATTGATCGGCTAAAGCCAACCGGTTCATTTTGTAATCATTTTTATAGAAAACCAAAGAGACTTTTATATTTGCCTTTGATTTCTAGCATCATAGAAATTCATTTTGTAATCATTTTTATAAATGATAATCATGTCTTTTATTATTCAATAAAATTGATTTCTTGCTCTTTACTTTTGATTAAATTTATTTCATATAAAATATCAAAAGTTTTTCTTAAAATCCTAAAGTTTTCAAAAACCCTTATTCACCCCCCCCACTAATGGCGCATAAAGGTCCAACAAGTGGTATCAGAGCGAGGTTATTCCAATACGGTTTCACCACTGGCAATAATGTTTCTTCTTGATCATGAACTTGTTGGATCGATAGACGCCCTTTGAGGGGGGTGAATAAGGGAATAAAAATTCTTTTTATATGATTAAGCAATTTGCTAAATTGTTTTAAAATAAAGAGAGCGAAATAACAATTTAGCCAAAAGTAGATAATATTGTAATTTGCAATATTAGAATTTTATGCCAAATGAACGAAATCAAGTAGACACAAATAAAGACATAATTGTATTATATTAAAGAGTGTTTACATAATTTTGATTTCAATACCGCTAGAAATCGGAGGCGTTTAAATGCAAATAATTTTTCATTTTTTATATACCGACTCATATCCCCGCGAACCAGTGGCTTTAGCCTATCCTCCCCGTATATGGCCTCAAGCCGCTCTAGCCTACCCTTCCCCAGATATGGCCTCGAGCACCCCCTGGATCTAATCACCTAGACCTAGTCGCCAACACATGTGATGAATTCCCCCTAAGCCGGGCAAGGACCTAGTCGGCAACACAAGGCAAATTAACTACACAAATTTACAAAGATAATAAAATAACACAAATAAAAGCTCCCTCTATGAAAATTTCTGAAGATGAAGATAAAGGATCGCTGTAGCATAAGCATGGTTGAAGCGATCATTCTTAGGATGCAACGTGATGACGTCCTCCTTCAGAAATCTTCTTTAGCATTGAGTGCAAGATCAACTTTCGGCAGAGTAACAACTCTTAAAATTTGGCACTGGTATTCTCTCTAGGGTTTGTGTGCAAAATGAGAGAGAAAGCCCCATTTTATAGAACTTGGTGATAGCGCCTACGGTAGCTCCTAGCGCCTGCGGTATCGGTCCTGTAGAGTTCATGGAGGTGGGCCATTGTGGCAAGATCTGGAGCTAGCGCCTGTCGGTAGATCCTAGCGCTAACGACTATGGTATCACAAGCGCTGGCAGTAGTGCTCCAGTTCAGAGATTTTGGTTCCGGGCTGCTTTCTACCTGTGGAGTATTGCACCTATAGTTCCTGCACACTATATAAACATGATAAGCAGATTAAATACAATATGAGATTTGTTATTCTTGAACAAAGGGATGTGACACACATGTCCAACAATCTCCTCCTTTTGATAATAACAAATCCTCTTAGCAATAAATAAACAAAGGTGTTTATAGTATATGATAAGCGAGATTATAGTGCATACTATAGTATACGATAAGCATGAGAATAGTGCATACTCCCCCTATCTTAATGCCCCCTTACATACATAAATGCAATTTAAGTTTTACTCCCCCTAAATTACATGAATTATTCTCCCCTTAATCCTCTAGATTTCTCCCCTAGATTTCTTCAATTAATCTCCCCCTTTGGTATTATCAAAAGAAGATGGGGTGAGGTAAGTAAGGAGTCATTCTTTATAAATGATAAATCATGACCGAGCTTCTGTAATATAGGTAATGAAGAAGAGTTTAAGCATAATATAAAAGAGATTTCAAATAAATAAATAAGAGTTGTAAGCAAGCAGAAAAGTATAAGAAACATCTTTTGGTAGGCATGAAAATCATAAGTATAAATATGAGTTTATGTTCAAAATGTAAAAATGTTTAACCCTTTTTTTGAAATTTCATAGTTTTACATAAAGTTACCAAGTATGAAATGAACATATCAAAAAGAGAATATACAACAATGTTAATTAATTTCAAGTTTAAGAGATACCAAACATTGTAGAGATCATGCTAGGTTATCTAGTGCATTTCTTATATAAAGAGTAGTATTGATAAAGCATTAGAATCCAATACTCATGAGAAGAAATGATGGGTTAATATTTAGTTATGTAAAAGCCTTACTGTGATGAGATGAATTAGGCGTGCATTTTTGAGGAGTCTCGCGTGTACTCCTACATCGAGAAACTAACCATTATCCAACTTTGATGAATATAAGTAACAGTCTTTCCTTCTTTCAGAATATCGATGATTATACCCCGGGTATGACGCCGAGTTCTTTAAATGTGTAAATAGAAAAGGAGAGTTTTCGAGCTTTTGTAATAATTATCCAAACTAATCTTTCGAGGAAGACAAGTATACCTTATCACGTATAGTATAGGATATTTTGTAGAAAATATCAAGGTCATATTTTTCCAGATCCTGTTGATTATTTTTACTTTTTAAAACGCGCTATTATTTTATCGATTAAATGTGTGATTATTTTTGCGAATTTGAAAGAGCGATGACGATAATAATTTAAGCGATGGCATGTGGTTAACGAAAATAAAGGAAAACAATTATAAGGAAGGAAAAAAGGAAATAACACACTAAATTAAAAACATACGCACTCTAATGAATTGAAATGACATAATTAAAGAAAGAAGAAAATCTATCTAATACACACACGCACTCTACAGAATTGAAATGACAGAAATTAATAAAGTAGAAAATCTATCTCACACACACATACGCACTATATGGAATTGAAATGACAGAAATAAATAAAGCAGAAAAGCTATCTCCTAAATGCACGCACTCTACGATAAATTCAAGGAAAGCATAAGAACTAAATTAGGAATAAAAGACAATTATCTCATACACACTCACACTCTATAATAATAATAAGAAAAACTAAAATAAAATAAAAAACATAACAATTACACTCAAACAATCACACACACGACATAAAAATGGAAGAACACAATATATTGATTAAAAAGAAAAATTACAACTTTTCAGGAAGTCTAAACATGGAGGATAAAAAGAGCCCAAACTAGGGCTTGGAAATACATAAAATTAACTCACATACACTCACAAGAACACTCAAATAAACTCATAAGAACATTAAAAAAACTCACAAATATACTTAACTTAGGTTCTAAAATCTGAACCTTTAAAAATAAGAAAAACACTCTTATTTATAGAAAAAATGGGTCTGCAATTAGCAAAAAAGGTGTTGCTGGAAGGGCGACTGGCTGTTTTGACTGAGAGCAGCATGCTTGACTTGAGGACTATGGGGGTGCGAAAAGCAGGTGGCAGCTGGTGGGTTGCAGATAGCTGGATTTAATCCAGCAAAATTTACAGGGGCTGGTTTCGATCCCGCCACCTCTAGGGAGGCTAGCCAAACAAAGTCCACTGAGCCAATTGTGCTTATCTGTAAGCTAAAGAACATATATAGATATATATATATATATATAAATAAATATATATTTATATATATATATATTATTAATATAATAGAATAACTATATGTATTATATAGACGGGAAGGAAAATTCGACATCCCGTCTCGTCGATCGACGGGACCCTTAAGTTTCATTCAAAACACAAGTAAAAGAAATGACCGGGAGGAGAAATCGACATCCCATCCTGTCGATCGGCGGGGAGGGATGTCGATCGGCGGGACTCTAACTTTAATTAAAAAAATCAAAGCAAACATCGACGGGAAGCATATTGATGAGACAGGATGCCGATCGACGGGACGGGATGTCGACCGACGGGGCTATAAGCAAATTTCAAGGAAAATCGACGGGAAGCTAAATTTTATTATATATTTTAACTTAATTATAGTCTATATTTATATATATAGACTTAGTGTTTATTTAATAAGTATTTACATATATTTTTAAATACCTTACGTATATATATTTTCATATATTTTTAAATACTTTACATATATATACATATATTTTTAAATACTTTACAAAACAATTAACATTTTTATTATATATATTTACATACTTAAAAAGTTCCTTTTTACATATATATATATATATTAGTTAAAACAAATCATTTATTCAATAATTTACATGAAATATGTATATTACTTAGAACTATGCTAAAAACTTTACTAAAATACGTATAATTTACTATTCGTCATATACCCTCATACTAAAGCTTTTGCTATTCTAGAGCAAAAGTAAGAGATACTCATAAGACATTAATTGAGTTTCTTTTTTAACAAAATTTTTTTTAATCGAAAGTAAGCTTGAAATAAATTTAGGAGATTTATAGAGGTAAGTCCTACATCATGATAATGATTTAAGAAGAGCGAAAAAATTTTAGCCAACAAGACTTCTAAAGTTAGCTAAGTAGCGACCTAAATAATTTTAATCCTTAGCACATTGATTAGAATAGAATTATAAGAACATTAACTTTTAATGAAGTTTTTTAAGAATAATTAAAACTTACTAAATATGCTCTCTCAAAATTTTTTAATTTATATATAGTTTTCAATTTTATTGGCTAAGGGGTGGGGGAAGCTTGGTAAGAGCAGAGATTCTTGACTTGGGGGTGATGAATTTTATCCTCTCACCCCACTCAATTTTTTTGGGTAAAGTAGGGAATGAAATCTTATTCCCATTTTTTTCTTTTTTCTTTTTTCTTCACAAATACCCAATGACCATGTTTACGAAACGAAATATTATTCCCATTAACAAAAGATCTTTTTAATTTTAATTGGGTGCCTATGTTTACAGAATGAAATCTTATTCCCATTGACATAAGAGCTTTTAGAACAAAATTACCAAGGATATGGAATAACGGGTAAGGGGTTTATAAATTTCTATAGTTTATAAATTAAGAAAATTTTTGAGAGCAAATTCTAGTAGATTTAAAGAATTCCTAAAGTTTCATAAGTTATAAGTAGGAATAATTAAAGTCTAAAGATGGTCTGCCAAAATAATACAACAAGAAGCTATTTAGGGTAAACATGAAGTAGTGCTAAAATTTGTTCTCTAATTAAATTAAAATTACAATGTATTTTTTACAACTAAAATTCCAAAAATCAAAATCTTACAATCTATGATACAAATAAGATTTTTGGCAAATCAAACATATTGAAAATGCTTATAAATAAACTCAAAGTAGTTTTGAAAAATAAAAAGCTAAGTAGGGTTTTTAAAGTTTGGGATGGGATATAGATTCGAGTTTATCCCCCACTGGATCGCCCAAAATATAAATTTTAGACGGTGACCGTTGACTTTAAATTCGCCATTTTTGGGGTGGGAGATAATAACGATCCCATATGGCCAAACCTCTTTGACTTGAAAGGGGCCGGCCCATCGAGATTTTAGCTTACCCAGAAAAAAGACGAAGGCATGACTTAAAAAGTAGGACAAGATCACCCAGTGCAAATGATTTTGGAAATTTAATTTTTCCATCGTGGTAGAACTTAGAGCGCTCCTTATAAAATTTATTACGCTCATGAGCATTTGCACGCCATTCATAAAGTTCATTTAATTGGAATTTTCTACTCTCAGAGGCTAAGTTCATGTCGAGGTTTAAAAATTTTATGGCCCAAAAGGCGCGGTGCTCTTACTCTGCCGGTAGATGGCACGCCTTGCCATAGACTAATCGATAGGGCATATAAACAATAACGGTCTTGTACGTCATATGATATGCCCACAACGGGTCATCAAGCTTAAGCAACCAGTCTTTCCTACTCATCGAAATGATTTTTTGTAATACTCGCTTAATCTCTCAATTAACTACCTCTACTTGGCCGCTTGTTTGGGGGTGATAGGCAGTGACGAGCTTATGCGTGACGCCCTATTCAGATTAAGTTTTTGCAAATTAGGCATTGCAAAGTGCGTACCCATATCACTTACTATCGCACGAGACGTACCGAAGCGAGAAAATAATTTTTTTGTAGAAATTTGACGATGACTCTCGCATCGTTAGTGGGGAGAGCTTACGCTTCCACCCACCTAGATATGAAGTCGACTGCCACTAAAATATACTGATTTATATAAGAGGGAGGTAGGGGCCTAGGAAGTCTAAGCCCCATAAATCGAAGATTTCGCATTCTAAATAAAAATTTTGGGGCATCTTGTCACTACGAGAGATGTTACCCGACCGTTGTCAGCTATCGCACTTACTCACAAAATTATGAGCATCTTTAAAGAGAGTGGGCCAATAAAAGCCTGCCTCTAGCGTGATTGTAAGTGAGTAAGCGCGGTCCGATTGGCTTGATAATGCCCCCCGACCAGCCTCTCGTGGCTGTGCCGCAATATTTGCGCACCCTCTTCACTTGAAACGCATCTCCGTACCACTTGGTCCGTGCAGACGCGAAAGAGAAATGGGTCCTCCCAAAATTAATTATTCAAATCAGAAAAGAATTTCTTCTTTTACTGTTTTGAAAAGTTTTTTGGAAGGACCTGCGCAACTAGATAGTTGGCGCAATCTGCGAACCAAAGGATATGAGAAGTTTTCTTTAAATTATTAATAATTAAGAAGCGCTCCTCGGGAAATTGATCATCTATGTCGGGTTCGACGAGCGCTTCTGCGATGGGGCGGTCTAAATGAGAGAGGTGGTCGGTCGCTAAATTTTTAGCCCCCTTCTTGTCCCGGATCTATAAGTCAAATTCCTGTAAAAGGAGGATCCATCGAAGCAAGGGGGGCTTCGCATCTACTTTTGATAATAAATATTTGACGGCGGCGTGGTCGGTAAAAATGATAATTTTAGAAAGCGTAACGTAGGGCCTAAACTTATCGGTGGCAAAGACGACGACGAGAAGTTCCTTTTCCGTCGTCGTGTAATTAGCATGTGCGGCTATGAGCATGCGAGAAGCGTAATAGATGGGATTAAAATATTTATTAACACGTTGGCCTAGTATGACTCCCACCGCGATATCGCTCGCATCGCACATTATCTCAAACGGAAGGGACCAATCTGGCGCCACCATAATTGGAGAATGGATAAGTTTTTCTTTAATGATATTAAATGCCTCTATGCACGCGCTATCAAAAATAAATGGAGATTCCTTCTCCAGGAGGTGGGTTAGCAGTTTTGTTATTTTGGAAATTTTTTGAATAAATTGCCTGTAAAAACCCGCGTGGCCAAGAAAATTCCTAATTGATTTTATATTTGAAGGAGCGGGAAGTTTTTCAATTATTTCGACCTTGGCCTTATCGACCTCCATCCCTTTAGCAGAAATCTTGTGGCCCCGAACTAAACCTTCTCAAACCATAAAATTACACTTTTCCCATATTAAAACTAGATTCGTTTCTTCGCATCTTTGGAGGACTCGATCTGTATTTTGTAAGCAGTTAGAAAAGGAGCTCTGAATACGGAGAAGTCATCCATAAAGACTTCCATTATGTCCTCAATGACCTCCCCAAAGATCGGCATCATACATCGTTGGAATGTAGCTATCGCATTGTAGAGGCTGAACGACATCCTTCAATATGCGAAGGTGCGGAAGGGGCACGTAGAAGTTTTTTTTCTCCTGGTCTTCGGGGGAGATAGGAATTTGGAAAAATCCTGATAGACCATCGAGAAAACAATAATATGGATGACCCAAAAGTCGCTCCAGAATCTGATCGATAAACGGTAACGGGAAGTGGTCCTTTCGGGTGGCATCATTTAACTTTCGGTAGTCGATTCACACCCGCCAACCCGTAATAGTGCGGGTTTGGATTAATTCGTTGTTTTGATTGGCCACTACCGTTAAACCGCCCTTCTTTGGCATGACATGTATGGGGAAAACCCACATACTGTTTGATATAGGGTAGATAATCCACACACACAAGAATTTTATGACTTCAGCCTTTACAACATCCCGCATATTTGGGTTAAGTCATCGCTGAGGCTGGATGGTTTTGTGGGAATTATCTTCTAAAAATATTTTGTGCATGCAAAAAGAGGGGTTTATCCCCTAATATCAGAAATCTGCCATGCAATTGCATGGCGATGCTTAGACAAAACCTCCACCAATTTAGAGGTTTCCGAATCGGTTAAAGTGGAAGAAATAATAACGGGAAGTTTTGAATTTTTGGCTAGAAAAGCATATTTTAAATGGTCGGGGAGTTGTTTAAGCTCCATGACCGGGGGTTCTTCATAAGATGTAGTTATTTTTAAATCTTTAGAATTAAAAGGTTCGAAAGGCGAATCTAGCGGCAATTTGTCTGTAGGAGGGAGATTTGCCAGATCTGAATCCATTAATGTTAATGATAGTAATTCAGAAAATGAAGAACACTCATCCTCAAACGTGGATTCCAAATTAAAGCGGGAATCAATTTTCGATAAGGTGTTCTGCTTAGAGGGATCAATATAAAGAGTAACTTCGTCGTCTCCAACCCGAAGGAGCAGGCGACTGTTACTTACATCAATTAATGCTCGGGAGGTCACGAGGAAAGGGCGACCGACATCCACCTCGATGTTGAGGATGACGAAGTCTACCAGGAAGATAAACTTGTAAACCTTAACCAGGACGTCCTCCACTACCCCTATAAGATACTCTATCGAGCGATCCACGAGTTGGATTCTCATTTTAGTTGGGCTAGGAGTGCCAAAATCTAGTTTCTTAAAAAGGGAGAAGGGCATTAAATTTATACTCTCTCCTTGGTCCGCTAGGGTGTATTTTATTAACAAATTGCCGAAAAGGCACGGGATGGAGAACCTTCCCAAGTCATTCAATTTGGTTGGCAATTTGTTAAGAAGGACCACCGAGCATTCCGCATAAAGTGAAGTGCGTGAAATACCCTCGAGCTTATTTTTATTAGAAAGCAGCACTTTAGGTATTTCGCGTATTTCGACATCTGAGAAAGAGCCTCGCAGAAGGGGATGTTAATTTGAATTTATTTTAATATGCGTAAAAACTTTTGATAATGTTCATCCTCCTTCTCTTTATTAATTTTAGAGGGGTACGGAATTTGTGGGCTCGAAACACTGGGCGCAATTGGAAAATTCAGAGCTATTATAATCGAACAAGAGGGTGGATGGTTCGGAGTCGAAATGTGTACCTTAGGCTCAACTCGCGATGGGAAAATAAGCTCCTTGCCGCTGCGAAGGGTTATAGCGTGAGCCTTTTAGCGCGGGTTAGGCTCCGTATTCCCTAGCAAAGCTCCAAGTGGCTGCTCTGAGATCATTTTCGCAAGTTGTCCAACCTGCATTTCTAAATTTTTAGCAATCCGGTAATATTCTGGATATTTGTATCATTGGACGTGATGTACTTAGCAAAAACTTCCTCGAGCGGAGATATTTTTGGAGGAGGCAGCGGATATCCCTGATGAAATCCTTGCGAATTCGCATTTGGGGGCCGCTGCGCATTATTTAAATTACTCTAGGAGAAGTTTGGTTGATTCCTCCAACCCGGATTATAGCTATTACTATAAGGGTCATTAGTGGGGTTGAAGGGGGCCCAAACTTGATTACGGAGGTAATCCACCATCTCTTCGATTAAGTTATTATTATTATTAATATTAATATTATTATTATGATTATTATTATTACTTGCCCACGAATGAGTGGAGGAGGAAGCAGTCATCTTTGCCACTTGCTTACTTAGCCGCTCTACCTGCGATGCTAAGTGTGTAGTGGCATCCACTTCGAAAATCCCAGCTGGTTTATTATGATGCGACCTTGGCATGTTCCACTGATACGCGTTCATGGCCATTTCCTCGAAAAGATCTTGGCACATATCCAGGGTTTTGATATTCAACGTCCCCCCGACGGCATCATCGATAATTTGTCGGGTTTGGAAATTTAATTCGTTGTAGAACGTTTGGACCTGTAGCCAAGGTGGTAGCGCGTGATGAGGAAACCTACGCAAACATTCTTTAAAACACTCCCAAGTCTCATAGAGAGACTCATAATCAAATTGTATAAAGGATGCGATATGTTTGCGTAATTTAGCAGTTTTTGACGGAGGAAAATACTTAGATAAAATTTTTTCTGTCAACTCACCCCACGTGGTTATGGACCCTCTCGGAAGAGAAGTCAACCACGATTTGGCCTTTGTCCGCAAAGAAAAAGGAAATAAGCGCAAACAAATGGTGTCATTGCTGAGGCAACTAATTTTAAATGTGTCGTAAATTTCTAAAAAGCTTGAAGGTGCAGATTTGGGTCTACATCTGGCAAACTGTCGAACAAAATCGACTGTTGTACCATTTGGATTATGCTGGATTTTATTTCAAAATTATTATTAGCTATCGCGGGGCGTGTGACACTTGACCCGGTATCTTCCAAATTTGGCCTAGCATAGTAGGCCATGGTCCGCTGCAGGGCCGCATTTGGGACGAGATCTGTCATGTTATCCGTTATAGGATCGGCTAACTCTTCGAGATTTAAGGGTTGATGTTGGTCACAAGATCGAAGGCACTCATGAAAAGTGCGCTCGATATCGGGATCAAAAGCAAATTTCGGAATATCCGAAGAGCTTCCCCGGGTCGTGTACTTTTATAGAAAAAGTTATTCTTTTTTGAAAAAAAAAATTTGATTTGATTTTTGGTTTTTTTGGAGATAAATAAATACAAGAGGAAGAGAAAGAGAAAGAAAAAAGGACTTTTATAGAAAAAAATGTTTTGATTTTTTAGTTTTTTGAAGATAATATATTCAAGAGGAAAAGTGCTATTTTTTTAAAAATATTTTGATTTGATTTTGTGGTCTCTTTGATGATATTATAAATAAAAGAAAGAAAGAGCTTTTTAATTATTTTTTTGAATCTTTGGATGAAAATATATATAGATGATTCGATTTTTGATTTTTGTGAGGTTTTTGATATTTTTCTAATTTTTTTTGCGTTTTTGGGTTTTTTGTTTAGAAAATATATGTACGAGAGAAAAATGGGGAGGAAGAAGTAAAAAAAAAAATTAATAGCAATTCTTTTTTTAAAAATAACAAGTGTAAGACCATTTTTTTCAAACAACCGGGTCTTAGGCCCAGAACCGCCGCTTTGTGGTGACACCCTCGCTCGGGAAGGTCGCCACTACAAAATGCTGATACTGCCGGCCAAATCGATCACGAAGAAGCAAAGAAAAATAAGCTAAAAGAAAGCCAAGTCCACATCACATAGAAAAGTAATACATCCACGAAGAGATGTCCACATAAATAAAACTGAAATAAAGAAAGAGATAACAAGGGCTCCTGCCCGATACATCAAGCCTCACTACAAATTCACTCGCGAAAGCAAAATAACTAGAACTAATAGCCACTCACGGATCCTGTCATCGGTGCTCCTGTGCTAAACTGCCCCACCTCCAGCTGCACAGGCCTCTGGTGCTGCTCCGTCGCCGCGGTCTCCTAAAATGATAAGGTCCACCGACCGTTAGTCAAAAATACTAAGCCAATCCCCCACCTTCTGGTGACACCTAGGCACCGAGCGGGAAGGATGAAGCGGATGACAAACAAAGGGTAATAGCAATAGCAGATGACGGGGTATATTCTACAGGAAGAATTCTAACACTACTCAAGTATATATATACATAAATGAACAGTTAATAAGCATAGCAAGAGCAGGTAAAAGAGTAAGTAAAGTGCAGAATGTAAAGACAATAGTAATAGAAAAGTAACCATTGATTTATAGGAATGCTCACACAAACCTATAGACCAAGGGGTCGTTTATCAAGGCCTATCGTATAAGAAGTCCCATAACCGACTTATACGATAGGGGTAGGGGTTGAAATGCAATGTTTATTCTATGACATGCAAGGTATGCAGTTATGCTATGTTCACCCAAGTGCAACTCACACACTACGACTCTATGCGCACAGACCTTTAGTTCCCCCTTTTTGGAGCTAGCAAGACTCCCAGGATACTCCCGTAGTGGCAAACGGAAGCAGTGGGTTGGGCCTCGCCCACCTCTAGGTTGGTATATGCACTACCTAACCTAGACCTATCGTACGCCTCAACGCAAAACTGCGGAGCAGCTGCGTACCTTACTGGCTAGACTACCAGACTTCTATGGCTAAGTGCAAATTCCACACTTGCCGAGCCCGAGTATCAACGTCGGTGCAACGACCGATGACACTAACGACCCACCACCTTGTGCACATGCAACATGTTCTACTATCTATCTACAAACTCCAACATAGACCACATGGGCTTAACTTGCCCAACCAAGAACCAAACTGAGCCACAAACTCTCCGGATCAACAATCCGCACCAACCACCACCGAGCCTACAACTCGGGGTACCAAACCAACCAAACTCCCGTGACAACGGAGTGTGAGTGAATGTGTTATTTGTTAGTCTTGAGCATCTTCTATACTCCTACGACTTATGGTTAATCTTGGACTTCCCGAGGGTTACCCTATAAGGGGCTCGCTACGGTACTAGGAACTGTAATGTGATGACACCCCAAAGTTCCCTTTCTCAAGATACTTACTGTTATTGGTATCTACCCTTAAGAATTCCCTTCTACCGTTTCACTCGAGTTAGACCTAAGTGTTTTAAGACACACCAGGGGAAAGACGATCTTTCGTCAATCCCCAGGACAACCTTACTCTTAGACCACCAAGTACACTTTCCTCACATACACTTCCTGGAGTGGACTTCTAACTATCTGATCAACCCATGTGCACCATCTGCACACCTTTTCCACCTTGTAGGTCACTAAAAATCTAAGTTTCACAGTTTTACTATAAGCAGACCAAACTAATTATATGAAGCTCACAACTAGAGGTACTCAAAATATTCATCCAACTGACCCAAGATATTTACTAGAGGTCTATCATGATGTTATAATATTAATTCCAGAGAATCATATTTTTCCCTAATTAATTAATATTTATTTTAATTTCTCCAAACATCTGCCAAGTATGCAAATGAACATGAAGTGTAAATAAATCTTATGATATGGCTCTCCAAAAATTATGATAAATCTATGGTGACTAAATAACATCAGAAACAGCATATCATATTTTTACAGTAGGAAATTCTTCTCTAATTTAATTATTTATCATCTATCCAAAATCATAGTTTTATGAAGGAACCACCAAAACTACCAACACTAAAATTATGGTAAAATTAACTCTTGCATTCACAAGAAAAGGCCACTGACTAAGTTTCAGGATTTAAGGAAATCATTTTCTCACTAAAATAAATAAATTATGAAAACCTCAAATTAAATGAACTGTGAAGTAGCCTACTGATTTAAGTCTTCAAAAATTCTATAAAAATTTACATAGCTTTCTAATGTTCAGAATAGTCCTATCACCAATTTTCACAATTTAACAAAGAGTTTTGGACCCTCAAATATTTTTCTTAAGTTTAAATCAAAACAAGTGCCTTGTGAAAGAAGTGCTGATTAAATTATTTAATAAAATTCACAAAAATTACTAGAAGTCTAAATCATGATTATAAGGGCACAACCACAGTCTCATCATCATCCAAGACATTTTAAGCATGTAAATGTTTCATATAAGAAGTTTCCCTAAAGGGGTTATGTCCTAATTCAAAGGGAATATTGGCTCCTAAAATTCTTATAAAATTACCCAGTGTCTATTTACACCCTATGAATCTATCCACGATGTTTCATAACCATCAAGGGACTTTGGACCACATGGCCTTTACAAGGTTCTAATTGCACACCTAGAAATAAAACTAGTGTTCTAGGGCTTAACCACCTCCACACCACCCCATATCACTCATGGAGGTGTCTTAGGTGATCCTAAACCAGTTACCATGGTTTCACTTCATGGTGATGTGTTTTGACCACCATACCCCAAGGTAAACACCATACCCTAACTTTGACCATATTTGTCCTAACTTGGGTTTAAAAAATCCTCAAACAAAACGGTCCCAATTGGGCTGATAATTTTACCAAGGTCATACAGTAACCCTAAGGGGCACCCATCAAAATTTGGAGGGCATTGGAGGTCATTTAACGCACTAATTAATTATTAGATGATTTATGAAATTATTTCAAAAACCTTAGAAAAAAGTTCTCCTAAAAATCCCATCTTTGGATATGATGTGTGTGTAGGTATAAGTAGACTATGTTTCAAATCTCAAGTCCATATCATTTCCAACCAAAAGTTATTCAAGAAATGGTGGCTGTCCTACACTAGGGACCAGCCCCACCATAATGGACCTACAGGGAGTTACAGAATTTCTTTTGGGGTGAAATTAATTTTAAAATAAAGTAGACCCTAAGGGCTACAACTTTGGTGTTGATCACTTTTTCTGTAGAGGGGCCTAAGTATTTTTAATAATTAGATCTATGTACAGCAAAATAAGTGACAGAAATTGCATAAACATTTATTTATATAACTGTTTCTGCGTTTGACGAAAATATTAAACATCGCTCGATGAAAGCAGACCAACTCTGCGTTCGACGATCTTAACTGCGCTTTATGAAGGCAGAACAACTCTGCGTTTGACGAAATATTTGCTCGACGAATTCAAAGCATAACAGCGCTCGACTAATACAGAATTAAACAGCGCTCGACGAAAACCTTTCGTACGACTAAATTTTTATATTCAGCGCTCGACAAACGTTGAACACATCAGCGTTCGACGAAATATTCGCTCAACTAAATCAGAGCATAACCGCGCTCGACTAAAGCTGAACACCTCCCGTTCGACGAATTATTCATTCGACGAATTTCTTACACCGCTCGACGAAACAAATTAAATAACTGTAAACAATAATATTAAGATCCGACGGCTCTCTATCATCGTCCTTAACCATTGGACGGCTCGCGACAGCCCATCCTGGGCCTCTTTGCGGGGTGATTTCCTGGCCACCTACGCCTCCATCCGGCCGACCAATGCCACCACCACCTCCGTTGAGGCGGTGGCCAGCGATAGGGGTGGTTGGCCGACCGGAGGTTGTCAGATCTAGTTTTTAGAGGAGGGAAAAAGAGTACGTAACGTACTCTTTCGGAAACCCAAGTCCGAGCCCTATTGTGCACGGATCAAGCCCCGAAATATGAAAAGATCTAGCACTAAGGGAGGAGAAGAGGATCAGACCTGAGCAGGGGCTTAGTTACGCGAATTCTGATGAGTTGCCACTGACGGTGCTGGAGCTTTCGGTGCCATGCCGATCTAGGATTTCTCTGCACGAAACACACTGGAAAAATGGGGGATCTCTTCATCTCTGAGCACTGAAGGAAATGGGAGGAGTTTCAATCGGCTATGATGGCTTTATTCCTAAAAGCCATTAATGGCCATTATCAAGATTTCGGTTACAGCTATATTTCCTTTAATTCATCCCCTCTGTCCATAGAAAATTCCATAATTCATCTGTAACTGATGGGGAAAGGTGAATGCTCATCAATTGGGAGGGATTTGAAGGATCAATAGCATATAATCACCATGAATGCTCTTTCCTCTCTCTCCGATTTGGGGGAAACTTCCTTTTCTCTCTCTTACTCAGTAAATACCGAAATTAAGTGGTAATTTCAGTAATTACCAGGCCCACCAGATGGTGTACCACCTTAATTGGGTCTAGCCCAAGTGGATTGGGCTAGATTAGGTTAAATTGGGGTATGTTGACCTAAATTAGGCTTGAGTTTGACTTTGGTCAAATTGACCAATTGGGTTGACCCCAAAGAGTGGCTTGGGCTCCATTGACTTCCCTTAATGGTTAGGAAGGTCTAGGTAGGGTCAAATTGACAAGGTGAGGGTGAATTGCCCCTTATTAGGGCACTTTGACCAATTTAGGGTTTAGGGCAATTTGGTCAAATTTGAGGTCCCATGATGGGGCTTTTTGGTCCATTAGGATCCTAGTACCCATACAAGGGTAGGGGCATGGTCAATTTGGCATGGTGGGGGCCAATTGATCTTAATTGAGCTAGTTTGACCAATTTAGGGTTAAGGTTGACTTTGGTCTAATTGGCCTCTTAGGTTGACCCCAATGGGTCATCGGTGCTTAAAGGAGACCTCTAATGGGTTATGGATGCTATGGTGGGGTCAAGGTTCAAGGTGGGGCCCCTAAACACAATCCTAGGCATGATATCTGAAAATTGCTATTTGCAGACCACTTGGGTTTTCTCCTTCTCACCTATGTTCACAAGGCCTTGGGCTCTTCCTATGGTTTTGTCATGACCTAGTCATGACAAAACCAACTTAGGGGTCTAGTTGTTTGAGGGATGTTACAAATCCCAATACATAAAAATAAAAATTTTGTCCTCGAAATTTAGGTTAAGCCTGAGGGGGTTTCTACTGTTAGGACGAAAAAGTAACATCCCGGAAAAATTAAATTATACCTGTTGTAAAAAGCTGCGGGTACTTTTGCTGCATCAAGTCAAGTGGCTCCCAAGTATGCTCTTCCTGTCCATGATTCCTCCATAGGACCTTGACCAGTGGAACCTTCTTGCGCCGCAAGACTCGTAACTCCATGTCATCTATCCGAACCGGCTCCAGGTGAACTGACCGATCAGTAGCTACTGGCCCCTCTGAAGTAGAAACCTGCTGCTCTGGCCGAAGTAGAGCCTTCCTAAGTAAGGAGACGTGGAAAACGTCATGCAGTCCCTCCAACTCTGGCGGTAGCTCCAGTCTGTAAGCCACGGGACCGATTTGCTCCAGGATCCTATAAGGTCCCATATACCTCGGACTGAGCTTCTTCCGCCCGCGAACCCGCGAGACTCCATGCATCGGACGTATCTTCAAGAAAACCCAGTCTCCCACCTAGAACTCCACCATACGATGACGTGCATCGTAATACTTGGCCTGCCTGCTCTGGGCCTCTAGCATCCTATCTCGAATCAGCCTCACATGAGCCTCCGTGTCCTCCATAAACACTGAACCAAGTGCCTTGGGATCCTCATCCTGAATCCAAGACAATGGTGTTCTGCATCTCCATCCGTATAATGCCTCATAAGGTGCCCTGCCTATACTGGCCTGATGACTGTTGTTGTATGAGAACTCGACTAATGGCAATAGTCTCTACCATGGCTCCCCGCGGTCCAGAATAAAAAGACGTAAGAGATCCTCTAGGGTCCGGTTGGTACGCTCTATTTGCCCATCTGTTTGGGGGTGGAAAGCTGTACTAAAGGTCAACCGGGTGCCTAGGTAGGCCTGCACTGCTCTCCACTCCCTTGACGTAAATTGTCCATCCCGATCCGACACGATCGTCCTTGGCACACCATGATATCGAACAAACTGCTCCACAAACCTTCGCACCAAAACACTAACTGAATCGTCCTTCCTGATCGGAATAAATCTGTCCACCTTCGTCAATCTGTCGACGATCACCCAAATCGAGTTGTTTCCAGCACGGGATCAGGGAAGACCGTGTATAAAGTCCATAGCGATGTCGTCAAACTTCCAGTCCTGCACCGGAAGTGGCTGCAATAATCCTGCTGGGTTTCGGCACTCCGCCTTCACGAGTTGGCAAGACTCGCAGTGGTTTACAAAATAAACAATGCCTTTCTTCATGCCTGGCCAATACATGGTCCTCTTCAAATCTGCAGTCATCTTGGTAATGCCCGGGTGCACGGAATATCTAATGCAATGAGCCTCTGACATAATATCCTCCCGAATCCAGCCCCCTGCCGGGTATATACATTCGACCTCTAAAACTCAGCAGGCCGTCCTTCAGCGAATAATCTCCAGCTGAGCCTGCCTCCAAGGCTCTGAATATCGGCTCCAACTTGGCATCCTGCCTCTGTCCATCCCTGATGCGGTCTCGAATGTCATAAGTGGAACCCATCGCTGCTATGTACTCCTCGTACATCTCCGGATCGTCCTCAGATACTAGAGAGATCTGCATGTCCTCGAACATCCGCACTAACTCCATGGCCATCAACTTAGGCTCTGCTCCTGACACAGTAGCTCTCTGGCTCAGTGCGTCTGCTACTACATTCGCCTTCCCCGGGTGGTAATGCATCGTGTACTGATAGTCTGATAAGAACTCCACCCATCGCCTCTGCCGGATATTCAGCTCCTTCTGCGTATCAACATACTTCAGATTCTTGTGATCTGAGAATATGTCGCAGTGGACACCATAAAGGTAGTGTCGCCAGATCTTGAGAGCAAAAACGACTGCTCCTATCTCCAAGTCATGCACCGGGTAATTCCACTCGTGGTTCTTCAACTGGAGGGAGGCGTAGGCTATCATGTGCCCATTCTGCATCAGAACGGCACCCATCCCCTGATATGACGCATCCGTATACACCTGAAATCCTTCCCTCCCTGATGGAAGGGCAAGGATGGGGGCTGAATTAATCCGACCCTTCAGCTCCTGGAAAGCGGCCTCACACTGCGGGGTCCATGTAAAAGCAGCATCCTTCTTCGTCAGGATGTGAGCGGGAGGGCTAACTGAGAAAACCCCTGAACGAACTTCCGGTAGTAGCTGGCAAGTCCCAAGAAACTCCTCACATCGGTGGCCGTCTTCAGCGGCGGCCAATCCCGTACTGCCTGAACCTTTGCTGGATCCACTGCTAGGCCAGCTCCACTGATGATATGGCCTAGAAAGGCCACCTCCTTCAACCAAAACTGACACTTGCTGAACTTCGCATATAGATGGTGCTCCCGAAGTGTTTGCCCGGAAAGCCCGCGATCTAGTCTTCACAGTGCAAAATGGCAGTCTCCGCGGTCTTCTAATTTTGTGATTGCCCAGATCGCTTGCCGTCAGCCTAGCCAGATTTTTCCAAGTTCCAAAACAGTCGAAGCCGCTCGAGATCACAAGTCCAAGCGGTCTGGGCATCTCCCATGTTTTTACTATTTGTACCACATTTCACTGCCCCGGCTCTCCTATACCCCGGGCAGCCCCTCGTCTATAAATAGAGGGGTAGGGGTACCTGAAAAAGGACTTTTTGTTCCGAGGCTCCAGCTTACAACCTGTGTAAGTGGTCTCATTTCTTCGTGATCGCCATTTCGTGGTCGTTTCTCTTTGTTCCAACATCTTCTGTTTTAGTAACCTGCACTTCGCAGTTTTCTCCCATCCCCCTTTTTTGTGTGAATTTTGGAGGTACCATTATTGGCACCAACAGAACGAACACGCGACCTTCAGATTCGAAGTGTCAGGTGAAATTCATAGACTTTCAAGATGGCTGATCGTCGTAGAGGTCGTCCCCTGCGATCTCCTAGCGTTCCCCTTCCGATCACAACCCGTTAGAAGCGCTTGAGCGCCGCTTCGAGCTTCGTGTTGAACAAGCTCTCCGTGAGGCCGCCCGAGCTAGGCAGGACGCCGTCTCTGTTCAGCAGGAGATCGCGCGGTCTCAGTAAGAGGCCGCTCGAGACCGGCAAGAAGTCGTCCGGACTCAGCAGGAGTCCGCGAAGCAGATTGAGGCCATGAACCAGGTTCTGGCCGCGATCTACCAGAAGATCCTTCCCCAAGCCTCTCAGGTCGCCACTCCTGACCGCATGGTAAGCGGTCACCCGAGCGATCACCTTGTCTTCCAGCCCGCAGCTCCTCAGCGATCTCAGCATGAGGAGTTCGCCGCCCGTCGTAATTCTTTCCGAGCCGCAGCCCAGGGGCCTCCGGCTCAGACCTTGAATTTTGAAGAAGGGTTTGCTTTCCCTCAAGCTCCTCCTGCTCCTTTCCTTCCTCCTCCGGGACCTTCTGAGTTTGGGGAGCCTTCCCCCTTTACCGATGAGATTCGTCGGGATCCGATTCCTCACGGATTCAGAGAGCCCCGCCTTCCTGTGTATACAGGAGAGACCGATCCAATGTGTCATCTTCAAGCCTTCGAGTCTGCTGTTGCCCTCAGGACCATTTCAGATGGAGTAAGGTGCAAATTGATGGTCACCTCCTTTGATGGGGCGGGCATGGAATGGTTCTATAAGCTGCCTTGTCAATCTATCTCGAGCTTTGCTGCCCTGAGGCAAGAGCTCCTTCTAAGGTTTGCCACCGCGAAGAAAAGGAAGAGTGGTCCTGCGACCCTCTTCAAGATTAAGCAAGGCGACAACGAAACTGCAGCGCATTTCGTTGATCGTTTTCAAAAAGAGATCTTGGGAGTCAGAGACATGGATCCCGAGCTCTACATGGTAGCTTTGATCAGTGGCCTACAGGAGGGCCCTCTGAAGTTCAAAGTCACAACCAAGGAGCCTGACTCCTATCAGGAGCTGATCAGCATTGCCAATCGCTACATAGAAGGGGAGATCAACAACCCCACCTATGTGAGCAATTTGACCAATAGGGCCACTCAAAAAGGCTCTGCGGGATTTTATCCGGCTCCATCTTCCTCGAAGCCTCGATAAGAGCTCCCACCTCGGGCTCTGAGAGGTAAGAATTATCGCAACAACCGTTTCAATCGAGGTAATCAATTTTTCCCGCCTCAGGGTTCATTTCTTCAAACCCCTGCTACTCCTGCTCCGCAAGTCACCCCAGTCCACCAGATCCAGTATGCCCAACCTCCTCTTCTGCCCATTCCTTCACTCTACAATGAATCCCAAGAGTCTTTTACAGACTTTGGTTTTTCTATAAGTGAAGTGCTCCAAATCCTTCAGAAGCAGCCCTTTTTCAAGAGGCCAGCTCCGCTAAACTCTGATCCAAAGACCAGAAATCCTACTCTCTACTGTGAGTACCACAGGGATAGGGGACATTTGATAGAGGATTGCAGAGCTCTTCGCCTGTTCTTAGAGAAGCTTCTGAAGGAGGGTAAGCTCCGAGATCTCATTCAGAAGAATGATTCTGCCAAAGCCTCAACCTCCAAGGCTAAGGAAGTAGCGGAGGTTCACTGGGCATGCGAAGAAGTGGATGATATTGGCCATCTTGGCAATATCGGCTTTCCCAATGAATGTGTGGATGCTGATGACGAAGGCGCCTTGGGCAATCTTTTCTGCATCCATGGGGGTGCAGGTCCGGAGTCTTCAAGAAAGGCAAGTCTGAAGAGGGTTTACCAATCAGAGATTGCGGCCACCTCTTCAGCCCCGGTCCGGGGAACGGTCACTATCGGTGATGAAGACCTTCCTCAGACATCGAATCCCTTTGACGACGCGGTCGTCATTAAAGCTGTAATTGAAAATTATACAGTGGAGAAGATTCTGATAGACACGGGAAGCTCAGTCAACGTGCTCTTCAAACCTGCCTTCGAGGCGTTGAAGACAGGTAAACCCCTCCTATCAACTGAATGCCCCCTTTATGGTTTTTCAGGAGAGAAGAAAGAAGTAGAAGGGCTCGTCACTCTTTCCGTAATTCTGGGAGGGATAGTGAAGCTGGTCAAATTTATAGTCGTTGATGCTCCCAGTAGCTACAACACCATCTTTGGAAGACCCTTCTTGAATGGATATCAAGCCATTGTCTCCATCTATCATCAAGCGGTGAAGTTCGCCTTGAACGGCAAACAACACCGAATCAGGAGCGACCCAAGGAAAGCTAGGGAATGCTACGTAAAGACGGTCAACATGATTGTGTCCTCTCCTCCCCAAGAAGTCATGATGGCTGAATCAATTGAAGCTCCTGAACAAGTCCAAGATGCAGAAGAAATTGAGGAGGATGCAAGAGATGGAGTTCGCTTAGAACCTGCCCAAGCAACTCAAGATGTTCGGATCAGCGAGGAAGATGAGAGCAAGAGCCTCTCCATCAACGCTGAGTTATCTGAAGCTGACAAGAGTCGGCTCATCTCTTACCTTCTACAAAATCTAGATATCTTTGCTTGGTCGGCAGACGACATGCCTGGAGTGGACCCAGATGTTGCTTGCCACCGTCTCAATATTGACCCAAACTTCATTCCGATCCGGCAGAAGAAGAGGCTTGTTGCTACTACTCTAGCACAGCCTATCCGTGAAGAGGTAGAGAAGCTCCTGAAGGCAAAGTTCATCCAACCAATCCAATACCCAGAATGGGTGTCAAACGTTGTAATGGTAAGGAAGTCAGGTGGGAAATGGAGTATGTGTGTCGACTTTACTAAACTCAATAAAGCTTGCCCCAAGGATTTCTACCCCTTGCCTCAGATAGATTCTTTAGTAGATTCTACGGTAGGTTATTATTTTATGAGCTTTTTAGATGCTTTTTCAGGTTACCATCAAATCAGAATGCATAAACCAGATATACCTCATACTTCATTTATCACAAATGACGATTGCTTTTGTTATCTCGTAATGCCTTTTGGGCTAAAAAATGCTGGAGCAACCTATCAGAAAATGATGGATACAGTTTTCAGGAGTCAAAAGGGAAGAAACCTTGAGGTATATGTTGATGACCTCTTGGTAAAAAGCAAATTATTCTCTTCTCATCTTAGGGACCTCTCAGAAACTTTCGCAACCCTTCGAACATTTAATATGAGGTTGAATCCGTTGAAGTGTGTTTTCGGGGCAAGTAAAGGAAATTTTCTGGGTCACCTTACTCCAGAAGGGTTGGAACCCAATCCCGACAAAGTAAAAGCTATTCTAGAGATGCCACCTCCCAAGTCCCCAAAAGAAATTCAGCATCTGGGAGGGAGGATGGCAGGCTTAAGTCGCTTCATCTCCCGATCAGGGGATAAGAGTGCACCTTTCATTAAGACCCTCCGGGGATGGAGTAGGTTTGAGTGGACAAAGGAATGTGATGATGCTTTCACTCAGCTTAAAAAGCAATTAACATCAACTCCTTTGCTCCAAAGCCCGCGAGAGGGAGAAAATCTTTTTCTGTATATGGGAGTCGGAGCCGATGCCATAAGCTCTATTTTGGTCCGAGAGGAGAAAAAGAAGCAATTCCCAGTCTATTACGTGAGTCGAATCCTGAAGAATGCAGAGACTCGTTATCCTATTCTCGAAAAGTTGGCCTTAATGCTTATAACTTCAGCAAGAAGATTAAGACCATATTTTCAAGCTCATTCGATTCTAGTCGTTACTGATCTTCCATTGAAGAGTGTCTTGGAGAAGCCAGAGCATTCAGGCAGGTTGGCAAAGTGGGCAATAGAGCTCAGTGAGTTTGACATATCTTATGTTCCAAGGGTGGCGATCAAAGCTCAAATTTTAGCAGACTTCATGGTGGATGCCAAAGAAGTTGAGTCGCAGAAGGGGGTCGGAGTGCCCCTTGCCTGGAAAATCTTCGTGGATGGAGCCTTAGGAAAAAATTCTTTAGGAGCAGGAGTTGTCTTAATCAACCCAAATGGGGTAAGGCTAGATCAGGCGCTGAAGTTCTATTTTCAAGTAACAAACAATCAGGCGGAATATGAGGCTTTGCTAGCCGGTCTTAAGTTTGCTAGAGAGCTGGGGATTGATGATGTCAAAGTCTTCACAGATTCTTTGGTGATAGCTTCTCAAGTAAATGGAACTTTTGAAACTAGAGATAGTATTTTAAAGCAGTATCTAACTCTGGTAAAAATCGAGGTAGGGAAGTTCAAAAGCTTTACCATCGACCATATTCCAAGGGGTGAGAACGTGGAAGCAGATGAGTTGGAAAAATTTGGACTTCTCTCAGGAGGAATAACTTCGGAATTGTTTCGCCCAGCAATTGAAGAAGGAGAGGTCATGGAAATTGATCAGCACCCGTCTTGGATGGATCCATTTGTTCTATATCTTTCAACTGGAGAGCTCCATTCATCGATAAAGGATTGGAAAAGGTTTAAACGGAAAGCGGCTAATTATTATCTTGTTGCAGGAGTGCTTTATAGAAGAACTTTCCTTTCACCATTAGCACGATGTGTTTTGGAGGAGGAGATTCCAGCGGTCATTCAGGAGGTCCACTTTGGAGAATGTGGAAGTCACTCTGGGGCTAGGACTTTGGAGAAAAGAATTCTGAGGCAAGGCTATTTTTTGCCTCAAATGAGGAAAGATGCGGAAAAATTTGCTAAGAAATGTGTAAAGTGCCAGAAGTTTGCTCCTCTCCAAAATCAGCCGGCTCAACAACTCAAGTCGATAGCAACTCTGTGGCCGTTTGCAGTTTGGGGAATGGATTTGATTGGGCCTTTTCCTATGGCAAGTGGGCAGCGTCGATATATTATAGTCATGATTGACTACTTCAGCAAGTGGATAGAAGCAAAAGCATTGGCCAAAATTACTACTCAAGCCGTGAAAAATTTTATTTGGTGGGAGATAGTATGTCTGCACGGAATTCCAATGGCAATCATCACAGATAATGGTTCTCAGTTCAATAATTCAACTCTTGTTAATTTCTGTAAGCAAATTGGCATTGAGCTATGTTTCGCTTCTGTGCATCATCCTAGAAGCAATGGGCAGGTAGAAGCCGCCAACAAACTCATCATAAATCTCTTGAAAAAGAAGGTAGAAAATGTCAGGGGCAACTGGGCAGAACAACTACCTTCCGTCTTATGGGCCTTGAGGACAACTCCATGTTCTGCTACTGGATAGACTCCATTCAAATTGTCACACGGTTCCGAAGCCCTTATTCCGGTGGAATTTGAAGTAAAAAGCCCAAGGGTATTATTGGCACAACAGAATCAAATTAATTGGATGGAAGGAAATGATGAGGAGCTAAAATGTAGCCTTGATTTAATTGAGGAGTTGAGGGATACGGCGATCATCAGGCAAGAAGAGGTGAAAAGAAGAATGGCAAGGCTATTCAATAAGAATGTAAGAACCAAAGAATTCGCTACTGGGGATCTAGTCCTGAAGAAAGTAGATACAGCAGCAAAAGCCGGTTCAGTTGGAAAGCTTAACCCAAACTGGGCGGGGCCGTTCGTGGTGAAGAGTGTGCTTAAAAATGGTGCTTACCATCTCAAAACGTATGAAGGAGAAGAATTGCCTCTTTCATGGAGCGGAGATGATCTCAAGCTCTTCTTTTCTTAAAATGTTCGTATCTAATTCACTCATTGTTTTTATCACTTTTCTTCTCTCAAACATCACGCAGGTATTATCAAAACATTCGCAATGCAAGTAATGGACGACAAGTCTTAAAAATAAGTTGTTTTTTGAAAAACCAAAAACCTGTCAAGTGAGACATTGACGGATCTTACTATCTTCCCCATCGACTTGTTAGCTCGACGTGTAATTCTGCCGGGACCACAAATGTCAGGGAGATTTCGAATCTGTGTAGCAGTAGCTCGCCAAGCTCGAGCAGTGGAAGTTTAGGATACCGGGTCCTTGCTGACATCTGGCACACCTCAGCATATCAAGGAGGTCTAGGTGGCTGGCTCAGCTCTGTCATGCATTGAGAAGGACATTGTTACGATCTTAATGATCTTTCAGGGAAAGCAATGTCGGTGTAGCCTCTGCGGCATGACCACACCTGCCCTACCGATCATTTTGGTCTGTAACTTTCGAATACTCGTTGAAGCGTGGTTAGGTAAAGAAAGTCGGAAACATCTATGACCGTCACCTGAACTTCAAAGTATAATCTATCAGGGAAAGCAATGTTGGTAAAGCCTCATCGGCATAACCACAGCTGCCCTGCAGATCATTTTGGAATTTTTCCTCTCTCCTTTTTCCTCCTCTTTTTTCTGCAAGGTCTCATTAACTTATTAATACCGAGGTCGATCGGTCAGAATTTTCTGAGACCGCATGTTTCCTCTATTCAAAGAGTGGTCTACATTATTCATGATTAATGGCTTGATCTTCTCCAGGATCTTGATGAAAGTGATCGCTAATATTGATTTTTTAAAGGAATTTGGAATCGACCTTGGTTTGTTGTGATCGCCATTGCGTGGTTTTTCTAAAAGAGGAGAGGGAAATTCGAGTTTCTTGCGATCGCCAGGACTTGGGTGGAAGCAACCGTCGTGCAAGACTTTCCAAGGATGGTTGAAATTGCTATTCAGGAATTCTGTTGGCTTGATAGTGATCGATCTGACCATAATGGGATCGCAATCTGGATGTCTCTTATTACTCAAGCTATATGAGAATGCTCTTAATCCTTCATCTCCCATCAAGTGATAATTGGGTTTTCTTCAAAGTAGCGGTCTGAGTATATTGTGATCGCCGGATTGATATTCATGAAGATTCATGATCAAGTGAATCTGACCAAGTGATTTAATTTTCTAGTAAGTGATCTAATTGTAATGAGATCGCAGAATTATCTTTCTTATACGGAGTCTTGGATTTATTGTTTTTAAACATCTTCATAGACTAGAGATCGACGAGACCTAAAACATCGAGATCGAATGCCAAGTCTATTATGTTGTGATCGCATACGATAAAAGTCGTGATCGATCTATATGGATAATATAGCAGAAATAAACACAGAAAAGAGATTCATTCATGAACAAAATAATTTTCCAATTCATTTCAAAAATTACAATATCAAGCGCGGTCATTGACCGGCGATTACATCATTTTTTCTAAAAAAAAAGGATCTATTTCTTCTGTTTCTTTTTTCGCGGAGATCGCTCCTCTGATGAAGAAGTTGAACTCTCTAAGGACTAACTTTCACTATCAGTCTCCCTCGATCCGGAGTCCGAGGCCGCTGCCGAGCTCGTTTCCTCGCCCAGAAAAACACTTCCACTGGGAGAAGCGTGATCGTCTTGACTCCCAACGACCTCGACAGATTCATCTTCGGTGGTCTCAGCGATCTTCGATTCCTTAGCTTTTTTCTTCTCCTCCTCCTCGATCATTTCTGCGACCTCAGGAAAGAGATCGGCAAATGTCGTATCCCGGAAATCGGCAGTAAGGCCATCTTTTTTGCGAAGAATAGCAATTGTCTTGTTTGATGCATCTCTGACATGAGTATACAGAGATCTGAGGTAGTCAGGGTTATGAATATCATATGCGGTCTTCTTGAAATCCTGTAAAGGAAATGTATCAAATCGAAGCGATCAAGGTAAGGTAACACTTAAAGATCGCATTTTCTTTGAATACTTACATCAAAACGATCTTGCACACGCTCTGCGTGCTTCAAAGATGCGCGAAGAGATCGCCCCATATGATGATTCTAAACTGTGCTTTGGGCGGTCACCTGAGCACATACATCAGGGAGATCGTCGATCCTAATTCTCAACGCTTCATTAGCATTCTTCTTCCCATAAAGGGCAGAAGTGACCGCAAAAGCCTGGTTCGAAAACCTCCCTCCCCAGAAAGGAAGGTCGGTGGACACCTTCAGAGACTTTCCGGTCTCACCCCATTTCAGTAAAGGTTTTCCTCTGGTATCTTTTACTTTCTTTCCGAAACCCAATAGGGGAAATGGTCCCTCCTCCAGATCGCCCTCCTCTACGATCTCCTTTGCTTTTCTCTGGCGATCTTGCTTCAGTCGCTTTTCGCGCTGGGTAAGAACTTCACCACTCGGCGTCACTGGGTCAACTTGAGGGATCACGAACCCGACTGCAAAAAGAGTAGTTTAAAAGGGAAAATTACAAATTCCATTAGAAAGACCGCAGGAGATCGTAAAAAATTGTGGCTTACTTTCTTCCGGCAAGACCACAGCAACCTCGGGCCAGATCGCCAGGTAGTGATTCAGATCGAATCATTTCCCTGCCAGCCATTCCAAGACTGCAAGTTCTTCTTCTGAAACAAGTTTTTCCTTTCTGAATATCTTTTCTGCTCGCGGAGAAGGACGGCTGGCAAGACCGCCGAGATCGCCTTCAAAGATCAGATATCTCTCAGTCCAGAGAGGGATTTTGTTCGGAAGATTTAGAACTTTTATTCCGTTACAGCTAAGATACAGCAATCCTTTGAATTCCTCTTTATTCGGACCCTCCTTTAATACCTTGACATAAAAGGTTCCTCGAAAGATCGACATTGTGAATTTTAACTTTACCGATCTCAAATAATTAATAAAGACACTCATCAGACCGATTGCGTTCGGTGGAATCTGGGCTAGAACGAGACTGTAATAATCCATTACTTCCAACATTTCCCAAGGGATGGGAATTTGAAGACCATAGGTGAAGTGATCGATCGGGATGACATATCTATTTTCATCCCCATAATTCAAGCCTTCATCTTCGAAAGGAACTATGATCGCGATCTCGTCATCGATCTCATATTTTTCAATGAAGGAAGAATATTCCTTCTCCGAGATTTGTCCATATTTGTGATCAGAGTCCAAGAAGACCTCAGCAGCTTTGGAACGCGCGGACACCATTTTTTGAGATCGCTGGAGTCAACAAACTGAAGAAAACTCGAGAAAGATAAAATAATGATCCGGAAAAGCAACTATTTATAGAAAAAGAAAGATGATTAGGTAATAATTACACTTCTCAAGATCAACCTGCAAACAATTCAGATCGTCAAAAGCTACATGAATTCAAAAATGGCAAGATAAAAAAAATGCATAAAGATCGCAGTACACAATTCACAATACGAACACAATTCAATAAGATTGCATTCATGAAAGCCAGAGATCGCAAAATATATATCACAACATTAGTCCATGAAATAGGATCAAGTTTATCTTACAGACCCAGGGATTAAATGTATTTTCAAAGAGATCGCTAAATATAAAAAGAAAAAGACAGCGATCTCATCTTCTCTGATCTCTTCTTATTCCAACAAATGCCGCCACATATTGCATTTCGTTGGCCACAGTCCATGCAGATGCTAAACTGTGATTGGCCGCCATGGCTGCCCTATGGATTTTAGACATCTCGCGATCCACTTGCTCCATAGGGATGACTACAATATCTGACGATCTGTTATCAGGGTGACCGCTGGAAGAACCTGCTTTCATCGACATATGAGGGCCACCCCGAAGGGTAGCGATCTCAGCAGAAAGTGCAGCAGCCTTCCCTCGATAGTATTCAACATCTTTTTCGGCCTTTTAGAGTTTTTCTTCATATCCTCCCCGAATATGCTTTTCCTTGGCTTCAAAATTCGCGGTCTGGATTCGGAGGCGGTCTTCAAGCGCGTGTTTGCGATCTCGCATAGCCCTTACATCTTCAAGCATCAGGCAGAGAAGATCAGAGAACTCTGGAGGAATTGAGACCTTCCTTGGTATTTCACCTTCTTCAGAAACAGAATTCGCGTTCACATCTGCGATCGGGAAAGAAACAGTCAAATTCAGAATTTATTCTTCAGAAGAAAAGTAAAGATTTCATGTGAAGTACTTGACAGAGTGGCGAGATTGCAGTCAAGTAAAGTCTTTTCAACATCCTTTGAGACCGCGGTATCCGTGGTCAACAAAAGACGGTCAGATCCCCTTAAGCACTCTAAATCGATTTTTTCTAATTGTCTTTTTCGTGACCGCTCCCCTTCTTTCCTCCTCCTTTTTAACTCAGCATTACTAACAAGGATATCTTTAGTTTCAATAATGACAATCTCAGGTCGCTTTCTAGGAGATGCAGGGGGGAAAGCAAGTTTGGGAAGAGAATCAATCGGTCTCGCGACCATCTTCGCCATACCAGTCTTAATAAAGTCTAACGCAACTGCACGATCTGCCGCTTCCACGTCCAGTTTTTTGCCCATATCTAACAAGATATCGCCGTGATCACTAGATGCAGCGGTCTCCTTCCCTTTCTCGGCCGAGACCGCCTCTTCAGCAATTCTCTTTTTCTCTTCTTTCCTCTTCTTCTTCTCCTTATCCTTCTTCTTCTCAGCAGCTAGGACTCGCCCCTTTTCTTTCCTTTCTTTCTCCGCGGCCATGGAAGTCACTTCTTTTTCTTTCCTCTCCCTCTCTTCTTTGGCGATCTCCTCCTGTTTTCTTTTCTCTTCTTCTTTCTTCTTTACACTTTCGGTGACCGCCGCAAGCCTGGCGATCTCATCCTCTTTTTCTTTTCTTTCTTCTTCCTTTCCTCTCCTCTCGTCTTCTTCCTTCTTCTTCTCCTCCTCTACTTTCTTCTTCCTCTCTTCTTCCTTTCTTCTTTCTTCTTCAGCAACTTCTTCCTCGGCGATCACTCGAAGTCGCTCAATTTCAAATGGATCCATTGACTAATAATCAGAAAAAGTCAGTCAAAGAATTGATTATTAACTGTAATAATCGAGAAAAATTAATGGAAAAGCCAATCTTAAAATAAGTACAAAATTCGACCACTTACGTTTGAAACATTCTCAACAGGGTTATCCTCTGAAAGATAGGACTGAAGATCGATGTCCCCGGCGGTCACGATTTGTCCATCAGTTCTCATCCTCTTAGCAATCTGATCAGGAGAGCTCACTTCTTTTCTTTTTAAGTCCCCAACTTTTTCTTTATCAGCAATCTGGCTTCTAAGATTCTCAGCTAAAGCCTTCACCTGCTGCATAGCAGCCTTGATTGATTCTACAGAAGCGGTCTCTCCAGAATGATCAGTAGGTTGATTGACCACTTCCAGGGCCGTCTTAACAGCAGTTTCTGCGACCATTAAATCAACGACAGCCTTTGAAGCATGATCATCCTTTTTCTTTGAATTCTTGATCGATTTTTCCTTGCCGGAACTGACGGACTTCTTCAAAATAACTTTCTTTGTTTTGGACGCAGATCCTGGTGATTTTCGCGATTGCACTGATATTTTCATCAAGTCTAAAACATCCATCTCAGGAAAAATTTTCTTCGCGATCTCAATAAACAGTGACCGCTCAAGGATCGGAATCTCTCAATATCTTGGAATCTGAAGATCTGAGGTGGTATTTATAGCCCAAGCCGCATTTATGACAGTTACGGTCTCCGCGGTCAAAGCTTGCATTTTCGAAGTTCTGGCGTAACTTAAAAATGTGCGGGGATTATGTTTGCCCGGAAAGCCCGCGATCTAGTCTTCATAGTGCAAAATGGCGGTCTGCGCGGTCTTCTAATTTTTTGATCGCCCAGATCGCTTGCCGTCAGCCCAGCCGGATTTTTCCAAGTTCAAAAATAGTCGAAGCCGCTCGAGATCGCAAGTCCAAGCGGTCTGGGCATTTCCCGTGTTTTTACTATTTGTACCGCATTTCACTGCCCCGGCTCTCCTGTACCCCGGGCAGCCCGTAGTTTTTTAGTTCTGCCCGTTTGGGCAGCCCCCTCGTCTACAAATAGAGGGGTAGGGGTACCTGAAAAGGGACTTTTTGTTCCGAGGCTCCAGCTTACAACCTGTGTAAGCGGTCTCATTTCTTCGTGATCGCCATTTCATGATCGTTTCTCTTTGTTCCAGCATCTTCTGTCTTAGTAACCTACACTTCGCACTTTTCTCCCATCCCCCTTTTTGTGTGAATTTTGGAGGTACCATTTTTGGCACCAACACGAAGCTTCTCCAATGTTAGTGCTTGATGCTGTGCATGCTCCTCCTCTGTCCTCGAGTAGATGAGGATGTCGTCGATGAACACAATGATAAAGATGTCAAGATAAGGCTCGAACACCCGGTTCATCAGGATCATAAATGCTGATGGTGCATTCGTGAGCCCGAACGGCATCACAGTGAACTCATACAATCCATATCGGCTGCTAAAAGCCGTCTTCGGGATATCTTCCTCCTGGATCCTCAGTTGATAATATCCTGATCTCAGATCTAGCTTCGAGAAGCATTGGGCTCCCTCTAGCTGGTCAAACAACTCGTCGATCCTTGGCAGAGGGTACGTGTTCCGCATCGTCAGCCTATTCAGAGCTCGGTAATCGATGCATAATCTGAGCGTGCCATCCTTCTTCTTCATGAACAACACCGGAGCTTCCCAGGGTGAGGAACTTGGCCTAACGAACCCAGCTTCCACCAGCTCCTGCAGCTGGCTCCGAAACTCTACCAACTCCTTCGGGGCCATACGATAAGGTGCTTTGGACACCGTTTTTGCCCCTGGCACCAGCTGGATCTGGAAATCCATCTCGCGGTGCGGTGGCAGTCCGGGAAGCTTCTCTAAAAAAACGTCCGCAAAATCCCATACGACCGGGATACTTGACACTGAGTCCTTGACTTCAGTCGCCTCGAAGAGCACCTGATATACCTCGTCTCCCTGCAAGTGGGACTTGACGGCCTGAATAGATGATAAGAAGAGACGAGAGGTGGGTTGAGTACCTTTGAAAACTACTTCACCGTCTTCGTGCTTAAGAACGATCCTCCTTGTCGGGCAGTCAATCCTTGCCTGGTTCCCGAACAACCAACTCATGCCCAGGATCAGGTCATAGTCTTTCATCTTCAGCACAGTTGCCGGTACCTCGAACAATCTTCCTCCAATTTCCACCCTCATGCTGCACGTGGCATTTGTTAGAACCTCTTATCCGTCCGGGAATCGCACCCTCCTATAATCGCTCCTGAAGTGTTGAACTTGGTCTAGGTCCTCGAGAAATTGAGCCGAGACGAACGAGTGCGAGGCACCCGTATCGAACAAGGTAAAAGCGGATTTGTGGTAAACGCGTACTAAACCTGAGGGTTTTGGTTGTTTGGTTCAATGCTAAGGTAAAACTAAAATTTATAAGGTACAAATAATTAAATGAAATGCATCAAAGTACCTGCGATGACCCTTGCTGGGTCCCGGGGCTTTGCCAAGTCTAGGGCGTACGCCTGCTCCCTGTAGTGTCTCCGGTCGTCGCCCTGAAATCCACGACCTCGTCCACATCCTCGGCCCCCGAAATGCTGGCTCTGTGGTGCTGCCCGTAGTGCTGGTGGTGCATTCCTCTGGGGGCAGTTTCTCTTAATATGGCTGGTCTGGCGACAGTGGTAGCACTTCGGTGGTGGTCCACCTCCTCCAATCCTTGGCATCTCCCGCATCTGTAGAGGCTGAGGAGCCAACACTACAGCCTCTCTCTGCTCCTGCCTCTCCTCCTGGCGGGGTCAGACCTCCGTCTTTCTATCCCCAGTGTCTCGGCCTCTCGGCTGATCCATTCTGCCTCCTCGTCCCTGATCTTCCATCGATCTCTTTCTCCCACGAACAGCTTGCTGGTCTATCTCCAGCTTCTTGGCCATTACTAGAATCTTAGTCATGCTGCCGTCGGAGACGAAGAGGAGGGCCTGCCTCAGCTCATCACGAAGGCCCTTGTAGAACCTCTTTGCATATCCAGCGTCATTCAGCTGATACGAAACCGCAAATCGGGATAGATGGGTAAACTCCGGGTGATACTCCAGAACCGTCCTGCTCCCCTGTCTCAACAGCAAAAACCTATCCTCTAGCTCGTCTCTCACAGACTGCAGCATGAAATGCTCCAGCAGTGTCGCCTTGAAATCCTCCCACGAAACGTCCGCAGCCTCTAGTCCCGGATAAGTTGTAACCAGGAACCTCTTCCACCACCTCTTAGCTTGAGACTCCAAGCAAGAAACCACTAGTGGTACCTCCATGTCTGCCGGGCACTAGATCCCTGTCAACATCTCCTCCATGATGTCTACCCACTCCTCAGTCCTCACAACGGTCTCCATCCCGATGTATGATGGCGGGGAGAGACCTCGAAAGATGCTCAGCCAATTGGCCCCAGGGTTTTGCTGAGGAGCCAGTGCCTACTGCGCCCTGAAAGTCTCCAGAATGGCAGTCAGTGTCTGTCCTAACTCTCTCTGCTGGAATGGGGTAGGAGCCGGTGGTGGTAAGACGACGTTTGGAATCAGTGGGACTCCATACTGCGGCGTAGGGTTCATCGCGGGCTACACAAGAAAATTACACTCGTAAGGAACTTAGCAAAAGAACGACCAGTTATAAGTGGACCTTTTCATATTATTTCCCTTATGGGCACACCATTGCTTCCGTTGCTAGTTTGTCCTCAAACTAAGTTCGCGTGGGATGGCCCAGGGTTTGTGGACTTCTTTTCTTCGGATCGAGATTTTCTTCTGATACCACTTGTAAGACCCCATTTTTTTCAAACAACCGGGTCTTAGGCCCAGAACCACCGCTTTGTGGTGACACCCTCGCTCTAGAAGGTCGCCACTACAAAACGCCAATACTGCCGACAAATCGATCACGAAGAAGCAAAGAAAAATAAGCTAAAAGAGATCCAAGTCCATATCACATAGAAAAGTAATACATCCACGAAGAGATGTCCACATAAATATAACTGAAATAAAGAAAGAGATAACAAGGGCTCCTGCCCGATACATCAAGCCTCACTACAAATTCACTCGCGGAAGAAAAATAACTAGAACTAATAGCCACTCAGGGATCCTATCATCGGTGCTCCCGTGCTAGACTGCCCCACTTCCATCTGCACCGGCCTCTGGTGCTGCTCCGTCGCCGCGGTCTCCTAAAATGATAAGGTCCACCGACCGTTAGTCAAAAAGACTAAGCCAATCCCCCACCCCACCCCCAGTGAGTCCTAGGCACCGAGCGGGAAGGATGAAGCGGGGGACAAATAAGGGTAATAGCAATAGCAGATGACATGGTATATTCTACAGGAAGAGTTCTACCACTACTCAAGTATATATATACATAAATGAAACAGTTAATAAGCATAGCAAGAGCAGGTAAAAGAGTTAGTAAAGTGCAGAAAGTAAAGACAATAGTAATAGAAAAGTAACCATTGATTTATAGGAATGCCCACACAAACCTATAGACCAATGGGTCGTTTAGCAAGGCCTATCGTATAAGAAGTCCCATAACCAACTTATACGATAGGGGTAGGGGTTGAAATGCAATGTTTATGCTATGACATGCAAGGTATGCAGTTATGCTATGTTCACCCAAGTGCAACTCACACACTACGACTCTATGCACACAACCTTTAGTTCCCCCTTTTTGGAGCTAGTAAGACTCCCAGGATACTACCGTAGTGGCAAACAGAAGCGGTGGGTTGGGCCTCACCCACCTCTAGGTTTGTATATGCACTACCTAACCTAGACCTATCGTACACCTCAACGCAAAACTGCGGAGCATCTGCGTACTCTTACTGGCTGGACCACCAGACTTCTATGGCTAAGTGCAAATTCCACACTTGCCGAGCCCGAGTATCAACGTCGGTGCAACTACCGTTGACACTAAGGAGCCACCACCTTGTGCACATGCAACATGTTCTACTATCTATCTACAAACTCCAACATAAACCACATGGGCTTAACTTGCCCATCCAAGAACCAAACTGAGTCACAAACTCTTCGGATCAACAATCCGCACCAACCACCACCGAACCTACAACTCGGGGTACCAAACCAACCAAACTCCCATGATAATGGAGTGTGAGTGAACGAGTTATTTGTTAGTCTTGAGCATCTTCTATACTCCTACGACTTATGGTTAATCTTGGACTTCCCGAGGGTTACCCTGTAAGGGGCTCGCTGCGGTACTAGGAACTGTAATGGGATGATACCCCAAAGTTCCCTTTCTCAAGATACTTATTGTTATTGATATCTACCCTTAAGAATTCCCTTCTACCGTTTCACTCGAGTTAGACCTAAGTGTTTTAAGACACACCAGGGGAAAGACGATCTTTCGTCAATCCCCAAGACAACCTTACTCTTAGCCCACCAAGTACACTTTCCTCACATAAACTTCCTGGAGTGGACTTCTAACAATCTGATCAACCCATGTGCACCATCTGCACACCATTTCCACCTTGTAGGTCACTAAAAATCTAAGTTTCACAGTTTTACTATACGCAGACCAAACTAATTATATGAAGCTCACAACTAGAGGTACTCCAAATATTCATCCAACTGACCCAAGATATTTACTGGAGGTCTATCATGATGTTATAAGATTAATTCCAGAGAATCATATGTTTCCCTAATTAATTAATATTTATTTTAATTTCTCCAAAGATCTGCCAAGTATGAAAATGAACATGAAGTGTAAGTAAATCTTACGATATGGCTCTCCAAAAATTATGATAAATCTATGGTGATTAAATAACATCAGAAACAGCATATCATATTTTTATAGTAGGAAATACTCCTCTAATTTAATTATTTATCATCAATCCAAAATCATAGTTTTATGAAGGAACTACCAAACATACCAACACTAAAATTATAGGAAAATTACTAAACTCTTGCATTCACCAGAAAAGGCCACTGTCTAAGTTTCAGGATTTAAGGAAATCATTTTCTCACTAAAATAAATAAATTAAGAAAACCTCAAATTAAATGAACTGTGAAGTAGCCTACTGATTTAAGTCTTCAAAAATTATATAGAAATTTACAGAGCTTCCTAATGTTCAGAAAGGTCCTAACAACAATTTTCACAATTTAACAAAGAGTTTTGGACCCTCAAATATTTTTCTTAAGTTTAAATCAAAACAAGTGCCTTGTGAAAGAAGTACTGATTAAATTATTTAATAAAATTCACAAAATTACCAGAAGTCTAAATAATGATTATAAGGGCACAACCACAGTCTCATCATCATCCAAGACATATTAAGCATGTAAATGTTTCTTATAAGAAGTTTCCCTAAAGGGGTTATGTCCTAATTCAAAGGGAATATTGACTCCCAAAATTCTTATAAAATAACCCAGTGCCTATTTACACCCTATGAATCTATCCACCAAGTTTCATAACCATCAAGGGACTTTTGACCACATGGCCTTCGCAAGGTTCTAATTGCACACCTAGAAATAAAACTAGTGTTCTAGGGATTAACCACCTCCATACTACCCCATATCACTCATGGTGGTGTCTTAGGTGATCCTAAACTAGTTACCAAGGTTTCACTTCATGGTGATGAGTTTTGACCACCATACCCCAAGGTAAACACCATACCCTAACTTTGATCCTATTTGTCCTAACTTGAGTTTACAAAATACTCAAACCAAACAGTCCCAATTGGGCTGATAATTTTACCAAGGAAATACAGTAACCCTAAGGGGCACCCACCAAAAGTTGGAGGGCATTGGAGGTCATTTAACCCACTAATTAATTATTAGATGATTTATGAAATTATTTCAAAAACCTTAAAAAAGGTTCTCCTAAAAATCCCATCTTTGGATATGATGTGTGTGTAGGTATAAGTAGACTATGTTTCAAATCTCAAGTCCATATCATTTCCCAACCAAAAGTTATTCAAGAAATGGTGGCAGTCCAACACTAGGGACCAGCCCCACCAAAATGGACCTACAGGGAGCTACAGAACTCCTTTTGGGGTGAAATCAATTTTAAAATAAATTAGACCCTAAGGGCTACAACTTTGGTGATGATCACTTTTTCTGTAGAGTGGCCTAAGTATTTTTAATAATTAGATCTAGGTACAACAAAATAAGTGACAGAAATTTCAAAAACATTTATTTATATAACTGTTTCTGCGTTCGACGAAAATATTAAACATCGCTCGATGAAAGCAAACCAACTCTGCGTTCGACTATCTTAACTGTGCTCGACAAAGGCAGAACAACTCTTCGTTCGACAAAATATTCGCTAGACGAATTCAAAGCATAACAGCGCTCGACTAATACAGAGTTAAACAGCGCTCGACGAAAACCTTTCGTACGACTAAATTTTAATATTCAGCACTCGACAAACTTTGAACACATCAGCATTCGACGAAATATTCGCTCGACTAAATCAGAGCACAACAGCGCTCGACTAAAGCCGAACACCTCCAGTTCGACGAATTATTTGTTCGACGAATTTCTTACAGCGCTCGACGAAACAAATGAAATAACTGTAAACAATAATATTAAGATCCGACGGCTCTCCATCATCGTCCCCAATCGTTGGACGGCTCGCGACAGCCCGTAATGGGCCTCTTTGTGGGGTGATTTCCTGGCCACCTATGCCTCCTTCCGGCCGGCCAATGCCACCACCACCTCCGTTGAGGTGGTGGCCGGCGATAGGGGTGGTTGGCCGGCCGGAGGTGGTCAGATCTAGTTTTTAGAGGAGAGAAAAGAGTATGTAACGTACTCTTTCGGAAACCCAAGTACGAGCCCTATTGTGCATGGATCTAGCCCCGAAATATGAAAATATCTAGCACTAAGGGAGGAGAAGAGGATCGGACCTGAGCAGGGGCTTGGTTACGCGAATTCCGGCAAGTTGCCATTGACGATGCTGAGCTTTCGGTGCCATGCCGATCTAGGATTTCTCTGCACAAAACTCACTGGAAAAATGGGGGATCTCTTCCTCTCTGAGCACTGAAGGAAATGGGAGGGTTTTCAATCGGCTAGGATGGCTTTATTCCTAAAAGCCATTAATGACCATTATCAAGATTTCGGTTACAGCTATATTTCCTTTAATTCAGCCCTTCTGTCCATAGAAAATTCTAGAATTCGTCTGTAACTGATGGGGAAAGGTGAATGCTCATCAATTGTGAGGGATTTGAAGGATCAATAGCATATAATCACCATGAATGCTCTTTCCTCTCTCTCCAATTTGGGGGAAACTTCCTTTTCTCTCTCCTACTCAGCAATTACTGAAATTAAGTGGTAATTTCAGTAATTACCAAGCCCACCAGATGGTGTACCACCTTAATTGGGTCTAGCCCAAGTGGATTGGGCTAGATTAGGTTAAATTTGGGTATGTTGACCTAAATTAGGCTTGAGTTTGACTTTGGTCAAATTGACCAATTAGGTTGACCCCAAAGAGTGGCTTGGGCTCCATTGACTTCCCTTAAAGGTTAGGAAGGTCTAAGTAGGGTCAAATTGACAAGGTGAGGGTGAATTGCCCCTTATTAGGGCACTTTGACTAATTTAGGGTTTAGGGCAATTTGGTCAAATTGGAGGTCCCATGATAGGGCTTTTTGGTCCATTAGGATCCTAGTACCCATACAAGGGTAGGGGCATGGTTAATTTGGCATGGTGGGTGCCAATTGATCTTAATTGAGCTAGTTTGACCAATTCAGGGTTAAGGTTGACTTTGGTCTAATTGGCCTCTTAGGTTGACCCCAATGGGTCACTAGTGCTTCAAGGAGAACTCTAATGGGTTAGGGATGCTATGGTTGGGTCAAGGTTCAAGGTGGGGCCCCTAAACACAATCCTAGGCTTGATATCTGAAAATTACTATTTGCAGACCACTTGGGTTTTCTCCTTCTCACCTATGTTCACAAGGCCTTGGGCTCTTCCTATGGTTTTGTCATGACCTAGTCATGACAAAACCAACTTAGGGGTCTAGTTGTTTGAGGGATGTTACAACAAGAATCCCCGGCAACGGCGCCAAAAGCTTGATGGGTTAAAATTTAGTTCTGCCAAAGCCTTTCTGTGATGAGGTGAATTAGGAAGGCAATTTCAAGGAGTCTCGCGAGTACTCCTACTTCGATAAACTAACCGTTATCCTACTTTGATGAATAGAAGTAACGGTCTTTCCTTCTTTCGAAATATCGACGATTATGCCCTGGCTACGACGCCAAATTCTTTAAATGTGTAAATAGAAAAGGAGAGTAATACACGCTTTTGTAATAATTATCCAAACTAATCTTTCGAGGAAGGCAAGTATACCTTATCACGTATAGTATATGATATTTTGTAGAAAATATCAAGGTCGTATTTTTCCGGATCTTGTTGATTCTGTATACTTTCTAAGAACGCGCTATTATTTTATCGATTAAACGAGTGATTAGTTTTGCAAATTTGAAAGAGCGATGACAATAATAATTTAAGCGATTGTGTGCAGTTAGCGAAAATAAAGGAAAACAATTATAAGGAAGGAAAAAAGGAAAGAACACACTAAATTAAAAACACACACACTCTACGGAATTGAATTGACGGAATTAAAGAAAGCAGAAAATCTACCTCTTCCACACACGCACTCTACAGAATTGAAATGACAGAAATAAACAAAGGAGAAAATCTATCTCTTACACGCACGCAATCTATGATAAATTGAAATGAAGCATAAAAACTAAATTAGGATAAAAGACAATTATCTCATACACACACCCACTCTATAATAATAATAATAACTAAAATAAAAACATAAACATAACCATTACACTCCTACACTCACACACACAACATAAAAAAAGGAAGAACAAGAAGAATAAGAAGAACACAAAATATTGATTAAAAAGAAAAATTAAAACTTTTTCAAAAAGTCTAAACTTGGAGGATAAAAAGAGCCCAAACTAGGGCTTGGAAATACATAAAATTAACTCACATACACTCACAAGAACACTAAAGTAAAATCATAAGAACACTAAAAAAAACACTCTCAAATATACTTAACTTAGGTTCTAAAATCTGAACCTTTAAAAATAAGAAAAGCCCTCTTATTTATAGAAAAAAATGGTTCTGCAATTAGCAAAACTAGGGGGTTGCTAGAAGGGCAGCTGGTTGTTTTGAATGACAGCAGCGTGCTTGACTTGAGGACTGAATGGGTGCGAATTGCAGGTGGCAGCTGGCGGGTTATGGATAGCTGGATTTAATCCAGCAAATTTGCAGTGTCTGGTTTCGATCCCGCCACCTCAAGGGAGGCTAGCCAGACCAAGTCCACTAAGCCAAGCACGCTTATCTATAAGTTAAAGAACATATATATATTAATATAATAGAATAACTATATGTATTATATAGACGGAAAGGAAAAATCGACATCCCGTCCCGTCGATCGACAGGAAGGGAAAATCGACATCCCGTCATGTCGATCGACGGGACTCTTAAGTTTAATTCTAAACACAAGTAAAAGAAATGACCGGAAGGAGAAATTGACATCCCATCCGGTCGATCGACGGGAAGGGATGTCGATCGGCGGGACTCTAAATTTAATTCAAAAAAACCAAAGGAAACATCGACGGGAAGCATTCGACGAGACAGGATGCCAATCGACGTGACAGGATGTCGATCTACGGGACTATAAGCAGGTTTCACGGAAAATCGATGGGAAGCTATAGTTTATAATATATTTTAACTTATTTAAAGTCTATATATATTCATAGTATTTATTTAATAAGTATTTAAATTTATTCTTAAGTACTTTACATATATATATATATATTCATATATTTTTAAATACTTTACATATATATATACGTGCAGTCGTGCACAGGGGACCCCGTGCGGAGGGGGGGGGGGCGACATTTGTCGTGGGGGCAACATTTGTCGTGGTGGCGAAATTTGTCGTGGGGGCGACATTGGTCGTGGGGGCGACATTGGTTGTGGGGGCGACATTGGTCGTGGGGGAGACATTGGTCGTGGGGGTGACATGGGTCGTCGGGGCGACATTGGTCATCGGGGCTACATTGGTCGTTGGGGAAACATTGGTCGTGGTGGCGACATTTGTCGTGGGAGAAACATTTATCGTGGTGGCGACATTTGTCGTGGGGGCGACATTGGTCGTGGGGGCGACATTAGTCGTGGGGGCAACATTGGTCATGGGGGAGACATTGGTCGTGGGGGTAACATGGGTCGTGGGGGTGACATTGGTTGTCGGGGCTACATTGGTCGTCGGGGCGACATTGGTCGTCGGGGCGACAGTAGTCGTCGGGGCGACATTGGTCGTGGGGGCGACATTGGTCGTGGGTTTTTACATTGGTCGTGGGGGCGACATTAGTCGTGGTGGTGACATTGGTTGTCGGGGGACGATATTGGTTTTCGGGGAGACATTGGTCGGGGGGCGATATTAGTTTTCTGGGAGACATTGGTCGGGAGTCGACAATGGTTGTGGCGACGACAATGGTCGGGGCAACGACATCTACATATAGCAAACACACATGCGAAGTTGATACTTGTAATGAAAAATCAGAATAAAGTTCATACTCATAATGAATACATCTCAGAAGACAATACATATCAAAAAATATGAGAGCATTTCGCAACGTGAAAATTCATTCACAGCAAGAGTTACATAACAGTAGCATTAATTACAAAAATGGATTCCAAAAATTAAAATCTGACATAATCCGACATAATCCAGAAGTTGAATTAATATCAAAATATCGGGGCCCTCTTCTGATGCAGTAACGGATTTCATTCAGTGTCCTTGGGAGATTCTATTTCATACAAAATGTAAAGATAAAAAACAATAAATAACAGCTTTGTAATGTGTTAAAACAATAATATTCAAATCATAGCATATATTTTTTGTTAGGTGTTACCTTTTAATCATCGTAAAAACAAAATTCCACCTGCTTGTGCACTCAGGCCTCTTGGCACTGCTGGGATAATTAGCCGAAATCCGTCAACTCTAGTACGCGGACCATCAGACCACCTGTCCGTACCTCCTGTGCATACTTCATCATAGTAATCATAATCATTATCAGTGTTGACAGTGGTATTGCAGTTTTTATTTTTGTCTGTCATCTGCATGTGTTTGAGATGAATTAGGGATCCAAATTAGAGACTGCAATCGATATTCATAAAAGTGCATAACATAATGAGAATAAACTAAAACACATAACATAGTGTGTGCATCGTAGTATTCATGAAAATTCATAAAATATAGAAAGTAAAAGAAAGTAGTGAAGCACGTGAATATTAAACATATTACACTTTGTGTATACCTGCAGATGATAGGTTGTCAATCTATATATTCTGGTTTGCTGCATGCAATCTTGTGAAGATTTCCTTGAATACAACATTTTTAGTATATACTCCTTCTTGCTCCTCCAATTTACCATTTTTAACCATCACTTTGGTGCTATTTGCAGAAACCCCTCTTGATAATGCCACGTACAACTGGCCATGGCTGAAAACATCATTAGGCAAATATACCCCAACATTTGAAATTGATTGGCCCTGTGATTTATTTATCGTTAGAGCAAAGCTCAAACGTATTGGGAATGGTTTCCTTGTGAGCTCGAAGGGCATTTTAACATCTTCTGCACTCTTCAAAGGAATTCGTGGTAAGAATACCCTATGACCTTTAAACTCTCTGCTTAAGACTTCAGCTTCAATAACATTTCTCGAAAAAGATACGCATGCGAGTCTTGTTCCGTTGCACAACCCAATTTTTGGATCAATGTTCCGAAGAAGCATTATCGGTGAACCTTTCTTGAGATTGAGCTCGTGAGGTGGAAGATTCCCAGGATTTATTGAATTTAGGAATTCTGGCAAATATAAATTATGGGTGTCATCCACAACGGAGTTAAAAGAGTAGTAGGTTTTGCATTCCCCCGAAAATATCTCAAGACATTTTTCATTTATTTTGTTGACATCCTCATTCAAAGGTGTTATTATTGCTCTGCTTTCCATATATCTGACATCAGTTTGTGAACTTAGATTAGGAAATATCGCATCGATTAATATATTTATGGAGCGTTCATCTTCCCAAGGAATGACCATTGAGTTTGGAATTTGAATCATATCATTTAGCAAAGTTGGTTCATCACCATTACCAACGCGCAATAAGAAGTCTGAAAATTGTGGATCATCATGAGCTCGCATGTTCACAGTTAAGCTAAGAATGCGAACGTTCATCCAAAGATACGATTCAACGATGCTTGCGCCAATAATTTGAGATTTTGTTCCATTCACAACAACAGGCATTAGTTGGCGAAAATCACCACCAAAGATCATAACCTTGCCACCGAATGGCTCATTCACATCAAGCACATTCTTGAAAGATCGATCTACAGCTTCAAATGCCTTCCTATGAATCATTGGAGCCTCATCCCAAATAATTGCCCCTGCCTGTTGTATTAAATCACGTAAATCTGACTGTTTATTAAATTTGCAGGTTGACATTATTTCAAATTTGATTGATATTTTGAACTTTGAATGTGCAGTCCTCCCACCAGGGAGCAGGTTTGCCGCGATGCCCGATGAAGCTGTTGCCAATATAATGAAACCTTCCTTTCTAAAAGTTGCTAGCAATGCTCGATAAATGTATGTTTTTCCTGTGCCTCCCGGACCATCTAAGAAGAACAACGCCCTTTGTCGTTCTCGTATAGCTGTACCTATAACGTTGAATGCTGTCTGTTGATCTGAGTTAAATGAGTGAACTGAATTTATATCATCATCAGATATTGAGAAAGAAAGCTCATGTTCGATTAGGTTGGAGAAGTTATGTAATCCCTCAAAACCTTCACTTATGGCCGACAAACCAAAATCTGTTACAGTTTTCTTATGTTGTTGTAGAATGTCGTCCAACTCATGAAGTAGTTTATCTTGTATGTAAGTACTATTTAATGTGCTCGTTGATGAGTAATCTTCAGTCATACTGTTGAAGTTTTCATCCCACAGGTCACGCACAGAGGTCGGTTCACAGTATAACAAAATCATTGCAAAGAGTCTTCTCAACGAAATTTGCATTTTAAAACATCTTGCTTCAGCTAGGCAATCTCGGATGCTATTATCCTCTTCAAGAAGCCCGTATTGCTCTGCAGCTAGTTTAAAGGTTGTACACTGGACACCCGTCACAAACTTTAGATCCTCAAAGGATTTTGGACCCTTAACATGGTTGAGTAGCAATCGCAAGTAAAATCTTTCGCCTTCCATCGGGGAGACTGCATATATCCTACCAATAACCTTTTGATTCGATACTCTCGGTACCCACCGATGCTCGGTTGTTAGATATCTGTAGTATTTTGGAAAATCTTTATATAAATACTTCTCGATCTCGTGGTCCTCGTTGTACGTCTTAAAAAATTCAGTCAGCATTGATCGAGAATTCCTGTCATTTGCCAACACACTTGAAATTGTTTGTTCGCTGTCGAACTAAACCTGGTGTTGATTTGGTAAATGAATTTGCAGTCTTGAAATGGACGGATACATCCTCGTCATCTCGAACTTGAATATCTTATACAGTGCCTCCGGTGCACAAACCCAACGACCATCGACGTACTTGGTAACCTCATCATAATTAGGGGCAAGGCGAACTTCAAACGACACAGAGTCATGTCCTTTGTACACATACTTATACAAATATTTGATACTCTTGATACTACTACATATCTCCAAGTTGATGTGACAATCATACCGTAAAAGTAACCAAGGGTTGTATGGTACTACCCATCTGTTGTCCACAACAAATCCCTCACCACGACCAATTGTAATAGTTCTACTGTTGTCAATACGTCGTCGATAAACTGGATACGAGTCATTCCCTTGCACAGTATATTCCGCAAAAGGTTTAGGATATCCTTTATTGCACCCGAAGGTTTTCATGCATTGGGCATTCGGTTTGTGATGACCACATGGGCCATGTATCATATGTTTTAGAACAGCATCATATAAAGGGCGATCCTCTTGTTGATTGGGTATCTCAGCACTGACCAACGAATCATACTCATCTGGGGTATTTAATTTATCTTCTGCATCAAGAATAACCAGCATGTGTACGTATGGTAGACCCCTTTTCTGAAATTCGATAATGTGAACGTGCGCAACCACTTTTCCAAGGATACCTTTAACGAAGATCTCTTCTTTCAAATTTTCATATTTTGCTCGAAAAATTCTTGTAAGTAAATCTGGGCGATCGTGTGGTGATTGGCCTGGATACAGTTCATTCTTTATTTCATTCCAATTTAGATTGCATGTCATCGTTAAGAATAAATCTGGTTTGCCATAGTGTTGTACGATTGACATTGCATCTTGATACCTCTGATACATATCCTGCGGACTTCCAATAAAAGAAGACGGAAGGATGGTTCTTCGTCCAATGTTTCCTAGTCAAAAAAACATTTAACGCGTGAAGCTCTCACATACAAAATATTGGAGATTGCATAAACACGAAAATAAATGTACCGTACCCGCATCATTTTCACCAGCATTTAAGCAATCCTGCAATCCTTGATATAGCTCTGCGCGGATTTTATTTTGATTCAGGCTAATCCATCTTAGCTTTTGAGTCTCAATTTTGACATAGTTATCTACAACGTATTGTTAAAGTAGTCGTCCTCCAAGAAGAAGTATTGATGGATTACCCGCGCGTATCTACATTAGGCTATGAATTGCTCAAACTCAGGACATTAAAAAATCATTACATCAAAACTTGAAATAGTGCACATAAATTTTGGAACCTGGAGCAAAGATGCGTAGTAGTCACAACAACTAACTCGCAACCCCTGATCATTCTGAAAAGCTTTATCCCAGCCAAAAGTACCGTGCGGTAGCATGAGTGGGTATTGAAGAGGATCGTAATAACCTGAGTACTCCATGACTGTCGTTAGATGCCCGTCTACCGAATGAATTTTGATGTCTCTATCGGTAGACTCGACGAAATCTTCTACACCAGTTATAATTGCAGCAACTTGAGATGCGGTAGGAAGGATGTATTGTCGTTCGGTAGACTGTCATTCACGAATAAGTAGTTGACACGATTGTAAATGCTGATGTTGAGCAATTTGTCTAAAGTTTGCAACATATGGGTTATAAGTGTCAAGGATATGTTTGATCTCATTCAATATTTCGATATCGAGACCATTACTCTCTTCCATACGGTGTGAGGTCTCATTTTCCGTGTCGTAGATAAACATTTGTAGAAATCGTGGTTTGTTCCCCCGAGTAGGAATAAGAGAGCCAATCTTGTGATATATAGTCCCATGCGCTCTGAATGTGTACAACCCCTGGTTGAATGCAGGCATTGTTTCATCAAGTGTAACGCCCATGGATGTGAAAGAGAATACATGGTTGTATGCACGTATATTTTGCCTAAAATGTCGCCCCTTTGCAGTCTGGTCGGTGTAAAGCGCTAGTAGCTGTTGGGGTACAGGAATGGATGCTAAGATAACCTTGCCGAGATTACAGCACAAATTTTTTGATTCTTTGTGGAATAATCAGGCTGCACAGTGACGGCAAGTCGCCGATTGTGGAATTCAGTAAACGCCCACGTTGTCGGAGGAACGATAATCTCTCGCTGTATTTCTATGTCCTACTCTGGAAGTAGGCATCGAACGATTACGTCCCCTTTCAACTGGTTGATTTGGAGGTTCTGCATCATTTATTTGAACTGCCACGATTGTTCCATAGTCAATGATTGTCTCCAATTACTAACACGTATCCTGGTTGACTCCCGAGCTTGCTCAGTCGTTGTCGTCGAAGTCGAAGGCCTCCCCCGTTTACGTTGGACTGTTCCACCCCCGTTTGCCCCCGATGACGATGGCTCACCTTGGTTTTGACCTGCCATCTACATGTGTTTGAGATAATTGATTAAGAGTTATACTCTGTCTTTGATTTGAGTTCATCGTAATTTGAGATTTTTAGATGTTGTGAACATTTAAAAACGAAATTAGAACATGGTCTCCAATAATTAATGTTATATGATTTCAGTTTTCAACAGTTCTCGGCAAAATGCAAAAAAAATTCAATAACAGAAAATAGTTTCTCGGTTCAACCTTCCCTCAGACTTTGGTTAACATTGAAAGCATGTTTTTACTTCCCAAAACTCACGGTTTTCCTCAATTGCTCTTGTAAGATTGCTTAGAATAGTATTTTCCATCCAATTAATTGTGATTTTGGAGATCTATGTTGATTTTACTCTCAAACAGAAACTTTAAAACAGGTTTAAATGTGATAATATGTAGCTGTTTTTGATGGTATTAAACTCATCTTTTAAATGTGATAATATGTAGCACATGAAAACACTATATCTAAACTCCAGCATCAATTAAAGTAGAGAACATCTACAACAAAGTCTAAATTTTTTGGCAAATCAAGTAATACAGTGGAGATTGATTTATGAGGAACCGCAAATATCAGCCAAACACAGCTTTAAATATCAGGACGCTATCAAACCTACAACCTTACCTTCTCTTGAAGCCGACTGGAGGAAGCCTAGATGAAAAACACTTGTCGGCATTGAGGAGGAAAAACTAATGAAAGCAGTGCACGTCTGTACTTTGGAAAAACCATAAACCAAATAAGTTTGAAATGTTGACTGCAGTAACAATTAAGAAATTTTACAGAAAACATGAAAACACAATATCTAAACTCCAGCATCAATTAAAGTAGAAATCTGTCAACACCTATTCTAGGCAGTTGAAACAGAAAATAGATTTTTTTTTTATAAATATGTTGAATGAAATAGAAACAGTGCATTTCTGAATGTCCTGAAGTAAAACCTGGACAAAATCTGAATGATTCACATCACAAAATCTGAATGGAAGTCGTAAATCTGGACTTATGTGGTCAAATATAAAAAAAACTGAACAAAGAAACGCAAAAAATCTGGAAACAAATACAATAAGAACAAAATCTGAATCATTATAAACTGGCATTCAAAAAATCTGAAAATAAAAAGACCCTTAAAAACAGTCCAGAAAAAACGAATTATAAACTGGCATTCAAAGAATCTGAACAATTCTGCATAAATTGAGTAGCTGTTAGTAGCAAATCAAAAAAAATGCACTTGGAAAACAAATAAATGCTGAAGCTCATATATGCCTTTCGGGTAGGAGTTTCTAATTAGCTGAAATCACAAAAAGCTGTAAAAAAGTCTTGAGTTATGTGAACAATTCATTATATATTCAGAATATAAACCCAAAGTTATGTGAACAAATCTGAATATAGTATGTTCTGAAAATCTATTCAAAATGCTGAAATGCACATCAGATTTATTGTATACAAAAAATGCTGAAAATATATTCAAAATGCTGAAATACAATGCTGAAATGCACAACAGATTTCTTGGTGGTTCTACAAATCTGAATATAAACCCAAAGTTATGTTAATATAGATTTGTTGACATAAAGGTGTTCACATTTGGAGTTTGCAAACAATTTGTATATAAAAAAGTGTTGAGTTATGTTAAATGTTCTTGTGATTCTTAAGGCGAAGATGATCAAGCGCAGGTTGGCAAGCAATGTTTCCAAAATTTATGATATCTCTATTTGGAGTTTGCAAACAATTTGTACAATATATTGTGTGAAAAATTACAGCAGTTCAGATTCAGATTCTGAAATTTCAGTATATGAAATCTCCTAAACATGCAGTCCAGATTCTGAAATTTCGGCCATCCATTTTAACTAATTGACAACAGATCTATGATATACTGCATGAAATTTACAATTTGTAAGATATACTGGTAGAAAAATTACAGGGAAAAATGACAGCAGATGTATTATATGAAATCATCTAAACATGCAGTCCAGATTCTGAAATATCAGGAATAAAAAAATCTCTTGAAAATGCAGTCCAGATTTCTCGGTGGAGGAAGCCTTGAGAGGGAAAACAGTGAAAGATTGACGTATATGTAAAATAGAAAATGCGAGCATAATCTATAGCCCAAGTAAAAAATAAAACAAATGAACCAAGAAAAAATAAATGGCTTTACCTGATTTTTATATCGTTGTCTGAGAAGAAAAGCAGTAAGAACGGAGAAGTGGTAGTAGACTTCTAGCAATTGTTCTTAAAATCTGACGCAGAGAAAGAGGTGAGAATGCAAGGAAGAAAATGAGATTTTTTAAAAGCCTATATCCGGATCAAAGAAGGAGCGGAAAAGAGTGAAGGCACCCAACATTGCGATGATGGTAGATGCAGATATGGGGAATGTGGAATGGAGAGGAAGAGGAGGAGATATAATGAAATCGAGAAGCGGTAGCATACATTGCGATGATGGTAGCGAGGAGGATACCTAGGTTGTCATTCGTCTACGCGGGCGTGCTGCGGGATAACGGCGTGGATACGCCGGAATCGACGGGATGATTTGCAGCTTCGTGGGCTCTGCTGAGGGCTGCAGGAGATCGTTGTCTTGGAGGAGGCTGTGTCGAGGGCTCTGCCGAGGGCATTTTAGAAGAGTCTTAGAGGAGGTGTCGAGGGCTCTGGCAGGTAGCGGGGGCTGGATGGGATCTGAGGTAGACGCTGCTTTCGGCGCGGGTGGCAGTCGAGGAGAGGTGGCGTGCGGGAGAAGAGGTGGCGTGCTTTTTTTTCGAAAAGATGAAAGCAGGGGGGGGGGGGGGGGGTTGAAATGCTGGTTTCCGAAAAGATCAAAGCAGGGGGTGTTGAAAGGCTGGGGGGTTAAATGCCCAAAAAATTCTGATATTTCTATGCTGAGGGGTTAAATGTTGGGGGTATTTCGGTTAAGCGAATGTTACACCATGGCTACTTTTCTCTTCCCTTATATAATAAAGATATTTACATATTTTTTAAATACTTTATTAATATATTTACAAAAATATTTATATATTTACATACTTAAAAAGTTCCTTCTTACATATAAATATTTATATATATATATATATATTAGTTAAAACAAATCATTTATTCAATAATTTACATGAAATATGTACAATATTACTTAAAACTATGCTAAAAAGTATACTAAAATATGTATAATTTACTATTCATCAAGAAGTGTTATGAAAGATAATGATGTGCACATAAGTGTATTTTGAGCAATGTTAACAAGTGATTTAAATCACAAAATACAAGACATATGTAGAGTAAAGTACACAATAAAACACAAGTATATTAACTTTCACACACTTTAATGCACATATTTTATAAAAAGTGCTGTAATAACCAAGGTTTGCATAAGACACTTTACTATTCTTTCCAAGGTGCTCAACCTCACAATGCTTTTGAAGACTATTAAGAGGTTCAAGTAGTGCTTGGTGGAGTTATATTTGTCTATTTTTATTTTTGTTCACTTTTGTGAGACAACATTCTCCGAATACACTTATTTTGCAAACCCAGCACAATTTTTAAACTCAGCCACTTTTCTTAATATCTTAAGTGCAATTCAAATGTAGTGTAGGTAATAAACATAAGCAAGTTTGAATTCATTGTACAATTATAAAACACAAACAAACATTTTTAGATTTAAACACACATGTACATTACCAAAATAAGTGAGTGAAAAAGTATTATTATCAAACACAAAATATTTACTCATACTTAGAGACATGCTACACTTTGTTCTACACATTTTTCAATACAATTGATGCACATAATTAGAAATATCCAGGCATGATAAACAAAATAATGTTCATAGTAATTTGAAGAAATAAACTTTAACATTGTAAATAATTCTAAATAATATAATTCATACATGCTTGATATTAACAATAAAGATCATACAGTTTTTTTGTTGTTTTGAAATTTTTCATGAAAGAAAAAACATGAAACCACAAAAAATATTTTTGTATTTTTGAATTTTGAAATTTTGTAGTTGATTTTCCATAGTATTAATAAAACAAAAAATAACAAATGTCAGAAATACAAAACTAAGTAGTACATATAAACTAACATAATTTAATTAATTTTAGAAATTTTAAAAAGCAGGAAAATGAACACCCACGCTAGCACTAGCGCTAGTGCTAGCGCGACAAACAGTGAGTGAAATCTTGAGAATTTTAGAATTCTATTTTTTAATATTTATTAAGTCTTAAGAGTAGTCTTATGTAGAAATTTTGTAATTTTTGGAGATGTTTTGATTGCTGAAATTGCCTAAAACTTTAGCGTTTTTCATATAACTCATCCTAAGATGTCTAAGACTCCCAATTCCAACCTTAACATTTGAAACCTTACATCAGGAAGAGGTTTAGTGAATATATCAGCAAGTTGAGAGTCCGTGATAATGAAACTTATTCTAGCACTTTCTGTTTTAATGTGATCTCTTATGAAATGATGATGTACATCTATATGTTTGGATCTATAATGGTGTATCAGATTATTTGTAATATCAATGGCACTTTTGTTGTGACATTTTAATTCAATATTTTTTTAGAAGAAATCAAAGTCCTCTAGAGTTTGTCTCAACCATAGTGCTTGTGCACAACAACTCCCTAGTGCAATGTATTCAGCCTCCGTGGTGGAGAGTGCAGCTGAATTTTGTTTCATACTAGACCATGCAACTAATGAAGGTCCTAGAAAATGGCAACTAACACTAGTGCTTTTTCTATCAAGTGAGCATCTGGCGTAGTCCGAATCGGAATAGCCGTGAACTATAAATGAATTATTGTGGGAGTTCCATAATCCTAATCTAGATGACCTAATTAAATATCTAAAAATTTGTTTCACCGCTATTAAATGAGATTCTTTTGGATTAGCTTGAAATTAAGCACATAAGCGTACGACAAACATAATATCGGGTCTAGTAGCACTTAGATAAAGTAGAGATCCTATCATACCGTTATATAAGATTGATCAATTGAAATTCCCGATTCATCTTTTCCTAATTATAGTGATGCACTCATTGGTGTAGAAGTATGTTTTAAGGATTTTAAATCCAAAGCGTTTAAGCATATCATGGACATATTTAGTTTGACATATAAAAATACCATCATTTCTTTGTGATATTTGAAAACTAAGAAAATAAGATAGTTCTCCTACTAGACTCATTTCAAATTCATTTTTCATCACTAAAATAAGTTCATTACACAACTCTTCATTAGTAGATCCAAAGATTATATCATCCATATATATTTCAAAATAATCAAATCAACATTATTGTGCTTAATGCAGAGAGTATTATCGACACTTCCCATAATATAACCGTGATTTAATAAAAATGATGTAAGTCTTTCACGCTAAACCATAAAGCGCTTTTTCTAGTTTATAAACATGATTGGGAAATTTTAAACTAATAAAACCGGGGGGTTGTTCAACAAAAACTTTTTCTTTTACAAACTCGTTTAGAAAAGCACTTTTTACATCCATTTGAAATAGTTTTATTCTTTTAAAGCTTGCAAATGCTAGATAAATTTGTATAGATTCCAATCTAGCAACGGGTGCAAATGTTTCATCAAAATCAATCCCCTCGATTTGAGAATATCCATATGCTACTAAGCAAGCTTTATTTCTAGTGATTCTAGACTCACTATCTATTTTATATTTAAAAATCCATTTTACACCTACAATAGGGTGATTAGATGGTTTTCTACTAATTTCCAAACATTATTTCGCTCAAATTGCTGTAACTCTTCATTCATAGCCAAAAACCAAAATTCATCATTTAAAACGGTTGAAACCGTTTTGGTTCAATTTGGGAAACAAAACAAATGTTTGAATAAGATTTTAGAAGAGAAGAGCGATTTCTTACCCCCAATGGATGGTTCACCTATTATTAGTTCCCGTGGATGATTCTTTGTAAATCTCAAGGTGCTTGGAGGCATATAATCATCTTCCTTGGCCTCCTCTTCCTCCTCTTTGGAAGGTTCCTTGTCACCATGGTCCAAAGGTGGTAAGAGATCATCCTCTTTGCATGCGGAAAGTCTTTCTACGCAAGGTACAAGCTCATCAAATTTCACATTAATCGACTCTTCAACTTTACTAGTTCTTTTATTTAAAATTCTATAAGCTTTACTAGTTGAAGAGTATCCAAGAAAAATTCCTTCAACGCATTTTTCATCAAACTTTCCCAAGCTATCCTTAGTATTCAAAATAAAACATTTACAACCAAAAACTTTGAAGTAAGATACATTAGGCTTCTTTTGAAAATAAAGTTCACATGGTGTGTGATTAAGATATGGGCGAAGCATGATTCTAATCATGATGTATTTACGACTTCGGCACAAAAGGACTTAGGCAATTTATATTCACAAAGCATAGTGTGGGCTAGTTCTTGAAGTGACCTATTCTTTCTTTCTACAATACCATTTTGTTGTAGTGTGCGTGGTGCGGAGAACTCATGTTTAATACCCAACTCATCACAAAAAGATGTAAACTTTTCATTTTCAAAATCTCCTCCATGATCTGAGCGAATGCAATTAATATTTAAATCATTTTCATTTTGAATACGAGTACATAATTTTGAATATTCGCAAAATGCATCAGATTTGGGTGAGAGAAATAATTGAAAGTGCACAATTAACCTCACTAGAATTATCTAGAGGCGGTGAATAGAGATTTAAAAATACTTTGTGCAATTATATATATATATATGTGTAATAATCACAGATTTAAGCTTCCCACAAACCAACAAGAATTAAGCAAGTAAAGAAGAAAAATAGCAAGAAGAAAATCACAGCACAACACAAGGAAATATAGTGGTTCCCCAAACTTTGGGTAGTCCACTCTTCTACCCCCTTGGTAGGAATTCACTAACTTGCACTGAGTCTTTTGATAAGGAGACTCTTAGAACCAGACTGAGTCTTTTGATAAGGAGACTCTTAGAACCACTACAACTGAATTTTTTGAAGAGAGATTCTAAAAACTCTTTTACACAGTTTGAAAATGAAGTAAGAATGAGAAGAAGAAGTAGAACAAGTAGAAGAACAGAAAACAATATATGTAAGAAGGAATCTTCTTCCTAGCAAGAAGATTAGAAGCACAAGTATAGTGAATATGATCTCTCTTCTATAGTGAGAAGGAGATTGTAAGCTTTTCTCTCTTTTGTGAGAGCTTTCAGAATTTGCATCAGAATGGCTTCAGAAGGGGGAGAAAATGAAGGCTTTTTCTTTGCTGCAGCACACTATCTCTTTTCTCAGCTTTGTCACTCTTCACTTGGGAGCTCTTCCTCTTTTTCAAATGTATATGGTGGATCACTGGTTCTCATTCTCTGCCGACCTCCTTCTTATTTATAGCTCTGTTTAAAATATATTGCTAAAAGAGAATAATCAATTAGCAGATAGAGAATTAGAAAGTGATAAGAGTTTCCATAATCAATATTTCTGTAGAAGGAAAGGAATTCAATCTGATTTCAAATAATATCCATAATAATCTTAATCAAATTAGCCAAGAATCAAATAGAAGGAAAGGCTGATTTAGAACGGCTATAAAAGAATAATATCATTCCATAAAAATCAGATCTACAGAAAGAAGGAAAGAGATCTGGCGTGTTTTTGAATTTCTTATAGATATCGACGTGCGTCGATTACTATTCGACGTAAACTTCGATTTCATCCTGGCTGGACGTCGAGAGGAGAATAAGGAAGGTGCGTCGACTTTATTAAATGTGTCGATTAGAAGTCAGAGGTACGTCGACTAAGATTACGTCGAATTCTTCTTAGAGTTACTTCGACTTATTCTGAGAGAGACGTCGACTATATTTCAACGTTGCGTTGAACACTATTCGACGCATATTTACTTAGCCTAGTTTTTCATACTTAGAATTTATATTCTACTCAATTCTAGGGGTTAAGATAAATCATTTCTCCAACAATCTCCCCCTATTTGTCTTAACCCTATCTAGAGGGAAATTGTATCAGTATTTAATCCACACAGCAAAGCATTTATATAGAGAAGAAATATGTTAAATAATCAGAAGAAGATAGAATAAGAAATTATATAAACAAATTTCATGTTCAGTTGACTAATCAGCATTTAAGCATAGACAATTGTTCAAATAGAGTATATCATCATTATTCAGGGGTAGGAGGAGTTTTTCTTTTCCTAGTGAATACTTTTGTGGGTTGCTCCTTCTCAGTAGCAGGTGATTTCCTCAGCTCCCCCTGAGTCTCAACAATTTGCTCTTCCTGAGTCAAAGTAGTTTGCTCCCCCTGGGATGGAGCTTCCTTTGAGCCTTTTACTTCTTCTTCAATTTCTCTTTCATCTCCAGCTCTAGTTTTAACTGCATCTGGCTCCTACTTCAGCCATCACAGTATCAGCTTCATTTTCTTTCTCTCCTTCAGCCTCAGTTTCCTTTTCAACTTCATTTTCTGCCCTACATGCCTCCCCTTATAATAGAATCACTTGTTGAGTAGCTTCTCTTGCTATATTGAGTACCTCTGTTAGGTGCTCTTCACTATGTAGCTCAGGTACAACTTCATTCCCAATGGTATTGAGCAGTGCAAGACTATCATTTTTTGAAGTAGGAAGAGACTTGTGAGAGAGAGATTTATGACTGGAGAGCTGCTCTTCATCTAACCTCTCCCCCTTCTTGACCTTCTTAGCCAAGGAGGTTAAGAAAGATTTGGTGACCTTAGAGGAAGAGATAGAGGTCTTCAGGCTTTGCACAAAGGCACTGACCCCATCTATTTGGGTCTGCATGTGTAAGATGGAGGAATGAATCTTGGAGCAGTGCCCATCCAGCATTGCTTGGAATCTTTGGGCTGTGGATTGGATGCACTGAGTGATGAGGTTTTCAGTGGATGGAGATGGTTCAAAATGTGGTGGTGGAGGAGGAGATAATGGAGGAGGTGAATGTGATGAAGGTGGAGAGGGGACTGTATCATTGTGATGAGGTATATTTGATGGAGAAGGTGAAGGAATAGTGGAGGGTTGAGCAGGAGAATGAGTTGGTATTTGTGAAGGTGTGGATGATGGTGGAACAGAAGAGATGTCTGTATGAGGAGGAGGAGGAGGAGGAGAAGATGGATGAGTAGGAGAGATAGGAGGAGATGGAGTCCTTTCAGGAATGGCACCAGGCTTGGGAATTTTCCTGGTCCATTTTGAGAAGAGAGCAATGGACATCCTTTTGCCTGGAGGAATGGGAATTCCTTTTGACCTGCATAGGTCAGGGAAGGAGTGGAAGAGGACTTGACTCATAATCCTCATGTAGGCATTCTCTTTGTGAGAATATTTATAGCCTATCATTTTGAGCAAGCAGCTTGCCCAGTCTATCTTCTTCTTCAGCACAAGGGCCCCCCATGATGTTCAGTTGCTGCTTGGGCACTGCATCATGGGCAGAGATCTTACATAGTAATATTTTCCCTACTATGTCTGCCAATAGTCTATACTCATCAGAGAAGTCTATTTTCTTCAGGTGGATTGGTATATCTTTGGAGAACTTCATGGTGATTAACAGATTCTTTATTTCATCAGGGGTAAGTTCCACAGGTTCATCACCTGATAGGGAAATTATTATAGTTATTCTTTAGAAAATGATTTTCTTTCCCTATTTGAACAAAGATAATATTGGACTGTAACGGATGGTAGATCAAAGGTGGTCCTATTGTGTTCTGCAGAAATTGAGACAGGTGTCTCATGGATTATTCCTGTGATTTCTCCTTGTTCAGATATCTGAACATGAGTCATCAGCTCTATGAGTTCTGTCTCCAGGAGCTTACATCTTGTGGAGATGAGCTTATCCAGACCAGCTTCAGTGAAGAGAGTTATGATGCTCTTATAATTTTCTGCGGCGGCTTGGAAGGATTCGAGGTCAATGTCGAACCCAGAGTTTATCCTGGGAGCCATTGTAGGTCAGTGAGAAAGAGGAAGATATGGCTGGACTGAGAGGTAAGAGGGATGAAAGATGTAGAGTGCGAGAGGATTTCTAACTGAAGAGTCTATTTGAGTCAGGTGAAACGTCGAAATGAGACACAATTCGAGGCATATTCGGTACTACAGTGGATGTGACCGAAAATATTTTAGTATTATCGCTCTTTTTCATGAAGTCGACGTTACGTCGAGTGGAATTTGACGTAAGCGTTGATACAGTCTGAGGTAAGATGTTAGGGTTTCATATCTACGTATACGTCGATTGGAGTCAACGCATGCATCGATTTATGTTATTATTGATAGTTATCGACGGTGCGTTGATTAGAAAATCGACGTGACTTTCATTTTTCTGAAAAATTTTGGGTTTTCCCTTGAGAGATTATTTCTTCCTGCTCCTAATGTTTTCTAAGACAGTCTTGGACTAATTTTTATAATCAATTAGATTGATTGTACCAACATTGTTTGGCAATGTGGCCAGTTTTATTGCAGATATAACATCTGACTATCTTTAGATTATGGGATTTTGAGTTTAGAGAGAGATATTGGTGTTGATTAGGATAAACATTTTGATTAGGATACAAATTTTGATTAGGATAAATATTTTGATTAGGATAAAAATTTTGATTAGGATAAAAGTTTTGAATAGGATAGAAATTATGATCAGGATGAATGGGTCCTGAATGGGGGTTAAGATGGAAGGTTTTTGGAGGTGGAAGTGTTCTGTCTTTATGTTGCTCTGAGTTTGTATGCGTCGATATCTATTCGACGTATGTTGATAGTTGCGTCGATCTATACTCGGTGCTTTCTCCAGATTGCGTTGATCTGGAATCGATGCATGGAAGAAGTTGCGTCGATTTGAAGTCGACGTACTTTTATTCAAGCGTCAAGTTGAGGTCGAAGCATCTGAGAGATTGCGTGGAGTAGAATTCGATGCACTATCATTCATGCGTCGATATGAAGTCGACGCAATTATGTTTTCATAAATTTTATTTTTCCCTTTTTCTGATTTTATTTCTTTATGAGTTGTTTCTCTTGGCCTAGTTGCCTTCTCAGAAGAAGTTTGAGAGTCATCAGCTGAATAGTATGATGTTTCATCAAATTGGTTTATTTCTCTGTTTTTTAATGACATTAATTTGTTCTTTTAGATTCTTAATTTCTTGTTTAGCTTTTAGTTGATCTAAACATAATCCTTTAAAATCATTTTTGAAATCATCACCCAGAAAATCTATGTCATCAAAGATGCTTACCTCATCCTTATCCTCAGATTCCTCTATGAGAATAAGGCTATTTTCTTTATCATCTTCAGAAGGAATGCTTCCTTCTGATTCTGTCTCACTCCATGATTTAGCACCATGTTCTTCCTTTGAGCTTTCAAAAGCCATTAAGCATAGGTCTTCTTGCTTAGACTCTTCATTGTCACTTTTGGAAGAGGTGCTGTCCTCAGAATCTATTTCACTCCAAGCTTCTGCAATGAAGCCTCTTTCTTTCTTCTTCCCCTTTTTCTTGAGATCTTTCTTTTTCAGATCTTTCTTCTTCCTAGTATTTTCTGGACACTCTGGTGCAATGTGTCCAGTTTTCCTGCAGGAGTAACAAATGATTTCTTTAGTAGGAGTTTTATCATACCTTGGTTTTGATTCTCTCCTTCTATACCCATCTGTCCTGACCCATTTCTTGAATCTTCTGGCCAGGAGGCTGAATAACTTTTCTTCAGTGACAGAGGTCTCTTCTTCTGTTGCTTTCAAAGCAATGCTTCTATCTTTTGATGAGGTTGGAGTGGTTACTCTTCTTTCCTTCTCTTCTCTAGTTTTCAGCAGTTGCTCATAGGATTTGAGTTTTCCTAAGAGGGCATCTATTGAGATTTCCTTTTGTCCTCTTGTGTCTCTTATTGCCCACATTCTTGAGTCCCATGAACTTGGGAGACTCATTAACAGTTTGTCATTGATCTCTGTGAGAGAGATCTCTCTATCCAGGCTCCTTAATTGATTGATGATCAGACTGAATCTGTCATACATCTCAGATATGCTTTCTTCATGCTTCTTTGGAAGGTTCTCATATTGAGAGATCAATAGAGCCTTTCTATCTTTCCTTTCATCAGCACTTCCTTCTACCATATTTGTAAGAGCCTCCCAGATTTCTTTGGCTGATTCACAGTCAACCACCTTTTGAAAGATTTCATCTGAGAGGGTTGAGACAAAAATGTTCACAGCTTTTGCATCACATGTTCCTGCCTTCTTCTCTTCAACTGTCCACTCAGCTTTTGGGACAAGTGTTTGAGTCACTTCACCACTTAAGTCTCTTCTATAAGGCTTGGGAGGACCTATCAAGATAACATTAAATAATTCTTCATCAATAGAATTCATATAAATCCTAATTCCTGTTTTCCAAACTGCAAACTTTTCAAGATTGCACATTGGTGGTCTGGTGGAAGCATAATCTTTGATTTGTGCCATGAGAAAAATAATTTTTAGAAATATATATATATATATATATATAAAAGAGGTAGGATCTTTTTGATCAAGGAGTTAACCTTTTTTTTTTAGATCAACCTACCTCTGATACCAATTGAAAGTGCACAGTTAACCTCACTAGAATTCTCTAGAGGGGGGGGGGGGTGAATAGAGATTTAAAAATACTTTGTGCAATTATATATATATATGTGTAATAATCACAGATTTAAGCTTCCCACACACCAACAAGAATTAAGCAAGTAAAGAAGAAAAATAGCAAGAAGAAAATCACAGCACAACACAAGGAAATATAGTGGTTCCCCAAACTTTGGGTAGTCCACTCTTCTACCCCTTGGTAGGAATTCACTAACTTGCACTGAGTCTTTTGATAAGGAGACTCTTAGAACCAGACTGAGTCTTTTGATAAGGAGACTCTTAGAACCACTACAACTGAATTTTTTGAAGAGAGATTCTAAAAAATCTTTTACACAGTTTGAAAATGAAGTAAGAATGAGAAGAAGAAGTAGAACACGTAGAAGAACAGAAAACAATATATGTAAGAAGGAATCTTCTTCCTAGCAAGAAGATTAGAAGCACAAGTATAGTGAATATGATCTCTCTTCTATAGTGAGAAGGAGATTGTAAGCTTTTCTCTCTTTTGTGAGAGCTTTCAGAATTTACAGCAGAATGGCTTCAGAAGGGGGAGAAAATGAAGGCTTTTTCTTTGCTGCAGCACACTATCTCTTTTCTCAGCTTATTCACTCTTCACTTGGGAGCTCTTCCTCTTTTTCAAATGTATATGGTGGATCACTGGTTCTCATTCTCTGCCGACCTCCTTCTTATTTATAGCTCTGTTTAAAATATATTGCTAAAAGAGAATAATCAATTAGCAGACATAGAATTAGAAAGAGATAAGAGTTTCCATAATCAATATTTTTGTAGAAGGAAAGGAATTCAATCTGATTTCAAATAATATCCATAATAATCTTAATCAAATTAGCCATGAATCAAATAGAAGGAAAGGCTGATTCAGAACTGCTATAAAAGAATAATATCATTCCATAAAAATCAGATCTACAGAAAGAAGGAAAGAGATCTGGCGTGTTCTTGAATTTCTTATAGATATCGACGTGCGTCGATTACTATTCGACGTAAATGTCGATTTCATCCTGGCTGGACGTCGAGAGGAAAATAAGGAAGGTGCGTCGACAAAGGTGCGTCGACTTTATTAAATGTGTCGACTAGAAGTCAGAGGTACGCCGACTAAGATTACGTCAAATTTTTCTTAGAGTTACTTCGACTTATTCTGAGAGAGACGTCGACTATATTTCGACGTTGCGTCGAATACTATTCGACGCATATTTACTTAACCTAATTATTCATACTTAGAATTTATATTCTACTCAATTCTAGGGGTTAAGATAAATCATTTCCCCAGCAATAATGTCCAACAATATGTTGAAAAATCATCTATTAAAACATATGTATTTACTACCACCAACACTTGCGGTGCTAACGGGTCCAAAAAGATCCATATGAATTAATTGCAAGGGTCTTGTAGTATAAATGATATTTTTACTTTTGAATGAGGATTTAGTAAATTTACCTTTATGACATGGTCAACAAAGTGAAGTTAAATTCCATTTAACCTAGGCAATCCTCTAATTAAACCAATTTTGGCAAGTTTTACAATAAGCTTTGTGCTAGCATGTCCTAGCCGTCTATGCCAAAGTTCTAATTCATCATTTTTGGTGATAAAACATTTTATAGATGATTTAGAAAGATCATGAAATGAAACTATATAAACATTATGTATTCTTAGTGTAGTTAGTAAAATATATTTTGTAGCAGGATTAGAAATTTTGCATAAGTTAGTAGAAGATTCAAATAAAACATCTAATCCTTTATCACATAATTGGCTAATAGAAATTAGATTATGTTTTAGCCCTTTCACATAAAGAACATTCGATGTCGTAAAGGATTCGTTACAAACTGTACCAATTCCCATTGTCCTTCCTTTTCCATTATCGCCAAACGTCACGATCCCTCCCTTCTTCTTTTCTAGGATAAGGAACTTTGCTTTATTGCCCGTCATGTGCTTGGAGCATCTAGAATCCAAGTACCACACGTCTTTATTGTCCTTAGCATGCCTGCACATCTAGAAAGAAAATGAGAGTAAGATCCTGATACCTAAGCAGTACCACCCATAGAATAAGTGGAAGCTTTAGGTACCCAGATTTGCTTTAAAGTATTTTGTTTCACTTTCCTGCAAGAACTAGACGTATGACCAATCCTATGAAAGATTATACACGAAAAAAGGTGGTTGAGACCCTTTTCTTGAATTTTGTGTTATTCTTGCTAGAAGTAGTCAGTTTTGCAGAAGAGAATGACTTTGCAAAAATAATACTGAATTCTTATATGAGGTGCTAGCGTCGACGTTGGGGGCTAGCACCGGGCGGTAGCCCTCACCTCGATATCTGAGCCCAAATTTTCTAGAACCGTAGCACTGGTTCCCGAAAATAATATCCAATGGTTTTTGTCCCATTCCAAATTTTTTAATGGCCATGTTGAGATCATGAGCTTGTGGCTTAAGTGATGAATTTTCTTTCAGAAGCATGACACACCTATTTTCAAAACCCTTTTTGTTATTTTTAATTTGCAAAAAAGAGGCTTCTAATTTCCTTTCAAATTCCCCCTTCTCTTTTGTAAGAGTTTTTGCATGGGAGAGGGCTTTAGAAAGAGAATCTTCAATATCTTTTGCCATTTTAATGGAGTGATCACACTCTTGGCGAGAAACCTTTCTCTTTTCTAAAATTATTAATTTTTTTGGAAAGATTTGGATTTTCTTTAATTATTAATTCATTTTCATGATTCAATAAAATACTATCTTTTATATTTTTATTAAAAGCTTTGCATGTTTGAAGAAATTCATTACAAAGTTCATCATAAGTTGGAGGAGTTACCACAGTGTTTCTAAGAACACTAGTGTCGTCATTGTCGTTTCCATGTCCCATGAGGCACATGTTTGCTTCCTCATCTTCGCTTGATGAAGACCCGCTTGATTCTTCGAAGGAGGAGGAAACATCCCATGTTTAAGCTTTTAGTATCTTCCGCTTTTCCTTCCCTTTGTGATGCCTTTCCTTTTTCTCCTTCAAGTATTTTGGGCATTGGCACCAAATATGCCCGGTCTTCCTGCAATGATAGCATTCAGGTGGAGGTCTTTCTTCTTCATCATCGCTCTCCTTTTCCTTCTTTGAAGATGACCCTTTCCATCTTGCATCCTTTTGGAAAAATTTCCGGAACGTGTTTCTCCTTTCCGAATTTTGCATGAGCTTTCAGAAGTTCTTTACCAAGAGACTTTCTTCATCTTCATCCTCATGGAACTCCTTATTTGATTTTAGTGCCAATACCTTCTTCTTTGGCTCCTTGTTGTATTCATCATATTGGATCTTGAGTTCTACCTCATGGGTTTTGAGATTCCCAATGAGGGTCTCAGCCTGGAGAATTCTTAGATTGTGCGACTCCGAGATAGCTGTCACCATCAAATTGAATTTTGGAGGAAGAGATCGAAGAATCTTTCGGACCAAGTCACCGTTTGAGAAGGTCTTTCCAAGAGCTTTAGAGGCATTGACGATCTTGGTGAACCGCGTGTACATTGCATCAATATCTTTGCTTTCATCCATCCAAAACTTTTCATATTCTGACTCCAGTTGTAAAAGCATTGAATCTGTAACCTGCAATGTACCTTCATGAGTAATTTCCAAATGATTCTAAATATCATATGCAGTAGTACATGCAGAAATTCTATCAAATTCATTTCTATCTAACGCACAAAATAACACATTCATGGTCTTGTCATTATTTTTGCATTTAAGTTTATCCCTATCATCCCATTTATCCTTAGGCTTTTCTAATGTTACCTCTCCAGCTATAAATATCGGAGGAGAGTATTCCTCTTCTGCCATATTCCATACCTCAATATCTAGGGTCATAAGAAAACATCGCATTCAATTTTTCCAATAATTATAATCTGACACGGTAAATAATGGATGTCTACTAATTCCCTGACCTTCGGAAAAAGCGAGATCATAAGACGCCATTATTCCTGGTTTTTAAACCGATTTGGAATAACCCCCTATGATACCACTTGTTGGATCGATAGGCCCCCTTAGAGGGGGAGGTGTGAATATGGGAATATAAATTCTTTTTATATGCTTAAGCAGTTTGCTAAATTGTTTTAAAATAAAGAGAGCGATATAATAATTTAGCCAAAAGTAGAGAATATTGTAATTTGTAATGTTAGAATTTTATGCCAAATGAAAGAAATCAAGTAGACACAAATAAAGACATGATTGTATTATATTAAAGAGTGTTTACACAATTTTGATTTCAATATCGCTAGAAATCAGAGGCGTACAAATGCAAATAATTTTTCCTTTTTTATACGGACTCATATCCACACGAACCAGTGGCTTTAGCATATCCTCCCCAGATATGGCCTCAAGCCGCTCTAGCCAACCCTTCCCCGAATATGGCCTCGAGCACACCCTAGATCTAATCACCTAGACTTAGTCGCCAACACGCGCGGCGAATTCCCCCTAAGCCGCGCAAAGACCTAGTCGCCAACACAAGGTGAATTAACTACATTAATTCACAAAGATAATGAAATAAAACAAACAAAAACCCCCCCTATGTGATTTTCTGAAGTAGAAGATGAAGGATCGCTGTAGCATAAGCATGGTTGAAGCAATCATTCATTGAATGGAGCGTGATGACATCCTCCTTTAGAAATCTTCTGTAGCTTTAAGTGGGAGATTAACTTTCGGCAGAGTAACATCTCTTGAAATTTGGCACTGGTATTCTCTCTGGGATGTGTGTGCAAAATGAGAGAGAAAGCCTCATTTTATAGAACTTGGAGATAGCGCATGCGGTAGCTCCTAGCGCCTGCGGTAGTGGTCGTGTAGAGTTCATGGAGGTGGGTCATTGTGGCACAATCTGGAGCTAGCGCCTGGCGGTATATCCTAGCGCCTGCGGTAGCGCTAACGCCTACGGTATCACTAGCACTGGAAGTTGTGCTCCAATTCAGATATTTTGGTTCCAAGCTGCTTTCTACCTGTGGAGGATTGCACCTATAGTTCCTGCACACTATAATCACAAAGCAAGCAAGATCAAATACAATATGGGATTTGTTATTCTCAAACAAAGGGATGTGACACACATGTCCAACAGATCTCACTTCAATGAGTGGATAGAAATTTTATATAAATGAAAAATCAATAGCACCACCATTATTTGATGGGAAAAATTATAAAGGTTGAAAAAATCTAATGGAAAAATTTCTCAATACCTTAGGAATAGATGTTTGGAATATTACTATTAAAGAACCCCCAAGTGTTCAAAATAAAAATGAAATGGTTTTAAATACAAAGAATATGAATAGTTTATTTTCCGCAATGCCACAAGATTTTTTCAAATTAGTTTATTGTTTTTCTAATGTGTATAATATTTGGAAATTTCTTTAAGAAATTTTTAATCTTCCTTGTTGTTGAAGCTAGGAAAATCCTAGGCTCCAAAATTCGGATCAATGCAGCCGGAGGCTACTTGCCCAGCAGTCCAACGAGATGACTTGGCTGGCAACGACGAAGAAGCTAGAAGAGCAGCAAACAGGACTCCAGGCGCTGCGGTAGGGAGGTCCCACCACGTAACCAGAAGCTCAGAAGAGTCTTGCCCTCCATAACCAAAAAATGGCCGAGCAGGGTACGAGGAAGGCACCGACATGACTAGTACCAGGAGTAGCGGCCAAGGATGACGTGTCCGAGAATTCGAAAGCTGAGTTCCAAAAGCTCAAGTTCAGGTGCCAATCCAAGTACCCCTGGGGTCCTATTTATAGGAAAACCAAGTGGTAGGGGGTTTTTATAGCCCAGACCCTGCCAGGTGACTAGCGACATTGAGGCGATCTTCCCCATAGAAAAAGTGAGTATCACCTATGGTCGCCCACCTTTTGGCGAGTATCCGGGCTACTCGCACGAGTGCACCCTTACTCGCCTATGCCTTCTTCTGCTCCTGCTGGCTGAGCTTTCTTGGTGTCTTGAACTGTTGACATCTATGTTTGACCCTGTGACCTTGACTTCTGCCTATGTGGCTTTGAGCGGGCCACTCTCGAAGAATGAGGGTTGTACACAATCCCCGCTCTTTGCGAGTAACGCAGTTGCTCGAAAAAAATCATCCAACCTTTATTCGACGAGCTGCTTTGGGCGAGTATTAGGACATACACGGCAGTCACACGGCTGGCTTCTGGACTCTATATATAGAGGGGGAGGGGTCTCTGATGGAACGGCCTTTTTGGTCTCACTAAAGATGTTGCGCACTCATGCTGAGGAAGCTGATGCTGACATGACCAATCTTCTGGGTATGCTGCCACCGTCTCGGAAGCCTGCTCGCGATGCCGAGCTTGATGCCTTCCTTGATTCCAAGAAGAGGAAGAGGATTGAAAAGAAGAAGAGGAGGAGAGATTGAAAAAAGGATGTCGCCACCTCAGAGAATGTCGCCGATTCTTTAGTCGGCGGTACCCAGCAGATGCTTGACGACTTGGTCTTTCTTGCGAGGGCGACTCTCCTGCAAATGATCCTCCAATACCAAATGTCACCGCGGGGGCGAGTACGGTGGGGACCTCGGCCCAGAATCCACCGGACGTCGCACCTGTGCTAGGTGGTGCTACCTACTCGCCACCTTTTTGGGTTAGTTTGCTGATTTCAACATTGTTAGTGAGGTTCTCACGCTTTCTGATACTCGCAGATTCGCCGATCATTGATGCTCGGGGAGGAGCCTTTGGCCGCTCTTCCTTTGCGATCCTCTCCGATGATCTCGCCTGGAGCTGGGGAGGGGTCGCGCCATGGCGGCTCCCTTTTGGAGAAGAGGACGTCGAGCGAGCAGAGGTCTCCTTCAGTGAGTGGCACGCCTCCACCGCCACTGCCTTCCAATCAATTAGAGTTGGCGAGCAGCTCACAGCTGCCCGCTGAGAAGCTTCCGCCACCTCCTCCGTTCCCTCCTCCTGCTCGCGATATCCAAGGCGATCAGCGCCCTTTGTTTTCTACGGCTCCCTCAACCCATCTGGGGGAATCCTCGAGCCGAGGGGAATTGGGGGTTCTTCTAGGTTCTTCGCTCCAAGGGGAGGAGGGCGACCAGTAGATGGTCGCGACCGAGGGGATGCTCCTCGCGGCATGGAGCAGACTGGTGGGACTCATTCCACCAGGCTAGGAACTGGGCACAATAGCTCCTCTCCTCACCTAGGAAGGAGCTCCCCTCCTCGGCGATCTCGTAGTCCTCCTCGCAGCTCGAGGAATGATGCTCGCCGTCCTGGTAACTTTAGATTATTGAATTGCAGACTCTGCGCGATCTACTTTTTGATACTCGCCTATTAAAGCATTCTGTCTTCTTGTCTTCTCAGCTTGCGCTCAGACTCCGGTGGGAGCTTTGATCGATGGAGTTGTCCTTCCCTCGCGTGAGTACCAGGATAGGGCTACTCGTGCCATCCTAGATCAGGAGGCGAGTTTGAAGAGCTTTTTGATCAGCGATCCGCATCGTTGCTTGTCAGACCTGGAGGCTCGGGTCGAGCACCTGGCGGCTAGCGAGCCTCAGCGTCATCTGACCGAGTTGGAGGTGCGAGCATCTCGGCTGAAGGAGTTTGAAACTTGGCTGGCTACTGCAGAAGCTCGCCTTCAATCTGTCAATGACTTGGTGTGTCGGGTCGGCAGGATGGAGCATCGTCAACATCTTCATCACGATGAGCTCGTTGGGATGCGAGCGAGCATGGGCTCGGTTGGCCGCTTGGCGAGGATTGATGATCAGCTGCAGTAGGGTGAGGATGCAATGACACTAGCCTTCGAGCACTTCAAGCGCGCTCGCAGCATGGGTTGGGTCGGGCGACAACCTCAACTCCCGATGCCCAGGCGAACCCCCAAGGACCTCTTTAGTTTCTGCCTTCTTTTTCTTCTAGTCGCTAGGTCGCCATTCGACGAAGGCTTGTAGTTGAATATTTTATTGAAGTAATTTTATTAGTGAGCACACAAAGCTCTCCCTTCATTTTTTGCTCGCATACTGTGATGTATGAATCTCTTCTATATTCTTTCTTGTTTTGTCTTGCGAGTAGTAGTTTGAATGTCGCGCCTATTTGGCGAGCTCCTTGTACTCTGCTGCAGGTACTCGCTTGAAGATCGCTGGTGATTTGACGTGCACCGCTGATTTTGGCGACTTTCTATTATGCTCGCCACTCGTTACTCGTACTCACCGCGGCGTACGCGATAAGCCAAGTATCTCCGACCACTATAAATAGGGGGGTGGGTGGGTGGGTACGTATTTATTACACTTTGGGCGATCTTCTTTGATTCCCCGCGAGTATCTTCTGACTGTTCTCTTTCTCGCCTCTTTGATACTCGCTTGCCTCTTCCTTTGCTTCAGGATGGCTGATGAGGCGCCATCCGGCGTGCGAGTCATGCGAAGAATTTCGAGGTGATCTCCTTCAAGAAGGAGATTACTCAGCCTCCAGACTTGAAGGAGTTCTTGCTAAGTACCTGCCGCCGGGCTATGCCGCCAGGCTTCCTCGCGAGGACGAGCGCCTGAACTCTTTCCTGCCTACCGAGATGGTCTTCCCTGTTTGCCACTTTGAGGTTGGCTTGCGACTAACAATGTGTACGGAGTTTTGCCAAATCCTCGGTTACTTTGGGATAGTCCCTGCCCAGATCAACCCAAACGGAGTGGCGATGATCATGGGGTTCCTTTGTTTCTTGCGAGAAAAGAGGATCACCTTCAATCTCTCTGTTTTCCAGCGAGTATTCCACTTTAACGCTACAGGCGAGGGCATCATCTTCTTGTGCAGCCACGTCTGCATGGTGGTCGGCACGGCGAATAAGAACCATCGCTGGGTCGAGCGACTAGTCGTCATTAAAGGAGACTTTGGGATCATCTCGAGCTCGTCCTTCCAGCCGGCGGAGAGAGCCTTTGTCGTTCCTTATTTGGAGGGGAGTAGGGACAAGCTACTTGACAGCTTCCGAAATCACAGCTTGGATGTGGTTTTCTGTAGGAGGCGAGTAGATGAGCTCGCCGAGGTGTTCCCGGGTGAAGGTAGTCTTCTGAGCGAGTATTGGTCCTACTCGCCCCTTTGTCTTCAACTGATGATTAACGCTCTTCACTCCATGTCTTGATGCAGCGACTCGCTCCTTACCGAGCGAGCTTCTTCCTTTGGCGCCTAAGGCGGGGACTCCTGTCCCGATCATCTTATCATTGGGTGGCGATGAGCAGGAGGTCGCCGGCGATGATGCTGGGCCATCTAGGAAGCGGAAGGCGAAGGCGAATTCCATCGAGCCTGCGAGAAAGAAAGAGGTCGCCAAGAGGGACCTGAATGCGAAGGCAATTCCTTCGGAGGCTGGCGAGCCCAGCAGCCATCCGCACTTCGGCGAAGGAATTTGAAGCGAGGATGCTTATGGTCTCCCTTTGGTGTCCTGGGCTGAGAGAGCTCATGTAGTAACTTTGAGCACCAACCTCCCCACCTAGTCGGAGGATTGGGCGGATACTGGCGAGGCGTTCGAAGTGATGTTTGCCCTCTATGGTCGCGCAGATGCCGAGTCCCTGCAAGATGTTTGGCTGAGTACCTTGCGCATCAGAGCTCGCGAGCTTACCTGCGAGCTGCCGAGCTCGGTCACGCATCGGCGAGGAAGCTGCTTGAGTACGAGTATGTGATCAAGGTGCAGAGCAAGAAGCTCATCACCATGGGGCTGGAGGCCGCCAAGTGGAAAGATCATGAGGTACTCGCTCGTAGCCTTTCTGGTTTCTAGGATAGTCACCTTTCGCGCCGATCGATTTTTTTTAACCACTGTCTTTACCTGTACAAGCCGCTGAGGTTGAAATGGCGAAGAAGGTATCTCAGATGGAGAAGGAGCAGGAAGATACTCGGCAAACCTTGGAGGCCGCCCAAGTTTGCATCGCCGAGCTGGAAACTCGGCCTGCTGATGAGCCCCATTTTTATACACATGTATGGACACATCTGGGCCGTATTTCTAGTCAATGAACTACACTTTAGGCATGTTTTTGATTATATTTGTTATTCCTTGCTAGGTACACTCTTAGGACCATTTCGGTGTGCATTTGCGCTCCTTGTTATTGGGGGTAAGCACATGGTGCTCCCCATCCCTTTCTCTATGTTTATCTAGTGCTGGAGGTGTTTTCCCAGTTGTTTTATCTTGTGTACAGGTGGTCGGATCATTCAGTTTCCCCTAGAATTCATGATTGTGTGCAACGCATGGTCGTTCGTTTCCTTGACGCACGGACGGTTGTGGTCGTGCGTTCTCATCTGGGCAGAAAACGGGAGTTCAGAGTTTGGTCGTGCGTTTTGACGCATGAGCGGAATTGCCCGTGCGTGAGTCAAACACACGGACGCCTGTTTCTTCCTGTTTTTAGCTTTTCCGAATTTACCCATGCGTTTTGATGCATGGGCGGATTTGCCCGTGCTTGAGTAAATCGCACGTGTGGCGCAGCTTTGTCTTCACGCCAGTTTTTATCTTTAATTATCGCACGGGTAGCGCACTATCGTGCGTTCGACCGTGCGTGCCCAAAATTCTGCCAATTTATTATAAAAGCGCAGGAAATGCCGCTACGGAGGAGAGATTCCCCTCGCGGGAAAAAAATGCAGGAACCCCGCCATTTTCGCCCTTTCCACCGGAGGAGACAAGAGGAGACCATTTCCACCGATCTCCTTCGCCATTCCTTCATCCGGGAGCATTTGCAATCATTCTCCGTCACTATTTCAAGCATTCTTCGCCGAGGAGACCATAGAAGCGCTGAAGATCGTTGGAGCAGTGACAACCTCCTTCGAGTCCGCACAACATCTGAAGGTCGAGCCCGGAGAGAGCCCGACAACCTCTCACTCTGGCTGAGAACCCAAGATGCGGTGACATCTTCCATTTGGTCCTTTCTAAACTTTGATGCTTGTGCTTTCCCTTTGTGTTGTTGTACGAACGCTTGTTAGGTTAATGTTATGGATCCTTGCTTGTGTTCATGTGCAATGATGATGTGGTGGTGAGAATAGCTTTCGTTGTTGTTGTGATAGCCTAGGTTGTTTGTATGTGAAGCCATCTAGCAATTGTTAGTGGTGATGTTGGCGAAGAGGTGAATACGACCCTCACAAAACCTCGCACTGTGGCCACTCCATCCGCTTACCGAAGCGTGGCATCGCGGCCACTGCATTCACCAACACCTTGCGAAGCGGTGCTTTTCGAGCCGCATTTCTCTTATTTCCTCAATAGCTTAGGAATCCAATCACAAACCCCTTTGTTATTACTTAGTAATCCTTTTACCTAATTTCCGGGCAGAGCGAATCATACTACCCAACTTGCATTCCTTTGAGATCGACATTCGGGGAGTTCCTCCATATTTTATTACTTGAGCGACCAGTGCACTGTCGTCGTATCATATTTCGTGCTTGCTGATTAGCGTTTTTGGCGCCGTTGTCGGGGACTGTAGGCTTGATCATTTCGTGTCTGTGAAAATCATTACAAGAGACATTATCTTATCTCTCCTCGTCTGCCTCTGTTATTTTTGTTTTTGTGTGCTAATCCATTGTCTTGCAAGCAAGTCTATCATGACTTCTATAAAGCAACATATCTATCAGGGAAGTTTAAACGATCTTAGGATTCAGGCACAAATAAATAATCATGCGTCCGAGATCTCCACTGACATTATTGAGTTAATATCTGAGAATTGCAAATTCAGCGGGGATACACATGAAGATGCAGTACACCATGTGCAGGGATTTTTAGAAGTCTATTACACGTGTATATTCAATGGATTTGAAAACGACCAACAAAAGATCCTGGCATTTTCATTCTCTCTGCATGATAAAGCTAAAAGATGGTACTGGGATACCCGAAAGAGTGAGACAACTTCTTGGAAGCAATTTGAAGGGAGGTTCCTGTTTGATTTTCAGCATTGCATGCGAGGTATGAATAGGCATAAGGAACTTATTGCCTTCGGTCAGAGAAAGGAAGAGACATTGGTTGACGCATGGGAGCGTTTTCAATCCTTACACAAGGACTGTTACCGTGAGGATCTGTCAGAAGACTTTTTTATTCAGATTTTTTATTTTGGCGTATTGGACAGGTTCCATTTGCTTTTTGATGTCGCAGCTGGAGGCGCCCTTTTTAATAAGTCGGGGAAGGACGCCTGGGGAATAGTTGTGAATATAGTGCAAACTAGTCAGTATTGGAGTCACTCTACTCATCCTCCTAGCACTAGTGAAGTTAACGAAATAACACTTAATGGAGCAGAGGGATGTCTTCTGTCACATCAAATGGAGCAGTTTTTTTACTTTTGTGGTCGATATGCTGCACAAAATGAATGAACAGTCCGCAGCAATCCAGCAACTAGACTTTACTATTAGTACTCTCGCAGATGCAGTCTCTGGGATTGTGGGTCAGCCGCCCGAGTCTGTGAACACCATGAAGTTAAGAAGTGGCAGCAGTGTAAAACAATCACCGCGTCAGACAACACCTCCAGCACCTGTGCTACAAGAACCACTTGCGAATCCTACCGACAGGCTTAATGCAGATGAGACAGGGGAGCAGATTCCGATCCCTACTGTGCCAGATTCTGCGAGCGTGGCACAACCCTCGAAAAGTATTGTTAGACCTCCATTTTCTCACAGGTTACGAAATAAGAAGTCAGAGAAGCAATTTCGCAGATTCTTGGAAATGATGAAAGGAGTACAAGTTAGCATACCATTGATTGAGGCCATCTCCCAGATACCGGGTAACTCTAAATTCTTGAAAAACCTGATTTCAAAGCAGAAGGTGCTGGAGGACCTCAAAACCATTGAACTCACTGAGGAGTGCTCCGCCCTCATCACCAAAGTCCCTACAAAGCGTAAGGACCCTGGCAGCTTTACTATCCCTTGCAGAATCGGTCACCGCCGATTCGGTCAAGCACTCTGTGATCTAGGAGCCTCCATTAATCTAATGCCGCTCTCCATCTTTCAAGAGCTAGGTGCGTGGATTTTGATGCCGACGCAAGTGATGCTACTGCTAGCTGACAGAACGATCAAGAAACCGGTCGGGATTGTGGAAGACCTTACCATAGTGGTTAATGGCCTCGCCTTTCCAGCTGATTTTGTCATCCTCGACATGAAGGCTGATGCTAGAGTCCCTATTATCTTGGAGCGCCCCTTTCTCGCGACGGCTCGTGCCATCATTAATGTGGAGCAGGGAGAGCTCACTCTCAGATTGGGATAGGACGCCATATCTTTTAATGTTCACAATCCAGTGCATTTGTTTGAGATCACAGACTGCGAATTGGCGGAGCCAACCGAAGAATTGGATAGTTAGTTTGTTAGGAGCCCGAGGGATTGCGAGACTTTTTGGCAGCAAGATGGCGTGGTCAATGAGGGTTTATCCTCGAACAAGTCTGAGGATCTGCATCCGATCAGAGAATCATTTATTGTCCCATCGATTCAAACATCTCTCCAGCTCTCAAACAATTACCTGACTCTCTGAAATATGTCTTCCTTGGAGAAAATACCACGCATCTGATGATTATTTCTGAAACTTTGTTTGTGGCCGACGAAGCTGCGTTAGTAAGTTTGCTAAGAAGATACCAAAGAGTATTCAGACGTTCCCTTGCCGATATTAAAGGAATTAGCCCCACCGTCTGCATGCATAAGATCCTTCTTGAAGATCAGTACAAGCCATCGGCTCAACCCCAAAGGCGGCTGAACCCGAAGATTCAAGAGGTAGTGAAGGCAGAAGTGATAAAGCTTTTGGATGCAGGCATTATCTACCCAATTAGCGACAGCAAGTGGGTCAGCCCAGTTCAGGTTGTGCCACAGAAGGGAAGGATCACCGTTGTCCCCAACGAGAAGAATGAGTTACTACCTACCCGTGTGATCACCGGATGGAGGGTCTGCATCGACTACCGCAAACTAAATGACGCTACACGCAAGGACCATTTTCCACTCCCTTTCATTGATCAAATGTTAGAAAAGTTGGCAGGGCAAGACTACTACTATTTTCTTGATGGGTACTCCGGGTACAATCAAATCCTAATCGACCCTGCTGATCAGGACAAGACGACATTCACCTGCCCTTCCGGTACCTTTGCGTATAGGCGAATGCCATTTGGACTTTGCAATGCTCCTGCAACTTTTCAAAGATGCATGCTTGCAATCTTCGCTGACATGGTGGGAGATTTTCTTGAAGTCTTCATGGATGATTTCATCTTATTCGGTAGCAGCTTCGATTCGTGCCTCGCCAATCTAGACAAGACATTGAAGCGGTGTAAGGACACCAACCTCATCATAAATTGGGAAAAATGCCATTTTATGGTGCGCGAAGGAATCGTGTTGGGGCATAAGGTTTCCCGCCAGGGGCTTGAGGTGGATCAGGCGAAGGTTAGTTTCATCAAGAACCTTCCTCCGCCGTCTTCTGTGAAGGGTATCCGCAGCTTTCTCGGACACATGGGATTCTATCGGAGGTTTATTTAGGATTTCTCATCCATTTCAAAGCCTCTTTCTCACTTGCTAGGCAAAGATGTCCCATTTTTGTTCGATAAGGCTTGTATGCAAGCGTTTGAAACCTTAAGGGGGCAACTTATCTCCACCCCGTTCTTGGTGGCACCTGACTGGAGTTTGCCATTTGTTATCATGTGCGATGCTAGTGACGTGGCCGTGGGGATAGTGCTTGGTCAAAAGAAAGACAAAATCTTTCACACCATTGCATATGCCAGTCAAACTCTCAATAACGCTCAAGCAAACTACACCACCACGGAGAAAGAAATGCTAGCTGTGATCTTCGCCTTCGAGAAATTTCACTCCTACTTGGTGCTTTACGAAGTAATAGTATACACAGATCATGCCGCACTGTGGTACCTATTCAGCAAGAAGGAGGCCAAACCGCATATAATCCGTTGGATTCTACTTCTGCAAGAGTATGATTTGGAAATTAAAGATAAAAAGGGGGTAGAGAATGTGATTGCAGATCATTTATCGCGGCTGGAGAACGACATGACTACTGATGCTTCCAATAACAAAGAGGAGGAAGCGACCGATTATTTTCCGGATGAGAAGCTGAATAGTAATCGACGCACGTCGATATCTATAAGAAATTCAAAAACGCGCCAGATCTCTTTCCTTCTTTCTGTAGATCTGATTTTTATGGAATGATATTATTCTTTTATTGCCGTTCTGAATCAGCCTTTCCTTCTATTTGATTCTTGGCTTATTTGATTAAGATTTTTATGGATATTATTTGAAATCAGAATGAATTCTTTTCCTTCTACAGAAATATTGATTATGGAAACTCTTATCTCTTTCTATTTCTCTGTCTACTAAATTGATTATTCTCCTTTAGCAATATATTTTAAACAGAGCTATAAATAAGGAGGATGTCGGCAGAGAATGACAAGAAGTGATCCACCATATACATTTGAAAAAGAGGATGAGCTCCCAAGTGAAGAGTGAGAAAATTGAGAAAAGAGATAGTGTGCTGCAGCAAAGAAAAAACCTTCATCTTCTCAAGCCATTCTGCTGCAAATTCTGAAAGCTCTCACAAAAGAGAGAAAAGTTTACAATCTCCTTCTCACTATAGAAGAGAGATCATATTCACTATACTTGTGCTTCTAATCTTCTTGCAAGGAAGAAGATTCCTTCTTACATATATTGATCTCCGTTCTTCTACTTGTTCTACTTCTTCTTCTTATTCTTATTTCATTTTCAAACTATGTAAAAGATTTTTTAGAATCTCTCTTCAAAAAATTCAGTTGTAGTGGTTCTAAGAGTCTCCTTATCAAAAGACTCAGTCTGGTTCTAAGAGTCTCCTTATCAAAAGACTCAGTGCAAGTTAGTGAATTCCTAACAAGGGGGTAGAAGAGTGGACTACCCAAAGTTTGGGGAACCACTATATTTCCTTGTGTTGTGCTATGATTTTCTTCTTATTTTTCTTCTTTACTTGCTTAATTCTTGTTGCTGTGTGGGAAGCTTAAATCTGTGATTATTACACATATATATTTAATTGCACAAAGCATTTTTAATCTCTATTCACCCCCCCCCCCCCCCCCCTCTAGAGAATTCTAGTGAGGTTAACTGTGCACTTTCAATTGGTATCAAAGCGAGTTTGATCTAAAAAGGTTAACTCCTTGATCACAAAGATCCTACCTCTTATATATAAATTTCTAAGAAATATTTTTCACCTGGCACAAATCAAAGATTATGCTTCCACCAGACCACCAATTTGCAACCTTGAAAAGTTTGCACTTTGGAAAACAAGAATTAAAATTTATCTAAACTCTATTGATGGAGAATTATTTGATGTTATTATGACAGGTCCTCCGAAGCCATTCAAGAAGGACTCAAGTGGAAAGGTCACACAAACACTTGCTCCAAAGGCTTAATGGACAGATGAAGAAAAGGAAGCTCAAGCTTGTGATGCCAAGGCTATGAATATCTTAGTCTCAACCCTCTCAGATGAAATCTTCCAAAAGATTGCTGAATGTGAGTCAGCTAAGGAAATATGGGAAGCTCTCAATAAAATGGTAGAAGGGAGTGCTGATGAGAGGAAGGATAAAAAGGCATTACTTATCTCTCAATATGAAAACTTCAAGAAGAAAGAAAATGAAAGTGTTGCTGACATGTATGCCAGATTCAGTCTCATAATAAATGAGCTAAAAACACTTGAGAAGGATATATCTCTCACTGAGAAAAATGACAAATTGCTAACTTGCTTCCCTAGCTCTTGGGATTCAAGAATCTGCCAATTAAAGACTCCAGAAGTCAAAAAGAAATCTCAACAGATGTCTTGTTGGGTAAATTAAGATCTTATGAACAGCTGCTGAAAACAAGAGCTGAGAAAGAAGAGAAAGAAAAGGCTCCTCCACTCTCAAAAGAAAAGAGCATTGCTTTGAAGGCTACTGAAGGAGAACCCTCTACAAATGATGAAGAGTTGATCAGTCTACTGGCCAGAAGGTTCAAGAAGTGGATCAAAACAGAAGGATCCAGAAGGAGAGACTCAAGAACCAGGTATGACAAAAATCCTAATAAAGAGATTATATGTTACTCTTGCAGAGAACCTGGACACATTGCACCTGAATGTCCTAAAGAGATCAGCAATAAGAAAGATCTGAAAAGAACAGATCTAAAGAAGAAGAAGAAGAAGAAAGAGAAAGGGTTCATTGCTCAATCATGGAGTGATTCAGAATCTGAAGTGAGTACCTCATCTGAAGATGATCAGGAAAAGGCTAAGCAAGAGGAAACCTGTTTGATGGCTACTGAAAAGCCTGAAGATACATCTCTGGTAAATATATTTGATGATATAGATTTCTCTTCCACTTATTTAAAAAATAGTTTCAAAGAACTCTGTTTAGATCTAGTCAAATCTGAGAAAGAAGTAAATGAACTAAACAATCTCAAACAAATAAATACACAACATAAAAACTATGAGCTCAGTCTAGACCTCTCAGAGGAACAACTAACTAAAATCAATACTGAAAATCAAGCACTAAGAAATGAGCTAGCAAAGGCAAAAGCTTTTGAAGACTCTCTAAATGGCAGAAGTCAGAAGCTCAAAAATATCTCTAACAATCTCACTGATAGATTTAGACAACTAGAATATAACACTAACTTAGAACCCAAACCTCAATCACCCAGCAAATCTGTCTGGAGACATCCTATTCACTTCACTAGGGAGAATCATTTGACAGGAGAAAGATCACAAGAAAAATCAGAAACAACCACTGTGTTTAACAAAAATAGTCCCACTATGTATAAAGGAATCCTAGGAAAATATCCTCAGAAAAGAAACAAACTTGCGTCGAATCATTATCGACATACGTCTAATTCTACTCAACGCAACTCAAATAATGCATCGATTTCTAATAAACGCAGACACCAAAATGCGTCGACTCCCAATCGACGCAATCTCTCCTAAGCTTCGACTAAAAGTAACCACAGAATGAAAGAAGCGTCGACTTCCACTCAACGCAACTTTAAACATACGTCGAATTCATAACGACGCAACCAATCTAAAAGAAATGTCTCCTTTTCGAAAAAGTCTTCTCAATCCATTTCCTTTTATTATGAACATTATTTCTGCAACATTACCAAAGACAATTGTTATGATAAGCCAATACCCCTAATGGAGGAAGGATATTCTGAAAAACCCACTTATTCTTTCATTAGACCTTTCACTGATGGGAAGAAGGGACCCTAGCTTAGGAGGGTCCAAACTAATGCTTAAAATTTTATGTGCAGATGTATCACATCTCCAGGCTGGTGTGGTACTTGGACAGTGGATGTTCCATGCACATGATAGGGTACAAAAACCTATTAATCAATTTTGAGGATAGACTTGGACCACCAGTGACTTTTGGAGATTCTAGCTGTGGCCAAACCAGGGGCTTTGGAGATTTCAAGAAGGGAAAGTCCCCTTCAAGAATGTGGCAGTAGTCAAAGGACTAAAGCACAATCTGATAAGTATAAGTCAGATATGTGACAGTGGTAAGTATGAGGTAAAATTCACCACACTATTTTGCCATATTATTGATATCAAGACTGGTGCCATAGTACTCAATGGAATTAGAAAAGGGAAGGTATATATAGTAGACTTTAGCTCCTCACCCACATAAGTTTGTTTATTTAATAATATTATTAATAAAAGTGAATTATGGCATAGGAGACTTGGTCATCTAAACCACAAAACCATTAGTAAATTATCTAAGAATAACCTAGTCAGAGGCCTACCAAAGGGTAGATTCTCTAAGGACTCTCCATGCAGACCTTGCCATCTAGCAAAACAGACCAAGTCATCCTTCAAACCAATTGGTAAGGATGACTCCCTTAGGATCCTCTACTTACTGCACATGGATCTCTTTGGTCCCATATCCACTCAAAGCTTAGGTGGAAAGTCTTATACCTTAGTCATTGTAGATGACTATTCTAGGTTCAGCTGGGTATTCTTTCTAAAGGCTAAGTCTTAAACCCATAAGATTCTCTCAAAATTCATAAGACATATTCAATCTGAGTTCAATACTCACGTTTCAATCATCAGGAGTGATCATGGGACTGAATTTGAAAATCAGTCAATGAGTAGTTTCTGTGAGGATATAGGTATTAAACAAAGTTTTTCAGCCCCTAGAACTCATCAACAAAATGGAGTTGCTGAAAGAAAGAATTGAACTTTAATTGAATCAGGAAGGACCTTACTTGCAGAATCAGGATTACCAAAAACCTTCTGTGCAAAAGCAGTCAACACTGCAAACTATTTTCTAAATAGAAGCCTCATACACAAAACTAAGTCAAAAACTCCATATGAGCTCCTGTAGGAAAAAACACCCATTGTTAAATACTTTAAAATATTTGGATGTGCTTGCTTTATCTTAAATAATGGGAAAGATCATCTTGCCAAGTTTGACAAGAAGTCTGATGATTGAATATTTTTGGGGTACTCATCATCTAGTAGAGCATACAAATGTTATAATAGGAGAACTCTCAGAATTGAAGAATCTATGCACATCATATTTGATGAAACTAACATGCTGTTTAAGGGGGAGGAAACTTCAACGAATCCTTTTCCACAGGAAGATAGCAGCATAGAGACTCATCTTGAACAACTGACTCTAGAGAACACAGACACTGGGAAAGAAAACCAGCTACATTAACCAAGTGAGGAGTCTGAACAAGAGCATGAAGAAGGTTCAGAAAAGAGCAATCAAAACCAACTCCAACAAGAGAACATGGTTCAGGAAGAATAGTTGGGCAATGATTCTATTGTTAATGAGGAAGAAGAGCATCTGACAAATCCAAGCAGGACAGGGATCAACATGAAAAATCATCCACAATCCCAAGTAATTGGAGACCCCAATACTGGAGTAAGAACAAGACACCAAGTCTCCAATGGGAAGATGCTCCAATGCTTCTTATCTCAAGTTGAACCAAAAAAAGTTTGAGGAAGCAAATTGTGATCCTCACTAGATTATAGCCATGCAAGAAGAACTAAGCCAATTTGAGAGAAACAAAGTGTGGAACCTAGTTGAGAGACCAAGAAACTACCCAGTTATTGGTACAAAGTGGGTATACAGAAACAAGCTAGATTCCACTGGAGTAATTGTCAGGAACAAGGCAAGACTTGTAGCACAATGATACAGACAAGAAAAGGAATAGACTACAATCAAACCATTGCTCCAGTAGTAAGATTGGAAGCAATCAGACTCTTTTTTGCCTATGCAGCCTTCATGAAGATGAAAGTCTACCAGATGGATGTCAAGAGTGCTTTTCTGAATGGTGACGTTCAAGAAGAAGTGTATGTAGGGCAACCACCAGATTTTTTCAATCCCTCCTCACCTAACTTTGTTTATAGACTTAACAAAGCACTTTATGGTCTTAAGCAAGCACCTAGAGCCTGGTATGAAACTCTCTCCAACTTTCTTTTAGAAAATTCTTTTGAAAGAGGAAAAGTAGATAAAACACTTTTTACTAGAACCCATAAAAATCAACTCCTTCTTGTTCAGATCTATGTAGACGACATCATCTTTAGCTCAACTCATCCCAAACTTTGTAAAAGATTTGCTAATCTAATGCAATCAAAATTTGAAATGAGTAGCATGGGAGAACTCTCTTATTTCTTAGCACTACAAGTGAAACAAAACAGTGAGGGAATCTTTATCTCACAATCTAAATACACTAAAGAATTAATCAAAAAGTTTGGTATGGAATCAGCTTCTACCATGAAAACACCTATGGCAACTAATGCCATTATAGAAAAGGATGATAAGGGAAAATCAGTAGATCAAAAGACATATAGGGCAATCATAGGATCCCTTCTCTATCTAACAGCTAGTAGACCTGACATTATGTTTGTAACCTGCATGTGTGCTAGATTTCAGGTTGATCCAAGAGAATCCCATCTCACCTCTGTAAAAAGGATTCTTAGATACCTAAAGGGAACTCCTGAACTAGGTCTGTGGTACTCAGCAGAAACAAATTTTGAATTAATAAGATTCTCAGATGCAGACTATGTTGGATGTAGGGTTGATAGAAAAAGCACATCTGGTACTTGCCAATTCCTAGGTGACAGATTAATATCATGGTTCAGTAAGAAACAAACTTCAGTCTCAACCTCAACAGCTGAAGCTGAATATATAGCTGCTGGGAGCTGTTGTTCACAAATTCTCTGGATGCAAAATCAGCTTCTTGACTATAAATTGGAAGTCAATAACTCTAAAATTTATTGTGATAGCTCTAGTGCCATATCCATAGCATCCAACCCAGTCCTTCATAGTAGAACCAAACATATAGAGATCAGACATCACTTTCTTAGAGATAATGTAGAAAAAGGTAAGATAACCTTAGAATATATTCCTACAGATAGTCAAAGAGCAGATATTTTTACCAAGCCTTTAGATGAAACTAAGCATACTTAATTTATCAACACCTTGGGAATGCTTGATGGATGCTTGTAAACATCATTGTTGGGGAAATCTAAAAGAGATCAGAAAAACTAAGCAAGTACTTACAGACACGTCGATTAACTATCGACGCACCGTCGAGAGGAACTCGACGCTAACATTGATTTCATAAAGACAAAGATACATCGATCCCTTATCGACGCACCGTCGATCTAATATCGAACCCAAGTCTGCGACCACGTCGACAGGACATTATGCTGACAATGTTTCGACGGAGCGTCGACTCCATATTGACGCATACGTCAACATCAATGACCAACGTCACAGATGCTCCGACACATTGACCATGCGTCGATTCCAATTCAACGTAACGTCGACTTCATAATAAAACTGGAAACAAATATTCCCTTCTTCTTTTGACGATTGGTTAACTAATATACCTTGATTTCTGTTTCCTTTTCGACGTTTCACCTCCTTTAAATAACACCTCTTATTTCATAACTCATACTCTCCCAACCCGCCAAAATCTTCGTCTTCTACCTCTCTCTCTGCATCAATGGCGCCAACCCCTGCTCAATCTACTCTCCTCAAAACAATAAACGATGCTCTTGAACAACTTCTGAATGACTTCCAGACACGTCTGACCACATTCTCCAATGAGTGCGCCGACATGCTCACCACCTGTGAAGCAAAATTGGCCAACCTCTCTGCCTCTCTTCCTGAGCTTCATGTTCTTCTTCAAGAACAACCTCTGTCGCCAAAAGGGTTTACATCCTTTCTGAAGGATATAAACCAGGGGGGAGTTGCTCCAGAAACTCCCCTATCCAGGTTTTTCTTAAAGCTCAGGGCTAACACTTCTCCAATCTCTAAATACTATCTTTAAGTATTAAATCAACTTCATTTTTTTTCTTTTACCATAGGCTCAAATCTTCTCCAATCATTCTGATTACACCTTCAACAAACACCTTGGTGAATCCTCCTCCTATCATACAGAAGGAGATCATGTTGTGGATTCAGCATTCAGAATAGATGCCCCATATGTTCAGGGGGAGATTGTTGCAGTACAAAATATAGAAGTCGAGGGAGAGAAAGAAACAGCTTTTTCTGATGACCTAAAAGGGCAAGTCTTGATTGAGGCACCCTTGTGTGTGGAAGAATATCAGCATCATTCTTCTGGCTTCTATGTAAGCTATATCAAACTCAAGACACCCTTACTTGAGGATATTCCTCCAGAGGACATTTTGCCTGCTGTTCCCTCTCCTACAAAAGTCCCTTCTCCACCTTCACCTTCTAAAGAGAAAACTACATCTCCACCTCTGCCTCCTCCACCACTTCAACCTCCATCTCTACCTCCTCTACTACCTTTACCTCCATAAAAGTTATCTATGGAAAAACCAATAGAACAAATGAAAAGAAGAAGTGAAGCCATCCTCATTGGCAAAAATTTTCCAAAGAAGAAAGAAAAGAATATGCAAAGGAAAAGAAATATATAAAGGCTGTTGAGGAGATAAAGAGGTTTGAAAAAATTCCTAATATCACTCCTAACAGTCCTGTAAAGGAGTACCATTATCCTGACATGGAAAAGTTGCATGAAGAAATAAGAGAAAGAGAGTTGTATGAATATGAAGCAGTTATGAAAGAAGTAGAAGATAAGAGGAATGTCTGGTTGGAAAAGATCAAGAAGGGGATGACTAAAAAATAGATTCTTGCAGAATCTTCCATCAAACTTCCAAAGAAATTGTTTGATGTTGAAGCCTATCAAAAGAAAAATCCTCAGGCAGGGCTCATCCTAGAAAAAGAAAAAAAAACACAAGAGGGGTATAGGGTGTGCAGAAGATATTTACATTCCCTATAAGAAGACCAAAAGACCTGCAAGATTAGATAAATGTCAAGACTCACCCTGGAAAGGGAAAGGAAAAATGACTGAGATCCTTGAGAAACAACAATCAGAGAAGAGAAAATATAGGCCAAAGGTTGACAACAAAGGACCACCTGAGCCCAAGCCTACTCAAAAGAAACCTCAAAACATCACAATTGAGATGATTGATGAAAAGGCAGCAATTATCATCAGCAGGGGCTATTCTATAAATGATACTCTCCCTGATGCTGACAAATTCCTGGAGAAACTGCACACAATCATCAGAAATGTCCAAGAGCATCCTGATAGAGCCAGGGGCTATATTTTTCATGCTATTGAAAATTTATCTAGAAAACTCTATTCTGCTTTTGTCAATTTCATGTATAACAAGAAGTTTCTAGTTTAAATCTTGTGAAAGACAATTACTTGTTATATGATTTCTTCTGATTGCTTAGCATATTTCCTCTCTATATAAATGCTTTGCTTTGTTGATTAAAAGCTGATAAAATTTCTCTCTATATAGGGTTAAGACAAATAGGGGGAGATTGTTGGGGAAATGATTTATCTTAACCCCTAGAATTAAGAAGAATATAAATTCTAAGTATGAAAAATTAGGCTAAGTAAATATGCGTCGAATAGTATTCGACGCAACGTCGAAATATAGTCGATGTTTCTCTCAGAATGAGTCGAAGTAACTCTTAGAAGAACTCGACGTAACCATAGTCGATGTACCTCTGAATTCTAGTCGACGCATTTGATAAAGTCGACGCATCTTTGTCGACGCACCTTCCTTATTCTCCTCTCGACGTCCAGCCAGGATGAAATCGACGTTTACGTGGAATAGTAATCGACGCACATCGATATCTATAAGAAATTCAAAAACATGCCAGATCTCTTTCCTTCTTTCTGTAGATCTGATTTTTATGGAATGATATTATTCTTTTATAGCCGTTCTGAATCAACCTTTCCTTCTATTTGATTCTTGGCTTATTTGATTAAGATTATTATGGATATTATTTGAAATCAGAATGAATTCTTTTCCTTCTACAGAAATATTGATTATGGAAACTCTTATCTCTTTCTATTTCTCTGTCTACTAAATTGATTATTCTCCTTTAGCAATATATTTTAAACAGAGCTATAAATAAGGAGGAGGTCGGCAGAGAATGACAAGAAGTGATCCACCATATACATTTGAAAAAGAGGAAGAGCTCCCAAGTGAAGAGTGAGAAAATTGAGAAAATATATAGTGTGCTGCAGCAAAGAAAAAGCCTTCATCTTCTCAAGCCATTCTGCTGCAAATTCTGAAAGCTCTCACAAAAGAGAGAAAAGCTTACAATCTCCTTCTCACTATAGAAGAGAGATCATATTCACTATACTTGTGCTTCTAATATTTTTGCTAGGAAGAAGATTCCTTCTTACATATATTGATCTATGTTCTTCTACTTGTTCTACTTCTTCTTCTTATTCTTATTTCATTTTCAAACTGTGTAAAAGAGTTTTTAGAATCTCTCTTCAAAAAATTCAGTTGTAGTGGTTCTAAGAGTCTCCTTATCAAAAGACTCAGTCTGGTTCTAAGAGTCTCCTTATCAAAAGACTCAGTGCAAGTTAGTGAATTCCTACCAAGGGGCTAGAAGAGTGGACTACCGAAAGTTTGAGGAACCACTATATTTCCTTGTGTTTTGCTGTGATTTTCTTCTTATTTTTCTTCTTTACTTGCTTAATTCTTGTTGGTGTGTGGGAAGCTTAAATCTGTGATTATTACACATATATATATAATTGCACAAAGCATTTTTAATCTCTATTAACCCCCCTCTAGAGAATTCTAGTGAGGTTAACTGTGCACTTTCACATTTCTCTCTTGCCTTCTGTGCTCCGCGCTACCGCCTGCGCTATCCGCTAACGCAAGGCGCTAGCTCCTTCTATATTTGCTCCGAAATTGCGCAGATCATTGCTACAGCCGAGCGCTAGGTGCTACCACCGGCGCTAGTGGGCATGTTGGATTTGTTGGCTCAAATTTGGGGGCAACCTTCTTATGTAATCCTTGAGTCATATTGTTGGCACCAAAAATGTACCAACTCCACCATCGCTAAAATTGAGGGGTGGGGGTGAGGTTGTTGGGTGGCTGGTTACTTTGAGCTGAAGGAAAGGCTATTTTATTGATAAAAAGCTTGAGTAACAGCTGAGGTTATAATGGAAAAGTATGAAAGAAACAACATAAAACATGAAGAAAAAGGGGTCTGGAGGGAGACGGAGAGGTCTCCAGAAAGAGTGATCGGTGGTCTCGACGGTCACTCAAAACTGAGACCGCTCAAACCACTGGCTGGAACTGGATGCTCTCCAAAATTCCTCCAACTGGTACCCCTACCCCTCTATTTATAGACGCAGGGGCCTGCCCGAACGGGCAAATCTGGAAGGTAACAGGCTTTCCGGAACTGCTGAGATCGCCTGAGACCGCTATTGAGACCGCTGAGATCGTCTGGACCTGCTGCGATCGTCAGATGAGACCGCTGAGATTCTCTGGATCTGCTGAGATCGTCTGGACCTGCTGAGATCGTCAGCTGAGACCGCTGAGATCGTCTGGATCTGCTGAGATCGTCTGGACCTACTGAGATCGTCAGATGAGACCGTTGAGATCGTCTGGACCTACTGCACCTGAACAGATCACACAAACAGAGATTTCAGAGGGGAGATCGCCCAAGGGGCAATCTCCTCCTCGCAGAGGCGAGGTCGCCCAAGGGGGCGACCTCCTCACAGGGGAGATCGCCCAAGGGGCGATCTCACGGGGGGAGATCGCCCAAGGGGCGATCTCCTCCTCGCGGAGGCGAGGTCGCCCAAGGGGGCGACCTCCTCACAGGGGAGATAGCCCAAGGGGCGATCTCATGGGGGGAGATCGCCCAAGGGGCGATCTCCTCCTCGCAGAGGTGAGGTAGCCCAAGGGGGCGACCTCCTCACATGGGAGATCGCCCAAGGGGCGATCTCACGGGGGCAGATCGCCCAAGGGGCGATCTCCTCCTCGCGGAGGCGAGGTCACCCAAGGGGGAGACCTCCTCACAGGGGAGATCGCCCAAGGGGCGATCTCCTCCTCACGAAGGCGAGATCGCCCAAGGGGGCGACCCTCCGGGGGAAAAGTCGTGCGGGGCGCGAAGCTCGACCTTTACGAGGAAAGAAAAGGTGAGACCACTCGGGCGATGGGGGAACGCCACTGCTCGGACAGCTAATTTGAGATGATCGCCGATTTCTGGGTAAACATAATCCCCGCATTTTTTTAAGTTTTGAAAAAACTTCGAAAAAATAAAACTTACCCACGAGAATCGCGATCCACCTTTCCTGTCATAGTAGATCATATATGATAGAAAAATGCAAGTACCTGTGCAAACTTACTACCTCCAGGCATGCTTGAAAAACTCTCTCTCTCTCTATAAGAGAACTTGCAGCCATTTGATGTTATGTGAGTACCTGAAAAGAACTAGTGTGCACCTTCCTAACTCTGTACAAGATCGGTTAGAGCAGGCATATTTTATCATGAAATACCTGAGACAACTTGCTAATACTTATTTTGTTCACTTTGATTTACAATTGATAATTAAGAATAGCGACCTTGTGGCTGTCAAAACGCCTTTTAAGAAGGTATTAAATTTGGATATTCGAAGCTGCTTTGTTATAAAGTTATTCTGATGTCAAATGGCGATCTTCAATATTCGAGATTTTTTGTAGAAGAATCAGATCATGATAATCCATAAATGATGCTTCTGAATGCTGTTATGAATTTTGATAATTGAAGGTGTCAAATAATTCAAACCGCTCCTTCTGCGAATGAAAAATGAATCTTGAAAAACATTGGTCTTTCGAGATAGAATATTGACGATCTAAGCTTTTCAGACTGCTTCTTTGTTGAATAATAGAAGAAAAGGCCTCATGAATACTTTCATGTGCTTTAGATTGCTTGATAAACAGATGAGTACTCAAATTATGATCTCAATTTCTCCAGACCGCCCAAAAAATAAAACTGAGAGTTTCTAAGATGATGATCACAAATATCCCAAATAACCTATTTAAAAAGCTTCTTTGAAGATAACCAGTTAATAATCTTCAATACCTCAGACCCCCAAAAACTCTTCTCAAAAAACACTGGAGATCCCATCAGCAATCTCTAACTTCCAAATCGTGGAGGAAATTAAGCTCGCGGTCTGAAATGTTTCACTTCGCTGAAGAAACCAGAAAGACCAAATAAAACTCTGGAAATCCCACCGGCAATCTCTAACTTCCAAATCTTGGAGAAAATTGAACCGGCGGTCTCAAAACTTTGAGATCGCTGAAGAAACCTGAAAAATCAAATAAATTCTGAAATCCCACCGACAATCTCTAACTTCCAAATCTTGGAGAAAATTGAACCGGCGGTCTCAAAACTTTGAGATCGCTGAAGAAACCTGAAAAATCAAATAAATTCTGAAATCCCACCGGCAATCTCTAACTTCCAAATCTCCAATGGGATGATGCTCCAATGCTTCTTATCTCAAGTTGAACCAAAGAAGTTTGAGGAAGCAAATTGTGAATCTCACTAGATTATAGCCATGCAAGAAGAACTAAGCCAATTTGAGAGAAACAAACTGTGGAACCTAGTTGAGAGACCAAGAAACTACCCAGTTATTGGTACAAAGTGGGTATACAGAAACAAGCTAGATTCCACTGGAGTAATTGTCAGGAACAAGGCAAGACTTGTAGCACAAGGATACAGACAAGAAAATGAATAGACTACAATCAAACCTTTGCTCCAGTAGCAAGATTGGAAGCAATCAGACTCTTTTTTGCCTATGCAGCCTTCATGAAGATGAAAGTCTACCAGATGGATGTCAAGAGTGCTTTTCTGAATGGTGACCTTCAAGAAGAAGTGTATGTAGAGCAACCACCAGGTTTTTTCAATCCCTCCTCACCTAACTTTGTTTATAGACTTAACAAAGCACTTTATGGTCTTAAGCAAGCACCTAGAGCCTGGTATGAAACTCTCTCCAACTTTCTTTTAGAAAATTCTTTTGAAAGAGGAAAAGTAGATAAAACACTTTTTACTAGAACCCATAAAAATCAACTCCTTCTTGTTCAGATCTATGTAGATGACATCATCTTTAGCTCAACTCATCCCAAACTTTATAAAAGATTTGCTAATCTAATGCAATCAAAATTTGAAATGAGTAGCATGGGAGAACTCTCTTATTTCTTAGGACTACAAGTAAAACAAAGCAGTGAGGGAATCTTTATCTCACAATCTAAATACACTAAAGAATTAATCAAAAAGTTTGGTATGGAATCAGCTTCTACCATGAAAACACCTATGGCAACTAATGCCATTATAGAAAAGGATGATAAGGGAAAATCAGTAGATCAAAAGACATATAGGGCAATCATAGGATCCCTTCTCTATCTAACAGCTAGTAGACCTGACATTTTGTTTGCAACCTGCATATGTGCTAGATTTCAGGTTGATCCAAAAGAATCCCATCTCACCTCTGTAAAAAGGATTCTTAGATACCTAAAGGGAACTCCTGAACTAGGTCTGTGGTACTCAGCAGAAACAAATTTTGAATTAATGAGATTCTCAGATGCAGACTATGTTGGATGTAGGGTTGATAGAAAAAGCACATCTGGTACTTGCCAATTCCTAGGTGACAGATTAATATCATGGTTCAGTAAGAAACAAACTTCAGTCTCAACCTCAACAGCTGAAGCTGAATATATAGCTGCTGGGAGCTGTTGTTCACAAATTCAATGGATGCAAAATCAGCTTCTTGACTATAAATTGGAAGTCAATAACTCTAAAATTTATTGTGATAGCTCTAGTGCCATATCCATAGCATCCAACCCAGTCCTTCATAGTAGAACCAAACATATAGAGATCAGACATCACTTTCTTAGAGACAATGTAGAAAAAGGTAAGAGAACCTTAGAATATATTCCTACAGATAGTCAAAAAGCAGATATTTTTACCAAGCCCTTAGATGAAACTAAGCATACTTACTTTATCAACACCTTAGGAATGCTTGATGGATGCTTGTAAACATCATTGTTGGGGAAATCTAAAAGAGATCAGAAAAACTAAGCAAGTACTTACAGACACGTCGATTAACTATCGACGCACCGTCGAGAGGAACTCGATGCTAACATTGATTTCATAAAGACAAAGATACATCGATCCCTTATCGACGCACCGTCGATCTAATGTCGACGCAAGTCTGCGACCACGTCGACAGGACATTATGCTGACAATGTTTCGATGGAGCGTCGACTCCATATTGACGCATAAGTCGACATCAATGACCAATGTCACAGATGCTCCGACACATCGACCATGCGTCGATTCCAATTCAACGTAACGTCGACTTCATAATAAAACTGGAAACAAATATTCCCTTCTTCTTTTGACGATTGGTTAACTAATATACCTTGATTTCTGTTTCCTTTTCGACGTTTCACCTCCTTTAAATAACACCTCTTATTTCATAACTCATACTCTCCCAACCCGCCAAAATCTTCGTCTTCTACCTCTCTCTCTGCATCAATGGCGCCAACCCCTACTCAATCTACTCTCCTCAAAACAATAAACGATGCTCTGGAACAACTTCTGAATGACTTCCAGACATGTCTGACCACGTTCTCCAATGAGTGCGCCGACATGCTCACCACCTGTGAAGCAAAATTGGCCAACCTCTCTGCCTCTCTTCCTGAGCTTCATGTTCTTCTTCAAGAACAACCTCTGTCGCCAAAGGGGTTTACATCCTTTCTGAAGGATATAAACCAGGGGAGAGTTGCTCCAGAAACCCCCCTATCTAGGTTTTTCTTAAAGCTCAGGGCTAACACTTCTCCAATCTCTAATTACTATCTTTAAGTATTAAATAAACTTCATTTTTTTTCTTTTACCATAGGCTCAAATCTTCTCCAATCATTCTAATTACACCTTCAACAAACACCTTGGTGAATCCTCCTCCTATCATACAGAAGGAGATCATGTTGTGGTTTCAGCATTCAGAATAGATGCCCCATTTGTTCAGGGGGAGATTGTTGCAGTACAGAATATAGAAGTCCAGGGGGAGGAAGAAACAGCTTTTTCTGATGACCTAAAAGGGCAAGTCTGGATTGAGGCACCCTTGTGTGTGGAAGAATTTCAGCATCATTCTCCTGGCTTCTCTGCAACCTATATCAATCTCAAGACACCCTTACTTGAGGATATTCCTCCAGAGGACATTTTTCCTGCTGTTCCCTCTCCTACAAAAGTCCCTTCTCCACCTTCACCTTCTAAAGAGAAAACAACATCTCCACCTCTGCCTCTTCCACCACTTCAACCTCCATCTCTACCTCCTCTACTACCTTTACCTCCACAAAAGCTAACTAAGGAAAAACCAAGAGAACAAATGAAAAGAAGAAGTGAAGCCATCCTCATTGGCAAAAATTTTCCAAAGAAGAAAGAAAAGAATATGCAAAGGAAAAGAAATATATAAAGGCTGTTGAGGAGATAAAGAGGTTTGAAAAAATTCCTAATATCACTCCTAACAGTCCTGTAAAGGAGTACCATTATCCTGACATGGAAAAGTTGCATGAGGAAATAAGAGAAAGAGAGTTGTATGAATATGAAGCAGTTATGAAAGAAGTAGAAGATAAGAGGAATGTTTGGTTGGAAAAGATCAAAAAGGGGATGACTAAAGAACAAATTCTTGCAGAATCTTCCATCAAACTTCCAATGAAATTGTTTGATGTTGAAGCTTATCAAAAGAAAAATCCTCAGGCAGGGCTCATCCTAAAAAAAGGACAAAAACACAAGAGGGGTATAGGGTGTGCAGAAGATATTTACATTCCCAATAAGAAGCCCAAAAGACCTGCAAGATTAGATAAATGGCAAGACTCACCCTGGAAAGGGAAAGTAAAAATGACTGAGATCCCTGAGAAACAGCAATCAGAGAAGAGAAAATATAGGCCAAAGGTTGACAACAAAGGACCACCTGAGCCCAAGCCTACTCAAAAGAAACCTCAAAACATTACAATTGAGATGATTGATGAAAAGGCAGCAATTATCATCAGCAAGGGCTATTCTATAAATGATACTCTCCCTGATGCTGACAAATTCCTGGAGAAACTGCACACAATCATCAGAAATGTCCAAGAGCATCCTGATAGAGCCAGGGGCTATATTTTTGATGCTATTGAAAATTTATCTAGAAAACTCTATTCTGCTTTTGTCAATTTCATGTATAACAAGAAGTTTCTAGTTTAAATCTTGTGAAAGACAATTACTTGTTATATGATTTCTTCTGATTGCTTAGCATATTTCCTCTCTATATAAATGCTTTGCTTTGTTGATTAAAAGCTGATACAATTTCTCTCTATATAGGGTTAAGACAAATAGGGGGAGATTGTTGGGTTAATGATTTATCTTAACCCCTAGAATTAAGAAGAATATAAATTCTAAGTATGAAAAATTAGGCTAAGTAAATATGCGTCGAATAGTATTCGACGCAACGTCGAAATATAGTCGACGTTTCTCTCAGAATCAGTCGAAGTAACTCTTAGAAGAACTCGACGTAACCATAGTCGACGTACCTCTGAATTCTAGTAGACGCATTTGATAAAGTCGACGCATCTTTGTCGACGCACCTTCCTTATTCTCCTCTCGACGTCCAGCCAGGATGAAATCGATGTTTACGTCGAATAGTAATCGACGCACGTCGATATCTATAAGAAATTCAAAAACACGCCAGATCTCTTTCCTTCTTTCTGTAGATCTGATTTTTATGGAATGATATTATTTGTTTTATAGCCATTCCGAATCAGCCTTTCCTTCTATTTGATTCTTGGCTTATTTGATTAAGATTATTATGGATATTATTTGAAATCAGAATGAATTCTTTTCCTTCTACAGAAATATTGATTATGGAAACTCTTATCTCTTTCTATTTCTCTGTCTACTAAATTGATTATTCTCCTTTAGCAATATATTTTAAACAGAGCTATAAATAAGGAGGAGGTCGGCAGAGAATGACAAGAAGTGATCCACCATATACATTTGAAAAAGAGGAAGAGCTCCCAAGTGAAGAGTGAGAAAATTGAGAAAAGATATAGTGTGCTGCAGCAAAGAAAAAGCCTTCATCTTCTCAAGCCATTCTGCTGCAAATTCTAAAAGCTCTCACAAAAGAGAGAAAAGCTTACAATCTCCTTCTCACTATAGAAGAGAGATCATATTCACTATACTTGTGATTCTAATCTTCTTGCTAGGAAGAAAATTCCTTCTTACATATATTGATCTCTGTTCTTCTACTTGTTCTACTTCTTCTTCTTATTCTTATTTCATTTTCAAACTGTGTAAAAGAGTTTTTAGAATCTCTCTTCAAAAAATTCAGTTGTAGTGGTTCTAAGAGTCTCCTTATCAAAAGACTCAGTCTGGTTCTAAGAGTCTCCTTATCAAAAGACTCAGTGCAAGTTAGTGAATTCCTACCAAGGGGGTAGAAGAGTGGACTACCCAAAGTTTGGGGAACCACTATATTTCCTTGTGTTGTGCTGTGATTTTCTTCTTATTTTTCTTCTTTACTTGCTTAATTCTTGTTGGTGTGTGGGAAGCTTAAATCTGTGATTATTACATATATATATATATATATAATTGCATAAAGCATTTTTAATCTCTATTCACCCCCCTCTAGAGAATTCTAGTGAGGTTAATGTGCACTTTCACATTTCTCTCTTGCCTTCTGTGCTCCGCGCTACCGCCTGCGCTATCCGCTAACGCAAGGCGCTAGCTCCTTCTATATTTGCTCCGAAATTGCGCAGATCATTGCTACCGCCGAGCGCTAGGTGCTACCGCCGGCGCTAGTGGGCATGTTGGATTTGTTGGCTCAAATTTGGGGGCAACCTTCTTATGTAATCCTTGAGTCATATGGACTTAATTTCCTGCACACTTAAACACACAAGATCAAATAAACATAGGATTGGTTATTCTCAAACCTAGGAGATGAGGAAGACCATGTTCCAACACTAGTGTGTTAGCATATAGTGAAGGTATTATAATCTAGGACATACCTATATCATTTATATTGCATGCACTCATTATGATTACACTCTTCATGCTTTCTTGTTTTGATAGAACATGCTTCTCTTGTGTTCACATATTTTATCATTTTGAGCATAAATGATCTTGTAAAATAAATGTATTTGAAAACCCAAAGAAAATATAAAAACAATTTTTATACAAACAAAAACATGCTCAATAAGCCTTCTAATCATCTCTAAATTCTCTGAAATTTCTATAATAAGAAGGCCAATATATATTCACTCTAAGTCAAAGAAATTTTTTTCCAAAACCTAAGCAAATAGTGGTATGTTTGGGCGTTAAGAAGTCAACATCAGGCGTTAGCTTCTTTGGCCCAATTTTCATTCTATTTTTTCTAAAATATTTCTGGAATTTTTCTCATGCATTTTCTCTGTTTGTTTTCTCAGATTTGGATTTTTCTTCTTTTCTTAATTTGCCATATTTCAAAAGTACAAAAAAAATTTAAATAATTCAAAATGTTAAAAATATGTTTTTCTCATTTATTTGTTTTCAATGTTTACAAAAATATGTTTTGATTATAAAACTTCACATGAGCAAAACATCTTAGTATTTTCATTACTAATGGTCAAAATTGATTAGGCATACACTTAAAGGTTTTCTTCAATGTCTAATTTTCATTTCAAGTTTCCTAAACATTGTTTTTTCTTTTCATGCCTTGACCAGAATCTTATTATGTGCAGTGAAATGGTCTATAGAAAATTGTGTAAGATTGTCTAGCATGCCTCTAAGTAAGAGTAATATTTTATGTTATCAATGATTCATTCTCATTATTTTGGTAATCTACATTTGCTCATAATCTTAGTCTTGCATGATTGTGTAGTGTAATAGTTTGAACATATTAAGTTGTATGTTTAAATTACTTATACCTTCTTTCAAACAATAAATTTCCTGCACATATAGAGGTGTCATTTCAATATTGTTAGTATTTGCAAAAACAAGTGAATTCGGAGACCATTGTCCCAAAATTAAAAAATATAAAATAAAATGACAAAGATAACTCCACCAAACACTTCTCACCCTCCTGATAAGTCTTATTGAGCATTGTGAGGTTGAGCACCTTGGAAAGTATTATAAAGTGTCTTGTGAAAACACATTTTCTTTATCCCTTCTATTTGAACACCGGATCACTCAAAATAATTTTTTTTATAAAAATGCTTATGTGATCCCTTAAGCAATACTTCGCTCCCTAATAAATCTTAATGAGTATTGTGTGGGCGATGCACCTTGGTAGTTGTACTACTTTATTGTGCTTTGAAACTTTATTCTAGAATTGACGTGCGAAAGTAATTCTAAGATTACAATCTTAATATTATTTTTTATTATAACCTTACATATTTGCCCAGAAGTCCGCGACCTCTCGCTGTCAGTCAGAAGAGTCAGTTCCAGCAGTCTTAGTTTTGGGAGACCGCCCAGACTACCTGTCTCCTCTTCAGCAATTCTCATAAAGAACATGCGGCCAGACTCCAGTCAGACCGCAAGACTGCGCGGTCTGGAGTTTTTTCTCTTTTTGTTATTAGCACCCCATATCTCTGCCTCGGTTCTCCTATACCCCGGGCATCCCGTAATTTTTGGATCTGCCCATTTGGACAGCCTCCACGTCTATAACTAAAGGTGTTAGGGTACCTGAAAAGGGACTTTTGCTTCGAGCCTCCAGCTTGCAACTTGTGCAAGCAGTCTCAAATTTTGTCACTATTCTACCTCTCATCCTAACCTAATCTAGTTTCTCTCTGAGTTTTCTTTTTGAGATCAATCACAAGCAGTTTTTCCTCTGATGTTCTCTCTTCTAACATCCTTCGTCCCAAGTAATCGACACTCCACATTTCCTCCCATCTCTTTCTAGTGTGAGTCTTGGAGGTACTTTTTTGTACCAATAGAACGAACACGCCACCTTCACATTGGAGTGTTTAGGTGAAGTCAGCTGATGCGCGTCGGCAAGTGCACCGGTCGCTGTCAAGTAATAATTGTGGAGAATAAATTCCCCGGATGTCGGTCTCTTGAGGAATGCAGGATGGGTGAACGAATCGCGCAGTGATTATTGTTACACAAGCGTTTCACAAACACAAAGAGGGGTTTTTGGTTGGTTTTCCTAATTTTAACAACAACAACAGAGATGCGGGTCGAGAACACCGCTTCGCAAAGTGAGGTGGATGCAACGGCTGCGATGCCGTGCTTCGTGAGGCGGATGAAGTGAACTCAAGTGCGAAAGGGTGAGGGTCGCAAACACCTCTTCACAACCGTCGTTAGCTCTTGCTAACGCGGAGCAAACACCTTGCGTGCGTGTGCGAGTGAGTGAGTGAGAACGGAATGAATCATGAGCAAACCATGGAGAAAAACAAAGAAATATTCATTTCCATCAAAGTAAATATTACAATATTCATCTAGTACATGGTTCAAAGAGTGCAATGAAGGGAAAGAAGGAAGAAATAACCGGCGTTGAAGACTAGCGGCCGTTCACGGCCGGAATGGTAGGTTGTCGGGCTACCTCCGGACTCAGACGGGCAATGCTTCCGGCGTAGAGAGCTGTCACAATCTCCCTGCGTGCTCCATCGTCTTCGACTCAAGGTTTCTTCTTCTTCTCACCGGGCGGAAAGCGAAAATGGGTGCTTGGAGGCTTGCGGACGATGGAGAACACTCACGGACGATGGAGGAAGGCTTGGAATGGATGGAGGAGGCTTCCCCTTGCGTGGAAGATGAAGTAGGGGCGTTCCAGGGCGGTGGTCGGCGGCGTACGGAACAGGAACCTCGCTCCCGGAAGATCGATCCGCCCTAAAATCGCAACAGGTGTTTAAATAGGCGCTGGATTGAATACTGCGCACGATCATTGGCGCACGACCAGTGGTCATGCGCACTGGAATTCTGCGATCGTGCGCACTGCCTGGACAGAACCTGCAAGAGACGAAATTATAAAATACAATGTTCGCACGACCAGTGGCGCACGACCGATGGTCGTGCGCACTAGAGACGATGGTCATGCGCACTGCAGCAAACAAAACTCAGAAATTTAATGGTCAATGCGCACGAGCAGTGGCGCACGACCGATGGTCGTGCGCACTGGAGTCGATGGTCGTGCACACTGCACCAGACAGAACTCGTGAAAAAGGGGTTAAGTGCGCACGATTAGTGGCGCACGACCGGTGGTCGTGCGCACTAGAACAAGTGATCGTGCGCAGTGTTCCTGTGCAGAATTGCACCGGAAACACTTGCACGCTTCCTATTCCAGCACAAACACAGATCTAGCCACCGAAAGTGGCACTTAACAACATATGAATACTACTAAAGATAATACACACGAAAACACACCAAAGTGGGCCTAAATGTGCACCTAGCATGGGTTATCAAATATAGACTATAATAAGGCTAAAGAGCGTGATATTGACAAAATAACGGCCCGGATGAGTCCATAAATGTATATATGATCAGGACTCATCACACCCCCAGACTTAACTGTTTGCACGTCCCGAGCAAACGAATCCGGCGGAGCGCGAAAACGATAGTTAACATAGAGAATTACACAAGGGAGTACGGTGCGAAGTAACATACGCATGCGAGTAGAAATTCTAGTAGAAAGAGATTCTAACTATGCTAACTAATTTACGTAAGTATTAAAGCGTAAGTAGAGATTTAATTATACTCAGTTGGTGAATTATGACGAATTTGGCGATCATGCCCGGTATGAAAGCGACGAGACACTGAGGCGGGTGTTGCAAAAGATCGGGGCTTAGGAATAACTCCGCTGAAATCCATCAACGTCGTGAACCATACGCTCGCCCGGTCACACTCTCTCCACAGCGCTAGCAAACTCGCAAATCAAATCAGTAGGACTTATAGGATTAAAACGAGGCTTAGGTTACGGTATGATATTCAAAGTTAAACACGATGGCTGCGCAACCCAAGTGAGCTATCGGAATGCTACACCCCACAAAACCACGAACTACGCTCGTGTGACACACCCCCAGACTTATCATGAAAACCAGGTGTGCACACGGCCTACTTCACAAACACCAACAGATTTTCTATTTTTAGCTCGGGAAGACTTTTTTTTTTCTTTCAAACTACTTTTTTTTTCTTTTATGTATCCTCCGGTTGGTTCAACATCAGCGGATAAACTTTATTTTCCCTTCTTAACACAATGGTTCCAAACACCACACAAGTTGAAAATTATGAGCGCAGTTAAAAAATTTTGGTTGCGGGTGTAGGATAGGCTTCAGGCTTTGGTGGATGAAGAGGAGCTGAACAAAGGATTGGTAAGCACAAAATTGGCTTGCAAAGGTGAATGAAATGGACATGGAATAATCAAAGCTCAAACTAGCCAAATGGTGGCCTACGTCATTTTTAACTCAACGAGTAGCTCTCACCCATGCTTCGAGAGTCGCTTGGGGCAAGTTCTTAGCCCACGAGAAAGATAAACCTTCCTCCCGACTCGAGCAGCACACGACTAGCAATCGTACACACACAATACCAGGTTATCGTCAATTTCATACAAATTCACCATTTGAGTATACTAAATCTAAATTTACGCAGAAATACTAAATATAAATTAGATGCATAAAGAAAATCTAGTTCTACTCAAATTCTACCATAACATGCGACGTGACTAGTACACTACATGAGTCGACATCGCGCTCCAAATAATAATTCCTATGTTAACAAACTATTTCACATTCCAACCAAACTAATTTAAACGGAACAACACAAAAAGACAAGCACGCACTCAAGTGGGTGAAGTGGTGTGTAAGGAATGCAACAATGATAATGATAATGAAAAATAAAAAGCAACCTTCTAGTATGCAATGCAGCTCGTGCACAGTGGATAATAACAACCGCTCTCCCAGACTTAAGCTAAACACGATATCTAGAAATTTGAAGCTGAAAGAGGGGAGGAAGTGTTACCCAATGCTCAGAAATGAGCATACCAGACGATTGGCGTTTACGATCAAGAATAGTCCGCAGCATCCGCCATCGAACACGAAACCTGCAAGCACAAACTCAAGGCAACAAAAGCAAATACAAAAGCTGAACTAAAAAAAAGAAATACGGAAACGGAAATCTGGGTTGTCTCCCAGTAGCGCTTTCATTTAACGTCCTTAAGCTGGACCAAATACCTGTATTAACAGTGTTTATAAAGAGTGCAGGAATTAAAAAGAAATACTCAAAAATAGTTCATCACAGCAAATAAAACACACATCAACTAAAAGCGCTCTTATGGTGCGCTTCTCCCGTAGCACGTAGGCGGGAGGTGAAGGCTTTAGGGCCAGCACTGGTATTACCCAATGCTCCCCTAACCTCCGCCACCTTGCCACGGAGAGCAGCAGCACGAGCGTCACGCAGAAGTTTTTCCTTTTTAAGTTTGGTGACAGTTGGAGACTGCCACCGCTGAGAGTTCTCAGATTTTTCTGCCTTAGAATCAGGTGGTGTCACTTCCGGCATCGTGGTGACTACCGGATCGGCCCACGAGATGGAGCGCTTACATAGTTTATTACATGATTCATCACACGGAGATAAATAAATATCATCCCTAACTATATTCAAGTCAACGTTTCCCGAACTGTCGTCTTCCTCCATCTCGGAGTCGAACTCTTTCCGGAAGTCGACCTCTTCTTCCTCATCCGATTGGAACTCTTCCATTCCTCCTTCACCTGTTTCTTGAACATGTATCTTTCCTGCACCGCTTAGAAATTCATCAGAAATAACGAGAGGGGGCGGAGTGAATATTTCAGTTGTGGCTTCAGGGCAAGTAGGTTGCTGCACCACATTGGTTAGGGAGATGCATCCCGTAGCGAAATCAAGGGTAGCACCGCTCTCTTTCAAGAACGGCACCCCCAAGATAGGAATGGACTGGTTTTCTTGCGGGCCTAGAACCTGAAAATCAGCTACTACAGTTGTCCCCTCAACCGTTACCTCCACATTATTTACTTCCCCCTCAGATTGGATAATCGTGCCATTAGCGAGAATTAGCGATTTCCTTTCCTCCGTGTTCATCTCCAGCTGTAACTTCGCAACATCTTGCAGTGCAATAACGTTGCGGGAGGAACCGGAATCGCATAAAGCCTTGGTTTCAACCTTATTGATGGAGCACGAGATTACCAGCTCACTCGGTTTGGCATCTACCGCATCTCCCAGACTTTTCCCTTGATCAATAGGGTTCTTTTCCGTGTTGCTGGGAAGGGTTCCCTGCGAACGCTCGGTTAGCGCTTGAGCCAATTGGCCCAATTGCGTCTCCAAGTTTCGCATAGATGCGGTTTGATTTACCATGTTTGAATTAGCTGCAAGCAGGAATTTCTCCATCATCTCTTCTAAATTACTTTTCTTTTGGGTGGGGGGTGCTTGGTTATAATCCGGGTGCAGCGGCCTCGGTTGGCTCCCGGAGGCGCAAGCATCATTTTGATGCTGCCCCGGTGACCATCGTTGGCCGGGCGTGTTGGGATTCTAAGAGAAGTTCGGATGACTTCTCGCTCCCGGATTATAGGCGTTATTGTAAGGCGCCCCCTTGGGTTGATTTCCTACATAGTTCACAGATTCATTTAAGGTCAAATGTGCGAAATCACCTGCCATGTGGTTCCCCGAACATTCATAAGCATGATGGCCTCCGCCTCCACATCCTTCACAAGTAATGATAGCAGCAGGCGCAGATGGAGTGGGGAGTGAGTCGACCATGAAAAGACCTCGGCCACTTCTTGGAGCATTTCTCCCTGCAGTCCAGAATGTACTGTAGGAGGCAGTGTCGCGCAGAATTCGAAGGGCTTCTTCAGGAGTGTGGTTCATCAAGGTGCCACCCGCCGCAGCATCGATCATTGCCCTGTAGTTGGGCTCGATCGCGAAGTAGAACAATTCAACCACATTCCATGGTTGGAGCTCGTGGCCAGGGCAACGGCGAAGGAGATCGTTGAGGCGCTCCCATGCTTCAGCAAGGGTCTCTTGGTCAAGTTGGCGAAATGTGGCGATCTCCCGCCGCAAGCTTACAATCTTATCCACAGGGTGGAATTTAGCAAGGAACTTGGATGCGAGGGCATCCCAAGTTGCAGCAGTCCTGGGCGGAATGGAGTGGAGCCACACCTTTGCTTTGTCGCGGAGTGAAAAGGGAAACAGTCTAAGCTTAACCGTGTCGTCAGCAATCCCTGCGTAGCGGAAGGTTCCGCAAATATCAGAAAACTCTGCCAGATGCAGATGCGGATCTTCGCTGGCCAACCCCGAGAACTGAGCGTTGTTCCGGATTATGTTTAAGATCGCTGGCTTGATCTCAAACTAATTATTCATAATGTTTGGCCCGAACCCCGTATACACACTCCCAGCAGTTGGAGTGGTGTAGTCCCTCATCGTGCGGGGTCGAGGCCTGATTGCCTCCTGCTCAATCCCAGGCTGATGTTCCCCCACGCCGGGCATTCTCGGATCAACATCATTTAGGTCTACCTGATCACCCATGGCCGCTTGTACAGCCGCAGCGCGCCTTCGCGCGCGAGCAGTTCGTTCGATTTCTGGATCAAAAGGTGCGAGTTCACCTGCGACCTGCCTCTGCATGAACTGTCAAAAACAAAAAGAAAAATAGAGAAAATAAAAAACAACTGCTCGTATAACGAAAGTCACAACACAAGACGAAACACGCCTGCATTCCCCGGCAACGGCGCCAAAAACTTGATGCGCGTCGGCAAGTGCACCGGTCGCTGTCAAGTAATAATTGTGGAGAATAAATTCCCCGGATGTCGGTCTCTTGAGGAATGCAGGATGGGTGAACGAATCGCGCAGTGATTATTGTTACACAAGCGTTTCACAAACACAAAGAGGGGTTTTTGGTTGGTTTTCCTAATTTTAACAACAACAACAGAGATGCGGGTCGAGAACACCGCTTCGCAAAGTGAGGTGGATGCAACGGCTGCGATGCCGTGCTTCGTGAGGCGGATGAAGTGAACTCAAGTGCGAAAGGGTGAGGGTCGCAAACACCTCTTCACAACCGTCGTTAGCTCTTGCTAACGCGGAGCAAACACCTTGCGTGCGTGTGCGAGTGAGTGAGTGAGAACGGAATGAATCATGAGCAAACCATGGAGAAAAACAAAGAAATATTCATTTCCATCAAAGTAAATATTACAATATTCATCTAGTACATGGTTCAAAGAGTGCAATGAAGGGAAAGAAGGAAGAAATAACCGGCGGTGAAGACTAGCGGCCGTTCACGGCCGGAATGGTAGGTTGTCGGGCTACCTCCGGACTCGGACGGGCAATGCTTCCGGCGTAGAGAGCTGTCACAATCTCCCTACATGCTCCGTCGTCTTCGACTCAAGGTTTCTTCTTCTTCTCACCGGGCGGAAAGCGAAAATGGGTGCTTGGAGGCTTGCGGACGATGGAGAACACTCACGGACGATGGAGGAAGGCTTGGAATGGATGGAGGAGGCTTCCCCTTGCGTGGAAGATGAAGTAGGGGCGTTCCAGGGCGGTGGTCGGCGGCGTACGGAACAGGAACCTCGCTCCCGGAAGATCGATCCGCCCTAAAATCGCAACAGGTGTTTAAATAGGCGCTGGATTGAATACTGCGCACGATCATTGGCGCACGACCAGTGGTCGTGCACACTGGAATTCTGCGATCGTGCGCACTGCCTGGACAGAACCTGCAAGAGACGAAATTATAAAATACAATGTTCGCACGACCAGTGGCGCACGACCGATGGTCGTGCGCACTGGAGACGATGGTCGTGCGCACTGCAGCAAACAGAACTCAGAAATTTAATGGTCAATGCGCACGAGCAGTGGCGCACGACCGATGGTCGTGCGCACTGGAGTCGATGGTCGTGCGCACTGCACCAGACAGAACTCGTGAAAAAGGGGTTAAGTGCGCACGATTAGTGGCGCACGACCGGTGGTCATGCGCACTAGAACAAGTGATCGTGCGCAGTGTTCCTGTGCAGAATTACACCGGAAACACTTGCACGCTTCCTATTCCAGCACAAACACAGATCTAGCCACCGAAAGTGGCACTTAACAACATATGAATACTACTAAAGATAATACACACGAAAACACACCAAAGTGGGCCTAAATGTGCACCTAGCATGGGTTATCAAATATAGACTATAATAAGGCTAAAGTGCGTGATATTGACAAAATAACGGCCCGGATGAGTCCATAAATGTATATATGATCAGGACTCATCATCAGCCGACATCCAAGATGTCAGAATGCAGGAATCGTTCTCGCCGATCTCCTAACAGTCGCCCTTCGAGCAATCTGACCTCCCTACAAGCCATGGAAAATCTCTTTGAACATCACATTGAGCAAGCTCTTCGAGTGGCCGCCTGAGTTCGCCGAGAGACCGCTAAGGCTCAGCAAGAGTCCGACAGGTAGTTCGAAGCTATGAACCAGGTTTTGGCGGTGATCACTCAAAGGATTCTTCCTCAGCCTGGTCAGATCGCTGCCCCTGACCACATGGCTAGCGATCACCACCTCGATCGCACGACCTCTCTACCCGTAGCTCCTGTGGGACCTCAGGAAGGGGAGTTCGCAGCTCGTCAGGATTTCAGAGGAGCAGCTCAAGGACCTCCAGCCTAGGCCCTAAATTTTTAGGAGGATTATGGTTATCCTCCAGCCCCTGCTACTGCCTTTGCTACTCCTTCTGACGATGTTGAAGTGGAGGAGCCTTCCACCTTTACTGATAAAGTCTGTTGGAATCCAATTCCTAAAGGCTTTAGAGAGCCTCGTCTACCTATGTTTACTAGGGAAAGTGATCCAATCTCCCATCTCCAAGCATTTGAGTCTGGCGTCGCTCTGAGGACTCTTTCGGACGCTGTGAAGTGTAAGCTACTAATCACTTCTTTCGACGGACAATCCAGCGAATGGTTTTAAAAGTTACCTTCCCAGTCCAACTCAAGCTTTGTCGTCCTGAGGCATGAACTTATTCTGAGGTTTGCAACCTCCAAGAAGAGGAAGGGTGGTCCTGCTGCCCTCTTCAAAATTAAGCATGTAGGAAGCGAGACTCTTGCTCACTTTATTGATCATTTCTAGAAGGAAATTCTTGGGATTTAGGATGTAGATCTCTCGCACTATATGGTGGCCCTGATAAATGGCCTACAGGATGGACCTCTAAAGTTTGAGGTCACCACCAAGGAGCCCAGCTCATAACATGAGCTGATTATCATCGTCAACCGTCACATAAAAGGGGAGCGTAATAACCCCACATATGTCTCTAACCTGACAAGCAAAGCCATCCAGAAGGGCTCTACAGGTTTTTAACCATCCCATCCATCGTCAAAGCTACCACGTCAAAATTCCAACCTCTAGCCTAAGGGGAAGGAACTTCCGTCATAACCGTTCCTATCTGGGAAATCAGAAATTCCAACCCAATGAGTCTTTGCTACTAACCTCGGCTACCCCAGATCTGCAATCCACACTAGTTCACCAAAACTAGTATATCCAGACACCTCTTTTAACCTTTATCTCAACCTCTCTTCAATGATTCGCAAGAGTCTTTTACTGATCTCGGTATCTCTATGAGCGAGGTAGATCAAATCCTCCAGAAGCAACCCTTTTGTAAAAGTCCCGCCCCGTTCAACTCAGATCTAAAGACTAGAAATCCCGCCCTCAACTGTAAGCATCATAGGCAGAGGGGTCATCTGACTGAAAATTGCATAGCTCTCCATTTGGTGGTGCAGAATCTCTTAAAGGTGGGAAAAATTCAAGATCTATTCTAGAACGGAGATTCTTCCATGGCTTCAACCTCCAAGAACAAGGAAGTCGTAGAAGTCCACTGCGAGTGCAAAGAGGTAGATGATGTTGGCCATCTTGGCAATGTCAGATACCCAGATGAATGTGTGAATGCGAATGATGAAGGTACCATGGGTCACCTCTTCTACATCCATGGAGGTGTAAGATTTGAGTCCTCCAGGAAAGCTAGCCTCGCAAAGGTCTATCAATCTGAAGTCGCAGCTACCTCCTCCTCTGCCCCAATTCAAGGAATAATTACCTATGGACAAGAATACCTTTCTCCGACCGCCAATCCTTTCAACGACACAGTCATTATCAATGGGGAAATCAATAACTATACTGTAAAAAAATCCTAGTTGATACCGGAAGCTCAATGAATTTGCTCTTCAAGCCTGCCTTCGAAGCATTGAAGACTGGAAAGGCTCTTCTATCTACCAAAGTGCCACTCTATAGTTTCTAAGGGGAGAAGAAGGAAGTGGAAGGAGTTGTCACTCTCTCGATGACACTGGGAGGTATTGTAAAGATGGTAAAGTTCATAGTCATTGAAGCTCTGAGCAGCTACAATGCAATCTTTGGGAGGCCTATGCTGAATGAATATCAAGTCGTAGTTTCAACCTACCATCAGATCGTAAAGTTCACTTTAAACGGAAAGTAGTATCGGATCAGGAGTGATCCGAGGAAAGCTAGAGAATGCTATGTCAGAACGGTCGATGTGATCGAGTCAAATCCTCTTCAGCTACTTGAGATCTCTTCAGCACCTCAAATTTTTGACCAAGCCAAAGCAGTAGAAGAAAGTGCATAGTGTGCCTCTGAGTATTCTCTAGAGGGGGTGAATAGAGATTTAAAAAATCTTTACACTAAATGTTCACACACAATAAAAATACTAAGTACTATGCAATCACCAAAACCAAAAGAGAATAAAGTAATCACAGTAAATATAAAATATAAAATAGTAAACTAGGACAGCATAGAAATTCAATGCAGAAGACACAAAATTTTATAGTGCTTCCCCAAAATGTGGGTAGTCCACTATTCTACCTCCCTGGTAGGATTGCACTAACTGTTCCTGAGTCTTTTGATAAGGAGACTCTCAGAACCACTGAGTCTTTTGATAAGGAGACTCTTAGAACCAGTAGTCTTTTGATAAGGAGACTCTTAGAACCACTGAGTCTTTTGATAAGGAGACTCTTAGAACCATTAAATCCTTTGGAAGAGGGATTCTTAAAACTCTTTTACAGTTGGTGGATGAGAACAGTAGAGTGAGAAGAAAGAAGAGAAAATAATTCACCAGTAAGAATCCTTCAGTAGCTGCTTTGAATGTTATAGCATCTGTTTATCTCAGGATCTAAATATGATGAACCCTTTCTTATGATAGTGATGATTGCAGGGTTATAAGCTTGATCCTGATTCTCTACACTTTTGTAGACTTGTTGCTTTACGATGTACAAGAAGAAGCAGCACTATTGTTATGATATTTTGCTGTGTAAAGGAGTTGCTCTTCTATTCTGTCTTAGTGTTGGTGGAGGAAGAAGAGGCAGCCCTATTTCGACAGACAAAAAAATATGATCAGTTATTCTTTTTTGTTTTCCTTCTTTCTCAGGATATTTATTCTCCATGATTTCAGTTTGAATTTATTTCTTCTTTTGGACTGTCCTTAGAAGGAATGTCCATTGGACAATTGATGTTTCCTTCTATTTTTGTTCCCGACCCATCTATCTGATTTGAATAAAATTCCAAGAATGTCTTTGCTGCACTTCTAGAATACTCCATTCCATTCTTGGCAATAAACGAGCCGTTGGAGAATAGTCTTCAGCTTTGTAGAACTTCTGAAAAGGTATTAGAATAGACAGCAGAAAACCTTCTATTTCTGAATGTACTCGATGCTTCGTTGACTTCATCTTTCATCATATCGACGCAACTCGGAGTTCAAATTCCTTCTTAGCTCTGGTTGAACTCAGATGTCTATGTTGTGTCGAGTTCTTATCGACTTATCCATCAAGTTGAAGACTTGACTTGAACTTTATATTCTGTGTCGAATTGAATTCGAAGTTGCGTCGAATTCTGAGATGGCTTCGACATGCTCTTCCTTCTACGTCGAGTTCACTTCGATGTTCCATCGACTTATGATATAGCTTTGACAGGCTTTGTCTTTTACGTCGAGATCATTTCAATGTTGCGTCGACTTCTGATATAGCTTTGGCAGGCTCTGTCTTCTACCTTGAGATCATTTCGATGTTGTGTCGACTTCACTTATACTTTGACAGACAGGTTGAGTTACTTTGAATTTCAGTAACAGTTACGTCAACATCTAGTCGAAGTTGTGTCGACTTCCATTCGACGCAAGTCTTAACATAACAAAATTTGTGCTTCTCTTAGGCCTAATCTTGACACACAAAGTCAATGTGATATCCTAGGACATCTAATGACCACTTTACCCTTTCTATACAATGTGGGTAATATAACCTAACTGATGAAATCACTTTAAGATAATTTATTAGATAAATCAAAAGAGTTTTTCCCAACAATCTCCCCCTATTTATCTTAACAAATTTTACATTTTGATTATGTGATTTCAAACAAACTCTGACATAAAATTAAATACAATCACATATACACACAACAATAATGACATAATAATGACATTATACACAAACAGACTTTCAAGAAATCATATTATTTTTCATAATCAAGATAACCATATCCACCAGATGATATAATATAATTTGTTTACCTGTACTGTACTATTCTTTTTTCTGGAGCTTTCCTCTTCCTTGAGAACACTTTTGGCATTACACTTCTTGGTGCAAACCTCAATGCCTCATCTTCTTCTTCAGCGGCCTTGACAACATCTTGTTGAGTTTCATTTTCTTTAGGAGGCTCCCCTTAAGAATGTGCATCTTGTTCAACAGTCAGAGCAGCCTCCTTGGCAATCTTTGCAACCTCATCCAAGAGCAGATCACCTTCTAGGGGCTCCCCCTGAGTTGAAGCAATCATCTCTCCCTGGTTTACTTCAGAAGGCTCCCCTTGAACTTTTCCTATTTGAAAAATAGTGAGTTGGTTGGGATCAGGAATATCAGCAGCTGAGGCATTTGGAACAATCTCTTCTTGTACACTCTTGTCCTCCTCCTGGTCACTCACATTTCCTTGAATAAGCCTCTCCTCCTCCTGGATCTTCTCCCCATTCTGAACCTTACTTACAATGGAGGTTAAGAATGCTTTAGTTACCATGGAGTAGTGTACAGTTGATTTCAGTGCCAGGAGGGACTTTTGTGATTTTTGCAATTCTGCCTCCATCTGGGTGTACTTTTTATTGAACTTTCTGGCTTAAGTGGGAAGTAGGTCAACAAATGTGCTAGCAGACAATCCTACTACTTTTGAAATCACTTGCTCAATGTCAAAAGAAAGAGTAGGATGTGTGGTAGAGACAGGAGGTGTGGTAAGAGTATGTGTGGATAGGATAATTGGAGTTATTTTAGATTGAGGTAGGGGAGATCTGTCATCAAGAAAGTTGATGTCTGTAGAATTTTTTGTATGAGGGGTGATGGATGGTTGTTGTTGTTGTGGTTGGAGGGAAATCTGTGGTGTAAGTTCTGGAGCTTTAGTAGATGGAATGAACTGCTTGAACTGAGCTGGATCAGCATCTAGTGTAATATTGTGTTGGAATGCTGGAGTGTCGTGTGCTGGATAGTTATCCCTTGGAGGATCTGGTAGAGTTTCCTTTGTATTTTGTAGAGTTGGGGATGGAGGAGGTGAAGGTGCAGCTTGACCAGGCTTTGAGATCTGCCTGGTCCACTTGGAGAAGATTCCAATATTCATTCTCTTCCCAGGTGGAATTGGCACTCCTTTTGATTTGCATACCATGGGGTAATGATGGAGCAGCACCTGACTCATCATTCTCATATATGCATTTTCTTTATGTGCATATTTATTACCTATCATTTTCAGGAGGCACCTTCCCCAGTTGATCTTTTAGTTGAGGACAAGATATCCCATAATTTGTAGCTGTTGTTTGGGAATGGAATCATGGGCTGAAATTTTGCATAGGAGCACCTTTCCTACTATATCAGCTAGGAATCTGTACTCTTCAGCTCGATCAATCTTCTTCAGATTGATGGTCATCTCATTCCTGAACAACATGATTTCTAAAGCCTTTCTGGTCTCTTCCCCTGTCAGTTCATCTGAAGCCTGCCAGTTGTAAGATCAAACATTTGACTGAACAATTCCTCTATTATATTTATATCAGTCTCAGAAATTCTCTCATTGAGGGATCCATCATCTCCTATGTGAAGATTGTATTTGAACTCTGTTAGTTTAACATCAAGGATTCTGCACCTTGTAGAAATCAGCTTTGTCAAGCTGGTAGAATGGAATAAGCCAAGTATGGCTTTGAAATTATCAGAAGATGCATTAAATAGTCCACATCAACGTCGAAGCCAGAATTGAACTTAGGAGGAGCCATTAAATCTGGGATGAAGTACCTGTAAAGAAAAGAGAGAGAGAGAAGGAGAGAGAGAGAGAGAAGAACACAAGAGAGCTAGAGAGAAAGAAAGCATGAGAGCAAGAGAGAGAGAATTCAAAAGCGTAATGAATTCGACGCCTATGTTGCATAAAAGAAGAAGATTCGTCGCAACTTAGGGTTTTATTCGAAGCACCGTCGACAAAGATTAATAGTCAGCTCGCCAAAATATGTAGAGGCAGCTTCTAGAAGTAAAACTACGTGCGCCTGTCATGTCGACGTTACGTCGATTAGAACTCGATGCACCTTCGAATTTGACGAGCAACTATTACATCGACGTATGCGTCGATATGAAATCGATGCTCCGTCAAATGCTATTGAAATTATCTGATTCAGACGTCTCTCGAAGATGTAGTTGAATTGAATTAGATGGTACATCGAATACTATTCGACGCAACTCTGAATAAACAGTTCTATTTTCTTAGAAAGTTCTGGCTGTTTTTCCCAACAATGATTTTTATTGAAAATAGTATTTATGCTATTATTTTCATGAACTATAAACTCAACAAAGGATTTTAGAGTAGAGATTAGTCCCTTTTCATATGAGTAGTTCATTATTGATCATCTACTTCTTTCTTTTCCCTTCACTTTCTCTGGGAAAAGAACTCTAAGTTTCCTACACATGTAACTCAAACATTAGAGGGTACCCAGTTACGTTGGGGCCTTTGCTTGTACCATAAGGTTCTATGAAAGAATAGAATGGTCTTTCATGATATTCTTTTGGATGACAATGAAACCTTTACCTTTCTTCTTGTCTTTCTTCCTGAATGACTTCTTCTTCTGCTCCTCTTTGCTGCTACTCCTATCCCTTTATTCTTGTGGACACTCAGGAGCTATGTGCTCTGGTTTATTGCAGGAGAAGAAGATCACTTCCTTCTTTGGAGTCTTATCAAATCTAGGTTTTGAGCTCCACTCTTTTCTTCTTGAGTCTTTTGTCTTGACATACATTCTGAATCTCCTTGCTAAGAGACTGAACATTTCATCTTCAGGAGTGGAAGGCTCTCCTTCAGCAACCTTCAAGGCAAGACTTCTTTGGATGGGAGGTTAGGTTGTCTCCTTAGCCTCTATTTTTGACCTGCTCTTCAGTAGCATCTTATAAGATTTGAGCTTTCCTAGCAAAGCATCAGTGGATATCTCTCTATGGCATCTGGACTCTCTAATTGCATAGATCCTTGAGTCCCATGAGCTTAGGAAGAACATGAGAAGCTTATCATTTATTTCAGCCAGAGAGATCTCCTTATCCAAACTTTTTAGCTCATTTATTATAGAGTTGAAACTCGATCTCATACATTTCAGCTACATTATACTCAGCTTTCTTTTGAAAGTTCTCATACTGAGATATGAGAAAGGACTTCCTATCCTTTCTTTCATCAGAAGTCCCTTCTACAATTCTGGAAAGAGATTCCCAAATCTCTTTTGCTGATTGGCAGTCAACAACTTTCTGTAAAATGTCATCTGACATTGTGTAGACCAGGATATTCATTGCCTTGGCATCACATGCCTTCTGCTTCTTCTCAGCATCTGTCAACTCATTCCTTGGGACACCTTCCTGTGTTGCAGATCCACTGAAAATATGTCTGACTGGAGCTGGGGGACCTGATATGATAACTTCAAAGTTGTCTTCATCAATGGAGTTCATATAGAGCTTTATTCTGGCCTTCCAGAGTGTACACATATTCAAGTTACACATTGGTGGTCTTGTTGATGCATAGTCCTTAGAACTCATTTTTCATTATAAAATAGTTTTAGTTAATTTAAAATAAAGAAATAAGAGTGAGGATATCTTTTGATCAAGGTTTTAACCTTTTAATGATCAACCTCCCTATGAAACTAATTGTGCATACACATTAAAAACACTAAGTACTATGCAATCACCAAAACCAAAACACAATTAAGTAATCATAGTAAATACAAAACAGAAAATAGTAAACTGGGACAACACAGAAATTCAATTCAGAAGGGACAGAATTTTATAGTGGTTCCCCAAAATGTGGGTAGTCCTCTCTTCTACCTCCCTGGTAGGTTTGCACTAACTGTGCCTAAGTCTTTTGATATGGAGACTCTCAGAACCACTGAGTCTTTTGATAAGGAGACTCTTAGAACCACTGAGTCTTTTGATAATGAGACTCTTAGAACCACTTAGTCATTTTATAAGGAGACGCTTAGAACCACTGAATCCATTGGAAGAGGAATTCCTAGAAATCTTTTATAGTTGGTGGATGAGAACAGTAGAGTGAGAAGAAAGAAGAGAAAAGAATTCTCCAGTAAGAATTCTTCAGAAGCTGGCTCTTTGAATTTCATAGCTTCTGTTTATCTCAGGATCAGAATATGATGAACCCTTGATTAGGATAGTGATGAGTGCAAGGGTTATAAGCTTGATCCTGATTCTCTGCACTTTTGTAGACTTGCTGCTATGTGATGTAGAAGAAGAAGTAGCACCATTGTTATGATCTTTTGTTGTGCAAAGGAGTTGTTCTTTTGTCCTTTCTTTGGGTTGTTGGAGGAAGAAGAGACGGCCCTATTTCGACAGACAGAATAAATATGATCAGTTATTCTTTTTTGTTTTCTTTCTTTCTCAGCATATTTATACTCCATGATTTGAGTTAGAATTTGTTTCTTCTTCTGGACTATCCTTAGAAGGAATGTCCATTGGACAATTGAGGTATCCTTCTATTTTTATTTCGGACCCGTCCAACTGATTTGAATAAACTTCCAAGAATGAATTTGTTGCATTTCTGGAATACTTCATTCCATTCTTGGCAATAAACGAGCCATTGGAGAACAGTCTTCAGCTTTGTAGGCCTTCTGGAAAGGTATTAAAAAAGACTGCAGAAAAACTTCTATTTCTGACTATACTCGATGGTGCGTCCACTTCATCTTCTGTCATATCAACTCTCCTCTGTGTTCTTATATAAGTAGCTTCGAAATCCTTCTTAGCTCTAGCTGAACGCAGATGGTGATGCTGCGTCGAGTTCTTATCGACGTATCCGTTGAGTTGAAGACTTGGACTTGAACTTTTTCTTCTGCATCGAATTGAAGTCGAAGTTGCGTAGACTTCTGAGATGGATTCGATAGGCACTTCCTTCTGCGTCGAGTTCATTTCGAAGTTGTGTCGACTTCTGATATAACATTGATAGGCTCTGTCTTCTGCGTCGAGATCATTTCGAAGTTGCGTCAACTTCTGATATAACTTTGACAGGCTTTGTCTTCTACGTCGAGATCATTTCAATGTTGCGTTGAATTCACGTATACTTCGATAGACAGATTGAGTTACATTGAATTTCAGTAAGAGTTACGTCGACATCTAGTCGAAATTGCGTCGACTTCCATTCGACGCAAGTATTAAATTAACTGAATTTATGCTTCTCTTAGGCCTGGTCTTGACACACTAAGTGAATGTGATATCCTAGGACATCTAATGACCATTTTACCCTTTCTATACAATGTGGGTAATACAACCTAACTTATGAAATCATTTTAAGGTAATTTGTTAGATAAATCAAAAGAGTTTTTCCCAACAGTAGAAGAGATTGAAGAAGAAGATGCAACAGATGGAGTTCGCTTGGAACCTGCCCAAGCAACTCAAGCCGTATCAATCAGCAAGGAAGATGAGGGCAAGAAGCTCTCAATCAATGTTGAATTGCCTGAAGCTGACAAGATTATGCTCATCTCCTGTCTTCTGAAGAACCTGGATGTCTTCGCTTGGTCAGCGGATGACATGCCAGAAGTTGATCCGGATGTAGCTTGCCATCACCTCAACATAGATCCCAACTTCATCCCAATCAAGCAAAAGAAAAGTGCAGTGGTGGAGACCCTTGCTCAGCCGATTTGGGAGGAGGTGGAGAAGCTGCTGGAGGCCAAATTCATTCAGGAGATTCAATATCGAGATTGGGTATCGAATGTTGTAATGGTTAAAAAGGCTGGTGGGAAGTGGCACATGTGTCTAGAGTTTACCAAGCTCAATAAAGCGTGTCCCAAAGATTGCTACCCCTTGCCTCAGATAGATTCTGTAGTTGACTCCGTGGTTGGGTATTCTTGTAAGAGTTTCTTGGATGCATTCTCGGTATATCACCAAATACAAATGCACAAGCCTGATATTCCTCAAACCTTATTCATCATGAATGACGGTTGTTTTTGCCATCTAGTAATGCCCTTTGGGCTAAAGAATGCAGGTGCAACTTATCAAATAATGATGGACACCGTCTTTAAAAATCAAAAAGGAAGAATTTTAGAGGTCAATGTCGATGACCTCCTCATAAAAAACAAGTCTTATTTAGCTCATCTTAACGATCTCACATAGGCGTTTGTAACCCTCCGGACCTTTAATATGAGGTTGAATCCGTAAAAGTGTGTTTTTGGAGCTAGGAAAGGGAAGTTTCTCGGCCATCTCCTCATTCCAGAGGGGTTGGAACCGAATCCTGATAAGGTGAAAGCCATCCTAGAGATGTCATCTCCTAAATCTCCCAAAGAAGTTCAGCAGTTAGGAGGAAGGATGGCAGGCCTGAGCCATTTTATCTCTCGCTCAGGAGATAAAAGTGCTCCTTTCCTTAAGACTCTCCATGGAGGAGATAACTTTGAGTGGACAAAGGAGTGTGATGATGGTTTCATGATGCAGGCTATGCTCTCTGACACGATCGCTTAATAAGCACGCATTCTCTCTCAATGTTCCAATTTATACGTCGCAGAAAAATAATCGTAGCGTACATGCAACGCAATACTTATCAATTCGATGCTAACGAACGGGTTGTCACACCGCTAGAGGTTGAATAAATGGCTATAAGCCAAAATTCTTCCCGACTAAAAGGACCCACCCGGTCCGATCGAGCTAGAGTTGTACCAAAAGAGATCCACCAAAAAATTATGATTCCAAAAGGGTTGATCTCTCCCAACAAAAAGTCAAGGTTCGCCAATCCTCTTCGAAAATTAAAAGAAATAAGAAGAACGCACAAATCGATCGAAGAAAACCACGATTATTCAAGTGATTCGAAGATCACGCCAAAATTACCACCACAAGAAATTAACAAGAGGGAAATCTCACGAGTAGAAATTTTGTTACCCCGCTTGAGATGGGATTATCCTCAAGCATGCACTCGCCCAAATCGTTCTTCAACGGATCCACTTGAAATGCGTCGAATGGAGAGAAACTCATTCGCCTTAGTTTCTTTACGACGGATTTGATTCCACGAAACCACGACCCTTCTTCTTCTTTCTTCACCCTGGCCGAAACTTCCAAAGAGGAGGGAATATGATGGGGGGCGGCTATGGAGTGGGCTGAAGTTTATGGAAGAAAGAAAATAGGGGGGAGGAGCGGTGATGGCCGGCGGCCAAGAGGAAGGAGACAAGGGAGAGGGTCGGACAAGAGGGGGTGGGGGTGGGGGGGGGGGGGGGGGGGCGAAATTCCTATGAAGGAAATAGAGAGAGGGGGCGGCTAGAAGGAGGGGGAATTCCAATAGAAGAATTAGGGTTCATATTTTATCATTCCAAAACTACTAATTTATAATACATGATGGCCTCTTATAAGCTTGCCAACAAACATGGCTATACGCAGTCCAAAATAAAAATAAAACATGGCTTGCCGACAAACATGGCTATACGCAGTCCAAATTAAAATAAAAACATGAAAATAAACAAAGTCCCAAATAAAGACAAAGCATGATAAGATTAATTAATAATTATAATAAAATAATTATAATTATTAATAGTTAATCTTGCACCGCGGGCGGAGGTTGTAGCGGCGAAGTCGTTCATGATGACATAGATCTTTGGTTGGAGAGGTACCATCATCCGTAAGCATGCCATTAATAACATCTTCAAGTTGAGGGCCGTCGTCGCCCTCAATCCTTCCCCACTCCAAAGTACTCATCACCGATGAGTTGTCTTGAATGTGGTGTTGGAGGAGAGCATCATCCAAAAGATCCACCTCCGATTCTGGAAGCCACGAGTCATCGGAGGCCGGGTGATCACGCCAATGAATCCTGTAGCGGCGTCTGTAACCCATAGGAGAGGAGAGCACTTCATCTTTGAGGATCCTGTCAGGCATATAAGTGGTTCGGGGGAACCTTGGAAAAGCATTAGGCAAATACGGAAAATAAGTTTCATCATCAACATTCGACGTACCTCCAGAGGAAACCGATGAAGAGATCGATCTAGGCACAAGCTCACCCCCAATCCATTAGAAAACTTAGTGGAGTTAAACAGATAGTCAGTTAATTTAAGTGGTGGAGAAATATATGGCGTTAAATCCGAAACATTGAAAATAAGTGAGATTCCCCAATCAGTGGGTAACTCCAAAAGATATGCGTTTTCTCCTAATTGTTTTAAAATTCGAAATGGACCCACTTACAGATTTGCCAACTTTTTTATGGTGCCCGAAGGCAACCGTTCAGTGATAAGAAGCACCATAACCAAATCGCCAACTTGTAAATGAGATGCTGACTTACGTAAGTTAGCATGAGATTAATGAGATGCGTATTGAGTAGCTCGCTTGTCTTTAATGTGCTTGTGTAAAGTATGAACGTGAGAGGCCAAGTCTTGTGCAAATCGACTTGACTTATAAGATGGTGGTAACTTAACCAAGTCAAGTGGCACCGGTTGATGAGTCCAGTTTTTATAGTGGTTTCCGGACTCATCTGGGATAGTTTTCATGCACTTGCACTTCACTTTAGGCCTATATTCAATTCTATTTGATCATGTTTCCCATTTCATTGCTTAGTGCACGTTTATGCCCATTTTGGTGTGTTTTCATGTATTTCTATGGTCTAGTATATTTTCATGCAGGTCCAATGGTTGTGCGACACTCGGGATGGGTTCTGGGGGATTTTCGGTCGAAAAAGCCACTGGTCGTGCGTTTTCCTTCTCGCACGACCAGGCGCACGACCATTGGTCGTGCGTTAATTCCCGTCCCTGATTGAGCCCTGATTGAGCGAAAGCGCACGATCATTTACCTTCTTCGCACACGACCACCGGTCGTGCGCCACTGACCGTGCGATTTTGTGCAGATCTGGCTATGCTACAGGTTCTTCACGCAAGATCAGAGGCATTTCTTCGCGCACGACCATTGGTCGTGCGCCGTTGACCGTGCGCGTTGTTTATTTCTGCTCCGTCTATAAATAGAAAGACGCGATTTTAGGTCGACATCACTTCCAGTCCGCCGTTTTTCTGCCTATTTCGGGGGGTTCCAACTCCTCCAGCGCCGCCCACCTTAGGGAGGATCTCCGGGCAATCTTTCAATGCCAAATTGTCGCCGGAGCTTCCTCTTGGCCTCCTCCTTCATCCTTGGGTTGCAAGAAGAAAGTCAACCTAGCCTTCTTCTTCAAGATTGGAGCAGCTTGTGATCATTCCTCCGGTTCATGACACGAAGAAGACGGGTCCACTGGAAGGTAGTGACAACCTTCTCTACCCCGGACGCAGTTGAGGACTGAGCTTGGACGCGGATTGACAACCCGGCGTTTCCTTCCGTGAATCCTCCACAAGACTTCGGAGTCGGTCGATTTCGCACACTTACCTCCCCTTGTAGTTGATAGTTTAGTTGTATTTCTTATATATTTGATGAAGGGTGTTTTGACTATGAGCATTTGTACTTAATTATGTCTATGTAATTTGGGTGTTCTTGCTTATCATTTGAGGTGTGCCTTGTGGTGTGGATTGTTGTTGTGTTGTGCCACCCTAACAATTGTTAGTGGTGTGCTTTGCGAAGAGGTGCTTGCGACCCTCGTTCCGCCGTTCTCTCCACTCCATCCGCTAGCCAGCGCGTCCATCCGCCTAGCGATTCGATGCATTGCGGCCTGTTAGTCTTCCATCTCGCCTGGCATAGCAGTGCGCTCAAGTCCTGCATAGGAGTAGTGTAGTATTTTTCCTTTATTTTCCGCAATCCAAACCAAGCCTCCCGCAATCCATCCGACCTTAAGGACTTCAATCTCAAGTCCTTCCTCAATAGTTTACTCCACCTTACTGTGTTCCTTCCGAGATCGATACTTGGGGATTTACTCCTCGTTTTATATTACTTGAACGATCGGTACACTGCCGTTTCGTGCCGCAGTCTCGCCACAGCCTATAGTGGTGTGCAAGATTTGTGCATCAAGTTTTTGGCGCCGTTGCCGGGGAGCACAAACGTGTGAGTTTTCTGGAGAGGGAGACGAGAGGTAGAAGCCCTCCCATTTGTAAATTGCGTCGTTTATTTTTATTTCAGTTCTTTTTATTCTATTTTCCTGTTTTTAAATAGGTTGTTTAGTAAATTACTGTTAGGTGTAACAGTTTGCACGATAGTGTCTTTATTGTGAAGCTTGCTATCTCCATATAATGTGGGCTGCATTTAATGTTCATTGCCGTTTATGTGGAGATATTTCTCACTCTAGTGATAGATGCCCTACGGAAGATGGTGGGCATAATTCTCGTGGCCCAGTGTACGGAGCACCATTTTCTTATGGTTCTTCATGGCCTATGCCCAAGTCTTATGGCCACTCGTCCTCGCCGCATACACGATTTTTATATTCCTCCCCGGCCCCTCAAGGACCAAGGAGTAATATAAAACGGTGCTTGTTCTATCAAAGCATGGATCACGCCCTGAAGGACTGTGTCGAGTATCTTCGCCAATTGGACGAGGATGATGAGCCGGATATCCGGATCGTCCCGAGTCCTACTTCCGGCAGCACACCTTCAACATCCGGTAATGTGTTTGTGTCACCTTCATCTTGTGAAGGGTATGATGTGGACGCAGTCACCAAATGCGTGGCTGATCTAGGCTCTGACATGGCCCAGCCTATCTCCCCTGTGCATCCATCATCTAGCGTAGATTTGATTCGTTGTGAGGAATCAGAGCTTGACTTTCATCCAAGCACCATTCCTTCCCCTGTTGTGCATTCTACTACGCTCGTCTCCGACAACATTGTTGATGATGTGTCGCAAGATGAGGCTGGCGATCTATATATTGTGCCTACTCCTAGGGAGGAGGACAACCTTCTAGGTGAAGAGGAGCTTTCCTCAGCACCGGTGGAGGAAGTCCAAATCCTAGGCATGGCCGTTGTTGATCCCGTCGAGCCTTGTAGCATTGATGACAATGCAAACATTATTTTGCTTTCCCAACCTATTGGGAGTGAGTCCGGGACCACTCCTCCGCTTGATTGTTATTTATGTTCTTCTTCTCTTTTATTTCTTGACCCCTCTTTTTCTTCATCTGAGCCTGTGTGGGTTGAGTCTTCACAGGTGATGCAGGAGGATTCGGCGCAGTTTGCCCAATGCAATGATGCGCACATCTTCTTGTGTGAGGAGGTTGATTCCTCCTCCACGGAGGATCTGCCATGTATTGTATTCGCCTCCTGTGTCATCCTTGATGATGACACCTTGCTAGGCAAGGATTCATTTTGTGGTGAGATGAGTGAGGACCAGGCCTCCTCCTCTTCTTGTTTCCTATTTCCTCCACCTGTGCTGAGCAGGTATTATTATACAGGTAGAGGGGTAACTGCTTTATCTCCGTATCGGTACCAGCCATCGAAATGGGTAATGGAACAGTTACCTGTGCATTTTTCTTTCCATAGGCCCATTAGATAGAACTCGTAAAGTTTTGAATAAGTCGTGCTGGGAAGACAATAACCCCAGTATCTATCTTATTTTCCTTGCATTGTATTTTTGTTAAGTAGAATAGTTAGCTAAATTTCATCTTAAGTTTTAGTTTTTCTATTTCTTTTTGTTTTTGCGGAGCTCACCCCTGCAGGTCATTCGCCTTGTTCTACACGTGCCTTCTGGTATGTTCACTTGCTGAGCATTGGGTACCCTCTTCCCCTAACTTTGTTTTAGAATATCTTAAAGCATAGTTTAAGTCTGGGGGAGAGTAGTTGTGGTTACTCGCTCACGTGCACACTGCATATGCATACTAGAAGCTTTTCTTGATTTATTTTGTTTAGATCATTGCATCACACACCACTTGCACCCACTTGAGCGTATGCTTAGCTGTTTGCATGCCGCAAGTTAAACTCACTTCGTGAGTAAGGTTCGGGCAAATCATTGTGCTGGCCTTTAAATTATATAGTGGAGTAATATGTTGACTCTGGTGTTCCTAGTCTAATGCTTTTGTGAGCATGGAGATTTGTGTAGACTAGATTCCTTTTTATACTATTAGTCTTATACATTTCTATTAGTGTAAATGATGTTTGCTCTACTCAAATGGTAAATCCGGTTGGAATCAAAAGGTAGCATATGGGTGTGTGTAAATTATCGTTAGACGTGTATTGCTTATACCAGGAGGAAGGATAACCTTTCTCGGTGACTATGAACTCGCGCCAAGCGATTCTTGAAACATTGGCATAGGATAATTTCGTTGCGTAAGAATGACGTAGGCCATCATTTTGGCCCGGTTGAGCCTTTGTGCCAATCCTGATATCTTATCCTCGGTTGCCCATTTGTGCCTACCCCATCCCGTTAATTCAGCCCCACATTTTATTCCACCAAAACCAAAAAGCCGATCCTAGTCACATACCCAAAGCTGAGCTTTCGCTGTTTTCAAAATTGTATTTTGGGAATGTTGATGTGGTGATGTTAAATTTGGAGATGTGGTTGTACCCCCCTTGAACATTTGCTGAATTTAAAACAATATATAAGTAGAAAAAGAAATGAAATGAGAAAAAAGGGGAAAAGAAAAAATGAGAAAGAGTTTAATTGAAAATCTATTTGAGATATGTATTTTGGAGTAGGCGGTGCACATACCCATGCGTTCAGGTCCAAGTTTGGGGGTGTGGTGCATCCGCGTGTTTTTATAGCTGCGGGGATAGAGTTTTTGTTTAAGCTCATTTGGGTTAGGTGCTTTAAGACGTCATGTTTATCATTGTTTACCTCACCGTAACCCAAGCCTCCTGAAAAACCTTAAGTCCTACCGACTCACGCTCTGAACTGATCTAGTGCCGTGGAGAGAGTGTAACCGGGCGAGCTTATGGTCTCCGACACCGATGGATTTCAGTGGAGTTTGTCCCAAACCCCAGCTTGGGCAATGCTCATCTCAGCGTGTATTTCACATTCCCCGTATGCGCGACCGATTGATTCACCGTGATTCACTTTTATGAGCAGTAGTAATATTTATTTACTCCGTTAGAAATATATAAACTATGTGTATAATTAGAAACCCTATCTACTATTTCTCTATGCACGTGAGCATGCGACTTCGCATGATACTCCTCGGTGTAATTTTAAGCCAGCTATTTATTTTTCCCCGCCTGCTTAGTATGTGTTTGCTCGGGACGTGCAAACAGGTAAGTTTGGGGGTGTGATGAGTCCAGTTTTTATAGTGGTTTCCGGACTCATCTGGGATAGTTTTCATGCACTTGCACTTCACTTTAGGCCTATATTCAATTCTATTTGATCACGTTGCCCATTTCATTGCTTAGTGCACGTTTATGCCCATTTTGGTGTGTTTTCATGTATTTCTATGGTCTAGTATATTTTCATGCAGGTCCAATGGTTGTACGACACTCGGGATGGTTCTGGGGGATTTTCGGTCGAAAAAAGCCACTGGTCGTGCGTTTTCCTTCTCGCACGACCAGGCGCACGACCATTGGTCGTGCGTTAATTCCCGTCCCTGATTGAGCCCTGATTGAGCGACAGCGCACGATCTTTGACCTTCTTCGCGCACGACCACCGGTCGTGCGCCACTGACCATGCGATTTTGTGCAGATCTGGCTATGCTACAAGTTCTTCGCGCACGATCAGAGGCATTTCTTCACGCACGACCATTGGTCGTGCGCCGTTGACCGTGCGCGTTGTTTATTTCTGCTCCGTCTATAAATAGAAAGACGCGATTTTAGGTCGACAGCACTTCCAGTCCGCCGTTTTTCAGCCTATTTTGGGGGTTCCAACTCCTCCAGCGCCGCCCACCTTAGGGAGGATCTCCGGGCAAGCTTTCAATGCCAAATCATCGCCGGAGCGTCCTCTTTGCCTCCTCCTTCATCCTTGGGTTGCAAGAAGAAAGTCAACCTAGCCTTCTTCTTCAAGATTGGAGCAGCTTGTGATCATTCCTTCGGTTCGTGACACGAAGAAGACGGCTCCACTGGAAGGTAGTGACAACCTTCTCTACCCCGGACGCAGTTGAGGACCGAGCTTGGACGCGGATTGACAACCCGGCGTTTCCTTCCGTGAATCCTCCACAAGACTTCGGAGTCGGTCGATTTCGCACACTTACCTCCCCTTGTAGTTGATAGTTTAGTTGTATTTCTTATATATTTGATGAAGGGTGTTTTGACTATGAGCATTTGTACTTAATTATGTCTATGTAATTTGGGTGTTCTTGCTTATCATTTGAGGTGTGCCTTGTGGTGTGGATTGTTGTTGTGTTGTGCCACCCTAACAATTGTTAGTGGTGTGCTTTGCGAAGAGGTGCTTGCGACCCTCGTTCCGTCGTTCTCTCCACTCCATCCGCTAGCCAGGGCGTCCATCCGCCTAGCGATTTGTTGCATTGCGGCCCGTTAGTCTTCCATCCCGCCTGGCGAAGCAGTGCGCTCAAGTCCTGCATAGGAGTAGTGTAGTATTTTTTCTTTATTTTCCGCAATCCAAACCAAGCTTCCCGCAATCCATCCGACCTTAAGGACTTCAATCTCAAGTCCTTCCTCAATAGTTTACTCCACCTTACTGTGTTCCTTCCGAGATCGATACTCGGGGATTTACTCCTCGTTTTATATTACTTGAACGATCGGTACACTGCCGTTTCGTGCCGCAGTCTCGCCACAGCCTATAGCGGTGTGCGAGATTTGTGCATCACCGGTACCTTATATACGTGCATGATCTCATTCGGAGATGACCCTGTGGACCTATTTTTGGAATTATTGTAAGCTAATTGGGCATGGGGAAGGAGGAGATCCCACGTAACCTTGTGGTCACCTACCAGACAACGAAATAAACTACCCAAACTTCTATTGACCACTTTTGTTTGCCCATCGTTCTGTAGATGGTAGGCCGAGGAAAATAAGAGCTTGGTGCCCATGATCCTCCATAGGGTCTTCCAAAAATAACTAGTGAGCTTCACGTCCCGATCAGTGACTAAAGTCTTAGGGACGCCCCTATGGCCAACAACTTCCTTAAAGAATAATTTAGCTACGTGCGACGCATCATCGGTCTTATTACTCGCAATAAAATAAGCCATTTTTGAGAACCGATCAACGACCACAAAAATAGAGTCATGACGCCTAAATGTGACGGGAAGACCAAGAATAAAATCCATACTAATATCTTCCCAAGGAACGGAAGGAATCAGAAGAGGGGTATAAAGTCCCACATTCGTTTTATTGCCCTTAGCTAATTGACACGTGCGACAACTCCCCACAATTTTATGCACCGTTGACTTAAGGCCTGGCCAATAAAACTTATCCTCTATTAACATGATGCTCTTGTCATGCCCAAAATGACCACCTAGTCCGCCACTGTGCAATTCCCAAACGAAATGGCGAAGGGATGAGCGAGACATACATAGCATGGCATGCTTAAATAAGTTGCCGTCATGGATATAATACGCAAAAATGGTAGTAGGTGTGTCGCCTTGCGCGGATAGATAAAGATCCTTGAAATCCAGGCAATGAACATATTCGTCCTTAATGCGTTCAAACCCAATGACCTTCACTTCTAACGTGGATAATAATAAAGAAACGCGACTAAGGGCGTCCGCAACACAATTTAGATTTCCCTTAAGATGTATTATGATGAAGGTGTACTTTTGAAGATAGGAGACCCATATAGCATGTTGTGGGCTGACCTTACTTTGGGAGTTAATAATTCTCAACGCCTCATGATCGGATTGGATAACAAACTCCTTAGGGAGAAGATAGTGCTGCCAATGTTGGAGGCAACGAATAACGACGTAAAACTCGCTGTCCTAATTAGAATAATTCAACTTCTGACCTGCAAGTTTCTAACTAAATTACCCAACAGGATGACCCTCCTGACTCAACACGCCTCCAATACCGATCCCAGACGCATCACAAGACAATTCAAAAATCTTACTAAAGTCCGGTAACCGCAAGAGGAACTTTCGACATATTATCCTTTATCATTTGGAACGCCTTAGTGGCCGATTTTGTCTAAGTGAAATCACCCTTTTTCATGCACTCCGCGATCGTTGCCATGATACTAAAGTCACGAATGAATCGGCGATAAAACGTAGCTAAACCGTGGAAGTTCTGAACGTCACGAAAGTTGGTGGGTTCCGGCCAATCCTTGATGGCTTGGACCTTCTTAGGATCTACATGTATGCCTTCCGAACTCACAATATAGCCAAGGAACACTACGGATGTAACATAGAAAGAACATTTTTTAATATTGACAAATAATTTTTCCGCACATAACGGTGCTAGGATAGTCCTCAAGTGAGACTCATGATCAATGGTAGACGTACTAAAAATGAGAATATCATCAAAATATACCACAATAAATTTTCCCATGTAGGGTTGGAAGACATGTGTCATCATCCTAGAAAAAGTACTAGGGGCATTGAAAAGCCCAAACGACAACACTAACCACTTATAGAGCCCCTCTTTAGATTTAAAGGCTGTCTTCCACTCGTCACCCTCTCTAATTTGAATCTGGTGGTAGCCACTCCTAAGATCCAATTTTGAAAAGATCGTGGCTCCGACTAGCATATCCAACAAATCGTCCAAACGAGGGATTGGAAACCTATATTTAATAGTAATTTTATTTATAGCTTGGCTATCCACACACATCCTCCAAGAGCCGTCTTTCTTAGGAGCAAGCAATGCCGGAACGGCACATGGACTCTTACTATGATGGATGAACCCCTTTTGTAACAAGTCAGTAATTTGTGCTTGTAACTCTAGGTGTGCGGAAGGGTTTAATCGATAGTGAGCAAGGTTGGGTAACGACAAACCCGGAATGAAATCTATAGCATGTTGTATGTCGCGCAAGGGAGGCAACATAGGTGGTAACTCATCCGGATATACATCCTTAAACTCTTCCAACAGATTCTGCGGGCGGTAAACTCTGAAACATAGACACGTCATCCTTTGCTTGTATACAAACTAACGCATAGATTACACCATCCAAAAATGTCTGACGCGCGAACTCCTTCTTAGCAATCAATCTTAAGGTTTTTTTCTCTACAGGCACAATTGTGTCTTTAGAGGCGACCGAAGGATCCTTAGGTGTAGTGCGTTTCAAGATAATGATCTTGCTATTAAACTTGAACTCATATGTGTTGGCACACCCGAAATGAGTAACATCATGGTCATATAGCCACGGTCGTCCTAATAACACATGACGGTCATCCATGGGGATGCCGTCACACAAAACCTTTTCAGAATAAGCCTTGATGGTAAGGGGTACCAAACAACGCTTCGCTACCGGAAGGGATGTCTTATTAACCCAAGCAACCTTATAGTGATGAGGGTGCGGCTCAGTGGCTAACATCATTCGGGTAACTCCAATCTCAGAAATCCTGTTCATACAACTACCGCTATCAATGATCAACTTGCACCACTTCTCTCCGCTCTTAAAATTTAGCGAAAAAATATTCATCCTATTCCAATCATCCGAAGCACGCGGAGTAGCCAAAATACATCTCATCACCATCATATTGACATCATCATCTAAGTCACTCGGCACTCCTTCCGATTCAGTTTCTTCACCACACCAACCTCATACGTGAGTTCGGTGGAATCAGTCGACGTATCCAACAGGTCCAAGGGCTTGGGTTTACTTGGACATTCACTAGCATAATGTCCCTGAATACCACAAGTGTAGCATGTAGCATTCGTCTAGCTAATCCTACTCACGGGCACTCTCTCGCCGCACGGGCTTCGCGTATTCCTATCGGTAATGACAACCGAGTTTGAGTCAGTGGACCGGAACTTACCCTTATCTTTTAGAGCTAACAGAGGGGGGGGGGGGGGGGGGGGGGGGGGTCCTAGGACAGACTTACTCTTCTGAAATGAATGAGACTTGGACTTATGAGCAAGGTGTTTTTCAATATCCAACGCGGTATTATATGTGGTGCTTAAATCCGTGTGCCCGTAATGAAGGAGTTTACCTTGAATGTCGGGATTCAACCCCTTACGAAAATGTGAAAGGTGACCTCAGACATCTCCCTAACATCGCATCTAACCATCATGTCCTTCAGGAGGCCCAAATAACCAACGACCAAACGGTTCCCTAGCCTAATGGAAGCTAACTCATCAAACATTTGCATTCGATGGTGTAACACCCCCCTCCTGGAACACAAGACACGGCTGAGGGGAGTCTTATGCCCAGGACAGCCGCCTTGCGGTAGTGCCATCACATGAGCTAGCCTCCCCCACAAGACGCCTATCCTGCCGGCCAAACCAACTAGACAGTGCCAACCCATCAATAAAAGAAAGCATTAAAATCCATAGATTCACAATAAGTAATAATGTCGAAACCAAAGTACAAGAAATATAGAAAGCTACACAAGCTCCTGCAAATCATCAGAGTATCAAGCTAAATGCCCCAAGGGCTACATCTCAAAACACTCACTCGCCTCTGTCACTGACGGTAGCCAAGGTATCATGGTCTCTGGCCCTGTCACCCTGACCTGACTATCCTCCTCAAGCATCGTGCACTACTGCTCTAAGGTACACTCCTAAAAAGAGGGACGTAGCAACCATTAGTCATAAAGACTAAGCGGCTTCACATCTGCTCCCCCGGCGACTCCAAGGCACAAGGTGGAAGGAACGGAAGAAAAGCTGCAATATAAGCAATAATGTATACAAGCAGGAGACAGGAATGGTTGTTCATATATGTTGGTTGTTTAAGTACCCAAGTACTTGCAATGGCACTAACTAAGTTGTTCATAAGTATATAAGTTGCAATGGTTATCAATGCAAGTACTAGTATCAGGTATAAGAAGCACAACTAACAAGTAATATAGCAATGAAAGAATGTAAGCAGTTCATATCGTACCTTAACTTATATGAATGCCCATACAAACTTATAAGTTAAGGTTTCCAATTTAGGACCCATCATATAAAAGAGCCCATACTAGTTTATATGATGGACCTGATGCGGTGCAATGCTATGATTATGCAGGATGAATGCAGTGCAATGATTATGATATGATGAACTCACCCATGCATTTCGCTACGTCGACATAGACCTTTAGTTCTCGCTATTTGAGGGGTAGCTAACCGCTCATGCATCTCCCGTCGTGGCCAGACGGAGACAGTGGAATGAGCTCCTCCACTACTAGGAGGGTATGAACACTACTAGTCCTAGGCCTCTGTACGCCTCGATGCTAAGAACACATAGCGGAGACCCTGCATACTGCTCGATGCTAAGAACACACAGTGGAATCTTCAAGGGAACAGAAGGGGACTTGGGTAGGCGAGCACCAAGAGTCCAACCCAACCGGTCTAGAGTCTAACTGTCGGCTTCTGTCGGTGTCACGACCAGCAAGCCCGTAGACCCGCCATAAGTAATCCTCCCCAACAGGTTCCATTTGTATCAGTGTATCAACATACACCAGGACTTATAATCCAAGTCCTTCTATACAATTCGTGTGTCTACATACACCAAGACTTCTAATCCAAGTCCTTCTATACAATCTGTGTATCTATGTACACCAGGACTTCTAATCCAAGTCCTTCTATACAATCCGTGTATTTATGTACACCAGGGACTCATCAAAGGAGTCTTCTCCTTTTTACATCATACAAGTCAACTGATGCTAACTAGCATCCAAGGCCCCCAACAACCGGGTCCTTAACGTTTCACCACAAGATATAACAATATCTTATAATCCGCACCAAGCCATCAATGCTAACCATACTGAGTTATCTTAACTCTTTTGCGGTGGCGAGTGTATATCATGGAAATTACTCTACGAAAATCTGTGGAACTACTTGTGTATGGTGTCATATTCATATTTTACTAAATATGTAATCACCTGCATATCACCAATATTCAATCATCTTACGTACAAATCACAACGTGTTTCAACAACTATGGGTTTTCATCACATTTATGAAGGGCTATTCATCACATTTATCAAGTGCAAAATTATCAAGTGCAAAATGATAAATTGAAGACTTCTCTAGCAAGGGGGGCTATCATCACATTTATCACACAAATTTTTAATTAACAACCCTAATAAACAAAGGGCTATTCATCATCTTTCCCAAACATGGGTTAGGTTAAATCCCTAAATGTTATTCCCCTCACTCTCCCTCAACGACAATGGGTTTGCACCAAATCAAATCCCATCTCTTCTTCTTGAAGAGAAGAAATGATTCCTAAAACCTTGCGGCGAACGATGCCCTAAATTTGAGGTTTTGGCTTGGTCTTCCTAAGGAAACTCCATTAAAGCTCACACGAGAAGCTCTCTTGATCCTTAATCTCTCCTATTGTGATCTAGGATGCTAGCACCAAGGGAGAGGGGGCAGAAGTCGCCTGATTTTACTGCCATGGTTGGAGCTCATCTTGATGGAAGCATAGTGGTGGTCGGCCAAGCTCCAAATTTCCTCCAAGCTTTGCTCCTTCAAAGCTTCCCCCAACTAATTCCCTGAAGTGAGAGGAAGACGAAGAAGGAGATGATGAAGAAGAAGATGAAGATCCAGATTTTCCCTCGGGAGAAATGATCAGCCCTTGTGTTAAGAGAAAAGAGGGTTTGCATTAATAAGCCTTGGAACTCCAATTTTAGGTGTCAGCTCCTTATTGGACAATAATTCCATTGTTAGCCTAAAATAATCATAAAAATAAGCATTCAGGCTTTATCGGGTGACGGAAAGAAGAACGAGCAAAATTTAATAAATACAGACCGACGTTCGAGAAATTTAAGCAAATTTGTCGAACGGAAAGAAAACGCGCAGAAATAATAAAAGCAGACCAGCGTTCGACGAATTTAATCAAATTCGTCGAACGGAAAGGAAGCGCGCAGAAATAATAAAAGCAGACCGGCGTTCGACTAATTCAGGATTTTTGTCGAACGGCGGCAAAAGCTATATTTCCGTCAATCTGCAGCTAATTCTAATTCGTCGAGCGCTGCCTAATATTAATTTGTCGAGCGCTGCTCCAACTTTCTGAGATCGACAAAATCTGAGAATTTCGTCGAACAGAGGCAACATTAGATCGACGAATTCTAAGAAATTCGTCGAACGCCAATATCAAATAGTTCTTAAGTTCAAATTTATAAGTTCTTATTTTATTATATTTTCCTGTCTTATTTTTCCTGTCATATTTTAATATTTCCTAAAGCAGTATTGTCATTCTTTTCCCCCAATTAATCCAAATCCGAGCACGCACTGGAAAGCCCAAAATTGGGTAGTCAAAACGTCTCTGAGGGGTCTAGCGCGAAATGGGATGTTACAAATCCAATAAACGAAGAAACAATTTCGTCCCCGAAATTTAAGTTGAGGTTAGGGGGGTTAAGATCCACATCATTATCCAACATGTACTCAGTCAACATTACCCAAACTAAAAGCCCTAGCTCAAATCTCCCAACAACACCAACAGGGAAGAGGAAGGGAAAAGGAACACAATTGCATAGCAGTAGTTATCAGCCATGATATCAGCTCATAATGAAGAAAAAAATATTTATAACCCAAAATCATTTAGTATTCCTCAACCATGTTATCAGATATTTGAAGGTAAGAACCATAACTCAGAAAAATTTCTCAGAACTCCAAACCAAACCGATCCAGAATTTCATAAATCAAGAGTTTACATTAGGGGGAAACAAGGGAAATAAAATAAATAAATAGCTACCATGCCTAAATCAATGAGGAGACAACCATAAAGGAATTATAAAGAACATTGCCCATAACCAAGAGGAACACCACAACATAATCCTAATTGGTAGGACAATGAATAAAGCAACCCCAAGATGACAGGTTTTATAAAGCAGCCCCCAAACAGAGTTCTATAGGGCAGCCCCCATAATAGAATTTATTAAAGCAGCCCCAGAATGAAGAGCTAAAAGGCAGCCCCCGATAAAACAACATGAAAGACGGCCCCTCTCAAAAAGGAAGGAAAGAAACGGTCCAACCTGGAATATATATAGTAGCCCCAAACTGAAATTTTGCAAAAGCATATCCCAAAAAATAATCCACGTAGAGGTATAGACAGCAGCCCAAAATGAATTTACATAAGCAGACATACAACAACCGCTAAAGAATTCGGGATTATACAAGCAAAGGCCAAAATAATAAATCCAAGCAGCAGCATGAAATTTCTAATAGATTCATAGGCAGCCGACAGGAACCAGCATAGCAGCCCAGACAAAACTAACAGGATTCATGTCCAGCATAACTAACAGGATCTGCAACAGCATAAATAATAGCATAACTAACAGGAACCAACATAGCAGCATATATATATATATTAAGAAAAGAGATCTGCCAGCATAAACTCCTAGACAAACAAGAAAAGCAATAGAAAAAGGGGAAAAAGGAAGAGTTTATTTTAGGATGAAACCAAGGGGGATTCACATAGCTGCTAATATACAACCAAGGAAGCTCACCAAACTCTCACTAAATCAATAACTGTTAGCATGAGTCAAAAATAAATTTATCAATCTCCCATTCTAATCCATAGCAGCCAGCAATAGGCCAACAAAATAAATTTATCAAACCTGGAAGGAGAAACCAAGCAGCCACTAGCCCTGAATTTCCAAATAAATTCCAAATACTAAAACATGTAGGCAATGTGAAGCTTATAATCTGGAAGGAAATGGGGCGGATGCGAATATATAATCCTGGAAGAAAAATGGGCAGAGCAGGGCACATATTCTGGACAGAAATTATAGCATATAAATCAAGGGAAGCCAAGATAGCTGCTAGTCATGAAACTAAGGAAATACCATGTAACTGCTAACAGAAATCAAGGAAGAGATTTCTGAGACTGAGTAAGGGGTTATAAACAAAATTTCTGAAGTTTAACCCCCAACAGCTAGCATAAACAGCAGCTAAAATGGGAGAAAAAAAATTGCTAACCAAACAAGGAAGTTCCAAAATAACAAATTTCCTGGAGCAACAAGCCCAACAACCACTAATGGGAAAAGAAATTTCCTGAAATGTAACCCAGATGGAAGGGAGAGAAGGAGGAAGAGGGGGAAAGAGAATTGTTTCCTTACTTTAAATAACCAACTTTCATTGCACCTTTGATCTTAACCCCTTAAGATCGGTGACCCCGATACACATGAGGTTACTACTCGTGCCTCCAGATAAAATTTAGAATCCTCCCCCAAAGGAGTCATGTGCTTTAGATTTGCAAAAATGAATTGATTCCTCCAACCCCAAGCATCGTTATACAAATAACGTGTAGCACTTTCAATATCATCACCTCTGTGCATCCAAAATTTTTGCGTTAAACGAGGATGGCCTCAAAGTAAGGTAAATCCATGACTCTACACCTCGCATGGGTTATAATCACATCATTCCCTTCTAAGAACACATGACCTCGAGTCAATTGTTAATTTTGTCTACTCCCAGTTCTACTTAGATTTGCTCCGGATTCAAAAATTGGTGCTACTTTTATCTCGTGATTTAATTCAATTCATTTAAGGGCTCCTAAACCGTGAACATAAACCTTATCCAAGGGTTGGGTTTCGGCATAGGGCCTTTAGAGGACTGCCTTGTCGAGGTAATACAATTACACGTGCACCTACCTATACGTATAGAGACATACGCATATCTTCTTAAATAAGTAAATTCAACTTATCCTCAATATTCAATTCATGTGTTCAATTCACGGCGTGTCTCAACACCCTTGACGCTCTCACCCGTATTGAGAGGTTATCACGAATCCAATCATCATCATTCACGTACTATTCGAACAAACATGATCTACCGGAAAATGAAGTCGGCACGTAAATAGGCCAATAAATGAAGGGACAAGCCCCCGTACGTTTTTGGACTAAATTTCTTCCACCGCCCATACGGTACATTCATCTCACATATGAGCACAACCTTAGGGACATATCTTCCTCGACTTAGAGTTCATACCTTATAGATCCCCGAATCGATGCACTTATATATCAGCCGTGATGTAAAAATTCAAATTTCACGGCGACGACCAAGCTGCATCTCATTGTAATGAGAGCATGTGCAAATAACATCCAATTACCCGGTACATTTATATATGCTTGAACTTAACATGAACCAAGGTGCACGGCTCGGGATTATTTCCCTTCGACATGAGATATGCAGACTACCAAAAGTAGGGCATACTTCACAATGTGATAAATTAAATCAAATCCATCACAAGCACCCTACCATTCCTGCCAACGATAATCCATGGCATGCATGTTTATTTTATAAAACCTTTTAGAATTGTAGAACATCAATCAAGTCATATTAATCTTGTTGACTCCACCGCCTAACTCTTATTTTTTTCCCAATGTCATGTAATTACAACACTAAGGGAATGTTCACCAAGAATTTCCAAACTCAGGGGTAGTGTATTATCATACCCGCAATGCATGCACAAAATTTCATTAACTTCCAAGCTATGACGTTATTACAACATAGCTGCATATCCTAAATAAACGAAGAGATAAGCCCCCATATCTCTTCGACTGAGTTTCTTCTACCACCACTATAACACATTCGTCCCAAAATGAGCCTTCTCTGGATCCGAATTCTTATCGTAACTTCTCCATATGAAACCTTCTACATAAATAGAAGTGAGAGGTATCCACATACAGTATAAAAGACATGCTTGGTGGCCTCTTACTAAGCTGATGATAGATTTCGGGCACCAATCTCATTGAGATTGCCCTAATATTTTGGGTAAGGTGATAATATTACTCCATATCTTGGATAGAAATCTCAGGGTGTGAGTCTCTAGCATCTACACTCACGTTAAACTCTTCCCTTAGTCAACAAGGTCACTTATAGCTTGGTCCAATCATCCCTAAGATCAGTATATGGTTAGGGTATGTCACGACATATCCTGCTAAGTCGACCAAAAATGGTATCCTAGTTAGGCTGGCATCAATCTTATGCCAAACCAACTCTAATGGTTGGAATGGGAATACCAATTACTGTCTCCGAGTGAGCCATCATTTGTATGTAAGGGTACGAGTTTGGCTTAGGTTGGCACTTTCTATAGGGAAAAAAGGACATACATAATGTGAATCACACATGGGTACACCACCGCTTCCGCTGCATCAGTTTGTCCTCAAACTGATTTACCTAGCAGGTGTGGCCTAGTGGGTTAATGGGCTTCTTTATCCCAGGATCGTTGCAAGCTGATACCATTTGTAAGACCCCCCTCCCGGAACACAAGACACGGCCGAGGGGAGTCTTATGCCCAGGACAACCGCCTTACGGAAGCGCCAGCACACGATCTAGCCTCCCCCACAAGACTCCTATCCTGCTGGCCAAACCAACTAGACAGCGCCAACCCATCAATAAAAGAAAGCATTAAAAGCTATATATTCACAATAAGTAATAATGTCCAAACCGAAGTACAATAAAGACAGAAAGCTACACAAGCTCCTGCAAATCATCAGAGTATCAAGCTAAATGCCCCAAGGGCTACATCTCAAAACACTCACCCGCCTATGTAACTGACGGTAGCCAAGGTATCATGGTCTCTGGCCCTGTCACCCTGACCTGACTATCCTCCTCCAACACCGTGCACTGCTGCTCTAAGGTACACTCCTAAAAAGAGGGACGTAACAACCGTTAGTCATAAAGACTAAGTGGCTTCACATCCACTCCCCCGGTGACTCCAAGGCACCGGGTGGAAGGAAAGGAAGAAAATTTGCAATATAAGCAATATTATATACAAGCAGGTGACAAGAATGGTTGTTCGTATATGTCGGTTGTTTAAGTACCCAAGTACTTGCAATGGCACTAACTAAGCTGTTCATAAGTATATAAGTAGCAATGGTTATAAATGCAAGTACTAGTATCCGGTATAAGAAGCACAACTAACAAGTAATATAGCAATGATAGAATGTAAGCAGTTCATATCGTACCTAAACTTATATGAATGCCCATACAAACTTATAAGTTAAGGTTTCCAATTTGGGACCCATCATATAAAAGAGCCCATACTAGTTTATATGATGGACCTGATGCCGTGCAATGCTATGATTATGCAGGATGAATGCAGTGCAATGATTATGATATGATGAACTCACACATGCATTTTGCTACGTCGACATAGACCTTTAGTTCTCGCTTTTTGAGGGGTAGCTAACCGCTCAGTCATTTCCCGTAGTGGCCAGACGGAGACAGTGGAACGAGCTCCTCCACTACTAGGAGGGTATGAACACTACCAGTCCTAGGCCTCTGTACGCCTCGACGCTAAGAACACACAGCGGAGACCCTGCGTACTGCTCGACGCTAAGAACACACAGCGGAGCCTTCAAGGACATAGAAGGGGACTTGGGTAGGCGAGCACCAAGAGTCCAACCCAACCAGTCTAGAGTCTAACCACCGGCTTCTATCAGTGTCATGACTAGCAAGCCCGTAGACCCGCCACAAGTAATCCTCCCCAGCGGGGTCCATTTGTATCAGTGTATCAACATACACCAGGACTTATAATCCAAGTCCTTCTATACAATCCGTGTGTCTACGTACACCAAGACTTCTAATCCAAGTCCTTCTATACAATCCGTGTTTCTACGTACACCAGGACTTCTAATCCAAGTCCTTCTATACAATCCGTGTATCTACGTACACCAGGGACTCATCAAAGGAGTCTTCTCCATTATACATCATACAAGTCAACTGATGCTAACTAGCATCCAAGGCCCCCAACAACTGGGTCCTTAATGTTTCATAACAAGATATAACAATATCTTATACTCCACACCAAGCCATCAATGATAACCATACCGAGTTATCATAACTCTTTTGCGGTGGCGAGTGTATATCATGGAAATTACTCTACGAAAATTTGTAGGACTACTTGTGTACGGTGTCATATTCATATTTTACTAAATATGTAATCCCCCGCATATCACTAATATTCAATCGTCTTACGTACAAATCACAACGTGTTTCAACACGATTAAATCTATCAACCTTATGGAGAGGTTATCACCAATCTACACCATCCAATAGATTATCAAGCGATATGAACATTAACTCATACATTTCCTTTGTACGATTCCACATACATCTACAATTGAAGGTTCATTCAAGGGGTCATCTTAACAGAAATAAATCTGAAATTATTATCACAAGCCAATGCTAGCATATACATGATTCATACAAAATTCTGGCCCAAACAGGCTTCACATTCAGCATTTATATCCCCTTCAAGTTATGAAATAACACGGCAATAACTTTAATACTACTTAATCATAAACTATGAATTTCAACAGGGATGTACATTTTGTTATCACCTATGTCTCCACCAATTTTCATGAGCATCCAACCAATATAATAAGAAAAATCCACAAAATACTGAGATTGGAAGTGTTATGACACAGTTTACTAAAACTGGATTTCTGGGTGCTACATTTGTCCAAAAATTATGATCCACACCAATTTGGAAAGCTAACATCAAAGGCTACAACATTCATGTTGAGTCCTAAACCCAGATCCAAGTGGGTCCTACCAAAAAATCTGCTTTGAAGTCAAGTGCAGAAATCTGGACAGCAAAAACAGCATGCACTAAACCCATTCCAGCTTTCTGGACAGTCCACTCGACTGGACCTTTACGGAGGTACATGTCACTTCATAAAACGGGTAACCTATCGTTGGAATGCCCTTTCTGAGGGCTACAACTTTCATGTTGAGCCCGAATTCTAAATCAAGTGGGATCAAGCCTAAAAATTGGCTTGACCCCAGCTGCGCATAGATTTCCTTAATAACCAAGTGCAAAATTATAAATTGAAGACTTCTCTAGCAAGGGGGGGGGGGGGGGGGGGCTATCATCACATTTATCACACAAATATTTAATTAACAACCCTAATAAACAGAGGGCTATTCATCATCTTTCCCAAACAGGGGTTAGGTTAAATCCCTAAATGTCATTCCCCTCACTCTCCCTCAACGACCATGGGTTTGCACCAAATCAAATCCCATCTCTTCTTCTTGAAGAGAAGAAATGATTCCTAAAACCTCGCGGCGAACGATGCCCTAAATTTGAGGTTCCGGCTTGGTCTTCCTAAGGAAACTCCATTAAAGCTCACACGAGAAGCTCACTTGAGCCTTCATCTCTCCTATTGTTATCTAGGACGCCAGTACCAAGGGAGAGGGGGCGGAAGTCACCTGATTTTACGGCCATGGTTGGAGCTCATCTTTATGGAAGCATGGTGGTGGTCGGCCAAGCTCCAAATTTCCTCCAAGCTTTGCTCCTTCAAAGATTCCCCCAACTAATTCCCTGAAGTGAGAGGAAGAAGAAGAAGGAGAGGAAGAAGAAGATATAGATCCAGATTTTCCCTCGGGAGAAATGCTCAGCCCTTATGTTAAGAGAAAAGAGGGTTTGCATTAATAAGCCTTGGAACTCTAATTTTAGGTGTCAGATCCTTATTGGACAATAATTCCACTGTTAGCCTAAAATAATCATAAAAATAAGCATTCAGGCTTTATCGGGTGAAGGAAAGAAGAAGGCGCCGAATTTATTAAATACAGACTGACGTTCGACAAATTTAAGCAAATTCGTCGAACGAAAAGAAAATGCGCAGAAATAATAAAAGCAGACCGACGTTCGACGAATATAAGCAAATTCGTCGAACGAAAAGGAAGCGCGCCGAAATAATAAAAGCAGACCGGCGTTCGACGCATTCAGGATTTTTGTCGAACGGCGACAACAGCTATATTTTCGTCGATCTGCGGATAATTCTAATTCGTCGAGCGCTGCCTAATATTAATTTGTCAAGCGCTGCTCCAACTTTCTGAGATCGACGAAATCTGAGAATTTCGTCGAACGGAGGCAACATTAGATCGACGAATTCTAATTCGTCGAACGGCAATATCAAATAGTTCTTAAGTTCAAATTTATAAGTTCTTATTTTATTATATTTTCCTGTCATATTTTCCTATCGTATTTTAATATTTCCTAAAGCAGTATTGTCATTCTTTTCCCCCAATTAATCCAAATCCGAGCACGCACTGGAAAGCCCAAAACTGGGTAGTCAAAACGTCTCTGAGGGGTCGCGAAATGGGATGTTACAGATGGTATGTAGGAACGTATTGATCAGTCAATACAACCTTCATGCCTGCCCAGCCAAAACGGGGTACACCGTCTACCGCACCCAGACGTCATTCCTCATTCAACCAGAACATCTTCGCCCTACCCAATAGTTTCATACGCGCTATGCGCACAATGTCCATGTCAGTCAGATTTTGCCACTGAAAGTAGCACTCTATCTCCATAACCCAATCCAAGAAAACTTGGGGATCTCCCAACCCATCATATGATGGTGGTTTGACCCGCACGGCCCTAGTAATATCAAACTCATACGGTGCTCGTGGGGCATGTTCGGGATCATTATTGTGATTAAAATTCCCTTCATCACGTTGGCGTACTGCAGGGTTAGGAGGTGCAAGTTCATGAATGTTATTATTGTTAACATTCTCTTCTACCTGTTGGCGTGCTGCCTGATTTTGAGTTTCCCTTTGGGCTAACCTTATCTCGTGAAGCATCTCCCGAATGTCCATTAACTGATCATTAAACTCCTAACAGAGTTCATCAACTGTTGTTGGATCGTGAATCATGTCCCGCTCGTCTATCATCTGGGACGAGGACGTGGGATACTCCGTGCCTAGTCTCATACGCACACAATTTTAGAACAACGATGAATCTGATCAGAAAATTTTATAAAATAATAATTTGTTCCCGCCTAATAACTAGGGTAAGTAAAATATTTTTTTGATTTTTTTAGAGAATAGTACGCAGATTTTCCCGATTTTTTTTTATTTTCTCTGAAAAATGAGAATTTTAGGCCACTATTCGCAGACCAGAAATTAAGATTTTGAAATTTTGAACACGAAAAGGTGCGACGATTGTGTGTGTGCCAGCGAACTAAGAATAAATTAGGAATGCGTCAATTAAGAATTTGACATGAACTTGGCTATGATACCAAATTGATGCAGGCTACGCTCTCCGACACGATCGCTATGAGCAAGCACGTGTTCTGTCTCAACGTTCCAAATTATATGTCGCACAAAAATAATCGCAGCATACACGCAACGCAATACTAATCAATTAGATGCTAACGAACGGGTAGTCACACCACTAGAGGTCGAATAAATGGTTATAGGCCAAAATTCTTCCGGACTAAAAGGACCCACCCGGTCCAATCGAGCTAGAGTTGAACCAAAAGAGATCCACCAAAAAATTACGATTCCAAAAGGGTAGATCTCTCCCAACAAAAAGTCGAGGTTCGCCAATCCTCTTTGAAAATTAAAAGAAATAAGAAGAACGCACAAATCAATCGAAGAAAACCATGATTATTCAGGTGATTTGAAGATCACGCCAAAATTACCTCCATAAGAAATTAATAAGAGGGAAATCTCACGAGTAGAAAATTCGTTATCCCGCTTGAGATGGGATTATCCTCAAGCATGCACTCACCCAAATTGTTCTTCAATGGATTCACCAGAACTCCGTCAAATGGAGAGAAACTCGTTCTCCTTGGTTGCTTCACGCCAGATTTGATTCCACGAAACCACGACCCTTCTTCTTCTTTCTTCACCTTGGCCGAAACTTCCCAAGAAGAGGGAATATGATGGGGGAGGCTATGGAGTGGGCTGAAGTTTAAGGAAGATAGAAAATAGGGGAGAGGAGCGGTAGTGGTCGGCAGCCAAGAGGAAGGAGACATGGGAGAGGGGCGGCCAAGATGGGGGGGCCGAAATTCTTATGAAGGAAATAGAGAGAGGGGGCGGCTAGGAGGAGGGGGAATTCCAATAGAAGAATTAGGGTTCAGATTTTATCATTCCAAAACAACTAATTTCTATTACATGATCGCCTATTATAGGCTTGCCAACAAACATGGCTATACGCAGTCCAAAATAAAAATAAAACATGGCATGCCAACAAACATGGCTATACGCAGTCCAAATTAAAATAAAAACCTTAAAATAAACAAAGTACCAAATAAATACAAAGCAAGATAAAATTTAATTAATAATTATAATTATTAATTATTAATCTTGCATCACGGGCGGAGGTTGTAACGGCGATGGCGTTCATGATGACGTAGATCTTTGGTTGGAGAGGCGCCATCATCCGTAAGCGTGCCATTACTAACATCTTCAAGTTAAGGGCCGTCGTCGCCATTATTTCAACCATCTCAAGAAGCAGTTGGCATCAACTCCCTTGCTCTAGAGCCCGGGAGAGAGAGAAGACCATTTACTATATCTTGGAGTTGGCTCCAATATCATCAGTTCAGTGCTAGTCAGGGAAGAGAAGAATATGCAGTTTCCAGTCTATTATGTGAGCAAGATTTTGAAGGATGCAAAAACTCTATATCCGATTCTTGAGAAGATGGCCCTAATGCTCGTAACTTCAGCATGAAGGCTACGACCCTATTTCCAAGCCCATTCATTCCAAGTTGTCATCGATCTTCCACTAAATAATGTTTTAGAGAAGCCAAAACACCCCGGAAGATTGACAAAATTTGCAATAGAGTTCAGCGAATTCGATATCTCTTATATTCCCAGAGTAGCAATCAAATCTCAGGTGCTAGAGGATTTCATGATCGATGCAAGGGAAGCTAGCTCAGAAAAGGTGGTTGGAACGCCTCTCGCCTGGACAATTTTATTTGATGGAGCTTCGAGAAGAAATTCTTCCGAGGAAAGAGTTGTTCTAATTAACCCAAATGGGGTTAGATTAAATCAAGCGTTGAAGTTCTATTTTCCAATAACTAAGCATAATATGAAGCTTTACTCGCCGACCTCAAATTTGCAAGAGAGCTGGGAATTGAAGATGTTCAAGTCAAAACTGATTCTCTGGTAATGGCATCTCCGGTAAATGGAACATTTGAGACAGAGAACGCACTTTGAAACAATATCAATCTCTGGTATAAATTGAGATGGGAAAGTTCAAGAGCTTCGCTATTCAGCATATCCCAAGGGGACATAATGCAGAAGCTGATGAATTGGCTAAGTTTGATCTTCTTTCCGGAGGAACTACCTAGGAATTATTTCATCCGACTATCGAAGAGGGAAGTCATGCAAATAGATCAACAACATCTTGGATGGATCCCTTCATCCTCTACCTCTCAACCAGAGAGTTCCACTCAACAATAAAGGATAGGAAGAGGTTTAAACTTAAAGCAGACTGTTATAATCTTATTGCAGGAATACTCTATATGAAAACTTTTCCTTCACCATTGGCACGGTGCGTTTCAGAATAAGAAATCCCAATCATCCTTCTAGAGGTTCATTCGGGAGAATACGACATTCACAGGAGCTAGAACCCTAGAAAAGAGGATTCTATGGCAGGGTTATTTTTGGCCTCAAATAAGGAAGGATGCAGAGAATTTCATAAAGAAGTGTGTTCTAAACCAGAAGTTTGCTCCTCGTCAACGCATGTTTATTCTAGTAATGATCGAGTACTTCAGTAAACTGATCGAGACAAAGGTGTTGGCTAAAACTACTACTCAAGTGGTGAGGAATTTTATCTTGGTGGAGATTGTATGCAGACATGGAATTCCCATGGCGATTATCACAGGTAATGGTCCACAATTCAAAAACTCATGTCTTATAAATTTCAGTGATCAAATCAGCACTGAGTTGTGATTTGCTTCTGTATATCATCCTTGGAGTAATGGTCAGGTAGAGGCTGCCAATAAACTAATAATCAACCTTTTGAAGAAGAAAGTGGAAAATCTCAGAGGTAATTGTGCAAAGCAGTTACCTTCGGTGTTATGGGCTCTAAGGACAACTCCAACATCAGCTACCAGAGAGATCCCTTTCAAATTGTCTCATGGTGCAGAAGCTCTTATTCTAGTTGAATTTGAAGTTAGGAGTCCAAGAGCATTGTTATCTCAGCAGAATCAAGATGAATGGATGGAAGGGAATGATGGAGAACTGAAATGTAGTCTCAATTTTATTGAAGAATTTAGAGATGCAGCAACAATCAAGAAAGAAGAGGTGAAAAGAAGAATGGCCAAATACTTTGATAAAAATGTCAGACTTAAAGAATTCATAGTTGGTGATCTTGTCCTAAAAAAGGTAGATGCAGCAGCAAGATCCAGTTCAGTTGGAAAACTCAACCCAAACTGGGCAGGGCCATTCATAATCAAAGAAGTACTCAAGAATGGTGCATATCAACTCCAAACTTTTGAAGGAGAAGACCTATCTCATAGTTGGACTTGAGATGATCTCAAGCTTTTCTTCTCTTGAAAAATTGTATTTTACATTTCCTTTCCTTACTTTTCTTCTTTAAGAAGATATGGTTAGAATCTCATATGATCTATTTCATTGAAAAGGAAGCACCAAAATTGAATTATTACCAAAGGCTAAGGTCCAACCAAGAGAGATATCGACGGATCCTACTTGCTGCCCCCTTGGCTTGAAGCTTGAGATGTAAATCTGCCAGGACCATAAGTAGCAGGGAGATTTCACATCTGTGTAGCAGTAGCTCGCCATGCTCATGTGGAGGAACTTTAGGATGCCTGGTCCTTACTGAAATCTGACACATCTTTGCATCAGTGGAAGTCTAGGTGAATGTTCATCTCTGTCGTGCATTGTAGGAGGACATCATTACAGTCTTGATGATCTTTCCAGGGAAAGCAATGTTTGTATAGCCCCTGCGGCATGAACACACCTTCGCTATGGATCATCTTGTTTTGTGGCCCTCAAATGCTCACTGATGCATGGATAGGCAAGGGATGGTTGGAAATATCTATAACGATCGCCTGAGTCTCAAAGTGGCAAGTGTGTAACAAGTTCAATGATCTCCGTTCTTCTTCTCTCTTCCTAAGTTTCTGTGGTTGGATTATCCCATGAGATTCTGCCAATGGGCTCTCATATCTGGTGGAGCAGGTTGATCTCAAGGTGAGATTTTCAAGGAAGATTTTTGCAGCTGGATTATCCCGTGAGATTTCGCTACCGGGCTCTCATAGATGGTGGGGTAGGTTGATCTCACAGTGAGGTTTTGAAGGAAGATTTCTACAGCTGGATTATCCCGTGAGATTCGTCTACCGGGATCTCATAGCCTATGGGGCAGGTTGATCTCACTCAAGGTTTTCAAGGAAGATTTTTGCAGCTGGATTATCCCGTGAGATTCTGCTACCACGCTCTCATAGCTGGTTGGGCAGGTTGATCCCACGGTGAGGTTTTCTAGGATGATTTTTGTAGCTAGATTATCCCATGAGATTCCGCTAATGGGCTCTCAAAGACGGTAGGGCAGGTTGATGTCACAGTGAGGCTTACAAAAGAAAGGTTAGACTATTTCTTTAGGAATATGCGGTCTGAAATATTGGTGACTGCCACTTTTGGGTTTTAGATTTCTTCAAGGTTATATTAATCATCAAGAGTGGGCGGTCTGAAATATTGGAGACCGCCAATTTTGGATTTTCCCTGATAAATTGGTCTGTAAAATCTAAGACCGCAAGTTATGCTTATATCATTATATTAAAAGATGGTCTCTAGCATTTCAGATTGCTGGTCATGATTACTTCAAGAGCGGTCTAGAGAATTAGATATCACCACCTGTGTCTCCTCCAAAAATTCTTCTAATTAAGAAGTGCCCATTGAACATTTGAAATCATCAGAGGTCTTCCCACACGTATCCTCACAATAGGCGGTCTGAAAAATTCAAGACCGCATGCTAAATATCTTCTTTTCTACTTATTTTCACTCAAAGTTTATAAGGATATTCTTGGGATTTCTCTTTTACCGATCAATTGAGTGGCAGTCTGGGAAATTGAGACCGCAAGCCACCTGTCTGTAACAAGTTCTAAGGTTTTCTGAATATCGAAGAATCTAGGTTAAATGGGGTAATTCATAAGATCTCATCCCTATGTTTATCACAATACTTCTACCAAGTAACGATCAGTAAATAGGAGGCCATTGGTTATCCATTTTGAGAAGTTCAAAGCTCAAGGTCTGATCATTTGCAGATGGAGCTGTCTGGATTATTGAGAAAGCTACTTATCTCTTGTTCAAGCATGTTTTTAAATTGATAATCAGGATCATTTTTTGTCAATAGTTATGATTCTATAACAATTTCATATGATTGAGGTGAGCTCCACGTCGTATTTTAGGGCAGACTAATGAAAAGGAGACCGCCATTATGAGTTGATCGAAGTGTAGAATACTATGCATACAACTATTTTTTCAAACTCAGTAATACCTAAGGCTTTGAGATCGAATGTCATTCCTATCTCACAAAAATGAGAACGCAAATAATAAAAATGACTCTGGTACAAGTCCAAGAAACAAGGTTATAGTCCGCTGTGATCGATTCTTCCTCACTAAGGATTATAATGAGATCGCAAATGGTAAGATCGACATAAACATAAAAGAGTAAGGAAAGCATTCATCCACAAAAGAGACAAAGGTATGCCAAAATTTTGTTTGAATTTCATTCTGTTTAATTACATAGTTCTCTCGGTATCAAAACCGGCGATCGCAATTTTGAAAGAACAAAAGAATCATCATAATAGAAACTCTGGATCTTTTACTTGCTCTTCGATCTCTTCGGAGACCGCTAATCTGATGATGAAGAGTCGGTCTATTCAGAAGATTCCTACGAACATCTGTGTCGAATTCTGGACCCAGAGCTTGAGCCCGCAGTAGAGCTCACATCACCGCCTTCAGTATATTGGCTTCTGCTTGCTACATCGGCGTCCCCTTCGATCTCTACATCTTCCTCCTCCTCAACAACGGTCTCATCTCTGGTGTCCGACTATTCGTCTATTACTCTTGTTGCGTCTGGGAAGAGGTCGGCAAATCAAACCTCTTTGAACTTGTCAGTGAGACCACCGCAGTCACAAAGTTCTGAGATTGTCAGCTCCGCCATCTCTTTCATATGATGCATCATGGCATTTTGGAATTCAAGATTGTCCGCATCGTTTGCTCCCTTCCATGATTGTTGCAAAAGAAAAATAGTTAGATCGCACGATCATGAAAAAGGAGAGCTAGAGACCTCAGGTAAAATACCATTACATTTCGCTCTTCTTGTAGGCACTGAATGTCTCTCCGTGCAGCTTGCAGAGACTGCCCTATATGATGATTTAAGACCATGCTCCCAGCGGTCGCTTATGCACAGAGATTAGGGAGCATGCCAGTATCAAAGTCATATGCCTCCCTGACATTACTTTTCCCGTAAAGAGCAGAGGTGACCGCAAAAGCATGGCGCATCAGCATCGCACTCCAGCGAGGGAGATCGGTGGACACCTTCATGCTTCTTCCTTTTGCGCACGTCTTGAGGAGGGGCTTTCCCTTAGTATCCTTTAGTTTTTTCCCAAAGCCGATCTAGTGAAATGGTTTGCTGGCGGCCTCTAATCTGCCACCAAACCCCGTGATCTCGCGCTCGTGATTTCTCTTTTTCCTCTTTTCCCTCTGGGTAAGAACCTCTTCAGCTGGTGCCACAGGATCGATCGTAGGGATCGCAAAGGCCGCTGGAAAGAGAATAGTTAGAAAAAATAAGAAAAATTATGAAGAGATCGCAGGAGACTGCAGGTAAAGTTGCTTAATTTCATCTGTAGAGATTGCATCGATCTCAGGCCAGATTGCCAGATAGTGAAGGAGATCAAGGTGCTTGCCCGCCAAGAAGGCTAAGATCTTATGCTGCTCCTCTGAGATCGTCTTGTTCTTTATGAAGATTCCCTCTGCTCTTGGGGATGGTTGGCTTCTAAGACCGCCGAGATTGCCTTCAAAAATCCAAAAAATTTCTTTCCAGAATGGGTCTTTATTAGGGAGATTCAGAATCTTTATTCCCTTACATGAAAAATACAGTAACAATTTAAACTCTCCCTTTTTCTGTCCCTCTTTCAGCGACTTCACAGTGAAGGTCAACGCGGAAGAGAGCCATGGAGAACTTTATTCTTGTCGATCTCAAGTAGTTGATAAAGACATTAATGAGACCGATAGAGTTGGGAGGCAGTTGGTCGAACACAAATCCATAAAAATCAATCACCTCGATATTTTCCCAAGGGAGACGGAACTTCAGGCCATGATCAAAGTGATCGATGGGAATGACATATTTGTTCTCTTATTTGAAATTCAATCCTTCGTCCTCCTTGGGTAGTCTCACAACAATTTGATTCTAAATCATATGCTTCCTCAGAAAAGATAAGTATTCATCTTTTGAAGCCGACAGGGCTTGTGATCGACACTCAGGAAAGTCTCAGCAGAGGAAGCTCTAGCGGGCACCATTATTAGAGTTCGCTGAGACCGGTGCTTCGGTCGCATTCAGAAAGCTTGAAATGAAGAATCCAAAGCCAGCTATTTAAAGAAATGGAAAGATAGTTTCGTATCTGAGACCGCCTAGTAAGCTGTGCAGACCCTTGAACATGCATAAGTCGAGAAGAATAACAAGCAGTACAGTCGATCTCAATAAAATGAGACCGCATCATTTCAAGCAACAATATAGAAATATGCTAAAGGAAAGAGATCGACATCACAACTTTCACAGAGATCGTATAGAATGAAAATCAAATTGTCACAATATATTACAAGTTCAAATTGATCAGAATTAATGTCTACAGATTGCAAGAAATCAATTAATTAAAATCTATTTCCTGGGTTGGCGTTTTCTTCCGATGAAGGCCATAATATCCTGCATTTCATTGACCACAGATAAAGCGATCGCCAAGCTCTGGTTCGCTGACATTGCAGCTCAATGGATCTACGCGACCTCTTTATCTATCTGCACCATGGGAATCACAAGGACCTCAGAAGTTGGTCTCTCTTTTGGGATACTGCTAGAAGTTCCTAGCCTAATCGACATTTTTGCAGGGCCACCTCTGAATGTTGCAACCTCAGAGGACAGGGCGGTGTATTTTCACTTATAGGATTCAGCATCTCTCTCAGCCTTTCGAAGCGGTCGAGCAAGCTCAACATTCTAGAGGTCGTAATCCTCGCGAACTTGTCTCTCGTTAGCGCGCAGTTTCTCTTCGAAATCGGCGGTGAGAAGGCGGAGTTGATCGTTTAGTGCTCGCTCCCAAGCTCTCATTGTGCGGGCATCCTCAAATATAGGTTTGAGAATGTCAGTGAGCTGTGGGGGAATCACCAACTTTTGTGGAATCTCCCCTTCTTCAGAAGGCTCTGCAATCTCTCCTGTGACCAAAAGAAGAAGACAGTTAGCTCAACTACAACAGCCCAAAAATGGAAGAGTTCACATAAAGAGAATACATGGAAAGAAATTGAGACCACAGTCGTGTAAGGTACATTCAACATCTTTTATGACGGCGAGATCTGCGGTCAGCAAAAGGCGATCTGATCCCCTTAAGCGCTCGAGGTCCATTCTTTCCAATTCCCACTTATGCGACCTCTCTCATTCTTTTCTTCTAATTTTTAACACTGTATTGCTGACAAGGATGGCATTGGTCTCTATAATAATGACTTCATGCCGCTCTTTTAGGGACCTAAGACGTGGAGCGGGCAGAGGAAGAAACTCAAGCGGTCTCTTGGTCAGCTTCCCCTTACGAGTTCGTAGGAAAGAGACCGATGTCGTGCTGTCTTCTACTGCATTATTTATCTTGCTCTCCTTGGCAGCAGAGAGATTCGTCGGATCGCCAAAGAGTGCGATCTTCTCCTTCTTGATCTGCCGAACTCTTTACTCCTTTTCCTCATCAGAGAGCTTTTTCTTTTTCTTCTCCTCTACAACGAGCAATGCTGCCTTCTCCTCCTTTTCTTTTGTCTCTCTTTCTTCCTTCTCTTTCCTCTCCACTTCTGCTTTTAATCTGACCGCCTCTTCAGCGGCCTTCTTCTTCCTCTCCTCGATTTCCTGCTCTGCGGTGGTCTCCCGAAGATTCTCAGCTTCAAAAGGGTCAAGCACTTGCGAGGTCGGATGAACAAAATCATTAGAAGAATCATCATCAAGATATGCGATCAACTCTCGGTCCACTCCTCTTGGAGAAGCCGTGACCGCAAAAACAAAAGAGAGACCGATTTGGTCACTTACCATCTCAGAAGCGACCACAGGAGGATGACCGAGACCATCACTTTCAGGGAGTGTGATCACCATCTTGGCGGTCACATCTTTATTTCCACCACTTTATTTTTCTTGGCAGATTGAGCAGAAGAACTTGAACATTTTCTAATTATCCCTTTTGCAGCATCTTGCTTATCAGCGATCTGTTGTCTGATCCTTTCAGCTGCAAATTTCTTCTCTTGAAACTGAGCCTTGATAGCCTCATTAAAGGCGGTCTCACTAGTCTGTGCATCGACCTGGCTGAGAACTTCCTCTGACCTGTGCCAGTCAAAGGTAATAGAGACATCCTGAAGATTCAACACAGAAGGTCTTGAAGAATTAGCTGAGAAATCAGCAACATCAGAGGCTGGCAAGACCACATTGTTCTCTATCGATTTAGGTTGTTTTGTCTCTGGGAGAGAGACGACGATCTTCTTCTCCGTGTTAGTCATTGCCAAATGCTTGGAATCCTTGACCGTCAGCACCTTCATGGAGCAAGCGGTCTCTTTCCCTTTACCCTTTTCTCTCAGCGAAGCCACCTTGGGCGGTCACTTACCCAGACTAGACAGTATGCTTTCCACCTCAGAGTTTGCTCCGATCTAAGAAATGGTGACTACTTAAAGAATAAGATCGAAGTTCTTTCCAGAAGGTTCTTGATTCTGAAGCCTTGGAGCCGTATTTATAGATTCTGGCGCACTTATTGTTGTCGCAGTCTCAGCGGTCAAAGCGAACATTTCCAAAGTTTCAGCGCAACTTGAAAAAGTGCAGGGGATCATTTTTGCGCGGAAGTCCGCGACCTCTCGCTGTCAGTCAAAAGGGTATATTCCAGCAGTCTTAGTTTTGGGTGAGCGCCAAGATCGCCAGTCTCCTCTTCAGCAATTCACTAAGGAACAGGCGGCTAGACTCCAAGACCACGCGGTATGGTGTTTTTTCTCCTTTTTGTTATTAGCACCCCATATCCCTGCCCTAGTGTTGGGAATATTTCCCTCAATGTTCCCTAGATTTGAAAAAGCATAACACTCAATGTTAAGTACATATTGTATTTGATAAGCCCTCTTCTACATAATGTCTTTGCAGGGTTAGGTCATTCCAAACAATAGAATTATTCTCTGATTGTAGTGTCTAAAGAACTGAGACAACTGTCAGGTCTCAATTGAACCGCTGAGACATAGCCCGAGCCACTAAAGAGTCTGTCTCAGCTGAGCTGCATTTAGACAAAAAACATTAAGAAGACAATCTGTCTCAGCGGATCCGCTGAGATGCATAATGATTTTGCCGCTGAGACTGGACCATGTCTCAGCCCATCTGCTGAGATAGATTCATATTTAAATAAAAGCCTGGCAGGATCTGCTTTTGGTGCAAGTGGCTGGAAAGCAAGGATAATGTTTTCTATTTCTATCCATGCTGTGACAGGGCACTCTTCAGATCCATTGCAGAATGGAGGAGGTATACAAGAAGATGTTAGGTTATTGTGGAAGGTGTGGAAAAAATTCTATAAAAAGAGTAGCTACTGTGCTATTGAAGAAAAATAGCTTCCACCAGATATCTCAACCTGCTCCCTGAAGCTGCAGGCAGATTACTGAGATAAGATTGTTCTTCCTCATTCCATTCAGAAGAACAAGTGGATCTTCTTTCATCTACTGAAGAAGAAGATCTATAGCAACAAGGTATGAAGGTACTGCTATTCAGCCTTGTTTCAAGACAGCATCTCTTGTGCATCAACAACAGAAGACCTGAGCTGAAGGTTATACCTTCACTATTCTCTGTTGTAAAAGCAAACAATATCAACTCTGTAAGAACTTATTAGTTCTGAGTGTGCATGTCCTTGTGCTTTAGTGTGTAGGGCCTTGTGCCTAAGTGTGTATGGCTTTGTGCCTGAGGTTGTAGAGCTGTACTCCCAGCTTGAGTTGTAGGATTTCTAAGGAGATCTGAGGTAGTGCTTCTTGCTAGGTCTGAGGTAGGAATTTAGGAGGATATGAGGATTTCTGAGTTATAGGAGTTGGAGTACTCTGAGTGGTAGGGTTGTTGGCCAGAGGTAGAGTTTTGTAGAAAACGTGAGAGATCCTGTGGGATCTGAGTTGTAAGCTCTTGGAGCCGAGTTTTGGAGGAGGTTGCCTTGTCTAACGTACTATTAGAAATGTGTAGAGGGAAAGTGGACTTGTAGAGGGTAACCACTATAAACAGTTGTGTGTTTTTTGTGATTTGCTTTTAACTTTAATTAATCACTAAGCATCTGCTAGCTGTAAGTAGATAATTTCAAAGGAACCTATTCAACCCCCCCCAACCCCCCTCCTCTAGGTGAGTTAGACTACTACCAAGTAAACTATCAAGTTGTATCAGAGCGAGGTTGGTCAATAATGACTTAACAGTCTGACCTGATCCTACAAGGAGTAGTCTATTCTGAATCTAATGGTTGCCATTAGAGGTCAGAAGGAGATGGGATCCATGAAGTTGCCCATATGCAGAAAATAGACTTTTGGCATATGGAAGAAAAGGGTAAGGCTGTTTATGGATGCCTCTGACCCTTGGATATACATAACTGTAAAGGAGGGTCCTTTTGTCTTCATAAAGGCCTCCACTACAGATCCTACAAGGCAAGTGGCCAAGACCTATGCTGAAATGACTAAAGGTGAGATTACACTTGCTACTATGGATAAAATAGCACAAAACATCATAGTAAATGCAATTGATGATTCCACCTTCCAGAACTTGGTGCACTATGAGACAGCCAAGGACATGTGGGATACACTTATAGTGTATATGGAAGGTACTGATGAAGTGAGGGATGATAGGAAATCCCTCCTTAACGAGAAATATGAAGCCTTTAGGCAACACAGCCTGGAATGCATAGCTGATTACTATGAAAGATTCTTCAGGGTGGTGAATGAGATGAGGGCCTATGGAAGGGTCTTCAGCCATTATGAGCTAAATGATAAATTACTAAGATCTCTAACTAGATATTGGGATACAAAAATCTGTGCCATCTGGGAAGGGGAAAAGCTAGGTGAAACTCCTCCCCACACACTATTTGGGAAGCTGCTCTCATATGAGATGCTGCTGTCTACAAGAAAGGAGGAGGACACCTCTACCAGGTATCCAGCAAAGGAGAGATTTGTGGCTCTTAAATATGAGAGCTCTAAGAAGAGCAAATAAGAATGCCTTCTCCACCAAGAAGGGTTGCTGACTCAGAAAACTCTGAGCCCAACACATCTGAGAACAATTCAATAGATGAGGAATTTGCTGCATTCTCCAGGTACTTCAAGAAGTTGATGAGGAGGAAGCAGTGGAAGAACAAACCTTTTTCCTCCTCACATCCCAGGAAGGAACACAACAAATCATGGAGGCTGCATTCCAAGGGTGACAGGTATGAATCTAAACCTCTCAAACATATTTTAAATAATGTTATATGTTATTGTTGCAGCAAGCCTAGACATGTCATAACTGACTGTCCAGTCAAGAGAAAAGAAAGAATTGATAAGAAGCCTCATCACCACAAGGGAAGGAATGGTGAAAAATCCTTTCTGGCAAAGAAGGAGAAGAGCTGGAGTGAATCTAAATTTTCATCTTCAGATTCTGAAGAAGAAGAAGAGGAAGCTTATATAGTGCTATTTGCAGCTGCTGAGGATGAAGATTATCCAGCTGCTATGATTGGCATCAGGGCCCCTATGTCACATTCAGACAGTGACATTGAGGTAGATAAAGATAAGAAAGAATTTTATGGCTTAATGGTCATATCAGATGATGAAGACAGTAAGGATCATCCTGATCAGGTATCAACTCCTTTCATTCCTTCTTCTGATTATGAGTCAATTCCAGAATCTGTAGTATGCTCATATATTGATGAAAGTTGTTCAGAATCTGAGGTGGATGTAAATCAATTGATTGACAACTATGGTGCTCTTTTGGATGCTATGAATAAGAGCAAGAAGCAAGCCAAGAGGCAAGCTCTAGAAATTTCTTCCCTTCAGCAGACAAAGCCTGAATGCACTGAGTCAGCTACCCATATAGCTCAGATGAGTAGAGAAATCAGTCAGCTGAAGGGAATAACAATATTCCAATTAAGCGCCATAAGCCAAAAGAACAAGGTCATTAAGGACCTTGAGGAGAAGCTTCTCAAAGAGAAAAACTTAGTGGCTCAATTCTCTAAACCCAAATCTATATTGCCCATCATTGACACCTTCTCCTGCCAAACTAATAGGAGAGGGCTAGGTTTCAATAAAGTGGTAGTATTTGCTGAGAATGGAGAAAAGGGTCAGGCTAAAGCTAAGCCTCATACCACCATTCAAAAGGTGTTGCTTCCTTCTAATAGGTATGACCATGACATCATGTGTGGTCATTGGAAAAATGGAAGCTCGTATAGGAAGGAGAATACACCTAACTATAGCAGGAGAAAGGTCATGGGGATGAGTTCTTTGAAATCTCCCCATGAGGAAATTAAAATGGCCCATTTTGGACCATTTGTGTTTGGTACTTCAGCCCCCACATTCAAGGATAAGGAAGCTGTTTCTTCTAAATCCCATTTAGCAAAACACATGGCTGCTGTCAGGAATAAAATCAAGTCAAACAACATAGTATCTGATGCCATCAACTCTTGCCTAGCTGCCAAGCTAAGACGGACTGATGTCATTCAGATAAAGTCTGCTAAGACAAACTATAGACAATCAACAAGCCATGTAATTGCTAATAATAATATGAAGAATATTGCTACCTTCTTGACTAAACATAAGCATTATGATGCTCCTTCCACCTCAAGAAGTGTTCAGAAAAGAAGGTACAACATCCAAGAATGTTGGTGATGTGGTAAAGTGGGACACTTTGCCATTGGTTTTTGGCACAACACAAGTGTACCTAATGCAAAGAGGAGTCTTCCTGCAAAAGCTGCAGTGGGTGAGAGTATGTCTTTTTATGCTAATAAGCACCTAAGACCCAAAAACAATTAGGCTCCTAAGGGAAAATAAATTACAATTTGCAGAAGAGTTCAAGTACCAGCCTATGGGAAATATGGTACTTGGACAGTGGGTGCTCAAGGCACGTGACAGGAACTAGGAGTTTTCTGCAGGATTACACTCCTATGAAGAATGGACCTAAAGTATTCTTTGTAGGTTCTTAAAAAGGAGTCAGCAAAGGATATGTTATGATTACAAATGGTATAGTTTCAATAACAAGGGTAGCTTATGTTGAAGGGTTGTATCACAACCATGTAAGCATAAGTCAACTATGTGACTCGGGCTATGCCATTGAATTCCACAATGACAAGTGCATGATCAAAAGTCAATTGACTTAGAGGTCATTCTCTCAGGCACTAAGAGTGGGAATGTTTATTGCTCAGACTTTATTTGCAATAATTCTTTATCTCCTGTATGTCTTGTAAATAATTAGGGTGAATCTCTTTGTGTTCAATGGCATAAGAGACTTTACCACATTAAGTACAAGACAATGTATAAACTATTTTCTAAAAACATTGTTAGGAATTGTCCAAATTTGAAATGTGTTAAAAGTGGTCCTTATCATGCATGCCAAATGGGTAAGCATACTAGGGCCACCTTTAAAAGCATTGGCTTTAAAGACACTGAAAGATGTCTATATCTGTTGCATAAGGACTTGTTTGGTTCTTTGCCAATCCAGAGCCTAGGTGGGAAGTTGTATACTTTAGTGATTATTGATGATCACTCAAAATATACATGGGTATTCTTCCTTAAGAAGAAATCTAATACTTTAGATATCTATATTAACTATGTCAAGGCAATTCAGAATGAACTACAATGTACTGTGGTCAAAACTAGAACTGACCATGGTACAGAATTTCAATCTGGGGCCATAACAAAGTTTTGTCAAGAATTTTGTATCACCCAAGAGTTTTCTTCCCTAAGGACTCCACAACAAAATAGTGTGGCTGAGAGGAGGAATAGGACCTTGATAGATGCTGGGAGAACATTGCTTAGTGACTCCTCACTCCCAGAATACTTCTGGGCTGAGGCAGCCAATAATGCTTATTATGTTCTAAATAGAGCTTCCATCAATAAGGCATTTGGAAAAACCCCCTATGAGATTCTGAAAGGCAAACAACCAACAATTTCATATTTTAGAATCTTTGGTTGCAAATGTTACATTTTAAATATTGGAAATTCCCAACTAACAAAATTTGATGAAAAATGCAATGTTGGTGTTCTTGTTGGATATAGCTCACATAGTACAGCCTATAGAGTATTCAACAAGAAGACTCATGTTGTTGAGGAATCTATGCATGTTGTCTTTGATGAGACCAGCCTACTTTATAAGGGCTGGTGCAGTTATCCTACTTTGACAGGAAATGATAAAAAGATGCATGAGATGTCTATCCAAGACATACCCAGCAGGCTGGTGAAGAACCTCCTGCTCTAGAAGAAGGGCTGCAGATTGATGACAGATTGCCTGCAGCAACTAGGCATCTAAGGAATCATCGAAGGAACCTGATAATTGGAGATGAGAACCAAGGGGTGAACACCAGAAGCAGGGCTCACAATGAATCTCTATACCTGAGCTTTCTATATCAGATTGAGCCCAAGAAGTTTGAGGAAACTAATCAAGATACCTTCTGGATTCAATCAATGCAAGAAGAGATACTACAATTCAAGAGGTGCAAAGTTTGGAAGTTGGTTCCAAAACCTCAAGGACACAACATAATTAGCACCATATGGTTCTACGGAAATTAACTAGATGAGAATGGCATCATCATCATCAAGAATAAGGCTAGATTGGTATCCAAGGGATATAGTTAAGAAGAAGGTATAGACTTTGACCAAACCTTTGCCGCAGTTGCAAGGTTAGAGGCAATTAGATTTCCCCTTGCCTATGATGCCAACAAGGGGTTCAAGGTATACCAGATGGATGTCAAGTCGGCCTTTCAAAATGGAGATTTGATAGAGGAGGTATATGTGGAACAACCATCAAGTTTTGTACATCCAACTCTTACCTCCCATGTATATTTTCTTTGGAAAGCTTTATATGGTCTAAAGCAACCCACTAGAGCCTGGGATGAGACCTTGTCTAGCTTTCTCATCAAGAATAAGTTCTCGAGGGGAAAGATAGATGGTACATTGTTTCTTAGGCAAGTGTCTCATAGTCCAAATTTATGTTGATGACATAATTTTTGGGTCTACTGATGACAACCTTTGCAAAAGTTTTGCCAACCTTATGCAGGGGGAGTTTGAGATGAGCAGTATGGGAGAGCTCAAGTACTATCTAGGCCTCCAAGTGAAACAGTCTGATGAAGGGATATTCATCTCTCAGACCAACTACACTAGGGAGGTTATCAAGAAGTTTGGGATGGAATCTACTTCCACCATGAAAACTCCCATGGGGTCAAATATTTCCCTGGACAAGGATGAGAAGGGAAAACCCTTTGATGAATCCATGTACAGGTGTATTATTAGATCCAGGTTGTATCTGACTGCTAGTAGACCAGACATTATGTATGCAACATGTGTTTGTGCTAGGTATCAAGCATGCCCTAAAGAATCTCACTACTAAGCTGCAAAGAGGATTTTGAGATACCTTAAAGGCAACCAACATCTTGGCCTTTGGTACCCTAAGAATAATGTTTTTAAACTAACTGGCTTTTCAGGTGATGATTTTGCATGATGCAAAGAAGATAGGAAAAGTACAATTGGAACTTATCAATTCCTAGGAAGGAGGTTGATCTCTTGGAGTAGCAAGAGACAAACTAGTGTGGCAATATCCACAGCTGAGTCTGAGTATGTTGCTGCAGGGAGCTGTTGTGCACAATTACTATGGATATAACACCAGCTAGAGGACTACAACCTCAAGGTAAGTAACTCTCCACTAATTTGTGATTCATTCAATGCTATTTCTATTGCTAAGAATCCTATCTCTCATAGAAGGATTTAGTATATAGAAATAAGGTATCACTATAGTAGAGAACATATAGAATGTAAAGATATCTGCCTTAAACATGTCCCCACTGACAATCAATTTGCAGATATATTTACAATGCCATTGGATGAGGCTAAGTTTAATGTATTCAAAATTGAGCGAGGAATGTGGAATTTAGAATAGGCTTCAACATTTCATATGATCTATCATGCTTGATATTTTATTCCTAAGCATTGCTAGAAGATGGTAATGCTTCAAAGCACTTAGTGAAATGATTAGGGAGACAGAAAATCCTAATTAAAAGGGTTCACTGCTACGCAGTGAGTTCTACTGAGAAAGTCTCAGCTGAACCATTGAGACAGCTAAGTCATCTTAGTGGTTATGTTTTCCTTGTCCCAGCGGTCAAGCTCTCCGTCTCAGCAGATCCTCTGAGACGGTATTGCTTAATTAAAACATCTAATTATTAAGTCTAATCAACATCACTCTTTAAGAACAACTTGTAATACACCAATAAATAGTGTTATGCTGATTAAATCACTTTTCATATTCTAAACCCTACCTAGCCGTCGAGACAACCCTTCCTCCCCCCCCCCCCCCCCCGGACTCAGTGACTCATTTTCTTCAAGGATGGCGCCAAAGATTTCAAAGGATCTTCTAGAAGTTTATGAGATAATTAGAATTGGTTTTCAACATGCTCAATCTGAGATTAAACAAGTGATTCAACTTCTGGAAGGACAAGGATTGGAATATCTACTGTCAAAACCCACAGTGATTCTCAGAACTGAAGTTCTGTAACTGTATAGCAATGTAAGAGTGTCATCTTACAAGTCCTCTTTAAAGTCCAAAATTGGAATCTTGAAGATTATGATCTCTCTAAAGAAGCTGGAGAAAGCATTTCAAATTCCCTAATGTAGTAATGATGAGGAAGACTTTGTCTCTGAAAAGGACAAAGAGAAAGCTCTAAAATGGTGTGAATTTAGTGATGCCAAGACTGGCTCACTAAAGAGGAAACATTTTAATCAAAGAGGGAAGCTACTATCAAACATAGTAGGCAAATAAATACTTTGCAAACGTGGGTCTCAAGATACAATTTCAAAGTATATGTTTGAGCTGATGACAAGAGAGGTCTTGCAAAAAAGACCTCATGGGCTGCTGTGGTCTACCAAAGGATTAATGAATGTCTACAGGCTACTAATATGGGCAGAATTCTTTCTCTCTACCTTTTGAATTCATACCCTGGGTAATTTGATAGCTAGAATGGATCAAACATTCATTATCTTAAATGAATGGATAAAAGACCATTGGATAGGTTCTCAAGGGTGCTCCCTATGAGTAAGCCCTCTGAGGTAAAGGATAAGAAAAGGAAGTTAGTTAAATGAAAAAATAGGGCTAGAATGGTATGTTTTGATTCAGATTTAGATGCTGCAGAAAATATCCCAGCCGATGATCAAGAATCTGACAGCAATCAATATAAAGAAGTTTATAAAGAGCATGAGGATGATGTTACTACTACAGAGAAATCTAAAGGCAATGAAGGAAATCGTAACCAAATTGATTCTCTTAATCCTCAAGAAGTCCAACCTGATATCAATGTACACACTTTGCCTGTTGATTCTGCAAGAAATGATAAGGAGCAATCAGATTCTCCTAGTGATTTGCAATGTAAGATTGTCAAAATTATCCTTAATCTTGAATGAAGGATAAGTCTAATTCCTGATAACTCCCCAAATTTCTTGTATTCAACTGATACACAAAGGATGGATGTCATATCTGAGGGGGAGTAGCAGAAGAACTTATCAGATACTGAAGATGTCAACAATGACATTGATGATGGAATCAATGTTCATCACACAGATCATTCTACATAGGCCGCTGATAAGAATGATAAGGTTGAGGGGGAGCATATCCCTGCTCTGGATGAGACAGCTTCATCCACCCCTACAAAGGATCCATCCACTCTAAATGAGTGTGATAATCAAGGCCTAAAATAGATAAGTGTACCCCCAGCTGCAACTGAACAACAATAATCCAGAATTGCTGAAGTGCATCCCTCCACCTCCACAACCTATGAACTTATACTAAGTTCTATTAGTACACTTATTGATGGTCATATGACCTCAATGAAGGAATATATTGATAAGTCAATTACTTTAGTGAAGAGTTAGGTGATGTCTGGAATACAAGTCATATAGGAAGAAACTTCCTTCCTCATTAGACAAATGACCAAATGGTTTGATCTTGCTGAAAAGTCAGTAGTAGCTCAAAATACTATTCTAAGATCAATGGTCAAAAGTCTGCAACTCTTAGAGAAAGACATGAGCTATGCCAAGAATTATGTGAGAAAATTTGATGAGGTAATAGAGAAGGCCTCAAACTAATTGAAGAATATGTGTGGTCAACAACAACCACAATGATAGGAGAGGCTGAAAAGATGAAGGATGAACTAAAATCTGATCTAGAGAATGCCTTCCAAACTCTATCTGGGTCTGTAGCAGCTGCTTCCCAAAGTATATAATAGAAAATATTTGAAGAAGCCAGAATGGAGGAGGAGACTATTGCTGAGACAAACTCTGAGCTTGCCCTCAAGGTTCTACAAGGAACTAGGATTGCACTAAACCTACTTCTTCTGGATAATCTAAGAAAGGGAGATTTTGACTTTCAGGCTCAAGAAAAAAATGCTCAAGATGCTCAGCTAGCTGCAAGAAGGAAGAGAGAAGGTGTCTTGCTTGCTGAAGAATTCATGGCCAAGAACAGAAATAGGTAGGCCCAAGACCCTGACTATGAGCATTGGAGTGATGACTCCAAAAGCATAATTCTGAATGCTTAGATGAACCATGGTTAGATCTGTAAAAATATTGATAGGATATATCCTGCAGAGGAATGGATCAAGGATCTAGAGAGGAATTCCCTAAGGGAATGAGTCTTCAAAGAAACCTAGTAAGAAAAAGCAATCCAAGGAGATTGCCTTCCAAATATATTCCCAAGCCATTCCTTTATTTCAAAATGCAAGAGAACAAGAGGAAGATAACTGAGATGAAAGCTACTGCTCCAAAATTGGAGGCTGATGATGAAGGTGCTCAATGCTCAAGTGATGTAAAGAAAAGAAAAACATGAACTCCTGTATTTAGATTTTCATTTGAATCAAATGTGGACTGAAAGATGTATTAACTTTTATCATTAATGAAATTGATTCTTCTGTTAAAATGAAATCTTGTGTTAATAGGCCAATTATAGTCAAGCTTAATATTTGTCCTGTATTAATACATATTATTTACTGTGGTGCCTATATCCTGTTAACAATGTTATTGTTATATTGTCATGATCTCTAATTCTGATATTTCATAATTTTTATGATATCTACTGTGGTGCAAATATTCTGTTAATAATGTTATTGTTATGTTGTCATGACCTCTAATTCTAATAGTTCATAATTTGTCATGATATGGTTATTGTGGTTATGTATCTTAGCATTGGTGTATGTTCTGCCTTCTTCAAATAGGGGGAGATTGTTGGGAATATTGCCCTCAATGTTGCCTAGATTTGAAGAGGCATCACACTCAATGCTAAGTACATATTGTATTTGATAAGCCCTCTTCTACATCATGTCTATGCAGGGTTAGGTCATTCCAAATAATGGAATTATTCTCTAATTGTACTGTCTAAAGAGCTGAGACAACTGCCAGGTCTCAACTGAGCCGCTGAGACACAGCCTGAGCCGCTGAGAAGGAGTCTATCTCAGCTGAGTTGCATTTAGACAAAAACCATTGAGAAGAATATCTATCTCAGTGGATCCACTGAGACGCAGGCTGATTCTACCGCTGAGACTGGAGCCTATCTTGGCCCATCTGTTAAGATAGATTCAAATTTGAATAAAAGCCTGGCGGGATCTGCTTTTGGCGCAAGTGCCTGGAAAGCAAGGATAATGTTTTCTATTTCTGTCCATGCTGTGACATGACACTCTTCAGAACCGTTGCAGAATGGAGGAGGTATAAAAGAAATTGTTAGGTCATTGTGGAAGGTGTGAAAAATATCTAAAAGAACAGCTACTATGCTATTGAAGAAAAATGACTTCCACCCTATATCTCAACCTGCTCCCTGAAGCTGCAAGGAGATTACTGTGATAAGATTGTTCTTCCTCATTCCATTCAGAAGAACAAGTGGATCTTCTTTAATCTACTAATGAAGAAGTTCCGTAGGATCAAAGTTTGAAGCTACTACTATTCAGCCCTATTTCAAGACAACATCTACTGTACTTCAACAATAGAAGACCTGAGTTGAAGGTTATATCTTTACTGTTCTCTATTGTAAAAGCAAATAATATCAACTCTGTAAGAACTTATTAGTTCTAGGTGTGCAGGGACTTGTGCCTGATTGTGTAAGGCCTTGTGCCTGAGTGTGTAAGGCTTTGTGCCTGAGGTTGTTGAGTTGTACTCCCAGGTTGAGTTGTAGGATTTCTGAGGAGATCTGAGGTAGGGCTTCTTGATAGGCCTGAGGTAGGAAATCAGGAGGATTTATGAGTTGTAGGAGTTGGAGTACTCTGAGTGGTAGGACTGTTGGCCTGAGGTAGGAGGAAACCTGAGAGATCCTGTGGGATCTGAGTTGTAAGCTCTTGGAGCTGAGTTTTGGAGGTTGCCTTATCTAATATACTGTTGGAAAGGTGTATAGGGAAAGTGGACTTCACATAGACACAGTGTCTTGGGGAACCACTATAAATAGCTGTGTGTTTTTTGTGATTTGCTTTTAACTTTAATTAATCACTAAACAAATGCTACTTATAAGTAGATAATTTCAATGGAACCTATTCACCCCCCCCCCCCCCCCCTCTAGGTGAGTTAGACTACTACCAAGTAAACTATCACTGGTTCTCCTGTACTCCAGGCAGTCCGTAATTTTTGGAGTTGCCTGTTTGGGCAGCCTCCGTGTATGGGTACCTGCAAAGGGACTTTTGCTTCGAGCATCCAGCTTGCAACCTGTGCAAGCGGTCTCGAATTTTGTCATTTTCTACCTTTCATCCTGACTTGATATAGATTCTCTCTATGTTATCTTTCTTAGATCAATCCCAATAAGTTTTTCCTCTGGAGATCTCTCTTCTGACATCCTTCGTCCCAAGTAATCGACACTCCACAGTCCCCCCCCGCCCCCCGTCTCTTTCTAGTGTGAGTCTTGGAGGTACATTTTTTGTACCAACGCTACATATGTCATTTTTTTTATTATATCACTTGTATACTCTTATAAAAACATTATTTGCACACATCATTATATTTCATAAAGCTTCTACTCATGAGAATTGGTCCCTAATGCATTGTTACAAGATTCTCTCAAAATTGAAGTAAAAGCACTAGATTGCAATGCATGATTTCTACAATGTTTTCTTTACTTAAAATACGAATTAGTTACATTATAGCTATTATCTTTTTGAATATGTTAAATAATGCTTGACTATTAGTTGTGAACAAATTTCAAGGATAATAATCATTATATGTGAAAAGTCTAGAAATATTGTTGGAATTGTCAAATAATAACAATTTTTTTTGCTTATCTTGGTTACCTTCTTTTCCGCATTATTGATTTGATCAAGTATTTTTACCATGCTTTTTCATGCTTTTTAAGGTCTCTTCTTCACTTGTGTCTTTCAAACTCTTTTTCACTTTTTTCACCAAGTGTTATCTTTAAAAATCTTTTGTTCATTATTTTCAAAAAAGTGGTAGATTGGCTTGGTAAAGTACATATGATGTTATTACTCACGCTTATAATATTCCTTTTCTGATGTGTTACTCTCTCTTAGCTTGATCATGACTTACTTTATTTTCAACAAAACTCCAAATCCTCTCTTAGTTGGCCCTACTTTTACCTCCATATCCTAGTTTTGTTTCACTCCACCCACTTTTGCTAATAACAAAAGGGGGAGATTAAAATGATATATCTTAATGGTTAAGGAGTCGGATTCACTAGATTAAGGGGGAGCATAAATCATGTCTATGGGAGCGTACACTAAGGGGAGCACTTAAATAGGGGGAGCACAGATCTCTAAATATATTTTGATATTAAAATCTCTTTGTAGCCTAGTGTCATATCTTTTTATAAAAACACATCTTTTATATCTGAATCTTATTTATCATAATTGGATTATTTATTATCAAAATGGGGAGATTGTCGGAACACAGTTTTTCCGCATCCCTTTGGTTTGAGAATAACAAATCCTACTTGTATTTGATCTAGTTTGTCATTGTGTTTTTAGCACGTATGTTTGAACAAAATGACGCTAGGATGTTGTATTGTTGGTCTGGGCTTGCTCATAAGTTGAAAATAAGAATGTGGTCTAATGCCAAGCGTTAGGACTTAACACCGGTGTTGACTTTCATTCCCACCAAGATGAAAATTACATGGAGGGAAGCTGTCGTGATTGCACGAGCATTTTGTGAATGATTTAGCTTAACGCCGGTTGTTAGCCTCGCCGCTAGCATTATGGTTGCCTAAAATGACTATTTCGAAAAATGCAGAATCTCCTTCCTATTTTGAAGATCCGAGCCAATGCCTAACATTAGCCTTAATGCCGGCATTAGCTTCCTTAACGCCGGCGTTAGCTTCCGGTTCTATAAATAGGTGACATTCGTTCTCTTCAACTATTGATCCCAAGGAGCCCTATTCCAACACTTAAGAAGATCTGTGAGGGCCGTATTTCCAGACCACCATCTCCCATACAAATTCTAGAGAAGAATTTGAAGGAGGATCAGATCAACGCTAACACAATGCGAAGAACGCATGCTTCGACTTCGACGATATTCAGCAGGTCTTCGCCATCTCCAGAATTCTTCATAAGGAGTTTTTAATTTATCTTTTATATTTTGTTTGTACCTTTATCCTTTGTGATTGTTTAGTGAATTCACCGCGGTTGTTGGCGACTAGGTCCGTGCATGGCTTAGGGGGAATTCGCCGTGATTATTGGCGACTATGTCTAGGAGTTAGATCTAGGGGATGCTCGAGGCCTTTCTGGGGATAGAAGGGATATTGCGGCTTAAGGCCAGATCTGTGGATAGATCAGATAAAGCGAACCAGTTGTTAGTGAGAAGAGTCGGAATAGAAAATCAAAGATTCTTTTATATTTGCCTTTGATTTCTAGCGTCATAGAAATCCATTTTTTTATTTATTTTTATAAATGATAATCATGTCTTTTGTTATGCAATAAAATTGATTTCTTACTCTTTACTTTTGATTAAATTTACTTCATATAAAATATCAAAAAAAATTCTTAGAATCCTACAGTTTTGAAAAACACTTATCCCCCCCTTTACAGGCGCCTAAAGATCCAACATAGAATACCCTCATAATTAAAAATTATTGAACATGGTTGTAGGTTATAAAGACTAAATGTCGAAGCTTATATATTTATATTAAGCAAAATTCATAAATGAGTTTGGCACTGATCATAGAGAAATTAGATGGTGCATATAGTGTTGGATTAGTATCATCCTCTATTACAATCATTGTTAGCGAGAATCAAAGATCTCAATATCAGTTATCAAATCGCATATTTTAATCGAACAGTTGCATGAGGCCGATTGGTGAAACTGCTTAGCAAACCCCTTTCTAGTCTTCTGCTGCCTCCCAAAAATGGTTTTCTCACCCAATTCCCCTCTTAGTTCTCATGAGGATGGCGAACACCATGGGGAATGTTTAGTGGATAGCCGCCGCCACCAATCAGAGGGGATCCCGAAATAGTGGCCCCAATTATTGTATTCTATTTTCTCATGTCATCATCACCAAGATCTCTCTTCAGGAAGTTACACAACATTTATGGCCGATAAGGAGGGTCGTGTCCTCCTCTTGTACAAGTACACACTGCAATATGATCCTTAACGAGGTTGGGTATGTTGTGGCCTTTAAAGGTGGTCCAAGGCCGATATTTGGCTGAAATCCACCTCTGGTGGTTAGAGGTGGCGCCAATTATGATCCTACAATCTAATCAGTCAAGAGAGTGGTCAGAAACTCACCTGGGGGTGGTTCTCTTGGTGGATGGTGGAGAATAAAACTCAAGGTAGAGCTTTAGAAGATCGGTGGTGATTGTGAGGGTTCTCCAAATGCTGAAAACCCCACCCTCCTCTTCTATTTTTGTTTGGGGTCTTAACTATCTATGACGGGTAATGGGTATGTCTCAAAAGAGTTATATAAAAGAGGGGTGTTAGTAATGGATTGGTTGACATGTATTGTCTCTCACTTGATGGTCTCATTTCTACAACCGGCTGGGGGACCTTCTACTGCATGGAAATTACAATGTTATTAAGGGGATTAATTCATAGAGCCATTTATGGCCTCTCTTTTCCTTAAATATAAACCTAATGTAAGTATTTGATTGAGTATAGGAGAGAGAAGATCAACTTGACCATTAAAGGCTCAGTTTAACCATGTCTACCACACATGATGAGGTGGCACCCATGTTGTAGGATAGAGAAGGTAGTGAGAGCCTATCTTGGTCAAAAAAGATCTCCCCTAGGTCAACATATTGGTAAAAACCTCGAATTTTATAATGCAGATTAGGGTTAAAGTGATTTTAGAATGAGCCTTAATGATTTATAAAAATGTTACTTTAATTTTGTTGGTTAGAGTCCTTAGAAAGATAGGGAGTCATCAGCAAAAATTCTAAGTCAAAGACTTTCTTAGAGTAACATCGAATAGTATTCGACACAATGTTTGGAGTAATTGACACAACATCGATATATAATCAGAGCAACTCTGTGTTCTATCTAGAATACTTCTCATTAAACTCATAGCAACACCGACTTCTCAAGAGCTACATCAACTTATGTTGTCCAAGATGCGTTGACTTCTCAAAGAATATATACTCTGAGTTCTTCTCTACTTCTAAGAGCTGAGTCGAGTTATAAAGTCCAAAATGCATCGACTTCTCAAAAGATGCATCGACTACTCAAGGCTTATGCACTCTAATTTCTTCTCCACTTCTCAGAGCCGTGTCGAATTTTATTTGACTATACATCGAATCCTCTCCAGAGTAAAGACAGGTCTTTTCCAAGGTTTTCTCGGCTCCATCAAGAAGGAGATCTTCTATCCATTACAAAATGTTTCAAGAAAGAACTAAAGGTCAATGTAACTTGATTTGGAAAAGAATAATATTGATATTACCTGTCAGCATTAAGATCAAGAAGAGGACAAATGGAAAGAATTTGAATCTCTTCCTAAACCAAGATTTTGAAAATGAATGAGAAGAAGAAATAAAAAGGAGTATTCTCCATAAATATACATAGAATAAATACATATAAACACACACACACACACACACACACACACACACACACAAACACACATAAGAGGATCAGTCTCTCAATTTTTAAGCTCTTCTCTTTTCTCTTTTCTCCGTGGATATTCTTCATTCCTGAAGAATTACTGTAACAAGTAAGCAATCAAGAAATCTTATACTCTCAGAAGATAATAACAATAGAAGATCCACTCTTCTCTAAACGATCAACACTTTCAATAGAAAACTCCTTCTCTTCTACAAAAAGTTGCTACTTATAGTTTTGCCAGAATCCACACAATGCTACAAAGAATATTTCTCTAGATATTGTTAAAAGGAGAAAATCTTGTGGAAACTTCAATCCAACCAGATTAGAAGGACTCCTGAGAACCCCACATTAAAGGATTCAGTTTTGGTTCAAAGAGTCTCTAGTCAAGTGACTAAGTGGTGGAGAGTGTTGGAACATGCATTCCGCATCTCTTGGTTTAAGAATAATAAATATCATGATGTATTTGATCTAGTATTTTCTGTGTTTATATTGCGTGGGTCGTACAGGTACAAGAATACACCCAATAAGATACCGAAGCCTAAACTCTTCTCTGTGAGCTACCGTGGCGTGGTAACACCTACCACTGGCAGTAGTGTATTGACGAAGAGAAGTAGCTTGTCGAAAAAAAAATAACTTGTCGATGAGAAGATTTAACACCACATGTCGATGAGAAGAGATAACACCATACGGTAACCTCTACATCCGGCGGTAGCTCTGTTGATGAGAAGGGAATGTCGGCGAGAAGCCTATACTTAGCAAGTTCTTAATGTGATGTGGTAACTCTACTGCCCGGTAGTAGTATATGGAAGGCTAATCAATCACCAGCAGATTAAGTGACAAATGGAGAAGGAGATCTGACGGATCTGCGCACATCAAGCTAATGCAGCGCACTAGCAATTATCATGGGGCGATATTTGATCGAGCCTAAAATTGCGGAGCACATCTTACATATTTGCCATGATCCATATGCCGCATACATTCCATATGAGGTACCGCGGGGCGGTAAACCTACCATTGTCATTAGCTCTCTAGATATATTTAATGATTGGATTCCCTCCTTGTATTCAGAGGACTACCAAACCATCGAAGCCATAACTCTAAATATATTCTGAAAGGCTCATATCCAGATATTGAGAGGACTCCCTTGGGGAAGCATGATCATTGGAAGAAGAACATGAAGGAGAGGTGATACAATGACTACTCTACACAAACGACAGACGCTTCAAGAATGCTAATCTCTACATCACATTCGTCTTCACCTTCAGATTTCTAGGGAGTTTTTCTCTTGATTATTTTCTTGATGTATTTCTTCTTTTTACTCTTGTGTTGTACTGTGGAGAAATGTTTTGGGGAGGCCGTCAATTTCTAGGAAGGATTCAGTGGGAAATTCGTCGCAGTTGTTGGTGACTAAGTCTTGCAAGACTTAGGGGAAATCGTCTAGGAAGGATGTTAGATTCTGGGGAGGATTCCATAATTTGCCATGTGTTTCGGCGACTAGGTATAGTTGTAGATCTAAGGGCCTTTTCGAGGCCTAATCTAGGGAGAGATAGGCTAGAACCAACCAATCCTTGGGAGAAGGATCAGTATAGAAAATGAAAAAAGGGGATCATGTTTGCTAGGAAGTACGCGACCATTACTTTTTTATCAGAATTATCGGTCCCGACGGTGTCGATTTTTTGAGAGCACCTAGACCGCCCATCTCCTCTTCGGCAGTTTTCCAAAGGCATGGACGGCCAGGCTCCAGTGAGACCGCGAGATCGCACGGTCAGGTTCTTCTATCATTTATGCTATTTAAACCCCCAATATCCTCTCTTCTCTGCCCCGGTTCTCCTGTACCCCGGGCAGGCCTTAATTTTTAGACCTGCCGGTTTGGGCAGGCCCCATCGTCTATAAATAGAGGGGTAGGGGTACCAGAAAAGGGACTTTGGGATTCGAGCCTCCAGCTTGTGAAATGTGCAAGCGGTCTCAAATTTCTCATTTTTCTAACTCCGCCCTGACCTATTTTGGACTCCCTCTTTAATCCATTTTGAGATCAATCAAAGTAGTTTACCCGTAGAGATCTCTCCTCTAGCATCCTTCATCACGAGTAACTTGCACTCCGTAGTTTCCCCCCCCATCTCTTTTAAGTGTGACTTTTGGAGGTATAATTTATGTGCCAATAGAACGAACACGCGACCTTCAGATTCAGAGTATTTAGGTGAAGCTAGTGGAGAGACAAGATTTCATACCGCAAGAATCAACCTAACCAGTTCGCTGACGGTCTCCCCTCTTCAGCCAGTGTGAGCTCTCTAGAAGCCCTTGAGCTTCAATTTGAGCTCCACCTCGTGTAGTCCCGCCATGAGACCGCCCAGCAGTTGGAGTCCATGAACCAGTTCCTATCTGCAATCTCCCAGATAATTCTTCCACAGACCGATCAAGTTGCCACTCATGATCCTCTGGCTAGTGATCAAGGCCCTAACTATGCAACTCCTCAGCTCGCAGCTCCCCAGCGATCTCATGGAGAGGAGTTCGCATCCAGCCATGCCTTCTTCACAGCAGCAGCTCATGGACCTCCAGCCCAATCCCTAGAATTTCAGGAGGATTATGTTTATCCTCCTGCTCCTACTGCTACCCCTCCTGCTCCTTCTGACGCTTTTGAAGTGGAGGAGCCTTCCCCCTTTACTGATAGAGTTCATTTAGAGCCAATTCCTAATGGCTTCAGAGAGTGAAGGTTCCCCATGTTCGCTAGAGAGAGTGACCCGGTCTCTCATCTCCAAGATTTTGAATCTATTGTTGCTCTGAGGTCTCTCTCAGATACGATGAGGTGTAAGCTTCTAATCACCTCCTTAGATGGGCAAGCACGGGATTGGTTTTATAAACTACCTCCCCAGTCCATCTCCTTCTTTACCATTCTCAGGCAAGAGCTTATTTTGAGGTTAGCCACATCAAAGAAGAGGAAGAGTGGCCCTGTAACCCTCTTCAGGATCAAGCAGGGAGAATGAGAGACACTAGCTTGCTTTATGGATCAATTTTAGAAAGAGATCCTCGGAATAAGGGATTTCGATCCCTCGCTATACATGGTGGCCTTAATTAATGGCCTTCAGTAAGGTCCCCTCCAATTTGAGTTCACCACCAGAGATCTGTGCTCTTATCAAGAGCTGATAAATATTGCAAATTGTTTCACAGAAAAGGGAGATCAGCAACCCCAACTATGTCTCTAAGTTGACATGTAGAGTCGGCCAGAAGGGCTCTGCTGGCTTCTTTCCAGCCAAGCAATCAGTGAAGCCGCCACGTCAAGAGTTCCAGCCTCCTGCTCAGAGGGGGAGGAACTTCTGCCACCAGCATCCCAACCAGGGGCATTAACAGTTCCAGCCCAAGGGACCTCTGCTGCCGACACCAGGTGCTTTAGCTCCATAACCGACACATATTTATCATGTTCTCACCCATCTTTCAATGACCCTCAGGAGTCCTTTATCGAGCTCAGCATATCAATGAGCGAGGTAGTTAAAGTGCTTCAAAAGCATCCCTTGTACAGAAGGGCTTCCCTAATGCAATTAGATCCCAAGACCAAGAATCCTTCCCTCTATTGTGAGCATCACAGGGAGAGGGGCCATCTGACCGAGAACTGCAGAGATCTCCGCATGTTGGTGTAGAAACTTTTGAAGGAAGGAAAGTTGCAAGACCTGGCCGTGAAGGAAGATTCTTCCAAAGCTATGACCTTCAAGGGAAAGGAGGTATCAGAAGTTCATTGGGAGTCAGAAGAAGTAAATGACGTTGTCCATCTTGGCAACGTTGGCTATCTGAGCGAGTCTATGGATGCAAATGATGAAGGTGCTTTGGGCTACCTATTATGCATCCAAAGAGGATCAGTGTTGGAATCCTCTAAAAAGGCTAGTCTTGTAAGAGTCTACCGATCAGAGGTCACTGCTACCTCTTCTTCTTCTCCAGTCCAAGGAACATGCACCTTTGGGCAGGATGACCTTCCTCCGACAGCCAATCTTTTCAACGATGCGGTAGTCATTAAGGCGGTGATAAAAAATTACACTGTGAAGAATATCATGATAAACACCAGAAGCCCTATGAACCTCCTCTTCAAGCCAGCCGTTGAATCCCTGAAGACTAGGAAGACTCTTCTTTCCACCGAATAGCCGCTCTACGACTTTTCTAGGGCAAAGAAGGATGTGGAAGGAAACATCACTCTCTCAGTGATGCTTGAAGGCATTACAAAGCTAGTCAAGTTCATAGGCGTTGAAGCTCCGAGCAGCTACAACGCAATCATTGGAAGGCCAACTCTGAATGAATACCAAGCAGTGGTTTCCACCTACCACCAAGCCGTATAGTTTTCCTTGAATGACAAATAGTACCAGATCAGAAGCGATCCGAGGAATGCCCGTGAGGGATATTTAAAGATGGTCAATGTGATAAATCATCTACCCCCAGAGCAGCTGAGATCTCTTTGGCACCTCAAGTCTCCAGCCATGTAAAAGCTGCCTAAGAGGTTATAGTAGTTGAAGTTAGAGATGGAGTTCGCTTGGAACCTGCCCAAGCAACTCGAGTTGTTCCTATTAGCAAGGAGGATGATAGAAGGAAGCTTTCAATCAATGCAGAGATGCTCGAAGCTGATGAACTTCGATGTCTTTGCTTGGTCAGCAGATGATATGCTAGGGGTTGATCAAGATGTTGCCTTCCATTACCTCAATATCAATACAAGCTTCACTCCCATTAAATAAAAGAAAAGGGCGGTGGCGGTAACCCTGGCTCAACCTGTTGGATCTTGTGGCGCCCTTAGAGGGGGGGGGGGGGGGGGGGGGTGAATAAGGGCCTTTTATAAGTTATGATTTTTACTTAAGAATTTTAAAACAAATTTTACTTTCCAAAAATTTACTTATAAAAATTTCAAACTAATGTAATTTTTAGAATAAATTCAAACACAAATTTCTAAGTTAAAGATTAAACAACCATATTTGCATTCAAAGAAAAAGTCATAATTTTATAATCATGAAAATCACATACAAATAATATGATCTTAACAATGCTCAAGATCAAGGCACAAATATGATAATAACCCTTTTACAATTTGTGTTTACCAATCCTTCTCCCAAGGATCGGAAGGCTATCACTTGTCTCTCTCTAGACCAAGCCCTAGCCTATCCTCTAGATCTTCCCAAGATCTAGTCGTAGCACACAAGGCCACGATTTCCGACCAAGACACGCAAGGACTTGGACGCTCCACACAAGGAAGTGATCTTCCCCTAAGCCGCGCAAGGACTTAGACGTCACGCACAAGGAGACGATTTCCCTACCAATACAAAATGAAATGTATATAAATGAAAATACAAAATGAAAAGAACAACTCCCTAGAAATTCAGATCTCTGAAAGGAAGGTTGAAGCCTCGAGATGATCGTTGATATAGAAGCGCGCCCGATCTCGTCTTCAATCTCAAACTTTCTAAGCACAAATGGGAGTTGATGAGGTTCTGGAGCTCTCTGGTTCGTATGCACTCAGGAAGGGACTTGTAATTCTCAATGCTTGGAATGCACGAACAAAAGGAGCCAATATATAGAAATTCACTGTCGCCTGGGCGACATCAGCTGTCGGAGTTTCCGACAGCGCTAAACTGCCGCTCGTAGTGCTGTCATGCGGGCAGTTGCTGTAACCTCCGAGCTGTCGCCTGGGAGACATCGTTGTCGGATTTTCGACAGCGCAAAACTGCCGCTCGTAGTGCTGTCGTTCGGGCAGTTGCTGTAACCTCCGAGCTGTCACCTAGGCGACATCACTATTAGATTTTCGACAGCTCAAAACTGCCGTTCGTCGTTTGCCGTGGGGGAAGTTGTTGTAACTTCTCTGCTGTTGCCTGGGCGACATCAGCTGTCGGAAAATTCCGATAGCAAAATTTTCATACACTCAAATTGAGCTCCAGCAGAATTGTGAACATCTCATACCTGTTACCTGCACACCATTAATAAAAATAGAATCAAATACAAACAGGACTTTGTTATTATCAAACTGGAAGAGTGCGAAACGCATGCTCCAACAATCTCCCCCTTTTGATAATAACAAATCCGTATAAAAAGAAATCATGTCTATTTAGGTTATTGATTTTAACATATGGTGTGTGCACAAAAATAACACGATATATTCCTCTTAAGAGTAATCTCCCCCTAGATGAAAGCTCCCCCTAAATGAATGCTCCCCCTAAATGTTATAGTAAATTGAAATGATGTATTGTTTAGGTTGACTATTTAGGTGTAATAGTTCTTTGATTTCTTGAATATACTTATAATTCTCCCCCTTTTGGTATTAGCAAAAGGTAATATGAAATGAATGAGTAGTTCTTAAGGGAAGAGATAGGATGGACAAAATAAGAGTAAGCGGAAGCACTTGTTGGGAAAATGATTGAAGGTCTTGAAGTAATAGCAATATGCCATTGTATTGAATAAACTCATGAAGAGATGGTATAGCCATATGAAGTAGTAGAATAAAACAAAATAACTTAAACATGATTAATGTCATTTTAAAGTATCATAGAAAGACACAAGTTTGTATAGAAATTTGGAATCGTTTCGGTCCAATTCTCATGAGATGAATGTTTATATAATATAATGATGTGTACAGGTGATGCTTGGATCAAACATATGAAATTATTTAATTGACATGATCATTGGAATAGAAAACATAATATAAGCATATAAAGACAACTTTGACCTTGAAGATATAGCACAATAAGAATAGAATACCATTTTTTCTTTTGCACAAGACACTTTACAATTCTTTCCAAGGTGCTCAACCTCACAATGCTTATTAAGACTTATCAGGAGGGTAAGTAGTGCTTGGTGGAGTATCCTTGTCTTTAATTGAAATTTTTTTTGATCACATATTTTGTGATATCTTAAGTTCGATATATTTATAATTTTTTTTTATTTGTCCAAGGATCTCCGAATTCACTTGAATCGCAAAAGATGGTGTATATTTTGTTGTGCTAACAAATCAAGGTTGAAAGTAGTATTTAGGAAGTGCTATTGTATTATGTTAAAGCAAATATGATTCATATATAAATTAAATAGAAAGACATATGTATGGATCAAAAGAAGTGAACGTGATAGTTCATTATTTTATATAAACAATTTCTCATACTTAGAGGAATGCGAAAACAATTTCCAATAGTCTAAACAACTTAGTAGCAGTGTCAATACGATGATAGAGTGGAAATGAAATCATATAATCATGTAATAGCCATTTTAAAAAAAAATAAAAAACACATGGTTTGGCATCAATTCATGAGTTGCAGCATTAAGAATGACATATAACTATTGGAAAGCATCAAAGGGACCAAAACTGAAGATTAAGCAAATCGGGAGCTGTCGGAAATTTCTGACAGTCACTGTCGCCTGAGCGACAGCTAAAAATATAAATACGGCTTAAAAATGAGTCAAACCCTATTGTGCATCATTTTCTGGACTAAAGGGCGAGAGGAAGCTGTCGGAGTTCGGCAACAACCCTAGATTTAAGGTATGGGGTTTTTTGATTTTGAAGTTTTTGACTCAAAAGTTTTAAAGATTTGTGATTTTGAAAGGAGAGAAAATCAAAAATGTGTTTTTCATTTTACCTTTGATGAATGGTGTAGATCTTTGAAGTTTTGTGTATAAAAGATGTAGATCTAGTGTAAATCAAGTGGATCTTCGTGAAATATGTTTGGATTTTGTGATTTTTAGGTTTGAAGTGTTGTATTTTTTTTTACATGGTTTAATTTCAAAAATTGAAGATTTTTCTTTTGTAGAAGGTTGAAGAAGATGAATAGCAAGGATATGTGAGAAGATGTAGTTTTGTTCTAGAAAGAAAAAAAAAATTTTAACAGAAATATAGCTTGATTTTGAGTAGATCTGGAAGTTTAGTTGAAAAATTTAAAGAAAAGTTCACTGGAGTACTGTCGGAATTTTCCGACAGTCAATGTCGCCTGGGCGACATCATCCCAGTGCACAGAACTTTCTTAATTCATTTTTTTGTTATGTTTGCAGAATGGCTTCCAGTTCTAAGGCACGAAGGAGTATGTCTGAGGATGCGCATAGTTCGTATCAAGTTTACCCTGGGATTGAGAAAGCAATAATTAGAGTGTCAAAATATGTAGAATTTGACTCTCCGAAGCACGATCATATCTATGATCGTCTTGCTAATGCAGGTATAATTTCAGTAATCACAGCAGATACGTTCTCATCCTTTTTGATTTGAGAATTTTATAATCATTTGGAAGACCCGAGTTACACTGAATTGGATGGGGGAGTGAGATCTAGAATCCAAGGTCAACAAGTGGAAATAACACATGTTGATCTTAGAGAGGAATTCGGTCTTCTTATGAGTGAACATATGCCGGATATAGTAGAGAGCTATAGGAAGGATAGAGTTTGGACTCTTGTAAACATGAGTTTACATGGAAGTCAAAAGAAGACCTTAATCACTGAAGTTTCTTCACTCACTCCTGATTCATATTTAGTCCAAGATATATTGAGAAACTCAGTTATGTTAAAAAGTGGAGATACAAGGAGTATCACAGCACAGTTGACGCTGATTACATACTTTATTATGGAGGAGGAACCTTTTGATGTAGCGGACTTCATCCTTTCCCAGATTCGGTATGCTTTTAGATTAAAACATCCAAAATGGGTGAAGATTCATACTTTGCCAATGGGGGCTATAATTCAATGTATACTATATAAGAAGTATGAATGGATAGTTCAAGATTCGTACTTTGATGATTGTTTTCCTAAGATATACTATACGGGTACTATGAAAGTGAAGAAGACTCATAAAAAGCCTCATCCTGGAATAGAGATTAGAGAGCCTACAATTCCTAGGGGAGGATCACTACGAGAGTCTATAGATGATCTTCGTGATTCCTTTGAGGAGCACAAAAAAGAAGTGAAGATGGATCGCAGTAGAATGCAGAAGTTTATGAAATTTTTGGTGAAAGGTCTGAAGTTAAAGCCTACTCCGGAAGAAGCGGCCGAATGGCAAATTCCAGATGAAGAACTACCACGCCAATCGGTGAGGCGGACTCGACGTGGTAAGGTCGTAAGATTAGGACCTACAGAAGACTGTCCAGAGAGCAGCGGGGCTGGATATGAGGATTCTGAGTAGTTTTCATCAGGGTACTTCTTCTGACTGATGTCAGAATTTTCCGACATCCACTGTCGTCTGGGCGACAGTGAACTTTGCCTTGATTTCATTTTCTGTTATCTGAACTTGATCCTATGTTGATTTCTGCTATTTTTGTAGAACAATTTTATGTAATATTAATTATGTAAGAATTTTTCTTAAGTAATTAGAATTCTACGGTTTGATTTAAAATTTAGTTTTTCTTTTGAAAATGTATAGGTTTTGTGATATTTTGTTTTAATTTTATAGGTCATAAGTAGTGATATAATCATTGTGAAATGTCTAGGATTCCCCATTCTAGCCTAAGCATAGAAAAACGGGAATCCGGTAATGGTTTAGTGAATATATCTGCTAGTTGATTATCCGTGCCTATAAATGAAATTTTAATCTAATTATTTTTAATGTGGTCTCTTATAAAATGATGTCTAACGTCAATGTGCATAGATCTTGAGTGATGGACTGAGTTGTATGTTAAATCAATTGCACTTTTATTATCACACCATAATTCAATAGTTTGTTGTTTAATATTAAAGTCTTCTAAAGTTTGTTTCATCCAAAGAGCTTATGCACAACAACTACCAAGTGCGATGTATTCGGCCTCGGTGGTTGAGAGGGCAACAGAATTATGTTTCCTACTCGACCATGAAATGAGTGAAGGGCATAAAAAGTGACAAGTGCCACTAGTGCTTTTCCTATCTAGTGAACAACCGGCATAATCAGAATCAGAATAGCCAAAAAGAGTAAAATCATCGCTATGAGGATACCACAAACCAAGTTTAGATGTGCTAATTAAATATCTAAAAATTCTTTTAACCGCTTTTAAATGTGATTCTTTGGGATCGGCTTGAAATCTTGCACATAAACAAACTGAAAACATAATATCCGGTCTAGAAGCAGTCAAATATAAAAGTGAACCTATCATGCCTCTATATAAAGTTTGATCTATTGATATTCCATTTTCATCTTTTCCTAATTTTAAAGATACCCTCATAGGAGTATTTGCTTGTTTTAGATTTTCAAATCCAAATCGTTTTAAAACATCATGAATATATTTTGATTGGTTAATAAGAACTCCATCATGTTTTTGAACAATTTGAAATCCTAAGAAATATTTTAATTCTCCTAACATACTCATCTTAAATTCACTTTCCATCATTTTTACAACATAATTACACAACTCTTCATTAGTGGTTCCAAAAATAATATCATCAACATAGATTTGTAAAACATTTAAATCATCATCTACTTGCTTAATGAAGAGTGTACAATCAACACCACCCATTTTAAAACCATTTTGTAATAAATATATAGTCAATCTATCATACCATGCTCGTGGTGCTTGTTTTAAACCATACAAAGCGTTTAACAATCTATATACGCGATTAGGAAATTTTTCATTTACAAATCCTGGGGGTTGTTCAACATAAACTTCTTCTTTAATCAACCCGTTTAAAAATGCAGTTTTAATATCCATTTGCAATAATTTAAATCTTTTATGACTAGCAAATGTAACAAAAATTTTAACTTCTTCCAATCGTGCTACGGGTGCAAATGTTTCATCAAAATCTACCCCTTCAATTTGATTATATCCTTTCACTACAAGCCTAGCTTTGTTTTTAGTGACCCTAGAGTCACTATCTAATTTGTTTTTGAAAATCCATTTGACTCCTACCACAGGATGATCACAAGGTATATCTACAAGAATCCAAACATTATTTCTTTCAAATTGGTTAAGTTCTTCATTCATAGCTAGAAACCAAGATTCATCATTTCAAGCGGTGGTAACATCTTTTGGTTCTATATTTGAGACAAAACATAAATTTGAAAAACTTTCATGTAAACTAGAACGTGTACGTACCCCACTTAATGGTTCTCCAATAACAAGTTCTTGCGGATGATCTTTTGAGAACCTTATCTCGGTTGGAGGTACATATCCTTGTTCTTCTTCTTCTTCAACATCTTTTTCATCTTCTTTCTCTACTTTTTCTTCATCATTATCATCATCATTTTTCTTAAGATTTTGTTCCACATCTTCTTCATTTTTCTCATTACCTGCAACTTTAGTATTTTCTACACAAGAAATGTTTTCATCAAATTTTACATGAATTGATTCTTCAACTACTTTAGTACGTTTATTATAAACTCTATAGGTCTTGCTAGTTGAAGAATAACCAATGAAAATTCCTTCATCACATTTTTCATCAAATTTGCCTAAGTTATCTTTTGTATTCAAAATAAAGCATTTACAACCAAAAACTTTAAAGTAAGATACATTTGGTTTTCTTTGAAAATAAATTTCATAAGGAGTTAATTGTAATGTAGGACGAATCATGACACGATTAATAATATTGCATGCAGTACTAACCGCTTCGGCCCAAAAATATTTTGGCAATTTAAATTCACAAAGCATAGTACATCCTAATTCTTGAAGTGTTCTATTTTTCCTCTCCACTACACCATTTTGTTGTGGTGTGCGAGGAGCAGAAAATTCGTGTTTTATCCCAAATTCATTACAATATGAAATAAATTTTTCATTATCAAATTCTCCTCCATGATCTGATCTAATGCATTTTACTTTTAAATCAAGTTCATTTTGAATACGTGAAATTAGTTTTACAAATTCATCAAAAGCATCAGATTTTGAATTTAAAAACAATGTCCAACAAAATCTAGAATAATCATCAATAATAACAAACGTATATTTTCTACCTCCTAGACTTTGTGTAGAAATTGGACCAAACAAGTCCATATGTAATAAATGTAAAGGTCTAGTAGTAGAAATAACATTTTTTCTTTTAAAAGATGATTTTGTAAACTTTCCTTTTTGGCATGGTGAACATAATGAAGAAAGCTTTCCATTCAAATTTGGCAAACCTTTTATAATTTTCTTCTTAGAAAGATTTACTATACATTTGGCACTAGAATGTCCTAGTCTCCTATGCCATAATTCAAGTTCATCATTCTTTGAAATAAAACATTTAAGTGTAGAATGAGATAAATCATGAAAAGTGATTGTATAGACATTGTTTATTCTTGGTGCAGTAAGTACGATTTCGTTTGTTTTAGAATCAATAATTTTGCAAAGGTTTGAGCTAGAGTCAAATAAAACATTTAGATTTTTATCACATAGTTGACTAATAGAAATCAAATTATGTTTCAAACCTTTAACATATAAAACATTTGAAATTTTAAATTCTTCGTTACCTACTACTCCAATGCCTTTGATTTTACCCTTGCCATTATCTCCAAATGTCACTGTTCCACCTTTCTTCATCTCCAGGCTAAGGAACTTTGATTTATCGCCCGTCATGTGTTTTGAACATCCAGAGTCCAAATACCACACGTCTTCCTTGTTCCTAGCCTGCACGCACACCTAACAAGATGATGAGAGTAAAGATCTGGTTACCCAAGTGGTCGATCTCATTGTATAGGTGGACGCCTTAGGTATCCAGATTTGTTTAACATTAATTTTTCCTTTCTTCCAACATGAGCCCGAGATGTGACAAAATCGATGACATTTGGCACATACAATGAATGGCGAGGAACCATTTTTCAATGGTTCAATGATAATCTTCTTCATTTTTCTCATTACCTGTTTTTGAAAATCTTCTTCATTCTTCCCAGCTCACCTCTCTGAACTCTTGCTGGTGGAAACATCAATGGTTTCTCTGAACTCTCGCTGGTTCCAACAGCAGCTGTCGGAAATTTCTGACAGCTTCCAGAGCTTCCAGAAAAGTATCCTAGCCCAAATTTTGCTGTCCCATGGCATTGGTTGGCTAAAAGCATATCCAGAGATTTTTTTCCATCACCAAATTTTCCAATTGCCATGTTCAACTCATTTACTTTGGACTTTAAAATTGAATTTTCTTTTACTATCATGCCACATTTATTTGCAACACTTTTCTTATAATTCTCTAATTAAGAATGAGAGGTTTTAACAACTTTTTCTAAGTCCTTTTTCTCTTTTAGAAGTTGATCAATTTTTAGATCGGACTTAGAAATAGTGTTTTCAAGTTCTTTTATCCTTGTCGAAGAGTGATCACACTCTTGACAAATTTCCTTCTCGTTCCCAATAGATTTCAAATCATTTGATAACTTTTTATTTACTTTCAAAAGAACTTTGTTTTCACATTTTAAGGAATCGATTTCCTTTAGACTTTTATCCGAAAATTTGCAAGTTTTCATAAATTCAGAATATAAATCATCATAAGATGGAGGAGTTACCTCAGTGTCGCTTTGGACACTGCAATCGTCGTCAGATGACGCATTTTCTTTCCCCATCAAGCAGACATTTGCCTCCTCTTCCTCCTATGTTGAGGAATCACTTTCTTCACCAGACAAAGAATCATCCCAAGTCTCTGCCTTTAACACTTTCTTCTTGTATCTTTTATCGTGCCTCTTTGCTTTTTGCTCTTTCAGGTACTTTGGGCACTTGCTTCTGATATGACCAATCTTCTTGTAATGGTAGCACTCCGGTAGCGGACGCTCCTCTTCATTCTCCATTTTTCCTTTGCCTTTTTGGTAGGCAAAATCATTCTTTTTGAAATTTATTTTAAATGAATTTCTCCTCTCCGGATTTCTCATAAACTTCTTAAAGTTTCTCACAAACAGTCCTTCTTCATCTTCCTCACTTTCTTCAGTCTCACTTTCAATTTCCTTTTTAGATTTCAACGCCAAGCTCTTCTTTTTGAGCTCCAAATTGTACTCTTGGCTTTGAATCTTCAACTCCACTTCATGGGTTTTTAGATTCCCAATGAGACTCTCCAATTATAAGGTCTTAAGATCATGTGACTCATAAATTGCAGTCACTTTAGGATTGAACTTCAGGGGAAGTGATCTTAAGATTTTCCTCACTAAATCTCCATTGGAGAAAACCTTACCCAACACCTTTGAATCATTCACGATTTTAGTAAATCGTGTGTACATTGTATCAATTTCTTCATCCACCTCCATTTTGAATCTTTCGAATTCTAACTCCAGTTGAAATAGCTTTGAATCCTTTACCTGCGAAGTACCTTCATGAGTGATTTCTAAAAGATTCCAAATTTCATATGCAGTATCACAAGCACAAACTTTATTAAATTCAGTGCGATCTAGTGCGCAAAATAAAGCATTCATGGCTTTTGCATTATTTTACATTTTAATTTATCATTGTCATCCCACTTGTCTTTTGGTTTGACCATAGTTACATTTCCTACAACAAATGTTGGGGAAGAATAAATCGTCTCGACCATATTCCAAACTTCCATGTCGAGAGCTATTAGAAAACACCGCATTCAGGTTTTCCAATAGTTATAGTCCGTGCCCGTAAAAAGTGGTGGCCTACTAATTCCTTGCCCCTCAACGAACGCGTGATCGTTGTGCGCCATTACTCCCGATGGTAAAACCGTTTTGGACTAACCTGACTCTGATACCACGTGTTGGATCTTGTGGCGCCCTTAGAGGGGGGGGGGGGGGGTGAATAAGGGCCTTTTAGAAGTTATGATTTTTACTTAAGAATTTTAAAACAAATTTTACTTTCCAAAAAATTACTTATAAAAATTTCAAACTAATGTAGTTTTTAGAATAAATTCAAACACAAATTTCTAAGTTAATGATTAAACAACCATAATTGTAATTAAAGAAAAAGTCATAATTTTATAATCATGAAAATCACATACAAATAATATGATCTTAACAATGCTTAAGATCAAGGCACAAATATGATAATAACCCTTTTACAATTTGTGTTTACCAATCCTTCTCCCAAGGATCAGAAGTCTATCACTTGTCTCTCTCTAGACAAAGCCCAAGCCTATCCTCTAGATCTTCCCAAGATCTAGACGTAGCACACAAGGCCATGATTTCCCACCAAGCCACGCAAGGACTTGGACGCTCCACACAAGGAAGCGATTTTCCCCTAAGCCACGCAAGGACTTATACGTCACACACAAGGAGACGATTTCCCTACCAATATAAAATGAAATGTATATAAATGAAAATACAAAATGAAAAGAACAACTCCCTAGAAATTCAGATCTCTGAAAGGAAGGTTGAAGCCTTGAGATGATCGTTGATGTAGAAGCGCGCCCGATCTCCTCTTCAATCTCAAACTTTCTAAGCACAAATGGGAGTTGATGAGTTTCTAGAGCTCTCTGGTTCGTATGTACTCAGGAAGGGACTTGGAATTCTCAATGCTTGGAATGCACGAACAAAAGGAGCCAATATATAGAAATTCACTGTCGCCTGGGCGACATCAGCTGTCGGAATTTCCAACAGCGCTAAACTGCCGCTCATAGTGCGAGCTGTCGCCTGGGCGACATCGATGTCGGATTTCCGACAGCGCAAAACTGCCGCTCGTAGTGCGGGCAGTTGCTGTAACCTCCGAGCTGTCGCCTGAGCGACATCACTGTCGGATTTCCGATAGCTCAAAACTGCCGTTCGCCGTGTTGCCGTGGGGGAAGTTGTTGTAACTTCTCTGTTGTCGCCTGGGCGACATCAGCTGTCGGAAAATTCCGACAGCGAAATTTTCATACACTCAAATTGAGCTCCAGCAGAATTGTGAACATCTCATACCTGTTACCTGCACACCATTAATAAAAATAGAATCAAATACAAACAGGACTTTGTTATTATCAAACCGGAAGAGTGCGAAATGCATGCTCCAACACAACCTATTCAAAGGGAGGTTAAATAGCTTCTCAAGGCCAAATTTATTCAGGAAATTCAGTACCCAGATTGGGTATCGAATGATGTAATGGTAAAAAAAAGATGGTGGAAAATGGAGAATGTGTGGATTTTACCAAACTCAATAAATCTTGCCCTAAAGATTGCTACCCCTTGCCTCAAATAGATTCATTAGTTGATTCTGTGGGTGTGTATTCATGCATGAGTTTCTTAGATGCATTCTCCGGCTATCATCAAATAAGAATGCATAAGCCCGACATCCCTCTCTCCTCATTCATCATGAAGGACATATATTTTTGCTATACCGTAATGCCTTTCCGGTTAAAGAATGTTGGTTGCTGGGAAAAACCCTTTTGATTTATTTGACAAATTACTTAAAGTGATTTCATCAGTTAGGTTATATTACCCACATTGTATAGAAAGGGTAAAATGGTCATTAGATGTCCTAGGATATCACATTCACATATTGTTACAAGACCAGGCCTAAGAGGAGCACAAATTCAGTTAAGTTAAGACTTGCATCAAATGGATGTCGATGCAACTTCGAGTAGATATCAACGTTACTCTGATTGAAAGTCGATGTAACTCAATCTGTCTGTCGAAGTATAACTGAGGTCAACGCAACATCGAAATGATCTCGACGCAGAAGATAGGGCCTGACAAAGCTATATCAGAAGTTGACACAACTTTGAATTAAACTCGTCGCAGAAGACAGAGCTTGTTAAAGCTATATCAGAAGTCGACGCAACCCCAAAATTAACTCGACGTAGAAGGAAGAGCCTCTCGAAGCCATCTTAGAAGTCGATGCAACTTTGACTTCATGTAGACGCAGAAGATGAAGTTCAAATTCAAGTCTTCAACTCGATGGATACGTCGATAAGAACACGACCCAACGACGACATCTGAGTTCAACCGGAGATAAGAAGGAATTTGAAGCTACTTCTATAAGAACTTAGAGGTGCGTCAATATGATAAAAGATGAAGTCCACACAGTGTCGAGTACAGTCAGAAATAGAATTTTTCTGCTGTCTTTTCTAATACCTTTTCAGAAGGTCTACAAAGTTGAAGATTGTTCTGAAACTGCTCATTTATTGCCAAGAATGGAATTGAGTATTCTAGAGATGCAGCAAAAACATTCTTGGAAGTTTATTCAAATCGATGGACGGGTCGGGATCAAAAATAGAAGGAAACATAAATTGTCCAACGGACATTCCTTCTAAGGACAGTCCAGAAGAAGAAAGAAATTCAAACTCAAATGATAGAGAATAAATATGTTGAGAAAGAAAGAAAATAAAGAAAAACAACTAATCATATTTTTCTGTCTGTCGAGATAAGGCTTCTCCTTCTTCCTCATTCAACCCTAAGATAAAACAGATGGAGATCTCCTCTGCATACGAAAAGAGAATAACAACACTGCTGCCTCTTCTTCCTCATCACATAGCAGTAAGTCAACAAAAGTGCTCAGAGAAATAGGATCAAGCTTATAACCCATGCAATCATCACTATCTTAAGCAAGGGTTCATCATATTTAGATCTTGAGATAAACAGAAGCTACAATATTCAAAGAGACAACTTCTGAAAGAATTCTTAAAGAAGAATCCTTTTCTCTTCTTTCTTCTCATTCTATTGTTCGCATTCTCCAACTGCAAAAGAGATTTAAGAATCCCTCTTCCAAAGGATTCCGTGGTTCTAAGAGTCTCCTTATCAAAAGACTTAGTGGTTCAAAGAGTCTCCTTATCAAAAGACTCAGTGATTCTGAGAGTTTCCTTATCAAAAGACTTAGGCACAGTTAGTACAATCCTACCAGGGAGGTAGAAGAGTGGACTACACACATTTTGGGGAACCACTATAATATTCTTTGTCTTCTGCATTGAATTTCTGTGCTGTCTAGTTTACTGCTTTTCTATTTTATATTTCTTGTGATTGCTTTATTTTGCTTTTGGTGTTGATGATTGCATAGCACTTAGTATTTCATTGTGTGTATATAACTAGGGTATAAAAGATCTAAAACTCTATTCACCCCCCCCCCCCCTCTAGAGAATACTCAAAGGTACACTGTGCACTTTCAATTGTTATTAGAGCGAGGTTGATCATTAAAAGGTTAACACCATGATCAAAAGATCTCCTCACACTTATTTCTTTATTTTAAATTAACTAAAACTATTTTATAAAGAAAAATAAGTTCTAAGGACTATGCATCAACAAGACCACTAGTGTGTAACTTGAATAAGTTTACACTCTAGAAGGCCAGAATAAAGCTATATATGAACTCTATTGATGAAGATATTTTTAATGTCATTATTTCTGGTCCTCTAGTCCCAGTGCGAAAAGATGCTAGTGGGATAATAACACAAACTGCAGTCCCCAGAGCAGAGTGGACTGATGCTGAAAAGAAGATGAAGGCATATGATGCCAAAGACATGAATATTCTGGTGTCAACTATGTCAGATAACATATTCCGAAAAGTTATTGATTGCAACTCTCTGAATGCAATCTGGGAATCAATTTCCAGATTAGTTGAGGGCAGCTCTGATGAAAGAAAGGACAAAAGCCCCTTCTCATATCCCAATATGAGAACTTTAATAAAAAGGCTGAAGAAATCATAGCTGAGTTGTAACAGGTTCAATTTCATCATAAATGAGCTGAAGGGCCTTGACAAAGAAATTTCTCTGACAGAAATTAATGACAAACTCATCATGTGCTTCCCAAGCACAAGGGACTCAAGAATCTGGCCTATCAGATATTCCAGGTGTCGTAGAGAAATATCTACAGATGCTCTGCTAGGAATGCTCAAGTCCTATGATCTCTTACTAAAAAGCAGGGCTGAGGCAGAAACCCAGGAGAGAATCTCATCTCCAAAGGAAAGGACACTTGTTCTAAAGGCTGCTGAAGGAGAGCCTTCCACTTCTGAAGAAGGGATGTTCAATCTCTTGTCCAAAAGTGTCAAGAGATGGGTCAAGACAGAGGACTCCAGAAGGAAGGAGAGGAGTTCAAGCAAACCAAGGTATGACAAAACTCCTAAACAGAAAATTATCTGCTTCTCTTGTAGAAAACCTGGGCACTTTGCCACAGAATATCTTGAATAGGAAAAGAACAAATGCAACAAGAAGAAGGAGCACAAGAAGAAATCCTTCATGAGGAAGGATACGAAAAGGGGGAAAGGTTTCATTGCTGAAACCTGGAGTGATTCAGAGTCTGAGCCAAGCTCCTCCTCATTTGATAGTGATGAAGAGTGTGCAACTGAAGAAGCCTGCTTAATGGCTCAGGAAGTCTCTACTGCAGAAAATCAGGTAACTATTTTTGATGATTTTGACTTTTCCTCAAAAGAACTTAAAGTCTGTTACAAAGAATTTTGTCAAAATTATATTAGCAGCCAAAAAGAACTTAACAAAATCCAAAAAGAACTATAAGACCTTAGGAAAGACAATCTGCACTCAGTTAACTATGATCTAAGAAATCTGATGCTTAAGAAAGAAAAAGAAATATACACATTAACTAATGAAAATAATGATTTAAAGAAAGAACTTACAAAGGCGAAAGCCTTTGAGGACTAACTCAATGGGAGGAGTCACAAGCTTAAGGACATCTCACAAAATCTCTCCAAGAGATTTAACCATCTTGATCTAGAATCACTACCATCCACCACCACACTAATCCCTAGCAAACTTGCCTGGGAAAATCCTGTAACATTCATTAGGTCTAGTATAAATCAACCTAATAATAACTTAGAATCATGTGAAGAACAAAATAATAACCCTAACAAACTCACTATATTCAATAGGGTAAACATTACTAATCAAATAGGGATTCTAGGTAAACACCCCTTAGAAAAGCCAAATAAAAATATAAAAATCTTAATACAAAGAATTATGCAGCGACTAGAACTCAATGCAGTTTTAAAGATGTGTCGAATGAAACTCGATGGAGTTCAGCATATGCTTCGACATCAAATCAAAGCAAGTATAAGAATGCGTCAAATTCTATTCGATGCAACCAATATTCTACATAGAATTATTATCGACGTAACTATGCAGACACGTCAAATTACACTCGACGTAACTCTAAAGATGCGTCGATTTCTTCTCGGCGCATGCTTCCAGCAAGAAATTTTCAAACATCTAGATCTCTCTCTACTTATATTCCTAGATGTTTCTGTTATTCTAAAATTGGGCACATAGTCAAACATTGCTCGCATAATAATCCAGCACTTCTTGACCTTAAGGGGTATACTGAAAGACCAACTTATTCTTTCATAACTCCATATGATGATAGAAGAAATAGACCCCAGCAAGTGAGGGTATATACTGTACAACCTTGGTGTTTGCCAAGAGGTGAGCGGAGACTCAAGGATCAACAGGCGAGAATAGTAGGAAGGCGGGCGAGCCGGGCTCTCGATGGTCGCTCGCAGGAAGGTGGGCGAGCCAGGCTCTCGCAGGTTGCTCACATGAAGGCGGGTGAGCCGGGCTCTCGGTGGTCGCTCGCAGGTAGGCGGGCAAACCAGGCTCTCGCAGTTTGCATGAGGAGAGTCAGACGAGAGGAGCCCTCAGGGACATCTCGCCCAGTTAGGGTCTAGGGGTGATTTTACCTGGAAGCCCTTGGTGGTCTGCAGTTAGACTCTCCAAACAGCGGAGTTTGGCTGTTGGCACACCATTTTGGGCTGCGCATAGCAAAAGTGTAAGGAAGAATCCGACTATTAACAAGCCATAAGTAAAAAAACTATATATATATATATATACCTTGAAGGGCACTTTTGGAGGGGATCCAACCTCAGTACTCTGAGCTTCATTCTCCCTTGGCTATCTTGGTTCAGCTCTCAGGCTCTCCAAGGTGCCGAATCTCATCTTTGGCTTGGGAGGGGAAGCGCTCTAAGATCTTCTGGGTGTGTGGTGGGACCTCCTCGCTGTGACCAAGGGTCTGTGTCTAGTTCAGAGGCTTCGGTCTGTTCCTTCCAAGGGATCAGTAAGTGTTAGATGCCCCCACCTTTAGGGGCCCGAGGTCCACAAGAGACCATGTACTGGTTTCAACATTTTTGGTCGGTGAGCGGGGAGTGCAGATAGTACAAGAAAGTTCCAAGGAAGAGACATGGTGGGAGAGGATGAGCGAGAAGTAGGCTTTGGCAGTTCGCCACCACTCAACGTGCCAGCGATAGTAGAGATGCTGACAGACCTCTAGAGGGACCTGCTCTGGGCTTTTCAGTGCGCTCTCGCCATGGCACTTGGGGGTCTCACAACCACCGCACCCCAGGTGGCCCCTCCAGCTGGAGTTGGCGATAATGCCCCAGGGTAGAGGGAGGGAAAGAAGTGTGCGTCCCAGGTACCAGAGTGAGATCTCGCAGGGAGAGAGTTTTTGCCTTGCCCAGCGGGTGCAAGCAGGGTCTTTGCGAGTGCCGTCCCGGCAGGCAGAATCCCAGCCAGCGGGATCCCGGTGAGTGGCCCCTCGGTGAGTGCGAGATTGGTAGGAGCCGGGTCGCCCGGGGAGCTCGTGGGGCGAGTGGAGGAGGTCAGGGGGTGAAGGGGGTCAGCCAATTCTATGAGTTGGTTCTCTCGGCACCACTCCTTGAGGGGTTCAGGGAGCCGGCCATGATGTTGTATACCGGCAAGGATGAACTCATTCAACACATGCAGTGGTTTGAGGACATTATCTTTATCAGACATGTCGATCTCATTCAAGTGCTGACTATTCGCCACCACCCTGAAGGAAAATGCAAGGGACTGGTCAAATGTTTAGATCAATGAATTTCATAGGTTCTAGGCTAAAATAAAAATAGAGAGTGCCAGTGCTCTTACTTTAATTTAGTAAATCGTCTAAGAATTCAAAAAGAATTTTATTCCCTTATTCACCCCTCCCCCCCCCCCCCCCCCCCCCCCCCCCCCCCCTCTAAGGGCACATATCGATCCAACAAGTGCTATTAGAGGAAAGGTTATTCCAAACGGTTTAAAAACTTGGAATAATGGCGTCTTATGATCTCGCTTTTTCTGAGGGTCAGGGAATTAGTAGACCTCCACTATTCACTGGGTCAGATTATAATTATTGGAAAAATAAGATGAGATGTTTTCTTATGACCCTAGATATTGAGGTTTGGAATATGGTAGAAGAGGAATACTCTCCTCCTACAGTTGTAGTTGGAGAAGTAACATTAAAAAAACCTAAGGATAAGTGGGATGATAGGGATAAACTTAAATGCAAAAATAACGCCAAGGCCATGAATGCTTTATTTTGTGTGTTAGATAGAAATGAATTTAATAGAATTTCTGCTTGTACTACTGCATATGATATTTGAAATTATTTAGAAATTACTCATGAAGGTACAACGTAGGTTTAAGATTCAATGTTTTTCCAATTGGAGTCGGAATATGAAAAGTTCTGAATGGATGAAAGCAAAGATGTTGATGCCATGTACACGCGCTTCACCAAGATTGTCAATGCCTCCAAAGCTCTTGGAAATACTTTCTCCAACGGCGACATGGTCCGAAAGATTCTTCGGTCTCTTTCCTCCCAAATTAAATCCGAAGGTGACGGCTATCTCGGAGTCGCACAATCTAAGAACGCTCCAAGTTGAGAGCCTCATTGGGAATCTCAAAACCCATGAGGTAGAACTCAAAATCCAATATGATGAATACAACAAGGAGCCAAAGAAGAAGGCGTTGGCACTAAAGTCAAAAAGGGAGTGCCAAGAGGATGAGGATGAAGATGAAGAAAGCCTATTGGTAAAGAACTTCTGAAAGTTCATGCGAAATACAGAAAGGAGAAACACTTTCCGGAAATTTTTCCAAAAGGAGGCAAAATGGAAAGGGTCATCTTTAAAGAAGGAAAAGGAGAGCGACGATGAAGAAGAAAGACCTCCACCAGAATGCTTTCATTGTAGGAAGATCGGGCATATTCGGAGCCAGTGCCCAAAGTTCTTGAAGGAGAAGAAGGACAAGCGGCACAAAGGGAAGGAGAAGAGGAAGGTGCTAAAAGCTAGAACATGGGATGACTCCTCCTCTTCTGAAGGATCAAGCGGGACTTCATCAAGCGAAGATGAGGAAGCAAACATATGCCTCATGGTACATGGAAATGACGGCGACGACACAGTGTTCTTAGCGACACTGAGGTGACTCCTCCCACTTATGATGAACTCTTTAATGAAGTTCTTGAAACTTGCAAAGCTTTTGATAAAAAAATGAAAGATAGTATTTTATTGAATCATGAAAATGAATCTCGTATTAAAGAAAATCAAAAGCTTTCCAAAAAATTAATTATTTTAGAAAAGAGAAAGGTTTCTTGCCAAGAGTGTGATCATTCCACTAAAATGGCAAAAAATATTGAAGAGTCTCTTTCTAAAGCCCTCTCTCATGCCAAAACTCTTACAAAAGAGAAGGGGGAATTAGAAAGAAAATTAGAAGCCTCTCTTGTGCAAATTAAAAATAATAAGAAAGGTTTTGAAAATAGGTGTGTCATGCTTGTGAAAGAAAATTCATCACTTAAATCACAAGTTCATGATCTCACCATGGCCATTAAAAAATTTGGAAGGGGCCAAAAATCTCTGGAAATGATTTTAGGGAACCAGTGCTATAGTTTTGGAAAATTTGGGCTCGGATATCGAGGTGAGGGATACTACCCAGCGCTAGCCACTAATGTCAGCGCTAGCACTTCATACATAAATCCAAAGATATGTTTTGCAATATCTTTTTCTTCTGTAAATTTGATTCCTTCCAGTAAGAAAAAATTCCAGAAAAGGGTCTCAACACCCTTTATTTCGTGTGCAACTGTTATAGGTTTGGTCACACGTCTAGTTCTTGCGGGAAATTAAAACAAACTACTTTAAAGCAAATATGGGTACCTAAGGCTTCCACTTATTCCATGGGTGGTACCACTTGGGTATCCGAATCTTTACTCTCATCTTCTTTCTAGATGTGCAAACAGGCTAAGGACAATGAAGACGTGTGGTACTTGGATTCTGGATGCTCCAAGCACATGACGGGCAATAAATCAAAGTTCCTTAGCCTGGAGAAGAAGAAGGGAGGGATCATGATGTTTGGTGACAACGGAAAAGGAAGGATCATGGGAATTCGTACACTTGGTAATGAATCCTTTATTATATCTAATGTTCTTTATGTGAAAGGATTAAAACACAATTTAATTTAAATGAGCCAATTATGTGATAAAGGATTAGATGTGTTATTTGAATCTTCCACTAATTTATGCAAAATATCTAATCCTACTACAAAAGATATTTTACTAACTGCACCAAGAATGCATAATGTTTATATAGTTTCTTTTCATGATCTTTCTAAATCATCTATAAAATATTTTATCACTAAAAATGATGAATTTGAACTTTGGCATAGAAGGCTAGGGCATGCTAGCACAAAGCTCATTGTAAAACTTGCCAAAAGTGATTTAGTTAGAGGATTGCCTAGGTTAAATGGAACTTTACCTTCACTTTGTTCACCATGTCAAAATGGTAAATTTTCTAGATCCTCTTTCAAAAGTAAAAATTTCATTTCTACTACAAGACCCTTGCAAATAATTCATATGGATCTTTTTGGTCTCGTTAGCACTGCAAGTCTTGGTGGTAGATTATATACATATGTTTTAATAGATGATTTTTCAAGATATTGTTGGACGCTATTTCTCTCTTCCAAATCCGATGCGTTTTGCGAATTTGCAAAATTATGTACTCGTATTCAAAATGAAAGTGATTTAAAAATTAAATGCATTCGCTCGGATCATGGAGGAGAATTTGAAAATGAAAAATTTACATCCTTTTGTGATATGTTAGGCAGTAAACATGTGTTCTCCGCACCACGCACACCACAACAAAATGGTGTTGTAGAAAGAAAGAATAGGACACTTCAAGAACTAGCACGCACTATGTTATGTGAATATAAATTACCTAAGTCCTTTTTGGCCGAAGTCGTAAATACATCATGTTATGTTATGAATAGAATCATGCTTCGCCCATCTCTTAATCTCACACCATATGAACATTATTTTCAAAAGAAGCCTAATGTATCTTATTTCAAGGTTTTTGGTTGTAAATGTTTCATTTTAAATACTAAAGATAGCTTGGGAAAGTTTGATGAAAAATGTGATGAACTTTTCTTGAATATTCTTCAAATAGTAAAGCTTATATAATTTTTAATAAAAGAACTAGAAAAGTTGAAGAATCAATTAATGTGAAATTTGATGAGATTGTTCCTTGTGTAGAAAAACTTTACGCAGGCAATGAAGATGATCTCTTACCACCTTTGGAGCATGGTGATAAGGAACCTTCCAAAGAAGAAAGAGAGGAGGCCAAGGAAGATGTTTATGTGCCTCCAAGTGCCTTGCAATTTATAAAGGATCACCCACGAGAACTAATAAAAGGCGAACCATATATTGGGGTAATAACTCGCTCTTCTCTTCATGAATCTTATTCAAATATCTAGTTTGTTTCCGAAATTGAACCAAAAACCATTTCTACCGCTTTAAATGAAGAAATTTAGTTTTTGGCTATGAATAAAGAGTTAAAACAATTTGAGCGACATAATGTTTGGAAATTAGTAGAAAGACTATCTAATCACCCGATTGTAGGTGTAAAATGGATTTTTAAAAATAAATTAGATGGTGAGTCTAAAATCACTAGAAATAAGGCACGCTTAGTAGCACAAGGATATTCACAAATCGAGGGGATTGATTTTGATGAAACTTTTGCACCCGTTGCTAGGTTGGAATCTATTAGAATTTTTCTAGCATTTGCAAGCTTTGAGAAAATAAAACTATTTCAAATGGATGTAAAAAGTGCTTTTCTCAATGGGTTTGTAAAAGAAGAAGTTTATGTTGAACAACCCCCCGGTTTTATTAATGAAAAATTTCCCAATCATGTTTATAAACTAGAAAAAGCGCTTTATGGTTTAAGACAACGCATCGTGCATGGTATAAAAGACTTACATCATTTTTATTAAAGCACTATTATATTAGGGGAAGTGCCGATAATACTCTCTTCATTAAGCATAATAATGATGATTTAGTTATTTTGCAAATATATGTTGATGATATAATCTTTGGATCTACTAATGGGGAGTTGTGTAATGAAGTTATTAAAGTGATGAAAAATGAATTTGATATGTGTCTAGTAGGAGAACTTTCTTATTGTCTTGGTTTTCAAATATCACAAAGAAATAATGGTATTTTTATATGTCAAACCAAATATGTCTATGATATGCTTAAATGCTTTTGATTTGAAAACCTTAAACATGCTTCTATACCAATGAGTGCATCACTTAAATTAGGAAAAGAAGAATCGGGAATTTCAATTGATCAAACCTTATATAGAGGTATGGTATGATCCCTACTTTATCTTAGTGCAACTAGACCCGATATTATATTTGTCGTATGCTTATGTGCTCGATTTCAAGCTAATCCAAAAGAATCACACTTAAAAGCGGCAAAACAATTTTTTAGATATCTAATTGGATCATCTAGATTAGGATTATGGTACCCGCACAATAATTCATTTACACTTCACAGCTATTCCGATTCGGACTATGTCGGATGCTCACTTGATAGAAAAATCACTAGCGGTACTTGCCACTTTCTAGGATCTTCATTAGTTGGATGGTCTAGTAGGAAACATAATTCAGTTGCACTCTCCACCACGGAGGCCGAATACATTGCACTAGGGAGTTATTGTGCACAAGCACAATGGATGAGCCAAACTTTATAGGACTTTGGTTTTCATCTAAAACATATAGAATTAAAATGTGATAACAAAAGTGCCATTAATCTTACAAATAATCTGGTACACCATTCTAGATCCAAACATATAGATGTATGTCATCATTTCATAAGGGATCACATTAAGAGGGAAAATGTTAGAATATGTTTCATTGGCACAGACTCTCAACTTGCTGATATATTCACTAAACCTCTTCCCGATGCAAGGTTTCAAATGTTAAGGTTGGAATTAGGAGTCTTAGACATTTTAGGATAAGTTATTTGAAAAAGTTTTATGCAGTTTGAGCAATCAAGACATCTCCATAAATTACAAAATTTCTGCATAAGACTACTCTAAGGACTCTTAATCAAAATAAAAAATTGAAAATTTCAATTTCTTAAAAAATCATGTATTGTTTCCCGCGCTAGCACTAGCGCTGACGCTAGCGTGGGTATTTGATTTTTCTGATTTTCAAAATTTCTAAAAATCTAAAAAATAATGTTAGTCTATATGTACTACTTAGTTTTTGTATTTCTGACTTTTATTATTTTTATTTTATCCATATTATGAAAAATCAACTACAAAACTTCAAAATTCAAAAATACAAAAATATGTTTTTGTGGTTTTCTGTTTTTCTTTCATTAAAATTTTTTCAAAAAAAATGGTATGATCTTTATTGTCAATATCAAGCATGTATGAATTCTCTTATTTAAAATTATTTACAATGTTAAAACTTGTTTCTTCATATTACTATGAACATTGTTTTGTTTATCATGCTTTGATATATCTATTTAAAGTACATCAATTGTATTTAAAAATATGTGTAGAACCAAGCTTAGCATGCCGCTAAGTATGAGTAAATATATTGTGATTGATAATGATACTCTTACACTAACTTATGTTTGGTAATGTACATGTGTGTTTAAATATAAAATGCTTGCTTGAGTATTGTAATTGTAAAATGAATTAAACTTTGCATAAGTTTATTATATACACTATATTTGAATAGCACTTACAAATTAAGAAAAGGGGTTTTAAAATATTTATGTTGGGTTTGCAAAACAAGTGTATTCGGAGAATGTTGTCTCAAAGAAGTGAACAAAAAATAGACAAATATAACTCCACCAAGCACTACTTGAACCTCCTGATAAGTCTTCATAAACATTGTGAGGTTTAGCACCTTGGAAAGAATAGTAAAGTGTCTTGTGCAAACCTTGGTTATTACACCACTTTGTTAAAATTTATGTGCATTAAAAGTGTGTGAAAGTAATATACTTGTGTTTTATTGTGCACTTTACTTTACGTATGTCTTGTATTTTCTGATTTAAATCATTTGTTAACATTGCTCAAAATACACTTATGTGCACTGCATTATCTTTCATAACACTTCTTCTCATGAGTATTGGATTCTAATGCTTTATCTATACTACTCTTTATATAAGAAATGCACTAGATAACCTAGCATGATCTCTATAATGTTTTGTATCTCTTAAAATTGAAATTAAGGAACATTGTAGTATAATTTTTTTTGATATGTTCATTTCATGCTTGGTAACTTTATGAATAACTTTGAGATTTCAAAAAGGTTAAAACATCTTTACATTTTGAACTTAAACTCATATTTTTATTTATGCTTTTCGTGCTTACAAAAAGATGTCTCTTATAATCTTCCGCTTTCTTACAACTCTTATCTTTTTATTTGAAATCTCTTATATACTATGTTTAAACTCTTTATCATTTTATATATTACAAAAGCTCGATCATGATTTATCATTTATAACGAATGCCTCCTTACTGCCCTTACCCCACCTTCTTTTGATAATACCAAACCCTTACCCCACCTTCTTTTGATAATACCAAAAGGGGGAGATTAATTTGAAGAAATCTAGAGGAGAAATCTAGAAGATTAAGGGGAGACTAATTCATGTAATCTATCATTTAGGGGGAGTAAAACATAAATTGCATTTATGTAGGGGGAGCATTAAGATTGGGTAAGCATACACATTCTCATGCTTATCAAATACTATAGTTGCACTTTTATCTCGCTTATCATATTCTATAAACACCTTTGTGGATTTCTTGCTAAGTGGATTTGTTATTATCAAAAGGGGGAGATTGTTGGACATGTGTGTCACATCCCTTTGTTTGAGAATAACAAATCCCAAATTTTATTTGATCTTGCTTGTCGTGTGTTTATAGTGTACAAGAACTATAGATGCAATACTCCACAGGTAGCTAGCAGCTTCAAATCAAATTCTCTGAAGGAGAGCTACCGCCATCGCTAGAAATACTGCCTGGCACTAGAGCTACCACCTGACGCTAGCTCAAGTTCGTGCGCTCAATGCCTTTCCATGACGGTTTCATAACCTCTCTACACGAATGTTGCCGCAGGCATTAGGAGCTACCGCAGGCGCTAGCGACAAAGTCAATATATTGATGGCTTCTCTCTCATTTTGGTTAGAGCTTCCAGAGAGATTACTTGTGCCAAAATTCTAGAGTTGTTACTCTGCCAAAAGTTCATCTCCCACTCAAAGACAAAGAAGATTTCTGGAGAAGGAAGCCCCCACGCTGCATCCGAAGAATGATCGCTTCAACCTCGCTTGTGCTACAGCGATCCTTCATCCTCAACTTCAGAAATCTCATAGAGGGAGTTCTTGTTATTTGCTTTATTTCATTTTTGTAATTTTTGTTGTAGAATTCGCCTTGTGTTGGCGACTAGGTCCTTACGTGGCATAGGAGGTAATTCGCCACGTGAGTTGGCGACTAGGTCTAGGAGATTAGATCTAGTGCGGCTCGAGGCTATATCCAGGGAAGGATTGGCTAGAGCGGCTTGAGGCCATATCCGGGGAAGGATAGGCTAAAGCCAACCAATTCGTGGGGATACGAGTCAATATAGAAAAGGAAAAATTGTTTTACTTTGTATGCCTCCGATTTCTAGCGATATTGAAATCAAATTTATGTAAACACCTTTATTTATAATATAATCATGTCTCTATTTGTGTTTACTTTATTTCTTTTAGTTGGCATATATTATAAAATTGCAAATTATAATTGTTTCTTCCTTTAAGCTAAATTGTTATTTCGTTCTAATTTATTTTAAACAATTTACTAAATCATATAAAAATTCAAAAAGAATTTCATTCCCTTATTCACCCCCTCTAAGGGCGCATATCGATCCAACACTAGGAAAGGGTTTTCCCCAAGGAGGAGGAAACTTCTAGGGAGGGCAAGGAAGACCTCGCCAACTTGGGTTGAGGCAGGGTCTGAGACCACTTCCACCACCTCAGCAGGCAATGGCGATCGAGCAATGAAGAGAAGGGAGAGGAAGAGGAGCAGGAGCCAGAGGAGTCGGGCACATGAGGAGGAATAGGGGGGCGGAGGCTAAGGAGAGGGGGTGGCGTTGCCATATTTTGACTTCCACCAGGAGTAAGGTCACGCATCGGCCACCTGCCCAAAGTTTTTGGAGATGAGAGGGGAAAGAGTTCCAACACAGCAGCAGTAGTAGAGGCTGTTGAGGATCGATGAAGTTCTACCTCGGGAGGAGGAGGAAGAGAGGTGCAAAGAACGGGCCGACGTAGGGACCCAAGGAGGGATCAGAGTGATCCATGAGGGTGTGGGGATCGAGGCAGCCTAAAAAGCAAGCCTCTATACCATGTACCGTCGGAGCGTAGCTTCGACCTCTCAGACCCCACTCCCGGTAGAAAGAGCCACATTCTCTCAGAAGGATATGTCGGGTCATGAGGACCCATTCGGTGAAGCGCTGGTCATCCAGACAGCCATCGAGAACTTCACTATCTCCCGGATCCTCGTGGATAATGGGAGCTCAGTCAACGTCATCTTCAAGAAGGCGTTTAACAAGATAAAGGTGGAGGCCAGGAGAGTGTTGGCCTCGGATGGCCCATTGATTGGGTTCTCGGGGGAGAGAAAGGAGGTAGAAGGGGGCGTGGGACTTCATATGGTCTTGGGGGCAGTCCCGGAACTGCCACTTTGTTATAGTGGATTCCCCCAGCAGCTATAGTGCAATCTTCGGACAGCCCCTTATCAGTGTGTTCAAGCACGTCCCCTCCACCTTGCACCAATGCCTCAAATTCAGTGTGGGTGGAATTCAGGTCCAGGTAAGGGGAGACCCTAAGGTTGCAAGGCAGTGCTATGTGACTACCGTAAACACCATCTACTGGATGGCGGAAGCGGAGGAATGGGATAGGGAGATGGGGGAGCCGGCGAGGCTGGTAGAGGTAAGAGAGGAAGAAAGGGGAGTAGAAGGAGAAGGTCAGGCCCGGGAACGAGGGGCAAAGGAGCTGATGGTGATCACGGGGGAGGAGACGGAAGAAGGAGGAGTCGAAGCACTTGCTTATGGCGAGATGAAGGAGAATGACTGGGCAGAGCAGTCAAGACTGGAGGTCGTGGAGGAGGTGGTGGAGCTGGAGTTCGTAACCAGGGAAGGGGGGATTAAGAAGTTAAAGATTAGTGCGAAGCTCAGCCCCGAGGACCGGAGGATGATCTTGGCTTGCGTCTAAGAGAACGTGGACGTCTTCTCCTGTAGTGTCGTGGAGATGCCTGGGATCGATGCGGATGTGGAGTATCATCGCCTCAACCTCGACCCCGGTTATCGCCGCATCTGCTAGAAGAAGAGGTCCATCGAGGACACGTGGAGGCGCCCATCCAGGAGGAAGTGAGCATGCTCCTCAAGGCAGGGTTTGTATCTGAGATCCAGTACCTAGGCTGGGTCTCCAATTTGGTGATGATAAATAATGGAAATGGGAGATGGAGGATGTGTGTTGATTTCTTCTTATTGAATAAATCATGCCCTAAGGATTGTTACCCCTTGCCTCGAATCGACGCGCTGGTTGATTCAGCCGTTGGTTTTTCTCTAATGAGTTTCTTAGATGCTTTTTCAGGTTACCACCAGATCCGCATGCACCCTCCCGACATCAAGAATGTCTCCTTCATCACAGGGGAGGGGTGATATTGTTACAAAATCATGCCATTTGGTTTAAAGAATGTAAGGGTGATGTACCAGTGAAAGATGGACAGGGTCTTCCGAGAGCAATAGGGAAGGAACCTGGAGGTCTATGTGGATGACCTCATGGTCAAAAGTAAGGACCATGAGTCCCACCTCCGTGACCTTGAGGAAACCTTTAGGACTTTGAGAAAATTCAAGATGAAGCTCAATCCCCAGAAGTGTGTCTTTGGGTCCAGCCGAAGGAAGTTCCTAGGTCACTTGCTTACCCCGGATGGGGTAGAGCCTAACCCGGGCAAGGTAAGGGAAATCATGGAGCTGGGGTCTCCGAAGAGTGCGAAAGAGGTCCAGCGTCTCACAGGGAATTTGTCTAAGCTAAGCAGGTTTCTCTCTAGGGTAGGAGAGAAGTGTTCATCCTTCTTCAAAGTGCTGCAAGAGAACCAAAAGTTCGAGTGGACCCTTGAGTATGAAAGGGCTTTTCAGGCGCTGAAGGAACAGTTAACCCAAGCCCTGTTGCTGCAAGGGCCAAGAAAAGAAGAGGACATATCCCTATACCTCGGGGTAGGACCTGAGGCGGTAAGCTCGGTGCTGGTCCAGGAAGAAGTAAAAAAGTAACTCTTGATCTACTACGTTAGTCGAGTATTGAGGAAGACGGATCTAAGATACCCCATCTTAGAGAAGTTTGCCTTCGCCCTGGTGGTGTCAGCCATGAAGATCCGACCCTAATTTCAGGCGCACTCAATCAAGGTGGTGACCGATCACCCCCTTCGCAACATCATGGAGGGGGTGGAGCACTCGGGAAGGCTGGCCAAGTGGTCAGTGGAGTTGAGCGAGTTCGATATCTCGTACGTACCCAGGTTATCCATAAAAGCGCAAGCAGTGGCAGATTTTTTGGCAGACTATGGGACCGAAGTGGAAGAGTCTGATCTACCCTATTCGGTGGCCTGGATGATGTTGGTTGATGGGGCGTCAGGGAAGCATTCTTGTGGGGGAGGGGTGGTTTTGGTAAACCCTCAAGGGATAAGGATTGAGCAGGCGATCAACATCCATTTCCCCCTCACCAACAATCAGGCCGAGTATGAAGCCGTGATAGCAGGCCTGTGCCTAGCCCGGGAGTTGGGTGTGCAAGATGTGGAGGTTTCGATAGACTCCATGGTGGTGGCTTGCCAAGTCAAGGGGAGTTCGAGGTGAAGGAGTCAACTCTTCAGCTATACTTAGAAAAGGTCAAGAGGCTCATAGGGCAGTTCTGCACCTTATCGATTCATCATGTGCCAAGGGAGGAGAGTGTCGCGGCGGACCTCCTGGAGAATTTCGGTCCCAGGGCAGGGGGCACGGTGTCGAACCTCTTCCGATTGTCCATCGTGGAGGGGGAACTATTGGAGGTAGACCAGTGGAAATAATGGATGGACCCCTTTATCACCTTCCTAACGTCGGGGAAGTTCCCCGAGAAGGATGTGAACAAGTGACGGTCTAGGTATAAGTCGGCATACTATTATTTGCATGCAGGAGGATTATACCGGAAGATGCTCTCGGGGCTCCTAGCCCATTGCGTGGTGGAGGAGAAGGTCCCTAGGGTCCTGGAGCAGATCGACTCAAGGGAGTGTGGCAACCATTCTGGGAGCCAAACCTTGGAGGGGAGAGTGCTAAGGCAAGGCTACTTTTGGCCTACCCTCAGTAAGGACGCGCTGTAGTTGGCAAGGAAGTGCTCGAAGTGTCAGCTGTTCGCCCCTCTCCATCTCCTACCAGCCCAAAGACTCTGGACCATCACAGCCCCCTGGCCCTTTGCAATATAGGGGTTGGACCTGGTGGGTCCTTTCCCCCAAGCGAGTGGTCAAACAAAGTTCCTACTAGTAATGATCGATTACTTCTCCAAGTGGCTGGAGGTGAAGGCGCTGGCCAAGGTAAGATCCCAAGTGGTGAAAAATTTTATGTGGGGTGAAATAATTTGCAGGCACGGGCTTCCACTAGCCATAGTTATGGACAATGGGCCACAGTTTGCCAGCAAGGAGTTTGTCAGTTTCTGCAACCAGCTTGATATAGACCTTTGCTTCGCGTCGGTCCACCACCTGAGGAGCAATGGGCAGGTGTAGGTGGTGAACAAGGTCATTGTGTACTTATTAAAGAAGATGGTCGAGAACCTGAGGGGTAGCTAGGTGGAACAGTTACCCTCGGTCCTCTGGGCCTTGAGGACCACGCCAAATTCCTCCACAGGGTAGACTCCGTTCAAGCTCTCCCATGGAACCGAGGTCATCCTCCCGGTCGAGTTCAATGTCAAGTCAACTAGGGTTATCATCGTGGGCGAAGGAGATGAAGAGTGGCGAGTGGACAACGTGGAAGGGAAAGGGTTGTCCTTGAATTTGGTAGAGGACATTCGGGATCTGTCCACCATTCGGCAGGAGGAGGTCAAGCGACGGATGGCCTGATATTTCGACAAGCACATCTAGGTGAAGCAGTTCGAGAAGGGGTAGCCGGTCTTACAAAAGGTCGATGGGGCCGGAAGGGGAGCCGCGGTGGGAAAGCTCAACCCCAACTAGGAGGGGCCTTACATTGTAGATGAGGTGCTCAGGTCAGGAGGGTACCACCTCCGAGATGTGGAAGGGGTACCCCTCAGCCTGGCTCGAAGCGGGGACGATCTAAAATGTTTCTACCTTTGAGTTTTTTATGATAATTTGTTACATGTTCTAATTATCATATGCTGATTTAAACACTTTTTCTAACCATGGGTCCTCAAGCAAGTGTTTAGTGTCGGAGTTCCCCAGATCAATTACACTGCCGGGCTCTCATTAGACGGTGGGTCAGGTTGATCTCTGGAGAGGCTGGCAAGGAAGCAAGAGTTTGGTGCCGGAGTGCTCCAGATTGATTCCGCTGCCGGGCTCTCATTAGATGGTGGGTCAGGTTGATCTCTGGAGAGACTGGCATGGTGGCAAGTTTTTGGTGCTGGAGTGCCCCAGATCGATTTCTCTACCGGGCTCTCATTAGATGGTGGGTCAGGTTGATCTCTGGAGAGGCTGTCAAGGTAGCAAGTGTTTGGTGCTGCAGTGCCCAAGATTTATTCCGATGTCGGGCTCTCATTACACGGGGTGGGGGGGGGGGGTCTCTGGAGAGGCTAGCAAGGTAGTAAGTGTTTGGTTTTGGAGTGTCCCAAATCGATTCCTCTCCCGGTCTCTCATTAGACGGTGGGTCAGGTTGATCTCTGGAGAGGCTGGAAAGGTAGCAAGTGTTTGGTGCTGGAGTGCCCCAAATCGATTCCGCTTCCAGGCTCTCATTAGATGGTGGGTCAGGTTGATCTCTGGAGAGGCTGGCAAGGTAGCAAGTGTTTCGTGCTGGAGTGCCCCAGATCAATTCCGTTGTCGGGCTCTCATTAGATGGTGGGTCAGGTTGATCTCTGGAGAGGTTGGCAAGATAGCAAGTGTTTGGTGCTGGAGTGCCCCAGATCGATTCTGCTGTCGGGCTCTCATTAGATGGTGGGTCAGGATGATCTCTTGAGAGGTTGTCAAGGTGGCAAGTGTTTGGTGCCGGAGTGCCCCAGATCAATAGCGCTGCCGGGCTCTCATTAGATGGTGGGTCAGGTTAATCTCTGGAGAGGCTGGCAAGGTAGCAAATGTTTGGTGCCAGAGTGCCCCAGATCGATTCCGTTACCGGGCTCTCATTAGATGGTGGGTAAGGTTGATCTCTGGAGAGGCTGGAAAGGAGACGGTTTATGCTGATAGGCCCGGCTCGCAAAACCTCTCAAGGCGAGACTTAGAGGGGGGAGCACCTGGGGGCTCGCTCGCGCGAAGATAAAAGGCAATTCCGATGTAAAGTAACTAAGATTCAATGGTTGTAGAGAAACGGCTGAATGCATGGGCAACAAAAAATTTCAAGGTGAATCCTGGCTCGCGAAACTCTCGGAGAGTCGCTAAGCAACCCCTAAATAAGCGAGTCAGGGGGTCGCCAGCGCGGTAATTAATAAGTAACATTTGGTCGCGCGCAGGGGTTGTGGCGAGCGAGGTAGGGTAATGCCGACCCTGCTCGCAAGGACCCATAGTGAGCGAGCTATAGGTGCAAAGCGATCCACATTTTGCCCAGATGCGAAAGCAGGCAGAAGGTATATCTAACAAGCATATACGCGAGGGAAACTATGTGAACGCCTTATTGGGTATGTGCAGGTGTGTTGTAGTGAGACAAAACGAAGGAGGTTCAATAAAACGGTGACAGCCATATATTCATTACTGAGGAAAAAGGGTGAGCGCGAGCATGAAAAATTAAAGATAACAAAAGAATCCTTGTTCATTTTTTGGAAAATGTTCACTACAGGTTGCAGCGATCTCGCCAGCCAAAATGGAGGTATACAGTAAAAATGAGAAAGTCAAGGAAGATCTTCAGATAGCTCCTCCTCGCTCCCATGACCTCCAGGCTCTGGAATTTGTGCGAACAAGTCGAGAACGACATCCTCGGCGGTAAGCTCCATCGCGTCCAGGGAAATTAGGTTCGCCCCCTTTAGGGTCTCAAAGACAAGGTTTGCGACAGCCATCGAGTTTTTGCGTGTATCCTCCTCCTCGTCTCGCATCTTGTTGCGAGCTCCAGCTCGCAGAGGAGGAGGGGGAAGCATGGCCCCCGTCAGCTCGCGAATTTGAGCTTTCAGGATCACGTTCTCCACCTCCACATCAGCATTACGCACGAGGAGCTGGCTTGCTGTTTCGGCATCCAGCAAAAAAATAAGATAAGTCAAATGAAGTGACATGCGGCGAGCGAGATAGAAAATTTGTATGAGTCACTTACCATCCCGCCTTGGAGGCTGGCGAGGAGACCCTCAGAGAGGGCCTTTTTTCCCTTGAGGCGCGCAACTTCATTTGAGGCCTCCTGGATATCGCGCTTGAGCTCCCTGGAGTCCTTGTCTGAAGTGAGGTACCGCCGACCCACCATGTGAACGAGCTCCATGGCGCGAAATTGGGCTCACATAGCCTCATAAACTAACGACATGGACCTTAGTACGCCGAAGTAAGCGGCGTCCTCGCGGCCATATATTCCAAAGGCGATGGCGAACGCCTCGCCCTAAACTTTGTCGCTGTCAACCCAAGAGGGGAGGAGCGAGGAATATGAGACCCTGTTGTGATCAGGGTCACATGCCAGCAACGGCTCAGCGATCGCATCCGGGAGATTCGCGCCGAGGCCAAAATTTCGATGGGTCGCTGGCTTGGGCTCGCCTGTAGCATCCCCGACATCACTGCTCCCCCAGTAGCCTTCTGACTCACGGGCAGGGGGAGTGGGGTCTCTATCTCACACAGGTCCACTACAATATCTTTCTCCTTAGTTACGGTAGGGGACTTCTTGGTCCTCTTCTTCGCCGAGGTTTGCGCGGTGGATGGGCTCACAGGTGGCGGTCGCTTATTCCCAGAAGACGAGCCGGCGGGGGCTCGACATGCTTCAGCGGCTGCAATAGCGAGCGAGCTGGAAGTGAGAGTTGTAGTCCTCGCATGCGGGGGTGGAGGGGAAGATCCCGCTCTCCTGTGAAGGCGACAACGATTGGAATTAGCCACCAAAATTAAGTATAGAGAGTTCGATAGTGCGAGTCAAACCTTCTCCTTGGGGCACCGGAGGCCGCGAGTCCACCTTCTGCCGGAGGTATGCGACCTCAAAGTTCTTTCCCACAAAGTACTGGAAGAGCTTCGCGTCGTCCCCCCCCCTGGGCGAAGCAGGGAGTATGTTGCCAAAAGGTCCTTTGACAAGGACGAATTTCTAATGCCAATAATGGATCTTGTTCACTGTCTCACAAACAGTGACATGTTGGCTCGCGAAGTGGGTCATTCCATCCTTATAGGCGCGGAAGGAGAAAATCTTGTGAAAGACAAGCAGGCTGAATTCTATTTTCTCCTCGCGTAAATAGCTAGCGAACGCGACCACCACAACAATCATGTTTAGGGTTAGCTGGCTCGGCAAGACGCCATAGTACTTGAGCACCTCGGAAAATAATCAAGGAAGGTTTAGCTTGCCTTTTGTGATCGCGAGCAAGAAGTGCAAAGGTTGAGTAAAGTACCTGGCGCACTTCCGGCCATAAAGGGAGTCACCGCCCATTCTCGAAGTGAGCGAATTGGATGGAGATCTCGTCAGGAGACAGCCCATTTATGGCAGCGGTGTTCACCGGGCAGCGAGAGACAAATCCCAAAGGGATGTATTTGTCCACGGTGGTGAGGAACTCCTCGTTAGTAAGCGAGGCGCAAAAGAATGAGTGGTCGTGGTAAGCCCAGGCGCACTTGGCCCACCCTTCAGAATCTCCATCAGCAACCATGGATAAAGTAATAGCATGCCAGAAAAAGTGCGAGCGCAAGACGAGAACTGTGAGAGAGCGGGAAAGAGAGGGAAAAAGTTGAAGACAGTTAATGCAGTGGTTGGAGAGGAAAGACCGGCAGCTATTTATAGGAACGAAAAGGGCGGGAAGGATTTGAAGCGCCATGGGGTGCGGTTAGCTGAACTGCGCGGCGATGTTTCAGCTTCTTGAACCTATCCGCTCCGGGTGGGCTCGCATCCTAGCGACATCCTCTTACTCACCATAGGCAAGCCAAGCAAGAAGATGCGTCGTTTTGCCCAGAAGTCGGCAGGGGCAGCTGCAGAGAAAGAAATAAAAATCGCGAAGGCGAGGCAACAGTTCGCGAGCCTAATTTGAAGTGAGGCAAGCATATCAAATAGAAAACAAGAATTGTGCGAGCACATTTAACCAGGCTATAGAAGTAATGAAAGGCGAAGGCAAAAGCCCGCGGGCGAGCAAAAATATCCATATTACTGAATCGCCAATTGTTTGAGACGTAGAGAGGAATTAATCGGTGCGAGCAAGAAATAATAAATCACAAAATGTTTAGTAATTGATCCACTTGCATCAGCCGCGGCCTCGCACCCCAGAGCGCGGCGGTACTTTTGGGTAGTGGTACTCGCGAATCGGTTGGACCTCGCACTACATCAGGCGCATCTGATCTTCGATTTGCGCAAGGTGCACGCCTAGTGAGGTGACCTTACCGTGAGCAACCTACCGCATCTCGGCAAGGAGGCGTGCGTTCGCATCCTCCATGGAGGAAAACCTCTCTTCATAAGCAGTCCTGTCCACCCGGTTCTGGTCATACAGTTCTCGTAGCATGAGGCCATATTTCTGGAACAGCTCGGTGACCCGTCTCTTCATTTTCTCCAGATTGCTGAGGTCCCCTAGGAAGTTAGCGACCTGGTTCAGCGAAGGTGGTGGAGATATCTCCTCCTCTCCGTGCTCTGACTCGGGGGGTGGGGTCTTGGGAACACCTTCAAGGATGAAATCAGCAATAGGAATGGGAAAGAGGCAGTCGGTGGAAATTAGCTAACCTTACGAAATCATGATGGGACGTGCTCGCTGGCGAAGAGAGCTTGGCTCTCCCTTGAAGGCATCAACGAAGGCCGGGGTAATGGATTTCCCCAGGCTAGGATGGTGCGTCGTGTAGTCCGCGACATAAGTGTCGGCAAGTAGCGACCCGCCCGAACTCTGTTGTCCTAGAACACCAAATGCCGGAGTGGGGATGAGCGATTTTAGGTTGGGATGGAGAGCCCACCGGAGTGGGGGTTCGCCTCTCTAGTGTCGTGAGAGGGGTCACTACACAAAAGGAGTAACGCTGGTTCAGCGATCGAAGAACCACAAGAGATATAGAGGCGAACAACTCACCCGGTCGCAAGGCTGGGACTCGCAGGTCGGTGGTCCGCACATCTGGGGGGAAGTTAATCCTCCCGGGGGATGGGATGCGAGACCCCGTTGATGATTTCCCAATGATAATTTCTCTAAGGGGAGGGCTCTGCGAGCAAAGAAACAAAGTCAGTCGAGTAAATCTTGGATTATCGAACCTTTGGACGTAGAACCTATGAGGCGAGCTCATGGAAGGGGGACGGAGACAGGGGTGATGACCCATTCTCCCCGGGCGGCTGTCGGATGATCTTCGCCTTTTTGATCTAAGGCGGAGGCGGAGTGGGTTGTCGAGAAATCTAGGGGGCGAGCTCTGCATCTTTGGCCTTTTGGTTTGAATGTGAGGCCTTGAGGCGAGCCAATGCCTCTTCTTTATTGGACATCTTGACGGATATAGTGACGTACAATGAAAGAGGGAAGAGGGAGGAATGTTCATGCATTGGACAGAAAGAATGGTATTTATAGAATTGGGCATGGGGCCTACCAAAAGATTATGGCCACGCCAGCAAGGGACCAGCAAACACCAAGGGTTGGATGTTTCTTTGCGAACCTAAGGTAGCCTTGCGAAGAGCGGGGATTGTGTACAACCCCGGTGTTCGCCAAGAGGTGAGAGCAGACTCAAGGATCAATAGGTGAGAAGAGTAGGAAGGCGGGCGAGCCGGGCTCTCGGTGGTCACTTGCAGGAAGGCGGGTGAGCTAGGCTCTTGCAGGTCACTCACGGGAAGGCAGGTGAGTCGGGCTCTCGGTGGTCGCTAGTAGGAAGGCGGGCGAGCCATGCTCTCACAGTTCCCCTGAGGAGAGCCAGGCGAGAGCATCCCTTATGGACGGCTCACCTAGTAGGGGTCCATGGGTGATTTTACTTGGAAGCCCATGGTGGTCTGCAGTTAGCCTCTCCAAACAGCGGAGTTTGGTTGTTAGCTAACCATTTTGGGCTGGGCATAGCAAAAGTGTAAGGAGGAATCCGACTATTAGCAGACCATAAGTAAAAAACTATATATAGACCTTGAAGGGCACCTTTGGAGGGGATCCAACCTCAGTACTCTGAGCTTACCTTCTCCCTAGGCTATCTTGGTTCAGCTCTCAGGCTCTCCAAGGCACCCAGTCTCAGCTTTGGCTTGGGAGGGGAAGTGCTCTAGGATCTTCCATGTGTGGGGTGGAACCTCCTCGCTGCGACCTAGGGTCTGTGTATAGTTCAGAGGCTTCGGTCTGTTCCTTCCGAAGGATCAATAAGTGCTAGCTGCCCCCGAACTTTGGGTCCCCGAGCTCCACAAGAGACCAAGTACTGGTTTCAACATAAACTAATGTTTGCTTTCATGTGCAGAAAGGAGACAATTCAACCACAACCCAACAGTGGTATCTGGACAGTGGATGCTCCATGCATATGACTGGAGCAAAAGAATTGCTAGAAAATTACAAGACAAAGAAGGGCCTAAGGTAATTTTTGGGAATTCCCACTCTGGTCAAACCAAAGGATATGGTTTGCTCGGGATTGGGGAAATATCCTTCTCTATGGTAGCTTATGTTGAAGGACTTCACATAATCTAATTAGTATTAGTCAGCTAAGTGATTGGGAATACAAAGTTGTATTCACTAAGTTTTTATGTCATATAGTTAGTTCTGTAACTAACCAAATTGTATTGACTGGTCGTAAAAAAGGTAAGGCCTATGTAATAGATTTTGAGTATACTATGTCAGAGATCTGCTTATTTAACTCTCAGATAGAAAATAATGAGTTGTGGTATAGGAGACTCAGTAACCTAAATTTTAAGACCATTGCTAAACTATCTAAGCTTAACCTAGTAAGAGGCTTACCAACAGGTAAGTTTAATAAATACCATCTTTGTAGAGCCTGCTAACTAGGAAAGCAGATCAAATCATCATTCAAACCAATTGGTAAGAATGATTCCCCCAGAACCCTATACCTGTTGCACATGGGCTTATTTTGTCCTGTATCCACTCAGAGATTAGCACGTAAGTCATATACTCTAGTCATTGTTGATTACTTTTCTAGATTCAGTTGGGTGTTCTTTCTAAAAACTAAGTCAGATACCTTCAAGATTCTCTCAAGATTCATTTGACAGATTCAATCTGAATTCAACACTCAAGTTAATGTGATCAGAAGTGATCATGGCACTGAGTTTGAAAATCAATTAACGTGTATATTCTGTGGGGATGAAGGAATAAGACAAAGCTTTTCAACTCCAAGAACCCCCCAACAAAATGGGGTGGCTGAAACAAAAAATAGAACCTTAATTGAATCAGGAAGCATATTGTTGGCTGAATCCAATTTGCCAATGTCCTTATGGGTTGAGACAGTGAATACTGCCAACTATGTTCTGCATAGAGTCTCATCCACAAGACAAAGTTGAAGACTAATATGTTATTGAAGGGAAAGGCACCTATAGTCACTTACTTTAGGATCTTTGGTTGTACTTGCTTTATTCTAAACAATGGGAAGAGTCATCTTGCCAAATTTGATAAGAAGTCTGATGATGGAAGATTTTTGGGATATTCCGAATCAAGCAAGGCCTATAGATGTTATAATAAAATCTCTCTCAAAATTAAGGAGTCAGTGCATGTGGTCATGATGAAGCTAACATGTTTTATAAGGGGAAGTAAACTTCCACCAGCACTATTTTGCAGGAAGAAGACCAACTTGCAGATCAAGTTGAAAGGCCCAGCATCATGGATCATTCATCAGAGTGTTAAGACAAAGAGAAACATAAAGTTGACACTAATTCAGATGAAGAATCTGCTGCAAATGAAGATGAGCTTACAACACCTGAACTACCATCCACTAAGATCATTCTAGAGAATGAAGATGGTACTCACATGGTCAATGAGCAAGTGGAACTTCATGAAGAAGAGAATCCCCATAATAACTCAACAAGAACCAGGATGACTCTAAAGGATCATCCTTCAACACAAGTTATAGGAACAACCCTATAACCTCACGCCTCAACAACCCTACAACCTCAGGCCTAAACAACCCTATAGCTTAGGTTCAGCAACCCTACACACTCAGGCAATGTGCCTTACAAGCTTAGAATAATACAGTTCCTACAGATAATAAATGTTAGGCTTACAACATTAGACAACACTAGAATGATGTCTTCTGTTGTTCCAGCACAGCTGGTGCTTTCTTGAAACATGGTTGAATGTAAACTTCAGTCCTTGCTTCTAACTGATCCTTTACTTCAATTGAGCAGAAAGGATCACCTTGGTCTTTTGAATAGAAGAGCTATATTCTCTCCTTATGTATTCTTGATGGTTCTGTAACAGGAGAAGGAGAGAGCTTGAAAGCCATCAATGGAATAGTGATCAGAGCTTTCTTCTTTTCAGCACACCAATAGGTCCTTTTGAAAGTGCCCTAACATGTTCTTTTATACTCCATAAGTCTTCAACGGCTCTTAGAGGGGCCCTGACATATTGGAAGAGGATAGAATGCTTTATCTCTCCTTTACAGCTATTTGTGCCAAAAGCTAGTCGCACCACTGTCTTCTTCTAGATTTGAATCTGTCTCAGCGGTTGGGCTGAGATAGCCTTCAATCTCAGCGGTTGAACTGCTTTCGACTCAGCGGTTCCACTGAGACAATTTCTCTTCTAGGCAAAATTATGTCTATCTGCAGCTTAGTAGGGGCAGATCACTTCTCAGTGGCTCCTGGTCCCATCTCAGCGGTTCTGCTGAGACAATGACTACTTCTCAGCGGTTTTGACAGCAATCCTCTGAACTTATTCCAATGTTTGGAATATCTTAGCCCTGCACATTCCTGATGCAAAGTAGTCTTTATCAAATACAATATGTACTTAGCATTCTGAGTGATGCCTCTTCAAATCAAGGGAACATTGATGGCAATATTTCTAACAATCTCCCCCAATTTGAAGAAGGCAGAACATCCCATATGCTAAGATACATAACAAATAAATCTTATCATGAGAATGTATTACATACCATTCATGATATCATAACAATTAAATATTAACAGTAGTTTGGCATCACAAAAAAATGTCATGATATATTGTTTTCATGACAACATAACACCATTGTTTGATTAGAATCAATAACATTGTTACCTAATTGTGTCTAGGCATCACAGACTATATAAAGCACTAATATTGAAACTTATTAAACTTTGATTAAGATTAGCCTATAACACACTAATTGATTCAACAGAATTTTCAATTTCATTGCTGTCATAAAGTTTCTACATTGTTCAAATTACAAGTTGATTTAATGAAAAACTAAATACATTCATTTAAGTTCTTATTTTCTTGGAGCTTTCAGCTTTTCCACCAGCAACCTCATTCCCTTTAGCAGCAACAACAATCTCAGCTAGCTTCTTCTTGTTTTCTTGCCTCTTGAAATAAAGATATGGCTTTGGAATGTACTTAGAAGGAATTCTTCTTGGGTTGTTCTTTCTTACTAGATTCTCCTTGAAGATTCTGTCTTTTTGTATGTTTCTCTCCAGATGCTTGATCCATTCTTCAGCTGGATATATCCTGTCAATGTCTTTGCATACTTGATCATGACTTACTCTGGCATTAAGGATAATGCTCTTGGACTCCTCACTCCAATGCTCATAGTCAGGGTCATTGCCCTGCTCTTCCCTTTGCCTAGCCATGAATTCTTCTGCTAGTAATACTACTTCTCTCTTTCTCCTTGTAGCCAGCTGAGCAGCTTGAGCTGTCTTAGCTTGCCCTTCAAAATCAAAGTCATCCTTCCTAAAGTTATCCAGCAAGGGAGGGTTTAGGGCAACTCTGGTTCCTTGCATCACTTGGAGAGCCTATTCTAAATTGGTCTCAGCATTGGCCACCTCCCCCTTTCTAGATTCATCAATTATTTTAGCTTCTATGGACTGGTAGGCAGCTGTTACAGAGCCAGAGATGTTCTGGAAGGCATTTTCCAAGTCAGACTTCATCTCATCTTTCATCCTTTCTGTTTCACTGATCACTATGGTGGCAGTTTTCCAGACAAAGTCTTCTATATGGTTTTAGGATTTTTCTATTACCTCACCTATCTTGCTGACATAGTTATTGACATATGTCATATCTTTCTCAGACAATTGAAGGTGGTTGTCCATTGATCTGAGGATTGTGCACTAAGAGACCACTAATTTTTCTGCCAAATCAAACCACATTGTCATCTGTTTATTAAGGACTGCAGTGTCTTCCATAATCTCTTTTACCTCAGCCATGACTTCTTCCTTTAGGTACAATATGGAATTATCAATATAGTTATTTATTGAAAGCATGTGGCCTTCAATTAATGTGTTGATGGAGCTGAGTAGCTTGTCATATGATATTGCTGATGTAGATGGGACATCAGATATAATATTCAGATCTCCCACAGCTTGAGTAGGGATTGGCTCCCCCTCACTTGGGGCATTATCATCTTTATTATCTACAATCAGATTAATATAATAATTAGCATGAATGTTAGTGTGAGTGTGAATATCAGTGGGGTTACTAACATGTATATTACCTGATAAATTCCCTTTTTCTTCTTCAGGAATCCTTTCTTGCTCCCCTTGGAGCATCATCACTTTCCTTAGCAGGAGATTTCTTCTGCTGCTCCTCACCAGATGAAGGATCATCAATGTCCTGATTATCTCCCCAGTAATCTGCTAGTTCAGGAGGGATTAACTTGATACTTTGCTCTATAATGAAAATAACTAATTCAATCTCACCTTGAAGATCACCAGGAGCATTGTCTTCATCATCCTTATTTTCATCTGAGGAGGAGTGTATGACCTACACACATTTGTCAGCAGTGGAAGAATTGGAGGAATCACAAATAGTGTGATCTTCTTCATGTCCTTCTGACATGTCCTCAGTAGCAGCAGCATCCTCATTCTTTTGATGCTCTTTCTTAGCATCATCTGCTTTTTCTTATTCATGCTCTTTCTCAAAAGCATTGCCTTCATGACCTTCAGTGTCCTAATCTCCTCCTTTGTCTTCCTTTGAAGGATATCTGACTGGACCTTGAATGTCCATTGGTGGGATATCCTCTTCTTCCTCTGACCCAGAGTCAGAGCATATTATTCTTGCCAGTCTTAACCCTTTCTTCTTCGTCACCTTGGGTTCAGAGGGTTGCCTCATGGGGAGGACCCTTGTCAACCTGTCCAAGGTTTTGATGTCCATCCTTTTTAGATAATGTAGATTTGTTCCTTTGGAATTGTTAAATTCATCTGGGTAGATGTTGAGAAGGTAGAGTGAGAGAATTCTGCCTAGGTTGGGGGCCTGCAGACATTCTCTAGTCCTTGAAAACAACACGTCAACCCAAGAGGTCTTCTTCTTCAGAATAACTCTTGACATCAACTCAAACATGTGTTTTGAGATTGTGTCATGAGAGCCTGGCTTGCACAGGATGGCCTAGCCAACAATATCAGAGAGCAACTTGCCTCTCTGATTAAAGAACTTTCTCTTAAGTGAGCCAAGTTTGGCATCACTATATTCACACAACTGTAGAGCTTGATCCTTGTCTTTTTCAGAAACTTCTTCTTCCTCCTCTTCATTGCAAGAGGTCAAATGCAGTGCCTTCTCCTTTTTCTTAAGAGATGTTCTTATCTTCATACTTCAAATCCTTCCTTTGATAGATGAATTTGAAGAGGACATCTTTGTATTAGAGAACAATTCCAGAACTTTAGTTCTGAGAGTTGAGGTTGGTTCAGACAGTACATATTCCAGTCCTTGGTCGGTTAGAAGTTGAATCACTTCTCTTATCTCGGTAGGAGCATGCTGAAATCCATTTCGAACTATCTCATACCCTTCATGGAGATCCTTTGCAATCTTTGGTGCCATTTCTTCTGAAGGATAGGTCGCTGAGACGGGAGGTAGAAAGGCTCATCTCATCGCTAGGTTAATTGATAACGTGCTAACATAATCAACATTTTAATATTTATAGGGGATTGATTTAGGTTTAGATTTTTCCTAAGTATATAAGTTGATTAATCTTAATCAATTTGATTGATTTTATATTGTTGAGTTGTCAATTATGACATATTTTTATTTAGATAGCCCGTCTCAGCGGAACCGCTGAGATAGAGTTGGTATCCGCTGGGACAAGGTATTGTCAACCACTGAGACAGTTCTAGTTGTCTCAGCGGATTAGCTGAGATCTTCTCAGCTATCTCAGCGGTTCAGCTGATACCTTCTCAGCTGTTTCAGCTGATATTACTTCCATTGATCCTAAGCATGCTAAATTAGAATCGCTTTAAGCTTTAAGCCATGTTTCAAGATCTAAACATGCTACCCATTATTTAGATAGCTACTTTTTCTATCAAAGCTTGTTATACATGATTACATACTATATTAAAGCTAGGGAATAACATCATGAGCAAGACATACAAATTTGCAGAATACGATCTATTCTAAATTCAACATGCCAAGCTCAATTTTAAAAGTGTTAAACTTTGACTCATCCAATGGCTTTGTGAAGATATCAACTACTTGTTTGTCAATGGGGACAAATTCAAGGCATATATCTTCACTCTCAACATGCTCTCTAATAAAATGATATCTTATCTCTATATGCTTAGTCCTGCTATGTGAGATAGGATTCTTATCAATAGAGATAACACTGGATGAGTCACAATATATGGGAGAGTTTCTCACCTTGAGGTTATAGTCCTCTAACTAATGTTGTATCCACAAAAGTTGTGCACAACTTCCTGCAGCTATGTATTCAGATTCAGCTGTGAATATTGCCACACTGGTCTGCTTCTTGCTGCTCCATGAGATCAGCCTTCTTCTTAGGAATTGGCAAGTTCCACTTATACTTTTCCTATCTTCTTTACAACCTGCAAAATCTGCATCTGAAAAGCTGATGCGCTATTTCGGCACTGCTAATTAGCAGGCACGAAATGCGATACGACGGCAGTGCACCGGTCGTTGTCAAGTAATAAAATAGGGAGGAACTCCCCGAATATCGATCTCTCAAGGACCGCAAGTTAGGTAGTACGATTTGCTCTCGCAGGAAAACAGTTCAAAGGATAAAATAGTAACGACGGGGGTTTTGATTGGGTTTCCTATGCTATTGCAGAATGAAGAAAGATGCGGGTCTAAACTCCGCTTCGCACGGCGAGATGGGTGCAACGGTCGCGATGCCGTGCTTCGGAAGGCGCGTGGGCGGAATATCACTATGACGGTTGAGGGTCGCACACACCTCTTCTCAAAACATCACCGCTAGCTTTTGCTAGTGGCTTCAACCACAACGTAACACAGAAAATAGCAAGAAACAAAGGGGCTATTCATGCCACCACAATAACATTGCATATGAAAACAAGCAGTAATCCATAAGATCTACTTAACACGCATTCATAAAGCAACTGCAAACGAGTTCAAGCAACAAAGGTTAGAGAGGACCACAACGAAGAAATCACGTCTTGGGTTCACAGCCGGAATGAGAGGTTGTCGGGCTCTCTGCGGACTCGGCCCTCAGATGGTGAGCTTGGCTCGAAGGAGGCTGTCACTGCTCCTACGATCTTCAGCGCTTCCTTGGTCTCCTTGGCGAGGAGTGCTTAACCTAATGGTGGATGAAGCTTCCTAGTGCTCCTCGATGGAAGGATGGAGGTGGAAAGTCACTGGAAATGGCCTTGATGGTGGAGTAGATGAAGGAGAAGCCTTCACCCCTCAAGAGCAACGGGAAGGAAGAGTTTTCCCTCCCTTAGAATCGCTCCCGCTCGTGCCCTCGTCGTCCTCGATTCCTGCAGCTTTTATAGGAAACAGGCTGAAAATTGGTCACGCACGGTCGAATGCACGATCGTGCGCACACCGTGCGATATTAATGGAAGAAATAAGGCTTGGAGAAGACGCTACGCCGCCCGTGCGATTTGTTCATGCACGACCAACGCCGCCCGTGCGTTAAGACGCACGGGTAAACTCCGATGCTCTGAAATCAGCAAGACACAGGTCGACCGTGCATTTTGTTCACGCACGGGCGAATCCGCCCGTGCGTCAAAACGCACGAGTAAACTCCGATGCTCCGTTTTCTTGCCCAGACACAAACGCACGACCGCACAGACCGTGCGTCAAGGAAAATGCACGACCGTGCGATATGCACAAAAATTACTTATGGGAAAACGGGGCAATCAGGTCACCTGCACACAAGATATACTAGCTGGGAATACACATCCAGCACAGAAATACATAAAAGAAGGGAAAGGGAGCACAATGTGCTTACCCCCAACAACAAGGAATGCAATTGCACACCGAAACGGACTTAAAAGTGCACCTAGCATGGAATAGTACATATGAATGGAAATGTGCCTAAAATGTGGTGCAAACACTAGAATAACAGCCCAAATGAGTCCAAGAATATATATATAAATGGGACTCATCACACCCCCAGACTTAACCATTTGCACGTCTCGGGCAAACTACTCAGCTCTCCTGTCGGAACAATTGAGTGTTAGCATGAGTTTGAGCGGCAGAGAATTATGCGAAGTCGCATGCTCTCGTACGTAGAAATATATTAGAACAGAATTAAACTCAAGGTTGTATCTAATTATTTCTAAAACAGTAGTTTTGAATTTACTTTACTTGGATGGTGAATCCAGGTGAATCTTTCTGTTGCGCAAAAAGGGAAAATAGTGTGACTAATGAGTAGAGTATTACTTGAATTGAAGCTAGGAACAATCTCCTAAGAAATCCATCAAAGTTGGTGTCCATAGGCTTGCACGTCCGCACTCTCTCTACTGCATGAGACAACTCGTATCTAAAATCAATAGGGCTTATAGGCAATTGTTAGGCTTAGGTTGAGTATAGGCTAGGTAAGCAGAAGGACGATGGGAATCACACACACCACAACCGTCGCACTCAAGAGAATGATAATCACCAAAATAACATTTTCAGTACTTACACGACACCCCCGGACTTCAACTGAATACAAGGTGCGTGTTGAGCCAGAAATAAATAAAATTTTTGCCGAGAGAAAATTATTATTGCACAACTCTTTTATATTTTTTTTTTCTTTTCTTTTCTTTTCTTTTTTCGGCAAAAACACATTTTTACACACAATAAAACACCTCGTTTAGCTATATTAAAGCAGCCATACATACATAGATGACACCAAATATGATCAAGACAGAAATGTCTTTCAGCTCAGCAGTTGGTGCGAACATAGGTTCGGCTGTATGGCCATGGTTACATTAAATAGTGGAGCTAAACAAAGAGGAGAGGTAGGCTCAAGTGGGCTTGCAATGGTGATAACGTAGGTTAGGATTTCAAAGGCACAAACGGATCAAGAGATGGCCTATATCACATTTCATGACGAGTATTTCAACACAATTGTGTCGAGAGTCTCCTAGTGCAAGTTCTAGCCACCGAGAAAGGTTGTCCTTCCTTTCGACCCTAGTAAAAAGCTACTATTAGTCTGCTACACTCGACCTATTGCTACCGTTGGATTCACTGGATTCACCACTAAAGCAAAATAAATTTCATCTACTATAATAGAAATAAGTACATTACAACTCTGAATTTTATTCTACTCTAATCAAATTTCTAGGCGTGACGAGAGCACTTGACTAGAGCACTACTCGAGTCAACATTATTCTCCACTCCTCACTCACATGCTAATAATTCAATTCTTACGAGCGGGAAAACCTCGCAGCGATACCCAATAAGCACGCGTGATCAAGTGCGCGTGAACTAGGTGCACATGTATGCAACAAAATAAAAATCCTAACTCAGCACATTCTAGCATGTCATGCAACGTGTGTGCACTTGCACAGCTCGCTCTCTCCCCCAGAATAAACGATTGGGGTAGAGTTGACCTATGCTCACAAAGGAGCATGCCAGAAGTGCGGTAATCCCAATTTCTCTAAAAATGAATCTCCTTCCACGCGAGAGCAAAGCTTCACTTACAATGTTAGCAAAACTGAAATAACAATACGCAAAAAGGATTAAAAAGATAGACGAAATCGGGTGGTTCCCCATGGGTTGTCTCCCAAGAAGCCCTTTTATTTAACGTCCTTTGAGGTGGACCAAATACCTGTATTAATCATTGTTTAAGCAGCAGAGAATCTAAAGAAAAGTTTCGCAGACACAGATCAAAGCATTGGAAAAGGAACTCAGCTATACGCGCTCATAGGAAAAGGAACTCAGCAACGGCGCCAAAACTTGATGCGCAAATCTCGCACACCGCTATAGGCGGTAGCTCGACTGCGACACGAAATGGAAGTGTACCGATCGTTCAAGTAATATATAACGAGGAGTAATCCCCGAGTATCGAATCTCGAGGGAAGACAGTAAGGTGGAGATATCTATCGAGGAAGGACTTGAGATTGGAGTCCTTTAAGGCGGATGGATTGTGGAAACAGGGGGGGGGGGGTTGAAAGTGCACAGTTAACCTCACTAGAATTCTCTAGAGGGGGGGGGGGGCGAATAGAGATTTAAAATATTTTGTGCAAAGTAAATATATATATTTGTGTATGATCACAGATTAGAGCTTCCCACACACACCAACAAGAATTAAACAAATAAAGAAAGTAAATGCAAGAAAAGAAATCACAGCACAACACAAGAAAATATAGTGGTTCCCCAAACTTTGGGTAGTCCACTCTTCTACCCCCTTGGTAGAAATTCACTATCTTGCACTGAGTCTTTTGATAGGGAGACTCTTAGAACCACCCTGAGTCTTTTGATAAGGAGACTCTTAGAACCAACTGAGTCTTTTGACAAGGAGACTCTTAGAACCAGTACAACTGAATTTTTTGAAGAGTGATTCTAAAATCTCTTTTACAATATGTGAGAATGAAAATAAGAAAAAGGAAAAGAAGTATTTAAAACAAGAATGAATCTTCTTCCTAGCAAGAAGATTGGAAGCATAAGAAGTAGTGAATTAAATCTTTCTTCTATAGAGAGAAGAAGATTTGTAGCTTTTCCCTCTTATGTGAGAGCTATCAGAATTTGCAGCAGAGTGATTTCAGAAGCAGGAGAAGAAGAATGCTTGAATATTGCTGCAGGGCTATTTCTCAATTCTCCCTTTATCACTTGGGAACTTTTCCTCTTTTTCAAATGTAAAATGGTGAATCACCCAGTCCTCTTTCTCTGCCGACCTCCTTGGTTATTTATAGCTCTGTTCTTTAAAATAACACTATAGGAGAGTAATCAATTAGCAGGCAGAGTATTAGATAGAAAGAGAAATTTACATAACAGTTATATCCATAGAAGGAAAGTATTCAATTGATTTCAAATAATGTCCATAAAGGATTTAATCAATTTAGCCAAGAATCTAATAGAGGAAAAGAAAGATTCAGAACGACTATAAGACATAAATTGATTCCATTTAAAGCAGATCTATAAGATAAGGAAAGAGATCTGGCAATTTTGAATTCTGTCATAAAGATCGATGTGCGTTGATTACTATTCGACGCAAGCGTCGAATACATCCTGTCTGGACGTCGAGAGGAGAATAAGGAAGGTGCATCGACTAGGGTGCGTCGACTTCTCAAGATACGTTGACTAGAAGTCAGAGCTACGTCGACATAGGATACGTCGACTTCTGCTTGGAGCTACTTCGACTCATTCTGATAGAAACATCGACTTTATCTAGACGTTGCGTCGAATACTATTCGACGCATATTTACTTAGCCTTATTTTTCATTCTTAGAATTCTTCTTTAACTCATTTCTAGGGGTTAAGAGAAATCATTTCCCCAACAATCTCCCCCTATTTATCTTAACCCTATAGGAGAGAAAGCATATAATTAATACTTGACAGCATTTGTAAAGATAAGAAATATATTAAACAATCAGAAGAGAAATTGGAATAAGAAAGCATGTGACAAGCATTTGTTTTTCACAAGAATTAAACCAGAAACTTCTTTCTGTACATGAAGTTGACAAAAGCAGAATAAAGTTTCCTAGATAAGTTTTCAATAGCATCAAAAATGTAGCCCCTGGCTCTATCAGGTCGTTCCTGGACATTCCTGATGATTGTATGCAGTTTTTCCAATAGTTTATCACCATCAGGGATTGTGTCATTTATGGAGTAGCCTTTGCTGATGATGATTGCTGCCTTTTCACAATCATCTCAATTGTAATGTTTTGAACTTTCTTTTCAGTAGGCTTGATCTCAGGTGGTCCCTTGTTATCAACCTTGGGCATATATTTTGTTTTCTTTTCTGATTGCTGCTTCTCAGGAATGTCAGCCATTTTTCCTTTCCCTTTCCAGGGTGAGGCATGCCATTTATCTAATTTTACAGGTCTGTTGGGCTTCTTGTAGGGAATGTAAGTATCTTCTGTACACCCTACACCCTTCTTGTGTTTTTGACCTTTTTCTAGAATGATCCCTGCCTTAGGGTTTTTCTTTTGATAAGCTTCAATATCAAACAACTTCTTTGGAATTCTAATAGAAGATTCAGCAAGAATTTGTTCTTTAGTCATTCCCTTGTTGATCTTTTCTATCCAGGCATTCCTTTTATCTTCCACTTCTTTCCTAGCTGCTTCATATTCATACAGTTCTCTTTCTCATATCTCTTCATGCCTCTTTTCCATGTCAGGGTCATGGTACTCCTTCACAGGGCAGTTAGGAGTGATAATAGGCATCTTTTCAAATCTTTTTATTTCCTCACATGCTTTTCTATACTTCCTTTCTTTTGCATACTCTCTCCTTTCTTCTTTGGAGAAGTTTTGACAGTACGGAATGGCTTCTCTTTTCCTTTTCATATGTCCTCCTGGACTTTGCCTAGGTAGGATCTGTTTAGAGAGGCTTGCTACTTGTGGAGGTAGAGGTAGCAGAGGAGGTAGAGAAGAAGGTTGAAGTGGAGGTAGAGGTAGAGGTGGAGATGAAGGAGAATGAGTTTTCTCTTTGGGTGGAGAGGGAACTATATCAAGAAGAGGAGTCTGTTCTGCAATAGAAGGCAGAATGACTTCAGGTAGAATGATCTCTGCTGAGGGATGATTGTCTCCTCCAAGCTCTTTTGTAGGGATGTCCTCAAGTATAGGTGTCTTCAGCTTGATGTAACTGGCAGAGAAGTCAGGGGAGTGATGTTGAAGTTCCTCCTCACAAAAGGGTGCATCAATCCACATCTGTCCATTCCAATCATCAGAGGTGACTGCTTCTTCCTCCCCCTGGATTTCTGGGTTCTTTACTACAGGAATCTCCCCCTAGTTATATGGGTCATCAATTCTGAATGCTGAATCCACAGCATGCTCCCCTTCAGTGTTGTAAGAGGAGGATTCACCAAAATGTTTGATGAAGGTGTAGTCAGAGTGATTTAAGAGGAGTGGAGCCTATAATGGAATTGGAGTAATAGTTAGAGAGAATACTTAGAGTTGGGGAGAAGAGAGTTAAACCTGAGCTTTAAGTGAGATCAAGGACTTGGCAAGAGGGGTTTCTGGAGCAACTCTCCCCCTGGTTTATATCTTTCAGGAAGGATGTAAACCTTTGTGGCGACAGAGGTTCTTCTCGAAGAAGAGCATGAAGCTCAGGAAGAGAGGCAGATAGGGTGGCCAATTTGGCTTCACAGGTGGTGATCATATTGGCACATTCATTGGAGAAGTTGGTTAGACGTGTCTGGAAGTCATTGAGAAGATTTTCCAGAGCATCGTTCATCGCTTTGATAAGGGCAGATTGACCAGGAGTGGGCGCCATTGAAGCAGAAAGAGAGAGAGGTAGAAGACAAAGTTTTGGCGGGTTCAGAAAGGTATATGTTATGAAATAAGGTATTATTTAAAGAAGATGAAACGTCGAGAAGGGAAACAGAAATCAAGGTAATCCAATCGTCAGAAGAGGAAGTAAGGATTTGATTCTAATTTTAACCTGAAGTCGTTGTTACGTCGAATGGATGTCGACGTTTGCGTCGATATAGAGTCGGCGCTCCGTGGAGATTGGCCAGCCTGGAATTCTATCGACGTGATCATAGTCTTGCGTCGATATGAATTCGATGGTGCGTCGATAATGGATCGACGTAACTTTGTCTGATGGAAATCGGTGTCAGTGTCGAGTTTGTCTCGACGGAGCGTCGATATGTATTCGACGTATCTGCAGGAAATTTTCTTAGATTGTCTGATTTCTGTAGAGTTCCCTAACAATGGTGTTTACAAGCTTCCATCAAGCATTCCTATGGTGTTTATGAAGTAGTTGTGCTTGGTTTCATCCAAGGGTTTTGTAAAAATGTCTGCTCTTTGACTTTCTGTGGGTATATATTCTAAGGTTATCTTACCTTTTTCTACATTGTCTCTAAGGAAGTGATGTCTGATCTCTATGTGTTTGGTTCTACTATGAAGGACTGGGTTAGATGCTATAGATATAGCACTAGAGCTATCACAATAAATCTTAGAGTTATTGACTTCCACTTTGTAGTCAAGAAGCTGATTTTGCATCCACAAGATTTGTGAACAACAGCTCCCAGCAGCTATATATTCAGCTTCAGCTGTTGAGGTTGAGAATGAGGTTTGTTTCTTACTAAACCATGAGATTAATCTATCACCTAGGAATTGGCAAGTGCCAGATGTGTTTTTTCTATCAACCCTACATCCAGCATAGTCTGCATCTGAGAAACCTATTAATTCAAAGTTGGTTTCTGCTGAATACCATAGACCTAGTTCAGGAGTTCCCTTTAGGTATCTAAGAATCCTTTTTACAGAGCTGAGATGGGATTCCTTTGGATCAAAGTGAAATCTAGCACATATGCAAGTTGCATACATAATGTCAGGTCTGCTAGCAGTGAGATATAGAAGGGATCCTATGATTGCCCTATATGTCTTTTGATCTATTGATTTTCCCTTGTCATCCTTTTCTATAATGGCATTTGTTGCCATGGGAGTTTTCATAGAGGAGGCTGATTCCATACCAAACTTCTTGATTAGCTCTTTAGTACACTTTGATTGTGAGATAAAGATTCCTTCACTACTTTGTTTTACTTGTAATTCTAAGAAATATGAGAGTGCTCCCATACTACTCATTTCAAATTTAGATTGCATGAGATTAGCAAATCTTTTACACAGTTTAGGATGAGTTGAACTAAAGATGATATCATCTACATATATTTGAACAAGAAGAAGTTGGTTTTTATGGGTTCTAGTAAAGAGTGTCTTATCTACTTTTCCTCTTTCAAAGGAATTTTCCAAAAGAAAGTTAGAGAGAGTTTGATACCAAGCTCTAGGAGCTTGCTTAAGACCATATAGTGCTTTGTTGAGTTTATAAACAAAGTTAGGAGAGGAGGGATTAACAAAACCTGGTGGTTGCTCCACATATACCTCTTCTTGAAGGTCACCATTCAGAAGAGCACTCTTGACATCCATCTGTTATACTTTCATCTTCATGAAAGCTGCATAGGCAAGAAAGAGCCTAATTGCTTCCAGTCTGGCTATTGGAGCAAAGGTTTGATTGTAGTCTATTCCTTCTTCTTGTCTATATCCTTGTGCTACAAGTCTTTCCTTGTTCCTAACAATTACTCCAGTGGAATCTACTTTGTTTCTATATACCCATTTTGTGCCAATCACTGGGTAGTTTCTTGGTCTTTCCACTAAATTCCATACTTTATTTCTCTCAAATTGGCCTAGTTCTTCTTGCATGGCCATAATCTAGTGAGGATCACAATTTGCTTCCTCAAACTTCTTTGGTTCAACTTGTGATAGGAATCATTGGAGCATCATCCCAGTGGAGACCTGGTGTGGGTGAGGAACTAAAGTCCACTACATATACTTTTCCTTTTCTAATTCCATTGAGTACTGTGGCACCAGTCTTGATATCAATAATATGGCAGAATAGTGTGGTGAATTTTACCTCATATTTACCATTTTCACATATCTGACTTATACTTATCAGATTGTGCTTCAGTCCTTTGACTACTGCCACATTCTTGAAGGTGACTTTCCCTTCTTTGAAATCTCCAAAGCCCTTGGTTTGGCCACAGCTAGAGTCTCCAAAAGTTACTGATGGTCCAAGTCTATCCTCAAAGTTGATTAACAGGTTTTTGCATCCTGTCATGTGCATGGAGCTTCCACTGTCCAAGTACCACACCAGCCTGGAGATGTGATATATCTGCACATAAAATTTTAAACATTAGTTTGAACCCTGCTGAGCTGGGGTCCCTTTCTCCCATCAGTGTGAAATTTAATAAGAGAGTAAGTGGGTTTTTCTGAATATCCTTCCTCCTTTAGGGGCATTGGTTTATCATACCAATTTCCTTTGGTGATGTTACAGAAGTAGTGATCATAGTAAAAGGAGATGGATTGAGATTGTTGTTTGGTAGAGGAGAGATGTCTGTCTGATTGGTTGCGTCGATATATATTCGACGTAGGTTTATGGTTGCGTCGATATGAAGTCGACGCTTTCTCCATTCTGCGTTTTCTTTCAGTCGAAGCATGAGAGAAGTTGCGTCGGGTAGAAGTCGATGCACTTTGGTGTAAGCGTCGATTAGAGGTCGACGCACGTTGATAAGAATTCGATGTATGTTTAGATTTTTTTTGAGGATATCTTCCTAGGATTCCTTCATATATAATGGGATTAATTTTATTAAAGACAGTGGTTGTTTCTGGATTTTCCTGTGATCTTTCTCCTGTCAAGTGTCCTTCCCTAGTAGAGTGAATAGGATGTCTCCAAACAGATTTCCTAGGTGATTGAGATTTTGGTTCTAAGTTAGTATTATCTTCTAGTTGTCTAAATCTATTAGTAAGATTTTTAGAGATGTTCTTGAGCTTCTGACTTCTCCCATTTAGAGAATCTACAAAGGACTTTGCTTTTGCTAGCTCATTTCTTAGTGTTTGGTTTTCTGTATAGATTTTGTTTAATTCCTTTTCTAAGAGTCCTAGACTGAGCTCATAGTTATTATACTATGTGTTCACTTGTTTGAGAGTTTTTAATTCATTTCTTAGTTCATCTATTTCTTTTTCAGATTTGATTAAATTTAAACAGAATTCTTTGAAATTGTTTTTGAAGTCAGTGGAAGATAAATCTGCATCATCAAGTATATTTACCATAGATGTGTCATCATGCTTCTCAGTGGCTATCAAACAGGTTTCCTCCAGCTTGGTCTCTTCTTGATCATTGTCAGATGAGGTGCTTACTTCAGTTTCTGAATCACTCCATGATTGAGTAATGAGACCTTTCTCTTTCTTCTTTTTCTTCTGTAGATCTGTTCTTTTCAGATCTTTCTTTTTGCTGATCTCCTTAGGACATTCTGGTGCAATATGTCCAGGTTTCCTGCAAGAGTAACATATAATCTCTTTAATAGGTGTTTTATTATACCTAGTTTTTGAGTCTCTTCCTCTGGATCCTTCTGACTTAATCCACTTCTTAAACCTTCTGGCTAGCAGACTGATCAGCTCCTCATCACTTGTAGAGGGTTCACCTTCAACAGCCTTCAATGCAATACTCTTTTCTTTTGAGAGTGAGGGAGCATTTGCTTTCTCTTCTTTCTCAGCTCTTGTCTTCAACAGATGTTCATAGGATTTTAATTTGCCCAACAGGACATCTGTTGAAATTTCTCTTTGACTTCTGGAGTCTCTAATTGGCCAGATTCTTGAATCCCAAGAGCTAGGGAAGCAAGTAAGCAGTTTGTCATTTATCTCAGTGAGAGATATGTCCTTTTCAAGTGTCTTCAACTCATTCACTATGAGGCTGAAACTGGCATACATGTCAGCAACACTTTCACCATCTTTCTTCTGAAAGTTTTCATATTGAGAGATGAGTAGTGCCTTTCTATCCTTTTTCTCATCAGCACTTCCCTCTACCATTTTGGTGAGAGCTTTCCATACTTCCTTAGCTGACTCACAATCAGCAATCTTTTGGAAGATTTCATCTGAGAGGGTTGTGACTAGGATATTCATAGCCTTGGCATCATATCCTTGGGCTTTCTTTTCTTCCTCTGTCCACTCAGCTTTTGGAGCAAGTGTTTCAGTCACTTTTCCACTTGAGTCCTTTCTGAATGGCTTGGGGGGACCTGTCAAGATAACATTAAACAATTCATCATCAATAGAGTTTAAATAAATTCTAATTCTTGTTTTCCAAAGTGCAAACTTTTCAAGGTTACAAATTGGTGGTTGATGAAATAAATTCACGCTGCGCAAAATTAAAATATTATCCACGTATAATTCGATAAGGCAAGTGTACCTATCGCTTTATAGTATAGGATTTAGAAAATCAAGTGTCGTATTTTTCCGGGCTTGCTGAGTACTTCTACTCACAAAGAAGAGCTATTATTTTATCGAACGAAAGTTGGGTTTGTTTTTGGAAAAACGATTTGGAGAAAATTAACTACGAAGAAAAATTATGATTAAAAGGATTAGCACTTGGTCTTGAATGCCTTTGGAATAAAATATAATTTTATAAAAGAAGAAACCGCAAACTCTTATTGAAATATCCTCGACCGTGGAGGTTCCCAAAATATGGTAGAGCCTCTCTCGAGAGAACTACCACCTAACCTTAGGTTGATCGATTAAGACCCCTCGGCCAGTCGAAACCCCCTAAGCCTGCTTTAAGCGGTGAACCCCACTATTGGATTTGACTCCAATCCGAAAGATTTGTGTCACCTTCTCTCGAGGAATGCATACAACTCTTTATATCTTTGAGTGATCTCCTCGTTCGCATGGATCTCTCGATCACTAGCAAACGAATCATAGATTGAAAGTCATATTCCGGACATATGAAATCAAAACAAAATAATTCAAAGATAAATCGAAGATAAACAAAACTAGAGTTTGCTAATTAGAAAAAAAATCAAAACATATTTTATTTCATTCCAACCTTAGGTTGATCGATTAAGACCCCTCGGCCAGTCGAAACCCCCTAAGCCTGCTTTAAGCGGTGAACCCCACTATTGGATTTGACTCCAATCCGAAAGATTTGTGTCACCTTCTCTCGAGGAATGCATACAACTCTTTTTATCTTTGAGTGATCTCCTCGTTCGCATGGATCTCTCGATCACTAGCAAACGAATCATAGATTGAAAGTCATATTCCGGACATATGAAATCAAAACAAAATAATTCAAAGATAAATCGAAGATAAACAAAACTAGAGTTTGCTAATTAGAAAAAAAATCAAAACATATTTTATTTCATTCCAAAGTTCATCATGACCAAGTGCTAAAGGAAGTTTAGCTACTCATTATAGTGATGGAATCACAAGTAGAAAAGAGAAAATACATGATTAAAAACTAAAATACTTGAATTGAAATTGCAATAATAAAAACTTACAACTTGAAGAAAAATTAGCTAGAACAACAAAAATAATTGACTAAAGCTGTAAGTAAACTCCAAAATGGAACTCCTTGACTTCTGGAGATTGCTGCCTTTTATAGTTGAAAAATTGGGGAGTCACGCCCTTGGTCACGCCCATGACCAAGGGCGTGTAAGCTGCGTAATTACTGTCATGAAAGCCCGGGACGTTGGGGAAGAGAAACCGCCAAAAATCAATTGCACGGCGGGTCACGGCCTCGGTCACGCCCGTGACCAAGGGCGTGTCTTGAACGGGTCTGGAAACGGCGGGAAACGCCGCGATCTGGAGTTAATCCGGCGGTTGCAGAAAATTCACGGCCTCGGTCACGCCCGTGACCGAGGGCGTGTAAGCTAGAAACGGCGGGAGTTGATTGCTGGCTGAAATGAATGCATTCCAGGCGAGTCACGCCCGTGACTTTGAGGTCACGCCCTCAGTCACGCCCGTGACGGAGGGCGTGTAATTTTAATCTGACGTGGCGGCTGACTCCTACACTGGAATACGCGGGGCTGGTTCACGGCCGTTACAAAATGTCACGCCCTAGGTCACGCCCGTGACCGAGGGCGTGTACTTTGCGATTTCGGCAGAAATACTCCAAATATTCTCCTGATTAGTCTTATGAGCTTGAAATTGCTATTGGCATTCCAAATTACCTGAAAATACAAAAAGAAGATAAATTAGTGATAAATTAACTAAAAATAAAATTAAATTAATAATTAATAATATATTATAAGAAAATAACTATAAAAATAGCATTATCAAATACCCCCATACTTACCCGTTTGCTAGTCCCGAGCAAACAACTTTTCATAGGAGTAGAAAAATTTAAATACTAGAAAAGAAATTTGAACCTAAGGAGTAAAAATGCGAAGTCTTGCGCCTAAGTGTGTAGAAATTCTAGTAGAAAGACATATTCAGCATAAAGATTAGCTTATAATTTTCAAAAATGCGTTATAACATATTGTTGTTACTTTTAAATTAAAAATCCGTCAAATCCTAAAATGATATTTAGGGAGCGGGTAGCGTGTTCACTAAGAGCAATATTACACAAAATCAAAGTTCGGGATAGCCTCCAAAGAAATCCATCAATGACGATGGCCATAGGCTTGCTCTTTCACACTCTCGCCACGACACTAGTTTAACTCATAAGTATGAATCAATAGGACTTAATTAGGTTGAAACGTGGGCTTAGGTTATTTTTGGTGTGGAAAAAAAAAGGTAAACATAACGGCTATTCACACCCAAACTAAAAGTGAGCTTGCACAAAATAATCTAAACAGTCATGGCATTGTAAGAGCATAGCCAATTTCTAATTTTTTTTTTTTCAATTGATTTTTTTTTCATAAAAGACAAGAGAAAGTCCACCAAAATAATAAAATACAACAAACTCTCACAAAATCTTTTCAAATTATTACTTTCGAGCACAGATTTGGGTGTGTGATAGGTTGCTTTTTGGGCTTTGGTGAAGAGCTTGGTGGAGCTGAAACAAAAAGTAATGTAAAAGGCTCAAAGGGGCTTAACAAAGATGAAATGTTAGGTGCGGGTGCAAAAGCTCAAACGGGCCAATGAAATGCCTATATCATATTCATCCGAATGAATTTAACTTATGCAAATGTCTTGAGAGTCGCTAGAGACAAGTTCTAGACATCGAGAAAGGCTACCCTTCCGTTCAAATTGGGTAATATTTCTCTAGTAAACTTCTACATACTCACTTAAATTATTTTTAGATTTTACCGGTTTCAAAGGAAACGTAAAACAAAAATAGTTTTACGCAATTAGAAAAACATAAATCTAATTTTATGCTGAATAGTTAGATCGACATGAGATCCTACTAACGCGTGCGCGTAACTAGAACACTGCACGAGTCAACAATTTTACTCCAAAATTCAAAATCTAATGAAGTATATAAAATTTTCTACAACACTATGTAAAAGTAAATCTACTAAGAATTTTGCAAACAAGTAAATATAGAAAAATTAAGAAAACTATATTTTTTTTATTTTTGAAGAATTTTTTAATTTTTTAATTTTTTAATTTTTATTTTTTTTTATTAGTTTTTTTTATAAAAATTTTGGGTGTTGCTTTGCAATAAAACCGGCGTGAAATACCCTCCCCCATACTTAAAAGAAAACAGTGTCCCCAATGTTTTAGAAATAAGTACGAGTAAAGGAGAGAAAACTTCCCTGATGAAGAGCAAATCAATACCCAAGCCATCTTGGAGAGCGGAGTTTCATGCTTATGTGCGAGTGACCGTTATCTCGCAAATCTCCTCCAAACCTGCAAAAACCTCAAAATAGAATAATAACATTTTTTTTTTCATTTTTATATGTTTGTCTTTTTTTATTTTTTTATTTTTAAAAACAAGAATAAAAATACTTAGACTTTTTTAAACGGAAGAAAAAAATAAAAAATAAAATAAAATAAAAACATGGGTTACCTCCCAAGAGCGCTTTGGTTACGGTCGTTGAGCTCGACCATAGTGGCACGCCGATTTAGGTGTTCGGAAGGAGAATTTCCTCCCGGTGCTCATGAAAATTATCGCCGGTGAAAAATAATTTCAACCGGTGCCCATTCACTTTAAATTCAACTTTTTCAGGATGCGTTATTGAAACGGTCCCGTAGGGCCAAACCTGTTTGACGATAAAGGGTCCGGACCAACGGGACTTAAGTTTTCCCGGAAAAATACGTAAGCGCGAGTTATAGAGGAGAACTTGGTCTCCCGGTCAAAAAGTTTTAGGATTCCTAAGTTTCTTATCATGATAAAATTTAGTGCGCTCCTTGTATAATTTATTACTTTCATAAGCAAGGGAGCGCCACTCATCGAGCTCGTTAAGTTGGAACTTGCGGAGCTCGGAAGCAATATTGCTATCTAGATTAAGAAATTTAAGCGCCCAAAAGGCGCGATGCTCAAGCTCGACCGGTAAATGACATGCTTTCCCATAGACCAATCGATACGGCGTACAACCGATAGCGGTCTTGTATGCGGTCCGATAGGCCCATAAAGCATCATCGAGTTATTGCGACCAATCTTTCCTATTGGTGGAAACCATTTTTTCTAAAATTCGTTTTAATTCACGGTTAACCACTTCTACTTGGCCACTTGTTTGAGGGTGATATGGGGTGGCCATCCTATGTGTAACGCCATATTTAGATAAAACTTTAGTAAATTGGGCATTACAAAAATGAGTTCCCCTATCGCTAATTATCGCGCGCTGTGCTCCAAATCGCGAAAAGAGTTTTTTGATAAATTGGGTTACGACTCGGGCATCATTGGTGGGAAGGGCTTGCGCTTCCGCCCACCTAGACACATAATCGACTGCTACCAAAATATATCGATTTCCAATAGAAACTGGTAGCGGGCCGACAAAATCGATCCCCCATAAATCAAAAACCTCAATTTCTAAAATAGATTTTAAGGGCATTTCATCAAGACGGGAGATATTACCTGAGCGTTGGCATTGTTCACAATGACTTACATGTGCGTGAGCGTCTTTGAAGATGCTCGGCCAATAGAAGCCCGCTTCAAGTACCTTCCGCGCCGTCCGATTTGCTTTATAATGCCCGCCGGCGGGTCCCTCATGGCAATGCTTTAAAATTTGAGCGCCCTCCTCATGAGATACACACCTCCGCACCACTTGGTCCGCACAAACTCGAAAAAGGAACGGATCCTCCCAAAAATAATTTTTCAAATCGGAAAAGAATTTCTTCTTTTCTTGATAGGAAAAATCTTTTGGGAGAAATCTCGCAACAAGGTAGTTTGCGAAATCGGCGAACCAAGGGGTGGGGAGATCTATTACCTTATGAATAACGAGGAGGCGTTCCTCGGGAAAAGTATCATTAATTTCTTCCTCTATGAGCTCCTCCGAATTGGGATTCTCCAACCGAGAAAGATGATCTGCCGCCAAATTTTCCGCTCCCCTTTTGTCCCGGATCTCCAAATCAAATTCTTGTAAGAGTAAGATCCACCTAATCAACCTTGGCTTGGCATCAGTTTTTGTTAGCAAATAACGTAAAACCGAGTGATCAGTAAAAACAATTACTTTAGATAAAGTAAGATAAGAGCGAAATTTATCAAAAGCAAAAATCACGGCTAAAAGCTCTTTCTCGGTTGTTGTGTAATTCTCTTGTGCGTCGGTAAGTGTCTTGCTCGCATAATAAATAGGATGAAAATTTTTATTTATGCGTTGTCCTAGGACTGCACCAACGGCAAAACTACTAGCATCGCACATAATCTCAAAAGGAAGATCCCAATTGGGAGCTATCATAATAGGAGCGTTTATTAATTTTTCTTTAATAATAGAAAAAGAATGCAAACAATTTTCATCAAAAATAAATGGTGCATCTTTTTCTAATAAGTGAATGAGGGGCTTGGTTATTTTAGAAAAGACTTTTATAAACCGACGATAGAAACCGGCATGCCCAAGAAAACTACGTACGGCCTTAACATTTGAAGGGGGAGGTAATTTTTCTATAGTTTCAATTTTAGCTTTATCTACCTCTATACCCTTACTAGATATTTTATGGCCTAAAATTAAACCTTCCCGTACCATAAAATGGCACTTCTCCCAATTTAACAGTAAATTTGTCTCCTCACATCTTTGGAGAACGCGGGAAAGGTTAGTCAAACATAAATCAAATGAATCTCCGAAAACGGACAAATCATCCATAAAAACTTCCATAATATCCTCCACTAGCTCGTCAAAAACTGCTAGCATACATCTTTGGAATGTAGTCGGCGCATTGCATAACCCAAATGGCATCCTACGATAGGCGAAGGTGCCAAACGGATAAGTGAAGGTTGTTTTCTCTTGGTCCTCGGGCGCAATTGGGATTTGAAAATACCCCGAGAGACCGTCAAGAAAACAATAAAACGAGTATCCGGATAATCGTTCAAGGATTTGGTCGATGAACGGTAAAGGAAAATGATCCTTATGGGTCGCATCATTTAATTTGCGATAATCAATACAACCCGCCATCCGGTAACGGTTCTAGTTGGGATTAATTCATTTTTATCGTTTGGCACTACCGTTAATCCTCCTTTCTTTGGCACCACTTGGACCGGACTAACCCAAGAGCTATCCGAAATTGGATAGATGATGCCCGCATCTAATAATTTAATTACCTCCGCCTTAACCACCTCCTTCATATTAGGATTTAGGCGGCGTTGAGGTTGAATAGATTTACGTGAATTTTCTTCTAATAAAATTTTATGCGTACAAAAGGAGGGATTAATCCCTTTTAAATCCGTAATTTTCCACGCAATTGCACGGCGATGAAGTTTTAAAACATTTAATAATTTTAATTATTCTTCATCGGACAGAAACGCCAACACGATTACGGGAAGCTTAGAATCCTCCGCTAGAAATAAATATTCTAAAAGATTAGGCAATTGTTTTAATTCTACTACGGGAGGTTCCTCATAAGAAGTTTTTAATCGATCACTACCTAATTCTAAAATTTCAAATATATGTTCGTGAGTGATCGTGCCGTCAATAATTTCATGAGAAATAAGATCGAGATTTTCAAATTCTTCATCATAGAAAGATGATGTTGAAATATATTCAGAAAATAAAATTGAGTCTTCATCAGGTGAAGCCTCCAAGAAAAAACAAGAGTCGTCATTTGAGAGCGTATTTTTCATAGAAGAATTTATAGTAAAAGTAACTTCCTCATCTCCGACTCTAAGGAGAAATTTACCGTTACTAACATCAATTAAGGCACGCGAGGTGGCAAGAAAAGGGCGACCGAGAATGAGTGGTACCTCGGCGTCCTCATCTATGTCAAGGATGATAAAATCTACCGGAAAGATAAATTTATCAACCTTGACAAGCACATCCTCGATAATACCCATTGGGTATTTTATGGAACGATCCGCCAATTGGATGCTCATTCTCGTGGGATTAGGTTCTCCTAAACCCAATTTTTGGAAAAGAGAATAAGGCATCAAATTTATAGAGGCGCCTAGATCGGCCAACGCATGTTTTACTAAGAAATCGCCAAATAAACATGGAATTGAGAAACTACCCGGATTGGTTAATTTCTTAGGCAATTTATTAAGTAAAACTGCTGAGCATTCCTCGTTCAATTGAATGGTAGAAATATCCTCAAGTTTCTTTTTATTAGACAAAAGATCTTTGAGGTATTTAGCATACTTCGGCATTTGCGCGATAACTTCGCAAAATGGTAGATTAATTTGAATTTGTTTAAACATATCTAAAAATTTACCGTAATGCTCATCATTTCGATCTTTTTTTAATTTAGACGGAAAGGGAAGTGGTGGTTGAAATTCCTTAATTTTATTTTGCGTTGGAACTTGAGGAGGAGGAGAAGATGAAGAGATTGTTACCTCTGGTTCAACCAAGTGTGAAGGGGTAGTTACCTCCTTCTCGCTCCGTAGCGTGATATCCTTTGCTTGCTCCTTTGGGTTGGGCTCCGTATTGCCTGGAAGTGCTCCCTGCTGGAGATCGGAGAGCATCTTCGCGATTTGCCCAATTTGATTCTCCAAATTGCGAACAGATCCGGTAAGATTCCGGATATTTGCATCGTTATTTGCTGCATATTTGGTGAAAACCTCCTCAAGAGAAGGAGATTTTGGAGCTTGTGGTGGAGGAAAACCAGGTGGAATTGTGTTTGGGGGTTGTGCCGCATTCCCTGGATTACTCCAAGAGAAATTTGGGTGGTTACGGAAACCCGGGTGATATGTGTTACCATAATGAGTGTTACCCGAATTAAAGTTTGGCCGATTCGGATTACCCATGTAATCCACATGTTCGGCAATGGTGGAGGGGGATCCCCAGGTAGGTGTAGAAGAGGAAGCAGTCATCTCTTCTATTTTTCTATTTAAAAGCTCGACCTGGACAGATAAATTTGAAATTGTATCAACTTCATACAAACCGGCCAGTTTATTTGAGCGCGACCGAGGTGTACTCTATTGATACGTATTCATGGCCATACTCTCTAAAAGCTCTTGCGCTCCTGCCGGTGTTTTGTTATTCAAGGTACCACCGGTGGCGACATCAATCATTTGACGCATTTGAGAATTTAGGCCATTATAGAATGTCTGAATTTGCAACCAATCGGGGATTGCATGATGGGGGCATCGGGGCAAATATTCCTTAAATCGCTCCCACGTATCATAAAGTGTTTCCGTTTCAACTTGGGAGAAAGAAATGATATCCTTACGCAATTGAGCCGATTTAGCGGGCGGAAAATATTTCGTGAGAAATTGTTCCGTCATTTGGGCCCATGTGGTGATAGATCCTCTTGGAAGAGAACTGAGCCACTGCTTAGCTTTATTACGCAAGGAGAAAGGAAAAAGCTGAAGCCTTATTGCGTCATCGGATACCCCGTTAATTTTGAAAGTATCGCATATTTCTAGAAAACTAAAAATATGCGCGTTGGGATCCTCATCTTGAAGCCCATCAAATTGTACATATTGTTGTACCATTTGAATGATGCATGGCTTTAATTCAAAATTATTGTTCGCTATAGCAGGTCGAACAATACTAGAAGTGGTATCCTCCAGATTAGGCCGGGCATAATAGGACATAGTCCGTTGCGCGACCTCATCCGGATTTGGATCACCCATATTAGAAGAGGTAGAACAGGAGGGGGAAGAAGAAGAAGAAGATGAAGAAGAAAGAGTATTCGGAAAGGAAGTGTCACCTACGGATTCCTCAATCGGATCTTGAGAACTTGGTCGTTGGAATCTTAAGCGTCGCCGAATGGTTTGCTCGATTTCCGGATCCAATTCAAGAAGATCGGACGGATTCCTTCGGGTCATACACCAAAAAGAAAAACGTAGAAAAGAGAGAAAAAAGAAAAAAAAATGATAAAATTAATAGAACTAAGCTTTCAAAATATCAACAATTCTTCCCCGGCAACGGCGCCAAAAACTTGATGAAATAAATTCACGCTGCGCAAAATTAAAATATTATCCACGTATAATTCGATAAGGCAAGTGTACCTATCGCTTTATAGTATAGGATTTAGAAAATCAAGTGTCGTATTTTTCCGGGCTTGCTGAGTACTTCTACTCACAAAGAAGAGCTATTATTTTATCGAACGAAAGTTGGGTTTGTTTTTGGAAAAACGATTTGGAGAAAATTAACTACGAAGAAAAATTATGATTAAAAGGATTAGCACTTGGTCTTGAATCCCTTTGGAATAAAATATAATTTTATAAAAGAAGAAACCGCAAACTCTTATTGAAATATCCTCGACCGTGGAGGTTCCCAAAATATGGTAGAGCCTCTCTCGAGAGAACTACCACCTAACCTTAGGTTGTTCGATTAAGACCCCTCGGCCAGTCGAAACCCCCTAAGCCTGCTTTAAGCGGTGAACCCCACTATTGGATTTGACTCCAATCCGAAAGATTTGTGTCACCTTCTCTCGAGGAATGCATACAACTCTTTTTATCTTTGAGTGATCTCCTCGTTCGCATGGATCTCTCGATCACTAGCAAACGAATCATAGATTGAAACTCATATTCCGGACATATGAAATCAAAACAAAATAATTCAAAGATAAATCGAAGATAAACAAAACTAGAGTTTGCTAATTAGAAAAAAAATCAAAACATATTTTATTTCATTCCAAAGTTCATCATGACCAAGTGCTAAAGGAAGTTTAGCTACTCATTATAGTGATGGAATCACAAGTAGAAAAGAGAAAATACATGATTAAAAACTAAAATACTTGAATTGAAATTGCAATAATAAAAACTTACAACTTCAAGAAAAATTAGCTAGAACAACAAAAATAATAGACTAAAGCTGTAAGTAAACTCCAAAATCGAACTCCTTGACTTCTGGACATTGCTGCCTTTTATAGTTGAAAAATCGGGGAGTCACGCCCTTGGTCACACCCGTGACCAAGGGCGTGTAAGCTGCATAATTACTGTCATGAAAGCCCGGGACGTTGGGGAAGAGAAACCGCCAAAAATCAATTGCACGGCGGGTCACGACCTCGGTCACGCCCGTGACCAAGGGCGTGTCTTGAACGGGTCTGGAAACGGCGGGAAACGCCACGATCTGGAGTTAATCTGGCAGTTGCAGAAAAGTCACGGCCTCGTTCATGCCCGTGACCGAGGGCGTGTAAGCTAGAAATGACGGGAGTTGATTGCTGGCTGAAATGAATGCATTCCGGGCGAGTCACGCCCGTGACTTTGAGGTCACGCCCTCAGTCACGCCCGTGACGGAGGGCGTGTAATTTTAATCTGACGTGGCGGCTGACTCCTACACTGGAATACGCGGGGCTGGTTCACGGCCGTGACAAAATGTCACGCCCTAGGTCACGCCCGTGACCGAGGGCGTGTACTTTGCGATTTCGGCAGAAATACTACAAATATTCTCCTGATTAGTCTTATGAGCTTGAAATTGCTATTGGCATTCCAAATTACCTGAAAATACAAAAAGAAGATAAATTAGTGATAAATTAACTAAAAATAAAATTAAATTAATAATTAATAATATATTATAAGAAAATAACTATAAAAATAGCATTATCAGTGGTCTGGTGGAAGCATAATCTTTGATTTGTGCCATGTGAAAAATAATTGTTTGAAATATATATATATATATATATATATATATATATATGAAAGGTAGGTCCTTTTTGATCAAGGAGATATCCTTTTTAGAAAGTGCACAGTTAACCTCACTAGAATTCTCTAGAGGGGGCGGGGGGGGGGGGGGGGGGGGGGGGGGTGATTAGAGATTTAAAATATTTTGTGCAAAGTAAATATATATATGTGTATGATCACAGATTAGAGCTTCCCACACACACCAACAAGAATTAAACAAATAAAGAAAGTAAATGCAAGAAAAGAAATCACAGCACAACACAAGAAAATATAGTGGTTCCCCAAACTTTGGGTAGTCCACTCTTCTACCCCCTTGGTAGGAATTCACTATCTTGCACTGAGTCTTTTGATAAGGAGACTCTTAGAACCACCCTGAGTCTATTGATAAGGAGACTCTTAGAACCAACTGAGTCTTTTGACAAGGAGACTCTTAGAACCAGTACAACTGAATTTTTTGAAGAGTGATTCTAAAAACTCTTTTACAAGATGTGAGAATAAAAATAAGAAAAAGGAAAAGAAGTATTTAAAACAAGAATGAATCTTCTTCCTAGCAAGAAGATTGGAAGCACAAGAAGTAGTGAATTAAATCTTTCTTCTATAGAGATAAGAAGATTTGTAGCTTTTCCCTCTTATGTGAGAGCTATCAGAATTTGCAGCAGAGTGATTTCAGAAGCAGGAGAAGAAGAATTCTCGAATATTGCTGCAGGGCTATTTCTCAATTCTCTCTTTATCACTTGGGAGCTTTTCCTCTTTTTCAAATGTAAAATGGTGAATCACCTAGTCCCCTTTCTCTGCCGACCTCCTTGGTTATTTATAGCTCTGTTCATTAAAATAACACTATAGGAGAGTAATCAATTAGCAAGCAGAGTATTAGAAAGAAAGAGAAATTTACATATCAGTTATATCCATAGAAGGAAAGTATTCAATCTGATTTCAAATAATGTCCATAAAGGATTTAATCAATTTAGCCAAGAATCTAATAGAGGAAAAGAAAGATTCAGAATGACTATAAGACATAAATTGATTCCATATAAATCAGATCTATAAGATAAGGAAAGAGATCTGGCGATTTTGAATTCTGTCATAAAGATCGACGTGCGTCGATTACTATTCGACGCAAGCGTCGAATACATCCTGTCTGGACGTCGAGAGGAGAATAAGGAAGGTGCGTCGACTAGGGTGCGTCGACTTCTCAAGATACGTCGACTAGAAGTCAGAGCTACGTCGACATAGGATACGTCGACTTCTGCTTGGAGCTACTTCGACTCATTCTGATAGAAACGTCGACTTTATCTCGACGTTGAGTCGAATACTATTCGACGCATATTTACTTAGCCTTATTTTTCATTCTTAGAATTCTTCTTTAACTCATTTCTAGGGGTTAAGAGAAATCATTTCCCCAACAGGGGTTGATTTGAATTGTGGAAAATAAAGTGAAAAATCTATCACTACTCCTATGCAATGTCGCTATGCAAAGCTTCGCTTGGCGGAATGGAATCTACGTAGGCCTTGAGCGCGCTACTTTGTATGGGCGGATGGACGAGTAGGCAAATGGAATGAGGGTCATAAGCACCTCTTCGACACGCACGCTACTAGCAATTGCTAGAGCGGCAACGAACGCGACGGCGGGATGGATGATGGAATGGGGCGCACCTCAAGCAACATAAACATAAAATGAAATCACATAGACATGAAATCAAGAAATACAAACAAGTTTATGCACTCTACTTCATCATAATAGTGAGATCTACACATATGCACAACAATAAGAGAAGTACAAGGCAAGAAATCGACCGAATCCAAAGTCTTGTTGAAGATTCACGGTTGAAATCGCTGGGTTTTCAACCCGCATCCAAGCTCGGTCAGCAACTGCGTCCGGGGTAGAGAGAGCTGTCACTACTCTCCAATGGACCCGTCTTCTTCATCTCACGCACCAGAGGAGGTTGCAAGCTTCCTCTTGCTTGAAGGTGATGGCATATAGATCTCTCTTAAAGCCCTAGGATGAAGGAGGAGGCCAAAGGGACGAAACCCTGGTGGAAAAGGCGGAATCGCGCTGCTGTATGGCGCGTACGGATCTCTACCAAGAAAAACAAATCACACACGCTTGCAGTCCCAGACAACGGCGCCAAAAACTTGATGCGCTATTTTGGCACTGCTAATTAGCAGGCATGAAATGCGATACGACGGCAGTGCACCGGTCGTTGTCAAGTAATAAAATAGGGAGGAACTCCCCGAATATCGATCTCTCAAGGACCGCAAGTTAGGTAGTACGATTTGCTCTTGCAGGAAATCAGTTCAAAGGATAAAATAGTAACGACGGGGGTTTTGATTGGGTTTCCTATGCTATTGCAGAATGAAGAAAGATGCGGGTCTAAACTCCGCTTCGAACGGCGAGATGGGTGCAACGGCCGCGATGTCGTGCTTCAGAAGGCGCGTGGGCGGAATATCACTATGACGGTTGAGGGTGGCACACACCTCTTCTCAAAACATCACCGCTAGCTTTTGCTAGTGGCTTCAACCACAATGTAACACAGAAAATTGCAAGAAACAAAGGGGCTATTCATGCCACCACAATAACATTGCATATGAAAACAAGCAGTAATCCATAAGATCTACTTAACACGCATTCATAAAGCAACTGCAAACGAGTTCAAGCAACAAAGGTTAGAGATGACCACAACGAAGAAATCACATCTTGGGTTCACGGCCGGAATGAGAGGTTGTTGGGCTCTCTCCGGACTCGGCCCTCAGATGGTGAGCTTGGCTCAAAGGAGGCTGTCACCGCTCCTACGATCTTCAGCGCTTCCTTGGTCTCCTTGGCGAGGAGTGCTTGACCTAATGGTGGATGAAGCTTCCTAGTGCTCCTCGATGGAAGGATGGAGGTGGAAAGTCACCGGAAATGGCCTTGATGGTGGAGGAGATGAAGGAGAAGCCTTCACCCCTCAAGAGCAGCGGGAAGGAAGAGTTTTCCCGCCCTCAGAATCACTCCCGCTCGTGCCCTCGTCGTCCTCGATTCCTACAGCTTTTATAGGAAACAGGCTGAAAATTGGTCACGCACGGTCGAACGCACGATCGTGCGCAGACCGTGCTATATTAACGGAAGAAATAAGGCTTGGAGAAGACGCTGCGCCGCCCGTGCGATTTGTTCATGCACGACCAACGCCGCCCGTGCGTTAAGACGCACGGGTAAACTCCAATGCTCTGAAATCAGCAAGACACAGGTCGACCGTGCGTTTTGTTCACGCACGGGCAAATCCGCCCGTGCGTCAAAACGCACGAGTAAACTCCGATGCTCCGTTTTCTTGCCCAGACACAAACGCACGACCGCATAGACCGTGCGTCAAGGAAAATGCACGATCGTGCGATATGCACAGAAATTACTTATGGGAAAACGGGGCTATCATGTCACCTGCACACAAGATATACTAGCTGGGAATACACATCCAGCACAGAAATACATAAAAGAAGGGAAGGGGAGCACAATGTGCTTACCCCCAACAACAAGGAATGCAATTGCACACCAAAATGGGCTTAAAAGTGCACCTAGCATGGAATAGTACATATGAATGGAAATGTGCTTAAAATGTGGTGCAAACACTAGAATAACAACCCAAATGAGTCCAAGAATATATATATAAATGAGACTCATCAAAAGCCAATTAGTTCAAAATCATTGTTCTTAGGGTACCTAAGGCCAAGGTGTTGGCTGCCCTTAAGGTATCTCAAAATCCTCTTTGCAGCTAAGTAATGAGATTCCTAACGACATGTTTGGTACCTAGCACAAACACATGTATCATACATGATGTCTGGTCTACTAGCAGTTAGATAAAATAGGGAACCAATTATACACCTGTACATGGATTAATAAATGGGCTTACCCTTTTCATCATTATTTAGGGAAATGTTGGACCCAATGGGAGTTTTCATGGTGGAGGATGATTCCATCCTAAACTTCTTGATTAGATCCCTAGTGTACTTTGTCTGAGTGATGGAAATTCCCTCATCATACTATTTTGCTTGGAGCCCTAAGAAGTACTTGAGCTCTCCCATACAGCTCATCGTAAACTCCCCCTGCATAAGGTTGGCAAACCTTTTGCAAAGGTTATCATCTGTAGACCCAAAGATTATGTCATCTAAATAAATTTGGATTAGTAGAGACTTGTCCTTTGTTTCCCTAAGAAACAATGTGCTATCTATCTTTCCCCTCAAGAACTTATTCCTAATGAGAAAGCTAGACAAGGCCTCATATAAAGCCCTAGGGGCTTGCTTTAGACCATATAAGGCTTTCCAAAGCAAATAAACATGAGAGGAGAGGGTTGGATGAACAAAACCTGAGGGCTACTCTATATATGCTTCTTCCTTTAGATTGCCATTCAGGAATGCTGATTTGACATCCATCTGGTACACTTTGAACCCTTTGTGGTCAACATAGGCTAGGAATAGCCTTATTGCTTCTAACCTTGCAACTGGGGCAATGGTTTGATCAAAGTCAATACCTTCTTCTTGTCTGTACCCTTTGGCCACTAGTCTGGCTTTATTTTTGATAATGGTGTGATGAAGCAAAACTATATCCGCAAACGACAACGGCAAGTGTACCGTAGTGAATGTAGTATAGGTTATAAAAACCAAGGTCGTATTAGACTCATGGCGGTTGAGTACTCTTACTTCAAGGAAATCTCTATTATTTTATCAATTAAAACATTGGGTTGATTTTGTAAAAAAAAAAAAAAAATAAAATTAAATTGATGAGTAAAAAGACTAGCACTCGATCTTGAATCACCATGGAAAATAAATATAATAAAAACAACTTCTAATTCTCTTAAGAAATTACTTGACCGTGGAGGCTCACGAATTATGAACACACCTCTCTCGAGGATACGCTCAACTGAGTTTAGGTTGATCAATCTAACTTTCATTCTAGAATCAAAATCCCTATGACTCGCTTTATCGTAGTGACCCCAGCTATTGGATTTGACTCCAATCCGGGAGAATTATGTCATCCTCGCTTGAGGAGTGCACTCAACTCTCTTTATCCTTAAAAAGATTGATTAGAATTCAAAACCTCCCGGTTATTAGACTACGAAAACAAAAATGAGAATTATATATCGAAAATATAATCTCAATTCAATAAAGTTCAAGGATAAATCTTAAGCATTCTAAGGAAGAGAAAGAGAGGCTAAAGATTAAATCATGAATTATATTTTCCTTGGATCATCTCGACCGAGTGCTAATAGAAATATAGCTACTCATGGAGATGGAGGAATCGAAGAAAATAAAAGGATACATGAAAGAAAGAAGAAGAGAAATAAGACAAAAAGAAGAACTATTTTATTAATTGTAAAAGAAAGTTACAAACTAGGAATTGAAAGCTACAAACTTTTTAATTGAAAATATAAATTGCAAGAAGAAGATAAAGGATTACAGGACTACTAAAACATGAATATAAAACATGAAATGAAAATGTCTAATCCTAAAATTCGTCTCCAAAATTCCTCTCCAAACATCTACTGGAGCTGGCTTTTTATAGCTGCAAAATTGAGGTTGCACGCCCTTGGTCACGCCCGTGACCAAGGGCGTGTAAGGGGCGTAATCGGTGCTAGTGCGGAGAGGGCACATTCTGGCTTCAATGCAGGCATTTTGAGCGCGTCACGACCTAGGTCACCCCCATGACCTGGGGCGTGTAATCTTCAAATGTGTTGCTGGCGGGAAATCTTTGGCGGGAAGGCGCGCGGGGCGAGTCACGCCCATGATTGGGTGTCACACCCTCGGTCACGCCCGTGACCGAGGGAGTGTAACTTTAATTGACGTGGCAGGCATGATCTCAGCGGTTCTGATTCATCTCAGCGGGTTACAGTCGTAACATGTGGTCACGCCCTTGGTCACGCCCGTGACCTAGGGCGTGTACTTGGCAAAACTTCACGGAATGCTCCCGGGATGGCGGAATCGGGTCTAGAACATGTCTAGACTGTCACTCCCTTGGTTACGCCCGTGACCTTGGGCGTGTACTTGACAATTTTGCTCAAAATGCCCAGAAATCCTGAAAAACATAAAAAAAGGTTTAAATTAGTTTATAAAATTAAAAGGGAACATATTAAATAAGAAAATACATATAAATTGTATAAATTTATATTAAAATTATGTTAAAATTATACTAAAAGATGAGTACAAAAAGTACTCATCAAACACCCCCATACTTGAACTTTTGCTATTCCAGAGCAAAAGAGTGAGAAAAGAATTACAAGGCATCGATATTATTTCTAATTGACTAAAATTTCATTAAACCAAGAATAAGTCAAAAACAAATTTTAGGAATTCAAGAATTAAGTCATAAGTTATGGTGATAATTTAAAAAGAGAAAAATGTTTAGCTAAGTACTTCTCAAGATAACTATTTAGCAAACAAAATTATAGAAATTTTCAAACAAGAATAGATAGAAATTATAAACACTTTAACATATAAGAAACTTAAGGAAAAGACACCTACTAAAATATTGCTTTCTTAATAATTTAGTTTAGGACTAGAAACAATGGAATTGGCTAGGGATGAGTTTGAACGAAATGGCAAAATGAAGAGATACTTAAATAAAGGTGATGAATTTTATCCTCTCACCTTATTTGAATACGAATTTGTATATGTTTAGGAAAATAATGAATTTTAGCCTCTTATTGTCCATGCCATATAATCTTTTAACAATTCTCTTCAATTAAAAACCCAAAATGTATATGTTTAAAAGTGATGAATTTTATCCTCTTACTTTATGACATATAATCTTTTAAATGATTTTGGGTGCATATGTTTAGGGGATAATGAATTTTATCCTCTTATTCCCATGACATATGATCTTTTTTCTACATTTTTTTATTTGCCAACAAAGGGTGAAGGGGAAGAAATACTTCTAGTTTATAAAATAAACTATTTTGAGAGAAAAATTTTTAGTGGAATGAAATTTCCTAAGATCTTAAAGTTAAAAGAGAATATAATAAAAATCTAGAGATGTTTAGCCAATTTACCACAAGGTGAAGCTATTTAGAATTAAACGGAGAAGTAGTGCTAAATAAATTCTCTAATTGAATTAAAAACATAAAATGTTTCTTAAAACTAAATTACATCAAATTTTTATTTTAACAAATTCTGATAAAACAAAATATTAGCTAAATTAAAAATGTAAGAATACTTATAATCAAACCTCAAACAAAATTTCTAGAAAAATAAAAACAACAAGGCTAGGCATATTTATTATTATTACTATAAATATAATTTCTTGGACTTCCCGAGGGCTACCCGATGAAGGGTTCGCAAGGAACTAGGAGTTGTGATGTGAGTTCAAGCCCAAAGCGCCCATTCCAAGAAATTAGATTTTTATTAAATTATAAAAAAAAATTCTCATTTTTTTTTAAATAAAAATACGGTGAACGCAAAGCTACACCCCCATACTTAAAATTAAATATTGTCCCCAATATTTAAAACTAAGTATGAAGAACACTTGAAAGAAAAGAAACTTTAAGAAAAATACATAAAATTAAAGATAAGCAAGGGGTGCCTCCCAAGAGCGCTTTCTTTTTGCCGTCTTTAAGCTAGACGGTTAGTGTTAGCTAAACGGATATATAAATTTAAAATGTACTGGCAACTCCCTTAATTCATGCTGAGGTGAGTATGCCGTCATCCGTTGCCCGATGACTCCTCCATTTATCTTGTGATTCTCCTTTTGTCCTTGAATTTGAATATATAAATCCAAAACACCTATACATACCTGAGGTGATTTGGAAAAATAAATATGAGCGTCATATGGATCATTGATTATTTGGGGTGGCAAGGGCTCATCCTTAACCTAAAAATTATTAGAATAAAGAGAATCACAAATAAATGAATCAGAAAAATTTTTGCAAGGAGGAGGCGCTTGCGAAAATATAAAATTAAGCTTTGGTTGTTCCTTTTCTAAGATAAAATTTTCATTAGAAAAATCTAGTGCATTACCAATCGGAATAAAATTTTCGGACACAAAATTTTCATGAATTTTTGGTTGGATGGAAGAAATTCGTGAATATTCATGACAAAGAAAATAAAATCCGGGTGGAGTAGGGGAAGAAACTTGTTCTTCTTCTATTTCATCCGGGGTGCCCATAACTTTAAGAAATTCTTGGTATAATAAGTTTTCTTCATCTTTGGTAAAAGGAGTTACGAGATTACATGAAATCACATGTTCCTCCATAACTAAATTATCCAAAGATGGAGAAAAAACACTAGAAGAAATAAAATTCTTCTCTAAATTTTGGGGGGAAGTATCAAATTGAATCGGTGGAGATTCCCCAAAATTAGAGAAAGAAAATTGCGGCGCAGAAGAAGATGAACAAGAATTCGGATCAAAAGAATTACATTCATCGCTCCGAGAGCTATCCGGGTGACTTTGCCACCAAGAATAATCTACTTTGGGGCTAGAAGAAAGATTATTAGAAGCCAGAAAATTGTTCTCGTGAAAATCAGAAAAAACATTTTCATCAAAGTTTGAAAAATTATTTTCATTATAAGGGGAAAAATTATGAACGTAATTATTATCAAAAGTATTTGCATAATATTGTGGAAATTTATTTTCATAATAATTTTTTTGATAATAAGAATGTAAATAACAGTCCTCACTTTGATGAGGCGCATTACAATAATAACAACTAAATTGGTGATTTCATGCCGCTTCCAAAAGATATACTTGGCTTTCAAGCTCAGCAACTTTTACGGCCAATTCAAGTAACTCTATTTAATATTAAAAAAAACAACCTTCACTTAAATGAATGGAATTTTGAAAATATTTTTATTATATATATATTATATTTTTTTCAAAAAGCGGGTTAAGTTAGTCCCTGACTTCCCAAGGTCAACACGGTGAAGGGCTCGCAAGTAGAGGCTGTGATGGGAATTCAAGCCCAAAGCATCCTTTCCGAGAATTTAGATTAAGCTTTTTAAGATTTTTTTAAAATTTTAAAGAGAAGGGGGGAAGAAAGAGAACAGTAAAATTAATTAATAATTTTTTTTCGAAATATCAACCGTGTCCCCTGCAACGGAGCCAAAAACTTGATGAAGCAAAACTATATCCGCAAATGACAACGGCAAGTGTACCGTATCAAATGTAGTATAGGTTATAAAAACCAAGGTTGTATTAGACTTAGGTCGGTTGAGTACCCTTACTTCAAGAAAATCTCTATTATTTTATCAATTACAACTTTGGGTTAATTTTGCAAAAAGAAAATAAAAAATAAAATTAAAACGATGAGTAAAAAGACTAGCACTCGATCTTGAATCACCTTGGAAAATAAATATAATAAGAACAACTTCTAATTCTCTTAAGAAATTACTTGACCGTGGAGGCTCCCAAATTATGAATACCCCTCTCTCGAGGATACGATCAACTGGGTTTAGGTTGATCAATCGAACTTTCGTTCTAGAATAAAAATCCCTATGACTTGCTTTATCGTAGTGAGCCCCGCTATTGGATTTGACTCCAATCCGGGAGAATTATGTCATCCTCTCTTGAGGAGTGCATTCAACTCTCTTTATCCTTGAAAAGATCGATTCGAATTCAAAACCTCTCGGTTATTAGACTACGAAAACAAGAATGGGAATTATATATCGACAATATAATCTCAATTCAATAAAGTTCAAGGATAAATCTTAAGCATTCTAAGGAAGAGAAAGAGAGGCTAAAGATTAAATCATGAATTATATTTTCCTTGGATAATCTCGACCGAGTGCTAATAGGATTTAGCTACTCATGGAGATGTATGAATCAAAGAAAATAAAAGGATACATGAAAGAAAGAAGAAGAGAAATAAGAGAATAAGAAGAACTATTTTATTAATTGCAAAAAGAAAGTTACAAACTAGGAATTGAAAGCTACAAACTATTTAATTGAAAATATAAATTGCAAGAAGAAGAAGGATTACAAGACTACTAAAACATGAAAATAAAACATGAAATGAAAATGTCTAATCCTAAAATTTATCTCCAAAATTCATCTCCAAACATCTGCTGGAGATGGCTTTTTATAGCTGCAAAATTGAGGTTACACGCCCTTGGTCACGCCCGTGACCAAGGGGGTGTAAGGGGCGTGATCATTGCTGGTGCAGAGAGGGCACGTTTTGGCTTCAATGTAGGTGTTTCAGGCGCGTCGCGCCCGTGACTGGCTGTCACGTACTCGGTCATGCCCGTGACTGAGGGCGTGTAACTTTAATTTATGTGGCAGGCATGATCTCAGCGGTTCTGATTCATCTCAGCGGGTCGCGGCCGTGACATGGGGTCACGCCCTTGGTCACGCCCGTGACCTGGGGCGTGTACTTGGCGAAACTTCATGGAATGCTCCCAAGATGGCAGAATCGGGTCTAGAACACGTCTAGACTGTCACGCCCTTGGTCACGCCCGTGACCTTGGGCGTGTACTTGACAATTTTGCTCAAAATGCCCAAAAATCCTGAAAAAAACAGAAAAGGTTTAAGTTAGTTTATAAAATTAAAAGGGAATATATTAAATAAGACAATACATATAAATTTTATAAATTTATATTAAAATTATATTATAATTATACTAAAAGATGAGTACAAAAAGTACTCATCATGGTGCCATTCTCATCAAGCTTATTTCTGTAGATCCATTTGGTGCCAATAATATTGTGTCCTTGAGGTTTTGGCACCAATTTCCATACCTTGCACCTCTTGAACTGAAGCAGTTCTTCTTGCATTGCTTGAATCCAGAAGGTGTCTTCATTTGCTTCTTCAAATTTCTTGGGCTCCATTTGTGATAGAAAGCACAAGAATAGGGCTTCATTTTGAGGCATGCTTCTAGTGACCACTCTTTGGTTCAGATCTCCAATTATTTGGTTCCTTGGATGATCCATTAGGTTTCTATGTGCTACATGCAACCTGTCATCTATCTGCAGCTCTTCTTCTTGAGCAACATCTTCTTCAACAGCTTGTTTATCTTCAACATCATGGATTGCTACCTCTAAATTGACCTTGCTTGTTATGGGTATGTCTTGGAGAGACATGTCATGCACTTGATGTTCATTACCTATCAAAATAGGAGAGATGGACCAGCCCTTATAGAGCAGCCTGGTCTCATTAAAACCACATGCATAGACTCTTCTACAACGCGTGTTTTCTTGTTGAATACTCTATAGGCTTTGCTTTGTGAGCAATATCCAACAAGAACCCATACATTGCATTTTTTAGCAAACTTAGTAAATTGAGATTTTCCAATATTTAGATTGAGCATTTGCAACCAAAGATTCTGAAGTATGAAATAGTTGGTTGTTTTCCTTTCAAAATCTCATATGGGGTTATTCTTAGGGCCTTATTGATAGATGCTCTACTGAGAACATAATATGTAGTATTGACTGCCTCAGCCCAGAAGTATTTTGGGAGTGAGGAGTCACTAAGAAGTGTCCTCCCAGCCTCTATCAAGGTCTTATTGCTCCTCTCAGCCACACTATTTTGTTGTGGAGTCCTTGGGGAGGAGAATTCTTGGGAGATACCGAATTCTTGACAAAACCTTATCCTTGCCCCAGATTGAAATTTTGTACCATGATCAGTTCTAGTCTTTACCACAGTACAATTGAGTTCATTCTGGATTGCCTTAACATGGTTTATAAAGATATCTAAAGTATCAGATTTCTTCTTAAGTAAGAATACCCATGTATACTTTGAATGATCATCAATAATCACCAAGGTATACAACTTCCCACCTAGGCTCTGAATTGGCAAAGGACCAAACAAGTCCATGTGGAATAGATAAAGACATCTTTCAGTGTCTTTGGAGCCAATGCTTTTAAAGGCGGCCCTTGTTTGCTTGCCCATTTGTCTTGAGTGACATGGACCACATTAAAAACATTTCAAATTAGGACTATTTCCAACTAGATTTTTAGAAAACAGCCTATACATTGTCTTGTAGTTAATGTGAGCAAGTCTCTTGTGCCATTGAACACAAAGAGACTCATTTTCATTAGCCACGAGACACATGGGAGAAGAAGAAGAATTGCAAATGAAATCTAAGCAATACACATTCCCACTCCTAGTGTCTGAGAGAATGATCTCTAAGTCATGTGACTTTTTGGTCAAGCACTTATCATTGTGGAATTCAATGACATAGCCTAAGTCACACAATTGACTTATGCTTACAAGGTTGTGTTGCAAACCTTCAACATAAGACACTTTTGTGATGGACACTATGCCATTGGAAATCATACCATAACCTCTGGTGATGCCCTTTTCTGATCCACCAAAGATGACCTTAGGTTCATTCTTCACAGCTTTGTATTCCTGTTGAAGACTTTTGGTATCTATCATGTGCCTTGAGCACCCACTATCCAAGTACCATATTTGCCCAAGGATTGTACTTGAAATAACCTGCATGAAGGAATTTAGTTACCCTTAGGAGCCCAATTAACTTTGGGTCCTAGGTTCTTGTTAGCATGAAAAGATGACATCACACCTACTGCAACCTTTGTAGAAAGGCACTTTTTGCACTTGGCACATTCGGATTGTGCTAACAATCTATGTCAAAGTGTCCCACCTTACCACAACACCAACATTCATGAATGTTGTATCTCCTCTTTTGAACATTTCTTGAGGTGAAATGAGCATTAATATGCTTATGTTCAGGAGGCGAGACAACAGTATTCTTCTTGTTCCATTCAGCAATAATCTGGCTGAAGGATAACTTGTGGACAGTCCTAGAAGCCTTTGTCTTAATGACATCAGTTTTCATTGGCTTCGAAGCTAGGCAAGATTTGATGGCATTAGACACTGAGCTGTTAAACCTGTCTACATGTTTGACAACAGCCAAGTGCTCGGTTGGAATGAACTTGGAAGAGCTTGCTTCCTTACTCTTTAATGATGGAGCTGAGGTACCAAAACCAAATGGTCCAGTATGGGCCATCTAAATTTCTTCATAGGGAGCCTTCATAGCACACATCCACATTCCCTTTCTTCCACTATGGGATGGAGTATTTTCCTTCCTATAGGAGCTCCCATTCTTCCAGTGATTATATATGTTGTCATGGTCGTACCTGTTAGAGGGAAGTAACACCTTTTGAAAGGTGGTATGAGGCTTAGGCTTAGCCTTGCTCCTTTCTCCACTCCCTTCACCCACTTCCATATTATTGAACCCTAGTCCTCCTCTATTGGTTTGAGAAGAAAAGGTGTAAATAATTGGAAGCACTGATTTGGGCTTGGATAATTGAGCCACTAGGCTCTTTTCTTTAAGAAGCATCTCCTCAAGGTCCTTGATGACCTTGTTCATTTGGGAAATGGTGCTCAATTGGACAACTGTTATCCCCTTGAGTTGGCTAATTTCTCTGCTCATCTGAGCCACCAGGGTAGGTGAGTCAGTGCAATCTTTCATAGCCAACTTAAGGGAAGGAATTTCTTGAGACTGCCTCTTGGACAGCTTTTTGCTCTTTTTAGAGCATCCAATAAGGCATCATACTTTTCAATCAATTGATTGACAGCCATTTCATATTTTGAATCATTTTCATCAATTGATGAGCAAGCTACGGAGTCTGGTACTGACTCATACTCAGAAGAAGGGGGAAGAATAGGTACCATGTCAGGAATATCCTGACTATCTTCATCATCATCTATTATGGCCATTAAGCCATAATGTTTTCTTAAATCTTCATCATCCTCTATATCACTATCTAAAGGTGATAGAGGGGCCTGATGCGCAAATCTCGCACACCATTATAGGCGATAGCAAGACTGTGACACGAAATGGCAGTGTACCGATCGTTCAAGTAACATAAAATGGGAGCGAATCCCCAAGTATCGATCTCAAAGGAACAATGTAAGGTGGAGTTATCTATTGAGGGAGGACATGAGATTGAAGTCCTTTAGGTCTGATGGATTATGGAAAAGAGGTGATTTGGTTTGGAAAATAAAAGAAAACAACTACTCAACTACTCCTATGCAGGCCTTGAGCGCACTGCTTCGCTAGGCCTCGTCACCAGCGGATGGAATGTGTTGCACCAGCGGAATTGAAGGTTGCAATCACCTCGTCACAATGCACGTCACTAGCAATTGCTAGTGCGCCACACGAACGTGATGGCGGGATGGGGGATGGACTGGGGCGCTCCTCACTTGCATAAACCACACATAATAATTTCACATAGACATGAAATACTAAAAAACATAACTAGGTTTAGCAATCATTGTTCATACACACAGATAATAAAGGAAAACAGTACTACAGTATAAAGGGGGTGAAATTACAACCAAAGGGATGGAGACTCATCGGAGGTTCACAGCTGGAATCTAGGGTTGTCAGTCCTTGTCCGAGCTCGGGCTCCAACTGCCATCCAGGGTATGGAGAGGAGTTATCACTTCCTTCTAGTTTACCCGTCTTCTCCGTCAATCATCTTCGCTTCTAACCTCGCCGGAGAACTTCATGTATGCAGCAAAGAGTCCCTCGAAATGGAGGTTTGGAGGTGCATCAACAATAGAGGAGGCGAAGAGGTTGCTCCGGCTAGAGATTTGCAAGATAATGGAGGCCAAAGATCCTCACGAAGGTGGGCGGTGATGGAGAGGTGAAGGGGGCGTACTGGAGCTCAAAAAATGTCGGGGAAGAATAATGCGATCCCTTAGGTCGAATGAACATGCGGCTTAAATAGAGGCGTTAATTTTAAGTAACGCACGATAAAAGTGGACGTTCGTGCATTTTGGGCCATGCACGAGCGGAATGCTCGTGCACGACCAAAAATGCACAGGGTGGGGCAGGCCTCAGATTTTGCCAGCATCCAGGTAGGTCGTGCATTTTGCATCACGCACAATTAGATTTAATCGTGCGTTTAGGATAACGCACGTTGAACATCATCACACACAGCTATGAGTAGATCGCATGATCGCTTCGATCGTGAATCAACAATAATCGCATGGTCGTACGATTTACCCATACTGCAATGCTCAGCTCAGGGGCACAATCCACCTGCACACATTCAGAATCCAAGCACCAAACATACAGAAAATAAGACAAACATTCAAAATAATAGCAAGAAAGTCATGGGGAACCCGTAGAGGCATAACCCCAGCATAGAACGTGCAATAGCACACCCCGATAGGCGAAAATAGTACACTGTGTATAACGTGATAAATAAAGCAAATATTAGCATTTTAATGTTGAAAGTGTAGTGCACGAGTGAGAATACATGCCCAAATGAGTCCGAAAAATGATATATAATTGGGACTCATCATACCCCCAGACTTAACTGTTTGCTCGTCCAGAGAAAATCATCCCTTAAGCGGGCAAGAAAAATGCAAGATGGCATAGAAATTGCAAGGGCGGAGTACCATGCGAAGTCGCATGCTCACGCTCATAAAAATTCAGTAGAAGAAATACCTACATATGCAAAATAGTTTATATTTTTCTAAGAGCGTATCTATATATTATATTTACTCAAAAATTGAATCACATTGAATCATCTAGTCATGCATAGGAAGAATGTAAACAGATCGCTAAGGTGAGCATTGCCAAAGATCGGGGCTCGGGACAACCTCCAAAGAAATCCATCAATGTCGATGGCCATAGGCTTGCTCGGTTAAACTCTCTCAACGGCAGTGGTTTGACTCAAATGCGCGAATCAATAGGACTTTAGGTTTAAGACGGGGCTTGGGTTAAGGCGAGGTAAACAAAGATAAACAAGAGGGCTTAAAGCACCTAAACCAAAATGAGATCGCACAAAATAAACTATCCAAGCACCACAATAAACATGTGGGTGCACCACACCCCCAGACTTAGACTTGACTACATGGGTGTGTGCACCGCCTACTCCCAAAACACATATCCACAAAAAATTTCATTTATAACATTTTCATTTATTTTTCTTATTTCATTCATCATCATTTTTTCAACTTGATTCTTATCACAATTTTTTTTTTCGAGCAAATAAATATTTTGGAGCACATCCACATATCGACAAAACTTCACCACATCAACACCCCAAATAAAATTAAAACAAACTATAGCTCAAATATGGGTGTGCAACTAGGAATGGCTTTTAGGCTTTGGTGAAATAAAAGTGAGGCTGAATCAAAGAACGGGTAGGCAATTGGGCTAGCAAGGATAGAGTTATAGGAATGGGCACCAAGGCTCAACTGGGCCAAAACGATGGCATGCGTCACATTCACGTGATTGACTAACCGTATACCCATGCTTTATGAAACGCTTGGGGCAAGTTCTTAGCTCTCGAGAAATATTATCCTTCCTCGCAACTCGAGCAATACAAGGCTAACGAACGTCTACACACATTCTTATGCTACCATTTGATTCACACTGGATTCACAAATTTTTGAGTATAGTAAACAACATCTACGCTAATAGAAAGACATAAACTAAAAGCATAAATTGAAATTGAATCTACACAAATTTCTATGCGAGACATGAGCACTCGACTAGGAGCACTATAGGAGTCAACATTTTACTCCGACTCACAATCCTAAGCCAGCATAGAGTTTTTCCAATCACACAAAAGAAACGAGTTGAACTCGTAACGCGTTTATGGCTAAATGCGCCAAGTGGGTGTGAGGTGTGCCAAGAAGATGAACAAATAATAAATAACTGAAATAAAATTACTTCTAGTATGTAATGCAACATGTGTGTGCACAATGGGTAACAAAAAGCAGCTCTCCCCCAGAATGAAATAAACGCTAGGGGAAGAGAAGTTACCCAATGTTCAAAAGTGAGCATACCAGAAGATTGGCGTGTAAACCAAAACAATGCTGCAGCATCCGCCATCCAAAAATGTACACCTGCAGGGGTAAGCTCAGCAAAAATAACAGGAAAATAGAAAAGCTGAATTGAAAAAAAAAATTGATTAGACTATATAAGATGAAAATGCATGAAAAACGAAGATAACTACTGAGGTTTATTGTCCTCCCAAGCACGACTTATTCAGAAAGCAAAAAGTTCTAGCTAATGGGAGTATGAAAAGAAAAGTGCATAGGTAACTGTTCTAATATCCGTGTCGGTAGAGGGTATCGATACGGTGACAAAATAGTTACTCCTCTACCTAAATAGTAGTACCTGCTCTTCACATGTAGAGGAAAGAGAATATAGGAAGAAGAGGAGGAACATATGTAGTAACATCATCAGAGAAAATGTGCATAGGTTCCTCAGGGGGTGAATCCAAAAGAATTGACGAATGCACCGAAGAGAAGTCTCCATAATGTCGTCATACCGATCAGCAGAAAGTCTAATAGGGATATCCGCAGCAGTCCCCCATAGACAATGTGGTACTCCAAATATATCATCAGAATCAAAATGAGCCCCCAAATGAGAGGTGGATGGAACGATAAGAATATCAAGTTCATCTTCCTCCATCTGGCGCTGAAATTCTGCGCAATCTTTCAATGCGTGCTCAGTTCTATGACAACACAAACACCATTTTCCAATACTCCGCGGTCCAGTCGGGGTCGGAGAGGAATATAAAAACGGTAAATGTGGTGAAAAAGACTGACCATAAGACTTGGGCATGGTGTATGAAGTACCATAAGAGGACGGTGCTCCATACAATGGGCCTCGAGAATTATGCTCACTATCTCCAGCGGGGCATTTATCACTAGAATGATAATAATATCCACACCATCTACAATGGATATTCAAAGCAGAAAACATGGTGTACTGGCGGAGAATTTACCAACAAATAAAATTTCTTTGCAAAAATTAACTACAGGCGAGAAATAAAAAAAATCAATGTCTGCTTTTGATAAATCACAAAATAGATAAGGAAAGAAAGAAGAAAAAAAAAAGAAATCTAAAACGACAAATTCTAAGAACTAAAACAAACCAAAAAATGGTATAAACAAGTGGAAAAAGGATTCTATCTCTCGACTCCCTCTCCAAAAACTCACACGACTGTGTTCCACGGCAACGGTGCCAAAAACTTGATGCGCGAATCTCGCACACCGCTATAGGCGGTAGCAAGACTGCGGCACGAAACGGTAGTGTACCGATCGTTCAAGTAATATAAAATGGAAGTGAATCCCCAAGTATCTATCTCAAAGGAACACAGTAAGGTGGAGTAATCTACTGAGGGAGGACTTGAGATTGAACTCCTTTAGGTCGGATGGATTACGAAAAAAGAGGTGATTAGGGTTGGAAAATAAAAGAAAACAACTACTCTACTACTCCTGTGCAGGCCTTGAGCGCACTGCTTCGATAGGCGGGATGGAAACTACGTAGGCCTTGAACGCACTACTTCGCAAGGGTGGATGGACGAGTAGGCAAGCGGGTGGAATGGGCCGCACTGGCGGAATTGAGGGTCGCAAGCACCTCATCACAATGCACGCCACTAGCAATTGCTAGTGCGGCACACGAACGTGATGGTGGGATGGAGGATGGACTTGGGCGCTCCTCACTTGCATAAACTATAAATAATAATTTCACATAGACATGAAATAGTAAAAAACATAACTAGGTTTAGCAATCATTGTTCATACACATAGATAATAAAGGAAAACAGTACTACAGTATGAAGGGGTGAGATTACAACCAAAGGGACAGAGACTCATCGGAGGTTCACAGATGGAATCTATGGTTGTCAGTCCTTGTCCTAGCTCGGGCTCCAACTGCCGTCCGGGGTATGGAGAGGAGTTGTCACTTCCTTCTAGTTTAGCCATCTTCTCTGTGAATCATCTTCGCTTCTAACCTTGTCGGAGAACTTCATGTATGCAGCGAAGAGTCCCTCAAAATGGAGGTTTGGAGGTTCATCAACAATGGAGGAGGCCAAGAAGTTGCTCCGGCTAGAGATTTGCAAGAGAATGGCGGTCGGAGCTCCTCCCGAAGATGGGTGGTGTTGGAGAGGCGAAGGGGGCGGACTAGAGCTCGAAAAATGGCAGGGAAGAATAATGCCATCCATTAGGTCGAATGAACCTGCGGCTTAAATAGAGGCATTAATTTTAAGTAACACACATCAAAACGCACGACCGTGTGTTTTGGGCCGTGAGATTTACAAAGATAAACAGCGCCTGCAGCTACAGGAAGGCCGTGCATTTTTGTTCACGCACGAGCATTAATGCACGGGGTGGGGCAGGCCTTTGATTTTGTCGGCATCCAGGTAGGTCGTGCATTTTTCTTCACGCACGATTAGATTCAATCATGCATTAAGGATAATGCACGATGAACATCATCAAACACATCTCTGAGTAGATCGCACTATCACTTCGATCGTGCGTCAACAATAATCGCATGGTCATGCGATTTACCCAGATTGCAATGCGCTAATGGGCACAATCCACCTGCACACATTTAGAATCCAAGCACCAACCACACAGAAAATAAGAAAAACATTCAAAATAACAACAGGAAAGGCATGAGGAACCCGTAGAGGCATACCCTCAGCACGGAATGTGCAATTGCACACTGTAACACCCTGCCAGTACGAAGAGTATAACAGCAGGTCCGGCCGGGACCCCACGCCATACAAACCACACTAGCTAGGAGTTAAAAGGTGATAACCAGAAAAGTAACAACTAAACGAGAGTACAAAACGTAAGCGGAAGCATTAATTAAACCATTTCAATAGAACTGTCCACTATCATAGGAATGTATCCAGAATAAGAGTTACGGCCTTAAGGCCTTACATTCATCCAATGCACAAAACTCCAAACATACATCGGCACGCAGGCCGGCAATACAAGGAAAACAGAAAAGAGGCTGGCCTTCGAGGGCCAACTCAGCATAAGGACCACCGCCCGCTATTTTCCGCTAGGCTCACCTGCACCTGCATAAGACATTCCACCAAGCGGTGGCAAACAAAGTAACGGTCAGCAAAGCTGACCAAATTATAATGACCCCACCCCTTTCCCGGGGTGGCGGAGCTTCTACCCTGCAAGCAAGCTACCCTGGCAAGTGCTATAATAAAGAAGGTGCAACTACATAAGGTGAGGTTTCAAGCACAATCAATCTTCTAGGTTGAGCATCAAAAGAAGGGAACCTAGGTATGCACATGATGTTGGTTGGGTTCACCTGAAGGTTCCCCACAACCGCCTAAACAACCGCATGAGGCTAACAACATCAATTCATCACAAACGTGGGTACACACAACCGCACACTCCATGCTCACAAGGCATGCACCAAAGGTACTTCTTCCCGAGCACCAAAACCATCATGAGTCCGGAAACTCTAGATAGAAAAGAGCTTTTGGTCGGTCTAGGCAAGACGCCCTTCCCAACCTCTCCCAAGGTCGTTCGGGTTTACAAGAGATAAATCCCCCTACCGCCGCGCCTGGAAACGGGTTCAGTTCAGCCAATTCCCGTGCTCTTGTCATCGATTGAACACACAATGCGGGTATGACATCACCTCGGCCCGTAAGGGTTTAGCACTCGCTAGTGCTACGCAAAACATAAGTTACAACACCCAAGCATTTAAAGTTTACTTTGCAACGACTCAAGACCCGACTCCGCCTTTCGGCCGGAGGGCATGAGGGATCGTTAGGGCTTTATACGTAACCAAAAAGGATGTACAAGATGACTCCTCAACAATTCTAGTGGTGAAGGTTTGAATTCAACCACTCGCAAAGCATGGGGCTTCCGTTAGGATCTTCACAAGATGCCTACGCTTAAATCCCGCAATACTATCGCATATATCACAGAGTCATTCTCCGGCACGCATACTAGGCTTAACCTAAATGCAACGTCGCAAATCAAGCATCACCGATTCGGGCTCACGGCCACGAATAGGCTTCACACACAATGCCTAAATCCGCACGACTACCGGATTTTCTACATGCAATATGCCGGGGACGGACACAATCGACCCGGAGTTCCGAAGAACTTGAGGAAATCCTACACTTCACCCATTTGGTGAAAGGGATTCCTCATGAAAGCATAGAGAAATGAAGGAGAGGACAAAAGACAAGTCCAAACAACGGGAGAAGAAATCGTTACCCTAGGAGCGTTCTTTTTCGCCATGGATCCGAGATTCTACGCGGAGGGAAAGAACCGCACCGGGCTGCACTCTCCGGATCTGGAAACGGCTCGCGAAACGGAGCTCCGGAGCTCCGTCAATGGCGAAATCTCCTCTTCTTCTTCCTTGCCCCCTTCTTCTTCCTCTAGCCTAGGAGAGAGAAACACTATGAAATAATGAGGGTTTAATCCCTCTCCAAAGCCCTAAGACCCCCCCAGCAATAAATCCCAGCCGTTGGATCGAATTCTAAGAAATTTGATCGGTCGGATCCTCTTCTCCGCTCAAAATCGCGGAACAGAATAAACAGGGCGCACGATCACAGGCGCACGGTCAGTGGTCGTGCGCGACGAGGGCAATGGTCGTGCGCACTATCCTGGACAGAACTCTGAATTCTTGCGAATAAGCGCACGATCGCTGGCGCACGATCACTGGTCGTGCGCGAAGAGGGAAAGGGTCGTGCACACTGTCCGAGACAGAACTCGATTCTCTTCTGAATTAACACACGATCGCTGGCACACGATCACTGGTCGTGCGCGATGAGGCCACTGATCGTGCGCTAAGAGCAGACAGGGAAAAATTCTAGCCTGCTTCACGTGCCGCACTACCACTCCGCCTACTTCGCGGAACTACCAGTTTTGGGGTGTTACAACTCCACGCTCCTTAAAAGAATTTCGTCCCGAAATCCAGGAAACAGTAATAGCATAAATTACAGTTATACTTTACCTGAGGGAAATAGCTCGGGATACTCCGCAAGCATCGTTTGCTCTCTCTCCCAAGAGAGCTCCTCTCGGCCGCAGTTATCCCACCGGACTTTTACCATCCGAATGGACTTGTTCCGCAGCTGCTTTACTTCGGTATCTTCGATGCGTAAAGGCTTGACTTTCGTCGACAACCCACTATCAACCGGAACTTTGCCGACTGCAACGATATGAGTAGGCTCTTGCACTGCCTTCCTCAACACTGAAATGTGGAACACGTCGCGCAGACCGCTCAGCTCTGCAGATAGTGCAAGCCGATAAGCCGCATCACCAACACGCTCCACGATCTCGAACGGTCCTAAGTACCTCGGACTGAGCTTTTTCAAGCGTCGAATCCTTGATACCCCTTTGAACGGTTTGATCTTCAAGTAAACCCGGTCACCGACGGCAAACTCTAAGTTCCTATGCTTGGCGTTGAAATACTTTGCTTGCCTATCCTGGGCAACCAATAGCCTTTCGCGTATAGACCGGATCGTCGAAGTTGCTTCTTCAACATCCTTTCGCTTCAATAGCTTAGTATCGCCCGTTTCCGCCCAAGACAACGGCGTACGACACTTCTTACCATAGAGGGCCTCGAAAGGAGCCATCTTTATGCTGGCTTGGTAGCTATTATTGTAGGCGAATTCGATCATAAAGAGGTGATCCTCCCACCTCTTTCCAAAGTCTAGAGCGCACATTCGGAGCATATCCTCCATAGTCATGTTGGTTCTCTCGGTCTGTCCATCCGTTTGCGGGTGGAAGGCCGTGCTGAACTTCAATTTTGTGCCCAACAGTTCATGGATAAGCCTCCAATCTTTCGATGTGAAACGCCCGTCACGATCGCTGACGATGCTACGAGGGACACTGTGCAGTCTCACGATACTATCCACATAGAGCTTTGCTAGCTTCTCTACGGAATCATCCTTCTGGTTCGGAATGAAGTGTGATACCTTTGTCAAACGGTCCACGATCACCCATATGGCGTCGTTTCCATGTTGCGATCTCGGCAATCCGTGCACGAAATCCATCGAAATATCATCAAACTTCCACTCCGAAATCGGCAAGGACATCAGAAACCCACCGGGACGTTGACATTCCGCTTTTACCAACGCGCAAGTATGACACTTGGCCACGTAAAGGGCAATGTCTTTCTTCATGCCCGGCCACCAGAACAGTTTCTTCATATCCATAAACATTTTAGTGCTCCCCGGGTGGATCGAGTACTTGGTATGATGAGCCTCGTACATCAACTCCGCCCGTAGAGTACCAACGTTTGGGATGCATAACCTTTCCTGCTTCCACATAAGGTCATCTTCGAAGGAGAAATCCGCGTTTAACCCTTCGACGGTTTCCGCTTTGTATCGTTTCAAGCTCTCGTCCAACTCCAATGCTTGTCGAACTCGGTCGGCAAGGTCGTAGTGAACATCCGTCCAGTTCAAGCATGCTGAAGTAGACGTTCTCCTATCAATGCATATGATCTCCATTTCTTCTAGCGCACGGATTAGACGCTCATCGTGCATCAAAATCCAATTTGCTTGTGCGGGAGCCCGACGACTCAACGCGTCTGCAACTACGTTTCCTTTACCGGGAGTATATTTGATATCGAAGGTGTAGTCCCCAAGGAACTCCATCCACCTCCTTTGGCGCATGTTCAACTCCCTTTGATCTAGTAAGTACTTGAGGCTCTTATGGTCGGTAAAGATATCGATCTTCACGCCATATAGATAGTGCCTCCAAAGTTTGAGGGCAAAAACCACGGCCGCTAGCTCCAAATCATGGACCGGGTAATTCCTCTCGTGAACCTTCAGTTGCCGGGAGCCGTAGGCAATTACCTTCCCGAACTGCACTAGGACACAACCCAACCCACTTCCTGAGGCGTCGCTATATATTTCGTAGCCTTCCGTACCTTGTGGCGAGCATAGAATGGGCGCCGTGATCAGACGGCTCTTTAGCTCTTCAAAAGCTCGTGCGCACTCGGGCGACCAAACGAACTTATGATCCTTCCTAGTCAGTTTTGTGAGAGGAAGTGCGATCCTCGAGAAGTTTTCCACAAAGCGCCTATAATAGCCGGCAAGTCCTAAGAAACTTCGGACTTCCGCTACGTTTTTCAACAAAGGCCAGGCTCAGATCGCTTCTATCTTCGACGGATCAACCGCAATTCCATCGCCACTAACGACGTGACCAAGGAATGCTACTGACAGTAGCAAAAACTCGCACTTGGAGAACTTGACATATAGCTGACTCTTCCTCAAGGTGCTCAGGACTGCGTGCAGATGCCCTACATGCTCCTCTTCCGACTGAGAGTATACCAAAATGTCGTCGATGAAGACGATCACAAATTGATCTAAATACTCTCGGAATGTCCTATTCATCAAGTCCATGAATACCGACGGTGCGTTGGACAGACCGAACGGCATCACCGTGAACTCATAGTGCCCAAAACGGGTACTGAACGCTGACTTTGGAACATCACACTCCCTAATACTAAGCTGATAGTAGCCGGACCTTAAATCAAGCATAGAGTATACCGTCGACCCAACCTGTTGGTCAAGTAAGTCGTCGATTCTCGGAATCGGATAACGGTTCCTCTCGGTCAGCTTGGTCCGCTACTACTAGGACAACACACAACTGGTCTTAGGCCCCGAATCCTTCAACAAGGTGAAGAACATCTTCGCGCCTTTTCACAGCTTCTCCTATTCGCGCTCACTCGAGATCTATTAGGCAGCATTACCTCCAATCTATCCTTGACTAAGGTAAATGACAATTCGATTCATAACACGAAGTCCTTAGACAAATAGGAGAGCGATGCTCCCACATCAATAGAGCTCTCGTCGAATAGTTGATAATTAGGACAAGGCCTAATTGCACACAAATACAAAACATAAAATTTTGTTGTCAACAGATACAGTGGACATATTTCTATCTTTAACCGCACACGGGGTATAAATCATATTTGGAGATGATCATCCATACCTGTGGCAACATCGCATTGCTGAATGACCTCTTGCTGGCCATAAGAGTAGACTCTCGGCTGGGTTAGAGAATATTGGGGAATCGAAGACTCCACCGCTTTGCCTTTCTCCATAGGAGCTGAACCCATCGCACGAGCATAGTCCACTTCTCCGCTTTTTGCTTTTGGGGGACCACTTCGACACACCGCGGCTTTGTGTCCCACCTTTCCACAAGTGAAACAAATTAAGGAACACCGTGCAGTCTTAACTTCCACAGAGTTGAACTTTCTCTTGTTTCTTCTGAACTCGGACTTGGACTGAGAGACCGGCGCATGAAACTCTGACTTCTTTACATTGAAGTCTTTCGCGCGCTGCATACTCTTCATATCCGTTTCCAGAGATTTAGCTGTTTTCACTAAGACGTTGAAGCCGAGTAACTTTGGACCCACAAGCATTAGTCTTAGGTCATCTCGCAGACCATTGTAGAACTTGTTGACCTTGGTTTCCTCATCTTCCCTCATAGACCTCTCATAACGATTCCGACTGATGAACTCAATCAGGTACTCATCCACTGAGTGTTCTCCCTGCTCTAGGTGTGAACACTGATCTTGCAGTTCAGGAATCTTAGTTAGGGGTAGAAACTTTAGAAGGAAAGACCCATGGAAGTTTTCCCAAGAGATTTCGGAAAGTTGTCTCCCACCAAACTTGTGCAACAACTCTCCTTCCCACCAAAGTCTTGCTTCTCTTATAAGTAGGAAGGTGGTTAAGGTTACCAACATATCTTTGCTTATAAGCATTGACATTAAAGTCCTCTTTATTTCTGACAACCACTCAGCAGCTCTCCCAGGGGATTCCGTCCCCTCGAAGGATGGAGGGTTGAGGCTCAGAAAGTACTTTAATTGCTGGTCACGCGCTCGCCCCACTACTACCTGCGCAACTCGACGTTCCACCCTCAGTTCTACCACAGGTTCCACTACAGCAACAGTTACAGGGGCCACATCCAGAGTCGGAGTAGTAGGCTGTGCAAGCTGCCCAGACTGAGTGTTGATCATCGCGAAGACCGCTTCAGCGACTAACTTGATCATCTCAGCCGAAGGAATGGTCGCTGTCACCTCAGACGACCCACTACTTTTGGCAGTGTTATGGGGTTGAGACGGCCCCGCACCACTCCTAGTCACCTATAATCGTGTAGGAGACAATTTAGTGACTGAAAGCATAGCAAAACAACAATCATGGAACGCTCAGGTTCCGCAAACAAGTATGTTTTTTCCATTTCTAAGTGGACATTCTTATTAGTTTTTGTCGTTTTAGGTGAATGCACATCCCGTGCACACCACCCCTTAAAAGGAATTCGTCCCGAATTCGCTAAACTACTGATCGACGCCTTAAGTCCGATACCAAATTGTAACACCCTGCCAGTACGAAGAGTATAACAACAGGTCCGGCCGGGACCCCACGCCATACAAACCACACTAGCTAGGAGATAAAAGGTGATAACCAGAAAAGTAACAACTAAACGAGAGTACAAAACGTAAGCGGAAGCATTAATTAAACCATTTCAATAGAACTGTCCACTATCATAGGAATGTATCCAGAATAAGAGTTACGGCCTTAAGGCCTTACATTCATCCAATGCACAAAACTCCAAACATACATCGGCACGCAGGCCGGCAATACAAGGAAAATAGAAAAGAGGCTGGCCTTCGAGGGCCAACTCAGCATAAGGACCACCGCCCGCTATTTTCCGCTAGGCTCACCTGCACCTGCATAAGACATTCCACCAAGCGGCGGCAAACAAAGTAACGGTCAGCAAAGCTGACCAAATTATAACGACCCCACCCCTTTCCCGGGGTGGCGGAGCTTCTACCCTGCAAGCAAGCTACCCTGGCAAGTGCTATAATAAAGAAGGTGCAACTACACAAGGTGAGGTTTCAAGCACAATCAATCTTCTAGGTTGAGCATCAAAAGAAGGGAACCTAGGTATGCACATGATGTTGGTTGGGTTCACCTGAAGGTTCCCCACAACCGCCTAAACAACCGCATGAGGCTAACAACATCAATTCATCACAAACGTGGGTACACACAACCGCACGCTCCATGCTCACAAGGCATGCACCAAAGGTACTTCTTCCCGAGCACCAAAACCATCATGAGTCCGGAAACTCTAGATAGAAAAGAGCTTTTGGTCGGTCTAGGCAAGACGCCCTTCCCAACCTCTCCCAAGGTCGTTCGGGTTTACAAGAGATAAATCCCCCTACCGCCGCGCCTGGAAACGGGTTCAGTTCAGCCAATTCCCGTGCTCTTGTCATCGATTGAACACACGATGCGGGTATGACATCACCTCGGCCCGTAAGGGTTTAGCACTCGCTAGTGCTACACAAAACATAAGTTACAACACCCAAGCATTTAAAGTTTACTTTGCAACGACTCAAGACCCGACTCCGCCTTTCGGTCGGAGGGCATGAAGGATCGTTAGGGCTTTATACGTAACCAAAAATGATGTACAAGACGACTCCTCAACAATTCTAGTGGTGAAGGTTTGCATTCAACCACTCGCAAAGCATGGGGCTTCCGTTAGGATCTTCACAAGATGCCTACGCTTAAATCCCGCAATACTATCGCATATATCACAGAGTCATTCTCCGGCACGCATACTAGGCTTAACCTAAATGCAACGTCGCAAATCAAGCATCACCGATTCGGGCTCACGGCCACGAATAGGCTTCACACACAATGCCTAAATCCGCACGACTACCGGATTTTCTACATGCAATATGCCGGGGATGGACACAATCGACCCGGAGTTCCGAAGAACTTGAGGAAATCCTACACTTCACCCATTTGGTGAAAGGGATTCCTCATGCAAGCATAGAGAAATGAAGGAGAGGACAAAAGACAAGTCCAAACAACGGGAGAAGAAATCGTTACCCTAGGAGCGTTGTTTTTCGCCATGGATCCGAGATTCTACGCGGAGGGAAAGAACCGCACCGGGCTGCACTCTCCGGATCTGGAAACGGCTCGCGAAACGGAGCTCCGGAGCTCCGTCAATGGCGAAATCTCCTCTTCTTCTTCCTTGCCCCCTTCTTCTTCCTCTAGCCTAGGAGAGAGAAACACTATGAAATAATGAGGGTTTAATCCCTCTCCAAAGCCCTAAGACCCTCCAGCAATAAATCCCAGCCATTGGATCAAATTCCAAGAAATTTGATCGGTCGGATCCTCTTCTCCGCTCAAAATCGCGGAACAGAATAAATAGGGCGCACGATCACAGGCGCACGGTCAGTGGTCGTGCGCGACGAGGGCAATGGTCGTGCGCACTATCCGGGACAGAACTCTGAATTCTTGCGAATAAGCGCACGATCGCTGGCGCACGATCACTGGTCGTGCGCGAAGAGGGAAATGGTCGTGCGCACTGTCCGAGACAGAACTCGATTCTCTTCTGAATTAACGCACGATCGCTGGCACATGATCACTGGTCGTGCGCGATGAGGCCACTGATCGTGCGCTAAGAGCAGACAGGGAAAAATTCTAGCCTGCTTCACGTGCCGCACTACCACTCCGCCTACTTCGCGGAACTACCAGTTTTGGGGTGTTACACACACCCCGATAGGCAAAAATAGTGTACTATGTGTAATGTGATAACTAAAGCAATTATGAGCATTTTAATGCTGAAAGTGTAGTGCACGAGTGAGAAAATAGGCCCAGATGAGCCCGAAAAACCCTATATAATTGGGACTCATCAGGGCCCTGATGCCCACCTGTGCATCTGGAAAGTCCTCAACTTCCTCAGCTACAAATAACCCAATATAGGCTTCTTCTTCTTCATCTGAGTCTGAGGATGAAGACTCAGATTCACTCCAGCTTTTGTCTTTCATGGCTAGAAAGGACTTTTCTCCCTTAAATCCCTTTTGGTGATAAGCTTTCATATCACCCTTCTCCTTCCTCTTGACTGGAAAGTCAGGAATGACATGTCCAGCCTTACTGCAGCAATAGCAAATTACATTAGATGAAATATGTTTAACATGTTTAGAATCATACATGTCCCCTTTGGGGTGCTGCTTGTCTGATCTGTTGAGATCCTTCCTAGAATGTGAGGAGGAGGAAGGATTGTTCTTCTGCTGCTTCCTCCTCCTCATCTTCTTGAAATGCCATGAGAAGACATCAAACTCCTCATTAGAAGAGCTGCTATCAGATGAGCTATACCTAGAATTTTCGGAGCCCACATCCCTTCTTAGAGGTGTAGGCATCCTTGCCTTGCTCTTCTTGTATCCGTCAGCCTTGAGGGCCACAGTCCTCTCCCTCGCATGAGGTCTGGAGGATGTGTCCTCCTCCTTCGTTGCAGATAGTTGCATCTCATAAGAGAGCAGCTATCCAAATAGAGTATGGCGAGGAGTCTCACCCAGCTTTGCCACCTTTCTGATGGCACGTATCTTGGTATCCCAGTCTCTAGTTACAGATCTTAGTAATTTGTCATTCAGCTCATAATGAGTGAATGTCCTTTCATAGGTCCTCAACTCATTCACTATCTTGAAGAATTTTTCATAGCAATCAGCTATGCATTCCAGGCTTTGTTGCCTGAAGACTTCATACTCCTGATTGAGGAGGGATTTCATATCATCCCTCACCTCTTCAGTCCCTTCGATGCACACTATCAATGTATCCCACATGTCCTTGGCAGTCTCATAGTGTACCAAGTTCTAGAATGTTGAATCATCAATAAGATTGGCTATAATGTTTTGAGCTCTTTTGTCTATTGTTGCCAATGCTATCTCATCCCTTGTCATTTTAGTGTATGACTTGCCTGCCTGCCTAGTAGGATCAATGGTGGAGGGATTTGTGATAAGAAAGGGGCCTTCCCGAATAGTGATATAGATCCTAGGGTCTGAGGCCTCCATGAAAAGCCTAACCCTTTGCTTCCAAATGCCAAAGGTCTCCTTTTTGCATATAGGAAGCTTCATAGACCCCATCTCCTTCTGAACTCCGTTGGTAGCCATTGGATTCAGATCTAACAATACCTATGTAGGACCTGGTCAGACTGTTAAGTCCTATTTGACCAACCTATCTCTAATACCACTTGATAGTTTATAGGTATATAGACTGATTCACCTACAGGGGGGGGGGGGTGAATATGTGTCTTTGATTTTTACTTAATTACTTTTGCTAGTACACTAAATAACAAGCACACACAGAAAATACACAAGTGATTATAGTGGTTCCCCAAGACAGTGTGTTCATGGGTAGTCCACTTTCCCTCTACACCTTTTTAAAAGTGTGTTAGACAAGGCCAACTCCTCCAATCTTAGATCCTAGAGCTTACAACTTAGATCCCTCGGGATCTCTCGGACTTGCTCCAAGCCCTACCTCAGGCTAACCAACCCTACCTCTCAGAGTGCTCCCACTCCTACAGCTCATAGATCCCCTTGACCTCTAACATCAGGCCTATCAAGAAACCCTACTTCTTAGGCAAATTGCCCTATAACTCAGGCTAAACAGCCCTACAACCTCATGCCTAAATAACCCTACAACCTCAGCCCTAAATAACCCTACAACCGCAGGCCTAAATAGCCCTACAGCTCAGGTTCAGCAACCCTACACACTCAGGCAATGTACCTTACAAGCAAAGAACAATACAGTTCCTACCGAGAATAAATGTTAAGCATACAATATTAGACACCACTGGAATGATGCCTTCTATTGTTCCTGCATTGCTGGTGCTTCCTTGAAACTTAGCTGAATGTAAACTTCAATCCTTTCTTCTAACTGATCCTTCACTTCAGTTGAGGAGAAAGGATCACCTTGCTCTTCTGAGTAGAAGAGCTATCTTCTCTCCTTATGGCTTCTTGCTGGTTTAGTAAGATGGAGAATGAGATAGCTTGAAATCCGTCAATGGAACAATGATTTGAGCTTTCTTCTTTTCAGCACACCAATGGGTCCTTTTGAAAGTGCCCTAACATGTTCTTTTATACTCCATGTGTCTTCAACGTATCTTAGAGGGGCCCCCGACACATTAGAAGAGGATAGAATGCTTTATCTCTCATTTACAGCTGTTTGTGCCAAAAGCCAGTCGCGTCACTGTCTTCTTCCAGATTTGAATCTGTCTTAGCGGTTGGGCTGAGACAGCCTTCTATCTCAGTAGTTGAACTGCTTTCGTCTCAGCGGTTCCGCTGAGACAGTTTCTCTTCTCAGTAGATTTTGTCTATCTGCAGCTCAGTTGGGGTAGATCACTTCTCAGCAGCTCCTGGTCCTGTCTCAGCGGTTTCGTTGAGAACATTGAATCCTTCTCAGTGATTTTGACCGCAAACCTCTAATCTTATTCCAATGTTTGGAATATCTTAACCGTGCACATTCCTGATGCAATGTAGGGTTTATCAAATACAATATGTACTTAGCATTGTAAGTGATGCCTCTTCAAATCAAGGGAACCGAGATGGCAATATTCTCAACATGACCCTCATTGGATATCTGTAATGCAAGAAGAGCTAACACAATTTGAGAGGAACTAGGTCTGGACAATGGTTGAGAGACCAAGGAATTACCGAGTAATTGGAACCAAATGGGTATTCAAAAACAAGATGGATTCATCTGGAGTCATAGTCAGGAATAATGCCTGACTTGTGGCTCAAGGATATAGGCAAGAGGAGGGGATTGACTTTAACCAGACATTTGCTCTAGTAGCAAGGCTGGAGGCCATTAGAATGTTTCTTCCATATTCAACACACATGAAGATTAAAGTCTATCAGATGGATATGAAGAGTGCATTCCTAAATGGAACCTTTCAGGATGAAGTATATGTGGAGCAACCCCCAGGTTTTGTCAATCCATCTTTTCCATCCTTTGTATATATATTAGATAAAGCATTGTAAGTCCTCAAGGAAGCTCCAATAGCATGGTATGAGACCTTATCCACCTTTCTTCTGGAACACTTCTTTGAAAGAGGCAAAGTGGATAAAACACTCTTCACAAGAGCACATAAAAATCAACTACTACTATTACAGATATATGTAGATAATTTTATATTTGGGTCAACAGATCAAACACTTTGCAAAAGGTTTGCATATCTAATGTATTCTAGATTTGAAATGAGTAGCATGGGTGAATTATCCTATTTCATAGGCCTCCAAGTAAGGAAAAATGTAGATGACATTTTCATATCCCAATCCAAGTATACCAGAGAACTCATCAAGAGGTTTGGGATGGAAAATTCCTTTGTCATGAAAACCCCCATGGCTTTCAATGCTATTTTAGATAGAGATGAAAAGGCCAAATCCTTTGATCAGAAGACTTACAGAGCAACCATTGGCACTCTACTCTATCTAACAGCTAGCAGACTAGATATAATGTTTGCTACCTATATATGTGCTAGGTTTCAGGTTGACCCCATGGAATGCCACAAGAGTTCTGTAAAAATGATACTCAGATATCTAAAGGGTACAACTGAACTTGGCTTGTGGTATCTAGCAGAATCTGGATTTGATTTATTTAGTTATTCAGATGCAGACTATGCTGGATGTAGGATGGATAGAAAAAACACCATAGGAACATGTCAATTCCTGGGTGGTAGACTGATCTCTTTGTTTAGCAAGAAGCAAACCTCAGTCTCCACTTCTACAGTTGAAGATGAGTGTATAGCTGCAGGACGCTGCTGCTCACAAATATTATGGATGCAAAATCAGTTGTTAGACTAAAACTTTTCTTTTGACAATTCCACAATATCCTGTGACAACTCTAGTGCTATCTCCATAGATTCCAATCCTATTCTCAACAGCAGCGTTAAGTACATAGAGATAAAACATCAATTTCTCAGGGACAATGTTTAGAAGTTTAAGATCAATCTTCAATACATTTCCACTAATATTCAAAGGGCTGGCATCTTCAATACATTTCTTCTTCTTAAGGTTTTACGACCTTAATGATCTCTTGAGAAAAATAATGTCGGTGTAGCTTTTCAGCATGACCACACCTATGCTTTTGATCATTTTGAGTTGTACACCTATCTTCTTCTTCTTAGGGTGTTAAAATCTTAATGATCTCTTGAGGAAAGCAATGTCTGTAACATCCCCCAAGCAACTAGACCCCTAAGTTGGTTTTGTAATGACAAGGTCATGACAAAACCATAGGAAGAGCTTAAGATCATGTGAACTTAGGTAAGAAGGAGAAAACCCAAGTGGTCTACAAATAGCAATTTTTAGATACCAAGCCTAGGGTTGGACTTTAGGGCCTCACCATGACCCTTTGACCCCACCATAACATCCCTAACCCATTATAGGTCCCCTTAGAGCACCAGGGACCCATTGGGGTCAACCAAAGAGACCAAATTGACCAAAGTCAACCCTAACCATAAATTGGTCAAAGTAGCTTAATTAGGGTCAATTGGCCTCCAACATGCCAAATTGACCTTACCCTTACCCTTATAAGGATATTAGGGACCCAATGGGCCAAACATCCCCATCATGGGGCCTCCAATTTGGCCAATTTTCCCAAAGTCAAACCTATCCCTATTTTGGTCAAAGTGGCCTATAAAGGATCCATTGACCCTCACCTTGTGAAATTAACCCTTAAGGGAGGCCAATGGGTGACTAGCCACCCATTGGGGTCAACCCAAATGGCCAAATTGACCAAAGTCAACTCTATCCCAAATTTAGGTCAAAATGACCTATGTTGACCCAATCAAGCCCAATCCACTTGGGCTAGATCCAATTGAGGTGGTCTACCACCTAATGGGGTTGGGCGCTACTGAATTGAACATTCAATTTCAATAAAATCGACCAGGAGGGAGAAAGCCCAATTTGAAAGAGAGAGAGAGAGAAGGGGGAGTTAATGGGGAGGAAGAAGAAACCTCCAATATTCCCCATTGATGGAACCATTCATCTCCCCTTGGGGTGAGGAGGAGTTTCCAACCCTCTCTCGGCCACACTGATGCCCAATTCACCTCCCCTACATGAAATCAGAATTCTTCATCAAGGGCCATTAATGGCCACCATGTGAAACCCCCCTCTGGCCTCCAATTGGCCTCTTTAACACCTTCAGAGGAGTGAGAGGCGTGAACCCCCCCCCCCCCCCTTATTCTAGAGAGAATCGTGCACCGGAGGCCTAGATCGACATGGTACCAAAAGATCGATCTCCAACCATGGAAACCCGCCAGAATCCACGACCTCAGGCCACCACACATGTCCGATCCTCCCTCCCTCCCCTAGTCCGATCTCATCTATTTCGTGGCTCAGGTGGCCGGGAAAATGGGGTGGAAGTCAGCCTAGGATAGGCTGATCTGGGCCCTTGGCTGAAGGAAGATGATGACCAGCAGCTGTCGGATCTGTGCCAAGATCTGTGAAAGGATCAATATATATGTTATATTTATAATTGTATTTATGTCACGTTTTATGTAGTATATTGTATTAATTATAGAAAATACTTAGGCTCCTCTAATGAAAAAGTGGTCAACACCAAAGTTGTAGCCCTTGGTATGTACTTTAGTTTAAAATTTGTTTCATCCCAAAAGGAGCAATGTAGCTCCCTATTGGGCCATTTTGGTGGGAGTGGACCCTAGGGTTGGACAACTACTATTTCTTGAATAACTTTTGATTGGGAAATTATATTGACTTGAAAATTAAAACAGGCTATCTGTACCTTCACACATAACATATCAAAAGATGGGAATTTTTGGAGAACATTTTTCTAAGGTTTTTGTAAAAATTTAATAATCGATATATAAATTAATTATAGGGTCTAATGACCTCCAATACACTCCAAATTTTGGTGGGTGCTTCTTACGGTTATTATATGACGCTGATAAAAATTTCATCTTAATTGGGACTGATTTGTTTGGGTAATTAGTTAACCCAAGTTTGGTCATACTAGGTCAAACTAGGTCAAAAGTGCACATGATGGAATTAGGTGGTCAAATCTCATCAAGATGATGTGAAACTCTGGACACTGGTTTAGGATCACATAATACACCCCCATGAGTGATTTGGGGTGAACTAGGGTGGATAAGCCTTAAGACCCTAGTTCTAACCCTAGGGTTGAACTTTGAGCCTCGTGAAGGATAGAGGTGTATAGTTCCTTGAGTGGTAATGAAACTTTGTAGATAAGTTCATAGGGTGTAAATATGCCCTAGAAAATTTTATGAGAATTTTAGGAGCAATTACCCCCTCTAATTTAGGTTATAATCTTTTTGGTGAACCTTCTTATAAAAGGAATTTACCTGCTCAAATTGTTTTGGATGTTGATGAAAGTTTGGTAGATTACATAAAATCATGATATAGTCCTCTTGTAATTTTTGTGTAATTATTGAATTGATTTAATTATCACTTCATTCAGAAGTCAACTACTTTGCCTTAGGAATATGTTTAATTAATGAGGGCCAGATATCCTCTGGAAAATTATGAAACTTGGTGGTAGGACATGTTAGGGCATTAGAGAGCTCTGTGAATTTTTGTTTAATTTTTGGAATTGTTTATCAATAGGTTACTTCACAATTTTCCCTAGTACAGGTTTAATTGGAATATTTATTTATGTGACTAATTAGTTCTAATAAATTCTAAAATTTATTCAGTAGACTTTTCTGATCACTATAAAAGCCTGTTGATTTTACCATAATTTTTGGATAATTATTTTTGGTGGTTCCTTCTTAAATTTCTAATTTAGGGTAATTATTCCATATTATAAATAGAGGCCAACACCTTACGGCAAAATTGTGATATTATGTATTTACTGTTATTTTGACATCGTAGATTTTTCATAATTTTATGGGGGCCATATCATAAGAAGATCTTACACTTAATGTTCAATTTCATACTTGGCCAATGTTGGGGATATTATAATAAATGCCAAATAATTAAGGAAAAATATGATCCTTTTGATTTAGGCCCCGTTTGGGAGTCCTTTTTTCCTCCTTTCCATTTCTTAGAAAACGCCACCGCTAGATTTGAACCATTTGTTTTCGCTACCAGTGGAAACGGAACGGATTGAAAAGGTGTTTTACGGGCTTTTTAGAAAGGCATTTATGCGCTCCTTTTACGACGTTCCTGCCGCCGCGTTCGAAGTCATTTCTCTCGCGATATTCGTTCAACCCTACCGGTTCCCGAACTTCCCTAGTTCTTCATCGCTCCCGATTTCGCCCACAACATCGCAGCTTGTTCTCCTTCCCGATCTCGAAACTACAGGTATGATTCCGCCATCTTCTTCTTGTTCTCCTTCGTATGTCATTTGCAGATCTGTGCGTCGTCCCCTTCGTAGATCTGGTTCTCCTTCTTGTTCATGTGCGGATCTGGCTCTCCTTCTCGCAGATATATGGTGCACAGTTGCATGTGTGATGTCATTCCTGTTCTCCTCGCAGATCTGGCATGTGTGATGTCATTCATGTTCTCGCAGATTTGAACCATTTGTTCATGTGTGATGTCATTCCTGTTCTCCTCGCAGATCTGGCCCAATCTCCTTCGCCAGATCTTCTTCCCAAACCTCCAGTTTGTTGGTGGTGCTCCCAACACAGTCTAGCAGAAATTTTGCTTCATGTTTCTCCTCCGCATGAAGCTTTTTGTTCCTTCATGAACACAGAGCTCTCTATTTTGTTCCTTCATGTGCGGATCTGGAGCAAATCCCATCTGCAAAAAAAACTATAAAATGATATTTCTGTTAGACAATGTTCATATATTTTATGCAGTTCAATGTTCATATATGCTATATAGAATCAAATCCATGCTAAAATAAAATCAAATCCCATCTGCAAAAAAGTAGTTCAATGCTCTTCCTATTTCTCCTCCGCATGAGTGTGAAATTTTTTTCTATTGTTATATTTTCTGTTAGATGAATCAAATCCATGCAAATTTTTTTCTATTGCTAAATTTTTCAAAAATTAACAGAGCAATAAAAGTAGTTCAATGTTCCAAGTAGTTCAATTCATGAATATGCTATATAGAATCATTGTGATGAATTTATTACTTTTTGGTTTTGTTCAGTCCTGCATAATGGGTAAACATCGAGAAGGTGGAAATTCTGCAACATGGGAAATGAATGATGTGATGTTTTTTTGTGACTTATGTATAAAAGAAATTGAGTTGGGGAATAGACCGACAACGCATTTTAGCAAAGAGGGGTGGAATAATCTGGTGAATAAGTATCGTGAAAGGACAGGAAAGCCATATGACCAAAAATAAATGAAAAATAAATGGGACCAACTAAAAAGAGAATGGAAGGTTTGGCGAGAGTTGAAAAGGGGAGAAACTGGTTTGGGTTGGAATCCCTCCCGTAAGACTATCGACGCTTCTGATGAATGGTGGGACGAAAGACTGAAGGTAATTTAATTCTTTTGACATTTTTCTCGCTATTAATTTTTGAGTTAATTATATTATCATTAATTTGATAATACTCTTAGGTGGTCCCTACTGCAAAGAAGTTTCACTACTCAGGTATAGCTCCAGAGTTGGAGGAAAAGCTAGACATGATGTTTAGCCAAGTAGTTGCTACAGGAGATCTTGCATGGGCACCAAGTTCACGAAACCTGGTGCATGAATCTGATGATGAACGTGACATGTCCGAGGATGGTGATCGCCGAGATGTTGAAGATTTATCTCCTAATACAACAGACACGGGAGTGGACACTACCTCCACTCGACCCTCTAGCTCATCGGAAGTTAGGAAGAAGAAAAAAGAAAAGGGCAAGACGAAGATTGCTGGAAGAAAGCGAGCAATGAATTCCACCATGGAGGACAAAGCAGAGACATCTCGTATAATAGGTCGTGTTATGATGGAACCTCCAAAAGTACAAATCACCTCTGCATTGTTTACCATTCCAGAAGCACTCGGAGAGCTTGAAAAATATCCAGAGATTACGGGGGACTTTGACTTCTATGACTACTGCACGATGTTTCTCAGAGATAAGAGCAATAGGGAAACATTCATGAGTATTCCGGAGAAGCTCAAAGTTAGGTGGTTGAAGGCGCGATATACCCAAAATTCACAGTAGGGGTCAGATGGTTATAGTTATCTGCGGAAAATGAATGTGGTTGTATCTTTGTTTGTGGATATGTTTATTTTATCATTATGTAGAACAACTTGAGGAAATAGTATTAATATTGTCTGATTATTATTATTATTATTGCTTCATTTGGTTGTATCTTTGTTTGTGGATACTGTAGTCTGATTATTGTTATTACTTCATTTACTTCTATTCAAGAAAATGATTTATGCATTGTTATGAATACTCTTGCTTCTTTTTTGTACTGATGTTTGAAGTTATATAATTAAATCTGTTATGATTTGATTTATCTATTTGCACAGTTCTACAATGTCCTCCGATAATTCAGATAGATCCAATGAGGAAATTCAAGAAAGAGTGATAGATTTGGTCAATCAATCTCGAAACGTTTTATCTCACCATCAACAGACATCAGCTGCATTTATGGTGCACAGTTGGAGTTCGTCATCCAGCAATAATTCATGCATGACATCACACCAATCAGGTGATAAATGGATCGGAGAATTGCTAAATGGGCATCATACTAGAATTTACGAGAACTTACGAATGTCAAAGCAGATATTTCTTGATCTGCTTCAGGTACTTGAACAACATTATGGGCTACGTGGTTCAAGGAGAACTACATCACGAGAAGTTCTCGCACTGACATTGTACATTTTAGCACAAAATGAATCAATGAGGCTAACAAAAGAAAGATTTCAACACTCAACGGAAACAATATGTAGATATTTTTCAGCGGGAATAGCTGCTCTGAAAAAACTATCATCTAATATTATAGCGCCAACAGATAAACACTTCAGGGAAATTCCACAACAAATATTAAATGATGCTCGATACATGCCATATTTTGAGAACTGCATTGGAGCAATAGATGGAACACATATTTGTGCACGGGTTCCACCTGAACTGCAAGCTGCGTACATTGGACGTCATGGTATGCCAACCCAAAATATTATGGCAGTATGCGACTTCAACATGTGTTTCACATTTGTGCTAGCTGGATGGGAGGGTTCGACGCATGACAGCCTTATTTTTCAGCATGCACTCATGGATCCAAGTTATAATTTTCTGTTTCCGCCTACAGGTATAATTTTAAATATTAAATTAGAGTTATTTAAAATAGAATACTAAATGTTGTTTTTAAATTTTAGGAAAATATTACTTGGTTGATGCTGGATATCCGCTGCAACGAGGGTTCTTTAAATACACGATATCATTTACCAGACTTTGCGCGGGGAAATCGTCCTATACAAGGAAGAAAAGAAATATTCAACCATGCGCATTCATCACTACGTGGCGTCATAGAGCGTACATTCGGTATTTGGAAGAAAAAGTGGGCTATACTAAGGGACATGCCTCAATATAGTTTAGCAAAGCAACGTGATATTGTCATAGCAACCATGACTTTGCATAACTATATTCGTAGGCATGCATATCGTTCTGATCCAGACTTCTTGGCCTGCGATGATGACGAAAATTTAATCTATCCTGAGGCACATGTAATAAGAGAAAATCATACACCGACCACTATTGTAACATTAAATGTAGATCGTGTGAGAGGTGTGCGAGTGGGTGTTCAGGAAATGATTACATTGCGTGACCGTATTGCAGAACAGCTGTATCAAGCTAATACGTAGTTTGTCTGTTTTAGATTCTTGTCTTTCAATGTAATATCAACTTTTATTTCCAATGAATGAAGTACTATTATGGTTTTATAGTTATTTTAAAATAATTGCTTTACAACAAATATTTCTACATTTTGCTAAAAAAGTCACCGCAACGGAGATTTGCCAAACAGTTTATAAAATGCTTCTCCTTTTTGAAAAGCTCTACAAAAGGAGTTCACCCAAACAGATCTCCTTTTGCAAAAGACATTTTCCAAAAGCACATTTTCCTACCATCATTTTGCCACCACTCCTTCTCCTTTCTGAAAAGCCCTCCCAAACAGGCCCTTAGTCTTAGAATATCATAATAGAGTCCCAGTAATAATCTTGAGTCAGTTGGATGAAGATTTGGAGTACCTCCTCTTATGCACTCATATAATTCATTTGGTCTGCGTATAATAAAACTATATGATTTAAGTAACATGTAGACCATTAGGTGGGAATGGAAGGTAGTTGGTGTACCTAGCCTAGTTGAAGAGATTGAAGGTCACCAAAAAGGAGTTTATGTGATGAGAGTGTGCTTGCTGAGTTAAGGGAAAAGTTGTGCTCGGGATTGACGAAAGATCGTCTTTCCCATGGGGAGTCGGAAAACACTTAGGAGGATAATTCAAGTGAAGTGTTAAGATGGGAAATCTTATGGGTAGATACCAATAACACTAAGTGTCTTGAGAAAGGGAGCTTTGGGATATCATCCCATCATAGCTCCTAGTACCGCTGCGAGCCCCTCACAGCGTTGACCTCGGGAAGTCCAAGATTAACAATAAACTGTAGGAGTAAGATGTTGTACAAGATTAACTCAATAATACACACACCTAGACACAGTGGTTATGGGAGGTTAGTTGGTTTGGTTTTATGAGCAGTAGGATCGGTGGTTGTAGCAGCGGACTAGTTAGTCCGGTGAGCTTGTGACTCCATAATGCTTGTTGGTACGGACGGGTTGGTCTGGCGAGCCGGTGGCTCGGAAGGTTATGGTGACAGGTAGGTTAGCCCGGAGAGCTTATGGATTGGAGATAGATGCTAACATATTGTATGTGCAAAAGGTGGTGGGTCATTAGTATTGACGGTCGCCGCACCGACATCGATACTTTGTCTCGGTAACTGTGGTTAACACTTTACCAAGAAAAGTCTGGTGGACTAGCCAGTAAGAGTACGCAGGGGCTCTGTTGTTGTGTTCTTAGCGTTGAAGCGTACGACAGGTCTTGGTTAGGTAGTGCAGATACCAACCTAGAGGTGGGCGAGGCCCAACCCGCCGCTTCCGTTTTCCACTACGAAAGTATCCTGGGAGTTTTGCTAGCTCCAAAAAGGGGGAACTAAAGGTCTGTGCGCATAGAGTTGAAGTTTGTGAGTTGCACTTGTATGAACATAGCATTAAACTGTATAACCTTGCATGACATGGCATAAACACTGTATTTCAACCCATACCCCTATCGTATAAATTGGTTATGAGACTTTTTATATGATAGGCCCTGCTAAACGACCTCTTGGTCTATAGGTTTGTGTGGGCATTCCTATAAATCCAGTTTACACTTCTTTAATATTGTTTCCTTATTACTATTATGCTTAGCACAACTTTACTTATTACTACTGCTTACCTGTTACTGTTTTACTTCTTACTGCCTTAGTCTTTATGTTATTTGTTGCATAGCGATAGATCCTTCTGTCGTTAGATTCACTGTCACCTGCTTTTGATTATACTGCTTGATGTCCTCTGCTTCATCCTTCCCGCTTGGTGCCTAGGAGTCACCAGAGGAGGGGTGGGGGATTGGCTTGGTCTTTTGACTAACAATCGGTGGACCTTATCATTTTAGGGGACCGAGGAGATGCTGCAGCACCAGAGGCCAGTGCAGATTGAAGTGGGGCAGTCTGGCATGGGAGCACGGATGACAGGATCCGTGAGTGTCTTATTAGCTTTAGTAGATTATGCTTCTGCGAGTGAAATTATATTGAGGAATTTATGTATCGGGCAAGAGCCCTTTTATTACTATCTCTTATTCAGTTATTTCATGTGGACATCTTTTATTCTGAGATATTATATTCATGCGATGTGGACTTGATTTCTAGTTAATCAAATATATACTTTTCTTCTGTCGTGATCAATATGGTTGGCAGAATCGGCATTTTGTAGTGGCTACCTTCTCGAGTGATGGTGCCACCGCAAAGCGGCGGTTCTGGGCATAAGACCCGGGTATTTAAAAAGAAAAAAAGGGGTCTTACAAAATGGTATCAGAGCAAACCTCGATCCAAAGAAAAGAAGTCCACAAACCTTGGGCCACCCCGCGTGAGTTTAGTTTGAGGACAAACTAAGCAGCGGAAGCAATGGTGTGCCCATAAGGGGAATCACATGAAAAGTCCACTTTTAAACTGAATTTTTTTTAGCCAAACCCTCTTACGAGTATCAACTTTCTTTTGTAGCCCGCGACGAACCCTACACCACAGCATGGAGTGCCTCCAACTCCAAACATCATCCCACCACCATCGACTCCTACCCCGTTCCAGCAGTCAGAGATGGGACAGACATTGACTGCCATACTGGAGGCCTTTAGGGCATAGCCGGCACCAGCTCCTCAGCCAAACCCCGGGGCCAACTGGATGAGTGACTTTCGAGGTCGTTCCCCTCCATCATACCTCGGGATGGAGGCAGTTGTGCAGACTAAGGAGTGGGTAGACATCATGTACGAGATGCTGGCAAGAATTCAGTGCCCGACGGACATGGCAGTACCCCTGGTGTTTTCGTGCCTGGAATCTCATGCAAAGTGGTGGTGGAAGTCACTACTAAACACCACCTATGCTAGATTGGAGGCAGATGGCATCTAATGGGATGAGTTCAAGGCGGTGCTACTAGAGCACTATGTACCGCAATCAACATGGGATGAGCTAGAAGATAGGTTCCTATAGTTGAGGCAGGGTAGCAGGACAGTGGTGGAGTATCACTGAGAGTTCATACACCTAGCCCTGTTTGTGGACTCCTATCAGCTGGATGATGCAGGTTACGCAAAGAGATTATACAAGGGCCTCCTTGACGAGCTGAGGCAGGCACTCCTCTTTGTTTTCGATGGTAGTATGGCCAAGATCTTGGATATGGCCAAGAAGCTGGATGCCGACCAGCACATTGTTCGAGGAAGGAAGAGGACGACAGAGGATCAGAGAAGGAGTGGCAGGAGAGACCAGCAGATGGGTGACTTCATTGGAGAAAGAAGAATGGAGGACCGACCCTGCCAGGAGGAGAGGAAGGAGTAGAGGGAGCCGGCAGTGTTGGCTCGCCAGCCTTTAAAGATGCGGGAGGTGCCGAGGATAGGAGGACGTGGTCCACCTCCCCCTACCACTGTCATCAGCCGGGACACATCCAGAATAACTTCCCCTAAAGGAATGCACCACTAGCACTATAGGGTGCCCCACCGGCCTAGCATTTCAGGGGCCGAAGATGTGGATAAGACCGTGGATTTCAGGGCAGAGACCGGAGACAGAATAGGGATCAGATGTACGCCTTGGACCTAGTACAACCCCGAAACACTTTATTCTTGTTAATAATTACTAGTACCTAACAACCTTAGCTTTACCTTAGCATTGAAACAAACAAACAAAAATCACCCAGGTATAGTACTTGTCTGCGGCAAGCCCACATACACTTTATTCGATTCGGGTGCCTCACACTCGTTCATCTCAGAAGAATTCATGGACAATCAGGACCAAGTCCAGCACTCTGAGGGTATCCACAGGATGGTGAGACTCTCGAACAGATCAGAGATAGTAATGAACGCAAAGTACAATATGAATGTGGATATTGGAGGGAAGTTGTTCGATGCATCGGTGACGCTCTTGAAGATGAAAGACTACGACCTGATCCTGGGCATGAACTGGCTGCACGGGAACCAGGGTCGGATTAACTGCCCGGTGAGGAGGTTTATCCTAAAGCATGAGGACACATCGTTCGGTGATTTGGTACGAAGGTTCATGGAGCAGTTTGTTCAGTACCATGGCGTGCCTAGGACGATTGTGTCGGATCGGAATAGACAATTTACATCGAGGGAGTGGAGAGCGGTGCAGGCTTACTTAGGCACACGACTGACATTCAATACTGCATTCTACCCCCAGACAGACGGGCAGATGGAGCATACCAACCGAACCTTGGAGGATCTTCTACGTCTATCTATTCTAGACTACGAGGAGCCCAGGAAGAGGTTATTGCCGTTGGTCGAGTTCTCGTACAACAAAAGTCACCAGGTAATCATAGGCATGGCACCCTATAAGGCTTTATACAGAAAGAGATGTAGGACCCCATTGTCTTGGATCCAGGATGAGGATCCCAAGGCACTCGACTTAGAGTTCATGGAGGACACGGAGGCTTTGGCACGGCTGATTCGAGATAGGATGCTGGAGTCCCAGAGTAGTCAGGCCAAGTATTACGATGCGCGACATCGTATGGTAGACTTCCAGGTGAGACATCGGTTATTATTGAAGATACATCCGATGCATGGAGTCTTGCTGGTACGCGGGCGGAAGAAGCTCAGTCCGAGATATATGGGGCCTTATAGGATCCTGGAGCAGATCGGCCCCTTGGCTTACAGACTGGAGCTATCGCCGAAGTTGGTAGGATTTCATGATGTCTTCCACATCTCCTCACTTAGGAGGGCTCTACTGTGGCCAGAGCAGCAGATATCTACTACAGAGGGGCCAGTAGCTACTGATCGATTGGTTCACCTGGAGCCGGTCTGAATAGACGACATGGAGATGCGCATCCTGTGGCGTAAGAAGGTTTCATTGGTCAATGTCCCGTGGAGGAATCGTGGACAAGACGAGCACACCTGGGAGCCACTGGACTTGATCCAGCAAAAGTATCCTGAGCTCTTTAAGACATTTATAACTTAATTTTTGGGATGTTAGATTTAACCACTTGCTGTAGGAACACCACAGGCCTAACCTGAATTTCGGGGATGAAATTTTTATTTTTTTGTATTGGGATTTATAACATCCCCCAAACAACTAGACCACTACGTTGGTTATGTCATGACTAGGTCATGACAAAACCATAGGAAGAGCTTAAGATCATGTGAACTTAGGTAAGAAGGAGAAAATCCAAGTGGTCTACAAATAGTAATTTTTAAATACCAAGCCTAGGGTTGGACTTTAGGGCCTCACCTTTTCCCTTTGAACCCACCATAACATCCCTAACCCATTAGCGGTCCCCTTAGAGCACCAGGGACCAATTGGGGTCAACCAAAGAGGCCAAATTGACCAAAGTCATCCCTAACCCTAAATTGGTCAAAGTAGCTTAATTGGGGCTTATTGGCCTCCACCATGCTAAATCGACCTTACCCCTACCCTTATAAGGATATTAGGGACCTAATGGTCCAAAAATCCCAATCATGGGGCCTCCAATTTGACCAATTTTACCAAAGTCAACCCTAGCCCTATTTTGGTCAAAGTGTCCTATTAAGAGTCAATTGACCCTCACCTTCCAAAATTGACCCTAACTAGACCTTCCTAACCCTTAAGGGAGGCCAATGGGTGACTAGCCACCCATTGGGGTCAACCTAAATGGTCAAATTGACCAAAGTCAACTCTACCCCAAATTTAGTCAAAATGACCTATGTTGACCCAATCAAGCCCAATCCATTTGGGCTAGACCTAATTGAGGTGGTCCACAACCTAATGGGGTTGGGTGCTACAGAATTGGCCATTCAATTTTAAGAAAATCGGCCAGGAGAGAGAAAGCCCAATTTGAAAGAGAGAGAGAAGGGGGAGTTAATGGGGAGGAAGAAGAAACCTCCAATCGTCCCCATTTATGGCACCATTCATCTCCCCCTGGGGAGAGGAGGAGTTTCCAGCCCTCTCCCGGTCACATGGATGCCCAATTCACCTCCCCTACAGGAAACCAAAATTCTTCATCAAGGGCCATTAATGGCCACCATGTGAAACCCCCCTCTTGCCTCCAATTGGCCTCTTTAACACCTTCAGAGGAGTGAGAGGACTGAAACCCCCTTCTTCTAGAGAGAATCATGCACCGGAGGCCTAGATCGACATGGCAACAAAAGCTCGAGCTTTGGCCATGGAAACCCACCAGAATCAATGACCCCAGGCCACCACACAGGTCTGATCCTCCCTCCCTCCCTTAGTGCTAGATCCTCATCTATTTAGGGCTTGATTCGAGCCAAATCGGGCTCAAATCCAGATCCCAAAAGGGCTCATTTCAAGACCTTTTTCCCCCGCTAGAACTCCCCATTCCGTCCACCTCCGACCGGCCAACCACCCCTAATCGCTGGCCAGCACCTCAACAGAGGTGGTGGTGGCATTGGTCGGCCGGGGCGGCACTCAGGTGGCTAGGAAAATGGGGTGGAAGTCAGCCTAGGATGAGCTGATTTGGGCCCTTGGCTGAAGGTAGAAGATGACCAGCAGTCGTCGGATCTGCACCAAGATCTGTGCAAGGATCAATATATATGTTATATTTATAATTGTTTTTATGTCACATATTTTGTAGTACCTTGTATTAATTATAGAAAATACTTAGGCTCCTCTGCTGAAAAAGTGGCCAACACGAAAGTTATAGCCCTTGGTGTGTACTTTAACGTAAAATTTGTTTCAGCCCAAAAGGAGCATTATTGCTCCCTGTAGTGCCATTTTAGTGGGACTGGTCCCTAGGGTAGGACTACTACTATTTCTTGAATAACTTTTGATTAGGAAATTATATTGACTTGAAAATTGAAATATAGGCTATTTGTACCTACACACTTAACATATCCAATGATGGGAATTTTTGGAGAACATTTTTCTAAGGTTTTTGTAAAAATTTAATAATCAATATATTAATTAATTATAGTGTCTAATGACCTCCAATCCCCGCCAAATTTTTGTGGGTGCTTCTTAGGGTAATTGTATGACCTTGGTAAAATTTCTTCCCAATTGGGACTGATTTGGTTGGGTAATTAGTTAACCCAAGTTTGGTAAAACTAGGTCAAACTAGGTCAAATGTGCACATGATGGAATTAGGTGGTCAAATCTCATCATGATGATGTGAAACTTTGGCCACTGGTTTAGGATCACATAAAACACCCCCATGAGTGATTTGGGGTGAACTAGGGTGGATATGCCCTAAGACCTTAGTTCTAACCCTAGGGTTAAACTTTGAGCCTTGTGAAGGACATAGGGGCATAGGTCCTTGAATGGTCATGAAACTTGGTAGATAAGTTTATAAGGTGTAAATATGCCCTAGGAAATTTTATAAGAATTTTAGGAGCACTTACCCCCTCTAATTTAGGTTATACCCTTTTTGTGGAACCTTCTTATAAAAAGAATTTACATGCTCAAATTGTCTTGGATGTTGATGAAAGTTTGTTAGATTACATCAAACCATGATGTATTCCTATGGTAATTTTTGTGTAATTATTGAATTGATTTAATTCGCACTTCATTCACAAGTCATCTAATTTGCCTTAGGAATATGTTAAATAAATGAGGGCCAAATATCCTCTGGAAAATTATAAAACTTGGTGGTACGACATTTTAGGACATTAGAGAGCTCTGTGAATTTTTGTATAATTTTTGGAATTGTTTATCAGTAGGATACTTCACAATTTTCCCTAGTATTGGTTTAATTGCAATATTTATTTATGTGACTAATTTGTTCTGATAAATTTTGAAATTTAGTCAGTAGACTTTTCTGACCAATATAAAGGTCTGGTAATTTTCCCATAATTTTTGGACAAGTTTTTTCGGTGGTTCCATCTTTAATTTCTAATTTGGGGTAATTATTCAATATTATAAATAGAGGCCAACACCTTACTGCAAAATTGTGATATTATGTATTTAGTGTTATTTTGACATCATAACATTTTCCATAATTTTATGGGGGCCATATCATAAGATGATCTTACACTTCATGTTCAATTTCATACTTGGCCAATGTTGGGGAAATTATAATAAATGCCAAATAATTATGGAAAAATATGATCCTCTGGATTTAGTCTTAGAATATCATGATAGATTCCCTGTAATAATCTTGAGTCGGTTGGATGAAGATTTGGATTACCTCCTCTTATGCACTCATATAACTTATTTAGTCTGCGTATAATAAAACTATAAGATTTAAGTAACATGCAAATCATTAGGTGGGAATGGAAGGTAGTTAGTGTACCTAGATATTTGAAGAGATTGAAGGTCACCAAAAAGGAGTTTATGTGATGAGAGTTTGCTTGGTGAGTTAAGGGCAAAGTTGTGCTCGGGATTGACGAAAGATCATCTTTCCCGTGGGGAGTCAGAAAACACTTAGGAGGATAATTCAGGTGAAGTGTTAAGACGGGAAATCTTATGTGTAGATAATGTTGGACATGTGTGTCATATCCCTTTGTTTGAGAATAACAAATCCTAAATTGTATTTGATCTTGCTTGTCGTGTATTTATAGTGTGCAGGAACTATATGTGCAGTACTCCACAGGTAGAAAGCAGCATGGAAGCAACAAACTGAGCTTAAGCACTACCGTCAGCGCTAATAGTTACCGCAGGCACTAGCGCTACTGCCAGCGCTAGCGCTACCTCCTGGCGCTAGCTCAAGTTTGTGCATAGCGCCCGCCCCCGACGATTTCGCAATCACTCTACACGAACACTACCGCAGGCGCTAGGTGCTACTACTGACGCTATCTCCAAGGTCAACAAAAAGAGTCAATTTCGATCATTTTTGCTATCCATCCCAAAGAGATTGCTTGTGCCACAATTCTACTACTGATATGCTGCCGAAGATGGATCTCCCATAAAAAGCTTAAGGAGAATTTTGGAGGAGGACTACATCACGCTACATCCGAAGGATGATCGCTTCGACCTCGCTCCTATTACAGCAATCCTTCATCTCCAACTTCAGAAGATCTCATATAGGGAGTTTTTGTTATTATCTTTACTTTCATTACATATATTTTTGTAACCATTTAAAGAATTCCCCTTGTGTTGGTGACTAGGTCCTTGCACAGCTTAGGGGGAATTCACCGCGTGAGTTGGCGACTAGGTCTAGGAGATTAGATCTAGGGGGTGCTCGAGGCCATATCCGGGGAAGGATTTGCTAGAGCGGCTTGAGGCCATATCCGGGGAAGGATAGGCTAAAGCCAACCTGTTTGTGGGGATACAAGTCAGTATAGAAAAGGAAAAGATATTTACTTTTGTACGCCTCTGATTTCTAGTGATATTGAAATCAAATTTATGTAAACACTTTTTCATATAATATAATCATGTCTCTTTTTGTGTTTACTTGATTTCTCTCATTTGGCATAATCTCTACTATATTGGTTACTAAGCCTTCAATTCAAATCACTTTATGTAAATTGATTATTATAATCTCTTTCATCATAAAACAATTTAGCACTTGTTCATAAATTATAAAATTGCAAATTACAATTGTTTCTTCCTTTAAGCTAAATTGTTATTTCATTTACATCTACTTTAAAACAATTTAGTAAATCGTCTAAAAATTCATAAAGAATTTTATTCCATTATTCACCCCCCCTATAAGGGCGCCTATCGATCCAACAAGTGGTATCAGAGCTAGGTTACTGCAAACAGTTTAAAAACCAGGAATAATGGCGCTTCATGATCTCGCATCCACTAGAATGGGAAGTTTTTATGAAAATGAAAAATCTTTATGTCCACCATTATTTATGGGTGAAAATTATAAAGGGTGGAAAGTTCTTATGGAAAATTTTCTTATATCTTTGGATATTGAAGTTTGGAATATTACAATTAAAATGCCCCCTAGTATTTTAAATAAAAATGAAATGTTTTTAAATGCCAAATCAATGAATAGTCTATATTGTGCGTTAGATCAAAATATTTTCAAACTTATTTATACACTTCCTACTGCTTATGAAGTTTGGAAATTTCTTGAGAATACTTATAGTCCTCCTTCTACAAATGATGAACAAGAGGAATTCCTTATGGATCCAAGAGAAGAAATCGACGAAGACTCATGCTTGGAGGAAGATCTATCTAAGAGAGAAACAATATTGAACTCAATTGATGGCAAAACATCAAGCAAAAGAGAAGACGGAAACTATATCAAGGTAAGAAAATATAAATCTTCTCTTTTTGTAACAAATTCTATGTCTATATTTCGTATGCTTAAATTTGCTAAACGTAAAATTTCAAAGTTGAAACATGCTAATTACAAATTATGTTTATAAAATAAAACTTTAAAAGAAAACACTAAAGTAGAATCTTATATTGATGTTTCAAATTCTCTTTCATGTTCTTTAGTTAAAACTCCTACTCCTTGTTTAGAATGCAATCTATTAAAGGAAAAATTCAAGGATATTGAAAAATTGATAATTGAAAATAATGCTTTAACTTGTAAGTTAAGACAATTAAAATCTTTTGTTGAAAAAGTTCTGATTTCTAGTAATGTCATTCATCATATGATTTTGAATAATAAAGATAAATTAACTTACAAAATCATTTCTAAAAGCACTACTTTCACACATCAACTCAAAAGGATTTTAGTTTCAAAAGGAATTATGATCATCACAAAATTCTTATGAGTCACTATTATAAGTCTCAATATATTTTCAATCATGACTCAAATTTAAAATTCCTTTTCATGAAAAACAAACTACAAAATATTTTACTTCACATTATAAGTGTATGTCTATAAGAAAGAGTGGAAATGAAAATCATGAAAATAAGAATTAATCATTTAAAACATATTGTAACCCACTCTTTCAACATTCAATTCTAAAGAAAGACAATCACTCTTATAATCTTTCAAAGAATATATATATAATAAAATTCATTATGATTATCAACATCAATCTATTTTGAGAAAAAATTTGAATAAACATAAATTCCAAATGAATTATTTTTCAAGCAACTATAATCATATAAAGATGTCAAATAATCATAATATGAATTTAAAAGATAATAAACCATGGTATGAATGGAGACCCTTGAAGAAAAATGACACATCAACTTTAATTGAAAGGGCCCATTTATCCTTGTCTCCCCAAAAATCATCATGCTATATTTGGGTACCCAAAGGAACCATTACACAGGGTCAACATAGGATACCTAAATCTCTTATCATTTAGTATCTTTCAAATGCATGAAGTATAAACAATTAAAAAATGAAATATCCTTACACTACTTCATGATATGCTTATTATCTTTTTCTTTTGGTTACTTTTTATCTTTTGAACAAACATGCTATGATCACTTTATATATCATGAAATATGACTTTCACATTTTAAGCCTAATGTTTAACAAATCAAATTGAATTAAATTGAATATAAAGTCATAATTTTTTTTAAGTGATCTATCTTTTCTTTTTTATATGTTTTATCCTTTTTAAATCCATTGCTTATAAATGTCTTATATTATCATTATAAATTGAATGCTAAATTTGCTAAATTGTATTATCAAGACTAATGAAAATACTTTCAAAATTGGATTTAAATGGACTTTTAGGGGTCTTAGGCAAAAAAATATTGAATGCACAACTTATTGTATATTTGTCTAATTTCTTTGTTGCATATGATAGCCCCTATATTGAAAAATCATAATCGAGAAAAATTGGAATCAAATGATATAAAAGAAACCATGTGTTTTTAAATAAAAAATTGTAACTCAAAATATAAATAAAAAACCATGAGTTGCTAACGCCAGACATTATCACTAACGCCGGCGGTAACTTATTTTCCTAAAAAATTTTCGATTTCTCTAATTATTATTTTCTGAAAAATTTTGTTAAGTATCGTTATCTTCTACTTTCAGATACCTTGTATTAAAATCAAAAAGAAAATTTACAAAATAATTCAAAATAACCAAAACTTTTTTTGTCCTTTATGTATATAGTATAATATTCACTTTATAAGCAGTCACTACATATTAAAAAGGATAAATATGAACTATACAATGACCACCATGATCTATTAATATCATATGTTAAAATTCACTATAATTATATATCATAATTCATGATCTAACAAGAATTATCTTAAATCAACTAATACTATCAACCTTAGGAATTATGATATATGTGATGACTATTGGTATTATAGTTTCATATCTTGTTTGTGTGTGATATGCATCTCTATTGTTTGCATGTATTTACACCTTATAATCATCTTGTGTCATTAAGTTCAAATCAAAAGTTTAATCATTCCTTTCTAGGTCTAAAGAAAATTAATTTGAAATCATCTCATATTACATGCAACATTATCTCCATTAAATCATATATAATAATATTGCATTCAAACTCATCATCCTAGCATCACTTCTTGCTCCATGCTTATACATTTATGCTTGATATAACATTGAAAATGTTATTAAAATATCATGATAACTATGTGATTTGAAATTATAATAGAATACTAAAATTCCATCAAAACACGTAGTTTATGGATTAATCATTAGAATATATATGAATATTGTATCACGAATCATATATTATCCTGCAAAACCAAAGATAAATAAATTCTATTATTAAATTCAATTTTATTATAAATTTTAAAACTTTATATATGCGATCTTTGTCTTTGATATGATTGCATGATCATCACTTTCTAGACTTACTAATCAAACTTGCTCATTAAAAAGAAAATCACCATATCATAGTGTCATAAGTTTAGAAGGAATAGAATTCACATACATCATGATGATCTAACATATATTCTATGCAAAATTCTCCATAATCATAAATCATAATTCATGTTCTATCAAGAAATATCTCAAATCAATAATGTCTATCACCTAGGAATTATTAATCTTATGATAAAAATATGAATTATGTTTTTTTCTTTCCTTTATTTGGTGTATTGATATGCTTTGCTATTGATTGCATGTATCTCACAAATATGTAGACTCTATAATCAACTTTGTAATAATACGAATAAATCAAACTAAATCATCACTTTATTCTTGATCTATAATTTGAAACTCTATTTTGAAATACATGCAATATTAATGTTAATCTTATGACGTGACACTAAACCCAAAACTCATCATACTAGCATTTTTACTTATTGAAAATTAATAATTGTGCTAGTTATCTTATATCGTCATCTTATAATAAGTAGAGAAACTATGTGGCTTTATATGTTTATATAATTCTTCATTTTAAACAAAAACCATAATTTATAAATCAACCCATAGTTTAAAAGCATAGGTTGTCCAAAGATTATTCACCTATGACTTCATATCTCATAATAGCGGTGGCATAGGGTTGTATGCATTAGAGACCTAACCTCCAAGTCATGTCTTGTCCTTAACCGGGGAGGGTTCTAGTGGGGCCTTGCGAGGCACTGGAGGGAAAGAGTGCTAGGTTGAGCATTCTCTAGTGTGTGCACATGGGACTAACACCCCAACCTACGGCATGTGTGCAGCTCCTCATGCCCATTAGTCACTTAGTATGGGGCTAGGGTGTAGACATTTTAGTCCGGGTGGATTTTAATCTTAGGACATACTCATATTGCTCACTGCATGAACATTTTATTTACTTATCACTTTATTCATGCATATTTTGGGTTGAACGAATATGTCTTCTTGTATTTTGCATAATTTATTTATTTTTGTGCTTAAATGATTTTGTAAAACTCAAGTGTTTGAAAAAGCCAAAGTTTCATGCAAATTTGATCCACCTAGAGATCTCCAAAAATTCTAAAATTTCTGCATGACACTACTCTAAGGACACTTAATCAAGATCAAAAAATGAAAATTTAAAATTCTCAAGAAATCAAGTACTATTTGCCGTGCTAGCACTAGCGCCGGCGCTAGCGTGGGTGTTTGATTTTTCTGTTTTTTAAATTTTTTAAGAATCTATAAAAAGATATTAGTTCATATGTACTACTTATTTTTCAGTTTCTGACTTTTGTTATTTTTGTTTTATTTATATTATGAAAACTCAACTACAAAACTTCAAAATTCAAATATACAAAAATATGTTATTTGTGGTTTTCTATTTTTTCTTTCATTAAAAATTTTCAAAAAAACAAAAAAACTGTATGATCTTTATTGCTAATATTAAGCATGTAGGAATTCTATTATTTAGAATTCTCTACAGTGTTAAAACTTGTTTCTTCATATTACTATGAACATTGTTTTGTGTATCATGCTTTGATATATCTATTTAAAGTGCATCAATTGTATTTAAAAATATGTGTAGAACAAAGCTTAGCATGCCTCTAAGTATGAGTAAATGTATTGTGATTGATAATGATACTTTTACACTCACTTGTGTTTGGTAATGTACATGTGTGTTTAAATCTAAAATGCTTGCTTGTGTATTGTAATCGTACAATGAATTATAGTTTGCATAAGTTTATTATCTACACTACATTTGAATTGCACTTAAAAATTAACAAACGTGGTTTAAAAAAATTTATTTTGGGTTTGCAAAACAAGTGTATTCGGAGAATGTTGTCTCACAAAAGTGAACAAATAAATAGACAAATATAACTCCACCAAGCACTACTTGAACCTCCTGACAAGTCTTCATAGGCATTGTGAGGTTGAGCACCTTGGAAAGAATAGTAAAGTGTCTTGTGCAAACCTTGGTTAGTACACCACTTTTTTCTAAAAATATTGTGCATTAAAGTGTGTGAAAGTAATATACTTGTGTTTTATTGTGCACTAAACTCTACATATGTCTTGTATTTTGTGATTTAAATCATTTGTTAACATTGCTCAAAATACACATATGTGCACATCATTATCTTTCATAACACTTCTTCTCATGAATATTGGATTCTAATGTTATATCTATACTACTCTTTATATAAGAAATGCACTACATAACCTATCATGATCTCTACAATGTTTGGTATCCCTTAAACTTTAAATTAAGTAACATTGTAGTATAATCTCTTTTTGATATGTTCATTTCATGCTTGGTATTTTTATGAAAAACTTTGAGATTTCTAAAAGGTTAAAACATCTTTCAATTTTGAACTTAAACTCATATTTTAATTATGCTTTTCATGCTTACAAATAGATGTTTCTTATAATCTTCCGCTTGCCTACACTCTTATTTTATTTTATTTTATTTTACTTGAAATCTCTTATATATACTATGCTTAATCTCTTTATCATTATCTATATTACAAAAGCTCGATCATGCTTTATCATTTATAAAGAATGTCTCCTTACTTCCCTCACCCCACCTTCTTTTGCTAATACCAAAAGGGGGAGATGAATTATTTGAAGAAATTTAGACATTTAATGGGAAAATAAGTATTTCATGAATTCTATCATTTAGGGGGAATATCACATAGATTACACTTATGTAGGGGGAGCATTAAGATAGGGGAGTATGCACATTCTCATGCTTATCAAATACTATAGTTGCATTTTTATCTCGCTTATCCTTTACCATAAACACCTTTGTTGATTTCTTGCTAAGAGGATTTGTTATTATCAAAAGGGGGAGATTGTTGGACATGTGTGTCACATCCCTCTATTTGAGAATAACAAATCCCAAATTGTATTTGATCTTGTTTGTCGTGTGTTTATAGTGTGCAGGAACTATAGTTGCAATACTCCACAGGTAGAAAGCAGCTTGGAACCAACAAACTGAGCTTAAGCACTACCACCAGCGCTAGTGGATACCGCAGGCACTGGCGCTACCGCCAGCGCTAGCGCTACCGCCTGGCGCTAGCTCAAGTTCGTGCACAGCGCCACGCCATCGACGGTTTCGCAACCACTCTACGGAACACTACCATAGGCTCTAGGTGCTACCGAAGGCACTAGCTCCAAGGTCAATAAAAAGAGCCAATTTCGATCATTTTGGCTACCCATCCCAGTGATATTGCTTGTTCCACAATTCTACTGATGCTATGCTGCCGAAGATGGATCTCCCACAAAAAGCTTAAGGAGAATTCTGGAGGAGGACTGTGTCACGCTATATCCGAAGGACGATCGCTTCGACCTCGCTCATATTACAGCTATCCTTCATCTCCAACTTCAGAAGATCTCATATAGGGAGTTTTTATTATTATCTTTACTTTCATTCCATATATTTTTGTAACCCTTTAGAGAATTCGCCTTGTGTTAACGACTATGTCCTTGCGCGGCTTAGGGGGAATTCGTCGTGTGAGTTGGCGACGAGGTCTAGGAGATTAGATCTAGGGGGTGCTCAAGGCCATATCCGGGGAAGGATTGGCTAGAGTGGCTTGAGGCCATATCCGGGGAAGGATTGGCTAAAGCCAACCGATTTGTGGGGATACAAGTCGGTAGAGAAAAGGAAAAGATATTTACTTTTGTATGCCTCTGATTACTAGCGATATTGAAATCAAATTTATGTAAACACTTTTTCATATAATATAATCATGTCTCTTTTTGTGTTTACTTGATTTCTCTCATTTGGCATAATATCTACTATATTGGTTACTAAGCCATCAATTCAAATCACTTTATGTAAATTGTATATTTTAATCTCTTTTATCAGAAAACAATATAGCACTTATTCATTAATTATAAAATTGTAAATTACAATTGTTTCTTCCTTTAAGCTAATTTGTAATTTCATTTACATCTACTTTACAATTTAGTAAATCGTCTACAAATTCAAAAAGAATTTTATTCCCTTATTCACCCCCCCCCCCCCTCTAAGGGAGCCTATCGATCCAACAGATACCAATAACACTAAGTGTCTTGAGAAAGGGAGCTTTGGGCTATCATCCCATCATAGATCCTAATACCGCTGCAAGTCCCTCACAGGGTTGACCTCGGGAAGTCCAAGATTAACCATAAAATGTAGGAGTAAGATGTTGTACAAGATTAACTCAATAATACACACACCCATACCCCGTGGTTATGGGAGGTTAGTTGTTTTGGTTTTATGAGCGGTAGGCTCGATGGTTGTAGCAACAGACTAGTTAGTTTGGTGAGCTTGTGACTCGGTAATGCTTGTTGGTACCGACGGGTTGGTCCGGCGAGCAGGTGGCTCGGAAGGTTATGGTGATGGGCAAGTTAGCCGGGGAGCTTATGGATTAGAAATAGATGGTAACGTATTGTTTGTGCAAAAGGTGGTGGGTCATTAGTATTGACGGTCGTCGCACCGACGTCGATACTTTGGCTCGGTAAGTGTGGTTAACACTTTACCAAGAAAAGTCTGGTGGACTAGCCAGTAAGAGTACGCAGGGGCTCTGCTGTTGTGTTCTTAGCGTTGAGGCGTACGATAGGTCTAGGTTAGGTAGTGCAGATACCAACCTATAGGGTGGGTGGCCCAACCCACCGCTTCCATTTGCCACTACGGAAGTATCCTGGGAGTTTTGCTAGCTCCAAAAAGGGGGAACTAAAGGTCTGTGCACATAGAGTCGAAGTGTTTGAGTTGCACTTGTATGAACATAGCATTAAACTGCAAAACCTTGCATGACATGGCATAAACACTGCATTTCAACCCCTACCCCTATCGTATAAATTGGTTATGAGACTTTTTATACAATAGGCCCTGCTAAACGACCCCTTGGTCTATAAATTTGTATGGGCATTCCTATAAATCTAGGTTGCACTTATTAAATATGGTTTCCTTATTACTATTATGGTTAGCACTGCTTTACTTATTACTACTGCTTACCTGTTACTGTTTTACTTTTTACTACCTTACTCTTTGTGCTATTTGTTGCATAACGATAGACTCTTCCATAGTTAGATTCACTGTCGCCTGCTTTTGATTATACCCCTTTATGTCTTAAGCTACATCCTTCCCGCTCGGTGCCTAGGAGTCACTGATCTTTTGAGTAACAGTCGGTGGACCTTCTCATTTTAGGGGACCGAGGAGATGCTGCAGCACCAGAGGCCGGTGCAGATGGAGGCGGGGCAGTCTAGCACGGGAGCACCGATGATAGGATCCGTGAGTGCCTTATTAGCTTTAGTAGATTAAGCTTCTGCGAGTGAAAATGTAGTGAGGAATTGATGTATCGGGCAGGAGCTCTTTTATTACTATCTCTTATTCATTTATTTCATGTGGACATCTTTTTTTTGAGATATTATATTCATGCGATGTGGACTTGATTTCTAGTTAATCAAATGTATACTTTTCTTCCATCGTGATCGATATGGATGGCAGAATCGGCGTTCTGTAGTGGCGGCCATCCCGAGTGATGGTGCCACCGCAAAGCAGCAGTTCTGGGCATAAGACCTGGGTTTTTAAAAAGAAAAAAATGGGGTCTTACAATGTCGGTGTAGCTTTTCCGCATGACCACACCTGCCCTTTTGATTATTGTTAGTTGTACACCCCATCTCCCCTATTTCAGGCTTCTGCTATTTCTATGAATGGGTGGTCTGGATAATTTGAGACAGTCAGTTTTCCGAATTTCTGATTATTATATTTAGGGGCAGTCTAGAGCATTTAAGGCTGCCGCCTATAATTCAAGTTTATCTATTATGATAAGAGGCGTTCCTGAACATCTAATATCGTTGACTATGGTTCTTGGTTATTTACTCTACAGAGGGGTGGTCTGTAGCATTTAAGACCATCACCTAGGTCTTCTCCATACATTCTCTTGATTATGAAATGATTTGGGATATCTGGGATCATCAACTGAAGACTTCTCTAATACTTATTCATATAATGGGCTGTCTGGATAAATTGAGACCGCAGCCTGAATGTTTCTATTTCTTATCTTTTTATCAAGCAATCTGGAGTATATAAGAACATTCCTGAGATCTCTCTTCTATCTTTTCTATTAAAAAGCTGTTTGGGGAAGTGGATATCGTTGGTTATCTATCTCTAATAAAAGTTCAAGTTTTTTCAATTATATCATCTGCAGAAGGAGCGGTCCGGATCATTTGAGACCGCCGCTCATCTCTTACTTGAGGATTATTCTATGTAGACTACAGTGTTCAAGTTCATCATTTATGAATTTTTGATAAATTGGCTTCTCTGCAGAAGATCTCTTGTGCTGGAGATCACCATTTACAAACACTTGACACTAAGGGTTAACTCATAATATAGTGATCTCATTTGGTTAAAATTAATAAATCTCATCTTGTTATAGGGCAGCCTGACGAACAGGAGGCCGCCATTATTGCATATCAGGTACTCTCTGGTTATAGTTCATTATATGTGCATGATGGTATCTTTTCTTCTCCAGTTGTCAATTCAAACTCAGCAACATTTAATGAATTGAGATCGAATGAAAATTTCATTCATCTTAAAAATGAGATCGCATATAATGAGGATGAACATTCTCATGTTAAGTCCATAGACCGATTGATGCTAAATGTGATCGACTTTTCTTCATCAAGAATCATGATGAGGTATAAATTTTTTCTTTTCATTTCATTGACATAAAGCATACGTAATATAAGAAATACCTCAGTTCACAAAAGAAAAACAAAGGCACATAAAATTTTTTCTTTTCATTTTATTATTTCTATGTACAGAGATGGCCCGGTCTCAAAACCGACGGTTATAATTTTAAGGAAAAGCAAGAAAAAGTTGTTGTACGAAATTTCTGGTCTTCTTATCACTCTTCAGTCTCTTCGGAGACCGCTCTTCTGATATTGAAGAATCAGTCTCTTCTGAATATTATTCTAAGCTTCTTTTCAGAATTCTAGACCCAGAGCTTGAGGCCGCAACAGAGCTTATATCATTGCCAAGAACATATTGACTCCCACTCATGGCAGCATGATCGCTTCCTCTGTCTGCATCCTCAGCGGTCTCAATTTCTTCATCTTCTTCTGCAGTCTCGGATATTATGGCCAACTCTTCCTCAATCATTTTAGCCATCTCAGGAAAGAGATCGGCGAATTATACATCTTGGAACTTGGAGGAGAGACCGCCACCCTCACAAAGTCGTGTCCGGCGCATTCTTCATGTGCTTTATCATGGCTTTCTGAAAAACAAGATTTATAATATCATAAGCCTCTTTCTTGAACCTATGCAAAAGTAAAGCGAATCAGACCCCGCAGTTATAGAAAATAAAATGGAAGACCGCATGAAAGGTATTTTTACATGAAGTTCATCTTGCTGGGCAGCTATATCTTTCATGGCCATGCGGAGAGACCACCCCGTATGGTGATTTAAGATCGTACTCCTAACGGTCACTTGCGCGACCATGTTAGGGAGTATATCGGCCTCAAGACTATATGCTTCCTTGGTATTGCACTCTCCATAGAGAATAGAGGTGATCACATGGGCATGATGCATCAACTTTCCGCTCTTGAGAGGAAGGGCAGTGGATACCTTCGCACTCTTTCCCTTTGCATTCCACTTGAGGAGGGGCTTACCCTTGCTGTCTTATAATTTTCCGCCAAAGCTAGTCAGAGGGAAGGGCTTGCCAGCGAACTCCAACTCTTCAGCGGGCTCAGCTGCTTCCCTCTCACGGTCTCTTTTCTGCCACATTTCTCTTTGAGTGAGAACTTCTTCATCCGGCGCCACATAATCGATTGTGGGGACCGCTAAGGTTGCTGAATAGAGAAAACAGTTAGAAAAATCAAAAGAAAATAATGACGAGATCGCATAAGACTGCGGGAAGCTTCTTACTCTCTTCTGGAGTGACCGTGGAGATCTCAAGTAGGTGATGAAAACAGACATGAGACCGATGGAATTGGATGGAAGCTGGCCGAGCACAATTCCATAATATTCCATCACATCAAGAAACACCCATGGGAGAGGATACATAAGACCGACATCGAAGTGATCGATTGGGATGATGCACTTGTTCTCCGCGCCAAAATTTAATCCTTCATCCTCCGCAGGCAGCCAGACGATGATCTGATTTTGAATCATATGCTTCTCCAGAAAAGCCACATATTCATCCTTAGAAAGCCTACAAGGCTTGTGATCAGCATCAAGGAAAATCTCAGCAGCAGTAGCTCGAGCGGACATCATCTTCTAAGATCATTGAGACCAGTGCTTTGGGAGCATTCAAAAAGCATGAAATAACATCTCCAATCCTAGCTATTTATATAAGCTAAGGGATATTTTCATAATGATGACTTTTTCCGAGACCGCCCAGCAAGCTTTGCAGACCGCTGAACTTGCATAAGATGAGAGAAATGGCATGCAGCAAAATCAGTCTCAGTGAAGTCAGACCGCATAATCTCATGCAGCAAGTCAGAAATATGCAAAGGAAAAGTAAGAAACAACACACAACCATAGAGACCGGCATCACATCATTGTAGAGATCGCATATAAAGAAAAATTAGAATATCAACATATATTACAACAAGTTCAAATTGTTCAAAATTATTGTCCTGAGACCGCATAAAATAAAATAAAAACTATCTCCACGGTGATGAGTCTGATTTATATAGGGTTTTTTAGACTCATATGGGCCTATTTTCTCACTTGTGCACTACACTTTTAGTTGTAAAATGCTCATATTTGTCTTGGTTAGAATTGTACACTTAGTGCACTGTTATCACCCATTGTGGTGTGCATTTGCACACTCTGTCGCTGGGGGTAAGCACTCGGTGCTCTCCATATCTTTATTGTGTTATTTCCTACTGGTTATGTAGACGGGAGGCCTGTGCCCCAGGTTTTGGTTTACATTGATGGTGGGCAGATCTTCATACTTTTGGAATTCTAACTGGAGAGATCGCATGGTCGTGCGTTTCCTTGACGCCCGATTTTTGCAACCGTGCGATTCCTACAGCACCTAAAATTGGTGATATTTCCTGGCTCATGCGTTTTGTTCGCGCACGGTCGTGTGTTTATCCTTCACGCATGATCTGGTTGATCGTGAGCATTTAAAATCTGCCCTGTCTATAAAAAGCTTCTCCGCGAAAATAGCCAAGAGGTGCCAACGACCCTCACAAATCCGTATTACTAATCACTCCCTCCACGAGCTTACCGACCATCCACCTAGCGATGTAGTGCGTTCAAGGCCTACATAGTTTTCCCTCCCGCCTGGCAAAGCAGTGCGCTCAAGGCCTGCATATTAGGAATTTTACTTTTCTGCATTAGTTTAAGAACAAACATAAAATTCCCATCGTTACTCCAACCTAAATGACTTCAATCTCAAGTCCGTCCTCAAACGTTAACTACACCATACGGTGTTCCTCGAGAGATTTGATATCCTAGGGATTTACTGTTGAAATTGTTGAAGTGGAAGTTAGAAGACTTTTGGACCTGGGCGGTCTGGGAGGAGGTCGGGCGGTCTGGTGTGACCGCACGATTTGGCGGTCTGCCGCTGTGGTCTGGCTGGTCTTAGCCTAGCTGCGGTCTCATGGCTTGATCGCTGGTATGGGTCCAAGGCGGCTAAAGGCGAGGTCGCGCGGTCTGTTTTTAATTGCGTGGCGGCTTGTCTTCCTCAAGGCTGTGGCGGTCTGGTGTGATCGCACAGCTTGATCCAGGATTTCTCCAGAATGCGGTACGGTGGCTGACCGGGCTTTCTGGTGGTATTCGCGGACTAAGGGTCTTAGTCGCGCGGTCTCAGGTTGCAGTCTCAGGAGGAGACTGGTATGCAAGCTGGTCGCTGTTCGCGGTCTCAGGAGGAGACCGGCATGCGGACAGGAGTTCGCGGGTTGATGGCGAACTGGCTGTGTTCGCGGTCTCGGTTGAACACAGGGGGTGAACAGCTTCGGGCGGTCTGGCGATCTCCTTTGGAGTCGCGATCTGCTGTGAGAGTGGCGGTCTCTCATGGTTGATGTTGAAGCTGGCGAGTTCATCAAAATGAAGCAGGATTACTGTTGCTGATCGCGCGGTGTGACCGGTAAGGTCGCGCGGTCTGGAGGGTGGTGATCCTATCTCATAGAGTGGTGACTGGATCAGGTCTCACGCCTATAAATAGGACCCATCGGCAGCAATAATCAAGACACACCAAGTGTAAGCTGAACTTTCTTCTTTCCTGCGGTCTGAGATTATCTGACCGGGCAGTCTGCTGATTGAACTCTTCTTGTGCAGCTTCTGCGGATAGTGCGGGCAGCAGCGTTCACCTCTTCCTCTGAAAGTGTTCGGGCGGTCTGCGGCTTGGAGTTGTGGTGCTGGAGTTCGGGAGAATCAGGAGTTCGAAAGGAAGGGTGCATACTGATCAGCGGTCTGGTGTTGTTCTGAGGTCGTCTGCGGTTTGCGGGTTGGCGAGTTGCTGAGGTCGCAAGGGGAGACCGCGCGGTCTCGTGTTATCTTCAACTTTGTATTTTTCTCTTTGGTGTTTGTGCTGGCGAAATCATGTCTCGCCAAGCATGCCTTGCCTTGTAATTTGAAGTTGCTTTCAATAAAGATCAGTTGTTTGCCTCCATTTGCTTCTGGTTATTTTGGCTGGTATCTCTAAGTTGACTAACTCCTGCTCGCTCCATAAAGATTCGAAAAATTCGACATTTACTTCCTCAATTCTATTACTTGACAACGACCGGTACACTGTCGTTCAGATCGCATTTTGCTCCAACCTATAAGCGGTGTAGGAATTCGCGCATCAAGTTTTTGGCGCCGTTGCCGGGGAACACAGTCGTGTGAGTTTCTAGAGAGGGAGTCAAGAGATAGAAGCCCTTTTCCATTTGTTTATACCATTTTCTTCTTTATTTTAGTTCTTAGAATTTGTTGTTTTAAATTTATTTTTTTCCCCATCTATTTTGTGATTTAACTAAAGAAGACATTCATTTTTTTTATTTTCTCCCGTATAGTTAATTTTTGCAAAGAAATTTTATTTGTTGGTGAATTCTCCGCCACTACACCATGTTTTCTACTTTGAATATCCGTTGTAGATGGAGTGGAGATTATAATCATTCTAGTGATAAATGCCCCGCTGGAGATTGTGGGCATAATTCCCGAGGCCCAGTGTATGGAGCACCATCCTCTTATGGTACTTCATATACCGTGCCCAAGTCTTATGGTCAGTCTTCTTCACCACATTTATCGTTTTTATATTCCTCTCCGGCCCTGACTGGATCGAGGAGTAATGGAAAATGGTGTTTGTGTTGTCATTGCACCGAGCACGCATTAAAAGATTGCGCAGAATTTCAGCGCCAGATGGAGGAAGGTGAACTTGATATTCTTATCATTCCATCCACCTCTCATTTGGGTGGTCATTCTGATTATGATGATATATTCGCAGTACCACCTTGTCTATGGGGGACTGCTGCGGATATCCCCATCAGACTTTCTGCTGATCGGTGTGACGACACGGTGGAGACTTCTCTCCCGGTGGATTCATCACTTCTTTTGGATTCACCCACGGAGGAACCTGTGCACATTTTCTTTGATGATGTTACTACCTTTGTTCCTCCGCTTTCTTTACAAGAAATCTCTACACCTATTTTTTGTGAGTTGGTTGATTAAGTTGGGCAGGAAGTTCATTCGAAGCTTGAGGATGCGCCAAAGTGGGACGAGGGTGTTATCCTCTCCGATGGGGAGTGTGACTCCTTGGAACACGATGACTCACTGAGTTGGGATGAGGAGGAAACCCTTTTTGATGATGAGTTTTGCACTTCCTTATTGGATGAGGAGGTCCAACTCAACACCGAGGACCTCGAGCTTTCATACTTCCCTCGCTATGACTCATATGATACCGACAGTGGTCTATGCTTGGATCCTGCTGGGAGTGAGCCGGGACCACTCCCCCAATTTTTTATTATTTATGTCTTTCTTCTCATTTATTTCCAAACCCTTTGTCTGTATCTGAGCCTATGCAAGAGGATTTGTCATAGGTACTTCAGGAGGACTTGGAGCTCTGCGCTCCAGCCAATGATGTGAGTATATTCATATGTGAGGAGGTTGACCCCCCCCCCCCCCCCCCCCCCCCCCCGCCATAGTGGATGCTCCATTCATTGTTTCCTCCTCCTGTTTCCTCCCTGATGATGACACCTTGCTAGGTAAGGATCTTTTTGGTGAGATGAGTGGCGATCTCTCCTCCTCCTCTTGCATTCTCTCCCCCCTACCTGTGCGGAGCAGGTATTACTATTTAGGTAGAGGTGTTACTGTTCTGTGTCCGTATCGGTAACCATTACTGACACGGATATTAAAACAGTTGCCTGTTCATTTCCGTTTTCATAGTCCCAAGATAGAATTTTTAAAATTTAGAATAAGTCATGCTGGGAGGACAATAACCCCAGTAGTTATCTTACTTATGCTTGCATTGTTATTTTTCTAAGCTTAGTTTAAGTATTTTATTTCATATTTGTTAGTATATTTTGTTTTGTCGGCGCTAATCCCAGTGTAGGATCACGGTGAAGTCGCGGATATTATTTTGCTTAACTGAGGCCAGGAGCAAAATTCAGATTTGAATTTGGTAACATATGGTATGCCCCATTCTCGGGCATTGGATAATACGTTCCTATCCCTTTCTTTTTCCTGCATTCCTCATTTTCATTCTTATAAATATTTTCATTGAGGACAATGCATCATTTAAGTCTGGGGGGATAGAATAGGTTATTCGATTGCTCGAGCACACACCATTTTGCATTCCAGTAGAGCTTATTTTGCAATTTTGCTCCAATTTTTGTAAATTTTTAATTTGTTTCACTCATTTCTATTCTGCTGCACCCACACGTTTCATAGCTGAACAATTGATCAACTCAAGCTTTCTTGTTCCTTTTTATATGTGTTAGATTAGTTTAAACTACGGGTAGTATGTGATTATGGGAATATACAATGACTCGTGCAGTGTTCTAGATTTGTATACATGTTTGTGGTAGGAATTCTTGATAGGATTAGTTCCTTTATATGCTTCTTATTTATACTTCTCTTTCATTATATCTAGGATTATGTCCACTTTTAGGTAGAACGCAATTTCATCCATAGATTAGAGATGAATCATTTATGGCGAGCCACTAGTTGGGTATTCTCTGACTTTGATGAAAGGGTATCCTTTCTCGATGTATAGAACTTGCCCCTAGCGACTCTTGAAGCATATGTGTAGGAAAATTCCTTTTTTGCAAAAATGATTTAGGCCATTTATTGGATAGATTGAGCCTTTGCATCCATGCCCTTATTTTTCTACCATTGTATACACAATTTGGGCCTTATACCCATCCATTGTTTTACCCCCACCTCTTAATCACCAATATCAAAATGACTAACCTAATCTCACACTTAGATTTGAGCTTAAACTAAAATTCTGAATTTCTACTTGTGCTTTTAGTGAATATTTGTGATTGGGTGTATTTTAAAAGATTCATATTTTGGGTACTTTTGAAAAAGCTGAGAAGAAAAAAATTGAAATAAAAAGAAAAGAAAAGAAAAGAACAAAAGAAAAATATATTTGAGTTTGGCCAATGTGGATGTGACCCCATATGTGAGAAGCTAAGTCTGGGGATGTCAATTCCCAATTTATATCCCTGGTAGACTAAGTTAGTTGCTAGCTCTCATTTTTGTTTAAGTGTGATCAAACCTCCATGTTTATCCTTGATACACCTCACCTTAAACCCAAGCCTAATATTGCATCCTAGCCTAAGTCCTATTGATGTGCATAACTGAAATTTACCAGCACCGCAGAGAGAGTGTGGCCGGGCAAGCTTATGGCCATCATCATTGATGGATTTCCTTGGTGGATATCCCATAGTCTAAGGAGTAGAATGCTAAGCTTAGTGGCCGCGCTATTTTCTATTTTTACAATGTCTAGGACGATTTTGTTTTTCTTCTTTAGAAGTGGATATAGACTTTTGATATTTTGATTAGTATAGATACTTAGTATGCATAAGAACTAACTCTAGTTTTTATTCCTATTCACATCAAGAATATAAAACTTCCATGTTTACTCTTTAGTTTCATATCCTAATTGTTAGTTTTAACTCTTCTAATACCCGTGAGAGGAATAGTTTGCTCGGGACGAGGAATAGTTTGCTCTGGACGAGCAATAGTTTAATTCTGGGGGTGTGATGAGTCAGATTTATATAGGATTTTTCGAACTTATCTGGGCCTGTGTTCTCACTTTTGCACTACACTTTTAGTTGTAAAATGCATATATTTGTCTTGGTTAGAATTGTACACTTAGTGCACTATTATCGCCTATAGTGGTGTGCATTTGCACACTCTATCGCTGGGGGTAAGCACTCGGTGCTCTCCATATCTTTATGGTGTTATTTCCTACTGGTTATGTGTTCGGGAGGCCTATGCCCCAGGTTTTGGTTTACATTGCAGGTGGGCAGATCTTCATTCTTTTGAAATTCTAACCTAGAGAGATCGCACGGTCATGCGTTTCCTTGACGCACGATTTATGCAACCGTGCGATTCCAACAGCGCCTAAAATTGGTGATCTGCCCCAGCTCGTGTGTTTTGTTCGCGCACGGTCAGTTTTGATAGTGCGTGAGCAAAATCGCACGAGTTTCCCTCTTTTGTCTAAAAAAATATATTATTTTGCAATTTCCCAGATCGCATGATCGTGCGTTTATCCTTCACGCACGATCTGGTTGATCGTGCGCATTGAAAATCTACCCTGTCTATAAAAAGCTGCTCCGCGAAAATAGCCAAGAGGTGCTAACGGCCCTCACAAATCCGTATTACTAATTACTCCATCCGCGAGCTTACCGGTCATCCACCTAGCGAAGTAGTGCGTTTAAGGCCTACATTGTTTTCCATCCCGCCCGACGAAGCAGTGCGCTCACGGCCTGCATAATATGACATTTACTTTTTCTGCATTAGTTTTAGAATAAACATACAACTCCCATCTTTACTCCAACCTAAAGGACTTCAATCTCAAGTCCTTCCTCGAACGTTAACTCCACCTTACGGTGTTCCTCGAGAGATTCGATATCCTGGGGATTTACTTCCTAGATTATATTACTTGACAATGACCGGTACACTGCCATTTAGACAGCGGTTTGCTCCCACCTATAAGTTGTGTAAGAGCCCCTTGAACTCTTTCTTCTTCTTCCCCTCCTTCAGCGACTTCACTATGAAGGTCACACAGAATAAAGTCACGGTGAACATTATTCTTGCCAATCTCAAGTAGCTGATGAAAACAGACATGAGACCGATGGAATTGGATGGCAGCTAGCCAAGCACAATTCCATAATATTCCATCACCTCAAGAAACACCCATGGGAGAGGATACATAAGACCGCAATATAATTGATCGATTGGGATGATGCACTTGTTCTCCGCGCCACAATTTAATCCTTCATCCTCCGCAGGCAGCCTGACGATGATCTGATTTTGTATCATATGCTTCTCCAGAAAAGCCACATATTCATCTTTAGAAAGCCTGCAAGGCTTGTGATCAGCATCAAAGAAAATCTCGGCAGCAGTATCTCAAGCAAACATCATCTTCTAAGATCACTGAGACCAGCGCTTTGGGAGCATTCAAAAAGCATGAAATAACGTATCCAAGCCCAACTATTTATAGAAGCTAAGGGATATTTTCATAATGATGACTTTTTCTGAGACCGCCCAGCAAGCTTTAAAGACCGCTGAACCTGCATAAGATGAGAGAAATGGCATTCAGCAAAATCAGTCTCAATGAAGTCAGACCGCATAATCTCATGCAGTAAGTTAGAAATATGCAAAGGAAAAGTAAGAAAAAGCACTCAACCATAGAGACCGACATCATAACATTGCAGAGATCGCATATAATGAAAAATCAGAATATCAACATATATTACAACAAGTTCAAATTGTTTGAAATTATTGTCCTGAGACCGCATAAAATTAAAAAAACTATCTCCTCGGCTGGCCCTTTATTCCAATGAGGGCCACGACGTCCTGCATTTCATTGACAGCGGACAGAGCGGTCGCAAAACTCTAGTTTGTTGATAGCGCAGCTCGATGAATCTTCGCAACATCTCTATCCACCAGCTCCAGGGGAACCACAACAATTTCAGATGATGGTCTTGTTGGGTTTTCTATATACCATTCAAAATGATAATAGCATATCAAATATGCGCAACGGAAGAAACAAAAAATTAGAACAACCCAAAATAGTTACGGATCTTGCGATTTCATGAATCAAAAAATAAGGAAAGTAACACATTGCAATACCTGAAGGGGATTGAGTCAATACTCAACCGAGGTGCTCCACAACTAAAATCCGGAGAAAAGTCGTTGAGCCCCAAGCGCAGAAATGGATCGGCACCTTTACTGGAGTCCATAAGAGCGAAGGAGAAACCTAGCTTCTTGTTGCACAAGAACTGGGTCAGGAAGAAGAGTCCTCTATGTATCCCATGAACTGCTAGGTCCAATGATAGGGAGTGGCGGCAGCGACGTCGTGGTGCGGGAATAGCCAATCGGAACTCTTCCATCAGAATCGCAAAAATCTTCTTTCGCACTTCGAAACTCTTATGTCTCCCTTCAGATTCACAAAAGGGGATCGCCTCTTTAGGTCATAGAATCGTATTTTATTTATTCCCAGGCGAGAGAGATGATATCTGCACACCCACGATATATATTGGAGTAAAATAGAATTCGTCGAGTGAACCTTTCACTGAAGAAATTTGTCGAGTAAAAAATTGAATTCGTCGAGTAGCAAATTGAGTTCGTCGAGTAAAAATAGAATTCGTCGAGTGAACCTTTCACTGTAGAAATTCGTCGAGTATAATTCAATTTATTGAGTGAACCTTTCACTTCTCATCGAGTATAACTCAATTCGTCGATTGAACTTTTCACTTCTCGTCGAGTGCAAGTCAATTCGTCATGTACATGAGTTTGTAGGATTCGTTAAGTCAATCATGGATTCGTCGAATCAACATTTAATTCGTCGAGTCAACATGGATTTGTCGAGTAAACATTGATTCATACATTTGATGAACCGAGGTAAGAGTCGTCGAGACATTCTCGACGACTCGTCTCAAAGATTTGCCAACATGCTCCATACAATATTCAAAATACATGTGGAGCATTCAGTTGACTCAACCCAATTCCAATGAGTCAAAGGATTGGTCCTTCACTCTTATCCAATATGAGTAAGGCCAACACAATTCTTCCTCCAACTTCTCCGAACACTCTTGTGTGTGACCCCATAGGCTCATATCGTGTTGGTAGTGAGACTAGATGCTTGATCACTTCCAAATCACCTTGGAAACACCAACCGTCTCCCACTTGATCTTGAACGTATCAAACAAAAGTCTCACAAATAATGATTGGTATCTAGCAATACATCATTGCTACCCAAGCGATAAGAGTTCACAACTCAACAAGCCTATCTTGACTAATGTACCGGTGCTGTCAGGTCCTTTTGTCCCTTACATCCAGATAGAACTAGAGGCATGGACTGTGTCACCCTCATAATTGTTCAATCCTAGTTTTCTGATCTAGAATTGACCTTAAGAGAGTGGTAAGCTCAATATCACATATTAGCTCAACCCAGCATGGTCATGCATTTCTCGGTCTCATTCCATCAAGAAGCCCATGGATGTAACTCCTGTCATAAAGGAGGAAAAATCCCATATTTGTCCACACACAAACACCCAAATGAATCGTAGCATACCCAATAACCACCCATATCATCAACCTTTCTCAAGGAAGACTTTAGATGGCATCAAAGTACACTCTTCCTCACTTGATGAATATTGTGACTTCAGGTCAAAGAACTACAAACACCATTGTCAGTTGAGACCTACTTGTGACACGTTCATATAACAATCCACAAAGTAGTCTCAAGGTGGGTTTGTCCAGTACAAATTGTTCAATAACAAGCACCCATGTGATGACTCAATATCACAATATCATGACCTGTGAGAACCGGTCATCAGTCAATGCACATGCTAGTCTTAACGTACCATCATTACCCTTCAACTTCTAGGATGATACTCCGACTAGGGACCATTTAAGAATGAAGCTTCTAGTAAACATAGGCCCTCACATTCAAGTCACGTACTTGAATTCTTATGGAAGCAAACATTCTAAGGGCATTTATTATGCTAATTAATCTATCAAATAGAAACTATTGACATAATAATAAGAACTTGTCATAAATGTTAAATAAAAAACACAGTACATATCACAATTCATCAAATGAATAAATAACCAACAAACATACAATCCACAAGGCTCCCACTAAAGACGATAATTCAGGTATCTAATACCCATTGATCTAACATGACCATTATTGTTTTTTTGCGCAAGAGGTTTTGTCAGTGGATCCGCTATTTTTTGTTCAGTCGGAACTTTGCAAATGTTCACATCTCCTCGATCGACAATCTATCGAATAAGATGGAACCGCCGAAGTATTTTCTTGGAGCGCTGATGAGATCTATGTTCCTTAGCTTGGGCAATTTCACCATTGTTGTCACAGTAGAGAACTATGGGACCAACAATTCTTAGAACTACATTAAACCCGCTGATGAATTTCCTAATCCATACAGCCTCCTTCAACGCATTTGCAGCAGTGATATACTCAGCCTCAGTCGTAGAATCGACAATTTTCTCTTACTTGGAACTCTTCCATCTTACAGCTCCTCCATTAAGGCAAAATAAAAAACCTGATTGGGACTTTGAATCATCCCTATCAGTCTGGAAGCTAGCATCCATGTAACCATTTACAATGAGCTCTTCCTCTCCACCATACACCGAGAACATATCCTTAGTCCTTCTCAAGTACTTTAAGATATTCTTGACAACAATCCAATGACCATCACTGGGATCAGACTGATACCTGCTAGTCATGCTCAAAGCATGTGAGACATCGGGATGAGTGCACAACATTGCATACATGATTGATCCAATTGCCGAAGCATTTGGAATTAACTTCATGCGATCCTTATCTTCCAAAGATTTAGGACACTGGTCCTTAGAGAGACTGACACCATGTGATATGGCTAAGAATACCTTCTTGGACTCAAGCATGTTGAATTGTTTCTACACCTTCTCAATGTATGTACCCTGGGTCAAACCCAGCAACTTCATCGATCTATCTCTATAGATCTTAATACCAAGTATATAAGTCACTTCACCAAAGTCCTTCATAGAAAAGCAGCTCCCTAGGTTGTTCTTAACAACTTGCAGGGTTGGAATGTCATTCCCGATCAACAGTATGTTATCTACATACAATATCAGGAAGACAACAATGCTCCCACTAATCCTCTTGTAAACACAAGGCTAGTCCTCATTCTTGATGAAACCAAATTCTTTGATTTTCTCATCAAAATGAAGATTCCAACTTCGAGAAGATTGTTTTAATCCATAAATGGATCGATTTAACTTGCATATTTTAGTGGCTTCACTTGGAGTACAAAACCCCTCGGGTTATGTCATATACACTTCCTCAAGGAGGTTTCCATTAAGGAAAGCCGTTTTGACATCCATTTGCCAGATCTCATAGTCATAATACGCAACAATAGCAAGTAGAATTCTGATGGACTTGACCATGGCCACATGGGAAAAGGTCTCATCATAGTCAATACCATGAATTTGCCTGAAACCTTTAGCCACCAACCGACCTTTAAATGTCTGTACATTCCCATCCATGTCGATCTTCTTCATGAAGACCCACTTGCACCCTATGGGTCTTACCCCTTCAGGTGGTTCCACCAAGGTCCAAAATTGATTTGTATACAAGGAGTCCATTTCAGATTTCATGGCCTCAAGCCATTTCTCAAAGTTTGGTCCATCCGTAGCATCTTGGTAGGTTGCAGGCTCATCATCATGATCCATAAGCAACACATTACCTATCTGAGACACGAGAAATCCATATCTCTCGGGCTCAAATCTTGTTCTACTAGATCTATGTAGGACTTGTATTTCTTGAGCAGTCTCTCCAGCTACAACTTCTTGTAGTCCTTGCTCAGGTTCCAATTCTGGTTCGTTCATTGTTTGTGGTTCTTGAACTTCTTCAAGTTCTACCATTACAGTCTTTCTGGATAAGAACTCTTTCTCAAAAAAGACACTAGTCCTTGCAAAAAACACTTTGCCCTTAGACGACAGGTAGAAGTAGTACCCTTTGGTCTCCCTAGGATACCCCATTAGATAACATTTATCCGATTTGGGTTCCAGCTTGTCAGACATTTGACGTCGTATGTATGCCTCACAACCACAAATCTTAATGAACGACATACTAGAACGCTTCCTAGTCCATATCTCATATTGTGTCTTTTGAACCGTTTTCATTGGGACTCGATTTAGTGTGAAAGCAGTAGTCTCTAGAGCAAAACCTAAAAAAGAAACGGGCAGATCTGCATGACTCATCATCGATTGCACCATGTCTTACAAGATACGATTCCTCTTCTCAGAAATACCATTATGTTGTGGTGTTCTGGGCGGAGTGAGTTATTATACAATACCACACTCTTTCAGATGATCACGAAACTCATGACTCAGATATTTGCCACCTCAATCAGATCAGAGTGCTTTTATCCTTTTTCCCAGTTGGTTCTCTGCTTCATTCTGAAACACCTTGAACTTTTTAAAGGTTTCAGATTTGTTCTTCATATGAAACATGTATCCGTATCTACTGAAATCATCAGTAAATGTAACAAAGTAGTAGAACCCACCTCTAGCCTTGGGTCTGCATACATCACTATGTATTATACCCAAGAGATGGTCGATCCTCTCACTACAACTAATGAAAGGAGCTTTCGTCATCTTTCCTAATAAACATGAATCACATCTCTCAAATGATTCATAATCAAATGAGTCCAGTTGTCCATCTCTATGGAGCTTGGATATCAGTTTCTCGTTTATATGGCCTAAACGATAATACCAAAGGTACGTAGGATTTGAGTCATTTATTTTTAGTCTTATAGTATTTTCTACATTATAGATCGGATGGTCTAAGTTCAAAACATATAAACCATTAAACAATTGGGCTACACCATAACAAACATCATTCATAAAATTCGAACAATAATTATTCTTAATTATAAATTAAAAATCTTTCATGTCAAGACATGAAATGGATATAATGTTTCTAGTTATGGCTGGAACAAAATAACAATTATCTAGTTCTATTACAAGCCCAGTGGGCAAAGAAAGACAATAGACACCAATGGCAACGGCAGCAACTCTTGCTCCATTTCTGATGTGCATGTCTACCTCCCCTTTACCCAACATTCTTCTCCTTCTCAGTTCTTGCACATTTGTACAAATGTGAGAACCGCATCCGGTATCCAATAACCAAGATAAAGGAGCAGAAAGGTTTATCTCTATAACGTAAATACCTGAAGTGGAAGTCACACTTCCTTTCTTCTTTTACAGATCCTCAATGTAGATGGGACCGTTCTGCATCCAATGCCCTGCCTTACCATAGTGGTGGCATTTTCCTTCCCCCGCCATACCTTTCCTTTTCTGTGCAGAAGATTTGGGATCAAGATAAAACTTTGTTGAAACCTTAGTTTTGATTTGAGTTAGGATCCATCTTTATTGTCTAAGTTTCTATCATAACACATTGTATAACTTAGATCAAATCCTTTTAAGTTAGAAGGCTGAAAAGAATATATATATATATATATAAATAATATACTGAGAAATATATATATATATAATAGGCTGAGAAATTAAGAGAAGAATAAAATTTACATATGTTCTCTGCGTTCGACGAACGGCTACCTGCGTTCGACGAACCGAGCTCTGCGGTCGACAAAATGGTTCAAAGCTGCGTTCGATGAATTCCATTAAAGCAGCGGTCGATGAAATCCTACGTTCGACGAACTCAAGTTTGCGTTCGACGAACATCGCAATACTTTAGCGCTCGACGAAATCATGCAGGCTCAGCGGTCGACGAATCCTTCTGTTTGACGAACTTAAATCTGTATTCGACGAATCTTCAGCAGAAGCTCAGAACGACGAATAAAATGTTCAGGTCGACGAACGTGAAGCTGAGTTCGACGAAATAGTATCAGATATATAAATTCTTCTTTCTCAGCTCGACTAAAATTATATATATGTTGTCAGATTTATTAAAGCAATATTTTATCATTGATATTTATATATTGTTATATATATTGCTGCCTTAGCAATACAGTCATTGCAAGCATTAAATGTTACAGCTGTTGCAGCAAAGCTAAAGACGGCAAATTGTTCTGCTCGAGGAATCAGAATTAACGAGATATTATATCCTTCCTTTCTGGTCGGCAAGAATTCAAATCAGCCAAATCAGATCTCCAGATTATATATTCAGAGAGAAGAAGAAGAAGAATAAGAGAAAAAGAAGAACAACAGCAAAAACAGAGAACAACATATTATTCTATCTTGTTTTGTTTTTGCTAACTCTTCTCTGCAGATCTTCTATCCCCCGAGACACCAATCAAGATCATTTGCTCAGGGATCTAAACTGCAGAAGAAGAAGAAGAAGAAGAAGAAGAAGAAAAATTGTTATTGCAATCAAGTGAAGAAGCTCCATCCACAAGCTGTCATCTAATCTAAATAAGACAGGGGGAGCTCTCTTCAATAACATCATCAAGATCCAAACTGAACAACCCATCAGGATCTTCAAGAGTCTTCTTAGAAAGAGAAGAACAACATAAACTTTTCTATTTTCTTTTATTCCTTCCCATCTTGTAAAGGGTTATAACTCCCTTCAAAAGTTAACTCCCGGTGACAGGCCACCTTAGCAAAAATCTGCATCTTGGATTTGAGCACCTGATCAAAAGCTCTATGGTGTGTGGACACCTGATCAAAATCACCTTGGTGTGCGGGCACCTGATCAACAACCTCCGGTGGATTCCTACCAGTGGGTAGAAGAGTAGATGTACCCAGGTTGATTGGGGAACTACTATATATCTTGTGTCTTCTGGTTTGCTTGCTTGTTTGCTTGTTTTATTTCTTTATATGCTTTATTATTGTGCTTTGTTGCTGTGCCTTATAGGTGTTTGTTTTTATTACTCACTCAGCACACTTATATATATATATATAACATTACTTTGAAATAAAACTTAAACAAGAGCTTTAATTTAAGAACTAAATCATCTTTCAATTGGTATCAGAGGCATATCAATTGACTTTCAATTGGTATCAGAGGGTAGTTGATTTTACACACAGGCTAACACCTGAAATCACAAAGATCACTTAGTTCTTAATTTTTTTTTTAATTTTTCTAAATGGCACAATCATATTTTTTAATTTCAGATCCACCTATTTGTAATTTGGATAGAATTACTTTATGGCAAGTTAGAATCAGATTATATATGAATGCAATAGATGAAGATATTTACAAATCTATTTTGCCAGGTCTTCCATCTTCAATCTCTTCAACAGATGATAAAGAAAAAAATGAAAAGTGCTGATGCAAAGGCCATTGACATATTGGCTCAATCAGTGTCAAAAGACATTCTTCAAAGAGTGGCTGATTGCACTTCAGCAAGGGGGATCTGGAACTCTCTCTCAAGGATGGTAAATGAATATTCTTCTACTTCTTTCACTAACTATACTTTTGATGCAGAACCATCATCTACTCTAAGTGAAGAAGAAGAAAAAGAAGAACAAAAAGCAAGAGATATCTGCATGATGGCCATATATGGCCCATATCACAAATCAGAATCTGAATCTGAATCAGAAAAGGTAAAAGAGGTAACTTCAAATCCCAACTCTACCTCTGAAAATCACAAATCTGATTTTAAAATACCACATACAGATTTAATAGAATCTAAAAAGGAAATTAAAAAGGAGTTAACAAAAATAAATAATTTTACTTTTGAATATAATAAACTTCAAGAAAATTTAAAAATATCAGAAGAACAAAATATTTTGTTGAAAAATAAATTTGAACAATCTTTTAAAGAGAAAATTTTTCATGTTCAACAAAATCAAAGAAATTTTTCAAATTTATATTTTAATGAAATAAAAAGGCCAACATATCTATCTATAAGGCAATTTTTAAATTGTTTAGTATTTTTACTCAATTATAATTAAACAGCATTTATATGATTCTTGTGAATTTTTTTCCTTAAAACAATGTTCGATAACTTCACATTCTTACATATTTTCTCCAAAATCATGTTGAGCATTCTACTCAAATTGCATAGATCAGAAATGATCAGAGCACTGAGTGTGAGTCTCTTCTCATTAAGGGGATTCTAGAAAGAAGTTATTAGATAATGTCTTTTTTATTTTAAAATTCCTTAGAATCTAATAACAGCTAGCAATTCATAATATTAAATTCCTATTTAAATCAAAATCTAGGAAATTGGAAATTGCTTGGTTAAAAAAAACAATAAAATGATCTCTGACCCTTAAGCCTTAAGTTATTCAAAGACTTTTTATGCTTAGGTATCCTAAACCAAATATGGGGAGATTGTTAGAACCTAGTGTCAATTTGGATTAGGATCCCAACTCAAATAGGGGGAGATTGTTGGAACTTTAGTTTTGATTTGAGTTAGGATCCATCTTTATTGTCTAAGTTTCTATCATAACACATTGTATAACTTAGATCAAATCCTATTAAGGTAGAAGGCTGAAAAGAATATATATAAATATATATAAATAATATACTGAGAAATATATATATTTATATAATAGGCTGAGAAATTAAGAGAAGAATAAAATTTACATATGTTCTCTGCGTTCGACGAACGACTACCTACGTTCGACGAACGGCGCTCTACGGTCGATGAAATGGTTCAAAGCTGCGTTCGACGAATTCCATTAAAGCAGCGGTCGATGAAATCCAACGTTTCAGTGCTCAACGATCCCATCTCAGCGGTTCAGCGGTCGACAAATAGATTATCTCAGCGGTCGATGAACAGACACTATCTCAGCGGTCGACGAAATCCTGCATTCAACGAACTCAAGTCTGCGTTCGACGAACAACGCAATACTTCAGCGGTCGACGAAATCATGCAGGCTCAGCGGTCGACGAATCCTTCCGTTCGACGAACTCAAGCCTGCGTTCAACGAATCTTCAGCAGAAGCTCGGAACGATGAATCAAATGTTCAGGTCGACGAACGTGAAGCTGAGCTCGACAAAATATTATCAGATATATAAATTCTTCTTTCTCAGCTCGACCAAAATTATATATATGTTGTCAGATTTATTAAAGCAATATTTTATCATTGATAGTTATATATTGCTATATATATTGATGCCTTAACAATACAGCCGTTGCGAGCATTAAATGTTATAGCCGTTGCAGCAAAGAGAAGACGGCAAATTGTTCTGCTCGAGGAATCAGAATTATAGAGATATTATATCCTTCCTTTCTGGTCGGCAAGAATTCAAATCAGCCAAATCAGATCTCCAGATTATATATTCAGAGAGAAGAAGAAGAAGAATAAGAGAAAAAGAAGAACAGCAGCAAAAATAGAGAACAACATATTATTCTATCTTATTTTGTTTTTGCTAACTCTTCTCTGCAGATGTTCTATACCCTGAGACACCAATCAAGATCATTTGCTCAGGGATCTAAACTGCAGAAGAAGAAGAAGAAGAAGAAGAAGAAGAAGAAAAAGTGTTATTGCAATCAAGTGAAGAAGCTCCATCCCCAAGCTATCATCTAATCTAAATCAGACAGGGGGAGCCCTCTTCAACAACATCATCAAGATCCAAACTGAACAACCCATCAGGATCTTCAAGAGTCTTCTTAGAAAGAGAAGAACAACATAACCTTTTCTGTTTTCTTTTATTCCTTCCCATCTTGTAAAGGGTTATAACTCCCTTCAAAAGTTAACTCCCGGTGACAGGCCACCTTAGCAAAAACCTGCATCTTGGTTTTGAGCACCTGATCAAAAGCACTATGGTGTGTGGACACCTGATCAAAATCACCTTGGTGTGAGGGCACCTGATCAATAACCTCCGGTGGATTCCTACCAGTGGGTAGAAGAGTAGATGTACCCAGGATAATTGGGGAACTACTGTATACCTTGAGTATTCTGGTTTGCTTGCTTGTTTTATTTCTTTATATGCTTTATTGATGTGCTTTGTTGTTGTGCCTTCTAGGTGTTTGTTTTTATTACTCACTCAGCACACATATATATATATAACATTACTTTGAAATAAAACATAAACCAGAGCTTTAATTTAAGAACTAAATCTCCTTTCAATTGGTATCAGAGGCATATCAATTGACTTTCAGACTTACATCCTATCTTCGCCTTATTGGATCCCTTAGTCTTGCCCTTGCCTTTATGCACCATCAGTATGGGGCTAGCAGGCTTGACCCTCTTCATATTATTTTTGGTAGTTCTCAACATGCCTAGGAGGTCGGGCAGTGTCTTGTCTATTTCATTCATGTAATAGTTCAAGACGAACTGCTTATAACTGTCCGGCAACTATTACAGGATTAGATCTGTGGCCAACTCTTGGCCTAAGGGAAAACCCAGTCTTTCAAGGTTCTATATATACCCAATCATCTTGAGTATGTGAGTCCCTACTGAGTCCCGAGCTCCCATATTGCACTGAAATAATGCCTTGGATATGTCAAACCTCTCTTGCCGAGCTTGCCCCTCAAAAATTTTCTTGAGGTGCTCGATTATCTCATAACCACACATGCTCTCGCGTTGCTTCTAAAGCTCAGAGGACATGGTAGTAAGCTTGAGGCATTCCACATCCAAGGTATCATCTTGACACTTCTTGTAAGCATATTTGTCTGCTTGCGGAGCATTCCCGGTCGGCTCTGTAGGGGCTTCCCCTTCCAAAACATAGAGCTTGCGCTCTTGCCTGAGAACAATTCTCAGGTTTCTGTACCTGTCAAAGAAGTTCATCCCAATGAGCTTGTCCTTCACAAGGATGGCTCTCAAGGACAAAGTGGAGTGTGTTGTGCTTGCCATGGAAATTCTACAAGGAAATATGCAATACTTTTAGTACTGTATTTCAAAATAAACTTTATTAATAAAGACTTTTATTAAAAGCTCCCACTATTTTATTCAAATGGACAACCCTTAATTTCAATTCAGAGAATTTATGCGAGCTACTCACTTAGTGGACAAGATCTTTATTTCACCAACACAATGAGTCTGCTTTGGCGTTCCTCTCATAATGCGGTTATTTAGGTAGACAACACTTGTCAATTGCATCATGATGTAGGCCACCGGGTTTGCGGCGATTGCACACGACTTCGAACAAGGACTCTCGCCGCTCCACTCTACCCAAATATAAAATAAACGCAGCCCTCGAATATGCCTATTAATAAGTTAACACAGCGTATGGGTAGCAACCGTTAGAGTATGAATATAGGTTATAGGCCTATATCCACATAAGCTAAATGGAATAATATTGATTCCGGACGAGCGCGGTGTTGTACCAAAGAAAGATCCACCAAAATAAATCGATTCGGAAAGGGTGGATGTTTCCCCAACAAGAACAAAGCAAGGTTCGCCAATCCCTTTTCGTACGTTTTCAGAAATACCCAAGAGAATACAAATCCACGAGAAAATATCCACGAAAAATTTGTTGCTTCCAAAGTCACGCCAAAACTCAACCACCAAAAGAAAATATCTAAGAAAAGAGAACTCTTTGGTAGGATGTTTCATTACCCACTCGGAGTTTGTAGATCCGAGATGTTGGATACACAACAAAAGATTGCTCCCTCCACTATCCCACCGGTGATGAGCCAAGAATATGTAAACGTACACCTTCGTCGAGTCGCGCCCGAGAGAGTTTTCCCAATCCTTGGTTGCGCCGTAGATTCTCCTCTAGGTGCTGGCCGAAACTTGAGGGTAGGAGGAATAGGATTCGTGGGAAGTATAATGGAGAGAGAGGGTGGTGGAGAGGGAGTAGAGAAGAAGGGAGGAGGAGAGATTGGGCCGGCGGCTAGGAGAAGGGGAAGGAGGGTTCTGGCCGAACCTTTAGAGGAGGAGAATAGAGGGGGCGACACTTTAGAGGGAGGAGAAGCTTAGGGTTTCAATATTCATTCAATAATTAAGTTTTACATCAAGTCTTGGCCTCATTTATGGCCAAGCACACACCAAAGGCTATATGCAGCCCAACATAAACTAAAAACAGCAATGGCCAGCTAAACGCAGACCAACATAAGTAAATGTAGCAAAGACTGGCTAAACGCAGGCCAGATTAAATGTCTAAAATAAAATAACATAACGAAATGAAATAGTAATTTAAATAAAGTTCTTCAAGTGCCGAGGGCGAAGGTTGTAATGTTGCCCGTCAAGATCATCGCGGCGTCGCAAATCCTTGGATGGTGGTGGTGGATCATCATCAACTGCATCTTCATCATGATGTGGGCCGTCATCCCCATCAATCCTCCCCCGCTCGAAAGGACTCATCACCGATGAGGGGGTGTGCAGGTACCGACGTAGGAGAGCTTTGTCCAGAAGGGACACCTCCGAAGTAGAGAGCCAAGAATCATCAGAGGCGGGGCGGTCGCGCCATCGGAACAAGAACCGTCGCGTGTCACCATGCGGAGAGGGAAGCACCTCATCCCGTATAATCCTGTCAGGCACAAAAACAGTCTTGGGGAAACTTGAAAAAGCGTTAGTCGACGAAGAAGGAAATTTAGCAAGTTCATTAGGCGACATACCCCCAGTAGCAGCTGATGGAGACAACGATCCAGATAAAACCTCACCCCCAAACCCATTAGAATTGGTAGTGGACAAAAATGGGGAGACAGATAATTCTAGTGGTGGTGAGATATAAGGCGTTAAATAATAAACATTGAAAATAGGGGATATACCCCAATCATTAGGTAATTCCAAGAGATAAGCATTCTCTCCTAATTTCTTTAAAATACGAAAAGGACCGGCTCTCCTATTTGCCAGTTTCTTTATGGTTCCCATCGGAAACCGTTCAGGGGAGAGACGCAGCATAACAAAATCGCCAATATTAAAATGGATTTCCCTTCTATGTACATTGGCGTTAGCTTGATAAGAGGCATATTGTTTTGCTAACGTTTGATTTATGTGTTTATGTAGGGTGTGAACATGCGAGCTGAAATCCTATGCAAATTGACTAGATTTATAAGATGGCGGTAACGGGACTAAGTCAAGAGGCACGGGTGCTTTTTAGCCGTGCACAATTTCATTGGGTGAGAGTCCGGTGGACCTATTTTTGGAGTTATTGTAGGCCATTTGTGCATGTGGGAGGACAAGATCCCACGTGCCCTTGTGATCCCCCGCAATACAACGAAGTAAACTACCCAAACTCCTATTAACTACCTCCATTTGGCCATCCGTTTGTGGATGGTAAGCCGAGGAAAATAAGAGCTTGTTGCACATGATCTTCCATAAAATTTTCCAAAAAAAACTCATGAATTTCACGTCCCTATCTGTGACAATAGTTTTAGGGACACCTCTATGGCCTACGACCTCTTTAAAAAATAATTTAGTGACATGGGACGCATCATCGGTTTTGTGACAAGCAATGAAGTAGGCCATCTTCGAAAACCGGTCAACGACCACCATAACGGAGTCGTGATGTCTAAACGTGTTGGGAAGGCCTAGGACAAAGTCCATGCTAACATCTTCCCAAGGAACGGAAGGAGTCGGGAGGGGGGTATATAGACCCGCATTCGTCTTATTCCCTTTTCCTAATTGACACGCTCTACAACTTCCAACAACCTTGTGTACTGTAGACTTGAGACCGGGCCAATAAAATTTTTCCTTCACTAAGGTAATGGTTTTATCGCGCCCAAAGTGGCCGCCGAGACCGCCACTATGCAATTCCCATACTATAAAGTGGCGAAGGGAAGAATGAGGGATTCATAGATTAGCGTGCTTAAATAAATATCCATTACGGAGATAGTACGCAGAAATGGTCGTGGGTGACTCGCCCTGGGTGGACAAATAGATTTCTTTAAAATCCGGACAATGAACATACTCGTCCTTAATACGTTCGAAACCTACGACCTTAACCTCTAGTGTGGTCAATAAAAGAGAGACGCGGCTAAGAGCATCCGCTACCCGGTTGAGATTGCCCTTCAGATGTTTAATGTTAAAGGAGTACTCCTGCAGGAAGGAGACCCATTTTGCGTGGCGGGGGCTGATTTTACCTTGCGAGTTGACGAACCGTAACGCCTCGTGATCGGAAAGTATAACAAACTCCTTAGGAAGGAGGTAGTGCCGCCAGTGTTGGAGACACAAAATAATGGCATAAAATTCACGATCGTAGTTGGAGTAGTTGAGCTTAGGTCCCGCAAGCTTCTCACTATAGTAGCCAGTCGGATGCCCCTCTTGACTTAAGACGCCTCCAATACCAATCCCGGATGCGTCACAAGACAACTCAAAGACCTTATTAAAATCCGGTAATCGCAAGAGGGGTACTTCCGACATCCGGGCCTTAATCGTGTGGAATGCTTTGGTGGCGGATTTGGACCACACAAAGTCACCTTTCTTCATGCACTCCGTGATGGGAGCCATGATGCTACTAAAATCACGTATGAACCGGCGGTAGAAGGTGGCTAAACTGTGGAAACTTCTAACTTCCCTAATATTGGTGGGTTCCGACCAATCCACTATGGCCTGGACCTTCTTAGGATCTATGTTTATGCCCTCCGAACTAACAATGTATCCTAGGACCTCCACCGACGATACATAGAACGTGCACTTCTTAATATTGACAAACAGTTTCTCTATTCGGAGCGTCTCCAAAATAGTCTTCAAGTGCTTCTCATGATCGGAAGTCGTGGTGCTAAAAACGAGTATATCATCAAAATAGACAATGATGAACTTCCCCATATACGGTTGAAATACGTGAGTCATCATCCGAGAAAACATACTTGGGGCATTGGAGAGCTCGAACGTCATTACTAGCCACTCATAAAGTCCTTCCTTCGACCTAAACGCTGTCTTCCACTCATCCCCCTCCCTAATCCGTATTTGGTGGTAGCCACTCCTAAGATCCAATTTCGAAAAGATTGTGGCCCCGGCTAACATGTCCAACAGATTGTCCAAACGCGGGATGGGGAAACAGTATTTAATAGTGATTTGATTAATGGCCCTACATTCTACACACATTCTCCATGACCCGTCCTTCTTGGGTGCTAGCAAGGCGGGTACGGCGCATGGGCTTTTACTATGACGAATAAATCCTTTTTGCAATAATTCAGCAATTTGGGTTTGCAACTCCGCGTGGGCAGACAGATTCAATCGATAGTGCGGTAGGTTGGGCAGGGAGGAACCGGAATGATATCGATGGCATGTTGGATATCCCGCAACGGGGGTAATGGTTGTGGGCAACTCTTCCGGATACACATCCTTATATTCTTCTAAAAGATCACGCAATGCCGGCGGTAGACTCTCGAACGATGGCTCGTCGCCCTTGACTTGTAGACAAACTAACGCATAAAGGATACCCTCTACGAAGGAGTGACGCTCGAACTCTTTCCTACTAATTAAAGTTAACGTTTTCTTCTCCGCGGGCACAATTGTGTCTGAAGAGGCGATCGAGGGATCCTTAGGGGGAGTGGGAGTCAAGGTAACGGTCTTGCCATTAAACTTGAACTCATAGGTGTTTGCACGGCCAAAGTGAGTCACATCATAATCAAAGAGCCACGGACGCCCCAATAATACGTGACAAACGTCAATAGGGATAACGTCGCACCAAACCTAATCTACATATCCCTTAATAGTTAGCGGCACTAGACATCGCTTAGACACCCCAATTGAAGTTTTGTTGACCCAAGCAATCTTATATTGTTGGGGGTGTGGTTCTGTGCTTAATTTCATTCGAGTGACCGCATTTTCAGAAATTACGTTCATTCAACTCCCGCTATCAATAATCAGTTTACACCATTTATCACCGCTTGTAAAATTCAGAGAAAATATGCTCGTCCTATAATACTCGTCCAATACTCGCGGGGTAGCTAAGATGCAACGCATCACCATCATGTAAGATTCATTTTCCATATCACTAGGCTCGCCTTCAGACTCATCCGTGGCCTCATAAACAATTTCAGCGGGTTCGGAGGGACAACCCATAAGTGCTAAGGGCTTCGTTTTGGTGGGGCACTCACTAGCATAGTGCCCTTGTATCCCGCAAGTGAAACACGTGGCATTAGTCTTACTAATCCGCCCTATCGGAACTCTCTCACAGGTGGGACTCCGGACGTTCCTAGCGGTAATGACTACAGAATTCAAATCAGTCGACCGAAACTCTCCTTTGTCCCGCAAGGAGGACGAAGGTGGGGGTCCCAAAAGGGACTTTCCTTTCTGGAATGCCCATCCATTGGACTTGTGGGCATTGTGCTTTTCTATATCCAAGGCGGCATTGAATGTCGTGTTAAGGTCCGTATGACCATAAGGAAGGAGTTTGCCTTGGATATCCGGGTTGAGTCCCTTGCGAAAATGGGATAGCGTAACCTCAGGCATTTCACGGACGTCACACCATACCATCAAATCCTTAGGGAGTCCCATATACTCCGCTACCAATTTTCTCCCCTGATGATGGGTGGCTAACTCGTCGAACATTTGAGTTCGGTGATATGCCGGGACATATTGGTCAGTCAGAAGTGCTTTCATGGCAGCCCACCCAATTGGGGGTACTCCATTTACGGTACCGAGACGCCTCTCTTCGTTCAGCCAAAATGTTTTGGCCCTACCCAAAAGCTTCATCCTAGCAACCCGAACCTTCTCAACGTCGATCAGGTTGTGCCACTCAAAATAGCACTCGATCTCCATGATCCAGTCTAAAAATACTTGGGGCTCACCCATACCGTCGTATGATGGTGCATCTATCTTAACGGCCCTAGTGACGTCGAACTCATATGGAGCTTGAGGCGCTTGCTCTTCGTCCTGATTGCGGGGAGGGTTTCATCTCTCATTTCGCTGGTTGGCAGCGGGATTACGAGGCGCCGCTTGATTTATGGCCAGCCCTTGTATTAATTGAGTGAGGGCATCGAACCTCTCGTTAAACTCTTCCCAAAGCTCCGCGATCATCGTCGGAACGTGCTCACCCTCATGGTCGTCTGCCATGTGTGAAGTGAATGGGGAATACTCCGTACCACGCCTAGTGCGCATACACGGAAGAACAAGCGATTTTCTTTATTAAAAATAGCTTTACACGCTTAACTACTAGGCGAATGAAAATACCCTTTCAGACTTTTGTGCTTAAAAATGAGAATTTTTTTTTTAGAATTTTTTTTTGTAATTTTCTGCAGATTTAATTCTTGCGACAATACGGTGATGGCCAGCTATTGGCAGACCAGGGAACGATGCTGACACGGACAAAATTATAACGTCTCCTATTTTCAGGCCACCCTAACGTGGACGAATCAAAAAATTTCCAGTATTAATGTTGCTGGAAATAGGTGCAGGAAGCTACAGAAAAATTTTCAGATTTTTTTGACAAGTTTTAAAATTCCAAAGTTTTTACTACACGCGGACCAATCCGAAAATTTCAGATTTAGACCGTGTTAATGAACACACCGATTAGAGGACGGATAGCCAAAAGAACTGAGAGTAAGGATGGTGTCGAGATAGAACTCAACACAACCTCGCTTTGATACCAAATTTGATGTAGGCCACCGGCTTTGCGGCGGTCGCACACGACTTCGAACAAGGACTCTCGCCGATCCACTCTACCCAAATATAAAATAAACACAGCCCTCAGATATGCCTATTAATAAGTTAACGCAGCGTACGGGTAGCAACTGTTAGAGTATGAATATAGGCTATAAGCCTATATCCACACAAGCTATATGGAATAATATTGATTCCGGACGAGCGCGGTGTTGCACCAAAGAAAGATCCACCAAAATAAATCGATTCGAAAAGGGTGGATGTTTCCCCAACAAGAACAAAGCAAGGTTTGCCAATCCCTTTTCGTACGTTTTCAGAAATACCCAAGTGAATACAAATCCACGAGAAAATAACCACGAAAAATTCATTGCTTCCATAGTCATGCCAAAACTCAACCACCAAAAGAAAATATCTAAGAAAAGAGAACTCTTTGGTAGGATGTTTCGTTACCCACTCGGAGTTTGTAGATCCGAGATGTTGGATCCACAACAAAAGATCGCTCCCTCCACTAGCCCATCGGTGATGAGCCAAGAAGATGTACACGTCCGCCTTCGTCGAGTCGCGCACGAGAGAGTTTTCCCAGTCCTTGGTTGCGCCATGGATTCTCCTCTAGGTGCTGGCCGAAACTTGAGGGTAGGAGGAATAGGATTCGTGGGAAGTATAATGGAGAGAGAGGGTGGTGGAGAGGGAGTAGAGACGAAGGGAGGAGGAGAGATGGGGCCGGCGGCTAGGAGAAGGGGAAGGAGGGTTCTGGCCGAACCTTTAGAAGAGGAGAATAGAGGGCTGCGGCACTTTAGAGGGAGGAGAAGCTTAGGATTTCAATATTCATTCAATAATTAAGTTTTACATCAAGTCTTGGCCTTATATATGGCCAAGCACACACCAAAGGCTATATGCAGCCCAACATAAACTAAAAACAGCAATGGCCGGCTAAATGCTGACCAACATAAGTAAATGTAGCAAAGACTGGCTAAACGCATGCCAAATTAAATGTCTAAAATAAAATAACATAAAGAAATGAAATAGTAATTTAAATAAAGTTCTTCATGTGCCGAGGGCGAAGGTTGTAACGTTGCACGTCAAGATCGTCGTGGCGTCCCAAATCCTTGGATGGTGGTGGTGGATTATTATCAACTGCATCTTCATCATGATGTGGGTCGTCGTCCCCATCACATCACTATGCAACTCTTGTAAGGTTGGTGAATAACTTTTTATTCGCATCACTATGCAACTCTTGTATGGAGCATGCCAACTCTATGCCTCTAGGCACTCAACCTTTGAGGTCACCTAGTTAAGTTAGACCTGATGTCGACAGTGGGATATCACTATTATCCGCTCACACCATTACCAAGATAGATAAATGCACCTTGCTTTGGCAAGCCCACACTTCATCGATCGAGGCAGGAAGAGTGTCATCCATCGGAAGGCATCCATATTCTTAATATTGGATATGGGATTTTATTATTCAATCAACGAACATTTCATCGTGATTAATATTTAATCACAGTGCACATTCACAAAACAGAAATACATAAACATTCATAATCCAAATACATCCCAGTGCACAAAATAAAATCATCAATACTTTGATGAAAGGGCTAAATCTGAACATTCAGAACTCTTCTAAATATCCATATTTACATGCATTGGACCAATGAATAACAACTCCACTTATGCAGTAGATAAGCTCGTCTCTCAAAGTCAGATTCAAAATCTAGGACATTTGGTTTCACAAACCATTTTGAGGGATGGTTAATGCAAAGGAGAAACAATTTCTAAAACAATGAAATCGCAACGCAATCACATGCGTACCTGGCGGGGTTCCAATTTAGAACACTTCATCGGAATCCAAACAACCAGGAAGAAATCCAAACATTTAGAATACTTCTAAATTTCTGATTTAAACGCATTAGATCGCAACCTAGCTCTGATACCACTGTTGGGTTTTCTATATACCATTCAAAATGATAATAGCATATCAAATATGCGCAGCGGAAGAAACAAAAAATAAGAACAACCCAAAAGAGTTACGGATCTTGCGATTTCATGAATCAAGAAATAAAGAAAGCAACAAATTGCAATACCTAATGGGGATTGAGTCAATACTCAACCGAGGTGCTCCACAACTGAAATCCGGAGAACAGTCGTTGAGTCCCAAGCACAGAAATGGATCGGTGCCTCTACGGGAGTCCACACGAGCGAAAGAGAACCCTAGCTTCTTGTTGCACAAGAACTAGGTCAGAGAAGAAGAGTCCTCTATGTCTCCCACGAACAGCTAGGTCCGAAGACAGGGAGAGGCGACAGTGACGTCGGGGTGCAGGTACAGCCGATCGGAACTCTTCTGTCAAAATTACGGAAATCTTCTGTCGCACTTTGAAACTCTTCTGTCGCCCTTCAGATTCGCAAAAGGGCATCGCCTCTTTAGGTCATAGAATCGTATTCTATTTATACCCAGGTGGGAGAGATGCTACCCGCACACCCATGACATATATTGGAGTCAAATAGAATTCGTCGAGTGAACCTTTTGTTGGATCGGTAGGCGCCCTTAGAGGGGGGTGAATAAGGTTTTTAAAAACTTTAGTGATATTTTGAAAAGCTTTTAATAATGCAAGAGAAAGACAATAAGGAGTCAAGTAAAACAATTGAAATAAAGTAGAGACATGCTTTATTAATATCAAATACGGTTTTACTAAAGTTGACTTCTATAACGCTAGAAATCGGTGGCGATGAATAGTAAACTCTTTTTGTTTTCTATCCCGACTCGCATCCCCACGAACCGGTGGCCCTAGCCTATCCTCCCCGGATTTGGCCTCAAGCCGCTCTAGCCAACCCTTCCCCGGATGTGGCCTCGAGCACCCCCGAGACCTAGCCTAGATCTAGTCGCCAACACGAGGCGAGTTTCCCCCTAAGTCCTACCCAGACCTAGTCACCAACACGAGGCGATTTCACTAACCGTTTACAAGAAAGATATGAAATGAAAATAAAAAAAAAACTCCCTCTTGATGAACTTCTAAAGATGGAGACAAACATCCGCTATAGAATAAGCATTGTAGAAGCGGACTTCGTTTGGATCCGGCGTGATGAGATTCTCCTTCAGAAGTTTGCAGAACTTTGGTAGGACATCAACTTTCGGCCAAGATAGCCTCTGGAATTCTAGCACTCTATCTCTCTCTCTCATCTCTGTAATGTCACACTGAAATGAGAGAAGAGATGTCCTTTTTATAGCCTCAGTGCTAGCTCCTGCATTAGCGGCACCGCCGACGCTATCCCATATTAGCACACATTCTGCACGACAGAATCTTCAATCCGAGGAAACAATTCTCCCTTGCCAACTGTGCTCCTCGCTATCGCCTGCGCTATCCGATATCGCCTGGCGCTATCTCCTTATATAAGTTCTTCCGGCAATTTTGCTTAAGCCAATATTTTGTTGAACAAGATTTCGTCGAACGCCGCTAAGAGTTTGTCGAACGAATTTTCGTCGAACGAGATTTCGTCGAACGCCGCTAAGAGTTTGTCGAACGAATTTTCGTCGAATGAGATTTCGTCGAACACCGCTAAGTGTTCGTCAAACAATAGCTAGCGTCTGCGCTAGTACTACCGCCAGCGCTAGTAGGTGTTTTGGATTTGATGGCTCAACTTTGGGGGCAACCTTCTTATGTAATCCTTGAGTCATGTGGACTTTGTTATCCTGCACACTTAAACACACAAGATCAAATACACATAGGATTTGTTATTCTCAAACCTAGGAGACCCGGAAGACCATGTTCCAACAAACTCCCCCTTTTGATAATAGCAAATCCATTAATGATAAATCAGAGCATTAATATATAAGCATGAAGAAACATACTTGTGTGTGTGTGAGAGGGATGACTTAGGATAATTTACGATTTTAGCATTTAGAATTGCTCCCCCTAAATGCATACTCCCCCTAAGTGAATGCTCCCCTAATATGTAAGCTATCATCTTTATTAAGCATTATATTTTGATATCAGATTAATATTTATCACGTTAGTTCTCCCCCTTTTGTTATTAGCTAAAGCGGGTAAGGAGACACCACTTATAAGTTGATAATAAGATAAAGGCATGATCGAGCTTGTAAGGAAGGAAATGATAAGGAGTTTTAGAATTCTTTTGATTGAAATAGATAAGAGTTTGAGTATCACAATATTTTCATAAATCAGAGTTTGTAGCATAAACAAATACAAGGTAAATGTAAAGTTGCGGAAGACTTGGAAAAAATACAAGCAAACATCTTTTGTAAGACATGATAATTAAAAAAATATAGGAGTTTAATTTTATAAAGAAGATGTTTTGTAAATCATTGTTCAAGTTCAATCTTTAAATTCAATAATAAAGTAACCAAGCAAGAAATAATGTTATCAAAAAGAGAGTAGTACAATGTTATGTTAATTCACAATTTCAAAACACACTAAATATTGTAGAAAGCATGCTAGGTTATCTAGGGCATTTCATAAAGAATAGTATAGAATTAGCATTAGGATCCAATACTCATGAGAAGAAGTGTTATGGAAGATAATGGTGTGCACAAAAGTGTATTTTTGAGTAGAGCAAACAAATGTTTTAATCAAAAATACAAGTAATATGTAAAGTAAGAGCACAATAAAATACAAATAATTTTACTTCCACACACTTCAATGCACAAACAAAAATGTACAACTACCAAGGTGCTTTGCACACACAATGCTCATTAAGACTTATCAGGGTGCAAAGTAGTGCTTGGGGGATCACATATTTTATTGTTAATGTTGAGATTAGTGATCCGGTGTACTTTAAGAGTAAGTGGTTTTTATTTTGAAAGAAATATTTGATTTGCACAAGATACTTTACTATTCTTTCCAAGGTGCTCAACCTCACAACGCTTATTAAGACTTATCTGGAGGTTCAAGTAGTGCTTGGTGGAGTTATCTTTGCCACTTGATTTTATGATTTTTGTTTTGTACAAAGTTCTCTGAATACACTTGTTTTGCAAACCAATATAATTTATGAAAAACATAACCACTTTTCTTAACTTTTAAAAGTGCAAGTAAAGGAGTGTAGGTAAGATACTTGTGCAATTTTAATTCATTGTACTAATACAAAACATACACAAGCATTCTTAGATTAAACCAAAATGTAGACAATGCCAAAATAAGTGAGTGAATAAAGATCATTATCAAACATAAAACATTTACTCATACTTAGAGGCATGCTAAGCTTAGTTCTACACAACTTTTTCACTATAATTGATGCACATATTAATAGATATATCAAAGCATGATGAAAACAATGTTATAGTAGTTTGAAAAGATAAATTGCAACATTTTAGAAGTTCTAAAGAATAGATTAAATCATGCTTGATTTTCATAGGAAAAACCATACAGTTTTTTTTGATAGTTTTAATGTTTTATATTTTTGTATTTGATTTTTGCAAAAAGACATAAACTTTAAACAAATGGCAAAAACAAAAAGGCAAAACATAAATTTTATTGGTTTTTGTATTTTTGTATTTCATTTTCGCATAATAATAAACTTTAAACAAAAAGCAAGACTTTTTTTTTGTAATTAGGCTTTTGTATTTTTGTATTTGATTTTTCAAAATTAAAATATAATCATAAGTGCAAGAGTAACTAGTACATATAGATTAATATATTTTTAAGAAATTTTTAGAATTTTAAAAATGCAGAAAAATGAATAAGTACGATAGCGCCGACGTTGGCGCTAGGTCGGGAAACAGTACACGATTTTTTATGATTTTGAAAATTTTAACTGTTGATCTTGATTAAGTTTCCCAATAGTAGTTTCATGCTGAAATTTCAGATTTTTAGGAGATGTTTTCGATGGTTAAAAATTGCAAAAATTTTGTTTTGTGAATGTGTTTTAACTCGAAAGATCTAGGACACCTAACTCAAGTCATAATAATCGAAATCTTGCATCGGGAAGAGGTTTAGTAAATATGTCAGCGAGTTGAAAGTCTGTGCCAATGAAACTTACTTTTACATGCTCTTTCCTAATGTGATCCCTAATGAAATGATGACGAACATCAATGTGTTTGGATCTAGAATGGTGTACCAGATTATATGTGAGGTCTATTGCACTTTTGTTGTCACATTTAAGATCAATGTTTTTAAGATGAAATCCAAAATCCTCTAGTGTTTGACTCATCCATAATGCTTATGCACAACAACTACCAACTGCGATATATTCGGCCTCCGTGGTTGAGAGTGCAACCGAAGATTGTTTCCTACTAGACCAAGCTACTTAAGAGGGTCCTAGAAAGTGACAAGTACCGCTAGTTCTTTTTCGATATAGTGAACACCCGGCGTAGTCCGAATCAGAATAGCCGTGGAGTGTGAATGAATCATTGTGTGGGTACCACAATCCTAATTTAGATGACCCTAATAGATAACGAAAAATATGTTTTACCGCTTTTAAATGAGATTCTTTTGGATTGGCTTGAAAGCGAGCACATAAATATACGGCAAACATTATATCTGGTCTAGATGCACTTAAGTAAAGAAGAGATCGTATCATTCCTCTATATAACATTTGATCAATTGAAATTCCGGATTCATCTTTTCTTAGTTTTAAAGAAGCACTCATAGGAGTAGAAGCTTGTTTAAGATTTTCAAATCCAAATCGTTTAAGCATGTCGTGAATATATTTTGTTTGGCAAATAAAGATACCATCAGTTCGTTGTGAGATTTGAAAACCAAGAAAATATGATAGTTCTCCTACAAGACTCATTTCAAATTCAATTTTCATTACTAAGACTACTTCATTACACAACTCTTCATTAGTGGCTCCAAAAATGATATCATCAACATATATTTGTAAAATAATTAGATCGTTATTATTATGCTTAATGAAGAGTGTGTTGTCGGCACTTCCCATAGCATACCCGTGTTTTAACAAAAATGATGTAAGTCATTCATACCATGCACGGGGAGCTTGTTTTAATCCATAAAGCGCGTTTTTTAATTTGTAAACTTGATTAGGGAATTTTTCATTTATGAAACTGGGGGGTTGTTCTACATAAACTTCTTCTTTTATAAACCCGTTTAAAAAGGCACTTTTAACATACATTTGAAATAATTTTATTCTTTTAAAACTCGCAAATGCCAAAAATATTCGTATAGATTCTAAGCGAGCAACGGGTGCAAAAGTTTCTTCAAAATCTACCCACTCGATTTGAGAATAACCTTAAGTAACTAAGCATGCTTTATTTCTTATAATCCTAGATTCACCATCTAATTTATTTTTAAAGATTCATTTTACACCGATAATTGGATGATTAGATGGTCTATCTACTAGATTCCAAACTTTATTTCTTTCAAATTGTCCTAACTCTTCATTCATAGCCAAAAACCAAAATTCATCATTTAAAGCGATGGAAACGTTTTTAGGTTCAATTTCAGAAACAAAGCAAATATTTGAAAACGTTTCATGAAGAGAGGATCGAGTTCTTACCCCAGTAGAAGGTTCCCCAATGACTAGCTCTTTTGGATGATTTTTTGAGAAGTTCAACACGCTTGGAGGTACATATTCAACTTCATTAGACTTCTCCTCCTCTTCTTTGGACAGTTCCTCTTTGTCGTGCTCCGAAGATGGCAAAGGTTCATCATTTGTACCTGTAGAAAGCTTCTCTGCACATGGAGTAAACTCATCAAATTTAACATTAATAGACTCTTCAACCTTACTCGATCTTTTATTAAATATTCTATAGGCTTTACTGGTTAAAGAATATCCAAGAAATATTCCTTCAACACATTTCTCATCAAATTTTCCTAAAGAATCTTTTGTATTAAGAATAAAACATTTACATCCAAATACTTTAAAATATGATACGGTAGGTTTCTTTTGAAAATATAGTTCATACGGTGTGAGATTTAGTGATGGGCGAAGCATAACTCTATTCATTACATAGCATGATGTGTTTACGGCTTCGGCCCAAAAAGACTTAGGTAATTTATATTCAGATAACATGGTGCGTGCTAGTTCTTGGATTGTCCTATTTTTCTGTTCTACAACACCGTTTTGTTGAGGTGTGCGTGGAGCAGAGAACTCATGTTTAATACCTAACATTTCACAAAAAGATTTAAAATTTTCATTTTCAAATTCACCTCCATGATCTGAGCGAATGCATTTTATTTTTAAATCTAGTTCATTTTGAATACGAGTACATAATTTTGAGAATTCGCAAAACGCATCAGATTTGGAAGAGAGAAATAAAGTCTAGCAATATCTAGAGAAATCATCTATTAGAACGAAAGTGTATATTTTACCACCCAGACTTGCGGTGTTAACGGGACCAAAGAGATCCATATGAATTAATTGTAGTGGTTTTGAAGTAGAAATTTCATTTTTGCTTTTAAAAGATGATTTTGTAAATTTTCCTTTTTGGCATGGAGAACATAGCGAAGATAAATTTCCATTCAACTTAGGCAATCCTCTATTCAATTCCCTTTTTGCTAGTTTTAAAATGAGCTTTGTACTAGCGTGACCTAAACGTCTATGCCATAGTTCTAATTTATCATATTTTGTTATAAACCATTTTATAGATAATGTGGAAAGATCATGAAATGAAACTATGTAAACATTGTGAATTCTAGGTGCAATTAGTAACACATCTTTTGTTTTAGGATTAACTATTTTGCAAAGATTAGTGGATGATTCAAATAATACGTGTAATCCTTTATCATATAGTTGACTTATATATATTAAGTTATGTTTTAATCCTTTTACATAAAGAACATTTGAGATAAGAAAAGATTCGTTACCCACTGTACCAATTCCCATGATCCTTCCTTTACCGTTATCACCAAACGTTACGATCCCTCCTTTCTTCTTTTCTAGGCTAAGGAATTTTGCTTTATTGCCCGTCATGTGCTTGGAGCAGCCTAAGTCCAAGTACCGCACGTCCTCCGTTTCCTTAGCCTTCCTGCAAATCTAGAGAGAAGATGAGAGTAAAGATCCAGATACCCAAGAGGTACCACCCATAGAATAAGTGGATTTCTTAGGTACCCAAATTTGTTTTAACGAACGTTGTTATATATTCCTGCAAGAGCTCGAAGTGTGTCCAAACTTAAGACAATTAGCACACGAAATAAATGGAGTTGAGACACTTTTCTGAGTTTCTACGTTGCTCTTGTTAGATGATGTTTGAACATTAGAAAAAATAGAAGATTTTTTAACACTTGCGCTACCACCGGCGTTAGTGGCTAGCGCTGGGCGGTAGGGTTCACTTTTATATCCGACCCTAAATTTTGCAGATCCATAACATTGGTTTCCCAAAATCATATCCAGGGATTTTTGACCAATCCCAAATTGTTTTATGGCTATATTGAGGTCATGATTTTGTTTTTTAAGAAAAGTATTTTCTTGTACAATCATAACACATTTATTTTCAAATCCCTTTTGGTTATTTTCAATTTGTAAAAGTGAGGTTTTTAGTTTTCTCTCTAAGTCCCCCTTTTCTTTTACAATAGTTTTGTTTTGTGAGAGGGCCTTAGAAAGAGAAACTTCAAGTTATTTTGCCAAAAATAAAGAGTGCTCACACTCTTGACATGAAGCCTTTCTCTTTTCAAGGGAAATCACTTTTTTGTGAGCTTATGTTTTTCTTTGATAATAGATTCATTTTCACGATTTAATATAATATTATATTTTATACTTTGATCATAGGATTTGCAAGTTAAAACAAATTCATCATAGAGTTCTTCGAAAGTAGGAGGAATTACCTCAGTGTCACTAAGAACACTGGTGTCGTCATCGTTGCTTTTTTCCATTAAGCATAAGTTTGCTTCCTCCTCGCTACTTGACTCAGACTCGTTTGACTCTTCAGAGGAAGAATCATCCCAAGTTGCGGCTTTCAGTACTTTCTTCTTCTCTTTTGCTTTGTGTTGTTCTTTTTGCTCCTTTTGATACTTTGGGCACTGGCTACGAATGTGCCCGGTCTTTCTGCAGTGGTAGCACTCTGGTGGTGGTCTTTCTTCTTCATCTTCGCTTCCTTTTTCTTTCCTTGATGAAGAGGAAGATCCCTTTTGTCGAGTATCATTTTGGAAGTATTTGCGGAATGTGTTCCTTCTTTCCGGATTCCTGATGAACTTCCTGAAGTTCTTCACCAGGAGACCTTCTTCATCTTCATCATCATCTTTGATGCTCTCCTTCTTTGACTTCAGTGCTAGCGCCTTTTTCTTTGGATCTTTGTTGTATTCATCGTGTTGAATTTGGAGTTCTACCTCATGGGTTTTGAGATTCCCAATAAGGTTCTCGATCTGGAGCATTCTTAAGTTGTGCGACTCTGAGATGGCTGTCACCTTTGGATTGAACCTTGGAGGTAAGGAACGGAGAATTTTCCTCACAAAGTCCCCGTCAAAGTATGTCTTTCCAAGTGCCTTTGAAGCGTTGACGATCTTGGTGAAGCGGGTGTACATCGAGTTAATGTCCTCTTCGGTATCCATCCTGAATTTTTCATATACAGATTCCAGTTGGAATAGATTTGCATCTTTCACCTGCGATGTACCTTCATGAGTAACTTCCAATTGATTCCAAATATCATAAGCAGTTGTGCATGCAGAAATTCTATTAAACTCTGTCCTATTTAAAGCGCAATATAAAGCGTTCATTGCTTTAGCATTATTTTTACACCTTAGTTTATCATTATCATCCCGTTTATCTTTAGGTTTTGGTAATGTCGCCTCTCCCACTACAGTTGTAGGAGGAGAGTACCGAACTTCTACCATGTTCCATACTTCTACATCCATGGTCATAAGAAAACACATCATTCGATTTTTCCAGTAGTTAAAATCTGACCTAGTAAAGAGAGGTGTTCGACTAACCCCTTGACCCTCGAGAAAAGAGAGATCATGAGACGCCATTATTCCCGGTTGTTAAGCCGATTGGAATAAAACCTGGTCTGATACCACTTGTTGGATCGGTAGGCGCCCTTAGAGGGGGGTGAATAAGGGTTTTAAAAACTTTAGTGATATTTTGAAAAGCTTTGTAATAATGCAAGACAAAGACAATAAGGAGTCAAGTAAAACAATTGAAATAAAGTTGAGACATGCTTTATTAATATCAAATACGGTTTTACAAAAGTTGACTTCTATAACGCTAGAAATCGGTGGCGATGAATAGTAAACTCTTTTTATGTTCTATCCCGACTCGCATCCCCACGAACCGGTGGCCTCAAGCCGCTCTAGCCAACACTTCCCAGGATGTGGCCTCGAGCACCCCCTAGACCTAGCCTAGATCTAGTCGCCAACACGAGGCGAGTTTCCCCCTAAGTCCTACCCAGACCTAATCTCCAACACGAGGCAATTTCACTAACCGTTTACAAGAAAGATATGAAATGATAATAAATAAAAACTCCCTCTTGACGGACTTCTGAAGTTGGAGAAAAAGATCCGTTGTAGAATAAGTGTTGTAGAAGCGGACTTCGTTTGGATCCGGCGTGATGAGATTCTCCTTCAGAAGTTTGCAGATCTTTGGTAGGACATCAACTTTCATCCAAGATAGCCTCTGGAATTCTAGCACTCTATCTCTCTCTGATCTCTGTAATGTCACACTAAAACGAGAGAAGAGACGTACTTTTTATAGCTTCAGCGCTAGCGCCTGCTCTAGCGGTACCGCCGGTGCTATCCCATATTAGGACACATTCTGTGCGGCAGAATCTTCAATCCGAGGAAACAATTCTCCCTTGCCAACTGTGCTCCTCGTTATCGCCTGCGCTATCGGATATCGCCTGCGCTATCTACTTCTATAAGTTCTTCCGGCAATTTCGCTTAAACCAATATTTCGTCGAAAGAGATTTCGTCGAACGCCGCTAAGAGTTTGTCGAACGAATTTTCGTCGAACGAGATTTCGTCGAACGCCGCTAAGAGTTTGTCGAACCAATTTTCGTCGAACGAGATTTCCTCGAACATTGCTAAGAGTTTGTCGAACGACAGCTAGCGCCTGCGCTAGTACTATCGCCAGCGCTAGTAGGTGTTTTGGATTTGATGGCTCAACTTTGGGGGCAACCTTCGTATGTAATTTTTGAGTCATGTGGACTTTGTTATCCTTCACACTTAAACACACAAGATCAAATGCACATAGGATTTGTTATTTTCAAACCTAGTAGATGCGGAAGACCATGTTCCAACACCATTCACTGAAGAAATTTGTCGAGTAACAAATTGAATTCGTCGAGTAAAAGAAGAATTTGTCGAGTGAACCTTTCACTGATGAGATTCATCGAGCATAATTCAATTTGTCGAGTGAACCTTTCACTTCTCATCGAGTACAAATCAATTCGTCAAGTGAACTTTTCACTTCTCGTCAAGTACAAGTTAATTCATCGAGTACATGAGTTTGTCGAATTCGCCGAGTCAATCATGGATTCTTCGAATCAACTTTTAATTCATCGAGTCATCATGGATTCGTCGAGTCAACATGGATTCATTCATTCGATGAACTAAGGTATGAGTCGTCGAGACATTCTCGACCACTCGTCTCGAAGACTTGCCAACACGCTCCATACAGTATTCATAATACCTGTGGAGCATGCAGTTGACTCGACCCAACTCCAATAAGTCGAAGGATTGGTCCTTCACTCATATCCAATATGATTAGGGACAACAAAATTCTTCCTCCAACTTCTCCAAACACTCTTGTGTGTGACCCCATAGGCTCATATCGCGTTGGCAGTGAGACTAGATGCTTGATCACTTCCAGATCACCTTGGAAACACCAACAGTTCTCTCTTTTGGGAGATCGCCAGAAGTTTCTGGTCTCATTGCCATTTGAGCAGGACCGACTTTGAGTGTCGCGACCTCAGCGGTCAGAGCAGCAGCCTTCCCCTTTTAGTATTCAACATCTTTCTCAGCTCTATGTAGTGTCCTGTTGAGCTTGGCAATCTTCATCTAGTATTCCTCGCGGACTCGCCTTTCATTAGCGCGCAGCTTCTCTTCGAAGTCAGTGGCCTAATTTCGGGGTTGATCATACCGAGCCCGCATAGTGCGGACATAATCAAAGATGGGCTTGACAATGTCCATGAGATGTGGAGGAATTATTAATTTCTGTGGGATCTCCGCTTCTTCAAGGATCGACTCGACCTCATCAGCATCTGCGATCAAAAAAAGAAGAATATTAGCTCAATTATAACTATTCAGATAATGAAAGAGGTCGCGCAGAGAGTATACTTGGAAAGAAATCGAGACCACAATCATGTAGAGCATTTTCAACATCTTTTGTGACTGCATGGTCTGCGTTCAGCAATCGGCGGTATGACCCTCTAAAGCGCTCTAGGTTCTTCTTTCAAACTCCTTTTTTGCGATCTCTCTCCTTTTCTTCTTCTCTATAATTCTGCGTTGCTGATAAGAATGACATCAGTTTCAATGATGACGATCTCAGGCCGCTCTTTTGGAGATTTAGGATGAAAAGCGAGTGAAGGAAGAAAGTCTGGCGATCTCACGATCATCATCACCTTACCAGTCTGTAGAGTAGAAATAGCTTCCACGCAGTTTGCTGCTGCTTTGTTTAGCTAGGTGTCCTGGTCAGTGGAAAGCCCCGACAGACTGGCAGATAATGCGGTCTTCTCCTTTTTGAGCTGCTGGACCGTTTCTTTTTCCTTCTCTTCTCCTTCTATCTCCACCTTCTTATAGGCGATCTTCTTTTTCTTCTTCTTCTTATCCTTCTTCTTCTTCTCTTCATCAACTTTCTTCTCCTCCTCTAGCTCCACCTCCTTCTCTTTTCTCCTCTTCTCCTCAGCGATCAGTGATGTCTTCCCCTCCTCCTCCTTTTTTCTCTTCTCTTAAGTGATCAACGCTGTCCTATCCTCCTCCGCCTTCTTTCTCTTCTCTTCTTCTTTCTTTACCTTCTCCTCCCTTCTGCTTTCTCCTTCTTCTCTGCCTCAGCTCTTTACCTGGCCTCTTCCTCTGTGGCCTTCTTCTCAACAATTTGATCTCGCTCTTCGACGATCTCCCGAAGCATTTCAGACTCAAAGGGATCATGTACCTATGAGACCGAACATAGAATATCGTTAGAAGAATCGTCTTCAAGGTAAGCTTTCAGCTCCGAGTCTACTTCCCTTGAAGATGTTGAAATCGCAAGAGAAAAAGAGAGAGCAGCCCAGTCAAATACTTTTTCAGATGCATCCACAACAAGATGTCCGAGACCGTCGTCTTCAGGAAGTGTGATCGCCTTGACCAAAGTGGTCTTGGCGGCCACTTCATTACTTTCATCACTCTTTTTTCTTTTGGCGACATTAACAGAAGGATATGTCTCCTTCCTCTTTATTCCTTTTGTTGCTTCCTGCTGATCTGCGATCTACTGCATAAGCTTTTCTGCTGAGGTCTTCTGCTTCTACATCCCAGCTCTGATGGCCTCTGTAGAAGCAGTTTGGTTGAGAGCATCAACGGACTTCTGGAAGTCAAAATTGATGGTGAGATCGATGAGAGTCAACTCAGGAGCCCCTGAAGAGTTGGCTGACACATCAACATCATTTGAGAACACCAAAGCTGCGCCAACCTCTGTCATTTCCTGTTGTTTCTCTTTTGAAGGAGAGATAATGAACTCATTTGCTGTATTACCTTTCACCGGAGCTTTGGAGTCATTGACCGCCACTGTCCTCTTGGAGCTCGCTGTCTCCTTCCCATCAGCCTTCCTCTTTGAAGATGCTGCCCTTGGCGAATTTTGGGTTTTTGCAAACTGGTATAGAACTAACATAATGTCCATCGTCAGAGCTTGTTGCGGTTTGAAAAAGGGGTGATCGCTAAAAGTACTAGCTCGCAACTCATTCATGAAAGTTCTGGATTTTGAAGTTTTGAACCAGTATTTATAGACATTCTAGCATTTATGATGGTCGCGGTCTCAGCTGTCAAAGCGAACATTTCAGAAGTTCTAGTGAAACTTGAAAATGGGCGGAGATCACGTTTGCCCAGAAGTCTGCGACCTTTACGTTTCGATCAAAATTGCTGAGGAGAAGATGAGAAAGCACCGCCCATCTCCTCTCTGGCAGTTTTCCAAAAGCACGGGCGACCAGGCTCGAGTGATACCACGAGATCGCGTGGTCTAATTCTTCTGTATTTTTTACTATTTGCACCACCTGTACCCTCTCTTCTCAATCCCGGTTCTCCTGCACCCTAGTCAGCCCGTAATTTTTGGACCAGCCCATTTGGGCAGGCCCCCGCATCTATAAATAGAGTGGTAGGAGTACCAAAAAAGAATCTTTTGGATTCATGCCTCCAGCTTATGACATATGCAAGCGGTCTCAAATTTAGTCACTTTTCTACCTCTCATCCTAACCTATTTTGGACCCCTCAATAATCCATTTTGAGATCAATCGAAGCAGTTTTTCCCTTAGAGATCTCTCCTCTAGTATCCTTCATCCCGAGTAACCTGCACTCCACAGTTTCCCCCCATATCTTGTAAGTGTGAATTTTGGAGGTACATTTTTGTGCCAACACGCGCTTGATCAATATATTTTCAATCTAATTTACACTTTTCCTATCGGTTATGAAATTTAGAATTTTCTTGAAAATACTTATGATTCCCCTTTTATAGGTATTGAGTTCACATCAAATGGAATGGAGGAAGACAACACATCAAGTAGAAGGGAATATGGAAAAACATATATGGAAGAGGAATGCCAAGAATATGTCGAAGGGACATTTTGCTCAAATCTTGCCTCTTCTGAGAACTTCGTAAGAAGATCAATTTCCCCTATAGTTTTGATTTCAATTTCAACATTTCTTATGCTTGAAATTGCTATATGTAGAATAAAAAATTGAAAATTTGTAATTCCAAATTATGATAAGAAAATAAGACTTTAAAAGAAAACATAATGTTGAATCAAAAATTGATGTGGATGATTATTCTACCACTTGCTCTTTGGTTAAAAATGCCACACCTTGTTTTGATTACAATATTTTTAAAGAAAAACTCAAGGAATTTAAAAAAGAACTCTCTATTGCAAAAGAGCATAATAAAAAATTAATAAATGAAAATAATGCTCTAACACAAACTAGAATCCGTAAAATCATTTGTGCAAAAATTTTCAATGAATAACAAACCTTTTATTTCTACTTTATTGAAAGTATATATTCGCAACCTAAATCACATAGAGGGGGTGCATAGGTGGATTCTATGGCATTTTGCGGAATAAAAAATATGAGAAATAAAGCACACAGAAACAATCACAGCACAATACAAGGAATTTATTGTGGTTCCCCAATGTGGGTAGTCCACTTTCCCTCCTCTCCTATCTAGCACTCCAAGGCTAGATTCGGCTACTTTACCAAACTCAGATTCATCAAATCTTACAACTCGGAGTTCACAACTCCTACAAGCTCGGAGCAAACAACTCCTACACAAACTCAGAGAATTACCTTCTCCTACAACTCGGAGCAAACCACTCCTACAACTCGATCCTTCAACAAAGATCTACAGAACTCGGAGGCAAACCTCCTACAAAAAGATGAAATGGTGTTTTACAAAATACTTAAAACTTCTGACGAAGTTCTCCTTCAGATCTGAAAATAAAACTCTTCTTCCTGGAAAATAAATTCAGTCCTTTGAAAATGGAGGAAGAAGAAATCTTGAAGACGATAATGGCTTGATCTGAAACTTAGGGTCGACTGGATCAAGGAGAGATTAGATATTTGATTATCTTTGATCTGGTCGACTGCTCTTGGCGAAGAAGAATCGCAAAACTCTTTCTTGTTGGAGGCGAAGAACTTGTGTGAGAAATGGTCGGCCGACATACTAAGAGAGAAAAATTATTTTTAATGATTAACCTTATACAAAAAATCCAAAGGGAATATATAGAGACCTCTTCTCCAACAGCTATAAGCGAGCTTTTAGGGAAAATCTTCCACGTGAGGCGTACGCTGCGGAAGCCCTAATTGGAAGGCCGATTTCTCCAATGGCTATATGCAAGAGAAGGAAAATATCTTCTCCAACGGCTATATGAAAGATTAAAGGATAATATTCCATGTAAACTGTACGCGGCAGAAGCATTAATGGAAAGGCCTACAACAATTCGAAAAATAAAACAACGCAGGGCAAATTCGGCGTCTGGTAAAAATTTGTCGAACGGAACAGCGATCGACGAAATCGTTTCTTCACTTCGTCGAACGACGATCGACGAACGCGATCTACAAAACCACTTTAGCTTCAGAAAAGCTATGTTCGACGAAACCACTTCAGTTCATTGAACGGAACTCGAAGAACGGCGATCGTCGAAACATTTCAATCTCAGCATAATAGTGATCGACGAACCTTCTTCACTTCGTCGAACGGAGATCGACGAACGATGATCAACAAAATTACTTTAACTTCAGTAAAGCTGCGTTCGACGAAACAACTTCAGTTCATCGAACAGAGCTCGATGAACGGAGATCGACGACATCAATTCAAAATTTTGAATAATAGCGGTCGACGAACCTTCTTCACTTCGTCGAACGGTGATCGATGAACGCGATCGATGAATCCATTTCAATTCGTCGAACGGAGCTCGACAAACTTGCCACAATTCGTTGAACAAAAAATCCTTAAGAAAAAATCATACTTCTTCCAGATCATAAAAACAGCTGCAACTTCTCTTAGCTTTTCCTTTGTGTTTGAATAAGAAGTACACCCCAATAGATAGATTCCACATGAGTCAACACCTTGGTTTACACAATGAGGAATTACATTGCATAGGCCTATGTTTTATGACTCATTAAAACCTGATATTTGTTTGTACTTAGCCATTTATAATCTGCAAACACATAACTAAAAGGATATATCAAATACAACATAAATACACCTTAGTTGAAGGGATACTTCTTCAAATCAAGGTTATTGTGGTTACAATACCCAACAAGCTCCCACTATTTGAAGAAGTCAGAACCCTATCTACTAAGCTGAATTTCACACATAAAACTAATAATCACAAGCAATGATAACTATCAAAGAGAAAGAAATAACAATATCATATTCCGAAATATATAAAAGATTATAAGAGTTAAACATGCAGTCACAACACATTGCTTAAGGCATCTTTGCATTTTCTGACTTGCTCTTCTTCAACTGCCTGACAAAATAAGCCTTGGGCTTTGGGTAATACTTTGGAGGAGGAGGAGGAGCACTTGGGTTGTTGTAGCCATGCTCTCTAAAATGAATTTTTCTTTTCAACTTTGAAGTTTTCAGCTTGTTAATTTCTTTTTGATCATAATAATTCTGGGGCTCTTCATTTGAAATCTCCATCAGATTGTATGTGTCCGGGATTATATTCTTGGAAATTGGACTCCAGTTTTCATGAATAATTCTTCTTTCCTCCCTTGGCTCTCTGATAGCTATGACAGCTCCCCTTCTTTTTCTTCCAGCCTAAACAGGTCTTCATTCTGAGCTAGCCTTTGACTTTATATCTGGATGCTTTGAAGATTCTGCAATCTCCTCCTTTGAAGGTTCTGCAATCTCCTCCTGATCAGACCATACAGGAGAGTAAGAAGCAGGAGGAACATAAGGGTGTTTAGACACTTGCTCAGGATAGGCTTGATTTTGAGCAAAGGATCCTAGAGCTTGTCCTGTGAAGACATCATGAAGCCATCCAACATTTTGATATTGATACATATTGCTTTCCCGAAATCTGCTCACTACTATACTGTTTAATTCACCTAGCTTAGCTGCCATAATTTCCTCCCCCTTTATGACTTCTTCATGAAGGGTTTGGATAACTTCTTCAGAGAAACTTCTAATAGTAGTGTAGAGGATTTGATTATTTGCTTCTTGCGATCTCAGCAACATATCCTGACCTCGGTCTACCTTATCAGCTTGCTCATACAGAGAGAACATGCCTTTTGCAAAGAGATTCATAGCTTCAGCAACTTTATCAAACTTTTCATCAAGTTCTCTTCTTAGAATTCCCATGTTATGATTAATGGCTGCTAGACCATCATTAACTTCTTTCTCAACTTCTGATATCTTGTTGTAGACATGCTTGATAGAGAACTCTATATGTTCTGCTTGAGTCCTGAGCAGAGCCTCAAAAGTTTGCAATAAATCACCTGGATAGAATGCTACAGGAGCGGGTCTTGAAGGGGAATCCTTGAGGTTCTCAATAAGAGATTTATATGAATGGGAATCTTCCTTGCCAGGAAAAATAGGATCATGCTCTGAATTCATATCCTTGAGGGAATCAAATGGGAAAAATGCTGTTGAGTTAATCTCATCTTGATCTATTTCCACTGTTCTGCTTTGCTCCCCCTCAGAACTTGCCATTACTTCAGTGTGAAAAGACTCACCACCACCAACAGGAGGTCCACCAGATGTGGATTTCTTACCTTTATCATCTAGAGCAGAGATGAGTCCTACGCGAACAATCTCTCCCCCTACATCAAGAAGCCCATGATTTTTCCTTGCCATGGCAAGAGAGACGGAAGGGAGCAGCAAGAGCTTGCGGCGAGAATAAAGATCGCGAGACGAAATGACGGAGCCTTCTAGGGTTCGGCGACGGAGCATGTGTTGTGACCCGTGAAACTCTTAAGCCTTTTTATATTGATTAAAAAAATTTAATGGAAAGAAGCGCTTACCTAATTAATATGGAAATTATTCTTCGGATCCAATATATTTTAAAATAGGCCCGTACCCGACGAAATTGAGTTCGTCAAAGAGAAATGCTGAGATCGACGAAATTTGATATTAATGAAATTTGAGGTCGGCGAAAGTGAAGTTCAGTTGAGTTCGATGAACTCTGAGTTCGACAAAATTTGAGCTCAGTTGACGTCGACGAAATCAAGTTCCATGTTGAAGAAGTTGAACTTTGACTCGTCAAGCGGCTTGGTGAAAATATCTGCAGTTTGTTTATCTATCGGAATATAACTAAGATTTATGTCCTTATTCTCCACATGTTCCTGGATGAAGTGACAACGAATCTCAATGTGCTTTGTCCTGCTGTGAGATGCTGGATTATGAGCAATTGCAATAGCACTTGACGAATCACAATACATGGGAATGTCCTTTAACTTCTAATTGTAGTCTTCTAATTGATTCTTTATCCATAGTAATTGAGCACAGCAACTACCTGCGGAGATGTACTCTGACTCAGCGTTTGATATTGCTAAACAATTCCGTTTCTTGCTACTCCAAGAAATTATCCTTCTTCCCAGGAATTGACAAGTCCCGGAAGTTCTTTTCCTATCGTCCTTGCTACCTGCAAAATCTGCATCTGAAAAACCTGTTAGCTCGAAGTCATTACTTCTTGGGTACCATAAGCCAAGTTATGGTGTGCCTTTAAGATATCTTAAAATCCGCTTTGTAGTATCATAATGAGATTCCTTAGTGTTCACCTGAAATCTAGCACATACACATGTTGAAAACATTATGTCTGGTCTACTTGCAGTAAGGTAGAGCAAGGATCCAATTATGCTTCTATACTTGGTTTCATAAAAAGGTTTCCCTTTCTCATCCTTGACTATAGACATAGCTGAACCCATTGGAGTCCTCATAGAGGTTGCATTCTCCATTCCGAATTTCTTAATTAACTCTTTGGTAAACTTCATTTGACAGATGAAAATTCCATCTTCAAATTGTTTTACCTGAAGTCCTAAGAAATACTTCAGCTCTCCCATACTACTCATCTCAAATTTCCCTTGCATTAAGTTAAAGAACTTTTTGCATAGGTTATCGTCAGTTGATCCGAAGATAATGTCGTCGACATAGATTTGCACTAGCAAAATCTTGCCTTTTACTTCCCTAAGAAATAATGTCTTATCTATCTTTACTCTTGTGAACTTATTCTCAAGAATAAAGCTAGAGAGCGTCTCATACCAAGCTCGGGGAGCTTGTTTGAGACCATATAAAGCTTTACATAAATAATATACATGATCAGGTAGAGAGGAGTCAACAAAACCTGGGGGTTGCTCTACGTATACTTCTTCCTTTAGATTACCATTAAGGAAAGCTGACTTCATGTCCATTTGATAGACTTTGAAACCTTTGTGAGCAGCATACGCTAGAAACAACCTGATTGCTTCAAGTCTTGCCACGGGAGCAAATGTTTGATCAAAGTCGATCCCATCTTCTTGTATGTAACCTTTAGCAACAAGTCTGGCCTTGTTTTTGATGATTACTCCATCTTTGTCCAGCTTGTTTCTGAAAACCCATTTTGTTCCAATGATGTTTTATCCTTTGGGTCTGGGTACTAGCTTCCATACTTTGCATCTTTTGAACAGATTGAGCTCCTCTTGCATTGCAATGATCCAAGATGCATCATTCTTTGCTTCATCGAACTTCTTTGGCTCAACCTGTGAAAGAAAACTTAAGTACAAAACCTGATTAGTTGTACCTCTTCTTGTTCTTACTCCATCACTGATTTCACCGATGATTTGATCAACTGGGTGATCTCTCTGGTGTCTAATCATCAGTTTTCTTGCATTATCCAAAGTGCATGGAGGTAATTCCGCTTATGGAGATTCTTCTTCTTCCTGAAATTCCTCCTCCGGTGGAATTTGTACGGTTGCTTTAGTAAACTTTAGAGCATCTTCCGTTGGTGCTTCCTCCAAATTGAATTCTTTGAATTTTGCACCTGCATCTTCAACAAAGACACTAGAAGAGTTGCTCTGAAGCATGCTCGTCTCATCAAAGAAAACATTGTAAGTTTCTTCTATGACCTGGGTTTTCTTGTTGAAAATCCTATATGCCTTACTATGACTACTATAGCTACAAAAATACTTTCAAAACATTTTTCACTAAATTTAGTTTTGTAATACTTCCCATTGGTAAGCACAAAGCATTTACTACCAAAGATTCTAATATAAGACAAGGTTGGTTACTTGCATTTCAGAAGTTCATAGGGAGTCTTATAATTGTTTTTGTTGATTAATGCTCTGTTTTGTACATGACATGCAGTGTTGATACCTTCAGCCCAGAAGTACTCCGGTAGTGAAGAATCACTCAACAATGTTCTGCAAGCCTCTATAAGTGTTCTATTCTTTCTCTCGGCCACTCCGTTTTGTTGTGGAGTACGAGGAGAGGAAAACTCATGAAAGATGCCTAAGCTATCACAAAATTCTGTCATGGCCCCAGACTTGAATTTTGTACTATGGTCACTTCTGATTTTGACCACGGAACATTCCAATTCATTCTGAATTTGCCTGACGAATGTTGTGAAAGAGTCGAAGGTATCTGACTTGTGTTTTAGAAAGAATACCCAAGCAAAACATGAGTAGTCATCAACAATAACTAACGTATAAGACTTGCCTCCTAAACTCCGAATTAGCATGGGACCAAACAAGTCCATATGGAGCAGATATAAACATCTGGTAGAATCTTTGCCAATGATGCTCTTAAAGGTAGCCCGAGTATGCTTACCAATTTGACTTGCGTGACACAGTCTCTCTTTAATGCACTTAACGTCGGGAGCATCATGAACTAAATTGTGAGAAAATAACATATTTATAGTTTTGAAATTAATATGTGCTAGTCTCTTGTGCCACTGGTCACAAAGAAATGCACTATCTTTTGCTAAAAAGCACACTGGTGTAGAAGAGTCAAAGATAACCGTTGGACCATCTTTCACTGGAGTAAAATCTTGTAATAGGCTTCTTGTTCCGGTCATGTACCGTGAACATCCACTATCCAAGTACCATATTGGATTTGTATTGGCCTTTGGACATACCTGCAATCAACAATCAATTGCCCTTAGGAACCCAAACCGATTTGGGTCCTTGGCTTCTTGTTAGATGACCGCCACTAGGAATGTTAACATTGAGAGGGGTCATTCGTTCATTGTTAACCCGTGGAATCTTGACATTTCTTGGATTAAACCAGTAACCTATGGCAAAGTGACCAACCTTGCCACAATACCAACAATCGAATCAATTCTACCTTCTTTTTGTCTCCTGTTTTACTTTTTGAATGGGAGGTACAACAGGAGCAGCTATCTTATAAGTAGCTTTCTTGGAAGTAGGGGCCTCATGTTGACAGCACACACATGTCTCCAACTTCTTCTCAACAGATTTGGGAGCAGTCGATTTGATTTTTGGTGCTTTCTTGGCAGCTGATCCATGTACAATTGGACCATGATCCTTGAGGATTACCTCTTCATGAGGAGCTTTGAATGGAGTCGTGTCAAAGTTTTGGGGTCTGCTCCATCCTTGATATCTATTGCTAGATTCAACATGTGTTGGTCTAGCAAAGTGACCATAGGATGCCTCAAAGTCAAAGGGGTTTGTTGGAAAAACTATAATCCTGAATGAAGGTTGACTTTGATCAGCATTTCCCTTTCCTTTCACAGCTCTTTTCTCAGCAGCCTTACTATTTTTAGCCTCATGACCAAGGCCACTACCCTTCGCAAGAGCAGAAAATTTATCAATGAGTGTAAGAATAGTCTTTGGCTTCGAGAAGATTTCTACGAGCTTCCTTTCCACCATTAACTTATCTTCTAGTTCATTTATGATTTTCACTTTCAGAGTTAATAGTTCAATGGAGTCATGTAGTTCATCTTTCAAGATTTGAACTTCATCTCTGAAGGGAGTCAATCTTTCGATTTCCTCCTTCAGTTCTGATTCCAAAGTCTTAAGTGATGCAATTTCTTTTGACTGGGATCTGACGACCTTGCGGCACTTGCCGAATCCCTTCAAAAGGGCTTTATACTGGTCCGAATCCTCCTCTGTTGAGTAGCCGTCATTTCCTATGGATGCAGTCTCGTATTTAGAAGCGGAAAGAGGTGTGTGAGAGTTTACCTTCCCCTTATATGAGGAGTCGCTTACTTCCTCATCTGACTGTGCCATTAGCCCAAAATAGGCTTCTTCATCTGAGCTTGACCTATCTGAGTCGCTGTCTCTCAGAGTCTTAGACTTTTTAGTGAGGAAGCTCTTTTCTTTCTTCTTTCCTTTGAAGGATCTCTTTTCTTCCTTCTTTGATCCTTCCTTCTATTTGTATGGACACTCGGCTATCACGTGTCCTGGCTTATTGCAACAATAGCAAATTGATACGTAAAATTTAGGATATAAAATTTCTCCAAATTCTACGAACTATAGGCAAGAGCACCTATCATTCATAGTATAGGATATTTAGAAATAAATATCATGTGTCGTATTCCACGGGGTTGTTGATTACTTCTACTCATGCAAATTAATATTATATTATCTAGATTTAAGAAGATTTTTAGAATAATAAAAGAGAAAAGAAAGAAAAGAGCATTTGATCGGAAATCCTTCTTGAGTTAAATAAATTGTAAAATCTAAATTCATAACCAAAAGCGATAGAATAATTCGACCGTGGAGGTTCCCAAAATATGGTAGAGCCTCTCTCGAGAGAACTACCACCTAACCTTAGGTTGATCGATTAAGACCCCTCGGCCAGTCGAAACCCCTAAGCTTGCTTTATGCGGTGAGCCCCACTATTGGATTTGACTCCAATCTGGAAGATTTGTGTCACCCTCTCTCGAGGAATGATGCAACTCTTTCCACTAATGAATGATCTACACAAATTCATGGATCTCTCGATCACTAGAAAATGGATCAAGAATTGATATTCATATACCGGCAATATGAGATCAATCGAGAAAAATCAAAAGTGGATCGTAATAATTCTTAAACTAAAGCTACGAAAATGAGAGATTACAAAATAAGAAAAGCTTAAGAATTCATCCGATCAAATGCTATAAATTCAGCTAAACATATTTGAAAAGAGAAACATTTTTATAACTAAGTAAAGAGAATTAAAATTGCAGGAATTGGAAATCTAAACTATGAATTGAAATTTGCAAGACATAAAGTAAATCTGCATAAAGAAAATACAATAAGAAAATGCTGAAAAAACTAATCTAAAAATGACCCAATCTAAGCTAGGATCGGATCCCCATCACTTTGGCAGTAGCTGGCTTTTATAGGCAGAAAATTGGTGAGTCACGCCCTTGGTCACGCCCATGACCAAGGGCGTGTAAGCTGCGTAATTGCGTCTTGAAAGCCCGGGAACGTTGGGGAAGAAAAACCGCCAAAATTAATCATCTCGACGGGTCACGGCCTCGGTCACCCCCGTGACCTAGGGCGTGACTTGACCGAATCTAGAAACGGCGGGAAACAGCGCGATCTGGAGTTATTCTGGCAGTTGCGGGAAGGGTCACCCCCTAGGTCATGGCCGTGACATGGAGTCACGCCCGTGACAGAGGGCGTGACTTGACCGAATCTTGAAACGGCGCGATCTGGAGTTATTCTGGAAGTTGCGGGAAGGGTCACCCCCTAGGTCATGGCCGTGACATAGAGTCACGCCCGTGACCTGGGGCGTGTAGGATGGAAATGATGTGACGGCATGTTCTGTCAGCTAGAAGATGGCTGGGTTGAGTCATGGTCGTGACTTGATGTCACGCCCTTGGTCATGGCTGTGACCGAGGGCGTGTAATACTAAATTGAGCTGGCGGCATGATCTGGCAGATGTAAGATGGCTGGGTTGAGTCATGGCCGTGACTTGAAGTCACGCCCTTGGTCATGGCCGTGACCGAGGGCGTGTACTGAAGATTTTTGCATACTTGTTCCATTCTTTCCCCTGAACATGGCTGTGAGCTTAAATTTGCTATTAGCAGCCCCAGATTACCTGAAAACACAAAATAAAGCGAATTAGATATATATTAAACTAAAATTATATAAAAACTAATTAATTACTACTAAAATACTATATAAAAATAACTATAAATAATGCACTATCAAATACCCCCATACTTAAGCTTTTGCTATTCCAAAGCAAAAACTAATTTATAAGTACGAGAAGAATTTTATAGGACATTTCCAAAAGATTTACTTCTAATTATGTACTCCAAATCTTATAAAACTCATGTCAAAATAAGTTAAGAAATTAAAATTCAGATTTATAAGAAATAATTTATAATTCATAAAGTGAGATGAGTAGAATAAATATTAGTTTCAAAATTCTCTAACTAAATCTTCATAAACAAAATTGCATTGAATTAAGTAAAATAACCAAGATTAAAATTATAGAAACTTTAAACATCATTAGAAACTTTTAGAAAACGACAAAATATTAACTATGCTCTCTCAAAAATATCTTAAGATAAGCAAATAAACTTGGCTAATTGGGGTAAAGTTGGCATTGAAGAAGTTACTTTGCATATTGGAAATGATGAATTTTATCCTCTCATTTCCATCTTTTTTTAATTTCTTCTTCTTTTTTTTATATCCCAAATGTATATGTTTAGGAGTGATGAATTTTATCCTCTCAACTCCATGCCATATAATCTTTTACTAATTTGGGTGCATATGTTTAGGAATGATAAATTTTATCCTCTCATTTCCATGACATATGATCTTTTCAAATATTTTTTTTATATGCCAAATAAAAGGGTTAAACAAAAAGGTAGGGGAAGGGCTAGGGTTTGAAGGCTACAAAAATTCCAAAGAAATATTTTAAGAGCATAGAAAATAAATTGAGCAATCTATAAGAAACTATGAGTTCAAGTTAATATAAGTAAAATCTAAAGATATTTAACACAATTACTACAAAATTGAATTATGATATTTTAAAGAGAGAAAGTAAAACTAAGAAATATTCTAAACAAATCAAAATAATGAAAGACTCATTAAATCAAATTCATCTAAAAATTAAATCTAACATATTTTGAAGAGAAATATATGATTTAAAAATTCATAAAAAGAAAACTCTTAAAAAAAAACCTATAAAGACAACTCATAATTAAAATTAATTTTGCATAAATAAAGTTTGGAGAATTTTAATATTACAAAATTTATCTTATTGGAAAAATAGTTTTTTTTTATAAGTTTCTTAAACATTTTAAAATAAAAAAATATTTTTTTGTATTTTTCATATTTTTAAATCAAAATTGCAACAGAAAACAAAGAAACAATTTTTTAACATGTTTTCAATTTTTTTTTTGATTTTTTTATAAAAATAAACATTAGAGAACACCCCCCCCATACTTAAAGATAAACATTGTCTCCAATGTTTATAAATAAGAATGAAAAGGCCAAACAGGAAAAGAAAATGCATAAAATAAAAGAAAAATAGCAAAAATATAAAGATAAGCAAGGGGTGCCTCCCAAGAGCGCTTTGTTTAACGTCTTTTAGCTAGACGTTAAGGGTTAGCTAAAAGGATATTCAAATTGAAAATGCACAGGTGATAAGTAATAAAATATATGTATTTTTGGTATAAATATTAGTATAGTTTTAATTAATATTGTGAATTTTCTATGTAAATTAATGAATAAATTGCTTCTTTATTATTTCTGGTTTCTAACTTAGTTTTTGCAATTTTTTTTTTTTTTTTTTTTGCAAAATTTTCACAGGTCACGCCCTCAGACACGCCCGTGACCAAGGGCGTGTAATTTTAAAGATCAAATATCAACGGGACGGCTCAATTCAGATCAAATCCCGACAAATCGCTCAAGTCACGCCCGAGGTCACGCCCGTGACCAAGGGCGTGTAATTTTAAAAAGCCAAATTTCCAATTGGCAGCCGTTTTCAGGTGAAATCTCGAAGAGTTGATCAAGTCACGCCCGTGACTCTACAAGTCACGCCCGTGTTCCAGCAGAGTCACGCCCGTGAGCCGCCAGCGTGTCACGTCTCGAAGCCGCACCCATGCTGCCGACATCAGCCAGCCATAGTCACGCCCGTGACTCACCAAGTCACGCCCGTGACATATCAAGTCACGCCCGTGACCTAGGGCGTGTAAAACTCAAATTTTCCCTATAAATAGAGGGGCTCGGCTGAAGTTATTTTCATCCAAATTTTGAGTGGTTTTTGTTGTATTGTGAGTTCTTTTGAGTGATTGTGAGCTTCTCTTCTGCATTTCAGTTTAAGTTCGTTTGTAGTTTTTTCGTCTTCCTAGTCTAGTTGTAATGCTGATTTCAGAAATAAAATGATGTTTTTCTCATTTGGATCATCTTCTTTTTATTAATGTTAGTGTGTGTGCGTGTATGAGTTTAGCTTTATTGCTTTCATAATTTAGTTTTATTGCTTTTATAGTTAGTTTTATTGCTTTCGTAATCTAGGTTTACTGTTTTCATAGCTTAGATTTACAAGCTTTCATAAAATAGTTTTATCGTTTTCTTTTTCGCTTTATTTTATCGCTTTCATTTTAAACGCTTTCTTTTTCAGTTTCTTTTAGAGTGTGTGCGTGTATGAGATAGTATTTTCCTTTTTTTGTAGCTTAGTTTTTATTTCAGTCTTTATATAACTGCTATATACCACCCCCTTCTCAAATAAGAGGCTAATTTACTTTAGCACTTATTTAAGTCGGTTGGGATGGATATTATTTCTGCACCTTTATAAGTCTTTTCATTTCTATACCATCCCCTTCTCAAATAAGAGGCTAATTTACTTTAGCACTTATTTAAGTTGGTTGGGACGGATATTATTTCTGCACCTTTATAAGTCTTTTCATTTCTATACCACCCCCTTCTTAAATAAGAGGCTAAGAACTTTTTAGCACTTGTTTAAGGTGGTTGGGACGGATATTATTACTGTTTTTATATAAGTCTTTTTATTTCCTTTTTATCCGCTTATATCCGCTTTAATTATCAAACATGTATTTTTCAACCGATAATGCCGTCTCCATTCCGATGAGTGGCTAATTTCCTTTAGCGCACGACGTCGAAGAGCATTGGGACACAAAAATAGTTTTTCTATAAGAATTAAAACATCTCTTTCTAAAATAATTAACGCTTAAGGTTTATCCGAGAATCACGTTGAGTGGAGCCACATAATCGATGTGTGGTTTTCATTTCCGTTTTCGTACCTAGTTAGCCGAGAGGCTCGTGTGTACGGACTGATCACTCACGGGTAAAGAGAAGTGCGCTCTACCCTCGAGAGAGGACGAGGTAACTCTCCCGAATTGGAAATAAAAACCCAATAGCGGGGTTCGCAACATAAAGCGAGTATTAAGAACATTCGATTGTAGAACGAGAGTTCGGTCGAATATTCATAATCTCAGGTGGGCGTACCCTCGAGAGAGGAGCGTTCATAATTATGGAACCTCCACGGCCAAGTCATCTTAATATTTTGAAAAGTCATCACTTTTAATTCTACGAAAAATCTATTTTCGTCTCAAGGTAATTCGACGTCGCGCGCTATATTTCTCATCACTTAGAACTCTAGTAGATCGCTTAAATCATCTTTCGCATTTTATCATTTAGAACTCTAGTTAAATCAACTAAAAATATTATTCCGATAAAATAATAGTTCGTCCCTCGAAGTAGCATAATCAACACGACCCGCGGAAATATACGATCCCGATATTTTCTAAAAATATCCTGTATTACTTGCGATAAGGTATACTTGCCTTTATCAAATGATTAATTTGGACTAAAAATTCAAACACAGCTTTTCAAACTCATTTAGTGCAAAACTCTCCTTTTCTACTATTCAATTCAATAGAATTCGGCATTGTAGCCGAAGCGTAATTGTCAATATTCCGAAAGAAGAAAAAGATCGTTACTTCTATCCTTCGATAGGATAACGGTTAATTTCTCAAAGTAGGAGTACTTGCGAGACTCTTCGAAAATATCCGCCAATTCTAAACTCTTAATATAAAGGTTATCTTTTATTTATAAAACAAAAAGAAGAAGCCCAAGTAATCATCAAGTTTTTGGCGCCGTTGCCGGGGAACTTTGTGTTGTTATTTGAAAGTAGGAACTACTATTAATTTTATTCCTTATCTATATATTTTTACTAAAAATAAAAAATAAAAAAAAAAAAAAAATTTTTACAAAAAGTAATAAAACAAAAAAAAATATATAAATATAAAAACTTATATTTAAAAAAAAAAAAAAAAAAATAATAATAATAAAACAGAAAATCCAAAAATATTGCTTTTAGTATATGACCCGAGGAAACTCGTCGGACGATTCGACTATTCCTTTTGACCCCGAAATCGAGCGCACTCTTCGTGAGCGCATCCGATCTCGTGATCAAAACTTACTCGAAACCCCCGAAGAGTCGATCGGAGATACTGTAAATATGGGCGATCCAATTCCAAATGCGGCCCCGGCCCGGACCATGGCATATTATGCCCGGCCGAATTTGGAAGATACAGGATCCAGTATTACTCGCCCGACAGTTAATAATAATAATTTCGAAATAAAATCCAGCATAATTCAAATGGTACAACAGTCGATTCAGTTCGACGGTTTGCCAGATGAGGACCCAAATCAGCACCTTTCAAACTTTTTAGAAATATGCGACACCTTTAAAATTAATGGCGTCACTGATGACGCCATTCGTTTACGCTTATTTCCATTTTCGCTACGGTCAAAGGCCAAATCATGGTTGACTTCTCTTCCGAGAGGGTCCATAACCACGTGGGCCCAATTGACGGAATTTTTCTTAACTAAGTATTTTCCTCCGTCAAAAACCGCAAAACTACGCACGGATATCACATCCTTTGTACAATTCGATTCTGAGTCTCTTTATGAGACTTGGGAGCGTTTTAAAGAATATTTGCGTAGGTGTCCTCATCACGCGCTACCAACTTGGCTACAGGTCCAAACGTTTTATAATGGTTTAAATTTTTCTACGCGGCAGATGATTGATGCGGCCTCCGGGGGAACGTTAAACAACAAAACCCCGGAGACCGCTCAAGCTCTGATCGACGAAATGGCCATGAATGCGTACCAATGGAACGTGCCAAGGTCGCGTCCTACTAAACCGGCTGGTCTTTTTGAAGTGGACGCCACTACTTTCTTAGCCTCACAAGTGGAGAGGCTAAGTAAGCAGGTGGCGGAGATGACTGTTTCCTCCTCCACTCCCGCTTGGAATAATAATAATAATAATAACGTAATCGAAGAAACGGTGGATTACCTCGGTAATCCGGTTAGACCCCCCTTCAACCCTAATAACAACCCGTATAGTAATAATTATAATCCGGGTTGGAGGAGCCATCCTAATTTCTCCTGGAGCAATCCTAACAATGCTCAGAGGCCCCCACATATGAATCCTCAGGGATTTCCGCAAGGATTTCCGCAGGGATTCCAGCCTCCTCCTCCAAAACCTTCGCCGCTCGAAGATATTTTGTCTAAATACATCGCGTCCAACGATTCAAATATCCGGAATCTTACCGGATCGATTAAAAGCTTGGAAAACCAGGTTGGACAACTTGCAAAGATGGTCTCCGAGCGGCCATACGGAGCCTTACCAGGGAATACAGAGCCAAACCCAAGGGAAAATGCCAACGCTATAACCCTTCGAAGCGGCAAGGAGGTCGTCTCCCCATTGCGGGTTGAGCCTAAGGTATGTATTTCGCCTCCGACCCCTCCACCCTCTTCTTCGATTCTAATTGCTCCGGATTTTCCGGTTGCGCCGAATGTTTCGAGTCCTCGAATTCCTTACCCGTCTAAAATTAATAAAGAGAAGGAGGACGAAAATTATCAAAAATTTTTGCGTATTTTAAAACAAATTCAAATAAACGTCCCCTTCTGCGAGGCACTCTCCCAAATGCCGAAATATGCGAAATATCTTAAGGAATTGCTTTCTAATAAAAAGCGACTCGAGGATGTTTCGCATGTTTCCCTTAATGCGGAATGTTCGGCTGTTCTCCTTAACAAATTGCCGCCAAAACTGAACGACCCGGGACGGTTCTCCATCCCGTGTCTCTTTGGCAATATGTTAATAAAGTACGCTCTTGCGGACTTAGGCGCCAGCATCAATTTGATGCCTTTTTCTCTTTTCAAAAAACTCAATTTAGGCGTCCCGAGTCCGACAAAAATGAGCATCCAACTCGCGGATCGCTCGGTAAAGTACCCAATCGGGGTAGCGGAGGATGTTCTGGTCAAGGTCGACAAGTTTATCTTTCCGGTAGACTTTGTCATCCTGGACATAGAGGAGGACGTCGAGGTACCCATCATCCTCGGTCGCCCCTTTCTCGCAACCTCCCGTGCGTTAATCGATGTCAGTAACGGTCGCCTCCTCCTTCGAGTTGGAGACGACGAAGTTACTTTACATATCAACCCCTCCATGCGGAACTCACTATCGAATGATGATTCCTGTTTCAATTTGGAATCCGCGTTTGTGGACGAGTGTTCTTCTCTTTCAGAATTGCTATCTTTAATGATAGACGATTCGGATCTGGCGAATCAACCTCCTTTAGAAGAATTACCGCCAGATTCGCCTTTCGAGCCTTTCGACTCGAAAGATTTAAAAATCTCCACTTCCTACGAAGAACCTCCGGTCTTGGAGCTTAAGCAACTCCCCGACCATTTAAAATATGCTTTTCTAGCCGCGAACTTAAAACTTCCGGTTATAATATCTTCTACTTTAACTGATTCGGAAACATCCGAATTGGTTGAAGTTTTATCTAAACATCGCCGTGCAATTGCATGGCAAATTTCTGATATCAGGGGAATTAACCCCTCATTCTGCTCCCACAAAATTTTTCTCGAAGAAAACCCCCGCAAAACAATTCAACCTCAACGACGACTTAACCCGAACATGCGGGAAGTCGTTAAGACTGAAATTATTAAACTCCTCGATGCGGGGATTATCTATCCTATTTCCGACAGTACGTGGGTAAGCCCTGTACAAGTCGTCCCTAAAAAAGGCGGTATAACGGTCGTGGAGAACACGAATAACGAATTAATCCCAACTCGTACTGTTACGGGTTGGAGGGTGTGCATCGACTACAGAAAACTAAATGATGCCACCAGAAAAGACCACTTTCCGCTACCGTTTATTGATCAAATCTTAGAGCGTCTCTCCGGTCACCCTTTTTATTGCTTCCTTGATGGTCTCTCGGGATTTTTCCAAATCCCTATTTCACCCGAGGACCAAGAAAAAACGACTTTTACTTGCCCTTTCGGCACCTTCGCATATCGAAGGATAACGTTTGGCCTCTGTAACGCGCCAGCTACATTCCAAAGATGTATGCTGGCAATATTTGGCGAGCTAGTAGAAGACATAATGGAAGTCTTCATGGATGACTTCTCCGTCTTTGGAAACTCTTTTAAAAATTGTTTAAAAAATTTAGATAGAGTCCTCCAACGGTGCGAGGAGACGAACTTAGTCTTGAACTGGGAGAAATGCAACTTCATGGTCCGAGAGGGTTTAGTCCTCGGCCATAAAATTTCTTCCAAGGGGATGGAGGTCGATAAGGCCAAAGTCGCTATAATTGAACAACTTCCTGTTCCTTCGAACGTCAAATCAATTAGAAGTTTTCTTGGCCACGCAGGTTTTTATCGGCGGTTTATTCAAGATTTTTCAAAAATAACCAAACCGCTAACTCACCTCCTGGAAAAGGATTCCCCATTCATTTTTGACACGGCCTGCGTAGAGGCGTTTAATTTTATTAAAAAGCAACTTATCAATTCTCCAATTCTGGTGGCGCCAGATTGGTCTCTTCCGTTTGAGATTATGTGCGACGCGAGCGATATCGCAGTAGGAGCTGTCTTAGGCCAACGCGTAAATAAATATTTTCATCCTATATATTACGCTTCTCGTACACTCAATGCCGCACAGGCTAACTACACCACAACGGAAAAGGAACTTCTCGCCGTCATCTTTGCTTTTGATAAATTCCGACCCTACGTAACCCTTTCACACGTAATCGTTTTCACTGATCACTCCGCCTTGAAATATCTTTTGGCCAAAGTTGATGCTAAGCCTCGCTTACTTCGATGGGTCCTCCTTTTACAGGAATTTGACTTAGAGATCCGGGATAAGAAGGGGGCTGAAAATTTAGCAGCCGACCACCTCTCACGTTTAGAACACCCCGCCGCAGAAGCGCTCGTCGAACCCGAAATAGACGATCGATTTCCTGAGGAGCGCCTTTTAATCATAAATAATACAAAAACTTCTTCTACCCCTTGGTTCGCAGATTACGCGAACTATTTAGTCGCGCGGGTCCTTCCAAAAGATTTTTCGACTCAGCAGAAGAAGAAATTCTTCTCTGACTTGAAAAACTACTTTTGGGAGGACCCCTTTCTCTTTCGCATCTGCGCAGACCAAGTGATACGAAGATGTGTTTCAAGCGAGGAGGGTGCGCAAATATTGCGACACTGCCATGAGGGGCCGGCTGGAGGGCATTATCAAGCCAACCGGACCGCGCGGAAAGCGTTAGAGTCAGGCTTTTATTGGCCCACTCTCTTTAAGGATGCTCACACTTTTGTGAGTATATGCGATAGCTGCCAGCGGGCGGGTAACATCTCTCGTCGTGACGAGATGCCCCAAAATTTTTATTTAGAATGCGAAATTTTCGATTTGTGGGGCATAGACTTTGTAGGCCCCCTACCTCCTTCTTTTAATAATCGCTATATTTTAGTGGCGGTCGACTACGTGTCTAGGTGGGCGGAAGCGCAAGCTCTGCCCACCAATGATGCGCGAGTCGTCGTCCATTTTCTAAAGAAATTATTTTCTCGCTTTGGCACGCCCCGTGCAATAGTAAGTGATAGGGGCACGCACTTCTGCAATGCCCAGTTTTCAAAAATTTTATCTAAATACGGCGTCACGCATAAGCTCGCCACCGCCTATCACCCCCAAACGAGCGGCCAAGTAGAGGTAGTAAATCGCGAGATAAAACGCATTCTGGAAAAAACCGTCTCTTTAAATAGGAAGGATTGGTCCTCAAAACTCGACGACGCGTTATGGGCGTATCGTACGGCCTACAAGACCGCTATCGGTTGTACGCCCTATCGATTAGTCTACGGCAAAGCGTGCCATTTACCGGTAGAATTAGAACACCGCGCTTTTTGGGCCTTAAAATTTTTAAATCTCGATTCGAACTTAGCCTCCGAGAATAGGAAATTCCAACTCAATGAACTCGATGAATGGCGTGCGAACGCTTATGAGAGTAATAAATTTTATAAGGAGCGTTCTAAGTTCTACCACGATCGAAAAATTAAATTTCCAAAAACTTTCGCGCCGGGCGATCTTGTCCTTCTTTATAATTCACGTCTTCGTCTTTTTCCGGGTAAGCTCAAATCCCGCTGGTCCGGCCCCTTTGCAGTCAAAGAGGTTTGGCCGTATGGGACCATTCTTATCTCTCACCCCGAAAAAGGCGATTTTAAAGTCAACGGCCACCGTTTAAAACTATACCTTGCGGGCGATCCAGTGGACGGCCACACGGAATCTTTAACCCTCCCTAATTTATAATCTCACCACGCCAAATGCGTCAAGCTACGCGACGGTAAACAAAGCGCTCGTGGGAGGCACCCCATATTTATCTAATATTTTTATTATGCTTTTTCTCTATTTTTGCAGGGTTTCTTCCGACCCCGCCAACTTTACTTCAGGGATGCCTTTTTGCTTCCTTTTTCCTTTTGTATATATTGCATTGTTATTTTCTCTTCTTCATACTTACATTACAACATTGGGGACAATGTTGGGTTTTACGTATGGGGGTGTATTTCCCGTTTTCAAAAAAAAAAAAAAGAAATATGATATATATTTTTTGTAGTTGAAAAACAAAAAAAAAAAAAAAAAAAAAAAACATTATAACAACAAAAAAAAAAGAAAAAAAAAAAAGAAAAAAAAAACTCCAAAAATAATAAACCCTACTTTACTTTTATTCTTAAAGCATTTAGTTTCGAGAGTATATGTTTGTGGATTTTCATAATCGCTAGTTTTACTATTTGTTTGTTTATCTAAGATCGATAGATTTAAACGTTCGGGGTTAAGTTTTAAAGAATATCTTGTGTTTTTAATTTAAATAGAGGCTTTGTTATCAAGCACTACTTCTACTAGCTAAAATAGAGACATGTGTATTATGTTGGCAAAACAACTTTAGACTGCAATTATCCCTACTTTATGTCTTCAGGAATCTAGGAATATTCAACTTACTAAGGTTGCTCTCAAAACTTTTTTTATTATTCTAGAATTTCTCTTGAAAACCCCTTGTATACACCAATTCAGCATGGCAAAAACACAAAAAGAAGAAAAAAAAAACAAAAAGATCTTATGTCAATGGGAATACAAAAATTCCGTAAACATAGGCACCCAATATTTGTTAAAAGAAATCCTATGTCAATGGGAATTACAAATTCCGTAAACACAGGCATTGGGTTAATTAAAAAGGTCAATTTTCCCTCGTCCCTCGTACACCAACGATGGGAGTCAAAGGAAACTTTATAAGAGGGGTGAGATGATACAATTCATCACCCCTGATCCAAGTACTCTTCTATTTGCCAAGGCTTTTTTCCCCCTTTTCCCTTAACCAAATTATTGTTTCTAGTTCTAATTCAAAAAATCATTTGAGAGCATAATTAGTAACTTATATTTTTCCTTTATGTTTCTTTAAACAAAGGTTATTATAATTTCGATCTAATCTCGTTTACTAATGATTGCAATTTTGTTTGCTATTTGGTTAATTAAGAAGTCTTTTGGCCAGGACATTTCTTCTACTTAAATCATTTGCATAATTTAGGACTTAACTCTTATTACTCCGAATTTTTATTTTTCAGTCTCTTATGATTAAAATAAAACGATAGCCAAAAATTAGAACTTATATTAATCCCGTATAGATCTCTCTTACTTTTGCCCTGGAATAGCAAAAGCTTAAGTATGGGGGTATTTGATAAGTAATAAAATATATGTATTTTTGGTATAAATATTAGTATAGTTTTAATTAATATTGTGAATTTTCTATGTAAATTAATGAATAAATTGCTTCTTTATTATTTCTGGTTTCTAACTTAGTTTTTGCAATTTTTTTTTTTTTTTTTTTTGCAAAATTTTCACAGGTCACGCCCTCAGACACGCCCGTGACCAAGGGCGTGTAATTTTAAAGATCAAATATCAACGGGACGGCTCAATTCAGATCAAATCCCGACAAATCGCTCAAGTCACGCCCGAGGTCACGCCCGTGACCAAGGGCGTGTAATTTTAAAAAGCCAAATTTCCAATTGGCAGCCGTTTTCAGGTGAAATCTCGAAGAGTTGATCAAGTCACGCCCGTGACTCTACAAGTCACGCCCGTGTTCCAGCAGAGTCACGCCCGTGAGCCGCCAGCGTGTCACGTCTCGAAGCCGCACCCATGCTGCCGACATCAGCCAGCCATAGTCACGCCCGTGACTCACCAAGTCACGCCCGTGACATATCAAGTCACGCCCGTGACCTAGGGCGTGTAAAACTCAAATTTTCCCTATAAATAGAGGGGCTCGGCTGAAGTTATTTTCATCCAAATTTTGAGTGGTTTTTGTTGTATTGTGAGTTCTTTTGAGTGATTGTGAGCTTCTCTTCTGCATTTCAGTTTAAGTTCGTTTGTAGTTTTTTCGTCTTCCTAGTCTAGTTGTAATGCTGATTTCAGAAATAAAATGATGTTTTTCTCATTTGGATCATCTTCTTTTTATTAATGTTAGTGTGTGTGCGTGTATGAGTTTAGCTTTATTGCTTTCATAATTTAGTTTTATTGCTTTTATAGTTAGTTTTATTGCTTTCGTAATCTAGGTTTACTGTTTTCATAGCTTAGATTTACAAGCTTTCATAAAATAGTTTTATCGTTTTCTTTTTCGCTTTATTTTATCGCTTTCATTTTAAACGCTTTCTTTTTCAGTTTCTTTTAGAGTGTGTGCGTGTATGAGATAGTATTTTCCTTTTTTTGTAGCTTAGTTTTTATTTCAGTCTTTATATAACTGCTATATACCACCCCCTTCTCAAATAAGAGGCTAATTTACTTTAGCACTTATTTAAGTCGGTTGGGATGGATATTATTTCTGCACCTTTATAAGTCTTTTCATTTCTATACCATCCCCTTCTCAAATAAGAGGCTAATTTACTTTAGCACTTATTTAAGTTGGTTGGGACGGATATTATTTCTGCACCTTTATAAGTCTTTTCATTTCTATACCACCCCCTTCTTAAATAAGAGGCTAAGAACTTTTTAGCACTTGTTTAAGGTGGTTGGGACGGATATTATTACTGTTTTTATATAAGTCTTTTTATTTCCTTTTTATCCGCTTATATCCGCTTTAATTATCAAACATGTATTTTTCAACCGATAATGCCGTCTCCATTCCGATGAGTGGCTAATTTCCTTTAGCGCACGACGTCGAAGAGCATTGGGACACAAAAATAGTTTTTCTATAAGAATTAAAACATCTCTTTCTAAAATAATTAACGCTTAAGGTTTATCCGAGAATCACGTTGAGTGGAGCCACATAATCGATGTGTGGTTTTCATTTCCGTTTTCGTACCTAGTTAGCCGAGAGGCTCGTGTGTACGGACTGATCACTCACGGGTAAAGAGAAGTGCGCTCTACCCTCGAGAGAGGACGAGGTAACTCTCCCGAATTGGAAATAAAAACCCAATAGCGGGGTTCGCAACATAAAGCGAGTATTAAGAACATTCGATTGTAGAACGAGAGTTCGGTCGAATATTCATAATCTCAGGTGGGCGTACCCTCGAGAGAGGAGCGTTCATAATTATGGAACCTCCACGGCCAAGTCATCTTAATATTTTGAAAAGTCATCACTTTTAATTCTACGAAAAATCTATTTTCGTCTCAAGGTAATTCGACGTCGCGCGCTATATTTCTCATCACTTAGAACTCTAGTAGATCGCTTAAATCATCTTTCGCATTTTATCATTTAGAACTCTAGTTAAATCAACTAAAAATATTATTCCGATAAAATAATAGTTCGTCCCTCGAAGTAGCATAATCAACACGACCCGCGGAAATATACGATCCCGATATTTTCTAAAAATATCCTGTATTACTTGCGATAAGGTATACTTGCCTTTATCAAATGATTAATTTGGACTAAAAATTCAAACACAGCTTTTCAAACTCATTTAGTGCAAAACTCTCCTTTTCTACTATTCAATTCAATAGAATTCGGCATTGTAGCCGAAGCGTAATTGTCAATATTCCGAAAGAAGAAAAAGATCGTTACTTCTATCCTTCGATAGGATAACGGTTAATTTCTCAAAGTAGGAGTACTTGCGAGACTCTTCGAAAATATCCGCCAATTCTAAACTCTTAATATAAAGGTTATCTTTTATTTATAAAACAAAAGAAGAAGCCCAAGTAATCATCAACAGGCAACTCCCTTAATTCACGCTGAGGTGAAAATGCCGAAAACTGTTGCCCGACGACTCCTCCGCTATAATCCTGATTCTTTTGTTTTCCGTTAGCGCGAAATTGTGAATCCAAATTACCTATACATACCTTAGGTAATTTGGATTGCTGGAGATGAGCGGCAAATGGATCGGTGAAGACCTTTGGTGGCACCGGCTCATCCTCTACATGAAAATCGTTAGAAGAAAAAGAATCAAAATTAAGCGAGTCAGAAAATATTTCACAAGGAGGGGTTTCTTGTGAAAACACATGATTAAGCTCCGGTTGTTCATTTTCAAAAATAAAATTCGTATCCAAAATTTTTTTTGAAATTCCAAGTGGACTAAATTCATGGGACACAATATTTTCATGAATTTCACTTTCAAAGTGAATAATTGGCGAGAGAGAAAATTCATGAAAAATAGGAGGAGATTCGGGCGGAGAAGGTGAAGAAACATGTTCTTCATCAATTTCGTCTGGTGTCTCCATGACTCTTTTAAATTCGTGGTAAAGAAGTTCTTCTTGAGCTTGGGTATAAATATTTAAATTTTGATAAATAGAATCTGGAGAATACCCAAGAGTAGAAGAAAAAGAATTTTGTGGGGTAAAAGAGGAGGAATGAAAATCTTAATTGATTGAATTTCCTTCATCGCACCGAAAACTATCCGGGTGATCTTGCCACCATGAATAATTAATATCGGAGCAAGAAGAAATATTATTAGAATCGAAAAAATCATTCGCATGAAAACTAGATGAATTATTTTCATCAAAGTTTGAATAATTATTTTCATAAATAAACTCAAAATTATTTCCATAAGAAAAATTTTGAGAGTAAAAATTAATATAACAATTCTCACTTCGATGCGGTGCTCCACAAAAATTATAATTAACTTGGCGCTTTCGTGCGGCTTCCAAAAGATTGACTTTATTTTGAAGCTCGGCAACTTTGGCGGCCAATTGAGATAACATTTTTGAAGAAAGAAAATTGAACAACCGTCACTTAATAGAATGAAATTTGAAAATAAATCAAAAAGAGAAATGGGGGCGGAGAAAGAGATTGATAAAAGTAATAAAATTCACGCTTTCAAAATATCAACAAAAATATGTCCCCGGCAACGGCGCCAAAAACTTGATACGTAAAATTTAGGATATAAAATTTCTCCAAATTCTACGAACTATAGGCAAGAGCACCTATCATTCATAGTATAGGATATTTAGAAATAAATATCAAGTGTCGTATTCCACGGGGTTGTTGATTACTTCTACTCACGCAAATTAATATTATTTTATCTAGATTTAAGAAGATTTTTAGAATAATAAAAGAGAAAAGAAAGAAAAGAGCATTTGATCGGAAATCCTTCTTGAGTTAAATAAATTGTAAAATCTAAATTCATAACCAAAAGCGATAGAATAATTCGACCGTGGAGGTTCCCAAAATATGGTAGAGCCTCTCTCGAGAGAACTACCACCTAACCTTAGGTTGATCGATTAAGACCCCTCGGCCAGTCGAAACCCCTAAGCTTGCTTTATGCGGTGAGCCCCACTATTGGATTTGACTCCAATCCGGAAGATTTGTGTCACCCTCTCTCGAGGAATGCATGCAACTCTTTCCACTAATGAATGATCTACACAAATTCATGGATCTCTCGATCACTAGAAAATGGATCAAGAATTGATATTCATATACCGGCAATATGAGATCAATCGAGAAAAATCAAAAGTGGATCGTAATAATTCTTAAACAAAAGCTACGAAAATGAGAGATTACAAAATAAGAAAAGCTTAAGAATTCATCCGATCAAATGCTATAAATTCAGCTAAACATATTTGAAAAGAGAAACATTTTTATAACTAACTAAAGAGAATTACAATTGCAGGAATTGGAAATCTAAACTATGAATTGAAATATGCAAGACATAAAGTAAATCTGCATAAAGAAAATACAATAAGAAAATGCTGAAAAAACTAATCTAAAAATGACCCAATCTAAGCTAGGATCGGATCCCCATCACTTTGGCAGTAGCTGGCTTTTATAGGCAGAAAATTGGTGAGTCACGCCCTTGGTCACGCCCGTGACCAAGGGCGTGTAAGCTGCGTAATTGCGTCTTGAAAGCCCGGGAACGTTGGGGAAGAAAAACTGCCAAAATTAATCATCTCGACGGGTCACGGCCTCGGTCACCCCCGTGACCTAGGGCGTGACTTGACCGAATCTGGAAACGGCGGGAAACAGCGCGATCTGGAGTTATTCTGGCAGTTGCGGGTAGGGTCACCCCCTAGGTCATGGCCGTGACATGGAGTCACGCCCGTGACAGAGGGCATGACTTGAGTGAATCTTGAAACGGCGCGATCTAGAGCTATTCTGGCAGTTGCGGGAAGGGTCACCCCCTAGGTCATGGCCGTGACATAGAGTCACGCCCGTGACCTGGGGCGTGTAGGCTGGAAATGATGTGACGGCATGTTCTGGCAGCTAGAAGATGGCTGGGTTGAGTCATGGCCGTGACTTGATGTCACGCCCTTGGTCATGGCCGTGACCGAGGGCGTGTAATACTAAATTGAGCTGGCGGCATGATCTGGAAGATGTAAGATGGCTGGGTTGAGTCATGGCCGTGACTTGAAGTCACGCCCTTGGTCATGGCCGTGACTGAGGGCGTGTACTGAAGATTTTTGCATACTTGTTCCATTCTTTCCCCTGAACATGGCTGTGAGCTTAAATTTGCTATTAGCAGCCCCAGATTACCTGAAAACACAAAATAAATCGAATTAGATATATATTAAACTAAAATTATATAAAAACTAATTAATTACTACTAAAATACTATATAAAAATAACTATAAATAATGCACTATCACAAATAATGTCAGTAGAAGCATGTTTGTTCGGTTTAGATTTATACATGTTATTATTGTAATCCTTCTTGTGGTGTTCACCATCACCTCTCGATCTTCTGTGATCAGAAGTAGAGGATTGGCCTCTCTTCTACTTTCTATTATTTAGAATCCTTTTGAATTGCTTTGACAGAAGAGAGAACTCTCCATCGGACATGTCTGAGCATAACGAGCTAGTCACAGACTCATCATCCTCTTCTAATGACCGAGTTCTTACTGGTGTCATGACCTTGCTTTTCTTAGATCCTTCAGCTTTCAGAGCCACAGATCTTTCCCTCCTGGATGTCTTGTTGCCCTCTTCCTCAGCTTTCCTGATGCTGAGCTTAATCTCATGTGATAAGAGTTTTCCAAACAATATCTGTGGCTCCATGGTATCCAACTTCTCGAATTCTCTGATTGTGATCGCCTTGGTATCCCATTCTTTCGTCAGGGATCTCAAGAACTTATCATTTAGTTCACCAACAGAAAATACCCAGTCGTAGTTTCTTAACTCGTTGACTATCTTGAAGAACTTTTCATAAGTGTCTGAGATGAAGTCTCTCGGATCTTGCTTAAATGCTTCATATTCTTGATTTAGCAAAGATCGCCGATTATCTCGCACTTCTTCTGTACCTTCCATGAGAACCAGAAGTGAATCCAACATCTCTTTGGCAGATTTGCAGTGTATCAGATTTTGCAGCATAGAATCATGCACTGCACCGGCAATGATGTTCTTGGCCTTTTTGTCCAAAGCGACGAGAGCAATCTCATCCTTGGTCAATTCCAACATTTTCTTGGCTATCTGAATATTTGAATTTATTGAGGAAGGTTTCATGGGGACATGAGGACCTTCTTCAACAATCTGATAAATTCTTGGGTCTGCCGCTTCCATGTAGAATCTTACCCTTTCTTTCCACATCGGAAAGTTCTCTTTAGTAGAGACCGGCAATTTGACTGAGTCCTTGGATCTATCCATTCCAGACATACTATCTCTTGCAACTAGGCTTAGAGATCTTATTCAAGGTGTTAACCTTTAGCGAACAACCTCGCTTTGATACCAATTGAAAGTATCTAGTCGCAACCTAAATCACCTAGAGGGGGTGAATAGGTGGATTCTATGGCTTTTTGCGGAATAAAAAATATTAGAAATAAAGCGCACAAAAACAATCACAGCACAACACAGGAAATTTATAGTGGTTCCCCGATGTGGGTAGTCCACTTTCCCGCCTCGCCTATCTAGCACTCCAAGGCTAGATTCGGCTACTTCACCAAACTCAGATTCTTCAAATCTTACAACTCGGAGCAAACAACTCCTACACAAACTCGGAGAATAACCTTATCCTACAACTCGGAGCAAACCACTCCTACAACTCGATCCTTCAACAAAGATCTACAGAACTCAGAGGCAAACCTCCTACAAAAAGATGAAATGGTGTTTTACACAATACTTAAAACTTCTGACAAAGTTCTCCTTCAGATCTGAAAATAAAACTCTTCTTCCTGGAAAATAAATTCAGTCCTTTGAAAACGGAGGAAGAAGAAATCTTGAAGACGATAAAGGCTTGATCTGAAACTCAGGGTCGACTGGATTAAGAAGAGATTAGATCTTTGATTAGCTTTGATCTGGTCGACAGCTCTTGGCGAAGAAGAATCGCAAAACTCTTTTTTGTCGGAGGGGAAGAACTTGCGTGAGAAAAGGTCCGCCGACGGACTGAGAGAGAAAAATAATTTCTGACGATTAACCTTATACGAAAAATCCAAAGGGAATATATAGAGACCTCTTCTCCAACTGCTATAAGCGAGCTTTTAGGGAAAATCTTCCATGTGAGGCGTACGCTGCGGAAGCCCTAATTGGAAGCCCGATTCCTCCAATGGCTATATGCAAGAGAAGGAAAATTTCTTCTCCAACGGCTATATACAAGATTGAAGGAAAATATTCCATGTAAATTGTATGCGGCGGAAGCATTAATGGAAAGGCCTACAGCAATTTGAAAAATGAAACAACGCAGAGCAAATTCAGCATCTAGTAATAATTCGTCGAACAGAACAGCGATCGATGAAATCGTTTGTTCACTTCGTTGAACGACGATCGACGAACGCGATCGACGAAAACATTTTAGCTTCAGAAAAGATGCTTTTGACGAAACCACTTCAGTTCGTCGAACGGAGCTCGAAGAACGGTGATCGATGAAACATTTCAATCTCAGCATAACAGTGATCGACGAACCTTCTTCATTTCGTCGAACGGAGATCGACGAACGACGATCGACGAAATCACTTTAACTTCAGTAAAGCTGCGTTCGACGAAACAACTTTAGTTCGTTGAATAGAGATCGATGAACGGCGATCGACGAAATCAATTCAAACTTTTGAATAACAGCGGTCGACGAACGTTCTTCACTTCGTCGAATGGAGATCGACGAATGTGATCGACGAATCCTTTTCAGTTCGTCGAACGGAGCTCGACGAACTTGACACAATTCGTCGAACAAAAAATCCTTAGGAAAAAATCTTACTTCTTCCAGATCATAAAAACAGCAGCAACTTCTCTTAGCTTTTCCTTTGTGTTTGAATAAGAAGTACACCCCAATAGAGAGATTCCACATGAGTCAACACCTTGGATTACACAATGAGGAATTACATTGCATAGGCCTGTGTTTTATGACTCATTGAAACCCGACATTGGTTTGTACTTAGCCATTTATTATCTGCAAACACATAACTAAAAAGACATACCAAATACAACATCAATTCACCTTAGTTGAAGGGATACTTCTTCAAATCAAGGTTATTGTGGTTACAATACCCAACATTTATCTTCAGAATTGTGCAAGGTCTCTACTAGTGTTTCAAATCTAATAAAACGTACACCTAGTAGAGTATTTAATCATAAAAGCATGTTGAGCTCTAATTCTCATACCATAACTAAGCCAAATAAAAGAAGTGAAAAACACATGATGTTTGTAAATCAAATTCCAAGTCACTATGACCACAATTTACAAAATCAATCTTCTCCCAACAAAAAATTAAATCTTCCAAATTTCCTATGAAAAATGTTTTCAAAAATCATTATCATTCTTAGCCTCAATATAAAAATAATTACTACAGAAAATTTGAAAAACATCCAACCACGATATGAATGGTGACCCATTGTTAATTTCTATTGATTTCAACATTTTTAATGCCTTATATATTAGGATTGAATGCACCTCACTCTTATGTAGACCTTGGAATCAATCATACAAAAAATAAATAATAAAGATTAATGATTTAATTATAGGTCTATGAAAAGTAAAACTCTATGTTGAATACATGCAAATCAATTATATATTTTTCAAACTTTACATAACATTGCACCTTGTTTCCCTAACTAATCATTCTAGCACCATCTCTTATTATAGGTAGAAATCAATGTGTATGCTAGTTATATCATGTCATGATATGCTAAAGTAAAATAGAATATTAAATTTTGAAAACCATGATATCCATGTAGTTGATTGCATGATTAAAAATTTCTAAATGGTTTTAAAATCAACAATTTACACTATAATTGTAAATCCAAAGATTAATCATGCAATGGTACCATAGTTCATATATTGATATTTAAGGTTCAAATGTTTAGTGTGTCCATGATTATTCACATATCTTATGTGTCTAACATTAGTAGGAGAGTAGGATTGTATGCATTAGAAGACCTCACCTTTAAGTCATGTCTTGTACTTAAACGGGGATGGTTCCAGTAGGGCCTTGCGAGGCACTGGGGGTAATGAGTGATGGGTTGAGCATTTTTTCTTTGGTGTGCATATGGGACTCACATCCCAAACAATGACATGTGTGTAGCTCTGCATGCCCATGTAACACCCCAAAAAATCGTAGTTCAGCGAGGTAGGCGGGGTGGTAGTGCTGCGCTCAGGATAGGCTAGGAATTCCATAGCAGTTCTCTGCGCACGACCATTTCTCCTCTTCGCGCACGACCAGTGATCGTGCGCCAATGATCGTGCGTTAGCCGCAAGGATTCGGAGTTCTGTCTCGAATAGTGAGCACGACCAGTGTCCTCTTCGCGCACGACCAGTGACCGTGCGCATGTGATCGTGCGCCCTGTTTATTCTGCTCCGCGATTTTGAGCGGAGAAGGAGATCGGTCCGTCCAAATCTATTGGAATTCGATCCAACGGCTGCGATGGATGGTTGGGGGGGTTTAGGGCTTGGTAGAGGAGTTAAACCCTCATTATTTCCAAGGATTTCTATCTCTTAGGTTGGAGATAGGAGGAGGAGGCAAGGAGGAGGAAGAAGGGGAATCCGCCATTGCCGGAGCTTCGGAGCTCCGTTCGCCGATCCGAGACCGGCAGTGCGTAGAGGGCATCAAGGCGCTTCTTCTCCACCGTTTGTTTGCAAGCTTCTCATGGCTAGGAGGAGATCTCAAAAGGTAACGACATTTCTCCTCCCGGTCTTTAGGATGCGTGTTTGGCATCTCTTCTTTTTCTGCATTTTGGCACCGGATCCGTCGAGTGAGAGGGGTCCGGGTCGCCTTGGTTCAAGAGAAACCACCGGGGTTATTGTGTCTGTCCCCGACATGTTTTGCACTAGAGATCCGCTCCGCTAGCGGATTAGGCATTGTGGGTGAAGCCGGATTTGTGGCCGTTGGTCCGATCCGGTGATGTTGATTTACGCACATTTTAGGGGTTTTGTTAGAAATCTGATTACGGCGAACTCGTCGTTGTGATGCCCTTGTAGCTTCGTGTGGTAACGAATATTGGGTTTAGGGCGGAGAAATAATGTGCGGATTATGGGGCTTGTGATGCCTAGTGTTGTGCGAAGGCGCGATTGGTCTTTGTGGTCGGCTGGCTATCCCGTGAAGACTGAGATTCACGTGTAGAGAGTGTCCCGGCAAGATTAGTCCCTTCGATTGTTGACTGACGAGAATGTCTGTGCTACGGTTGAGTCCGTTGACGGTCGCCAGGCGAGGCAATCGGTGGACGTTGTCCCGAGAGTAAGCCCAGGGCCTTGGGATGTTTTGATTGGCCAGAATTCTTAGAATCGGTCTTGGTGCGTTGTTGGCGGCCCGAGCGTGTGAGCTGTCAGACAAGCCCGATGGCATGGTGGGCCAGGCGAGGTGGGTCTCAGCGAGAGAGCTTGGCCTTGGGTTTTGATGCCCTTGTGGGGAAGTAATGAGTACCCTTGTGTTGGTGATGTGTGATGATGTGTTAGATTCATACGCTTTAGGGCGCCTTGGGTGAAACCCGGGCTTGCACTCATTTTGCATTGTTAGGCCCCTTTTATTACCTGCTCAACATAGAAACGTGGATGATGCTTGTGACACTCATGCCAGTATTTATGTTGTTTTACTTTATGTACATTTGCATACGAAGTGCTGACTTGCAGGGTGAAGTAGTTCCCCGGGGTCCGCTAGGACGGCCGGGAGGAGGGATGTTGTTACACCGCTTGTGGTCAGCCATAGCTGACCCTCGTTTACCGCTCTTTGTGATTTGGTTGCAGGGCACGAATCGCAGGCTGGACCCAGCGCGCCGGCCAAAAAGGCCTAAAGCCTCACGAAGTGCTTAGTTGATTTCCTGCATCACTTTCTTCGTACTTTGTTATATCCGGCTTGCATGCCGAGACAGCTTAGGGAAAAACTATCTTTCCCCTTTTGTGGGGATGTCTTTTATTATGGAATGTTTGATGTTTTGGACATTGTTTGTAAGGCCTTAAGGCCAGTTGGACTCCTTTGTAGTATGGACAATCTCTGTGGCTTAGTTTGTTTCCGCTGTGTTGTCTGAGTTATGAGATTGGGTAGTTAATATCATCTTCTAATACTAAAGCTGTGGCGGTTGTATGCTGTGGGGTCCCGGCCGGACCAATATTATATGGTCATTACAGGGGAGGTGTTACAATTTGGTATCAGAGCTAGGTTTGTTCTTGTATTCTTGCGAGGTCTAGTGTTTTTGGATCGCATAAGAGATTGTTCACATAGGAGTATAGTGCGGGATCATGAGTATCCCTGCGTTCGGGTCTTGCGTTTAGATCCTGATGAGCGTTTGTTTGTTCCTTGCTTATTCTAGGATGTTGGCGACGATGCGGGGACATCGAGGAGGCAAGAGGAGCCTTCGGGGAGTAGTGCTACTGCTCCAGGCCTCATGAATGTGGGCATGTACCCGGCTGATTTCTGTCGCATGCTAGCGGAGGCAATGGTAGTGGCTCAAGCTGGAGCGATGCCACGGGTTCCTACGCCGGTGGTGCAAGTTGCGACCCCTGTCACTCCGGCAGCTACGCCGGATACACCGGATGTCGAAGTAAGGCAAGCAGAGCCTCTAGCGGAGAGAGCTATTCCGATGGGTGATCGATTCATGAAGTATTTCTTGAGTTTCCACCCTCCGACATTCAAGGGAGTGGGCACTCCAACGGATGCCGAGGATTGGCTTTCGAGGATCCAGGAGCTCTTGAAGGCAGCTGAAACCCCAGCTGAGAGGCAGTCTCACTTTGTGAGCTTCATGTTAGAGGGCGATGCGAAGTTGTGGTGGGTGAACCATAACGGTCGACTTTTTGTTGGGCGTGTTCCGTCCATGGAGGAGTTCGGAAACGCTTTCCTAAAGCGTTACATTCCGGCTTCAACAAGGTTAGCACTGCAGCGGCAGTTTCTGCATTTGGTGCAGCGGGAGAAGACGGTGGATGAATATCTGCAAGAGTTCACTCGGTTGGGTCGGTATGCGGGCACGACAATGGCAGATGATGAAGAGAGAGATAACCTCTTTTATCAAGGGTTGAGGGAAAATTTAAGGCAACCGCTCATAGCCTTGAAGAATGCGGGATTCAATGAATTGGTCGAAGCCTCTCGCACGCTGGAGAGCGACTTGGAGCGAACTCAACGGCGAAAGGGTGTTGCGGTAAGGCAGGGAGAAGGAAAGCCTCCTAAGTCTCAGTCCCAGTGGAAGTCCGAGGGCAGCCGATGGAAGAAGAAGCCCCGTCCTAATTGGCCTGGGGAGAGAAGTGGCACACCTTCGGGAGATTTCCGTTCCAAGGGTCCGGTTACTTGTTACCAGTGTGGCAAGGTGGGTCACATTAGTCGTTTTTGCACCGAGGGCGGAGCTGGGCCAGAGCCGAGACAAGAACCATCGGTGCGTTCAGGTCCCGGTGTTGCAGAGAAGGGGAAAGCGGCGGAGTCGAGTGCTTCGCGGTTCCCTCCAGTGCAGCCTAGGGCCTATAATCTTGGGCAACAGGAAGCGATACGTCAACCCGATGTGGTGACAGGTACGAAAGGTTTAAGTTCCATTTGTTACTATAATGTAGTTTGCGGCCTTTCATGTTTGTTTTGCACGTGGTTAGGTTTCGTGCTAGTTTCGGGCTACCCCTTCAGAGTGTTGTTCGACACGGGGGCGTCACACTCTTTTCTTGCGGAAAGTTTTATCCGGAAGATTGGTGCTGAGCCCGTAGTGGCAGGAGTGGAGCTGAGTGTGCGTATGCCGAATGGGTCTTTCATGACTACCATGAGGAAGGGACGCATTGTGATGCAAATTGGCGATTGTGATTTCGTGTTGGTAGCAGCGATTCTGCCACTAGCTGAATTCGATGTTATCTTGGGAATGGACTGGCTTGCGGAGCAGCGAGCTAGTATCGACTGCCAGTTGAAGGTGGTAACCCTGAGAGGTGAAGGTAGAGCAGAGGTCAAGTTCGAAGGCCTAAGCGGAGTGGCTTACTCCCTGATTTCCGCTATGCAAATGAGGCGTGCGGTAAACCAAGGAGGCGAGGCGTTCTTAGCTTTGTTGGAGACTCACTCCACAAAGTTGGCTATTAGAGAAGTTCCGGTGGTGGAAAACTTTGAGGATGTATTCCCCGAGGAGCTTCCGGGAGCACCTCCTCAGCGTGAAATTGATTTCTCGATAGAGTTGGTACCGGGTGCGAGGCCAGTGTCGCGTCCTCCGTTTAGGATGGCACCGAAGGAACTGGCCGAGTTAAAGGTTCAGTTGCAGGAGTTGTTAGAGCAAGGGTACATTAGGCCCAGCTCTTCGCCGTGGAGCGCGCCGGTTTTGTTTGTGAAGAAGAAAGACGGAAGTATGCGGTTGTGTATCGATTACCGTGAATTGAATAAATTGACCGTTAAGAATAAATATCTGATTCCCCGAATCGATGATTTGTTCGACCAGTTAGTGGGGTCGGTGGTGTACTCCAAGTTGGATTTGGAATCGGGGTACTACCAGTTGAAGATTCGAGAAGAGGACGTTGCCAAGACAGCGTTTGGGACTCGGTATGGCCACTACGAGTTTTCGGTGATGCCGTTCGGTTTGACGAACGCGCCATCTGTGTTCATGGATTTGATGAACAGGGTCTTTCGCCCGTTCTTAGATTCGTTCGTGGTGGTGTTTATAGATGATATCTTGGTGTATTCGAAATCGGAGGCAGAGCATGAGTCTCACTTGAGGCAAGTATTGCAGACTCTAAGGGAGAATCAGCTTTATGCTAAGTTCTCAAAATGTGAGTTTTGGATCGAGAAGGTGGCTTTCTTGGGGCAATTAATTAGTGGAGATGGGGTGGCGGTAGATCCAGCGAAGATTGAAGCCATTAGAGATTGGCCTGTCTTGAGGACCGTGGCGGAAGTCCGGAGTTTCCTTGGACTAGCCGGTTATTATAGAAGGTTCGTGGAGAACTTTTCGCGGATGGCGTTGCCCCTCACCACACTCACTCGCAAGGACCAGAGGTTTGTCTGGACACCGGAGTGTGCCCGGGCATTCGAGAATTTGAAGGAAAGACTTATGTCTGCCCCAATCCTTAGTCTTCCTAGTGGGACAGAAGGATTTCAGATCTTTAGCGACGCGTCAGGTTGCGGGTTGGGTTGCGTGCTGGTGCAGCACGGCAAGGTGATAGTGTATGGGTCAAGGCAGTTAAAGACTCATGAGAGGAATTATCCCGTCCATGATCTGGAGTTGGCGGCGGTAATCTTTGCGCTAAAAATGTGGAGACACTATGTTTATGGTGCGAAGGTGGAGATCTTCACGGATCACAAAAGCCTGAGGTATCTCCTAGACCAAAAGGATCTGAATATGCGGCGGCGTAGGTGGGTCGAGTTCCTTGGGGAATACGACGTGGAGATTCAGTATACGCCGGGTAAAGCCAACGTGGTGGCGGATGCTTTGAGTAGGAAGTACTCCGGGCAAGGTAATTGGATGGAGGCGCATAACGAGCGTTTGATTCGGGACTTGGAGTCTCTTGACATTTCTTGTGTGGCTAGAGGTAAGTCTAGCATAGCCCGTTTGAACTGGATTGAAATGCAGTGTGATATAACGGATCGAATCCGAGAGGCGACCAGTGCGGACGAGGAGTGCCAACAGTTGGTGTTGGAGGCTCAACAAAGCGAAGGCACTGCTTTGGAGATGGTTGGTGGAATTCTGAGGAGAGACGGAAGGATCTGTGTTCCGCGCTTTGGCAAGCTTCGCAAGGAGTTGATGTTTGAAGCTCACTTTACGAAGTACTCCGTTCATCCAGGAAGTACAAAGATGTACGCGGATTTGAAGAAATCTTTTTGGTGGCCTGGGATGAAGCGGGATGTAGCCGAGTACGTGAGCCGATGTCAGACTTGTGCCTTGGTGAAGGCTGAGTGCCAAAGGCCCGGCGGGTTCTTGAAGCCTCTTCCCATCCCCGAATGGAAATTTGATGACATCTCTATGGATTTTGTGCATGGTTTGCCTCGATCGCAGCAGGGTAACGATGCGATTTGGGTGATAGTGGATCGCCTGACGAAGGTGGCCCACTTCATTCCGAATCAGAAGAGCGATGGCGTGGAGAAGCTCGTGGAGCTTTATGTTCGAAACATTGTGCGGTTGCTCGGGATTCCGAAGAGCATCGTTAGTGATCGCGATGGGCGATTCACATCGAAGGACTGGAGATTAGTGCAGAAAAGTCTAGGCACGAAGCTCAAGTTTAGCACCGCGTTCCACCCGCAGACCGATGGTCAGACGGAGCAAACGAACCGTACGTTGGAAGACATGTTGAGGATGTGTGCTCTCGACTTTGGCAAAGGTTGGGAGGACCACCTTTTCATGGTGGAGTTCGCCTATAATAATTGCTTCCAAGCGAGTATCAAGATGGCGCCATACGAAGCTTTGTATGGAAGGAAGTGTCGAACGCCGATGTCTTGGGCAGAGGTGGGAGACACTAAGCTTTTGGGAAAGCAAGTGGTGGAAGATGCTTGCGAGATTGTGCGGACGATTCAGGAGCGCATGAAGGTTGCTCAGGATCGACAAGCGAAGTATTTTAATGCGCGCCACAGAAATGTGGAGTTTGCAGTGGGCGACATGGTCTACTTGAAGATCAAGCCGTTCAAGGGTGTTTCGCGGGTGCGGCGACTCAAGAAGTTGAGTCCGAGATATTTGGGTCCGTTCGAGGTTACGGAGCATATAGGCGAAGCAGCCTATCGTTTGGCGTTGTCCGCAGAGCTGAGTGGATTACATGACGTTTTCCATGTCTCCGTGCTGAGGAAAGCTTTGGTAGAGCCGAGTGTCGTGGTCGAAGCGGCGGAGGTGCCGGTGATGGAGAACTTGGGGGCGAGGGTTCGCCCGGTGTGCGTGGAGGATTCAGAAGTCCGGCAGTTGCGTAACAAGTAAGTCAAACTTGTAAAGGTGCGATGGTACAACTGCGGGCGAGACGAATTCTCTTGGGAGCGTGAGCAAGCGATGCGGGAGAATTTCCAGGAACTTTTCGCTCCAGGTATGCGTTATGAATTTCCTGTTTAAATTTCGAAATTTCGAGGATGAAATTCTTTTAAGGGGGGTGGAGTTGTAACACCCAAAAAAATCGTAGTTCAGCGAGGTAGGCGGGGTGGTAGTGCTGCGCTCGGGATAGGCTAGGAATTCCATAGCAGTTCTCTGCGCACGACCATTTCTCCTCTTCGCGCACGACCAGTGATCGTGCGCCAATGATCATGCATTAGCCGCAAGGATTCGGAGTTCTGTCTCGAACAGTGCGCACGACCAGTGTCCTCTTCGCGCACGACCAGTGACCGTGCGCATGTGATCGTGCGCCCTGTTTATTCTGCTCCGCGATTTTGAGCGGAGAAGGAGATCGGTCCGTCCAAATCTATTGGAATTCGATCCAACGGCTGCGCTGGATGGCTGGGGGGGTTTAGGGCTTGGTAGAGGAGTTAAACCCTCATTATTTCCAAGGCTTTCTCTCTCTTAGGTTGGAGAAAGGAGGAGGAGGCAAGGAGGAGGAAGAAGGGGAATCCGCCATTGCCGGAGCTTCGGAGCTCCGTTCGCCGATCCGAGACCGGCAGTGCGTAGAGGGCATCAAGGCGCTTCTTCTCCACCGTTTGTTTGCAAGCTTCTCATGGCTAGGAGGAGATCTCAAAAGGTAACGACATTTCTCCTCCCGGACTTTAGGATGCGTGTTTGGCATCTCTTCTTTTTCTGCATTTTGGCACCGGATCCGTCGAGTGAGAGGGGTCCGGGTCGCCTTGGTTCAAGAGAAACCACCGGGTTGATTGTGTCCGTCCCCAGCATGTTTTGCACTAGAGATCCGCTCCGCTAGCGGATTAGGCATTGTGGGTGAAGACGGATTTGTGGTCGTTGGTCCGATCCGGTGATGTTGATTTACGCACATTTTAGGGGTTTTGTTAGAAATCCGATTACGGCGAACTCGTCGTTGTGATGCCCTTGTAGCTTCGTGTGGTAATGAATGTTGGGTTTAGGGCGGAGAAATAATGTGCGGATTATGGGGCTTGTGATGCCTAGTGTTGTGCGAAGGCGCGATTGGTCTTTGTGGTCGGCTGGCTATCCCGTGAAGACTGAGATTCACGTGTGGAGAGTGTCCCGGCAAGATTAGTCCCTTCGATTGTTGACTGACGAGAATGTCTGTGCTATGGTTGAGTCCGTTGATGGTCGCTAGGCGAGGCAATCGGTGGACGTTGTCCCGAGAGTAAGCCCAGGGCCTTGGGACGTTTTGATTGGCCAGAATTCTTAGAATCGGTCTTGGTGCGTTGTTGGCGGCCCGAGCGTGTGAGCTGTCAGACAAGCCCAATGGCATGGTGGGCCAGGCGAGCTGGGTCTCAGCGAGAGCGCTTGGCCTTGGGTTTTGATGCCCTTGTGGGGAAGTAATGAGTACCCTTGTGTTGGTGATGTGTGATGATGTGTTAGATTCATACGCTTTAGGGCGCCTTGGGTGAAACCCGGGCTTGCACTCATTTTGCATTGTTAGGCCCCTTTTATTACCTGCTCAACATAGAAACGTGGATGATGCTTGTGACACTCATGCCAGTATTTATGTTGTTTTCCTTTATGTACATTTGCATACGAAGTGCTGACTTGCAGGGTGAAGTAGTTCCCCGGGGTCCGCTAGGACGGCCGGGAGGAGGGATGTTGTTACACCGCTTGTGGTCAGCCATAGCTGACCCTCGTTTACCGCTCTTTGTGATTTGGTTGCAGGGCACGAATCGCAGGCTGGACCCAGCGCGCCGGCCAAAAAGGCCTAAAGCCTCACGAAGTGCTTAGTTGATTTCCTGCATCACTTTCTTCGTACTTTGTTATATCCGGCTTGCATGCGGAGGCAGCTTAGGGAAAAACTATCTTTCCCCTTTTGTGGGGATGTCTTTTATTATGGAATGTTTGATGTTTTGGACATTGTTTGTAAGGCCTTAAGGCCAGTTGGACTCCTTTGTAGTATGGACAATCTCTGTGGCTTAGTTTGTTTCCGGTGTGTTGTCTGAGTTATGAGATTGGGTAGTTAATATCATCTTCTAATACTAAAGCTGTGGCGGTTGTATATTGTGGGTTCCCGGCCGGACCCATATTATATGGTCATTACAGGGGAGGTGTTACAGCCCATCCGTCACTTAGAACGGGGCTAGAGCGTACACATATAATTAGGGTAGTTTAATCTTAGGAAATACTTATATCATATACATGGCATGAACATTATCTCACTCTTTATGTTCATCTCAAACATATATATTTTTTTTTCGAACATGTTATCTTGTGTTTTTTCATATTATGTCTCTTTAAGCTTTCATGATTTTGAAAAAAACACAAGTATTTTGAAAAATAACCTATTCTTGACACCTTAGGCTAAAAATCTAAAATCCAAAACTTTTTCCTTATTTTTCAAAACTCCTTGCGTTAACTAGTGTCCCCCATCTTAAAAAACATGAATTAAGATGAATGAAAATAAATAATTTTCAAAAACCCTATTTTCTAAGCAAAAAATTAGTCTCTGTTGCTAGCACAAATGTGTAAGGACATAACATCAGCGATAGCGTTAAATTTGATTGCTGCTTTGTTTTGTATTTTTCTCTGCCATAGAAAATCATATTATTGATAGGCTCTTTAAAGAATTTTTTGTTTTCCAAAAAAACATCTAATTATAAAAAATTTCAAAAATCAAATATAAAATTACAAAACAATTTAAAAACACAAAAATATGTTTTTCTTATTATTTTTTTGCTTTGTATTTCTTATAAAAATAAAAAATATATAAAAACTACTTAATTTTTATTGCCAATGTCAAGGATGATTAATTATATCATTTACAGATTAATTACAATGTTTAATTTAATTTTCAAGTTTCTTAAAACATTGTCTTGTTTTGTCATGCTTGAAAACCATCTTGTTATGTGCAATTAAATTAATTATAGAAAACACGAGTATGAATGTTTAGCATGCCTCTAAGTATGAGTAATATTTTATGTTTGATAATGATTCACGCACTCACTATTTTGGTAACCTACATATGTTTTTAATCTTATACTTGCATGATTGTGTAGTGTAGTAACATAATAAATTAAAATGCATAAATAAATTACCTACAGAACATTGAATTGTTTATTGCAATTCTTGGTCATTCATGCACTTGCTCATTATAGAAATGTGGTTTAAAATTACAATGTTATGTTTGCAAAACAAGCGAATTCAGAGTCCATAGTAACCAACTAAAAAGAAAATAATAAATTATAAGGAAAACTCCACCAAGCACTACTCACTCTACTAATAAGTCTTAGTAAGCATTGTGAGCACCTTGGAGAGAATTATATAGTGTCTTGTAGCAAACAAATATTACACCACTCCTCTTTGTACACCGGATCACAAAAAATGAAATTAAAATTAAAAGAATAAAAGTGATCCCCCAAACACTGCTTCGCACCCTGATAAGTCTTAATAAGCATTGTGTTTGCAAAGTACCTTGGTAGTTGTATATTTCATTTATGTGCATTGAAAAATTATGGATGTGACATTATTTGTGTATTTTAATGTTGTGTTTATTTTAGTATTTATGTCATGTGTTTAGATTAATTCACTTGTATACTTTATCAAAACACTTATGTACGCATCATTATCTCATATAAACCTTCTACTCATGAGAATTGGATCCTAATGCACATCCACACTATTCTCTACAAACCTAAGTAAATGCACTAGATGACAAAGCATGCCCACTACAATGTTTTGTTTTACTTGAAATGCAAATTATCTTACATTCTAGTTTTTATCTCTTTATGATATTTTGAAATCAAACTTGCAATTTTACTTCTAAAAGTTCAATGAAATAGCATCTCTTGGACTTTAATTGAAAACATTTTCTTATTAGGCTAAAACTCATTATCTTTTATATGCTCATATTTTCTAAAAAGATGTTTATTTTTAAGAGCGCTCGTTATAGTTTCCACTGTGTTTACTACTTGTGCTCAATCATGATTATATATTTTGTCAACAAGTGTTATAATAATTTTTAACAAGGGGTATTAGTTATAAAAAGGCTTACTCTATTGTTTTTTTAAAGAATTGGATTAATACACTTGTATACTCTATAAAATTTTCATATGGCATCCTATTTTCTTCTCCATATAGGACACATCAACTATTATTGTATACACTCTCCTCTACCCTCTTTTAACAGTACAAAAAAGGGGGACAATAAAATTGCATAAATTTAATAATTTAGGGGCAGTACATTAAATTCATAGGAAGCATCAATGTAGAGGGAGTAATCATTTAGGAGGTGCATACATTCCTAGTTGCTTGATTATGACTAACCTTCCAATAAGTGGTCCCTAATTAATCATATTGCTATACCAATCCACTTTTCCTAATAAAAAAAGGGGGAGAATTAATTGAGAAATCTAGTGGAATAGATATTTATGGAGAATAAATTATAGGAGAACACTTTTGTAGGGGAGCATACATATATGAAGAGTTTGCATTATTGCGTTTGCATTTATCACGCTATAAACATATTATTCATACATATCATTTACTACACCTATCTATAAACACAAATATACTTAAAATCACTAATTTATCTTACATGTATTTGTTATTATCAAATGGGGGAGTTTGTTGAAATATGCATTATGCATCTCTTGGTTTGATAAAAACAAATACTGTAATGTATTTGATCTAGTCTTTTCTCTGTTTATAATGTGCAGGTGTTTAGGTACAAGCATATGCTGAACAAGAAAAAGATACGAAATCCTAAACTCATATGTGAGCTACTATGGTGTGATAACACCTACCACTTGTGATAGCGTATCGACGAGAAGAAATAACTTTTTCAAAAAAAGTGATAACAAGCCAACGAGAATATTTAACACTACATATGTCGACGAGAAGAGATAATGCCACGCGGTAACCTCTACCCCCGGTAGTAGCTCTATCAACGAGAAGGGAATGTCGGCAAGAAGGCCAAAGTGAATGCCTCGAGAATCCCATACATAACAAGTTCTTACCACGGTGCAGTAACTTTACCGCTCGTCTTTAGTATAAGAAAGGCCTGTCAATCACTAAAAAATTGAGTGCCAAATGGATAAGGAGATCCGACGGATCTGTGCACATCAAGCTAACGCGGTGTGTTAGCCATTACCACAGGGTGATCATGCCTAAAATCACGGAGCATGTCTTCCATATCTTACAGGATCCATATGTCGTATACAAGCCATATGAGGTACTGTGGGGAGGTAACCATACTATCAGCGGTATCTCTCTGGAACTATTTAAAGATCGAATTACTTCCTTGTATTCAGAGGATGGTCGAACAACCGATGTACAACCACGTGTTAGTCGAGTGGGCTCATCAAGCCATCAAATAGTTTTATGCAAGACTTGTCCTTGACAAGTTAATCGGGAGAGTGGCGGGCCTCAGCTCGCACTCGCACCTATCAGGCACTCACCTCCAGCTCGGTGCGAGTGGCAAATCCCATCTCTAGCAGGCACTAGCCACACCGGTGAGTCGGCTCAGAGTAGCCTGGACTCTCCTGCTTAGTTGGTGGTCTGTTTTCCCAGGTGATCCCATCTTGGCCTACAGTTAGCCATTCTAAATAGCAGGATTCCACAGTTGACATACCAATTTGGGCTGCTTTTAGTAAAACCAAGAGGCAGGATTTGGCTATCCACAAACTGTTTTAAGAAAATTATAAATAGACCCCCAAGGGCACCTTTGGAGAGCATCTCTCACTTGCTATCTCTCTCCTATGGTTAGCTTTGGTCGGTTAGAGAGTCTCAGATTATAGGTCACCGTGGTTTATGGGTGGGCAAACAGGGACTCTTTAGCACTCTCCAAGGTGCCCAGCTCAGCAATTGTTTTGGGAGGGGAAGTTATTTGAGATCTTCTGGTTTGTGGCAGGACCACCTCGCTTAAGCTTTAGGGGTCTATTTTTAGTTTTCCACCTTGTGAGTGAGGTTCTTCTCCTTTCGTGCCTGATCTAGTGATTGAATACAGAAGAAGTAAGAGCAAGCTACACCAGTCCAAACTTCTCTCGAGTCATGGTTTCTTGGCTCAGAGGTTGAATCGTGGTTTCCGTGTTCAACATTTTTTTGATATGATGAGCATGGACTGTCGCTTATTCAGAAAATCCTGAGTAAAATCCCATTGCTAGAAACGATGGGCAAGGAGGCGACCTTGGGAGCTCGCCCCCTTCGAGCGAGTTCATTAAGAAGAGCGACTTTGACGAGTTCAGGAATTCGATTTTGGAGACCTTGTGCATCGCCCTCTCACCATCGGGCTAATGCTCAAATCCCTCGATTCTAGTACTCGCCTCGCAAGTTCTGTGTGAGGATGCACCCGACGGGCGACCCGGGAAGGAGGTGCAAATAGGCGAGCATGAGTGAGCCCTTCACGCACTGGTGCTGTTTCTTAACCCATCGAGTGCTCAAAATCTTTGCAAGGAGACTGGGTGAGCGCCCCCAGCTCGTCAAGTAGTATCAGGGAGTCCGTTCTACGTGCTAATTCTCTTAGCTCTTTTTTCAGAGGGATTCATAGAGCCTGTCATGTCCCCACTACATGGGAAAGGATGATCCCCTCCAACATCTCTAATGGTTTGATAACATCCTTTCCATCATATAGATGTCTGACGCCTTCAAGTGCAAGCTGTACTCCATCTCTTTTAAGGGAAAGGTGAGGGACTGGTTCCATCGGCTCCCTTCCGGAACCATCTACAGTTTTAAAGACCTCTGTCAGAGTTTCCTGTTGCGGTTTGCCACATCAAAGAAGAGGAAGAAGGGGGTCGAGGCTCTTTTCATGATCCAGCAAAGGCCGAGGAGTTATTAGGGAGGTGCATGGATTTATTACAGGAGGAGATCCTCTTGGTCCATAAGGTGATAGGGCACACTTTGCAACTCGCCTTCACCCTAGGATTGAGGCAAGGGATATTTAAGATGGGACATGCCCGAGATCCCCCTCTGTCATATGAGGAATTGATCAAGCGGATGGGGCGCGAGATCAAGGGGGAGGCCACCAACATTGCTTTCATGGCAAAGTTGGCCAAGTGGGCTAGAGTAGAAGAAAAGGGGGGAGGAGGACCACAGTAGAAGTAAGTGAGAAGAAGAGAAGATCCAAGGAGGCAAGGGTTCCAAGCACTCCCCGGGGGCAGGAACTGAGAGGAAGGTATCAACCACCCATCAACCGATCAGATTGTAAACTCCCTGGAGGATATACTCAAGATCAGGGAAGAGGACTCGCCCATGTTGGTGGACCTTTCCAAGGAGGAGGGGGCACTTTTAGGGAGGGCAGCGATGGTTCAACCCCCTAGGGTGGACACCAGGACTGAGACCCTTCCATCCCCAACCCCAGCAAGCATTGGTGATGGTCGGGGAGGAAGAAGAGGAAGAATGAATCACCTAGGAGGGTCAGAAAGGTAGAGGGTGGCGTTACCATACTGTGACCTCCACCAGGAGGAAGGTCACATAATGGCTACCTGTCCCGAGTTATTGGAGATGAGAGGAGTGATGAGAGCATAAGAGGGGTTGCAACAACTTCAGGATGTCGGACGAGGAGGAGAAGGAGTAGAGATATAGAACAGGTGCGAGGATCGGGTTGATATGGGAACCAAAGGAGTGATCAGGGTGATCCATGGGGGGGTGGTAGGGATCGAGGCCACCCGAAAGGTCAGCCTCCATGCCATCTACCGTCGGAGTGTCGCCTCGACATCCAAGACCCCATCCCCTTAGGAGAAGATCACCTTCAACAACAAGTACACACCTAAGCATGATGATCCATTCACGATGCGCTATTAATCCAAATAGCGATCAAGAACTTCACGGTCTCCAGAATCTTCATAGATAATGGGAGTTGAAAGTGCATAGTGATACCTCTGAGTATTCTCTAGGGGAGGTGAATAGAGTTTAAAAACTTTTCTTCAAATATTGCACAACAATAAATTAATTTAACAACTATGCATTCAGATTACCAGTCCAGAATAAAATAAACACTGATTGCAGAAATAAAAAAAAAGGTGCACAACACAGAAATTCATAGCATAAAGACAAGAGATATAGTGGTTCCCCAAAATATGGGTGCATCCACTCTTCAACCACCATGGTAGGAACACACTATCCAGTGCCTGAGTCATTTGATAAGGAGACTCTTAGTACCACTGAGTCTTTTGGTAAGGAGATTCTACAAGGAGAATATTAGAACCACTGACTGAGTCTTTTGATTAGGAGACTCTTATAACCAATCTAGTTCTTTTGATAGGAGATCTTGAACCACTGAATCATTTGGAGAGGGATTCTAAAAACTCTTTACTCAATTTATAATAAGAGAGAGACAGAGAGACAGAGAGACAGAGAGACAGAGAGACAGAGAGAGTGAGTAAGAAAGGATTCGAAGAAGAAATAAGTCTTCTGATTTGAATCCACTTTCAATAGATTTCTCTGAGGATTCTTCGCACTCTTAGTGGACTGGATCTTGTAGATGATTAATCCTTTGTAAGAAGAAAAGGATTATAATACTTTGTCCAGTCTTTCACTCTGTTGCAGCAGAGAGAAGAAGCCTTGCTGCTAATCAGAGATGTATTTTTTTGTATCTTGTCTGAGAGAAGACGTGAGGAAGAAGAAGAAGAATGATGGAAAAGTTGTTTTTTTGTTCTGAATCTTCTTCAGTCATATTATTCTACTGTCAATAATATTGGAATCACTTTCCTCTTCTGTCGTATCCTTAGTTGGAATGTCCAGGGAATAATAGCATCCTCTTTCTATTTTGATGACCCATCAAATCTTTTATAAAATAACTTCTAGAAATAACTTTATTAACTCTCTGTAGTCCTTCTTTCCATTCCTGGATATAATCAACCCATTAGAGATCAAACAATTCCAAGTATAAGCTTTAAATCACATTTAGAAAAGAATAGGGGAGAATTTCTAATTCTCTCTGTATTCGACGTAGCGTTGAATACATTTGACTTCTTATCGACACACCTCAAAATTCTAATGGAAGCTGCATTGAAATCCTCCTCAGATTTTAACTGAACTCTATATTCAACAATGCGTCAAATAGTTAATGACTTATTCATCGAGTTGAAATCCTGATCACAGAGCACTTCCTACTGCGTCGATTATAATTCCAAGTTGCGTCGACTTCTAGTACTGCTTCGACTGACTCTATCTTTTGCGTTGAGTATATCTCGATGTTGTGTCGACTTAGACTTCAGTTTGAGACTATATTACTTCTATTCGATGTTACTTCGACTTGAGTCAAAGATGCTTTGACTCAAGTCGATGCAGGTTTAACTTAACTGATATTTTGACTCTTTTTGGACTGGTCTTTGACACTTTAATGAGAGTGTGATATCCTAAGACATCTAATGATAAAATTACCCTCTCTATAAAACATGGGTAATACATCCAAGAAAATGAAATCACTTGTATATAATTTGTAAGATAAATCAAAGGGAGTTATCCCAACAATCTCCCCCTATTTATCTTAACAAATTTGACTGCGAGAACTTGAAAATAACAGAATTTTTATTTCCAAAAAATCTAAGTATTACAAGAGTATTGCCTCCTTTATATAGACTAGGAGGGAAAGAGGAAAAACCAAATACACAATGTGGGACTAAATACAAATACAATACACACAAAGAGAGATGGGCGGTCAGGCGGTCAGGGAGAATGAGACCGCAGCGACCTCCGCGGTCTGGAGAGAAGACTGGCGGTCACATGACAGGAGGAAGGTCGTGTGACAGAGAAGGCCAACAGACCGTGAGACCGCTCTGGCGAACACTCCCCCGTAAAGGAGATGTTGGGGGTGCCAGACCGCTTTTCTTCACATGAAGCGATCTGGTATTCCTGAGGAGAGACGATGGTCTTATTCCGGGAGACCGCACAGACCGCAGTTATCCAATTGTTATTTGATTGATCTGGAGACCGCAGATCTTCATACAACGCGATCTCGCACTTCTGAGGAGAAGGCATGGTCTGGTGCTGGGAGACCGCACAGACCGCGGTTATCAGACCGTTACTTGATGGAGCTGGAGACCGCTGATCTTCATATAATGCGATCACGCACTTCTGAGGAGAAGGCGTGGTCTGGTGCTGGGAGACCGCACAGACTGCTGGCATGAGACCGCTTGGCTTCAACTCTTTGAGACCGCATGGCTTCAACACTCCCCTGCAAGCTGGAGCATATATATCAATCATGCCTAGCTTGTTGCAAACATCAAAGAAGGATGAAGATATGGGTTTGGTGAAGATATCAGCCAGCTCTTTATCCGAAGTTACGAATGGAGTGCAGATTTGTTTCTTCAAGATTTCTTCCCTGATAAAATGACAGTCCACTTCAATGTGTTTGGTTCTCTCATGAAAGACTGGATTGTGAGATATATAGATAACAACTTTATTGTCACAGAACATTGGCAAGGGATGGTTGTAAACTTCTCCAAAATCTATAAGGAGAGTTCTTAACCACTTCAATTCATATATAGTTTGGGCCATGCTCCTGTACTCGGCCTCAGCACTCGATCTGGATACTACTGCTTGTTTCTTGCTCTTCCAGCTCACAAGATTTCCACCCACGAATGTACAGAACCCAGACATGGATTTTCTATCTCCTTTATCATCAGCGTAGCTAGCATCTGAGTAGGCTTCTATCTTGAGATGGTTGTTTCTTTGGAACAAAAGTCCCTTTCCTAGAGATCCCTTAATGTATTCCAATATCTATAAAGCAACCTGAAGATGACATTCCCTTGGTGCTTGCATGAATTGGCTGACTTTCCCAATGGCATAACAAATATCAGGTCTTGATACAGTTAGGTAGATGAGATTGCCTACAAGACGACGGTTTCTAGTGCTATAAGGTAGAGGTGGAGATTTGTCACTCCAGAGTTTGTCGTCTCCTATTGCCATTGAATACTTAGCAGGTTTAGCACCAAGAAGACCTGTTTCCTTCAGAAGGTCAATAGTATACTTACGTTGTGAGAGGACAATAGAACTCTGCTTTCTTGAGATCTCAATACCCAAAAAATACTTTGGGGTCCCCATGTCTTTGGTTACAAAGTGTTGAAGGAGATGTTTCTCTGTAAGGGTGATACATTCAATATCATTACCAGTGAGAAGGATGTCATCAACGTAGACAGCTAGAACAACCATTCCATGAGAGGTCTTGCGAATGAAGAGAGAGTGATCTGCAGAGCTGCAGACAAATCCAATTACCTTGATTACTTCGTTAAACTTTTCAAACCAGGCATGAGGACTTTGCTTTAGACCATAGATAGCCTTCTTTAGCTTACATACACGAGTCTCCCCGGAGCAACATACCCTGGAGGTTGATCCATGAAAACTACCTCTTGAAGATCACCATAAAGAAAGGCATTCTTGACATCGAATTGAGAAAGTTGCCACCCTTTGTTGACGGCCACAGAGAAGAGGACCCTGATGGTTGTAAGACGAGCAACAGGGGAGTAGGTGTCAAATAAGTCAAAGCCATATGTCTGAGTAAAACCTTTGGCAACCAAGCGAGACTTATATCGGTCGACAGAGCCATCAACACGGTATTTAATCACAAAGACCCATCTACATCTAACAACATCTACCCCAAGAGGTGGAGGAACAAGGGTCCACGTGCCACGGACTTGAAGAGTGGTTATTTCTTCATCCATGGAGGCCTTCCACTGTGGGATAGCAAGTGCATCCTGATAATTAGCTGGAATGATAGTATCTGAAATAGCAACAGCAAATGCCCTAGAAGAGGGGGTGAGTTGAGCCTAGGTCACAACATCATGAATAGAATGTTGCGTACATGAGTGAACTCCCTTTCGAAGGGAAATAGGGAGGTCTGTAATAGTGACTGTATTAGCAGGAGAGTCATCATCGGAAGAAGATAGTGTTGGCCCAAGAGTTGGGAGAGGAGGCCCCAGAGTAGGAGGACAAACGGTAGGAGACTCTGTAGATGGTGGAGTGAAAGGAGGAGGTGGTGGAGTTGGGAGAGGAGGTTTTGTTGGTGGGGAGTGAATGAGAGGAGGTGTTGGATGGGTTGGAGGAGGCAGAGAGGTGGGGGAGTAAGAAAAGTATGGTATATTCTCAAAGAAGGTGACATCAGCGAAAACATATTATTTGTGAAGAAGAGGATCATATCATCGGTAACCTTTTTGAGTGGGAGAGTAACCAACAAAGACACACTTAATTGCCCGAGGGGAGAGTTTGTCCGGACCTTGTGAAGGAGTGTGGACAAATGCAGTACAACCAAAGACTTTGAGAGGTAACGGGAAAGGTTTCAAGGTAGGATATAGAAGATAAAAAGGTGTGGAGCCTTGGAGAAGAGCGGAGGGAATGCGGTTAATGAGATAGCAGGAGATGAGGATGGCATGACCCCAATAGTTTTTGGGCATATTCATCTGGAAGAGTAAGATGCGAGACATGTCAAGGAGATGACAATTCTTGCGTTCCGCTATCCCATTTTGTTGGGAAGTATAAGGACAACTAGTTTGATGTATAATGCCATGATTCATGCAAAACTCAAAAAAATGATGAGAGATATATTCTTTAGCTTTATCAATGCGAATAGCTTTGATAGACACTCCAAATTGAGTGGAAATTTCATTATAGAAGGTGGAGAAAACAGTAAATAGTTCAGAGCATTCTTTTAAAAGATACACCCAAGTACATCGAGAAAAATCATCAATAAAAGTAACAAAATACAAACTACTCAAACCTACAATCTTGGTAGGAGAAGGACCCCAGACATCGGAGTGAACTTGATCAAAGGGACGAGTCGAGCTACGACCATGCTTGGCAGGATAGGAAGCGCGATGGTGCTTTCCAAATTGACAAGCTTCACAGTTGAGAGGAGAGGTATCGTTGACGAGGTGCGGTAGAAGTTGATACAGCAGCCAAGGTGGAGGGTGACCAAGATGGAGGTGCCATTGATGGAGAGTATTAGAGGTTGTGGAAGCAGAATGAGTGGCAAGAATGTCAAGGAAGTAGAGGCCTCCACTCTCAGTCCCAGTAGCAACTGTCTCCTTCGTGTGCAGATCCTGAAAATAACAGTTAGTCGGAGTAAATATAATAGAACATTGTAACTGTTGAGATAGAGCCTTGACTGATAGTAAGTTGCAAGGAAATTTAGGCACATAAAGAGTATTCTTAAGAGAGGTCGCTGGAGTGACTTAAACTATTCCAGTCCCACACACATGTGAGGGAGAACCATCTGCTGTTAGAACTGGGGGCAAATTCTCGTGTTCTAGTAACAGTGAGAAAAGGTGAGGGTTCTCTGTCATATGATTTGTTGCTCCAGAATCAATAAGCCACTTACCTTCAGTAACCATGTGCACGCTACCTGAGGAGGTAGCAACAGAAGCAAATGGTTGTATAGTACCAGGATAAGAAGTCGAAGCAGTGGGGCGAAGGTGAGGATGCTTGAGATAGCAGCGGTCAATAGTGTGACCCTTCCGACCACAATGAGAATAGATGTACCGAGGAGGTCCGCGGCTACCAATAGAACCGCCACGGCCACCGGGGTGACCTTGTTCTGCCCAGTGAGCAAAGCTCTCTGTAGGAGGAGGAGAGGATAACAATGGTCGTTGGAGAATGGAGGTAATGGCAGAAACCCGAGCAGCGGTGGCATCAAGGGTTGGAGAGTCAGCTTCCCCATGAATTTGCTGTCGGATCATATCATAGGACTCAGGAAGATGGAGAAGGTAACACACAACTAGGAGTTCCTGGAAGTGTTTATGCTGCTCTGCAAGATCAGCAGAGAAGGGACGATGCTGAAGGAGTTCAGCCCCAAGGGCCTGAACCTCTTGATATGCTATGGTGGGATCCATGATTGGGCGGGCAAAGAGATCAGCATACAAGGTGTAGATGCAGGAGGTTTTGGCACCTTTGGAGTAAAGGGCAGCAAAATGGTTCCAAGCTACTTTAACGGTCTCATCATGGTGAATGATAGGAAGACACTCATCAGAGAGACTATTAGTAAGCCAGGTGCGGACCAGAGCATTGCTAACACCCCAATTATCAAAGGTAGCAGACCCTTTGAGAGGCGGATCATCGGTGAGATGGTGTCATTTACATTGAGAGCATAAGAGGAAGGTGAAGGAGACACACCAATCAGGATAATTGGGGCCAGTGAGCTTGGAGGAGGTGCCAAGATTTCCAGAAGGAGAGATAGAGGTAGTAGAGGTAGAGGCTGGAGTAGCCACTGGAGTGGAGGTGAGAACATTCTCAGAGGGGGTACCCATGAGAAGAGATCGGCGGGAGGAAAGGCAGATCGCATGGTCTCACGGCTAGAAGGCCAAAAAACAAGGGAGATCGAGCAGTCTGGAGGAAGAGAGACCGGCCGAAGAGAGAGAGCTCACAACACAAGGATCGTTGCAAACTCTGATACCATGTGAGAACTTGAAAATAACAGATTTTTTATTTCCAAAAAATCTAAGTATTACAAGAGTATTGCCTCCTTTATATAGACTAACAGGGAAAGAGGAAAAACCAAATACACAATGTGGGACTAAATACAAATACAATACACACAAAGAGAGCTGGGTGGTCAGGCGGTCAGGGAGAACGAGACCGCAGCGACCTCTGCGGTCTGGAGAGAAGATTGGCAGTCACACGACAGGAGGATGGTCGTGTGACAGAGAAGTCCAACATACCGTGAGACCGCTCTGGCGAACACTCCCCCGTAAAGGAGATGTCGGAGGTACCAGACCGCTTTTCTTCACATGAGCGATCTGGTAATCCTGAGGAGAGACGGCGGTCTGATTCTGGGAGACCGCATAGACCACAGTTATCCAACTGTTATTTGATTGAGCTGGAGACCGCAGATCTTCATACAATGCGATCTCGCACTTCTGAGGAGAAGGCGCGTTCTGGTGCTGGGAGACCGCACTGAGCGCGATTATCAGACCGTTACTTGATGGAGCTGGAGACCGCTGATCTGCATATAACGCGATCTCGCACTTCTGAGGAGAACGCGCAGTCTAGTGCTGGGAGACCGCACAGAACGCTGGCACGAGGCCGCTGGCATGAGACCGCTCGGCTTCAACTCTTTGAGACCGCATGGCTTTAACATTGACAAATTGTTTAAGTGATTTCAAACGTACTTAGACAAAGAATTTAATACAAGCAGATATGCTGGAACAATAATGACATCAAACTAAAAATTCTGATAAACATAAATATAAGTTCACCAGAATTAAGTTACTCAAGAGGTGTTCTCCTATTTCTTTTTTAGAAATATTGATAGTGCTTCATACACCTTCCGAAACTTCCTTTCAACATATTTAAATTTTGTTGGGATGGCCTTCTCAGGATTCTGCTGTATTTTATTATGTCCCTTGAATAATTTCTCCAGGTTAGACTCTGCATCAGGATTGACATCTTTAATGTTGATTCCAAGGCTAATGATCTCTGCAGTCATCTCATCTATTTCATCCAGATCAAGCTTTTCTGAGTCTAGGTCTGGTATTCTGAATATTGATTGTGGCATGCCTGGAGCTGGAGCTATTTTGAACACAATTTTCTCTTCTTCTGATATGGCAGATCTTCTAAGTCTTGACTACATCCAAGACCTCTTGTATTCATTTTCCCTTTATCATTAATAAGTTTATCCTAAAGATTCTTGGCAGCATATTTGGAGGAATGAAACAGAGTGCTGGGAATCTGAATTGCTTCCTTTAATTGTTCTTTTTCCACAGCCTCTTTGCCCTTCTTTTGCCTTTCAATAAATAACTTTCTCTTTTCTTCAAGTTCTCTTTGAGATGCATCAAATTCATGTTGATCCCTTTCTCTGATTGCATCTAAAGCTCTGTCAAGCATTGGATCACTATATACCTCCATCTTATTTTAGGCTTTTGAACCTTCTTATAGGTTCTTGATGAGTCCCAGTTATATACCTTTTATGGACTTATCCATGCTAGTTTTCATGCTTCTGCACTTCACTTTTAGTTCATTATTGCTTATTCTTCACTTGAACACATTTCTTCGCCAAGGGCACTATTAGGGCCCGTTTTGGTGTGTAATTGCACGCTATGTTTGTTGGGGGTAAGCACATGGAGCTCCCCAACCCTTTTTCTGTATTTGGTTTGAGCTGGAAGGGTATTCCCAGCTGTGTGATTGTTGTTTGGTGCTTCGCAAGTGGGTAGATCATCCATTATGCCCAGATTTCATGTATGCATGAATCACAAGGTCGTGCGTTTCCTTGACTCACGATCGATCCGACCGTGCGCATTCATTATGGCCCAAAATAGCATTCTGGATTTGGTCATGCATTTTTACGCACGGTTGGCTTCGACCGTGCGTGAGTAAAACGCACGAGCTCTTCTTTTGTCTAAAAAAATATTATGTTTTATTTTGTTCACGCATGGTCGTGCGTTTCTAAAACGCACGGTCATGCATGAAGAAAATTCTGCACTTTTTCTATTTAAGTTGCGATTTTTAGGTTTTGAAGGACCCAAACTGTTTCGTGATTTCTTCCGCCGGAGGGGGCCGACTGCTTCATTTTTCTTCTTCCAAGGGATGGTATCACTCCATAGTGTTTCCCCATCATCCAAAGCTCTCAAGAAGGTGATCTCCACTCCATATTAGCTGTATTGCAAGGAAGAACAAGGGGATTGACGTGGACAACGTAGATACTCGAGAAGACGGGCTAGAGGTGGTGAGAGCATCAGAGATCCCGGACACAACTAATGAATGGATTGTAGGACAAGGATTGGCAACCCAGTGCATCTCCCCATTTCTACGGCATAGTCTCGATCATTGTTTATATCTCTACACTTATTTTCCTCTTTTATGGATGTATGGTAAGAAATCACCTATACCTTGATGATGAACCTTGCTTAAACCTATTCTAATTGCTATTAACTTTCATTATGCTTTTATGAAAGTTCTTTATGTTTATGCTTGATGTGTGGAATCACTATAGAATGATATGCCTGTGATCTTGGTTGAACTTTGTGACGAGGTGCTTGCGACCCTCATTCCACAATTATCCACCCCATTCGCAAGCTCTCCATCCATCCGCCTAGCGAAGCGTGGTATTGCGGCCTGTGTAATCCATTCGCCTCACAAAGTAGTGTGCTAAAGGCTTGCATAGTTCAATTCCGCACTTATTCACCCCATGCGCTTGCCTACCGGCCATCCGCCTTGCGAAGCAGTGCGCTCAAGGCCTGCCTAATTTCCATCTTGCCAAGCGAAGCATTGCATAGCGGCATTACATAAGAGTAGTTGTAGTTATTTTATTTTATTTACAAAACCAAAAATCCTTTTCCTCCTTATTCCATTTTCCACAAGGACTTCGATCTTAAGTATTCCTTGATTTGTTAACTCCACCTTATTGTGTTCCTTGAGAGATTTGATACTCGGGGATTTACTTCCTCATATTATTACTTGACAATGATGGGTTCACTGCCATTTTGTGCCGCACTCTTGGTACCGCCTCTAGCGGTGTGCTAGATTTGCGCATCAGTTCTATAATACAACTTGTCCTTTTTGTACTATTTTCTCTGTTCTTTTGTATATCTTTCCCAAATAGGTATGTTTCTTCCATATCCCCTTCCTCTATAATCTCTTCCATTTCCTCTGTAATCTATTTCATAGCCCGTTCCTATGAATGGATATCTTCCTCTGGGAGCTGGTGCTAGGAGAGAGCTAGGCTGGTGTGAAAATAGGAGAAGATTGAATAGATTCAAGAGCAAGAGTAGGTTGCACTGCAGGTGGTGGTGTTATTGTTGACTCTTCAGAATAAGGTCTGAATTCTGCTGTGCCAGGAATGGGTGAATTAGCCCATTCAGAGTACTCCTTCATACTTCTCCAGTACTCATCAACATTTGAGAAAAGATCATCCTCCCCCTGTTGTGATGGATCCCCTGGACTAAAGATAGGGTTCTGAGAGGAGAGGATGATGTCGGTAACAGAAGGAACTTGGAGGAGATGGTTGGTTCTCCTTCAAACACATAAGGAGAGGGGAGATTTGTTGTGTACACTACATCTTGAGGGGGCCTGCTGTCACACTTCTCCCCCTGCTTTATATCTTTGAAAAAATAAATAATGACCTCAGCAGGCTGCCCTGAGAATCTTAACTCCTCTTCTATTGCTTTGATCTGGGTAGTGAGATGTCGAAGATTTTGATGTTGAATACTCAGTTTATGATATCACTCGTCTGAGAAGATGAGATATAATGAAGAGAATTGAGACAGCAATGTCTCTAGGGCCAAATCGACTGCATCCAAAACATTTCGTTGATTTTTGGTTGGCTCATTGAGTATCGTCGTATTCCTGCAAGAAAAGAAAAGGAAAGAGATAGAGAGGCGGAAAAGAGGGAAGCGAGAGAGATAGAATTCTAATGCACAATAAAGTCTAATGATTGTGTTGCTTTGAGAAGACGAATCATTGTAACTTAGGTTTTTATTCAAAGCAGTGTCGAAAAGGGGTGGATTTAGTGCGCCAAAACATGTTGAAGTATCTTCTAGAAATCAAGTATGTGCACACTGTGAGAAATCGATGTAGCATCGAGTAGAAGTCGATGTGGCTTCGAATAAGATTATCAACTTTAAGGTCGACGTAAGCGTCGATAAGAATACAACATTACATCGAGTGCCATTCAGATTAACTATCCTAGAAAGCTCTCGAAGCTAGCGTCGAGTAGAAATCGATGGTGCATCGATTTGTATTTTATTCAGCTATGATTAAACATTTATGTTTTTCTCAAAATTCTTGCTGTTTTTCCCAGCAATAACTTTATATAGAAAATATATCTAATTACATAATAAGTGTGTCCTATAGTGCGCCATCAAGCATACCCAATGCATTGATGAAGAAATTGTGCTTGCTTTCATCAAGTGGCTGAGTGAAAATGAAAGCCCTTTGATTATCAGTGGCAATGGATTGAAGATTAATCTTACCCTTCCCTACTTTGTCCCTGAGAAAGTGGTGCTTTATCTCTATGTGCTTAGTTCTGTTGTGGGGAACAGGATTGGAAGCTATAGAAATAGCACTAGAGCTGTCACAGAATATTGTGGAGTTCTCAAGACTAAAGTTGTAATCTAACAACTGATTCTGCATCCACAATATTTGTGAGCAACAGCTTCCTGCAACTATATACTCAGCTTCAGCTGTAGAAGTAGAGACTGAAGTTTGCTTCTTGCTAAACTAGGAAATCAGTGTAGCATCTAGGAATTGATAAGTTTCTGAGGTACTCTTTCTATCAAGCCTACATCCAGCATAATCTGCATCTAACTAGCCTACTAAATCAAATCTAGATTATGTGGGATACCACAAGCCAAGTTTATGTGTACCCTTTAGATATCTTAGTATTCGTTTTACAGAACTCAAGTGTGATTCTTTTGGGTTAACCTGGAATCTAGTATATATGCATGTAACATGATATATGGACTGCTAACTATAAGATAGAGAAGTGAGCCATTGGCTGCTCTGTAAGTCTTTTGATCAAAAGACTAACCCATTTCATCTCTATCGAATACAATATTGTTAGCCATGGGGGTTTTCATTATAGTGGCATTTTCCATTCCAAACCTTTTAATAAGCTCTTTGGAATACTTGGATTGGGATATACAAATATCAACTGCACTTTGCTTAACTTTGAGGCCAAGAAAGTATGATAGTTCCCCCATGCTACTCATTTCAATCTTTGACTGCATTAGGTCAGTAAACCTTTTGCAAAGTCTTTGGTTTGTTGAGCCAAATATTATATCATCTACATATAACTGTACTAGAAGTTGCTGATTTTTATGTGGTCTTGTGAAAAGTTTATTATCCACGTTACCTCTTTCAAAAGATTGTTCTAGGAGGAAGTTGGATAAAGACTCATACCAAGCTCTTGAAGCTTGCTTGAGACCATACAATGCTTTTTCTAATCTATAAACAAAAGAAGGATGATTTGGATTGACAAAACCTTGGGGCAGCTCCACATAGACTTCTTCCTAAAGAGTTCCATTTAGGAAAGCACTTTTCACATCCATCTGATATACTTTGATCTTCAAATGTGCACCATAGGCAAAGAACATTCTGATTGCTTCCATTCTAGCCACTGGAGCAAATGTCTGATTGTAGTCAACACCCTCCTCTTACCTGTATCCTTGAGAAACTAGTCTTCCTTTGTTCCTGATTATGACTCCAGTTGAGTCCATCTTATTCTTATATACCCACTTTGTTCCTATGATTGTGTAATTTCTTGGTCTTTCAACTAGAGACCAGACTTTGTTTCATTCAAACTGTGCCAGTTCTTCTTGCATGGCAGCAATCTAGTTGGGATCACTATCTGCTTCTTCAAACTTATTGGCTCATACTGTGAGAGGAAGCACTGCATCATGGTTTCATTTGTTATCTGTTTCCTTGTCTCCACTCCCACTATTATATATCCTATAACTTTGAGTTGGAGGATGATCCTTGAGAGTCATCCTATTTCTTGTTGAATTGTTCAGTTGATTAATATTATTAAGGATTTCCTCTTCTTCGGTGATGGTGGGTTCAGTTGATTGATAACAACTATAGGCCTTGCTTGATGAGGAGCATCCCAAGAATATTCCATCATCAACCTTCTTATCAAATTTGGCAAGTTGGATCTTTCCATTGTTCAGAATGAAGCAAGTACACCCAAAGATTCTAAAGTACGTGACTATAGGTCTCTTTTCCTTCAACTACTCATAAGGAGTCTTTAACTTAGTTTTGTAGACGAGACTTCTATTCAGAACATAGTTAGATGTATTCACTGCATTAGCCTAGATGGACTTTGGCAAATTGGTTTCAGTTAATAATGTCTTTCCTGATTCAATTAGAGTTATATTTTTCCTTTCAGCCACCAAATTTTGTTGGGGGTTCTAGGAGTTGAAAAGCTTTGTCTTATCCCGTCATCCTCACAGAATCTACAAATTAACTTATTTTCAAACTCAGTACAATGATCAATTCTGATCACATCATCTTGAGTATTGAATTCAGATTGAATCTGTCTAATGAATCTTGAGAGGATCTTTAAGGTTTCTGACTTAGCTCTTAGAAAGAACACTCAGCTGAATCTAAAAAAGTCATCTATATTGACTAATGTATAAGACTTGCCTGCTAAGCTTTGAGTGGATATAGGACCAAATAGATCCATTTGCAACAGGTAAAGGGTTCTAGGAGAATCATTCTTACCAATTGGTTTGAATGATGACTTGCTTTGTGTTCCTAATTGGCAGGATCTACAGGGATGGTCTTTCTTAAACATAACAATTGGAAAGCCTCTTACTAAGTTATGTTTGGATAGTTTAGCTATTGTTTTAAAGTTTATATAACTTAGTCTCCTATGCCATTACTCATTATTTTCTAAGTTTGAATTACATAGGCAGATTTCTGATTTAGTGTAGTCAAAGTCTACTACATATACCTTACCTTTTCTAAGTCTAGTTAGAATTGTTTGATTAGTTGTTGAACTAACTATATGACATAAGTACAAAGTGAATACAATTGTGTACTCACCATAGCATAATTGACTAATATAAATGAGGTTATGTTGAAGCCCTTCAACATAAGCTACCTTAGAGAAAGAGATTTCTCCAACTCTGAGCACACCATATCCTCTAGTCTGTCTAGAGTGGGAGTTACCAAAAATTACCTTAGGGTCTTTATTGGCCTTGATGTTTTCCAGCACCTATTTTGCTTCAGTCATATGCATGGAGTATCCACTGTTCAGGTACCAATGTTGGTTAGTGGTAGAACAACCTCCTTTCTACACATAAATTTAAACATTAGTATAGACCCGCACTTGCTGGGGTCCCTTTCTTCCAGCATCATATGGGGTCATGAAAGAATAGGTTGGTCTTTCAGGATACCCCTTTAGTTGTATAAGTGCTGGTTTTTTATGCTAGTAGTGTTAGGCCTTGTGCCCAATATTGGAACAATAAAAATATCTTGAAGCATAATGAGAAGTAGGAGAAAGAGATCTATATGATTTATAATTGTTTGCTGGAAACAACGTCGAGAAGAATTCGACGCATTTCTAGAGTTGCGTCGAGTGTAATTCGACGTGTCTGCATAGTTACGCAAATAATCAGTCAATGAAGAGTAGTGGTTGCATCGAGTGTAATTCGATGCACCTTTATACCTGCTTCGAATTGATGTCAAAGTATATGCAGAGCTACATTGAGTTTCATTCAACGCATCTTTAAAAGTGCGCCGAGTTCTATTCAATGCATAATTCACTTTATTAGTAATTTGATAGTTTTTAGATGATTTTTCTGAGGGATGCTTACCTATAATTCCTTGGTGATCATTACTAGTCACCCTATTGAATATAGAGATCTTATTATGGATGTTATTAGATTCTTCACTAGATTCTAAGTGATTATTGGATTGATTCTCACTAGATCTAATGAGCACTATAGGATTTTCCCAAGCAGGTTTGCTAGGGATTACTATATTGTTGGATGGATCTACTCCTAAGCCTAGGTGTTTAAACCTTATAGAAAGATTTTGTGTAATATCTTTGAGCATTTGATTCCTCCCATTGAGTGAGTCCTCAAAGGCTTTTGCCTTTGTAAGCTTTTCCTTTAAATTTGAATTTGCATTAGTTCGCTTAGTTAGTTCTGTTACTTTTTATAAATCTGATTTCTCAAATCATAATTTTTGGAACAAGGTCTTCAGCATCTCCTAGGTTTGAGAATAACAAATCCTATGTGTTTTTTATCTTGTGTGTTTAAGTGTGCAGGAAACAATGCCATATGACTCGAGGATTACATAAGAAGGTTGCCCCCATGTTTGAAGCCAAAATTCCAGCATGCCCACTAGCATCGGCGGTAGCCACTAGCGGAGGCGCTAGCCCTGATTAGAGCAATTTCAAGAGGCTATTATAGAAGGTGCTAGCACAGGAGGTAGCGGATAGCGCAGGCACTATCTCGACGCACAAGAGGAATTTCAGCAGGGTTTCCTTGGAATGAAAGATACGCACGCAAAGAATATTTCCTAATTAGAGATAGCGATGGCGGTAGCGATAGCGCAGACGCTTGCTCTCTCTCCTATAAAAGGAGCTCTCTTCTCTCGCTTTCAACACACATCCTTGAGAGAGTTCTACTGCCAAAATTCCAGAGCCCTAGTCTGCCGAGAATTGATCTGCAACCAAAAGTTCTGCGAGTTTCTGAAGGAGGACTTCTTCACGCCGCATTCGACTGACGATCGCCTAAACCAAGCTTATTCTATAGCGATCTATCGTCTCTAACTTCAGAAGTTCTTTAGAGGGAGTTTTTCATATTGTTGTTGCTTATTTCATTTCTTTACTCCTGTAATCGTGTAGTAAATTCGCCTCATGTTGCCGATTAGGTATGGGTAGGACTTAGGGAGGAATTCTCCTTGTGTTGGCGACTAGATCTAGTGTAGGTCTATGGGTGCTCGAGGCCATATTCGGGGGAGGATTGGCTAGAGCGGCTTGAAGCTGTATCGGGGGGAGGACAGGCTAAAGGCACCAGTTCGTGGGAATACAAGTCGGGATAGAAAACAAAAAGACATTTTACTTTTCGCCTTCGATTTCTAGCGTCATAAGAAATCAAGTTTTATAATCTTCTATTTCAAGATAACAAAATCATGTCTTTATTTTATTTTATTTCACTTGATTTGTTTTATTTTCTAACTCTTTTGATCTCTTAGTTTTTATAGTCATTTAAAATACAATCAAAGTTTTTAAAACCCTTATTCACCCCCTCTAAGGGCACCTACAGATCCAACAATAGTTTGCTGAATATAAATCATGATTCTTAAAGTCTTCTAATTCTTCCCTTACTGTTTCTATTTCTTTTTGAAGTTCTAGATAGCCTTTACCAAATTCTATAAAGTAATTTTAAAATCTTCTAAAGTAAAATCAAAGTCATCAAAGATGGATACCAGATCTTCCTCAAAAGCTTTTAGAGCCATTAGGCATGCTTCTTCTCCTGCAGTTTCTTCATTACTTTTAGATAAAGAGGTGCTTGACTCAGTTTCTGAGTCACTCTAGGTTTCAGCAATGAAACTTTTCCCTTCTTCTTATCCTTCTTCCTGAAGGACATCTTTTTGTGCTCCTTCTTACTGTTGCTTCTGTCCCTTTGCTCTTCAGGACATTAAGGGGCAATGTGCACTAGATTTCTGCAGGCAAACCAGATAATCTTGTGCTTTGTCGTCTTGTCAAATCTAGGCTTGCTTGAGCTCCTATCCGTTCTTCTAGAGTCTTCCGTCTTGATCCATTTTTTGAATCTTCTGGCCAAGAGGTTGAACACTACCTCTTTAGAAGTGGAAGGCTCTCCTTCAGCAGCCTTAAGAGTTATGGTTCTTTCCTTAGGGGATGAGACTTTCTCCTTAGCTCTTGTCTCATCCCTACTCTTTAGCAGGAGCTCATAAGATTTGAGCTTTCCTAGTAGAGCATCAGTATAGATTTCTCTATGACATCTGGACTCTCTAATAGCCCAGATCTTTGAGTCCCATGTGCTTGGTATACACATGAGGAGTTTGTAATTTATCTCTGTTAGAGAGATCTCTTTGTCTAGTCCTGTTGGTGCCAAAAATGGTACCTCCAAAATTCACACTAACAAGGCGATGGGAGAAAACTGCGAAGTGCAGGTTACTAAGACAGAAGATGCTGGAAGAGAGGGAAAACGATCACAAAAAGGCGATCACGAAAAAATGAGACCGCTTACACAGGTTGTAAGCTGGAGCCTCGGAGCCAAAAGTCCTTTTTCAGGTACCCCTACCCCTCTATTTATAGACGAGGGGGCTGCCCAAACGGGCAGAACTGAAAAACTACGGGCTTCCCGGGGTACAGGAGAGCCGACGCAGCGAAATGGGGTACAGATAGTAAAAACAAAGCAAAAATCCCAGACCGCTTAGACTTGCGATCTCGAGCGGTATGGTTTCTTAGAACTTAGAAAATTAGACCAGGCTGAAGGCTGGCGATCTGGGCCATCATAAATATTGGAGACCGCTTAGACCGCCAATTTGCGCTGTAAAGACAAGATCGCGGGCTTTCCGGGCAAACATAATCCCCGCACATTTTTAAGTTATGCTGGAACTTCGAAAATGTAATCTTTGACCGCTGAGACCGCGACTGTCATAAATGTGGCTTGGGCTATAAATACCGCTTCAGATCTTCAATCTTCCAGATATTTTGAAATCTTGGCATTTGAGCGGTCACTGTTTATTGAGATCGTGAAAAAAACCTTTTCCCGAGATGGATGCTCTTGACATGATGAAGGTGTCGGCACAATCTCGAAAATCTCCACGGTCTGCATCGAAAACGAAAAAAGTTATTTCGAAAAAGATCGCTGATTCTAGTAAAGAAAAATTGGTCAGAAGTTCAAAGGAAAAGGAAAATTCCGCTTCGAAGGCCATAGTTTATCTGACGGTCCCAGAAACTGCCATTAAGAACCCCCTGGAAATGGTCAACCAGTCTGCTGATCGTCCTGGGGAGACCACTTCGGTAGAGTCGATCAAGGCTGCTATGCTGCAGGTGAAGGCTTCAGCTGAGAATCTAAGGAGCCAGATCACTGATAAAGGAAAAGCCGTTAGAGATTTGAAAAGAAAAGAAGTGAGCTCTCCTGATCAGACTGCTAAGAGGACAAAAACTGATAATGGACAAGCTATGATCGCCGATGACATTAGTCTTCAGGATTATCTTTCAGAAGACCATCCGGCTGATCACGTAATAGATGTAAGTGATCAAATTATTATGTATTTGTTTTAAGATCGATTTTTCCTATTTAATCTTTCTCAATTATCAGTCAAGGGACCCCTTTGAAGTTGAACAACTTCGAATGATCGCCAAGGAAAAAGCTGCTGAAGAAGAAAAAAGGAAAGAAGAAAGAAAGAAAAAGGAGCAAGAAGCAGAAAAGGAGTCCGCCAGGCTTGCGGCGGTTGCTGAAGGTGAGAGGAAAATGAAGGAGCGAGAAGCTGCAGAGAGAAGAGAGAAAGAAGACAAAGAAAAGGAGACCGCCAGGCTTGCGGCGGTCGCTGAGGGTGAAAGAAAGAGGGAGGAAGAAGAGAAGAAAAGACAGGAGGTTGCCAGGGAAGAGGAGAGAAAAGAGAAGGAAGCGATCTCCTTGGCAGCGGAGATAGAGAAAAAGGAAAGAGAAAAGGAGGAGGCCCTAGCCGCTGAGAGAAAAAAGGATAAGAAAGAGAGGAAGAAGAATAAGAGGAAGAAGAAGATCGCCAAAGGGGCGGTCCCAAAGAAAAACGAGAAAAACGAGATCGCGACATCTAGCGATCGCGGCGATACCCTTGTTGAATTGGGCGAGAACCCGGATTCTGGAGAGGCAGACCGCGCAACCGCGTTGGAAGCTATTAAGACTGGTAAGGCGAGGATGGTTGAGATCGATTGATTCTCTTCCCGTACTTGCTTTCCGACCCTCATCCCCAGTGAAGAGGCCTGAGATCGTTCTTATAGAAACTGATGATATCCTTGTTAGTAATGCCGAGTTAAAACGGAGAAGAAAAGAAGGAGAACGGTCACAAAAAAGAGATCTAGAGAAAATCAATTTAGAATGTCTAAGGGGATCTGACCGCCTTTTGTTGACTGCCAATGATGCAGTCTCAAAAGATGTTGAAAAGAACTTACTTGACTGCGGTCTTGTTACTCTGTCAAGTATTTTACACAATCCTTACTCTTTTTATATCAATTTCTGATTATTTTTGACCGTTTTTCTCCTGGTTGTAGGTGAAAACATGAGCTCAGCCTCCAAAGAAGGTGAGATACCAAGAAAAGTCTCAATTCCTCCAGAGTTCGCTGATCTCCTCAAGCCTATGCTTGAAGATATGAGGGTCATGCGAGATCGGGAGCGGATGCTAGAAGACCTCCTCCGTATTCAGATCGCGAATTTCGAAGCTAAGGAGAAGCAAATTCTTGCAAACTTCGAGGTCAAAGAAAAGCAGGCTCGAGGCGAGTTTGAAGAAAAACTTCGGAAAGCCGAAAAGGATGCAGATTATTACAGAGGGAAGGCCGCAGCACTTGCTGCTGAGATCGCCACCCTCCGGGGGGCCCTCAAATATCGATGAAGGCGGGTTCTTCCAGCGGTCTCGCTGAAAAGAGATCGTCGGAAATCGTGGTAATCCCTATGGAGCAAGTAGACCGCGAAATGTCTAAAATCCATAGGGCTGCCATGGTTGCCAATCACAGCCTAGCATCTGCATGGACTGTGGTCAACGAGATGCAGGACGTGGCGGCATTCGTTGGGAGGAGAAAGGATCAGAGGAGATGAGACCGCAGCCCTTCTTCTTTCATTTAGCGATCTCTTTTAGAAACAATGCTTAGTTAATTTCTGGTCTGTAAGATATATTTGATTTTGTTTCATGGTGCTTAACTTTAATGTTGACATTCATTTTGCGATCTCTGGCTTTCATGAATGCGATCTTATTAAATAGTGTTTGTATTGTGAATTGAGTGTTGCGATCTTCATGCGGGCTGTTATGATCTTTATCTAATGAAAATTCTATTCATGCTTGTCATTTTCGAGTCTATATAGCTATTGGCGGTCTGACCCATCTGCAGGGCGATCCCAAGAAGTGTAATCATTGCACAATCATCTTCTTCTTTCTATAAATAGTTGATTTCTCTGACCATTACTCCATTCTTCTCGAATTTTCTTTAGATTGTTGATTTTTGCGATCTCAGAAAATGGTGTCCGCGCGCTCCAGGGCTGCTGAAATCTTCCTAGACTCTGAGCATGAGTACGGGCTAATCCCGGAGGAAGAATACTCTTTGTTTATTGAGAGACATAAGATCGATGAAAAGATCGCGATCAGAATTCCGTTCGAGGGCGAGGACTTGAACTCAAGGGATGAAGGCAGGTGCATCATCCCGATCGATAACTTCTATTATGGTCTTCAAATCCCCGTTCCTTGGGAGATTCTTGAAGTATTGGAATATTATGGTCTCGTACTGGCTCAGCTTCCACCGAACTCAATCGGTTTGATGAATGTTTTCATTAATTATCTGAGATCGGCTAAGATAAGGTTCACCATGGCGGTCTTCCGAGGAACTTTCTCTGCTAAAATATTAAAAGAGGTTCAGAAGAAAGAAGAATTTAAAGGATTGATGTACTTCAGCTACAATGGTATAAAAGTTTTAAATCTGCCTAACAAGGTTCCTCTTTGGACTGAGAGGTATCAGGTGTTTGAGGGCGATCTCGGCGGTCTCCCCAGCCGGCCTTCCCCTCGAGCAGAGCAAATCTTTAGAAAAGAGAAGCTCATTTCCCAGGAGGAGCTGGCGATCTTGAAGTGGCTTGTAGGCAAGCATTTTGATCTAATTCATTACCTGGCGATTTGGCCAGATGTTGCTGCGGTCACACCTGAAGAGAGTAAGTTGTTAATTTCGGTGGTCTCCTGTGGCTTCTGAATATCTTTATCTTTTTTCCTTTATCAACTGTTCATTCTATAGCTTCTTTCGCCATCCCGGGTGTTGACCCTGTGACTCCTAAGGGAGAGGTCCTCACTCAGAGGGAAAAACGCTTACGTCAAGATCGCCAAAGAAAGGCGAAGGAGATCGCTGAAGAGGGCGATCTGGAAGAAGGGCCCTTTGCCTTAGTGGGCTTTGGGAAGAAATTAAAAGATAACAAAGGGAGACCACTCCTGAGATGGAGTGAGACCGGTGACTCTCTGAAGGTGTCTACCGATCTCCCCTTCTGGGGAGGTAGGCTGACTAATCATGCCTTCGCGGTCACTGCCGCCCTTTACGGAAAGAAGAATGCCAATGAGGCATTAAGTCATGAGACCGACCGTCTGCCCGATATATGCTCGCAAGCGGCCGTCCGAAGTGTAGTCCTCAATCATCACATGGGGCGATCTCTCCGCGCATCCTTGGAGCATGCAGAACGCCTGCAAGATCGCTTCGATGTAAGTAAAAAATGTAATCTTAAAAATCTGCTTTACCTTGACCGCTGGTGATCTGACCCGTTTTCTTTCCTCAGAACTTCAAGAAGACCGCATTTGACATCCACAATCCTGACTACCTCAAATCTCTGTACACTCATGTTAGAGATGCATCAAACAAAACCATTGCCATCCTCCATGAAAGAGGCGGTCTCACCGCTGATTTCCAGGATACCACTTTTTCCGATCTCTTTCCTGAGGTCGCGGAGATGATCGAGGAGGCAGAGGAGAAGAAAAAGGCCAAGGAGTCAGGAACCGGGGAGGCTACCGAAGATGAATCTATCGAGATCACGGGAAGTCCAGATAAAGATGATCCCGCTTCTCCTATCCAGGGTGAGGAGACGATCTCGGAGGCGGTCTCAGATTCTGGAAAAGGTGAATCTGATAGTAGTGAATCTTCAGAAGGATCAACTTCTTCGTCAGAGGAGCGATCTCCCCGAAAAAAGAAGCAGAAGAAATAGTTTGTTTTTAGAAAAATGATGTAATCTCCGGTCGTTGACCGCACCAATCATTGTAATTTTTTTGAAATGAATAGAAAATTATTTTTGTTCATGAATGATTCTTTTGTGTTTATTTTTTGCTATATTATTCACATTAATCGATCACGGCTTCCATCGTATGCGATCACAGCGTAATAAATTTAGCATTCGATCTCAATGCTTTAGGTTTCGTCGATCTCTGATTTATGAGGATATTGAAAACTTGACAGAAATCCGGAACTTCGTATAAGAAAGACAATTCTGCGATCTCAACACAATTAGACCGCTTAAAAAATTTAAAACACTTGGTCAGATTTTCTTGACAAGAAATCTTCACGAATATTGATCTGGCATTCAAAATATATTCAGACTGCCATTTTGAAGAAAACCCAACTATCACTTGATGGGAAATGAAGGATTAAGAACATTCTCATATAATTTTGAATAATAAGAGATTTAGATTGCGATCCCATTATGATCAAACCGATCACTATCAAACCAACAAGATTCCTGAAAAGCAATTTCAATTATCTTTGGAAAGACTTGTACGTCGATCAATTCTTCCCAAGTCCTAGAGAAGATGAAGCTGGCGATCACAAATAACTCAGACTTCTTCCAATAATTTCTAGAAACCAAAGGCTCTTTAGAAAATTATGCCTGGCGATCACAAGAAGTTCAAATTTCTCTCTATTAGAAAAACCACGCCTGGCGATCACAACAAACCAAGGCCGATTCTTACTTCCTTCAAATAATCAATATTGGCGATCACTTTTATCCAGGTTGTAACACCCTGCCAGTACGAAGAGTATAACAGCAGGTCCGGCCGGGACCCCACGCCATACAAACCACACTAGCTAGGAGTTAAAAGGTGATAACCAGAAAAGTAACAACTAACCGAGAGTACAAAACGTAAGCGGAAGCATTACTTAAAACCATACAAAAAGAACTGTCCACTATCATAGGAATGTAACCAGAATAAGAGTTACGGCCTTAAGGCCTTACATCAAACCAATGTACAAAACTCCATACAACATACATCGGCACGTAGGCCGGCAATACATGAGAAAACAGGAAAAGAGGCTGGCCTTCGAGGGCCAACACAGCAAAAAGGGTCAACGCCCGCTACTTCCCGCTAGGCTCACCTGCACCTGCATAAGAACATTCCACCAAGCGGTGGCAAACAAAGCAACGGTCAGCACAGCTGACCAAATTATAACGACCCCACCCCTTTCCCGGGGTGGCGGAGATTCTACCCTGCAAGTAAGCCATACTAGCACAAGTACTAATCTAAAGAAAGTGCAACTACACAAGGTGAGGTTTCAAGCACAATCAATCTTCTAGGTTGAGCATCAAAAAGAAGGGAACCTAGGTATGCACATGATGTTGGTTGGGTTCACCCGAAGGTTTCCCACAACCGCCTAAGCAATCGCATGAGGCTAAACATAACATCAAAATCACAACGCTCCACCCTAAGGGTCACAACCTTAGGTGGGAAACAAGAGCTTTTGGTCGGTCTAGGTATGACACCTTCCACGACCCCTCCCATGATCACACGGCTTTCATGAGGAAGGGACCTCTCGCCGATCTGCATGGAAACGGGTTCGGTTCAGCTTTGCCCGTGCTCTAATCGTCGCGATCTATCGCACGACGCGGGTACGGCTTCACCTCGGCCCGTAAGGGTTTAGCACTTTCAAGTGCTACACAAAATATACGCTACGCACCTAACCCCTTCACAAGGATCTAGGCTTCGCGAATTCTCAACAAGGGAGGTACATACGCTCCGCATCAATTTCGTGGTGAAGGTTTGCCTTCATCCAAACCTCAAAGCATGGGGCTTTCGTTAGGATCTTCACAAGACGCCTACACTTAACTCCCGCAATACTATAGGTGTGTTCACGGAGTCATTCTCCGGCACGCATTCTAGGCCTAACCTAAATGCAACGTCGCAAATCAAGCATCACCGATTCGGGCTCACGGCCACGAATAGGCTTCACACACAATGCCTAAATCCGCACAACTACCGGATTTTCTACATGCAATATGCCGGGGACGGACACAATCTACCCGGAGTCCCGAAGGACTTGAGGAAATCCTACACTTCACCCATTTGGTGAAAGGGACTCCTCATGCAAGCATAGAGAAATGAAGGAGAGGACAAAAGACAAGTCCAAACAATGGGAGAAGAAATCGTTACCCTAGACGTGTTCTTCTTCGCCATGGATCCGAGATTCTACGCGGAGGGAAAGAACCGCACCGGGCTGCACTCTCCGGATCTGGAAACGGCTCGCGAAACGGAGCTCCGGAGCTCCGTCAATGGCGAAATCTCCTCTTCTTCTTCCTTGCCCCCTTCCCCTTCCTCTAGCCTAGGAGAGAGAAACACTATGAAAATATGAGGGTTTAATCCCTCTCCAAAGCCCTAAGACCCCCCCAGCAATAAATCCCAGCCGTTGGATCGAATTCCAAGAAATTTGATCGGTCGGATCCTCTTCTCCGCTCAAAATCGCGGAACAGAATAAACAGGGCGCACGATCACAGGCGCACGGTCAGTGGTCGTGTGCGACGAGGGCAATGGTCGTGCGCACTATCCGGGACAGAACTCTGAATTCTTGCGAATAAGCGCACGATCGCTGGCGCACGATCACTGGTCGTGCGCGAAGAGGGAAATGGTCGTGCGCACTGTCCGAGACAGAACTCGATTCTCTTCGGAATTAACGCACGATCGCTGGCGCACGATCACTGATCGTGCGCGATGAGGCCACTGATCGTGCGCTAAGAGCAGACAGGGAAAAATCTAGCCTGCTTCACGTGCCACACTACCACTCCGCCTACTTCGCGGAACTACCAGATTTGGGGTGTTACAACTCCACCCTCCTTAAAAGAATTTCGTCCCGAAATCCAGGAAACAGTAATAGCATAAATTACAGTTATACTTTACCTGAGTGAAATAGCTCGGGATACTCCGCAAGCATCGTTTGCTCTCTCTCCCGAGAGAGCTCCTCTCGGCCGCAGTTATCCCACCGGACTTTTACCATCCGAATGGACTTGTTCCGCAGCTGCTTTACTTCGGTATCTTCGATGCGTAAAGGCTTGACTTTCGTCGACAACCCACTATCAACCGGAACTTTGCCGACCGCAACGATATGAGTAGGCTCTTGCACTGCCTTCCTCAACACTGAAATGTGGAACACGTCGTGCAGACCGCTCAGCTCTGCAGATAGTGCAAGCCGGTAAGCCGCATCACCAACACGCTCCACGATCTCGAACGGTCCTAAGTACCTCGGACCGAGCTTTTTCAAGCGTCGAATCCTTGATACCCCTTTGAACGGTTTGATCTTCAAGTAAACCCGGTCACCGACGGCAAACTCTAATTTCCTATGCTTGGCGTTGAAATACTTTGCTTGCCTATCCTGGGCAACCAATAGCCTTTCGCGTATAGACCGGATCGTCGAAGTTGCTTCTTCAACATCCTTTCGCTTCAATAGCTTAGTATCGCCCGTTTCCGCCCAAGACAACGGCGTACGGCACTTCTTACCATAGAGGGCCTCGAAAGGAGCCATCTTTATGCTGGCTTGGTAGCTATTATTGTAGGCGAACTCGATCATAAAGAGGTGATCCTCCCACCTCTTTCCAAAGTCTAGAGAGCACATTCGGAGCATATCTTCCATAGTCCTGTTGGTTCTCTCGGTCTGTCCATCCGTTTGCGGGTGGAAGGCCGTGCTGAACTTCAATTTTGTGCCCAACAGTTCATGGATAAGCCTCCAATCTTTCGATGTGAAACGCCCGCCACGATCGCTGACGATGCTACGGGGGACACCGTGCAGTCTCACGATACTATCCACATAGAGCTTTGCTAGCTTCTCTACGGAATCATCCTTCCGGTTCGGAATGAAGTGTGATACCTTTGTCAAACGGTCCACGATCACCCATATGGCGTCGTTTCCATGTTGCGATCTCGGCAATCCGTGCACGAAATCCATCGAAATATCATCAAACTTCCACTCCGGAATCGGCAAGGACTTCAGAAACCCACCGGGACGTTGACATTCCGCTTTCACCAATGCGCAAGTATGACACTTGGCCACGTAAAGGGCAATGTCTTTCTTCATGCCCGGCCACCAGAACAATTTCTTCATATCCATAAACATTTTAGTGCTCCCCGGGTGGATCGAGTACTTGGTATGATGAGCCTCGTACATCAACTCCGCCCGTAGAGTACCAACGTTTGGGATGCATAACCTTTCCTGCTTCCACATAAGGTCGTCTTCGAAGGAGAAATCAGCGTTTAACCCTTCAACGGTTTCCACTCTGTATCGTTTCATGCTCTCGTCCAACTCCAATGCTTGTCGAACTCGGTCGGCAAGGTCGTAGTGAACTTCCGTCCAGTTCAAGCATGCTGAAGTAGACGTTCTCCTATCAATGCATATGATCTCCATTTCTTCTAGCTCACGGATTAGACACTCATCGTGCATCAAAATCCAATTTGCTTGTGCGGGAGCCCGACGACTCAACGCGTCTGCAACTACGTTTCCTTTACCGGGAGTATATTTGATATCGAAGGTGTAGTCCCCAAGGAACTCCATCCACCTCCTTTGGCGCATGTTCAACTCCCTTTGATCTAGTAAGTACTTGAGGCTCTTATGGTCGGTAAAGATATCGATCTTCACGCCATATAGATAGTGTCTCCAAAGTTTGAGGGCAAAAACCACGGCCGCTAGCTCCAAATCATGGACCGGGTAATTCCTCTCGTGAACCTTCAGTTGCCGGGAGCCGTAGGCAATTACCTTCCCGAACTGCACTAGGACACAACCCAATCCACTGCCTGAGGCGTCGCTATATATTTCGTAGCCTTCCGTACCTTGTGGAGAGCATAGAATGGGCGCCGTGGTCAGACGGCTCTTTAGCTCTTCAAAAGCTCGTGCGCACTCGGGCGACCAAACGAACTTATGATCCTTCCTAGTCAGTTTTGTGAGAGGAAGTGCGATCCTCGAGAAGTTTTCCACAAAGCGCCTATAATAGCCGGCAAGTCCTATGAAACTTCGGACTTCCGCTACGTTTTTCAACAAAGGCCACGCTTGGATCGCTTCTATCTTCGACGGATCAACTGCAATTCCTTCGCCACTAACAACATGACCAAGGAATGCCACTGACGGTAGCCAAAACTCGCACTTGGAGAACTTGGCATATAGCTGACTCCTCCTCAAGGTGCTCAGGACCGCGTGCAGATGCCCTACATGCTCCTCTTCCGACTGAGAGTATACCAAAATGTCGTTGATGAAGACGATCACAAATTGATCTAAATACTCTCGGAATGTCCTATTCATCAAGTCCATGAATACCGACGGTGCGTTGGATAGACCGAACGGCATCACCGTGAACTCATAGTGCCCAAAGCGGGTACTGAACGCTGTCTTTGGAATGTCACATTCCCTTATTCGCAGTTGATAGTAGCCGGACCTTAGGTCTAGCTTGGAGTAAACCGTCGACCCCATCAGTTGGTCGAATAGATCATCGATTCTAGGAATCGGATATCGGTTTTTCTCGGTCAACTTGTTTAGCTCTCTATAATCAATACATAGACGCAAGCTCCCATCCTTCTTTTTCACAAAGAGGACCGGTGCACTCCAAGGCGAGGAACTTGGACGTACGTAGCCTTGCTCTAGCAGCTCTTGCAATTGGACCTTCAACTCTGCCAATTCCTTTGGTGCTATTCGGTATGGTGAGCGGGCCACAGGTTTGGCACCTGGCACCAACTCGATACAGAAATCAATCTCCCGATGAGGCGGAGCCCCAGGGAGTTCGTTAGGAAACACGTCGGCGTATTCCGCTATAACTGGGACATCACACAACCTGGGCTTTGGCTCCGAAGCCTCCAACAAGGTGAAGAACAACTCGGCGCCTTTTCTCACCGCCTTAACCACTTGGAGAGCAGACATCAGCGTCTTGCTCGCCCCTCGCATACCGGCGAATGTGGTTTCATCGTCGGTGTTCGTTCCCAGAGTGATCTCCTTTGTGTTGCAATCTATGCATGCTCGCTGCTCCGAGAGCCAGTCCATGCCGAAGATCACATCGAATTCAGCTAACGGTAGTAACGACGCTTCCAAGTCAAAATCTTGACTTCCGATCCGCACCTTCACACGGCTCTTCCTATCCGCACTCATTCGAGATCCATTGGGTAGCACCACTTACAATCTATCCTCTACAAAGGTAGACGGCACTCCGATTCGCACCCCGAAGTCCTCGGACAGAAAAGAGTGCGATGCACCCGTATCGAATAGAGCTCTCGCCGGATAGTTGAAAATTAGGACGAATCCTAATTGTACACAAATAACACATACAGTCGTACAACAGTAAGAATCATATACATAGCTGTAAAAGCTAACTTCTAATTCGTACCTGTGACGACATCGGTTTGTCGTATAGCTTCTTGTTGGCCAAGCGAATAGACTCTCGGCTGAGTCGGAAAGTGTTGGGAAGCCGAGGACTCTGCCGCTTTGCCCTTTTCCGCAGCCCGAGCATAGTCCACCGCTCGATTTGCCGCCTTTGGGGGACCACTTCGACACACCGCAGCTTTGTGTCCCACCTTCCCGCAGGTGAAACACGTAATAGGAGTCCGCGCGGTCGTGGCTCCCGAAACATTCGAAGAAGCTGGTTCCGCCTGCTTGAACTTCCGCTTGTTCCTTCTGAAGTCCGGCTTGGACTGAGAGGCAGGCGCATGAAACTCAGGTTTCTTTACAACACTCTTTGCTTGTACCCTCTTCATGTCCAACTCCAAAGATCTGGCGGTTTGCACCACCACTTGGAAGCCAAACGTCATAGGGCCTGCAAGGAGCAGCCTCAACTCGTCCCGAAGCCCTTCATAGAATTTATTCGTCTTCGTCTCCTCATCCTCCACCAATGCCCCCGCATAGCGACTCAGTCTGGTAAACTCATGTAAGTAATCGTCAACGGAGAGATCACCTTGAGTTAACCTCAGGAACTGGTTTTGTAACGCAATGCGTTGGGCAGAGGGGATAAACCGCTGGAGGAACGACTTTGAAAACTCAGCCATTGTTATTTCAGTAATGTCTCTATCGCCAAACTTGTGCAGTTCCTGCTCTTCCCACCACAGCACAGCCTCTCCGTCAAGAAGGAAGGTGGCTAAGGTGACCATCATGGCTTCGTCCGTCGCCGTCGCCCTCAGAGTTCTTCTAACTCTTGACAACCAGTCTTCTGCCACCGTTGGGGACTCAGATCCCGAGAAGGTAGGAGGATTAAAGCTCAAGAAGTGCTTTAATTGTTGGTCACGCGCTCGCCCCGCAACTACTTGCGCCACTTGACGCTCCACCCTCGGCGCTAACGCTGGTTCCACTGCAGCTACAGGCACAGGGGCCTCAACCCTCGGTGTTACCGCAGGTTCCACTGCAGGTTCAACTACCGGGGCTGCATCTGTAGTAGGCGTAGCAGGCTGTGCAAGCCTTTGCGGTTGAGCATTGATCATCGCGAAGACTGCTTCTGCTACCATTCTGATCATCTCAGCCGAAGGAGTGGTCGCTGGCACCTCAGCCGACCCACTACTTTCAGCAGTGTTACGGGGTTGAGACCGCCCCGCAGCACTTCTAGTCACCTATAATCATGCAAGGCACAATTTAGTGACCCTAAACATATCAAACATCAATCATGGAACGCTCAGGTTATGCAAACAAGTATGTTTTTTTTTTTCATTCCTAAGTGGACATTCTTATTAGTTTTTGTCGTTTTAGGTGAATGCACAGCCCGTGCGCACCACCCCTTAAAAGGAATTCGTCCCGAATTCGCTAAACTACGGATCGACGCCTTAAGTCCGATACCAAATTGTAACAGAATAAACAGGGCGCACGATCACAGGCGCACGGTCAGTGGTCGTGCGCGACGAGGGCAATGGTCGTGCGCACTATCTGGGACAGAACTCTGAATTCTTGCGAATAAGCGCACGATCGCTGGCGCACGATCACTGGTCGTGCGCGAAGAGGGAAATGGTCGTGCGCACTGTCCGAGACAGAACTCGATTCTCTTCGGAATTAACGCACGATCGCTGGCGCACGATCACTGATCGTGCGCGATGAGGCCACTGATCGTGCGCTAAGAGCAGACAGGGAAAAATCTAGCCTGCTTCACGTGCCACACTACCACTCCGCCTACTTCGCGGAACTACCAGATTTGGGGTGTTACACAGGTCCTGGAGAAGATCAAGCCATTAATCATTAATAATGTAAATCACCCTTTGAAGAGAGGAGACCTGCGGTCTTAAAAACCCTCACCGCTCGATCTCAGTTTTAAGTGAAAAGGGGCCCTTGTAGAAAAGGGAAGAGGAATAGGAGAGAAGGAGAATTCCTAAATGATCCGCAGGGCAGGTGTGGTCATGCCGATGAGGCTACACCGACATTGCTTTTCCCAAAGGATTACCGAGTTTGCTGCAAACATGCCAATCTAAGGTTCAGGCGACGGTTATGGATATTTCTAACCGCCCCTTACCTAACCATGCTTGAACGAGTATTCGAGAGTTACAGACTAAAATGATCGGTAGGGCAGGTGTGGTTATGCTGCGGAGGCTACACCGACATTGCTTTCCCTGAAAGATCATTAAGATTGTAACAATGTCCTTCCCAATGCATGACAGAGCTGAGCCAGCCACCTAGACCCCCTTGAAATGCTGAGGTGTGCCAGATGTCAGCAAGGACCCGGTATCCTAAACTTCCACCACTCGAGCTTGGCGAGCTACTGCTACACAAATTCAAAATCTCCCCGACATCTGTGGTCCCGGCAGAATTACACGTCGAGCTAACAAGTCGAGGGGGAAGATAGTAGGATCCGTCGATGTCTCATTTGACAGGTTTTTGGCTTTTCAAAAAACAACCTTTTTTTTAAAAACTCGTCGTCCATCACTTGTATTGTGAATGTTTTGACAATACCTGCGTGATGTTTGAGAAAAGAAAAGTGAGAAAAAGTATGAATGAATCAGATACGAACTTTTTAGGAAAAGAAGAGCTTGAGATCATCTCCGCTCCATGAATGAGGTAATTCTTCTCCTTCATAAGTTTGGAGATGGTAAGCACCATTTTTAAGCACGCTCATCACCACGAACGGTCCCGCCCAATTTGGGTTAAGCTTTCCAACTGAACCGGCTCTTGCTGCTGTATCTACTTTTTTCAAGACTAGATCCCCAACAGCGAATTCTTTGGTTCTTACATTTTTATTGAATAGCCTCGCCATTCTTCTTTTCACCTCTTCTTGTCTGATGATCGCCGTATCTCTCAACTCCTCAATTAAATCAAGGCTGCATTTTAGCTCTTCATCATTTCCTTCCATCCAATCGATTTGATTCTATTGTGCCAATAATACCCTTGGACTTTTTACTTCAAATTCCACCGGAATAAGGGCTTCGGACCCGTGTGACAATTTGAATGGAGTCTCTCCAGTAGCAGAATTTGGAGTTGTCCTCAAGGCCCATAGGACGGAAGGTAGTTGTTCTGCCCAGTTACCCCTGACATTTTCTACCTTCTTTTTCAAGAGATTTATGATGAGTTTGTTGGCGGCCTCTACCTGCCCATTGCTTCTTGGATGATGTACAGAAGCGAAACGTAGCTCAACGCCAATTTGCTTACAGAAGTTAACAAGAGTTGAATTATTGAATTGAGAACCGTTATCCGTGATGATTGCCATTGGAATTCCGTGCCGACATACTATCTCTCCCCAAATAAAAATTTTCACGGCTTGAGTCGTAATTTTGGCCAATGCTTTTGCCTCTATCCATTTACTGAAATAGTCAATCATGACTATAACATATCGACGCTGCCCACTTGCCATAGGGAAAGGCCCAATCAAATCTATTCCCCAAACTGCAAACGACCATGGAGTTGCTATCGACTGAGTTGTTGAGCCGGCTGATTTTGGAGAGGAGCAAACTTCTGGCACTTTACACATTTCTTAGCAAATTTTTCCGCATCTTTCCTCATTTGAGGCCAAAAATAGCCTTGCCTTAGAATTCATTTTTCCAAAGTTCTAGCTCCAGAGTGACTTCCACATTCTCCAGAATGGACCTCCTGAATGACCGTTGGAATTTCCTCCTCCGAAACACACCGCGCTAATGGCGAAAGGAAAGTTCTTCTATAAAGCACTCCTGCAACAAGATAATAGTTAGCCGTTTTCCGTTTAAACATTTTCCTATCCTTTATTGATGAATGGAGCTCTCCAGTTGAAAGATATAGAACAAACGGATCCATCCAAGACGGATGTTGATCAATCTCCATGACCTCTCCTTCTTCAATTGCCGGGCGAAACAATTTCGAAGTTGTTCCTCCCGAGAGAAGTCCAAATTTTTCCAACTCATCTGCTTCCACGTTCTCACCTCTTGGAATATGGTCGATGGTAAAGCTTTTGAACTTCCCTACCTCGATTTTTACCAGAGTTAGATACCGCTTTAAAATACTATCTCGAGTTTCGAAAGTTCCATTTACTTGAGAAGCCATCACTAAAGAATCTGTGAAGACTTTGACATCATCAATCCCCAGCTCTCTAGCAAACTTAAGACCAGCTAACAAAGCCTCATATTCCGCCTGATTGTTTGTTACTTGAAAATAGAACTTCAGCGCTTGATCCAGCCTTACTCCATTTGGGTTGATTAAGACAACTCCTGCTCCGGAAGAATTTTTCCCTGAGGCTCCATCCACGAAGATTTTCCAGGCAAGGGGCACTCCGACCACCTTCTGCGACTCAACTTCTTTGGCATCCACCATGAAGTCTGCTAAGACTTGAGCTTTGATTGCCATCCTTGGAACATAGGATATGTCAAACTCACTGAGCTCTATTGCCCACTTTGCCAACCTGCCTGAATGCTCTGGTTTCTCCAAGACACTCTTCAATGGAAGATCAGTAACGACTAGAATCGAGTGAGCTTGAAAATATGGTCTTAATCTTCTTGCTGAAGTTATAAGCATTAAAGCCAACTTTTCGAGAATAGGATAACGAGTCTCTGCATTCTTCAGGATTCGACTCACGTAATAGACTGGGAATTGCTTGTTTTTCTCTTCTCGGACCAAAACAGAGCATATGGCATCAGCTCCGACTCCCATATACAGAAAAAGATTTTCTCCCTCTCGCGGGCTTTGGAGCAAAGGGGTTGATGTCAATTGCTTCTTAAGCTGAGTGAAAGCATCATCACATTCCTTCGTCCACTCGAACCTACTCCCTCTCCGGAGGGTTTTAAAGAAAGGTGCACTCTTATCCCCTGACCGGGAGATAAAGCGACTTAAGCCTGCCATCCTCCCTCCCAGCTGCTGAATTTCTTTTGGGTACTTGGGAGGTGGCATTTCCAGTATAGCTCTTACTTTGTCTGGATTGGGTTCCAGCCCTTCTGGAGTAAGGAGGTGACCCAGGAATTTTCCTTTACTTGCCCCGAAAACACACTTCAATGGATTCAACCTCATATTAAAAGTTCGAAGGGTTGCGAAAGTTTCCGAGAGGTCTCTGAGATGAGAAGAGAATAATTTGCTTTTTACCAAGAGGTCATCAACGTATACCTCAAGGTTTCTTCCTTTTTGACTCCTGAAAACTGTATCCATCATTTTCTGATAGGTTGCTCCAGCATTCTTTAGCCCGAAAGGCATTACGAGATAACAGAAGCAACCATCATTTGTGATAAATGAAGTATGAGGTATATCTGGTTTATGCATTCTGATTTGATGGTAACCTGAAAAAGCATCTAAAAACTCATAAAAGAATAACCTACCGCAGAATCTACTAAAGAATCTATCCGAGGCAAGGGGTAGCAATCCTTGGGGCAAGCTTTATTGAGTTTAGTAAAGTCGACACACATCCTCCACTTCCCACCTGACTTCTTTACCATTACAACGTTTGACACCCATTCTGGGTGTTGGATTGGTTGGATGAACTTTGCCTTCAGGAGCTTCCCTACTTCTTCACGGATGGGCTGTGCTAGAGTAGTTGCAAAAGACCTCTTCTTCTGCTGGATCGGGATGAAGTTTGGGTCAAGATTGAGATGGTGGCAAGCAACATTCGGATCCACTCCAGGCATATCATCCGCCGACCAAGCGAAGATATCTAGATTTTGCAGAAGGCAAGAGATGAGCTGACTCTTGTCAGCTTCGGATAATTCAGCGTTGATGGAGAGGCTCTTGCTCTCATCTTCCTCGCTGATCCGAACCTCTTGAGTTGCTTGGGCAGGTTCCAAGCGAACTCCATCTCTTGCACCTTCCTCAATTTCCTCTGCAGTTTGGATTTGCTCAGGAACTTCAATTGATTCAGCCATCATGACTTCTTGGGGAGAAGGGGACACGATCATGTTGACCGTCTTTACGTAGCATTCCCTAGCTTTCCTTGGGTCGCTCCTGATTCGGTGTTGTTTGCCGTTCAAGGCGAACTTCACCTCCTGATGATAGGTGGAGATAATGGCTTGATATGCATTCAAGAAATTGTAGAGTGAAGAAATGGGCAGAAGAGGAGGTTGGGAATACTGGATCTGGTGGACCGGGGTGACTTGCGGAGCAGGAGTAGCGGGCGTTTGAAGAAATGAACCTTGAGGCGGGAAAGAATGGTTACCTCGATTGAAGCGGTTGTTGTGATAATTCTTACCTCTCGGAGCTGGAGGTGGGAGCTCTGGTCGAGGTTTTGAGGAAGACGGAGCCGGATAAAATCCCGCAGAGCCTTTCTGAGTGGCCCTGTTTGTCAAATTGCTCACATAGGTATGGTTGTTGATCTCCCCTTCTATGTAGCGATTGGCAATGCTGATCAGCTCCTGATAGGAGCCAGGCTCCTTGGTTGTGACTTTGAACTTCAGAGGACCCTCCTGCAGACCACTGATCAAAGCTACCATATAGAGCTCGGGATCCATATCTCTAACTCCCGAGATCTCTTTCTGAAAACGGTCAACGAAATGCGCCGCAGTTTCGTTGTCGCCTTGCTTAATCTTGAAGAGGGTCGCATGACCACTCTTCCCTTTCTTTGCGGTGGCAAACCTTAGAAGGATCTCTTGCCTCAGGGCAGCAAAGCTCGAGATCGATTGGCAGGGCAGCTTATAGAACCATTCCATGGCCGACCCATCAAAGGAGGTGACCATCAACTTACACCTCACTCCATCTGAAATGGTCCTGAGGGCAACAGCAGACTCGAAGGCTTGAAGATGACACATCGGGTCGGTCTCTCCTGTATACACAGGGAGACGAGGCTCTCTGAATCCATGAGGAATTGGATCCCGACGAATCTCATCGGTAAAGTGGGAAGGCTACCCAAAAGCAGAAGTTCCTGGAGGAGGAAGAAAAGGAGCAGGAGGATCTTGAGGGTAAGCAAACCCTTCTTCAAAATTCAGGGTCTGAGCCGGAGGCCCCTGGGCTGCGGCTCGAAAAGAATTACGACGGGCGGCGAACTCCTCATGCTGAGATCGCTGAGGAGATGCGGGCTGGAAGACGGGGTGATCGCTCGGGTGACCGCCTGCCATGCGGTCAGGAGTAGCGACCTGAGAGGTTTGAGGAAGGATCTTCTGGGAGATCGCGGCTAGAACCTGGCTCATAGCCTCAATCTGCTTCGCGGACTCCTACTGAGTCCGGACGACTTCTTGCCAATCTCGAGCGGCCTCTTGCTTAGACCGCGCGATCTCTTGCTGAACAGCAGCGGCATCCTGCCTGGCTCGGGCGGCCTCGCAGAGAGCTTGCTCCACGCGATGCTCGAAGCGGCCCTCCATCGCTTCTAACGGGTTGTGATCAGAAGGGGGAGCTGTGGGAGATCGCAAAGGACAACTCCTACGGCGATCAGCCATCTTGAATGTCTAAGAATTTCACCTGACACTTCGAATTTGAAGGTCGCGTGTTCGTTCTGTTGTTGCCAAAAATGGTACCTCCAAAATTCACACTAACAAGGCGATGGGAGAAAACTGCGAAGTGCAGGTTACTAAGACAGAAGATGCTGGAAGAGAGGGAAAACGATCACAAAAAGGCGATCACGAAAAAATGAGACCGCTTACACAGGTTGTAAGCTGGAGCCTCGGAGCCAAAAGTCCTTTTTCAGGTACCCCTACCCCTCTATTTATAGACGAGGGGGCTGCCCATACGGGCGGAACTGAAAAACTACGGGCTGCCCGGGGTACAGGAGAGCCGGGGCAGCGAAATGGGGTACAGATAGTAAAAACAAAGCAAAAATCCCAGACCGCTTAGACTGGCGATCTCGAGCGGTTTGGTTGCTTAGAACTTAGAAAATTAGACCAGGCTGAAGGCTGGCGATCTGGGCGATCATAAATATTGGAGACCGCTTAGACCGCCAATTTGCGCTGTAAAGACAAGATCGCGGGCTTTCCGGGCAAACAAGTCCTTTCAGCTCATTTATCATGATGCTGAATCTCTCAAACATCTCAACCACATTCTCTTCAGACTTCTTTTGGAAGTTCTCAAATTGTGATATGAGAAGGGACTTTCTGTCCTTTCTTTCATCAGAACTTCCCTCAACCAATATGGAAAGGGATTCCCAGATTTCTTTGGCTGAGTTGTTGTCAGCCACCTTCTGGAAAATTTCATCAGACATTGTAGAGACCAGAATGTTCATGGCCTTGGCATCACATGCAATCTACTTCTTTTCAGCATCTGTCCATTCTGCTCTAGGCATAGTTTCATGTGTCACAGATCCACTAGCTTCCTTTCTGATTGGTGTTGGGGACCTAAAATAATGACATCAAAAATGTCTTCATCAATAGAGTTCATATACAATTTTATTCTGGCTTTCTAGAGTGTGAACTTATCTAAGTTACACACTGGTGGTCTGATGGATTCATAGTCCTCAGAACTCATTTTGTGAAAATAATTTTAAAATTTAAAAGTTAGAGGATCTTTTCATTAAGGTGTTAACCTCTTATGATCAACCTCTCACTGATACAAATTGAAAGTGCATAGTGATACTTCTGAGTATTCTTTAGAGGGGGGGGGGGGTGAATATAGTTTAAAAACTTTTCTTCAAATATTGCACAACAATAAATTAATCTAACAACTATGCATTCAAATTACCAGTCCAGAATAAAATAAACACAGATTGTAGAAATAAAAACAAGTGGACAACACAGAAATTCACAGCACAAAGACAAGAGTTATAGTGGTTCCCCCAAAATATGGGTATATCTAATCTTCTACCACCTTGGTAGGAATATACTATCCAGTGCCCGAGTATTTTGATAAGGAGACTCTTAGAACCCCTAAGTCTTTTTGTAAGGAGACTCTTAGAACCAATAACTGAGTCTTTTAACAAGGAGACTCTTAGTACCACTGTCTGAGTCTTTTGATAAGGAGACTCTTGAACCACTCTAGATCTTTTGATAAGGAGATCTTGAACCACTAAATCCTTTGGAGAGGGATTCTAAAAACTCTTTACTCAATTTACAATAAGAGAGAGAGAGTAAGAAAGGTTTAGAAGAAGAAGTAAGTCTTTTGATTTGAATCATCTTTCAACATATTTCTTTGAGGATTCTTGGCACTGTTAGTGGACTGGATCTTGTAGATGATTAATCCTTTGTAAGAAGAAAAGGATTATAATGCTTTGTCAAGTCTTTCACTTTGTTGCAATAGAGAGAAGAAGCCTTGCTGCTAATTAGAGATGTATTTTTTTGTATCTTTTCTGAGAGAAGACTTGAGGAAGAAGAAGAAGAAGAATGATGTAAAAGTTATTTTTTTTGTTCTGAATCTTCTTCAGTCATATTATTCTGTTGTTGAAGAATGTTGGAATCACTTTCCTCTTCTATTTGATGACTCGTCAAATCTTTTTTAGAATAACTTTGAGAAATAACTTTATTGACTCTTTGTAGTCCTTCTTTCCATTCTCAGATATAATCGACCCATTAGAGATCAAATTATTCCATGTATAAGCTCTGAATCACTTTTAGAAAAGAATAGAGGAGAATTTCTAATTCTGTCTTTATTTGATGTAGCGTCGAATATATTTGACATCTTATCGATGCACCTCGAAGTTCTACTAGAAGCTATGAAAGTGGAGATCAGATCTCAAATTACTCTAGAGGAGGGGGGGGGAATAGAGTATTAAAATTTTTCTTTAGTTTTATAGCGGAATTAAAATAGTGTTATATATATACGTGTAATTAGTGTGAGAATGAAAGAAATCAAACAGCACAAGCACAATGAATAATTAACCACAGAAGACACAAGGAGCTATAGTAGTTCCCCAAAAAATCTGGGTACGTCTACTCTTCTACCACCCTTGGTAGGAATCCACTAGGAGGTTGTTGATAAGGTGCCCTCACACCAGGTGATTTTGATAAGGTGTCCACACACTAGGTGAGCTGTTGATAAGGTGCTCTAACCAAGGTCCAGGTTTTTGCTAAGGTGCCCTGTCACCGAGATTAACTTTTGAAGGGAGTTATAACCCTGTACAAGAGAGGTAAGAAAGAGTTTGTAGTGTTCTTCTCTGTCAAGAAGCTGAGAGAAGATTATAGTAGATGTTGTTGTAAAGCTCCCCCTGTCTGATTGAATTAGTTGACAGAAGATGGAGAAGCTTTCTCTTGAAAAACCAAGATCTCCTGTAGCAGATTGATCTGGAAGAATAGGTTCTTCAGATTGTTTGTTGCTCTTTTTAGAAGATCTATCTTTGCAGCAGATTCTGAGTGAATGCTCTTGCGGATGATGTTCTCAGAGGTTTTTGTGCTGCTTGTAAAAAAAATCTTACTACTTGTATATATATCTTTCTTCTTCTTTTTGTCTATATATTTATATCCTTTGTATTTGAATTCTATTGACATTCTTGGAAATAACAACAAGGCTTAAATGACTCTGCCAGGTCCTTTTGTTCCTTGGTCGTGAAAAGATTCCTTTTCATTAAATGTCAATGGCTATTCCTGTCTGGGAAAAAAGAAGGAAAGGAATATATTAATTGAGTTTAAATATCCTTCCTTATCTGTCAGAATATATCCAAAGATATTGAATAGATCCGTTATAGTCGTCGTTTTGCTGTTAGGACAGAATAGAATGTGACTGATAAAAAATCTGGAATTCAATAAATGATCTGTCGAACGCTGGGAGCCATCTGTCGAGCGCTGTCCAGAATATGTCGAACACTGGCTAGAAAACTATCGAGCGCTGTTAATAAAAAAACTGTCGAACGCTGGGAGCCATTTGTCGAGCGCTGTCCAGAATGTCGAACACTGGCTAGAAAACTGTCGAGCGCTGTTAATAAAAAAAACTGTCGAACGCTGGGAGCCATCTGTCGAGCGCTGCCAGTCATTCGTCGAACGCTGCAAACCTTAGATTAATCTTAAGTTCTAGCTAGTTTATCAGCCTAAAGACTTGACCCTTAAACTATACAATGGGGTCAACTGATCCTAATCAGTACATAGTGATCCTAGCCCAAAACAGTAAAAGGGTTGTTCCAACAATCTCCCCCTATTTGGGTTAGGATACTTTTTAACAAGAAATCAAATAGATGCAGCAAAACAGAGCAATAAAAAAAATAGATCATCAGATAAAAATAAGTGCTCTGAGTTCAGAAACTTTACATTCATAACCAAGCAATTTATTTAAGGCTTTTTGTCCTGAGAAGCTGGCTTGAAAATGATTTTCCTGTTGGGGTCTTCTGATTTCTTTTTGCTGATAAACAAATCTTGAGCACCAATGATTTTCTATTCTTTGACATGAGGGATAAATGCTTCTGGGTGCATATCAATATATTCCTCAGTATTGAATGCTGTAACTGTTTTGTATTTTTCAAGTTCTTTTCTTCTGTATTCTGACATGGTTGAGAAACTTGAGAAGTCTTTGCCTTCTGCTTTAGCCTTTTTAATCTGTGCAAATGCAACTGTTTCTTTCAGTCTTGCCATCTGACACATTTTCTCTTCTTCTGGATCTGGAAAGTAATAAATATCTTCTGAATCATTTTTGTCTTGAGTGACCTTTTGAGGTACTCTATCTTTGTGAAAAGATCAATCAGAAATATGAAATTTGTATTCTGAAGATATTTGAGAGGAAGAGAAGGTTTGACTTTCTTGATAGATTGAAGCTGATTTCTTAGAGAAAGGAGCACTGGTTGATCTAGAGATTTGAGAACCACTAGAACTACCAGGTCTCCTTGAATGTTGAGAGCTTGGCTTCTGAGAGGAGGATGATACACCTGCTGATCCTGTTGCACCAGCTGCTGGAGGAGGAGGAGGAGGATGATTGTACTTGACTGATTTGTCAGAAATGTAGCCAGTCTTCTTGAATTTCTTCCACCTATTGTTCTCATTTCTGGAGTACTTCATCCAGTGGGGAGTTTTCTCATCAAGAGGAACATTATACAAAACGTACAAAGGAATGTCATTATTTGGATTTGGGGGCTTGGGAGCAGCCTTTGACTTAGCTGTTCTTTTCTTTCTTTTCTTTGAGAATGTATCATCAGAATTACTGGTGTCATCATCATCTTCAGAGTCAAAAGATGAGATTGGCTTATTGTATAAGTCATCAATTCTCTTGATTGCTTCACGAGCGTTTAATCTTTCTTCTTCAGCTTTGTCAAACTCTGCATCTGCTTCTCTCCAGATTTCATCAAAGCTTGGCATTGGTTCTTCATTCCATACAGGAATTGGAGGTGAAGAAGTAATTTGTGGGGCTGGTGAATCATCAAGGAATTCTGCAAGATCATCTTCAAATTCTGCAGAATGATGCTGTATTGGACTGACTTGAATAGTGGATGAAGGAATAGAGGATATATAATTTTGTATGATGTCAGAATGAGTTTTCTGAGGAAGGCAAATCAGAGCCTTTGATAGATCCTCTATGTATACCTTTGGTGATACTCTTGAAGTATATGTGATATCAAATTTTGATAATAAGCTATATAGATCACATGATGGATGAATGCATATAGTATTTATTACTTCTATAACTTGTGTATCTGTATCAAAAATTGTAACTACTGTATCATCTTCTGGAATTTCTTCTGTTGCTGGAGCTTCTTCATAGAACATCTCCCCCTGCCTAGCTTCAGGACAGCCTGAATCTAGGCCCCTAGTAGAAGGGACAGCAGTGGAGGAGGGAAGAGAGGCTATCCTAGAAGATAAAGAAGAAAGTGCCTGAATAACTGGAGCAAGTTTTGCATCCAGGAGCTTGCTTATTTTAGGAAGGATAAGATCAAAGACTTGATCAGCAATAGAGGAGAGGTTGAGGGATGAATAATCGGGTGGATGGCAAGTGAATGGTTGTGATGTGGATGGAGAGGATATTGAAGGAATGATATTACTGATGTTGGTGGTATGTGTATGAATGTCTGGATAGATTGGACTAGGAGAATGGATAGGTGAGTGATATTCATTTTGTATTGGAGAGGGAGGTGTGGTAGGTAGTGGTTCTGAAGATAGTGGTGGAGGAGGAGCATCACTGATGTGGTCGGTTAAGATTTGAATATCATTGATGAGTGATATTGCAGTTGAAGGAGGGGATGAAGAATGAGCAGGAGATTGTTGAGCAGGAGGAGAGAGGATATGATAGAGAGGAGGAACTGAGGAAGGATCTTCTAGAGGTGTAGAGGGAGTGACTTGATCAGTCCTTGTATTCTCAGAAGCATTCCTTTTTCTGGAGGCCTCAGCTCCTGTATTCTTCTTGGGAATTATTCTATCCCATTTAGCAAAGAGTGCTGAGGTCAGCCTCTTGCTGGCATTTATTGTTACTTTTGGTGACACCAAAAGTTTTGGATGCCTTTCCTGCAAGAAGATTCCTAAGATTCTTCCAAAGCATACATTCTCTGTAGAATTTTTTCTTTTAATTTGGTCAAAAAGGATTGATCCCCAGTTGACTTTCTTCTTCTCCATTAAGGCCACCATTAATAGAAATTGGTGCCTGCTGATATAGTCATGTCCAGAAGTCTTGCCCAGCAGGACTTTCCCAACAATATCTGCTAAGAACTTGTAGTTCTGAGACATATTCTTTTTCAGAATGTGGCTAGGGTTTCCAGTCAAATGGCCCATTTTGACTAAAGCTTCATCAAATTCATTTGAGCTTATGTCTAATTCATCTTCACCGTTTGCAAGACCAAAGATATCAGTAAGGATGGTGGGAGAGAAAGAGACATGATGACCTGCGATTTTCCCGACAAGCTTTCATCGACTGGTTTTGTAGTGAAAACCCATTCTTTTATCTCTGCAACAGCTATCTTCTGCCTGGTGCTTAGAAATTTCCTTAGTTGTTGTTCATCCAGCATTTGAAGAATATCCTTGAAGATTTGGTCTGACTGTGCAAACGAGTCCATGTCAATGTCAAAACCTGCGTCAAACTTCATTGGGTGCAGAGAGGCCTGAGGAATCGCCATTGTTCCTACAAGAGAAGAGAAATATCAAGTGCAATAGGGAACTGAAGTAAAACGATTTCTGTAGGCGCGAACTTAGAATGAAGTAAAATAGGTGTTATATAGTCGAGGAAATAGGGAGGAGAATTCGAGGAGCGCTGTTCGGCAAAACCTAATTAATTCTGAAGTCGAACCGACTTTAAAGTTTTTGTCGGACAGAGAAAAAATATCTTTTTCGTCGAGCGCCGTTCGACAAACGAGATTTTCTTCACTGACTCTGAAGATGTAGGTTTTCATCGACCATCGTTCGACAAAAAAATTGTCGTTCTTCGTTCGACGAAAATTGAGTTAGATAGAACATATAATTTTCAACAGATTGAGTCTCCATCTATCATTCCCAGTTGATTCATAAAGAAGATGTGTTTCTTTTCATCCAGAGGTTCGGTGAAAATATCTGCTCTTTGTAAATCAGTGGAGATGAACTGTAGGCAAATTTTATTTTTATCCACATTATCTCTGATAAAGTGGTGCCTTATTTCTTTGTGTTTAGTCCTACTATGGAGAACTGGATTTTGTGCTATAGCTATTGCACTAGTATTGTCACAAAATATGATTGATTGATTTAAGTTGATGCCATAGTCTAGAAGTTGATTTTGTATCCACAGAATCTGTGAGCAGCAACTGCCTGCAGCAATATATTCTGCCTCAGCTGTTGATGTGGACACAGTTGTTTGCTTCTTACAAAACCAAGACACAAGCCTATCACCAAGAAACTGACAAGTTCCTGATGTGCTTTTTCTGTCTACTCTGCATCCAGCATAATCCGAGTCTGAGAATCCAGTTAATTCAAATTCAGATGTTGTTGGATACCAGAGACCTAGATTGGGACAACCCTTTATATATCTTAAAGTTCTTTTTAATAAATATAGATGAGATTCTTTAGGGTTAACTTGAAACCTAGCACAAATACAGGTAGCAAACATTATATCAGGCCTACTAGCTGTTAAATACAGTAATGAGCCAACAATTGCTCTATACATTTTTTGATCAACAGGTTTCCCTGATTCATCAGCATTAATGACAGCATTAGAGGCCATGGGTGTTTTCATGGGAGAGGAATCAGACATTCCAAACCTTTTTACTAATTCCTTAGCATACTTGGATTGGGAAATGAAAATTCCTGATGTGGTTTGCTTCACTTGAAGACCAAGGAAGTATGATAATTCACTCATGCTACTCATTTCAAATTTAGATTGCATAAGTTTAGAGAACTTTTTGCATAAATTTGAATCAGTAGATCCAAAAATAATATCATCTACATATATTTGAACTAGCAGTGTTTGATTTTCATGTATTCTGAAAAATAAGGTTTTATCTACTAAGCCTCTACAGAACTTGTTTTCCAATAGAAAATTTGCTAAGGTCTCATACCATGCCCTGGGAGCTTGTTTGAGACCATAGAGAGCTTTATTAAGCTTGAATACATAAGAAGAGTGAGTTGGAGAGATAAAACCTGGTGGTTGTTCCACATAAACTTCTTCTTTGATATCTCCATTTAGGAATGCACTTTTTACATCCATTTGATATACCTTAAATTGTTTGTATGCAGCAAATGCTAAAAATATTCTGATGGCTTCAAGTCTTGCTACAGGTGCAAATGTTTGATCATAGTCTATGCCTTCTTCCTGTGAGTATCCTTGAGCTACAATTCTTGCTTTATTTCTCACAATATTTCCTTGATCATCAAGTTTGTTCCTGAAGACCCACTTGGTGCCAATGACTGGATGGCCTCTTGGTCTTGGAACCAAATCCCAAACTTTGTTTCTTTCAAATTGGTTAAGTTCCTCTTGCATTGCAAGAATCCAATTTGGATCTTGTTCTGCATCTTTTATGGTTTGAGGTTCAACTTGTGATAGAAAGCAAGTACGCATCTGATTTTGATACAGTTGATGTCTTGTCTGAACAGCTGCAGAAATATCACCAATCACTTGTGAAATTGGGTGATCTCTAACTGTGATGTGGTCAACAGTTGGAGTTAATTCTGCAGTGATATTTATTTGGGAATTTTGTTCAGTAACTGTATCCTGTGGAGGATGTTCTGTTGTTGCTTGATTCTGATAATCAATAAGATCTGAATGATCTTCTTCTTCACTATCTTCAAGACTTTGAGCTAATGGTTGCATTGAATCTCTTGACTGTAGATTTAGCCCATCAAGCTCTTCACATAGAGCTGGTACCTGCAAAACATTCTTAGTAGAAGAGTTCTTCTCCTTGTAAAACATGTTAGTTTCATCAAAGGAAACATGCATGGACTCTTCTATCTTAAGAGAGGACTTGTTAAATACCCTATATGCTTTACTAACTATTGAATATCCTAAGAAAATTCCTTCTTCAGATTTTGGTTCAAATTTTCTAAGATATTTCTTATCATTGTTATGAACAAAACACCTGCAACCAAAAGTTCTGAAATAGTCAACTTTAGGTTTCTTCCCTTTAAGTAATTCATAGGGAGTTTTACCCTTAAGTTTGTGTATCAAACTTCTATTCAGAACATAGTTTGCTGTGCTAACAGCTTCTGCCCAAAAAGATCGTGGCAAATTAGCATCTGCAAGCAATGTTCTTGCTGATTCAATTAGGGTTCTATTTTTCCTTTCAACTACCCCATTCTGTTGAGGAGTTCTAGGAGCTGAGAAGCAATGCCTGATACCTTCCTTCTCACAGAATTCTTGCATAAGAAGAGACTCAAACTCAGTGCCATGATCACTTCTGATCAATGCAACTACAGTAGAGTATTCAATCTGTATGCTCTTAAGAAAGTCTGTAAGAACTTTAAAGTTATCTGACTTTTCTCTCAAAAAGAATACCCAAGTGAATATAAAGAAGTCATCTACAATAACTAGAGTGTAAGACTTCCCTCCTAAACTCTTTATTGCTATAGGTCCAAAAAGGTCCATATGTAGCAAGAATAAGATTCTAGGTGAATCACTTTTAGATAAGGATTTAAAACTGTTTTTGGTTTGCTTTCCTAGCTGGCATGCCCTGCATAAACCCTCTTTCTTATATGATCCTGATGGTAAACCTCTAACTAGATTATCTTTAGATAGTTTGGCAATTGTTCTAAGATTTACATGTCCTAATCTTTTATGCCGTAGTTCACTAGGTTTGCTTAGCTCATTAAACAGGCAAATTTCTGATTTAGAGGAATTGAAATTTACTAAATATATATTACCCTGTCTAATACCTGATAAAACAATGACATTATCAAATGACTTGATAATGCATTCTGATTTATTAAAGGTTACCTGATAACCTTCATCACATAACTGACTTATGCTGATGAGGTTATGCTTCAGACCCTTCACATAGGTGACTTCTTTGAATGTTACTGCTCCAACCTTGATTTGACCAAAGCCTTTGGTTTGACCATAGTTGGAGTCTCCAAAGATCACTTTGGGTCCAAGCTGTGCCTTGTAATTTTTTAGATTGGCCTTGTTTCCTGTCATGTGCTTTGAGCAGCCACTATCCAAGTACCATTTTTGATTTAATCTTGGATGGCCAAGTACCTGCAAAGACAAAAACATAAACTAGTTGTTTTTGACCCAGACTACCTTGGGTACTTTTGTGTTACCACAAAATTCAGAGATAAATGACATTTCAGGCTGGCTCTTATAGCCTTGTGGATGATATCTCCTTGGAGGTATTATCCATTCAGTGAAAGGATTTATAGTTTGTTTGGAAGTGAGATTTCTAGTATTTTCTGTATAGTATCTGTTCGACAAATTTGGATAAATTGGTCGACTATTGTTCATCTGATAACTATACTGAAAATCTGTTTTCAGATTTCGTCGAGCTCCGTTCGACAAATTTGAACCTTTTTGTCGATCTCCGTTCGACGAATTCTTTTGAATTCTTTTATCCTTAACAGACTTGCTTGAAATATCTTTATCTCTTTTTACATCTTCTTTGCCTTGAGCAGAAATAAATTTTATAGGTGAGGAGAGGATATTTCTCTTAATCAGAGATGGTTCACTTGATGAGGCACCCAAGCCCAGCTTGCTATTATTAAGTCTAGCATTGACTGTTCTTGTGATGTCCAACAGTTTAATACTTCTCCCATTTAGGGATTCTTCAAATTTCTTGGCCTCAGAAAGTTTATTCTCAATGAGAATAATGTGTTCTCTGGAGGCAGCCAATTCTTTCTTAAGATTTGCATTTTCTTCACCCATCTTTTTCATTTCAGCTAACTTACATCTGAGTGAGATTATCTCTTTCTCAGAGTTGAGTAGATCTGAGCAAAGGACTTTGAATTCAGCTTTGAATTCATCTTAAGTAAAATCAAAATCAGACATTACCTGATCTGCATAATTTTCTTCTTCTGATTCTGACTTTTCATCATCAGATTTGCTGGCTGAGGCATTGATTGCCATCATGCAGAAGTTCTTTTATTATTCATCATCATTGGAGCTTGATGAAGATTCAGATTGTGACTCACAGTCTGAGTCATAAGTTGCCATTAGACATTGGCTATTTTCTTTTGTTTCTTCTTCATCAGAAGAACCAGATGAGGATTCTGATTCAGATTCTGTTTCACTCCAGGATGTTGCTACAAATCCTCTTCCCTTCTTTTTGTGTGAGTGGGAGGAAGATTTACTGGATCTTTTCTTTCCTTCCTTTTCTCTTTTTCTCTCCTTTCTGTCCTTTTTGTTTTGATTTTTTGGAGATTCAGGAGCAATATGTCCTGGCTTCCTGCAACCAAAACATATAATTTCATTAGAATGATTTTTTTCATACCTTGGCTTGTCATGGCTTCTGGATGACTTCTTCTTGAAATCTTTCTTAGCCATATTATAGAATCTTTTAGCTATGAAGCTCATCAACTCCTCTTTGTTAGGAGTTAGTCCTTCTTCTTCTACAGCTTTGAGGGCTATGCTTTTCTCCTTCTTGAGTGCTGGGGATGAGGTAGATTCTTCAACTTCCCTACTCTTGACAAGCTGCTCATAAGATTTGAGCTTGCCCAACAAGGCTTCAGTGGTGATCTCATTTAGGCTTCTGGCTTCTTTGATTGGCCAGATTCTGGAGTCCCATGTGCTGGGAAAGCACATGAGAATTTTGTCATTGATCTCTGTGAGTGAGATCACTTTGTCCAGAGACTACAGCTCATTTATTATGAGGCTGAGCCTATTGTACATATCAGCAACATTTTCTGACTCTCCCTTCTTGAAGTTCTCATATTGAGAGATCAGGTGGGATCTTCTATCTTTCCTTTCATCTGCTGAGCCTGCCACCATGTTGTTGAGTGATTCCCAGATTTCTTTTGCTGAGTTGCACTCAACTACTTTCTGGAATATGTCATCTGACATAGTTAAGGCTAGAATGTTCATGGCTTTTGCATCTGCATTTCTTTGCTTCTTCTGAGCCTCAGTCCACTCAGGAGGTGGAACAGCAGTGTTGTCTGTTGCTGCAGTAGTGCTGGTTGTTGCTGTAGGTGCTGGAGGTCCTGTAAGAATAACATTGAAAATCTCCTCATCAATAGAGTTCATATAAAGCCTAATCCTTGCTTTCCATAGTGCAAACTTATTGAGATTGCACATGGGAGGTCTTGTGCTAGAATATTCCTTGTTTTGTGCCATGAGTTTTGAATGATATAAAATTCTTGGTTAAAGGAGCTCTAGACAAATTAAGATCTGGTTGATCTTTGTGATTCAGATGTTAGTCTGTAAAGAATCAACCTACCTCTGATACCAATTGAAAGTGGAGATCAGATCTCAAATTACTCTAGAGGGGGGGGGGTGAATAGAGTATTAACATTTTTCTTTAGTTTTATAGCGGAATTAAAATAGTGTTATATATATATATATACGTGTAATTAGTGTGAGAATGAAAGAAATCAAACAGCACAAGCACAATGAATAATTAACCACAGAAGACACAAGGAGCTATAGTAGTTCCCCAAAAAATCTGGGTACGTCTACTCTTCTACAACCCTTGGTAGGAATCCACTAGGAGGTTGTTGATAAGGTGCCCTCACACCAGGTGATTTTGATAAGGTGTCCACACACCAGGTGAGCTGTTGATAAGGTGCTCTAACCAAGGTGCAGGTTTTTGCTAAGGTGCCCTGTCACCGAGAATAACTTTTGAAGGGAGTTATAACCCAGTACAAGAGAGGTAAGAAAGAGTTTGTAGTGTTCTTCTCTGTCAAGAAGCTGAGAGAAGATTCTAGTAGATGTTGTTGTAAAGCTCCCCCTGTCTGATTGAATTAGTTGACAGAAGATGGAGAAGCTTTCTCTTGAAAAACCAAGATCTCCTGTAGCAGATGATCTGGAAGAATAGGTTCTTCAGATTGTTTGTTGCTCTTTTAGAAGATCTATCTTTGCAGCAGATTCTGAGTGAATGCTCTTTGGGATGATGTTCTCAGAGGTTTTTGTGCTGCTTGTAAAAAAAATCTTACTACTTGTATATATATCTTTCTTCTTCTTTTTGTCTATATATATATATCCTTTGTATTTGAATTCTGTTGACATTCATGGAAATAACAACAAGGCTTAAACGACTCTGCCAGGTCCTTTTGTTCCTTGGTCGTGAAAAGATTCCTTTTCATTAAATGTCAACGGCTATTCCTGTCTGGGAAAAAGGAAGGAAAGGAATATATTAATTGAGTTTAAATATCCTTCCTTATCTGTCAGAATATATCCAAAGATATTGAATAGATCCGTTATAGTCGTCGTTTTGCTGTTAGGACAGAATAGAATGTGACTGATAATAAATCTGGAATTCAATAAATGATCTGTCGAACGCTGGGAGCCATCTGTCGAGCGCTGTCCAGAATATGTCGAACACTTTCTAGAAAACTGTCGAGCGTTGTTAATAAAAAAAACTGTCGAACGCTGTCCAGAATATGTCGAACACTGGCTAGAAAACTGTCGAGCGCTGTTAATAAAAAAAAACTGTCGAACGCTGGGAGCCATCTGTCGAGCGCTGCCAGTCATTCGTCGAACGCTGAAAACCTTAGATTAATCTTAAGTTCTAGCTAGTTTATCATCCTAAAGACTTGACCCTTAAACTATACAATGGGGTCAACTGATCCTAATCAGTACATAGTGATCCTAGCCCAAAACAGTAAAAGGGTTGTTCCAACAAGCTACGTCAAAATCCTCCTCAGATTTTAACTGAACTATATAGTCGATGTTGCGTTGAATAGTTATAGATGTATCCGTCGAATTGAAATCCTAATCACCGAGCACTTCCTTCTGCGTCAATTATAAGTCCAAGCTGCGTTGACTTCTAGTACTGCATCGACTGACTCTATCTTCTGTGTCGAGTACATCTCGATGTTGTGTCGACTTAGACTTTAGTCTGAGTTTATGTTACTTCAATTCAAAGTTACTTCGACTTGATGTCGAAGCTGCGTCGACTTCTATTCGACGCAGGTTTAACTCAACTAAATTTTTGACTCTTTTTGGGTTGGTCTTTAACACTCTAATGAGAGTGTGACATCCTAAGACATCTAATGACCATATTACCCTCTCTATACAACATGGGTAATACATCCTAGAAAATGAAATCACTAGTATATAATTTGTAAGATAAATCAAAAGGTGTTTTCCCAACAGGAGTTCCGTCAATGTGATATTCAAGAAAGATTTCGATGAGATGAAGGTGGATGCAAAGAGGGTACTCGCCTCGGATGGACCTCTCTTTGGATTCTCCGGAGAAAGGAATAAATTGGATGGAAGATTCGAGCTCCTTGTGACTCTGGGGAGGGGGGGCATCCATGAAATGTCGGTTCGTCATTATTGATGCTATGAGTAGCTATAATGCCACCTTTGGACGACCCCTCATCAGCGCATTCTGGTGCGTACCCTCATCTCATAATCAATCATTAAAGTATAGCATCAGGGGGATACAGATCCAAGTCAAGGGATACCCTATGGTAGATAGGCAGTGCTATGTCACGACCGTCAACACCATCACTTGGAAAGAGGAAGTGGAGGAGGTGGACATCGCAATGGAAGGGCAAGCCAGGATGGAAGCAGCACAGGAAGTCAGGATGAAGGAAGTCATTACACCATATGGGAGGCCGGAGAAAGTGCAGGTCAGTAAGAGACTGAGCGAGGAAGAGCAGGAGGAGGTCCGAGAGTGCATCCAGCAGAACATCGACATCTTCGCATGGAACACTGCGGACATGACAAGGTTCAATGCAAATGTGGCATGCCATCGCCTCATCCTCGACCCGAGCGTCCATCCCATCTGCCAAAAGAAAATTGTTGTGGCAACCACTCTGGTTGAGCTTATCTGAGAGGAAGTAGGAAAACTGCTGAAGTCAGGTTTTGTATCAGAGATCCAGTATCCAGGCTGGGTATCCAACGTTATAATGGTGAAGGAGAGAGATGGGAGGTGGATAATGTGTATCAATTTTTATTTATTAAATAAAGCATGCCCCAATGATGGTTATCCTCTTCCTCAAATTGACGCACTGGTGGACTCAACCGCCAGTTTCCCTGTGATGAGTTTTTTAGATGCCCTTTTAGGACACTATCAGATATGAATGCACCCACCGGATGTCAAGGACATTTGTTTCATCATAGAAGACGGATGCTATTGTTACAAAATGATGCCCTTTGAGTTGATAACCACAGGGGACAAATACCAAAGGATGATGGATCGAGTATTCAGGGAGAAGAAGTGGAGGAATTTAGAAGTCACTTGGATGACTTGATGGTAAAGAGTAGGGATGTGGGGTCTCACCTCCAGGACCAAGCAAAGACCTTCGCCACCCTACGGAAATTCAAGATGAGGCTTAACCCTCTAAAATGTGTCTTCGGGGTAGGAAGGGGGAAGTGTTTGGATCACCTCCTCACCCCTATAGGGGTAGAGCTCAACCCCGAAAAGGTGAGGGCGATCATGCACTTAGAGTCACCTAGAAATGCAAAGGAGGTCTAGCGGTTGACAAGAATGTTGGCAGGGTTGAGCAAGTTCCTCTATCGGGTAGGATAAAAATGCTATCCCTTCTTTAAGGTGTTGCGGGGGGAGGGGTCAAAAGTTCGAGTGGAATCCGGAGTGTGAGGAGGCCCTCCAACAGTTGAAAAGGCAGCTCACGCATGCCACCCTACTCCAAGGGCCGAGGGAGGGAGAGGATCTAGCTTTTTACCTAGGAGTAGGAGCCGAGGAGGTAAGCTCGGTCCTTTTCCGAGATGAGGGAAGTAAGCAGTTACCCATCTATTACGTTAGCAGGGTCTTGAAGAAGGAGGAACTCAAATACCCCATGCTCGAGATGCAGGCTTTCGCTCTAATCATCTCAGCAAGAAAGCTTCAGCCATACTTCCAGGCAAACTCAATCAAGGTAGTGACTGACCACCCCCTCCACAATATTATGGAGGGAGTGGAACATTCAGAAAGGTTAGCCAAGTGGTCGGTGGAGTTGAGCGAGTTTTGATATTTCCTTCATACCCCGTATGTTGGTGAAAGCGCAAGCGGTGGCTGACTTCTTGGCAAAGTATGTTGTCAAGGTAGAAGAGTTCTTGTCCCCCGAGCACTTGTATTGGGAGATGTTAGTGGATGGGGGCATCAGGAAGGTACTCCTTAGGAGGGGGTGGTCTTAATATGTCCAAAAGGGACCAAGATTGCTCAAGCAATAGACATCCATTTTCCCCTCAAGAATAATCAAGTCGAGTATGAGACAATGATAGCATGGCTTGGCAAGGGAGTCACCAGGCAAACTCAATCAAGGTAGTGACTGACCACCCTCTCAACAATATTATGGAGGGAGTGGAACATTCAGAAAGGTTAGCCAAGTGGTCGGTGGAGTTGAGCGAGTTTTGAGATTTCCTTCATACCCCGTATGTCGGTGAAAGTGCAAGCGGTGGCTGACTTCTTGGCAAAGTATGTTGTCAAGGTAGAAGAGTTCTTGTCCCCCGAGCACTTGTATTGGGAGATGTTAGTGGATGGGGGCATCAGGAAGGTACTCCTTAAGAGGGGGTGGTCTTAATATGTCCAAAAGGGACCAAGATTGATTAAGCAATAGACATCCATTTTCCCCTCAAGAATAATCAAGCCGAGTACGAGACAATGATAGCAGGGCTTGGCAAGGGAGTCGGGGGTTCAAGACATGAAGATCTCAATGAACTCGATGTTGGTGGCATCTCAAATCAAGGGAGAGTTTGAAACCAGAGACCCAGCTCTCAAGCGTTAACTGAAAAAGGTCTAGGGACTTATGGGGTTGTTCTGAACCTTCTCCATTCGGTATATTTCAAAGGAGGAGAATGCTCAGGCTGACTATTTAGCGAAGTGTGGCCATCGTACATGAGGTACGGTGATGGAATTGTTTTAGCCATCCATCAAACAAGGAGAACTGATGGAGGTCGATCAGTGGCCCACGTGGATGGATCCCTTTATTGTTTTCCTGACCTCAAGAAAATTCCCAGAGGAAGCCCCAGATAAGTGGCGATTCCGGTACAAGTCAGCCTACTATATGCTTCTGAAGAGAGCCCTAGATTGGAAGACTCTGACCGGGCTCTGATGCGCAAATCTTAGCACACCGCTATAGGCGGTAGCTCGACTGCGACACGAAACGGCAGTGTACCGATCGTTCAAGTAATATAAAACGAGGAGTAATCCCCGAGTATCGAATCTCTCAAGGAACACAGTAAGGTGGAGTTAGGTTTCGAGGAAGGACTTGAGATTGAAGTCCTTAAATCGGATGGAATGCGGGGGAGTTGGGTTGGCTTTTGGAAAATAAAATAAAAGCTATCAACTACTCCTATGCAATGCCGCTATGCAATGCTTCGCTTGGCGGGATGGAGACTAGGCAGGCCTTGAGCGCGTTGCGTCGCAAGGGCGGATGGACGAGTAGGCTAGCGGAGTCGAACTATGCAGGCCTTGAGCGCGCTGCTTCGTTAGGCGGGATGGAATACACGGGCCGCTATGCCACGCTTCGGTAGGCGGATGGGCGAGTAGACTAACGGAATGAGGGTCGCAAGCACCTCTTCGACAAGCACGCCACTAGCAATTGCTAGTGCGGCACCGGACGTGACGGCGAAATGGAAATTGACGGCGGCGCACCTCAAGCAACTCAAATAGATAAATTACACAAACACATAGACATGAAATATATATGTAAATATAACTAATTCAAGTGCCACTTCATCATAATAATGAGATCTAAAACATATACACATCAATAAGAGAAGAATAAGGCAAGAAATCGACCGAATCCGAAGTCTCGTTGTAGATTCACGGTTGGAATCGCCGGGTTGTCAATCCGCGTCCAAGCTCGGTCCACAACTACGTCCGGGGTAGAGAGAGCTGTCACGACTCTCCAATGGACCCGTCTTCTTCGTGTCACGATCCGGTAGAGGTTGCAAACTTCCTCTTGCTTGATGGTAATGGCAGCTAGGTCTTCCTTTGGATCTCTTGGATGAAGGAGGAGGCCGAGAGGAAACTCCGGCTCAAGATTGGCATGAAGAGCAAGCCCGGAGCACCTCTAGATGGTGTGCGGCATTGGAGGGGCGAAGTCGGACGAACTGGAGCAGAAAACGGCGGAATACGGCGGGCCTTTGACCTAAATCGCGAGCAGGGAATTTATAGGCGCTGGAATTAAACAGTGCGCACGGTCAGTGGCGCACGACCAGTGGTCGTGCGCACTAGAATTCGATGATCGTGCGCTCTGCCTGGACGGAACCTGCAAAGACAGAAATTATGAAATAACATGTTCGCACGACCAGTAGCGCACGACCGGTGGTCGTGCGCACTGGAGTTGATGGTCGTGCGCACTACAGCAAACAGAACTCGGAAATTAAATGGTAAGTGCGCACGAGCAGTGGCGCACTACCGGTGGTCGTGCGCACTGGCGTTGGTGGTCGTGCGCACTGCACCAAACAGAACTCGTGAAAAAGGGTTAAGTGCACACGATCAGTGGCGCACGACCAGTGGTCGTGCGCAATAGAACCGGTGATCGTGCGCAGTGTTCCTGTGCAGAATTGCACCGGGAACACCTACACGACTCCCATTCCAGCACAACCACCAATCTAGCCACTGAAGGTGGCACTTAACAATACATGAAAGCTAATGATGAAGATAAACAAGAAATAACACCAAAACGTGCCTAGAAGTGCACATAGCAAGTGATAACAAATATAAGCTAAAACAAGGCTAAAGTGCAGTGGAATGACTAGAAAAACGGCCCAGATGAGTCCATAAAAGTGTATATGATCAGGACTCATCACACCCCCAGACTTACCTGTTTGCGCGTCCCGAGCAAACAAATTCTAAGCGAACGGGGAAAGAAAAGTAGATGGCTTAAAATTACAATACAGAGTACCATGCGGAGTCGCATGCTCACGTGCATAAGAAAAATAGTAGAAAATATTTCTGACTATAAAAACAGTTTATATATTTCTAGAAGAGTAAAGGCATATTACAACTACTCAAAATGGTGAACAACGGTGAATCATTCAGTCATGCATATGGAGAAAGTAAACTAAGCGCTGAGACGAGCATTGCTCAAGATCGGGATGCGGGAAAAACTCCACTGAAATCCATCAGTGTCGGTGACCATAAGCTTGCCCGGTCACATTCTCTCCACGGCACTGGTTTGACTCAAATGCGTGAATCAATAGGACTTTAGGTTTTAAATGAGGCTTGGGTTTAGGTGAGGAAAAACAAAGATAAAAACGACGGCTAAAGCACTAAACCCAAATGAGCTAATGCAGGAAACTATCCTCATTCACCACACAAACATGCGGGTACACAACACCCCCAGACTTGGACTTAACAGCATGGGTGCGTGCACCGCCTACTCCCAAACATAAATCTATACATAAAGATTTTCAATTAAACATTCCTTCTCTTACCTTTCTTTTTAACTTCTTTTCTTTTTCTCATTTTTTTTCTTTTCTTATCATTTTCAGCAAATAAACAAAAGGACACATCCACATCTTCACAAACATATTACCACATCAACAACCCAACTCATGAAAATAATAAACAGCTAAAGCTCGGATTTGGGTGTGCGACTAGGATTGGCTTTTGGGCTTTGGTGAAATAAAAGTGGGGTTGAAACAAAGAACGGGTAGGCACAACTGGGCTAGCGAGGATATAGCGGTAGGGATAGGCACAAAGGCTCAACCGGGCCAAAATGATGGCCTATATCACATTCACGCAATTGACTAACCGTATACCCATGCTTCAAGAATCGCTTGGGGCAAGTTCTAGCCACCGAGAAAGATTCTCCTTTCTCCCGACTCAAGCAATACGAATCTAGCGATCGTTTACACACATCCCTATGCTACCGTTTGATTCACACCGGATTCACCATTTGAGTAGAGTAAACAACATTTACACTAATAGAGAAAAATATAAAACCATAGTATAAAAAGAGATCTAACCTACACAAATTCCTATGCAACCGAGCACTCGACTAGCAGCACTACTAGAGTCAACATTTTACTCTGCTACATAGTCCTAAGCCATCACCTAGACTTTCCCAAATAAGCAGAAGAATTAAATTCACAACAGAGCAAGCAAACAGATGAGTACGCGCTCAAGTGGGTGATGTGGTGTGCAATGAAAATAAACAAAACATTTTAAATGGAATCTTCTAGCATGCAGTGCAATAGTGCACGTGAGCGGGTAAACAAAACTACTCTCCCCCAGACTTAAACTAAACAATCCGCATAATATATGACCTGAAAATCAGCAAAGGCTACGGGAAGAGAGTACCCAATGCTCAGCAAGTGAGCATACCAGAAGACGCGTGCAAACTAAGACAACGCTGCAGCATCCGCCATCCAGAAAAAGATACCTGCATGGGTCAGCTCCGCAAAAACAAAAGACAAAAGAAAACTGAAAAGAAAGTACTCCTAACTAAACATGATTAGAAGAAATAAGAATGCAGGAAAAGAAAGATAACTACTGGGGTTATTTTTCTCCCAGCACGACTTATTTGGCATTTGTACAGTTCTAGCTAATGGGCCTATGAAAAGAAAAGTGGACAGGTAACTGTTCTAATATGCGTGTAGGTAGCGGGTACCTATACGGAGAAAGAACAGTCACGCCTCTACCCGAATATAGATAAAACCTGCTCATCACAGGTAGAGGGAAAAGAAAGTAAGAAGAGGAGGAGGCCTGGTCCTCACTCATCTTACCAAAATTATCCTTGCCCAGCAAGGTATCGTCCGCAGCAGGTCCGCAGGAGGAGAAGGCACTGAGTGGAGCTTCCTCTACGGAGGGGGAATAAACCTCCTCACATGAGAGGATGCTCGCATCATTGACTTGAGCAAAAAGCTCCAAGTCCTCCTGAAGTACCTGTAAGGACTCAACCTGCACATGCTCAGATGAAGAAGGGGGGGTCAGGAAATAAAAGAGAAGAATGACATAAATAATCAAAAATCGGGGGAGTGGTCCCGGTCTCACTCCCATTAGGCTGGGGAAGTAAAATAATGTTTGCATTGTCATCAATGCTACAAGATTCGGCGGGATCAACGGTGGCCAAGCTTAGGATTTGGACTTCCTCCACCGGTGCTGAGGAAAATTCCTCTTCACCTAGAAGGTTGTCCTCCTCCATAGGAATAGGCACAAAACTAAGATCAACCGCCTCCTCTTGCGACACATCATCAACAATGTCGTCAGAGACGAGTGTAGTATGCACAACAGGGAGAGGAATAGTGCTCGGATAAAAGTTGAGCACCGATTCCTCACAAAGAATCGAATCCACTAGGGGTGGTGGATGCACATGGAGAATAGGCTCAGCAATGTCGGTGCATAGATCAGCCGCACATCCGGTGACTGTGTCAACGCCATACCCTTCAAGATGTGAAGGTGGCAAGGACACAAAACCGGATGTTGAAGGTGTGCCGCCAGAGTTAGGATTTGGGACGATCCGGATATCCGGCTCGTCATCCTCATCCAATTGGCGACGAAAAGCAGCACAATCCTTCATGGCGTGATCAGTGCTCCGACAAAACTGGCACTGCCTTGCGGGCTTCTTTGGAACAGCGGGGGCTGAAGCCGAAAAGAAGTATGACGGTAAAGGCTCCGCAGAGTAGCCATAAGACTTACGCGCACCATATGGAGTACCAGACGAAGTCGGTGCTCCATATGCTGGGCTATAAGAATTATGCCTACTATTCTCCGTAGGGCATTCATCACTAGAGTGGGAGGTATCTCTACACCAACGGCAACGGATATTGAGATGTGCCCACATAGTGTGAAGATAATACGATTCAAAATAAAAATGCTATTGTGCAAAATACTATACCTAACAAAAATTACTAAAGCAACCTAATATAAAACAGGAAACAAAATACGAGGGAATTAAACAAAGGAATGCAATTTACAAATGGAAGGGCTTCTCTCTCAGGTTCTTCCTCTCCAGAAAACTCGCACGACTGTGTTCCCCGGCAACGGCGCCAAAAACTTGATGCGCAAATCTTAGCACACCGCTATAGGCGGTAGCTCGACTGCGACACGAAACGGCAGTGTACCGATCGTTCAAGTAATATAAAACGAGGAGTAATCCCCGAGTATCGAATCTCTCAAGGAACACAGTAAGGTGGAGTTAGGTTTCGAGGAAGGACTTGAGATTGAAGTCCTTAAATCGGATGTAATGCGGGGGAGTTGGGTTGGCTTTTGGAAAATAAAATAAAAGCTATCAACTACTCCTATGCAATGCCGCTATGCAATGTTCGCTTGGCGGGATGGAGACTAGGCAGGCCTTGAGCGCGCTGCGTCGCAAGGGCGGATGGACGAGTAGGCTAGCGGAGTCGAACTATGCAGGCCTTGAGCGCGCTGCTTCGTTAGGCGGGATGGAATACACGGGCCGCTATGCCACGCTTCGGTAGGCGGATGGGCGAGTAGACTAACGGAATGAGGGTCGCAAGCACCTCTTCGACAAGCACGCCACTAGCAATTGCTAGTGCGGCACCGGACGTGACGGCGGAATGGAAATTGACGGCGGCGCACCTCAAGCAACTCAAATAGATAAATTACACAAACACATAGACATGAAATATATATGTAAATATAACTAATTCAAGTGCCACTTCATCATAATAATGAGATCTAAAACATATACACATCAATAAGAGAAGAATAAGGCAAGAAATCGACCGAATCCGAAGTCTCGTTGTAGATTCACGGTTGGAATCGCCGGGTTGTCAATCCACGTCCAAGCTCGGTCCACAACTACGTCCGGGGTAGAGAGAGCTGTCACGACTCTCCAATGGACCCGTCTTCTTCGTGTCACGATCCGGTAGAGGTTGCAAACTTCCTCTTGCTTGATGGTAATGGCAGCTAGGTCTTCCTTTGGATCTCTTGGATGAAGGAGGAGGCCGAGAGGAAACTCCGGCTCAAGATTGGCATGAAGAGCAAGCCCGGAGCACCTCTAGATGGTGTGCGGCATTGGAGGGGCGAAGTCGGACGAACTGGAGCAGAAAACGGCGGAATACGGCGGGCCTTTGACCTAAATCGCGAGCAGGGAATTTATAGGCGCTGGAATTAAACAGTGCGCACGGTCAGTGGCGCACGACCAGTGGTCGTGCGCACTAGAATTCGATGATCGTGCGCTCTGCCTGGACGGAACCTGCAAAGACAGAAATTATGAAATAACATGTTCGCACGACCAGTAGCGCACGACCGGTGGTCGTGCGCACTGGAGTTGATGGTCGTGCGCACTACAGCAAACAGAACTCGGAAATTAAATGGTAAGTGCGCACGAGCAGTGGCGCACTACCGGTGGTCGTGCGCACTGGCGTTGGTGGTCGTGCGCACTGCACCAAACAGAACTCGTGAAAAAGGGTTAAGTGCACACGATCAGTTTCGCACGACCAGTGGTCATGCGCAATAGAACCGGTGATCGTGCGCAGTGTTCCTGTGCAGAATTGCACCGGGAACACCTGCACGACTCCCATTCCAGCACAACCACCAATCTAGCCACTGAAGGTGGCACTTAACAATACATGAAAGCTAATGATGAAGATAAACAAGAAATAACACCAAAACGGGCCTAGAAGTGCACATAGCAAGTGATAACAAATATAAGCTAAAACAAGGCTAAAGTGCAGTGGAATGACTAGAAAAACGGCCCAGATGAGTCCATAAAAGTGTATATGATCAGGACTCATCAGGCTCCTCGCAAGGTGTGTCTTAGAAGAGGAGGTCCCAGGGGCTCTGGAGGAGATCCACTCTACAGAGTGCGGAAGATACTCTGGGAGTCGGACCTTGGAGAAAAGGGTGCTGAGGCATGGGTACTTCTGGCCCACAATTAGTAAGGATGCAGGAGAGTATGAAAAGAAGTTCCAAAAATGTCAGCTCTTCGCACCACTACAACTTCTACGAGCGCAAAGGCTCAGGAATGTCATTGTGCCATGGCCCTTTGCAATTTGGGAGATGTATTTAGTTAGTCCTTTCCCCCAGACCAGTGGGCAAAGAAGCTTCCTCCTAGTCATGATTGACTACTTCTCCAAGTGGTTAGAGGTCAAGGCATTAGCAAAAACCACCTCACTGGTGGTGCGAAACTTCATTTGGGGAGAGATAAACTGCCAGCACGGGCTGTCCCTAGCTATCGTCACAGATAATGGGAAACCATTCATTAGCGATGAGCTCACCGACTTCTACAGTTAGTTGGGAATTAACCTCTTCTTCGCATCAGTTCATCATCCCTGGAGCAACTGATAGGTAGAAACAACAAACAAGACCATCGTAAATCTATTAAAGAAGAAGGTAGAGAACCTGAAGGGTAACTGGGCTGAGCAGTTGCTCTTAGTCCTTTGGGCTTTGAGAACCACTCCCAGCCTGGCCACATGGGAAATTCCCTTGACATTCTCCCATGGTTCTGAGGCCGTGTTGGCAGTGGAGTTCGAGGTGAGGTCCCCTCGAGTCGTGGCCGCACAAGAAGGAGATGATGAGTGGAGGTTATAGAATGAGGAAGAACATCGACTCTCGTTTGATCTCGTGGAGGAACTTCAGGACTTGGAAACTGTTTGCCAGGAGAAGATTAAGCGTCGGATGTCAAGAAACTTTGAAAGACACATCAAAATCAAGCACTTTGCGAAGGGGAACCTTGTTCTCAAAAAGGTCGACGAAGCGGGAAGGTCAGCATCAGTTGGAAAGTTCCACCATAATTTGGAAGGTCCCTATATAATCTTTGATGTGTTAAAGTCAGGAGGATATCGCCTCCAGGATGTGGAAGGGGTCCCACATAGCAACACCTGGAGCAGTGATGACCTGAAATGCCTTTATTCCTAGATAATAAACCTTGTCTGATAGATTTATTTTAAAGGTGCGTAGATTTCTGCCCTGCCAAGGGAAGGCTGCCAACAAATAAAAGCTACATTATTTATAAGTTAATATTTTCGTACATTGATAGACCCATGAGTTGGTTCCGCTGACCGGGCTCTCACAAGCCAGCGGGGCATGTTAACCACTCAGGTGGATGGTGGAAATGAGATTGGAAAACCCTGAGTTAGTTCTACCGACCGGGCTCTCACAAGTCGGCGAGGTAGATTGACCACTCAGGTGGCAGGTAGAAATGATGGTTAATAGACCCCTGAGTTGGTTCCGCCGATCGGGCTCTCACAAGACGGTGGGACAGGTTGACCAGTCAGAGGTAGAAATGAGATTAGAAGACCCCTGAGTTGGTTCCGCCGACCAGGCTCTCACATGTCGGCGGGGCAGGTTAACCACTCAAGTGGCAAGTTGAAATGAGATTAGAAAACCCCCTGAATTGGTTCTGCCGAACATGCTCTAACAAGCCGGCAGAGGAGGTTGACCACTTAGGCAGCAGGTAGAAATGATGGTTAATAGACCCCTGAGTTAGTTCCGCCGATCAGGCTCTCAATAGTTGATCGGGCAGTTTGACCTCTCAGGTGCCAAGTAGAAATGATATTGGAAGTCCCATGAGTTGGTTCAGCCGACCGGGCTCTCACAAGCTGGCGGGGCAGGTTGAATACCCAGGTGGTAGGTGGAAATGAGATTGGAAAGCCCCTTAGTTGGTTTCACTGATCAGGCTCTCACAAGCCAGCAGGGCAGGTTGACCACTCAGGTGATAGGTAGATATGAGATTGGAAAACCCTTGAGTTGGTTCTGCCGACCGGGCTCTCACAAGCCGGCGGGGCAGGTTGACCACTCAGGTAGCAGGTAGAAATAAGTTTGGTAGACCCTTGAGTTGGTTCTGCCGAAAGGGCTCTCACATGCTGGTGGGGCTAGTTGACCACTCAGGGGGTAGGTAGAAATTGTAAGATCCCTCTCCCACACCATAGAGTTCCCGAATCTTATGCCCAGAACCGTCGCCTTACGGTGACACCAACACATGGGTTAGTCGCCTCCGCAAGACGCCGATCCTACTGGCAAGAACGATCAACCAGGCCAATAATGGAAAGAAGTAAAAGTAGGTAGACAAGTCCACAATGACACATTTATATATATATATCCAAAAGAATACAAGTCCAACAATGAGTATAATAATCTGAAAGAGAGTAAGGGCTTAAGCCCGGTACATGTCCAAAATAAAACTAAATACACTTCTCTCACCCTACAAATACATGAGAGCTAACTAAGTCTCATCAACCTGTCGTCAGGTGGTAATGCTGCGTGACAACTGCTCCTCAGGTCTTGCCATCATATGTCGCTGGTCGTGCTGCTGCTCCGACTCCACGTACACTTGGTGTTACAGTCACAACTGACCGTTAGTCATAAAGACTAAGCCATATTTGTCCTTGCCTCCTCCCCCATCCCCCCCCCCCCCCCCACGAAGCCTAGACACCCTGTCGAAGGACGAAGCAGAGGACAACAAGGGGTAAAACAAGCAGGTGGCGGCAAATATACTAGCAGTAGTATATGACCAAATACTAGCAATCTACACTAGCAGTTCTACTATATAGCAGCATGAAGAAACACCGAAATAATAATAATGAGCAGTAAGTAGTACTAGCAGTAAAAGTAGCTGAGTAAATGTAAGTGCAGCTGAGTAATTAAATCTAAGAGCAGCTACAAAAGTAACCCTAACTTATATGAATGCCATACAAACTTCTAAGTTAAGTGATGTGGCACTACTCTTAACTCATCATATAAAAGAGTGCATACTAATTTATACGATGAGGTCTTGTTTATGAAATGATGTTATGCTATGTTGTGCAATGCAATGATTCAACTCACACGCTTGACTCTGTGCGTACAGACCTTTTATTAGTTCCCTCTTTTCGAGTGTGTCAACTCAGATACCATGTTGAGGCAAACAGGGCAGTGGATCGGGCATGTCCACTTCTAGGCACCTTTCACTATATCTCGGCCTAGACCTTATGTATGCACCTAAGCACACATAGGTTATCCGCGTACTATCTGGTAAGTACCACCTCTATCCTGCTTTTCAGGTCTCCACTTCGGTACACCCTGTCAATGCAAACAGGGGCAATGGATTGGGTCCTCCACTCCAAGGCTAGAATGACACCTCCCAGCCTAGACCTTACGTACGCCCCTAAGAACATACAAGGTATCTGTGTACTATCTGTTAAGTAACGCATCTTAGTTATATTTCCCAGAGCATCCAGCATGCCAGACAATCATGTCCTCCTTATATAACATCAAGCCTACTTCTCGCAGGACAACCCATCCTGATATCATAATTTCCCGAGCCTCCAGCTCGCAGGACTATCATTCCTTATATTGTTCCATCCAAAATGTGGGACGAGGTTTTCCTTATCAAGTTCTCCTACTAAAACTACTTTTTTCTATCGTTTAGTTGTACTTCAAAGTTTAAGGTGAATCCTGGACTTCCCGAGGGCTACCCGGTGAAGGGCTCGCAGTGATACTAGGGAATACAATGGGCTGAAGCCCAAATCCCCCTTTGATAGTTTATAGGGTAGTAGTCTAATTCACCTAGAGGGGGTGAATAGGTCTCTTTGATTTTCCTTCTTATTGCTAGCAGTTGTTAGATATAATTAAGAAAATAATGGCACAACACAGAAAGCATAAAGCTATCTATAGTGGTTTCCCCAGACAGTGTGCCTATTGGTAGTCCACTTTCCCTCTACACCTTTCGAACAGTGTGTGAAATAAGGCAAACAACTCCAAACTCAGCTCCAAGAGCTTGCAACACAGATCCCTCAGGATCTCTTAGGTTTGCTCCAAACCCTTCCTCAGGCTAAAAAGCCCTACCAACTCAGAGTGATCCCCCTCCTACAGCTCAGAAATCCACCTGATTTCCTACCTCAGGCCTATCAAGAAGCCCTAGCTCAGATCTGCACAGAGATCCTACGCTCAAGCTTTCAGCTCTACTTCTTAGGCTCAACTGTCTTGCAACTCAGGCTTACCAGCCATAGACTTCAGGCAGAATGCCCTACAATCTCAGAACACAAGTGTTCTTATAGGGGTTATAAGTTTTGCTAACAATAGATGATAGCAGTGATGTTTCCTTCAGCTTATTGTCTACTGTTTTTGATGCACAGATAGTGCTGCCTTTAAGCAGAGCTGAATAGTAAACTTCTGACCTTGCTCCAAACTGATCTTCCTCTTCGGCAGATGAGGAGAGATCACCTTGCTTGTCACAACCATCATTTTCCCATGAATTTAATAAATATTATTAGTGCAAGGGGAAAATACGCATCATGATGCCACATCATGCAGGGGACAACTACAGATGCTCAGGCAAACACTCCCTACGAACATTTATAAAAGACATTAATGTGATTGAGTTAAATAAAAAGAATTTACATTGTTATCTTAAGACCATGTCCCTCGGTCTAGTGGATCAACTAGTCCACGAGTAGAAAACTATACATACGCAGCTGAAAAATAGGTTTATTTTAGACTACACGAGCATGAAGATCAACATTCCAGAAATGATATGCACATATCTAAATTTTGTATAAGTAAGGAAGGATTTTTCTACGATCTTCAAAGTAGGTTATATTTACTTAAAATCATGCTATGCGAGAATGCCATTTTCTATACATAAAATAACTCTTGCATCCTAACATAAAAATTCCTAGAGAGCAAGTATAAAAACTGACTAGCAAGTAACAACAGAAAAGCTAGCAAGTAGTCTAACACTAAAAAACCAAAGCTACAATTGAAGCAAAGGAACAACTACCTCACAACAGTGAGGGGAGAGCGAAAAACTGCAACTAACTGCAGCTCCGAAGACACCAACTCTACCACCCAAACCGCTACAGCTCCGAGCATGAGACATTCAAAAGAAAAGAATGCCTCAGCAAGAAAGTCCAAGTGGCAGCAAAAATAAAACCAAGATTCTATACAAGGGTTAGCAGCAATCATAATAATAGATTGCAGAAAAGAGAACTAAAAAGATAAGCATTCATTAGCTTACAACAACCCGAGCCAGCTCAAATGAGTGCACTCGGTAAGAGAAAATCCTGCACCAAAGTAATGGCCAAATTGAACAAAACCAACCACATGTCCATTACGGCGGCTCAGGGGTGATGGTCAAACATCATATAATACATATATATATATAAGCATATATGTTTAAGCACTTGAGACTGATCAGCTCAAGAAAAGGGCATCATTTAACGTCGGGCAATACATAAGGCCTCAGGTGTATGATCCACAAATGGGTACTGAGGTGGTGGTCCTTTTTCCACTTCCAACCTTAGCCCAAAATAAAACAAACCAGGGGTGCTTTCGTGGTGACTCCAGTCCACACAAACCAACAGCCCAACAGAGGAACTGTGGCGGTGACTCTTAGCTCACACAACCAACAGAGCATACTTGGCTCCCAATATCCAACCGAGCAAACATTTCTCTTCAAATCCAACAAGCCAAACAAAAGAGTGCTAGGCAGTAAAACATGAATTCAGATGGTTTTAACCACAACTCAAGATGAGAGAATAAATAGGCTCATGATTCAACAATTAATCATTAGATTAAAATTCAACTTATTAACAGGATAAAGATTTTAGCAAGCCGACACCATGCAAGGCTTGGTGCCGAAACACGGACATAACAAGCTTAGCACGAAGGCCACACACTAGATCAATACTCAACAACTTAATAGAAAATACTCAGTGAGTCAAACTTCACTCCTAACGATCATCTCGTAACTACATAACGAAAGCCACAAAAAAGACACCATAAATGATCCCTTAATAATTACGAGACACCTCGACGAATAAAGCATAGCTTCATCTAAAGTCGCAACAAAAGGACTTAAAATGCTTGATAACATAACTTAAGATACCCGAGAACACCCGACAAACGAACATAAAATATGATGAAATAATTCAGAACATGCGACAAAGTCGACGGGGAAAGACTTAACAAAAGAAGTCAACTGGAAGCTTTAAAGAAAGAAAAGGAGAAAAATACAAGTAAGCTTAAGATTTATTTGACATAAAGATTGCATACCAAGTACACATCTTAACCGTCATGGGAGAAACATCATAGAGAGAAATTTTAGATAAGGAGGATAACAACATCTTAATCATAAGAAGTCAAGCACGGGATGAGAAATCATTAGCCATACAAATTAAGAGTTTAGTTGGAATCAAGAAAACCAAATAAGATCCACAAGGAAAAAACAATAGCTAACAAGAGAACCTAGCAAAACAAGATTTCAGGAAAAAAGGGGGGTCATCAAGGAGAAGGACAGCTATTTGCAGCCCACAACCCCTAAGAAAATCTTTACATTCAACCATATTACTAAAGACAGTGAGGAAGACGCATTACCCTTTATTGAGAAAGTTAACACAAAAAATTACATAGAAGACTGAATCTTGAAGGGTTTAAATAGTCAAAAGTCAAAGGCAGATTACACAGAAAATTTGGGAGTTCCGGACAGAAATTCTAGATAGAACGACTAATAAAATTCAGGACAGAAATTCCAATAAATACTGGAAATACCCAGAGAGAATGCTAGAATAAGTCTATGGTATAAACAGGAATCAGAATACACAAGAAGAAACTTGATTTATGAGAATACATAGAAAATGACTATTCTGAAAGAGTCTATCAGGACAACAATAAAGACTACAGTCAAAACTACACTTGCATAAAAGGGGAAGGAAACAAGCATTAAAGGGGAAGAAAAATAAAACCAGGAAAAAGAGTTTCAACAAGGCAAAAGGCAGAAATCGACTGGCTGTCCTGTCGATCGGCGGACGGTCCCGTCGATAGACGGGAAGAGCTGTCGATTCTATCTTAGAGAAAAAGGCTGCTCCGCAAAGGTCAAAGATCGACGAGACGGTCCCGCCGATCGACGGGAGGTCCCGTCTGAAAGATATGGGTTGAATGTAAACTACACCTAGAGGGGGGGGGGGGGGGGTGATTATGTCTTTTCAATTTTCTTTGCTATTTAATAATTTATCTATTTCAACATACAAGCATCACAGAAAACACACAATGATATATATTGGTTCCCAACTAGACAATGTGTCTAGAGGTAGTCCAATGTCCCTCCCACCTATCTAGCAGTGTGCTAGACTAGGCAACTTCTCCAACTCAGATCTTTTCACACAGAACCCTACAAGGCTCAGACCTTGCAAGTACTATAAACTCAGATCTTCAGCAAGATCCTACCAAACTCAGGTTCACCAAGACTCCTACTAACTCAGATCTATTACTAGATCCTACCAACTCAGACTCACAAAGAGCCCTAAAAAGTAGTACAGAATTGTTGTTGTAGAAGAGAAGACTTCAGAAAATGAACACTTGAATAAAAGATCTTCTTCTTCTTCTAAGTCCAATGATCTTGTGGATCAATGAACCTTTCTTCAGAATCTTCTGTAGAACTTCACAGCCAACATCACTGAAGACTTCTTTTGGTTTTCATTTCTTTCTCTTTTGTTAGTGTATATCAGAATGAACTTGAGCAAGAATATTTAGTACACGTGCATTCTGTGGAAGAAAATCTTTCTTTTATACTCCACTGCACTTATGCATAAAGGCCCTTATTGATTGCATAATCAATTCCTCATTTGAAAACATCTTGCAGAGTTGGAAATTCTTTGTCATTATTACTTGCCTGTCTTGGAACTAGAAAAAAATAGAAATAATAAATTTCTTTCTTAATTACAGTGTAACAGCCATATTCTGCAGAGATCATTTCATTTATGGCTCCTTGAATTATGCACAAGATAGGCGGCGCACGCGTTCTCTGATTATTCTTCCAAGAATGTCTGTGCATTAAATGCAGCTCTGCAACTATCAAGATGACATTGTTCCTTCAAGATTATATCATCTTGATCTATAGATATGCTTCATGATGATGTCGTCGATATACTTTCTTCTTCAGTACTTTGTTGGATATCTCTATGAGATTGCTTCTTCTAGACGATATCGCCGAGATCCTTCCTTATATGCAATATGTTTTTGATCTTCAAAGTAGTATGCTTCCATTAAGTCGACATAATTCCTTCTTCAAGGATTTCTGTAATTTCTCAATGATATTACTTATTCTTGCCGATATCGTGGAGATATCTTAGCTGTGTCTGCGATGAGCTTTCTTCAGAATGGTATAGTCGATATCTGATCTTTAGCTTTATCTATGACAAGCTTTCTTCACGACGATGTCATCGACATCTAGACTTAACTTTATCTACGACAAGCTTTCTTCACGATGATGTCGTTGACATCTGGACATAACTTTATCTATGACTAGCTTTCTTCATCCTTCAAGATGATGTGCTTCTATCAAGATGATATCGTCGAAACTGTTTCGACTACATGATGCTTTTCTCCACAATTCTTCAGCTGAGTCTTGAGATGATATTTTACATGGTTAATTTTCATTACTTTTATCGTTTATATACTAGTGATGTAGCTTTGATGTATCTGTCAGATCATGAACTTAAATACCATATCAAAAATAACTTAACTTATCTATACTTGAGTTTCTTCTTCAAATCTAGAGTTATTGAAGGCACAATACCCAATAATCTCCACCTATTTGAAGAAACCGGAACTTATAAGTATAGATAGGTCATTCTAGCAAATATAATAATCGATAATAAATTTGGCAAATGATCACTGCATATGTTAGTTTATGACAGTCCAATACATTAACACTAAATATATCAGATATATGAATGTAAGGCATAGAGGTGAGCTAGTGATTTCTAAAATCCTTCTTCTTTTCAATTCTCTTGAATATCTTTGCCTTTTTCAGAAGGCCCTGTTTTCTTCGATTGCTCAGCTTCTTTCTGTTTCAGCCTTTACCATTCAAAGTAGTACAAGTGCTTGGGATGATATATGAGAGGTACATATGTAGGTACTGACTTATCTCCCCTTTTTATCTTATCTCAATACACCCTTTTATCAGCTTCACTCATTTCATATTTGTGCCATTCATCTGAGATGTAGAAGGCGACCCTATCATGCTTTCCTTGTTGGAAAATATTCCAGGTATTTAAAATGATATCTCTAGAGCAAGGGCTCCATTCTTCAAAGTTTGGATTTTTCTTAACCTCTTCCATTCTCCACCTTTTAGCTTCTAGCTCTTTAAGGTCAACGGAATGCCTTTTGCTTTTCCTGATTTTCTTACTTCCACTTGCAGGCTCATCCACAAAATATTCGTGATAGTTCTCAGGCACTTGATTCTCTTCTTCAGGAGCCTCAGGCATTGCACTCTGAGGAGCTTCTACAGGGAGATTACCTTTAGGAATGGGGTGTTGATAGGCAAGAATTGGATGTTGATAGGCAATCACATATTCAATAGGTTCAAGCTCCATGGAGTATCTAACTTCATTAGCTAGACACATGGCATGGTGGCTTGACATTATGTCCCCCTTTCTGGCTTCTGAAAATATTTCTTTAGAGATGGATGCCTGAAAAGCTTGAAGTTGTCTGGCCAGGAGGTTATTCAGATTGCCAATGGTATCCATTAGAGTTCCCTGAGATGCCCTTACAGTTTGATGGAAAGAATTTGACAAATGATCTTGGGTTACTTGAAACTGTAGCAGCAATGTTTCCCCTACATTGTCCACAAGCTCCTGAGTTACATGAGCAGTGGATGAAATTCTTTGAAGTAGAGTATTTACTACATCTTCAAAGTCATTGAAGGAGTCACCCAGATTCGCAATAATTCCTTGTTGATTAGTTCTGAGAGTGTTCATTCTATCCAGCACAATAATAAGGCGCTTTCCAAGAAAATAGGTTACTTCATTGATATATACTATTTCATTTCCTGCATCAGCAATAGCATTGGCAGCAGTGTGATACACATTTGCATTCTGATGATTTCTGTGTTGAATATCTTATTGAAGGACATCTATCCTGGAAGAAAGATCATTTCTGCATCTTGTGACATTCTGATGTACATATGTTTCAAGTTGTTCTCTTTGTCTGTTCAACAGGCTTGTACATAGGTTTCAAGTTGTTCTCTTTGTCTGTTCAACAGGTTTTCCATGTGGGACATGAAATTAGGTAATGGAACTGTGGGAGTTGTGCTGGGTAGATGATGTGGATAACCTTCTATGATTTGAGGTGAAGGAAGCATTGTTGTCAGACCTGTATGCTCCCCCTCCATTGGTGCAGGGGTTTCTGAGGGGTGCTCATGTTCTTCAGCATCTGGATGACTGCTTGGGGCTCTTGCAGGAAGCTCCAGATGAGCTGGATCCACCGCTTCTTGAGTATTAGGAGGACTATACACTCTTGGGATTTATTCTCTTGCAGGCTCCCCATCAATTGGACTCAGGGATTCTTGAGGCACTTAAGATTCTGTGACAGGGGACATTGGGCCTTGATCAAAAGACACACTTTCATCTTTCTTTGTAAACCTTTTCTCCCACCTTCTTACTGTTCTGACATCTATTTTCTTAAGATAATGGAGAGGAAATGATTCTAAAACTTTTAGGAGATGTGGGATGGTATTCGAGAGATATAAGGATAGTATTCTTCCAATTTTGGAGAGTTGAGGTTGTCTGCAATCATGTCTAACAATAACTTTCCCCAATCAGTCCTCTTATTTAAGATTACTCTGACCATAATCTCAAACATTTCTTTTGAGACTCGATCATTCGAGCCGGTCTTACAGATCAGTATCTTTTCGATGATGTTTGTCAGTAGTTTGCCTTGCCTATTCATCTGCATTCTCTGCAGGCTGCCATAGGGTTTGGTTTCGAAACCACACCATTTCAATCCTTCATAGACATCGTAGTCAGTGACGTCTTCTTCTGTCTCATCCTTTTTGAAGGTAGTAAGTTGTAGCACTGTGGATAGACATTCAACAGTCATCTGAATGTGCTTCCCAGACACAACGATTCAGATTTCCATTTTTGATTTGTGAAGTATGACGTTTTCAAAGAACGCGGAAACAACTGAATAGTAGATACGGGTCAGTTCTGTGAGAAGGTATTCTAGTTTCGACGCGTATAGAAGAGTTATAACCATATCAAGGTCTTCCTCTGTCTGCTCAAAACCTTCTTTCAGAAACTCTCATTCGGAAGGGAGTTTCTCATCATTCTTCTTCGGTGCCATTTCGTTAGCAGAGAGTTGTCGTATGGATGAAGAAGAAGGAAGGATTCTAAGGTTTTCTGTATACGAGATATCTATGCTTACATGATGCCTAATATATAAAGTAATGCATTGTAAAGGTAAAGAGGCGCGTACCTATTCAAATCCTCATGTATTGTTTTGAAGCTCTCAAAATTGCGGCGCAATCATGACAGTGTTGAGTTTTATGATTTCATTTTGTCGGTCTGCAGTGTCATCGAGATTGTCTTTATCTACGAGAGTATCGTCGAAATGTCTGTATTGGTGTCGTCGAGATTTGGATATTGTCGTCGAGACTTCATCAATGTCATCGTTATTGATTACGACGATATCCTTTGAGAGGCTATTTTGCTTTAAGGGACTTGAAGTTGTTCCTTATGGTGGTTGAGCTGCATAAACTTCTTCCTTTAGATTTCCATTCAAGAATGTTGATTTGACATCCATTTGATAAACTTTGAACCAATTGTATGCAGCATAGGCTAGAAAGAGTGTGATGGCTTCCAATCTTGCAACAGGTGCAAATGTCTGATCAAAGTTTATTCCTTCCTCCTGCCTGTATTCTTGAGCTACCAGTCTTGCCTTGTTCTTTATAATCAATCCAGCATCATCCATCTTATTTCTGTATACCCATTTTGTCCCAATGATATTGTGCCCTTGTGGCCTTGGGACAAGTTTCCATACCTTGCACCTCTTGAACTGGTTTAGCTCTTCTTGCATAGCCATAACCCAGAATTGGTCTCTGTTAGCCTCCTCAAATTTCATGGGCTCAAGTTGGGATAGAAAACTAAGATGCAAGATTTCATTTAGTGCACTTCTCCTTGTTCTCACTCCATTAGTAAGCTCACCAATTATCTGATTTGTTGGATGATTTCAATGATGTCTCATAGCAGTAGGCATTACTCTTATTGGTTCTCTGGTTTCAGCAACTTCTTCAGCTCCTGCTTCAAGGGGCACATCTAGGGGATTTAGCTCCTCAGTGAACTCTTAAACTGATTCTGGAATAGAGTCCATTGTGGAGGACTTATACTTCTCAACTGGTTCTTCTTCTCTGATTTTGAGGTTCTCTAATCTTTCATCAATTCCTGCATTGGATGAACTAGAAGAAGGGTTATGCAGCATGCTGCACTCATCAAAAATGATGTGAATAGATTCCTCAATTGTAATAGCATTCTTATTGAAGAATCTGTAGGCCTTTCTTTGCTTGTTATATCCTACAAAGACACCTCAGAGCTCTTTTCAGAGAATTTGGTAATATAGTGCTTATTATTTTTCAGCACATAGCATTTACTTCCCAAGATTTTGAAGTAAGCTAGTGTTGGCTTCCTACCCTTAATTAGCTCATAAGGAGTCTTATTATGGTTCTTATTGATGAGAGCTCTATTTTGCACATGACATGCAGTGTTAATTGCCTCAGCCCATAGGTATTCTGGGAGTGAGGAGTCACTTAGCATGGTCCTCCCAGCTTCAAAGAGTGTTCTATTTTTCCTCTCAGCCGCCCCATTATGTTGGGGAGTTCTGGGAGAAGAAAACTCTTGTAGGATACCTCCTTCACAGAATTTGGTCATTGACTCAGACTAAAATTCAGTTCCTTGGTCACTTCTGATTTTAACCGCAGAGCTGTTTACTTCATTCTGAATTTGTTTGACAAAATTCTTGAATGTATTTAGGGTATCAGACTTGTGTTTCAAAAAGAATACCCAAGAAAATCTAGAATGATCATCAACAATAACTAGTGTATAAGTCATACCTCCAAGGTTGTGCACTGCCATAGGACCAAATATGTCCATGTGCAGCAGGTATAAGCACCTAGTGGATTCTTTGTCCTGTTTGCTTTTAAAGGAAGTTCTTGTTTGCTTGCCCATTTGACATGCATGACAAGGACTCATTTCTATGCAATCCATCTTAGGAGCATCTCTTACCGAGTTATCTGACATTAATTTCTTCAGAGACTTGTAGTTAATGCGGGCTAGTCTCTTATGCCACTTTACACAAGCAGACACTCCATTATTTTCTACAAGATATACATGCTCATTTTTCCTAATGCAAATGAAGTTTAGACAATAAATATTTCCACTCCTACTGCCTACTAGAATGGATTCATTTTCACAGTTCTTGATCTAGCACTTATCCTTGTGGAAGGAAATAACATATCCCAAGTCACATAGCTGACATATGCTTATAAGGTTATGTTGTAACCCTTCCACATAAGCTACTCTTGTGATAGTGATACTGCCATTTGTGATCTTACCATAGCCCTTAACTACACCTCTGTCAGATCCTCCAAATTTGACTTTGGTCCATCTTCTACAGGTGCAAACTCCTTCAATAGGCTTCTTGTTCCAGTCATGTGCCTGGAACATCCACTGTCAGAGTACCACACAGGAGTCTTGGTGGTCTTTGGACATACCTGCAAGACAACTACACTTCCTTAGGAACCCAGTTTCTCTTGGGTCCTAGGTGCTTGTTAGGAAATGATTTGGTTGCCTGCTTTCTGGATGTCATACGGGAATGATTCTGAACAGTTGGATTGAACCAACAGTCTAGGGCAAAGTGCCCTACCTTTCCACAACACCAACATTCAAATCTATTATATCTAGATTTTCTTGTAGAGTTATAACTCACTGAATTAGGTTGTTGCTTAACAGCTGGTTTCCCAATCTTGGAGGCTCAAAGGTTCTCCCCAACATGATATCTTTTGAAAGCCTTTACTAGAGGGTTCTTTTGTGGTGCAGATAAAACACTTTTCCTAAGGAAAGTTTGTCTTTTGCTCAGCCAGGTAGAAGGCAGCTTAAGTCCACTGTCAATCTCCTGGCTTTCTTTGCATCCATAGATGCTGCTGTGATCATATGAGTTTGTGGGTATAATCACTTTTCTAAATATTGTCTTTACTTGAGAAGATTTCCCTATGTTTTCACCTTGAGTATAGCCAAAACCTTGCTTATTTGTTTGTGAAAAGCTATCAATCAAGGGAAGAACTATTTGTGGCTTGGAATAACTAGCCACAATCTTCTTTTCCTTAAGAAGCTGATCCTCCAGTTCTTTGATTTTAGTATTCTTGTGCTTGATGACTTCAGTCAAGGTACTGGTACTTAAAGGAGAGATACCAGGTGGAGTGATTGACAATTTGGTCTTTTCTTGAGCTAGCTCAGTTACTTTCTCAAGCAATTCATCTCTCTTCCCACTCAAGGAGATGATCTCTGCAGCTTGTGCCTTACAGAGAGCTTTTGCTTTCTTAAGAGCATCAAGCAATGCACCAAATTTCTCTGTATAGTCAGTGTCTATTTCTTCTTCTGTTGAAGAGAATCTGGCTTCTGAATCTGTGTCAGAGATTAGGAAATGCTTTAGGAATTACCTATTTGTGATGAGGTTCATCACAATATTCTTCATTTGTAAGATCCATGGCTGCTATGTGGCTATCTGATTCTGATGAGGAACAATCAGTGTCACTATCACTGAGTGTCTTCACTTTCTTTGCCACAAGGCTCTTTTCTGACTTCCTGTTTCTTGAGTGCTTCCTTTCCTCACTCTTCTCTTATCTTTTGTATGAACATTCAGCAATGACATGTCCAGGCATGTTGCACCTGTAACAAATAATGTTAGAAGAATTTTGTTTACTAGGTTTGGAATCATACCTTTCAGATTTGTGTTTTCTTCTGTGCTTTTCTTCTCTCCTAGAGCTGGAGAGTGAAGCTTCATATTTTCTGTTCCCTCTTTTTTTGTTTCTCAGTAGTTTCTTAAACTGCCTGGTGAACAATGATAGATCTTCATTAAAGAGCTCTGAAGTGGAGTTGCTTGAGATCTCTTCATCTGACACATAGACAGGCTCCACTGTCTTGTGCTTTCTGGAAGCTTCAGCTTTAAAGGCCATTGCCTTTTCTCTGGAGTAAGCCTTGGAGTTTTCATCCTCAGCCTTTTTAGTGTTCAGCTACATCTCATATGATGCGAGCTTGCCATACAGCGATCTAGGCTCCATTGCTCCCAGATTGCTGATGCGCAAATCTTAGCACACCACTATAGGCGGTAGTAAGAATGCGGCACGAAACGGCAGTGTACCGATCGTTCAAGTAATATAAAATGGGAATGAATCCCCAAGTATCGATCTCAAAGGAACACAGTAAGGTGGAGTTAACTTTCAAGGAAGGACTTGAGATCGAAGTCCTAAAGGTCGGATGGAATGCGGGAGAGTTGGTTTGGCTTTTGGAAAATAAAAGAAAACAACTACAACTACTCCTATGCAATGCCGCTATGCAATGCTTCGCTTGGCGGGATGGAGACTAGGCAGGCCTTGAGCGCGCTGCGTCGCAAGGGCGGATGGACGAGTAGGCAAACTGAATCAAACTATGCAGGCCTTGAGCGCGCTGCTTCGTTAAGTGGGATGGATTACACGGGCCGCTATGCCACGCTTCGCTAAGCGGATGGAAGAGTAGGCATACGGATGAGGGTCGCAAGCACCTCGTCGACAAGCACGCCACTAGCAATTGCTAGTGAGGCACACGAACGTGACGGTGCGATGGAGGATGGAATGGGGCGCACCTCAAGCAACTCAAACAGTAAAATATTTCACATAGACATGAAATGTATAGAAATGCAAATAAAGTTAAGTGCTACTTCATCATAATGTTAGCTCTAGCTACATATACATCAATAAGAAAAGAACAAGGCAAGAAATCGACCGAATCCGAAGGCTCGTTGTAGATTCACTGTTGGAATCGTCGGGTTGTCAATCCGCGCCCAAGCTCGGTCCGCAACTACGTCCGGGGTAGAGAGAGCTGTCACTACTCTCAATGAGCCCGTCTTCTTCGTGTCACGATCCGGTAGGGGTTGCAAACTTCCTCTTGCTTGATGGCGATGGTGGCTAGATCTTCCTTTAAAGCGTTAGGATGAAGGAGGAGGCCGAGAGGAAGCTTCGACTCAAGAATGGCGTGAAGAACAAGCCAGGAGCACCTCCCGATGGTGGGCGGCGATGGAGGGGCGAAATCGGGTGCTCTGGAGCAGGAAACGGCAGACTGGCGGGAGAAAATGTGGAGGATACGACCTAATTCGCGAGCAGGAATATTTATAGGCGCTGGAATAAACAGTGCGCACGGTCATTGGCGCACGACCAGTGGTCGTGCGCGCTAGAATCCAGTGATCGTGCGCCTGCCTGGGTGGAGCCTGCAATGTAAGAAATTTATAAAATACCATGTTCGCACGACCAGTGGCGCACGACCGGTGGTCGTGCGCACTATCGTAGGTGGTCGTGCGCACTGGTCGAAACAGAACTCATAAAATTGATGTTAAGTGCGCACGAACAGCGGCGCACGACCGGTGGTCGTGCGCAATATCGTTGGTGGTCGTGCGCACTGTCCGAGACAGAACTCAAAAAATAGGGTTAAGTGCACACGATCAGCGGCGCACGACCAGTGGTCGTGCGCAATAGAAACAGTGATCGTGCGCAGTGTTCCTGTACAGAATTGTACCGGGAACACCCGCACGACTCCTGTTCCAGCATAACCACGAATCCAGCCACTGAAAGTGGCACTTAAAAATCCATGAAAACTACTAAAAATGAAGAACATGAAATAACACCAAAAACGGGCCTAGAAGTGCACATAGCATGGAATAACAAATATGAGCGAAAACATGCCTAAAATGTAGTGCATAGACTAGAAAATCGGCCCAGATGAGTCCATATATGTGTATATAATTGGGACTCATCACACCCCCAGACTTACCTATTTGCGCGTCCCGAGCAAACAAATTCTAAGCGAACGGGGAAAGAAAAGTAGATGGCTTAAAATTACAATACAGAGTACCATGCGAAGTCGCATGCTCACGTGCATAAGAAAAATAGTAGAGAAGATTTCTGATTATATAAACAGTTTATATATTTCTAAAAGAGTAAAAGCATATTACAACTACTCAAAATGGTGAACAACGGTGAATCATTTGGTCATGCATACGGAGAAAGTAAACTATGCGCTGAGATGAGCATTGCTCAAGATCGGGATGCGAGACAAACTCCACTGAAATCCATCAGTGTCGGTGACCATAAGCTTGCCCGGTCACATTCTCCCCACGACACAAGATTGGTTCAAGGCGTGAGTCAGTAGGACTTTCAGGTTTTAATTGAGGCTTGGGTTACGGTGAGGTAAACAATGATAAACAAAATGGCTTATAACACATAACCCAAATGAGCTTTAAAAGTAACTACCGCGCCCCAAAATCGAATGCAAATGCACCACACCCCCAGACTTGGACTTTTGCAACATAGGTGTGTGCACCGCCTACTCCCAATACATAATTTTTCTACATGATTTTTCAATAAAAATCATTTTTCTTTTTTTCTCTTTTCCTTTTCATTTTTTTTCTATCTTCTTTTTCTTGTCTTTTTTCTTTCAGCAAAATTTTGAAATGAGCACATCCACAGATTCACATAATAAACACCACAATCAACACCCCTCACAATGTAAATAAAACTACAACTAAAGCTCATATTTGGCTGTGCGACTAGGTTAGGCTTTTAGGCTTTGGTGAGATATATGTGGAGCTGAATCAAGAAAAGGGGTAGGCACAACTGGACTAGCGAGGAAATGATGATAGGAATGGCACAAAGGCTCAACCGGGCCAAAATGATGGCCTACGTCATTCTCACGTACTAGAACTTATCTTATGCCAATGCTTCAAGAATTGCTTGGGGCAAGTTCTAGCCACTGAGAAAGATTCTCCTTTCTCCCGACTCAAGCAATACGAGTCTAGCGATCGTTTACACACATCCCTATGCTACCGTTTGATTCCACCGGATTCACCATTTGAGTAGAGTAAACAACATTTACACTAATAGAAAAAAATATAAAACCATAAGTATAAAGAGAAGTCTAAACTACACAAATTTCTAAGCCACCGAGCACTCGACTAGGAGCACTACTGGAGTCAACATTTTACTCTGCTACATAGTCCTAAGCCATCACCTAGACATTCCCACATAAGCAGAAGAATTAAATTCACTACAGAGCACGCATACAGACGAGTACGCGCTCAAGTGGGTGCTGTGGTGTGCAATGAAAATGAACAACAATTTCCAATAAGCTAAAATAAAAGTACTTCTAGCATGCTATGCGAGAGTGCATGTGAGTCGGCACGAAAACTGCTCTCCCCCAGACTTAAACTAAGCAATACACAAAATATATGACATGAAAATCAGAAAAGGCTAGGGAAAGAGAGTACCCAGTGCTCAGAAATGAGCACACCAGAAGATTGGCGTGTAAGCTAAAATGAGCCGCATCATCCGCCATCCAGAAAAGATACCTGCAGGGGTCAGCTCCGCAGAAACAAAAGAAAATAGAAAACTGAAAGAAAAAAATACTACTAACTAAACATGATTAGATGAAATAAAAATGCAGAAAAGAAAGATAACTACTGGGGTTATTGTCATCCCAGCACGACTTATTCAAAAACTAAAGGTTCTAGCTAACGGGCGTATGGAAGGAGAAGTGGACAGGTAACTGTTCTAATACGCGTGTCGGTAGCGGGTACCGATACGGCGACAAAACAGTTACTCCTCTACCTAAATAATAATAATACCTACATAACGCAGGTAGAGGAAATATAAAGCAAGAAGAGGAGGAGATATCCTCACTCAACTCACCAAACACATCCTTGCCTAGCAAGGTGTCGTCAACAGGGAGGTGGCAGGAGGAAAAGGCAATGAGTGGAGCTTCCTCTACGGAGGGGGAATCAAACTCCTCACATGAGAGGATGCTCTCATCATTGACTTGAGCAAAAAGCTCCAAGTCCTCCTGAAGTACCCGTGAAGATTCAACCTGCACAGACTCAGATGAAGGAAGGGGATCAAGAAATAAAGAAGACGAAGAACATAAATAAACATCAATCGGGGGAGTGATCCCGGTCTCACTCCCATCAGGTTGGGTAAGTAAAATAATGTTTGCATTGTCCTCAATGCTACAAGGTTCGGCGGGATCAACGGTGGCCAAGCTTAGGATTTGGACTTCCTCCACCGGTGCTGAGGAAAACTCCTCTTCACCTAGAAGGTTGTCCTCCTTCATAGGAATAGGCACAACACTCAGATCACCCACCTCATCCTGCGACACATCATCAACAATGTCGTCGGAGACGAGTATAGTATGCACAACAGGGGGAGGAGTAGTGCTCGGATAAAAGTCGAGCACCGATTCCTCACAAAGAATCGAATCCAATAGAGGTGGTGGATGCACCGGGAGAATAGGCTCAGCAATGTCGGTGCCCAGATCAACCACACATCTGGTGACTGTGTCAACGCCATACCCCTCAAGATGTGAAGGTGGCAAAGACACAAAACCGGATGTTGAAGGTATGCCGCCAGAGTTAGGATTCGGGATGATCCGGATATCCGGCTCGTCATCCTCATCCAATTGGCGACGAAAAGCAGTACAATCCTTCAGGGCATGATCTGTGCTCCGACAAAACTGGCACTGCCTAGCGGACTTCTTTGCACAGCGGGTGCTGAAGCCGAAAAGAAGTAAGACGGTAAAGGCTCAGCAGAGTAGCCATAAGACTTACGCACACCATATGGAGTATCAGACGAAGTCGATGCTCTATATGCTGGGCGAGAAGAATTATGCCCACCATTCTCCGTAGGGCATTCATCACTAGAGTGGGAGGTAGCTCCACACCAACGACAACGGATATTAAGATATGCGCACATAGTGCGAAGATAAAACGATTCAAATAGAAGAACACTATTGTGCGAAATACCACACATAACAAAAATTACTAAAGCAACCTAATTAAAACAGGAAAATGGAATAAAAAGAAATAAAACAAAAAAAAATGCAATTACAAAAGGAAGGGCTTCTCTCTCAGATTCTCCCTCTCAAAAATAACTCACACGACTGTGTTCCACGGCAACGGTGCCAAAGACTTGATGCGCAAATCTTAGCACACCGCTATAGGCGGTAGTAAGAATGCGGCACGAAACAGCAGTGTACCGATCGTTCAAGTAATATAAAATGGGAATGAATCCCCAAGTATCGATCTCAAAGGAACACAGTAAGGTGGAGTTAACTTTCAAGGAAGGACTTGAGATCGAAGTCCTAAAGGTCGGATGAAATGCGGGAGAGTTGGTTTGGCTTTTGGAAAATAAAAGAAACCAACTACAACTACTCCTATGAAATGCCGCTATGCAATGCTTCGCTTGGCGGGATGGAGACTAGGCAGGCCTTGAGCGCGCTGCGTCGCAAGGGCGGATGGACGAGTAGGCAAACGGAATCGAACTATGCAGGCCTTCAGCGCGCTGCTTCGTTAAGCGGGATGGATTACACGGGTCGTTATGCCACGCTTCGCTAGGCGGATGGAAGAGTAGGCATACGGATGAGGGTCGCAAGCACCTCGTCGACAAGCACGCCACTATCAATTGCTAGTGCGGCACACGAACGTGACGGCGGGATGGAGGATGGAATGGGGCGCACCTCAAGCAACTCAAACAGTATAATATTTCACATAGACATGAAATGTATAGAAATGCAAATAAAGTTAAGTGCTACTTCATCATAATGTTAGCTCTAGCTACATATACATCAATAAGAAAAAAAAAGGCAAGAAATTGACCGAATCTGAAGGCTCGTTGTAGATTCACGGTTGGAATCGCCGGGTTGTCAATCCGCGTCCAAGCTCGGTCCGCAACTACGTCCAGGGTAGAGAGAGCTGTCACTACTCTCCAATGAGCCCGTCTTCTTCGTGTCACGATCCGGTAGAGGTCGCAAACTTCCTCTTGCTTGATGGCGATGGCGGCTAGATCTTCCTTTAAAGCGCTAGGATGAAGGAGGAGGCCGAGAGGAAGCTCCGGCTCAAGAATGGCGTGAAGAACAAGCCCAGAGTACCTCCCGATGGTGGGCGGCGATGGAGGGGCAAAATCGGGCGCTCTGGAGCAGGAAACGGCGGACTGGCGGAAGAAAATGCGGAGGATACGACCTAATTCGCGAGCAGGAATATTTATAGGCGCTGGAATAAACAGTGCGCATGGTCGTTGGCGCATGACCAATGATCGTGCGCGCTGGAATCCTGTGATCCTGCGCCTGCCTGGGTGGAGCCTGCAATGTAAGAAATTTATAAAATACCATGTTCGCATGACCAGTGGCGCACGACCGGTGGTCGTGCGCACTATCGTAGGTGGTCGTGCGCACTGGTCGAAACAGAACTCATAAAATTGATGTTAAGTGCGCACGAACAGCGGCGCACGACCGGTGGTCGTGCGCAATATCGTTGGTGGTCGTGCGCACTGTCCGAGACAGAACTCAAAAAATAGGGTTAAGTGCACACGATCAGCGGCGCACGACCAATGGTCGTGCGCAATAGAAACAGTGATCGTGCGCAGTGTTCCTGTACAGAATTATACCGGGAACACCCGCACGACTCCTGTTCTAGCACAACCACGAATCCAGCCACTGAAAGTGGCACTTAACAATCCATGAAAACTACTAAAAATGAAGAACATGAAATAACACCAAAAACGGGCCTAGAAGTGCACATAGCATGGAATAACAAATATGAGCGAAAACATGGCTAAAATGTAGTGCATAGACTAGAAAATCGGCCCAGATGAGTCCATATATGTGTATATAATTGGGACTCATCAATTGTCGTCTTCTCTTATGGAACACATCTTTATGTCCCATTCTTTGTTCAGAGATCTCAGGAACTTATCATTTAGTTCAAAGTTGTTGAACTCTCCGCCATAAGTTTTGAGCCCATTGGCATTCTTGAAGAACTTCTCATAGCAGGTAGCTCTGTCATCCTTCTTATCTTGCCCGAAGGATTCATACTCCTGATTCAGGAGGGATTTCGTGTCATCTCTATTTTCTTTAGTTCCTTCCATGTAGACAACCAGGGAATCCCACATCTCCTTAGCTATCTTGCATTGAATTAGGTTCTGGAATGTTGAATCATCTATTGCATTTACAATGATGTTCTTAGCCCTTCTGTCCATAGTGACCAGAGCAACATCATCTTTGGTGAAATCAAATAATTTCTTAGGTTTGGGAACAACTGTTGGATCTACAGGAATGTTCATGGGAATATAGGGTCCTTCTTCTACTACCAGATAGACTCTAGGATCTGAGGCATCCATTTACAGCCTAATTCTTTGCTTCTAGATGGGGAAGTTCTTCTTGGTGCAGATAGGCAGCTTCATTGAGCTCATTTCCTTATGATGCTCACCAGCCATTTGTTTATTACAACCCACTAGTTATATAGATCTTGTTCTAAGCTGTTAAGCTTTTGAACTCAACCTCTCTCTGATACCAATTGAAAGATATGGGTTGATTGTAAACTACACCTAGAGGGGGGGGGGGGGTGATTAGGTTTTTTCACTTTTCTTTGCTATTTAATAATTTATCTATCTCAGCACACAAGCATCACAAAAAACACACAATGATTTATAGTGGTTCCCAACTAGATAATGTGTCTAGAGGTAGTCCACTGTTCCTCCCACCTATCTAGCAGTGTGCTAGACTAGGCAACTTCTCCAACTCAAATCGTTTCACTATATTCAGATCTTACAACTCTGGTTCACACAGAACCCTACAAGGCTCAGACTTTACAAGTCCTACAAACTCAGATCTTCAGCAAGATCCTACCAAACTCAGGTTCACCAAGACTCCTACTAACTCAGATCTATTACTAGATCCTACCAACTCAGACTCACAAACAGCCCTAAAAAGTAGTACAGAATTATTGTTGTAGAAGAGAAGACTTCAGAAAATGAACACTTGAATAAAAGATATTCTTCTTCTTCTAAGTCCAATGATCTTGTGGATCAATGAACCTTTCTTCAGAATCTTCTGTAGAACTTCACAGCCAACAACAATGAAGACTTCTTTTGGTTTTCTATTCTTTCTCTTCTGTTAGTGTATATCAGAATGAACTTGAGCCAGAATATTTGGTTTTCTTTTCTTGCATAAAGGCCCTTATTGATTGCATATTCAATTCCTTGTTTGAAAACATCTTGCAGAGTTGGAAATTCTTTGTCATTATTACTTGCCTGTCTTGGAACTAGCAAAGAATAGAAATAATAATTTTCTTTCTTAATTACAGTGTAACAGCCATATTCTGCAGAGATCATTTCATTTATGGCTCCTTGAATTGTGCGCAAGATAGGCGGCGCACGCGTTCTCTGATTATTCATTTCCAAGAATGTCTGCGCATTAAATGCAGCTCTGCAACTGTCAAGACGACATTGTTCCTTCAAGATTATATCGTCTTGATCAATAGATATGCTTCACAATGATGTCGTCGATATACTTTCTTCTTCAGTACTTGGCTGGAGATCTTCATGAGATTGCTTCTTCTAGACGATATCGCCGAGATCCTTCCTTATATACAATATGTTTTCGATCTTCAATGTAGTATGCTTCCATTAAGTCGACATAACTCCTTCAAGGCTTTTTTGTAATATCTCAATGATATTACTTCTTCTTGACGATATCATGGAGATATCTTAGCTGTGTCTGCGATGAGCTTTCTTCAGAACGGTGTCGTCGATATCTAATATTTAGCTTTGTATACAACTAGATTTCTTCACAATAATGTCGTCGACATCTGGACTTAACTTTATCTACGACAAGCTTTCTTCACGACGATGTTGTTGACATCTAGACTTAACTTTATCTACGACTAGCATTCTTCATCCTTCAAGACGATGTGCTTCTATCAAGACGATATCGTCGAAACTATTTCGACGACATGATACTTTTCTCCACGATTCTTCTGCTATGTCTTGAGATGATATTTTACTAGGTTGATTTTCATTACTTTTATCATTTATATACTTGTGATGTAGCTTTGATGTATCTGTCAGATCATGAACATAAATACAATATCAAAAACAACTTGACTTATCTATACTTGAGTTTCTTCTTCAAATCTAGAGATATTGAAGGCATAATACCCAACACCGTCGATCGACGGGATGTCCCATCGATTTTGTCTTAGAGAAAACAAACAAAAGCCACAAAATGACTGAGCCCAGGGATCGACAGGATGGTCCCGCCGATCGACGGGCGGTCCCGTCGATCGACGGGATGACCCGTCGATTCTTACTTGTACAGAAATTTCTAAAAAATTTTCCTAAGCTAACTTAACCTTCTCCTTTCAAAACCCAAACCTAGACTACCAGAAGACCTTTAATTAATAAAAATTAAGGTAAAGCAAACATTCAACAACACTAATTACCATATATATATATAAACATATATATATATATACATATATATATAAAGAAGATTAAAAGAGTTCTGAAGAAACATACAAGCCAGCGGGAAGAGCAAACCACCACTTGCCTTTACTTGGATCACCGAAAAATGGCCTCTCAAGCCCTCCATGCCAAGGATCGGCTCACTCACTGCCTAAGCATGAAGAATCTATGAAGATTTGGGCAAAATACGAAATTAGGGCAGCTAACCCTAGCGCCAAAATTATACAAAACGAACAAAACTTACCACGCACAGGACGAGCACGGCGAGAGATTTCCAAATCTATGCTCCGCCGAATATTTCGAGCACGGGAGCTCCGCCGGCGGCGGTCGGAAGGCTCAACAAACCCCTCTATCTTTCTCTTTCTCGAAACCTCTAGTCTGGTTCGGGAATTTAGGAAATAAGAAGAAAATAAAGTAGAGGAATAGTAAATATAAATATAAATATATATATATAGTGGATAGAGATATTTATATAAAAAAATATATATAAGCAGATAGAGGAAGACAATTGATTCACAACAAGAAATAATAATAATAATAATAATAATAATAATAATAATAATAATAATAATAATAATAATAATAATAATAGTAATAAGAAGAAGAAGAATAAGAATAACAAGAATAAGAAAAGAAGGCTAAACCAACAGTCACCAATTCCAATGAAAATCGCATCGAAGGCAAATGTCGGCGCTACATATCCAACGGAGAAGTTGAAATCAGAATCCGATGAGCAAAACTCAAGATATAAATTTCTGAAGATTGAGGTGACGATAACTAGACAAATCATTGGAAAATGACAGGTGCTCTAAAAATGCTCGGATCGCAACGAAACTTCAACGAGCCTCTCTAAAATTAAATAATTTAATTTTCTAACGTAAAATTTTCCAAATCCAGCACACTCCAAAATTTAGTTGAATTGACCGAACGAACGCAAAAATGCGCAAATGACGGCGCACTGCTAACTTTACACTAACGTAACGCCCTTATGTCAAAAATGACGTCAATGAAGGATTAAAGTAATTCCTGGAAATTCAGGGGCGTTACATTGCTCTTCTGGAATCAATCTGGAAGAGCTATCTTCTCTCCTTGTATCTGCTAGCTAGGTTCAGGAAGTAGGAGGAAAGAACTTGTGGAAGCCATCAATTGAACAGTGAAAATCTTTCTCCACTTTTAAGCACACTCTTTTGAAATGCCCTAAGTTGTTCTTTTATACATCTTCCACCTTTAACAGCTCTAAGCAGAGCCCTGACAAATTTAGGAGGGGGATAGAATACTTTATCTTGCTTTATGCCCACGTGCGCCAAAGCAGATCTCGTCAATGTTGTCTTCAGATTTGAATCTGTCTAAGCGGTAGGGCTGAGACATCTTTTAGTCTCAGCGGTTGAGCTATATTCATCTCAACGGTTGAGCTATCTTTGTCTCAGTGGATCCACTGAGACAAATAGTCTTCTCAACGGATTCTATCTAAATGCAGCTGATGCGATATTTCGGCAAGTGCACCGGTCGCGCAAGTAATAAATGTTGGGAATAAGATCCCCGAGTGTCGGTCTCTTGAGGAATGCAGGTTGGGTGAATGAATCGCGTTGTGTGACAATTGTTACACAAGCGGGAACAAACACAAAAAGTGGGGGTTTGATTTGGTTTCCTACTGTTAACAACAATAAAAGAAATGCGGGTCAAAATCACCGCTTCGCAAGGAGAGATGGATGCCGCAGCGCGATGCCGAGCTTCGTGAGGCGGATGGACGGTGTGCATGCGAATGAAGTGATCACTAATGCGGAGAGTGAGGGTCGCAAACTCCTATTCGCAAATCGCTGTTAGCTCTTGCTAACGGGAATCGAACACGATGAGTGCGTGAGTGAGTGAGTGGAGGCGAGACGCATCACAAGCAAATACTGAAGAACAGAGAAGAAACAACCATTGCATTTAAACTAAACATCATGATATTCAAGTTTAAATGATTCAAAGAAGTACAACAAAGGGGGGAGGAAGAAATCAACCAATGGACGAAGACTAGTGGCCATTCACGGACGGAATGGTAGTTTGTCAAGCTACCTCCGGACTCGGGCGGACTGTGCTTCCGGCGTTGAGAGACTGTCACGACCTCTCCACGTGCTTCCGTCATCTTCTACCTCAGGATTGCTATTCTTCTCACCGGATAGAACTGGAGACGGCTTGCTTGAGTGCTTGCGGATGGCGGAGAATGCTTCCTGACGATGGAGGAATTCTTAGAATGGCCGGAGATAACTTCCCCTTGTGGAGGAGATGAGATGGAGGTGGCTGGAAGTGGAAAACGGCGGCGTACGGACTGTAAATCGCGCTCCCCGAACCGGATTATCCCTAATTTGCGGATCAGGACATTATATAGGCGCTGGCGAAAATACTGCGCATGGTCATTGGAGCACAACCAGTGGTCATGCGCGCTGGAGTTCTGTGATCGTGCGCCTGCCAGGGTGGAGCCTGCAATGTAAGAAATGTATAAAATACCATGTTCGCACGACCGGTGGTCGTGCGCACTATCGTAGGTGGTCGTGCGCACTGGTCGAAACAGAACTCATAAAATTGATGTTAAGTGTGCACGAACAGCAGCGCACGACCGGTGGTCGTGCGCAATATCGTTGGTGGTCGTGCGCACTGTCCGAGACAGAACTAAAAAAATAGGGTTAAGTGCACACGATCAGCGGCGCACGACCAGTGGTCGTGCGCAATAGAAACAGTGATCGTGCGCAGTGTTCCTGTACAGAATTGTACCGGGAACACCCGCACGACTCCTGTTCCAGCACAACCATGAATCCAGCCACTGAAAGTGGCACTTAACAATCCATGAAAACAACTAAAAATGAAGAACATGAAATAACACCAAAAACGGGCCTAGAGGTGCACTTAGCATGGAGTGTCAAATATGAGTGAAAACATGTCTAAAGTGAAGTGCATAGACTAGAAAATCGGCCCAGATGAGTCCATAAATGTGTATATATTTGGGACTCATCACACCCCCAGACTTAACTGTTTGCGCGTCCCGAGCAAACCCTCTCTCGCGGACAGGAAAAACATAAGCTGGCGAAGAAATTATCAAGCGGAGTACCATGCGAAGTCGCATGCTCATGCGCGTAGAAATATAGTAGATAAAATTTCTATTTATACATATTAGTTTATAATTTTCTAGGAGCGTAGATATATATTACGTTTACTCAAAAAGTGAATCACGGTGAATCATAAGGTCGTACATAGGAAGAATGTAAACTGAACGCTGAGTCGAGCATTGCCAAAGATCGGGGCTCGGGACAACTCCATTGAAATCCATCAATGTCGGTGACCATAAGCTTGCCCGTTCGCACTCTCTCCACGACACTGGTATGACACAAATGCGTGAATCAATTGGACTTTAGGTTTGAGATGAGACTTGGGTTTAGGTGTGGTAAACAAAGATAAACGCGACGGCTCAGACACAACCCAAATGAGCTAGCACAGAAAACTATCCTCATCACCACACAAACATGCGGGTACACTACACCCCCAGACATGGACTTAACAACCTGGGTGCGTGCACCGCCTACTCCCAAACATATACTTACACAAATGAATTTTTCATTCAAGCTCATATCTTTTTCTTTTCTTCTCACTTCTTTTCTGTTTCTCATTTTTTCTTTTCTTTTCTTATCATTTTCAGCAAATAAACAATAAGACACAACCACAACTTCACAAACATATCACCACATCAACAACCCAACTCATGAAAATACTAAACAGCTAAAACTCAGATTTGGGTGTGCGACTAGGATTGGCTTTTGGGCTTTGGTGCGATAAAAGTGAGGCTGAATCAAAGAACGAGTAGGCACAACTGGGCTAACGAGGATATATCGATAGGAAAGGGTGTAAAGGCTCAACCGGGCCAAAATGATGGCCTATATCACATTCACGCAATTGACTAACCGTATACCCATGCTTCAAGAATCGCTTGGGGCAAGTTCTATCCACCGATAAAGATACTCCTCCCCCCCGACTCGGGCAATACGAGACTAATGAACGTCTACACACATTCCTATGATACCGTTTGATTCACGCCGGATTCACCAAATTTTTGAGTAAAGTAAACAATATTTACACTAGTAGAAAAATATAAACTAAAAGCATAAAAAGAAATTGAATCTACATGAATTCCTACGAGACATGAGCACTCGACTAGGAGCACTACAGGAGTCAACATTTTACTCCGCCTCATAATCCTAAGCCAGCACAATGATTTTCCAAATCACACAAAAAGAAAATTCAACTCGCGACGTGCCAACGGCTAAGCGCGCTCAAGTGGGTGCTGTGGTGTGCAATGAAAATAAACAAAACATTTTAAATGAAATCTTCTAGCATGCGGTTGCAACTCGTGCGCAAAGTGGATAACAACGTGCTCTCCCCCAGACTTAATCTCAACATCACATCACAAAAACTGAAAGATAGGGGGGAGAAGTGTTACCTAATGCTCAGAATTGAGCATACCAGACGATTGGCTTTAATTTCATGAACAATCCGTAGCTTCCGCCATCGCAAAGAACAAAGCACGCATGCAAACGACACAACTAAAAGCAACAAAAATATATAAAAACTGAATTGAAACATGTTAGAAAAACAGAAATCAGCAAATCTGGGTTGTCTCCCAGCAGCGCTTTTATTTTATGTCCTTAAGATGGACCAAATACCTGTATTATAATTGTTTAAAGGGTGCAGAAATTAAATGAAAGCGCATAAAAAGAGAGTTTCACAAAAGGAGAGATAAAAAGAAAATCAGTTGTAGGAGCTTTTATGATGCCCGTCTCCCAATGTCACCAACTGACACTCCTTGTTTATAATGGCGCCATCGTATAACTTCAGTCGATGCCCGTTGACCTTAAATTTGTCTCCCTTATCCCCTGATATTTCGATGGCACCAAAGGGAGAGACATCGGTCACTGAGAAAGGACCGCTCCACCTCGATTTTAACTTTCCTGGAAAGAGGCGGAGACGGGAGTTGTAAAGCAGCACTTGGTCCCCAATTTTGAACTCCTTCGGGATGATGTGTCGATCATGCCATTTTTTTGTTTTCTCTTTGTAGATGTGAGCGTTTTCATAAGCGAAATGCCGGAGCTCTTCTAATTCGTTGAGTTGGGAACGACGCACCTTGGCCGCGGCTCCAATGTCCATGTTCAACAGTTTGGTTGCCCATAATGCTTTATGCTCCAGCTCCACAGGGAGGTGGCATGCCTTGCCATAGACTAGTTGAAACGGAATCATGCCAATAGATGTTTTGAAAGCGGTCTGGTAAGCCCATAATGCGTCGTCGACCTTTTTAGACCACTCCTTCCTATTTGAATGTATTGATTTCTCGATTATTCGCTTGAGCTCGCGGTTGGATACTTCTACTTGTCCACATGTTTGGGGGTGGTACGCTAATGAGATCTTATGATGGACCCCAAATTTTTTCATGAGCTGCACAAACTGCTTATTACAAAAATGACTACCGTCGTCGCTGATAATAGTTCTCGGCGTCCCAAACCTGGAGAAGATATTCTTGTGGATAAAGTGTAGCACTGTGCTGGCGTCATTCGTGGCAACCGCCTCGGCCTCCACCCATTTTGAGACATAGTCAACTGCCACAATGATATAATGCTTACCATGAGACATGAGGAAAGGACCCATAAAGTCTATCCCCCAGACATCAAATGGTTCGCAAACCAGCATGTTATTGAGGGGCATTTCGTCACGCCGGGAGATATTTCTGGTCCTTTGGCATTTGTCACACTTGGTGACATAGGCATGGGCGTCCCTGAAGAGGGTCGGCCAAAATAATCCGCATTGTAAGATTTTTCGTGCTGTTCGAACGGCCCCAAAATGCCCGCCAGCTTCACTGTCATGGCAGTGCTGCAGTATAGACTGAAACTCAGCTTCAGGAACGCAGCGCCTGATAATTCCATCGTTGCATGTGTGGAATAAGAGCGGGTCTTCCCAAAAATAGTATTTTGAGTCAGAGGCAAGCTTCCGTCTTTGCTGAGGGGACAGATTCGGAGAGAAGGTTTTATAAGCCAAGTAGTTAGCGATATCATTCGTACCATGGGGCTGTTGGAGGGGGCGTAGTGATTGCGAATAAATTTTCATCCGGAAAATAATCATTCATTTCCTCCACAAAGCTGTTGGGAGTGTCAGCCGTCATGTCGTACTCCAAACGTGAAAGATGATCAGCTATCACGTTCTCCACCGTTTCTTGTCTTTGATTTCCAAATTGTATTCTTGCAAAAGTAAAATCCAACGAATCAGACGCGATTTGGATTCTTTTTTGCTGAAAAGATACCTGAGTGCAGCGTGGTCCGTGTACACGATTACTTCGGAAAGCACCAAGTATGAGTGAAATTTTTCAAAGGTGAAGACCACGACTAGCATTTCTTTCTCCGTGGTGGTATAGTTTGCTTGCGCGCTGTTAAGAGTTCGACTGGCATACGCAATGGTGTGAAAAGTCTTGTCTTTCTTTTGACCGAGTACAGCACCCACAGCTACATCACTTGGGTCACACATGATAATAAAGGGTAAATTCCAGTCGGGTGCCACCAAAATTGGAGCCGAGATGAGTTGTCCCCGTAAAGTTTCAAAGGCCTGCATGCATGCATCGTCGAAGTGGAAGGGGACGTCCTTAACAAGCAAGCGAGATAAAGGCTTTGAAATGGATGAAAAGTCCTTAATAAACCTTCGATAGAATCCCACATGACCAAGAAAACTTCGGATACCTTTCACTGACGTAGGAGGAGGGAGGTTTCTGATAACACTTACCTTCGCTTGATCCACCTCGAGCCCTTGGCAGGAAACCTTATGCCCCAACACAATTCCTTCGCGCACCATAAAGTGGCATTTCTCCCAGTTCAAGACAAGATTGGTGTCCTCACACTGCTTCAAAGTCTTGGCCAAATTCGCGAGGCAAGTATCGAAGCTGCTGCCAAATAAAGTAAAGTCATCCATGAAAACTTCGAGGAAGTCTCCCACCATGTCAGCGAAAATAGTGAGCATACAGCGCTAGAAAGTTGCGCGGGCATTACACAGTCCGAATGGCATTCTCTTGAATGCGAAGGTACCGGAAGGACATGTAAATGTTGTTTTGTCTTGATCAGACGGGTCTATTAAGATTTGATTGTAACCTGAGTACCCATCCAAGAAACAGTAGTAGTCCTGCCCCGCTAGCTTTTCTAACATCTGATCAATGAAGGGGAGTGGGAAATGGTCCTTGCGTGTAGCATCATTCAGCTTGCGGTAATCGATGCAGACTCTCCACCCGGTGATCATTCGGGTAGGTAGCAACTCGTTCTTTTCATTGGCAACAACGGTGATCCCTCCCTTTTTCGGTACCACCTGAACTGGGCTGACCCATTTGCTGTCGCTGATTGGGTAAATGATGCCAGCGTCTAAGAGCTTTATCACTTCTGCCTTCACTACCTCTTGCATTTTCGGGTTCAAACGCCTTTGGGGCTGTGCTGTGGGTTTGTACTAATCTTCAAGGAGGATCTTATGCATGCAGACCATGGGGCTGATTCCCTTAATGTCTGCAAGAGAGCGTCCGAAGACTTTATGGTACCTTCTCAGCACACCCACCAATGCAGTTTCATTGGCGGCGGAAAGAGCTGCGGAAATAATCACTGGATGCGTGGATTTTCTCCAAGAAAAACGTACTTTAGAGAATCCGGTAGTTGTTTGAGAGCCGGATAAATGTTTGGATCAGCAGAATCGCTAGATGGCTCTCCGATTGAATGTGAAACATCGGGCTGGTTCGAATGTGCACCGTCATTGCCCACGTCCTCGCGCCGCCAACACATCTCGCTGTCATCCAAACCCACATCGATCTGACCATCGAATTCTTCAACCGGCTCTGCCGGTTCGCATTCTGTGATTTCGAAGAGTTGCGACGGGTTGTGGACGTTGAAGGATATAGCGTCCTCCCCCAGTCTGAGCGTGAGCTCCCCCTGCTCCACATTAATGATAGCACGAGCTGTAGCGAGAATGGGCCGCCCCAAGATAATGGGTACTTTAGTATCAACCTTTATGTCGAGGATGACAAAATCGGCTGGAAAAGCGAGACCGTTTACTACTATTGTGAGGTCCTCGACAATTCCTGGCAGTTTCTTGATCGACCGATCAGCTAGCTGTAGCATTACCTGGGTCGGCTTCAAGGTCCCTGCACCTAGTTCACGAAAGATAGAGAGCGGCATTAAGTTGATTGATGCTCCCAAATCACAGAGCGCCTGGCTGAAACGGTGATGACCGATCCTGCAAGGAATAGTAAAGCTGCCCGGATCTTTGCACTTTGTGGGCATATTGGAGATGATGGCGGAGCACTCCTCAGTGAGATCGATAGTCTTGAGATCCTCCAACAGTTTCCGCTTCGAAATCAAGTCTTTCAAGAACTTGGAGTAGCCCGGTATTTGAGAAATGGCTTCAATCAGTGGTATGCTCACTTGCACTCCTTTCATTATTTCCAAGAATTTGCGGAATTGCTTCTCGGATTTCTCGTTTCGCAACCTATGGGGGAATGGTGGGTGAACAACACTTCTCGAGGGTTGTGCATCGCTTACGGGGTCCAATCTGAGTCTGCTTCTCGGCCATGTCTGCATTGCACTTGTCAGTGGAGCTCACAAGTGGTTCCTGTCGAGGAAGAATGTCAACACCTCTACCGCTTCTCAATCGCATGGTATTCACAGACTCCGGATGCTGACTTGCAAGCCCAGAAACGACGTTGGTAAGAGTCCCTATAGTAGAGTGAAGCTGTTGAATTGCTGCTGATTGGTCATTCATTTTATTCAGCATCCCGACCACCAAGGTTGCTAACTGTTCCGTTTGCCCTGACGGCACATGATCCGCTGCTCCGTTGAATGTCACTGCATTAATTTCAGCAGTACTGGGGAGAAGAATGACATGACTCCAGTGCTGGCTGGTGTGAACTATATTCACGACCATTTCCCACGCGTCCTTCCCCGATTTATTAAACAGGGCCCCTCCGGCTGCCATATCGAATAACAGACGGAATTTGTCCAGCACGCCGAAATAAAAAATCTGAATCAAAAAGACTTCGGATAGATCTTCACGGTAGCATCCCCTATGCAGGGATTGAAAACGCTCCCAAGCATCAACTAACGTCTCCTCCTTTCCCTGACCGAAGGTTATGAGTTCCCTGTACTTGTCCAAAACTCGAGTACAGTGTTGAAACTCATGCAAAAATCTCCCTTCGAGCTGCTTCCATGTGGTCGCCTCTTTTTTCCGGATATCCCAGTACCAACTTTTGGCTTTATTATGTAGGGAAAATGAAAATGCCAGTATCTTTTGCAGGTCATTTTCAACTCCACTGAATATACATGTATAATAAATTTCTAAGAAGTTCTGCACGTGTTGTACAACATCTTCTTGCTTATCCCCACTAAACTTGCATTTCCCAATCATATACTCAATGATGTCGGAGGAAATCCCAAAGTCATGATCATTCCTTTGTGCTTGAACCTTTAAATCATTTAAACTTCCTTGATAGATGTATTCCTGAATGGAGGTCTTGCTAGGAATACTTGAAACCCAAAAGATTAGCGCACGATGGAAAGAACGAAGGTAATTAGATGTGCGTATCAAAAAGAAACAAAGACAACAGAGGTAAACAAAGAGAAATAAAAAAAAAGAGAATAGTTCCTCGTGCAACGATTCTTCACGCAGACGAATTCATCACGTCTGCATTCCCCGACAACGGCGCCAAAAACTTGATGCGATATTTCGGCAAGTGCACCGGTCGCGCAAGTAATAAATGTTGGGAATAAGATCCCCGAGTGTCGGTCTCTTGAGGAATGCAGGTTGGGTGAACGAATCGCGTGGTGTGACAATTGTTACACAAGCGGGAACAAACACAAAAAGTGGGGGTTTGATTTGGTTTCCTACTGTTAACAACAATAAAAGAAATGCGAGTCGAAATCACCGCTTCGTAAGGCGAGATGGATGCCGCGGCCGCGATGCCGAGCTTCGTGAGGCGGATGGACGGTGTGCATGCGAATGAAGTGATCACTAATGCGGAGAGTGAGGGTCGCAAACACCTCTTCACAGATCGCCGTTAGCTCTTGCTAACGGGAATCGAACACGATGAGTGCGTGAGTGAGTGAGTGGAGGCGAGACGCATCACAAGCAAATACTGAAGAACAGAGAAGAAACAACCATTGCATTTAAACTAAACATCATGATATTCAAGTTTAAATGATTCAAAGAAGTACAACAAAGGGGGGAGGAAGAAATCAACCAATGGACGAAGTCTAGCGGCCGTTCACGGCTGGAATGGTAGTTTGTCAAGCTACCTCCGGACTCGGGCGGACCGTGCTTTCGGCGTTGAGAGACTGTCACGACCTCTCCACGTGCTTCCGTCGTCTTCTACCTCAGGATTGCTATTCTTCTCACCGGATAGAACTGGAGACGGCTTGCTTGAGTGCTTGCGGATGCCGGAGAATGCTTTCGGACGATGGAGTAATGCTTAGAATGGCCGGAGATAACTTCCCCTTGTGTTGGAGATGAGATGGAGGTGGCTGGAAGTGGAAAACGCCGGCGTACGGACTGTAAATCGCGCTCCCCGAACCGGATTATCCCTAATTTGCGGATCAGGACATTATATAGGCGCTGACAAAAATACTGCGCACGGTCATTGGCGCACGACCAGTGGTCATGCGCGCTGGAGTTCTGTGATCGTGCGCCTGCCAGGGTGGAGCCTGCAATGTAAGAAATTTATAAAATACAATGTTCGCATGACCAGTGGCGCACGACCGGTGGTCGTGCGCACTATCATAGGTGGTCGTGCACACTGGTCGAAATAGAACTCATAAAATTGATGTTAAGTGCGCACGAACAGCGGCGCACGACCGGTGGTCATGCGCAATATCATTGGTGGTCGTGCGCACTGTCCGAGACAGAACTCAAAAAATAGGGTTAAGTGCACACGATCAGCGGCGCACGACCAGTGGTCTTGCGCAATAGAAACAGTGATCGTGCGCAGTGTTCCTGTACAGAATTGTACCGGGAACACCCGCATGACTCCTGTTCCAGCACAACCACGAATCCAGCCACTGAAAGTGGCACTTAACAATCCATGAAAACTACTAAAAATGAAGAACATGAAATAACACCAAAAACGGGCCTAGAGGTGCACTTAGCATGGAGTGTCAAATATGAGTGAAAACATGTCTAAAGTGAAGTGCATAGACTAGAAAATCGGCCAAGATGAGTCCATAAATGTGTATATATTTGGGACTCATCAGCAGCTCAGCTGAGGCAAAGCCCTTCAAAGCGGCTCCTGGCCTCGTCTCAGCGGTTCAACTGATACAGTGAGCTCGTCTCAGCGGTTTTGACAGTAAACCACTAACTTTATCCCAATGCATGGAATAACTTAACCCTGCATAGTCATGATGCAAAATAGGGTTTATCCACACATCTCCTATCATATTATTGTCAAATTCAGAATTGATAGTTTTACTAAACACACCCCAACCCTTTTCTTCTAGTATATGACACCAATGATTAATCCTTTAATCAATCTATGTCTTCACAATGATCGGGGGTGTTAAAAATTCTGTGTGATGATCATATAAGGTCTAAGTCAAATATTTAGTTTTACTATTCGCAGAACCAATTGTCCTCAAGTGTGATAACATGACTTAAAAGGGAGACTACATGATCCTCTAACTAATCTGTACTCAAACAAGATTCCAAAAGTTGTATAGATGATAAACTTCAAATTTTTCATTCTTTTCCTTTAATTAAATTATATTGGGCATATAATATAATTCCTTATAATTTAGATATTCATCAACTTGCACATGAAGTGTCAATTATCGTGTCCCAAAGGGTCCAATAAATTTTCCAGGTAATTGTGTCACTCTAAAATGATCATCAGCAAAGTTTGGTATATTTCTAACAGTGATACGTCAATAATATTTAATAAACAATATAAGCCCAACAATTCCATTTAATGAAGGATCTAATGATAGTACATTATTTATAGTTATTTTTATATAATATTTTAGGAGTAATTAATTAGTTTTAATATAATTTTAGTTTGATATATATCTAATTTACTTTGTTTTATGTTTTCAGGTAATCTGGGACTACTAATTGCAAATTCAAGCCCACACCCGTGTTCAGGGGAATTTCCAAAACAAATCTGCAAAAAACCTCAGTGCACGCCCAAGGTCACGGGCGTCACCTTGGGGCGTGACACAGTTCACGGTCGTGCCCCATTCTCCAGCTCCCAGAATGTCAGCCACATCAGTTTAATATTACACACCCCAGGTCACGGGCGTGACCATCAGGTCACGGGCGTGACTCGCCCAGCAAGCATTCAATACAAGTAGTTTCAGCTTACACGCCCTTGGTCACAGGCGTGACCAAGGGTGTGACCTCTCCCACAATTGCCAGATTAACTCTCCATCGCATCGTTTCCTGTCGTTTCTCATCTCGCTCAAATCACGCCCTTGGTCACGGGCGTGACCAAGGGGCGTGACTCGCCTATTGATGAAATTTGGCAGTTTTGCTCCCAATGTTCCCGGGCTTTCAAGATGGCGTTTCTATACCTTACACGCCCTAGGTCATGGGCGTGACCTAGCGGCGTGACTTCCAGGACTTTTTCCTATAAATTCCTGCTGCAGTCTTGAAGCTGAGAATCCATCCCTTACTTAGTTTGGATCATTCCTAGTATATTTTTCTGAATTTTTCATAGTGTTACTTTATTTTATGTTTTGTACTTTTCATTTGTTGTTAATATTTACTTGACTCGCACTTGTACTTTTCTTTTCATAGAATAAAAATGTTATTTTCAATTATGAGTAGCTAGTTTTATTGCATTTGATTAGAAGAATTCATAAGTTCAATTATGAGAATCCATCCCTTGCTTAGTGTTTAGTTGCTTTAGTTTTAGAACTATTACGATCCACTTTTGATTTTACTCGATTGATTTCATATTGTCGGTATATGAATATCAATTCTTGATCCATTTATAGTTGATCGAGAGATCCGTGAATTTGTGTAGATCATTCATTAGTGGAAGGAGTTGCATGCACCCCTCGAGAGAGGATGACATAAATCTTCCGGATTGGAGTCAAATCCAATAGCTGGGTTCACCACCTAAAGAAATCTTAGGGGTTTCGACTGGCCGAGGGGTCTTAATCGATCAACCTAAGATTAGTTGGTTATGTATTCTCGAGAGAGGCGCTTGCATAATATTGGAACCTCCGCGGTCGAATTATTCTCTCACTTTGGTTATGAATTTAGATTCTACAATTTATTTAACTCAAGAAGGATTTCCGATCAAATGCTCTATTCTTCCTTTTCTCTTTTATTATTCTAAAAATCTTCTTATATTTAGATAAAATAATATTAATTTGCGTGAGTAGAAGTAATCAACAGACCCGTGGAATACTAAACTTGATATTTATTTTTAAATATCCTATACTATGAATGATAGGTGCTCTTGCCTATAGTTCGTAGAATTGGAGAAAATTATATATTCAAAATTATACCTATCAAGTTTTTGGCGCCATTGCTGGGGAAGAAAAAGAGAATTTTAGACAATGGATGATAAGTTCAAAATGATACTAAATTTATTTGAAGAACAAGGTTTAACAAAGTTGATTTTGACTAGAGATGACATGCTTGAACAAGTGCAAGGATCATTTTATGGTAGCATTCAATATCCAGAAGATGGAAGCATTACTAGAACCAGAAATGTTACCATAGTAATAATCTCCAAGACAGAAATCTGCTCAACTTTTGATCTTTTAGAAGGAGAAGGTGATGAAAAGTTAACTGAAACTGAGATTAGTGAAGTTCTAATCAAAATGTTGTTCAAAAAGGGCAAGCCAATAAATCTCATGAAGAAGGACTTTGCTGAAGAATATTGTTTTTTTGGTTGATATACTAGGGAAGGTAATGATGTGCAAAACATCTGCACATGATGCAATTCTAAGGACCCGACTGAATTGGATGGTTACCCTTATTTTGAGGAAAAACATTGATTGGGGGAGTTTCTTCCTATGGTTGATCAAGCATAAGGCTCAGCAAGGGGAGATAGCCTTTGCAAGAATTTTGACCCAGATTTTGAATCAAAGTTATGCAGGGGTTTACATGAGTGAAGGGGTGCACTTCCCTACTAGAAAAAGACTAACAAATAAGCTCTTCTCAAAATGGGCAAGGCATATACATAAAGCCTTGGCTCCTGCAACTTGAGAATGCACACAAGAAGAAAGGTCTTCTCCTCACTCTCCAAATGCAACCACTATTCCATTCACCTTTATTTCTATAATGGCTCCTATATCTTCTATTCCCTCCACTTTATAATCAACTCCATCACTCATTCCTACTACAACAGAAATCATCATTCCACCTCCCACATCCCAGTATCAATTTCACCTTCTCCCTCAATTCACATTAATGATATTTCACCACTATCATCTCCACAACATACTCCACTAGATAGTCATGTCTCTTCCCCCATTTACATACCTCATATTGATGACATCACTTCACTCTCCACTACATTACAAACCCATCTTGTCATTACAGCAATACCTCCACTAACACTTCCAGAACCTATAGTGCTATCTGCAACATCAATCCCTATAACGAGAGTTTTCCAAAACATTTCTTCCACCAACTCTTCTCCTCCCATCAACATTCAATCATTCATCCATAATGAAATTGAATCTACCTTTACATCATTCTCCTCTCCATTATCTACCACCTTTTCTAACCTTTCCATTTAAATGGAAAATATTCAGAATCAACACTCTGAGCTAACGTCTTCCTTCAAACATCAAGCAAGCTCTGGGTTACCCCCTGTCACTATTTTTATCTTGACATCCCTTGTACACGATATCAAGAAGTATGAGAACACTCATGATAGGAGTGCCCTACCAAAGATGGCTTCTCAATCCTCTCCCTCATCACATTCAAGTTCTCATACTGGAGATAACATTGTTGCTCATGACACCATGGACATAGATGTGGGGCATGATAATGTTTAGCATGTGATGCCCAAATCTAGCATACCGCTATAGGTGGTAGCGAGACTACAGATCGAAACAGTAGTGTACCGATCGTTCAAGTAATATAAAATGAAGAGTGAATCCCCGAGTATCGAATCTCAAAGCAACACAGTAAGGTGTAGTTATCTATCGAGGAAGGACTTGAGATTGAAGTCCTTTAGAGTGGATGGAGTGGTTCGTAGTGGCGGAAAGGTTTGAGGGCCGTTAGCACCACTTAGCTTGGTGAGTGGAAGAGTAGGCTTGCGGAATGTGCGAGTAGGCTAGCGGAATGAAGTGGAGGGTGGAGTGCATTTAGTGGCGCACCTCATTCACACATATTAACAAGTTAATTTCATAAAAATGAAATAGACATTACAAATCATGGTTTATAGTGCACATCATCAAAGTATAGTGAATCTAGTTACATTTATCAACACAAAGATGGGGAAAGCAAAGGAATCATCCCAATCCGAAGCCTTGTTGAAGATTCATGGTTGGAATCGCTAGGTTGTCAATCCGCGTCTAAGCTCGGTCCTCAACAGCGTCTGGGGTAGAGAAGGCTGTCACTACCTTCCAATGGCCCGTCTTCTTCATGTCACGATCCGGCCACAAGACCAAAGCTTCCTTCTCCTTTGATGATGATGGATGTAGGGCTAGATCCCTCTCCTTGGAAGCTCTTGGATGATGGAGGCGGCCTAGGGCAAAGCCCTCATGGAATGGTGGAATAAAATGGAGATGGAGCTCTCATTGCGGTGGAAATGGCAGAATAGAATCGGGTGATACTACAATAAACTGCACCTTTTGTAAGGACTGGAATGTAACTGAAACACAGTTTGTTACTAATAGTTATATTTAGTAACAAAGTTTTTTTGTTGTTACAAAAAAGAACTTTTTTGTAACGAATATTTTAAATTTTGTTACAATAATAATTAATTCGTTACTATAACTATATGTATTTGTAACAACACTAATGTTACGTTACAAATAGAAAACTTTTCTCACAATAAGTATCAATTGTAACCACATCATGAAAGTTTTTTGTGACAAAGACATTGTCCTTACTAATAGTAATATTTTATTATAAAAGTTTTTGTTACAAAAAATATATCATATTTTATTTTCAATTTTTGTACAATTTTATTATCAAAGTTTTGAATTTTTTTTTTTTTTAAAATTTGTATGCGCGCGACAGTACCCCGCCTCGATAGTGCTCTAACGCGACGACAGTAATCCTATAGCTCGCAAACATCCGTGCGCGGCTGTCGCAGATATGTGGTACTATTGCGTCATGTATTTTTGCGCGTACGGGGGTTTTTATAAATCTTTAACTTTTTATAAAAGTTTTTTCTCTCTCTCTCTCATGCAGCTCTATCTCTCTCTCTCTCACATGAATGAATGAAATATACGGATGAAAATTTCTCTCCATAAAATTTTGAACAAAACAAAACTAAAAATTAAGAAATATATTAAATGTAAAAATGAATGCAAATTAATATGACATTAATTTTTTAATATAATTTTGGAATTAAAATTAAATCACGCACGAACCAACGTGCACGCAAATGCACTCTCGCGCGCACGCAAATGCACTCTCGCGCGCACGCAAATGCACTCTCGCACGCACGGAAATGCACTCTCGCGCGCACGCAAATGTACTCTCGTGCGTGTAGTTTTCCTTTTTTTGCTTGAGAGCTAGCGCGTATTGCATGTGTCGCGTGGGGCTCAAACACAGACACATGCACACACATGCACAGACACGGACAACAAAACACAGAAACATCCATTTTTGAGCTGCAGTAATTTCTTTCACGTACGGCCGCCGTCGTTGTCTCCCCTCTCTTCGATGGTCGCCGCCGCCGTCACCTCTCTCTTCCACGGCCGCCGCCATCGTCGTTCTCTTTCTCGGCCATCGCCGCGCGCCGTTCTCTTCCTCTAGTTTATTAAGTTTTGTCTATTTTCTTCCCTCTCACATTAATGAAATATATGGAGTGAAATTTCCCTCCATAAAATTTTGCACAAAACAAATCAAAAAATTTGAAACATTTTAATATAATTTTTGAATAAAAATAACGATCGCATGTTTTTTCAGTCGCGCGCATTGCACTAACTAGCTCTATCTTTTTTGCTCGGGAGCATAAATAAATTTGTCAGCGCACACGTTTTTTTGCTCGGGAGCTATCGTTTTAATGAAAATATATGTCATATATATAGGCAATTGTTAAGCGCACCCTAGTTTTTTTAGAAATACGCCCTGTACAAGCATTTTTAGGAAAACTGTTCAACACAAAAGTTGTAGATATCGTCGAGATCTACAACTTTTGTGTTGAACACTTTTGCTAAAAATGCACGCACAAGACGTACTGCCGCCCGAATTGAAACATGGGCGTAATATGGGCGTAACTATAACTACAGCTCGCAAACATCCGTGCGCGGCTGTCACTGATATGTGGTACTATTGCGACATGTATTTTTGCGCATGCGGGTTTTTTTTATAAATCTTTACTTTTTATAAAAGTTTTTCTGCCTCTCTCCCATGCAGCTCTATCTCTCTCTCACATGAGTGAATGAAATATACGGATGAAAATTTCTCTCCATAAAAATTTTAACAAAACAAAACTAAAAATTTAAAATATATTAAATGTAAAAATGAATGCAAATTAATATGACATTAATTTTTAAATATAATTTTGGAATTAAAATAAAATCACGCATGAACCCTCTTGCACGCAAATGCACTCTCGCGCGCACGCAACTGACTCTCGCCCGCACGCAAATGCACTCTCGCACGCACGCAAATGCACTCTCGCGCGCACGCTAATGCACTCTCGCGCACACGCATCATCGCCTCTCTCTTCCACGGTCTCCGCCATCGTCGTTCTCTTTCTCGGCCGTCGCCGCGCGCCGTTCTCTTCCTTTAGTTTATTAAGTTTTGTCTATTTCCTTCCCTCTCACATTAATGAAATATATGGAGGGAAATTTCCCTCCATAAAATCTTGCACAAAACAAATCAAAAAATTTAAAACATATTAATATAATTTTTGAATAAAAATAATGATCGCGAACTGACCCCACATGCACGCATATTTTTTCATTGTGCGCAGGGGTGAAATAATTGTACCCTTCGAGCACCCATTTTTCGCTCGAGCACGTGCTTTTCACTCGGATGCCCATTTTATTTCCCGAGCACACGTTTTTTTTTTCAGTCGCGCGCATTGCACTAGCTCTATCTTTTTTGCTCGGGAGCATAAATAAATTTTTCAGCGCACACGTTTTTTGCTCGGGAGCTAGCGTTTTAATGAAAATATATGTCATATATATATATTGATTGATGGATGACACGTGCTTTAATGAAAATAAATGTATAATGAAATTCATAAATACATGTCAAATCAAGTACTGTTAGCCCAAGCATGCATTTTTCTTACGGGCGTGTGAGAGATGACTATTAATTAAATATCGTAACATGAAAAATATCTAATGTATTTTTTAAATTTTTGTATAAATAGAAATATATTATTACTAAATTTTTTTTTTATTTGTTTATTATCACCACTTATAAGGAGACGTCTACGACGACATTTTTTTGTAGCATTTAAAAAAATAAGACTAAAGATTTTAAATTTTGGGTATTTTCGCGCGCAGGGGTTTGCGAGCTGCATGAGCGCCGTCGCACTGGGACACTATCGAGGCGGGGGTAATTAATGGCGTGTGGGCACGTGCGCTTTTCCTATGCACTATTAGTTGATCGATCGAACGTCTGAGAGTGGGAGAGTACAGTTTTGGCGGAGGGTACAATCTCTGTCGGGGTACTGTCACAACGGAGAGTATCGAGCACGGGCGTACCTTTATAATTAATATATATATATACAACCAGTTATATATATATATATATAACAAACTATAATTCTAAATTTAATTATATATAAACGTGTATAAAATTTTATATAAAACTTTATAAACGTTTTTATAAAAAATTCATATAATGTTATATATAAAACTTTACGAGCAGCTCCGCACGGGATTCGCCCGTGCTCGCTGACTCTTAGCAGGGTGTGCCTGCATTCGAGCGGGCTGCGCCCGCATTCAACAGTACCCGACCAGAGCGCGCATTTTTCACACAGGTGCAAGTTTTTGCTAGAGCGTGCATTTTTCTTACAGGCGCGCGTGAGATGACTAATAAATAACATAACATTAAAAATATCGCTAATTGTTTCACCAAACCCAGCTGCACGTACAGTTTCGTCATCTTCTCTTTCTTCGTCGACTTTGCCACGCCATCATGTTATCTCATTACATCGTTATTTTTTCATCGAGGAAAATTGTGTTATGATTTAGTCATTTTCTCATTTTCTTGTATCTCTTTACACAGACACACACACACACAATCACACACATACACACAAACACACATACACACATAGACACATAAACACACACAGACACACACATGCACAGACACACAAACACACAAACACAAATGACAAACACACTGCACACACACACATAGTCACAGATAGACACAAATACAGACACATACAGACACAGAGACACAAACACCAACACACAAACACACAGACACATACACAAACACAAACACAGAAACAGACAGACACAAACACAGACACATACAGACACAGAAACAGACACAAATAAACACAGACACAAAGACAGACACAGATAGACACACAGACACATACAAACACAGATAGACACACCGACACATATAAACACAGACAGACACACAGACACACAAACAAACATACAGACAGACACAGACACACAGACACACAGACACACAGATACACAGATACACAGATACACAGATACACAGACACACAGACACACACACATACATACATACACACATACACACACACAAACACGTGCACACAACCATACAAAGAGACAGACAGACACACACACACACACACACACACATTGATAGACACACACATACACATAGACACACAGACACACAGACACAGACACACACACACAGAAAAACACAGACACACACTGACACACACAAACACACACACACACACGCACACACACACACACACACAACATATCATACATTATAGGATGATCTCTTTGTAGAAAGTCGAGCATATGAGCCGAGAGACGACGAATAAATATCGTAGAGTCACAAAGTTACTTTGAAAGTAAAAAAATTTAATGTATACTTTCGTGTTGAACACTTTTCCTAAAAATGCACACAAAAGGCGTATTGCCGCCCTGATTGAAACATGGGCGTAATTTTTGTAAATACGTCTTGTACATGCATTTTTAGGAAAAGTGTTCAACACGAAAGTTGTAGATCTCGACGTGATCTACAATTTACATGTTGAACAATTTTGCTAAAAATGCATATACATAGCTTATTTTCAAAAAGCGCATAATAACTCATAGAAATTGGACTGCGAATAGCGAGAATTGGACTGCTTATAACATTGCCCGGCCCTAATTAAATGAGCATGGCCATAAAATGAGCGCCAATATTTTACCTTTGCCGCGCGCTTCCTCTTTACTTTTCCATTCCATCGCGTGCCCTAATAGCCCATACCTTAAATCCACGCTGATTTCCCATCGTTGAAGCAGCATCTGCCTTCTCCTCTCCGGCATATCCCCTCCTCTCCGACGGCACCACGGCATGAATCGTCGAAATCTCCTCAATTGTTTCAACCCCCTCTCTCCCGACGTCCTCTCGCCTGAGGTATGCCTGTTTGTTTCCGAAAACCGGTGTTCCGCCATCCTCCCTCCCGCGAACTCTAGGGCTCAGGCGATCAATTACTCTTCTTTGCTGCTTTGAGCACATTTTTGATGATCCTCTATGATTCAATCCTCTCTCCATTTCGACTTCTTCGTCTCCATTCCATCTCTGTTATTGAGCATTGTATTCTGATAGAAACATCAGGAACCCAATGCGATGATGCCGCCTTCGATTGCTCTCTCCCGACTTCAGATGCCCTAACCGTAGTCATCCTTCCCCTTGCTGATCGACGACATCAGATCTCCCGCCATTCGCCCTCCATCAGATCCAAGTACTGTTGCTCACCCTCCATCAGCTCCAAATACCTAAGTGGTATGGTTCCCCTACTCCTCTCCGAAACCCCAAACTCCACCTTCAAAACGATTCTTTGTCTTATATTCAGGTATCGAGGCTGGCAAAATTTGAGATCATATTTGGCCTCCCACCTTTCTCCCTTCGTTGTCAGCAGCGGCCGGTGAATCGCATGGCTGATTCGTCCCTTCTTCTTCGTCCTTGAGCAGCCAAGCATTCACTAGACGAGCAGAGGAATCGGCGCAGACAAGGAGCGAAGCATCTAGCAGTAGCCGGTATCCCTAAGCCCTTCCAGTTCTTGACATCTTGCCCTAGATTTTTTTATTTCGTTTGGCTATTTGTTTTGAGCTCCTCCACCGTCCTTTTTAATGGTTTGTTTTTCATTCTACATGTTTTCTTTTTTACCCATTCCATATGCTAGCATATATTATTTAACATTTTGCTGGGTTGCTGGAAGTAATAAAACTACTTCCTTGTGCATGCATCATCCATGCTTGTGTTGTTCCAACAAGCCAAGCATGATAAATGCAGAACATATGGGTTTTGAAAATGTGTGTATATGTATGTGTGGTTATCTTGAGAACCTGAAGCTTATGGAATCAATATTTATTATTTTTCACATCACTCTCTTATTCCACCACCTCCTATAATTGATCTGGGATTGAGAGGAGGCAAATTATATTCAAGGATGGATATAGGTTCATATGAGTACATCTTTTTTCAGATATGCCAGCCTTAGAAATGTTAGTATTTCCTTCCATATTATTTCTATGGATTCAGCCCATCTTGCCTTGAATAAATGTGAGTGTATGTGTTCCTATTTTATCAAAGTTTGTGGATGGTTTGGATTGATTTCTAAACAATCTATTACCAGATTTTTTTTCCAATCATGTCCTTATAGCTTGCGTCTCTTTTAGATATTAATGATGAATAATCATAGAGGTTCTCTAATTTTCTGGTGACCAAGTGGGGAGAGGTGCACATAAATGTAAGCTTAGTTTACTTTGTGAGCCAATAATCTTCGATTTCTATTTTCTTGAACATGGGGTTGTTCATAATTTTGCACAATCTTGCTCTTCTATAGATGCCATCCATTGAGTATGCTAGTTATTTTTCAAGAGCAAACATGCTCTTCCTAAAAAATGATTGCTTAATTTTCCTATGATTTTTACTATGAAATTTAGTTTGTGCGCCCAAAATGGCATCCATCAGTTATTTTGTTAATCAAATATCTTCTGGATTGATTGTTCGCAACTTCCCTAATGTACATGTTCGAATTTAATTCTGATGTTTGATTTAGGCTGATATGTGCAAATATGAGGACAAATTAAGTCAATTAACATATGATCATACCGATGAATTTGAATTGGTGCTTAATTTGAGTAGAAAGCAAAGGAGGTCAGAAAGAAGTAGAAGGAAGAAAAGACGATTGATCCCAATAAGCCGAAGAAGCCTGTCTCGTCCTTCATTCTCATCAGCAGGGAGGCCTGGAAGAAATTATCTGAAGAACGACAATGGATCACCAATTTCACATTGAACTCCATAGTTTCAGTGAAATGGAAGGTCTGCATTCAAAGTTTGCATTCCGTAGTGCTGAGAAGCAGGTTTGGATTGGTTTGGATTGAGAAAGCAGCAAAACAGATGGCTGCATATGAAGGAGTAATGGAGGACTACAAGAAAAATGGTGCTCAACCTATTGTTGACATGTGATTCAACTTGCATATCATTTACTATTCTAACTATCTTCTTATGACTGGGAATCAAATGTTAGCATTCTTAAAAATTTTATTGCTTCAATATAGTGGAACTGCAATATAGTTATTAGTTTGTAGTTTTTTTTATATAGGGAATTTGAGGATGATCCATTCCAAATGATCCACCTTGGTTTTTTTTTGTAGAGGATGATCCATTCCAAATGATCCATTATGTTACTTTGATATGATTCCACTTAGCCAATGTTGAGCAATTATGGGCAAGTCACGTCGTTGATTGAGGTCTATTTTTGTGAGACCTAACTAGACATGTAAGTCTGGATATATCATTTAAGGGTATCTACTGTGACCTTTGGAGGCAGGCAATTTCTCCTGTTGTCATCTGCTCTTAAACTAGGAAGCACCGGTACGGGTACGAGTAATGGGTAAGATACGTATCCGGTACGGAGGTACGACAAAATTTAAGAAAGAAGGATACGAGTGCGGCGGGATACGTTGTATTAAATATAATAAATATATATATATATATTTGTATATATATATAATCTCACAAATGTAATTAAAAGTTCTCCAATTAATAAAATATCAAACATAACTGCATAAATCATCAATTGAAGTACAAATTCATAGTTAATGCAATATAATATGAAGTTCTCAAACAAAAATATTCATAATCATTTCAAATTTAAGGATGTCTATCAGTCATTTTCTTCTTCTTCTTCCCCATTATTGGAGATTAACGCTTCTTGAATTTCTGGTTCGTCTAGAGACAAGTTAGCAAAATATTAAACATAGAAAAATTCATGTTGAACAAGTAGAAACAGTACCAATTTGAAACATCTAATCCTTAAATATATAGTAAAATAATAAAATAATAAAATTTAAATCAAATTCTTTATAGTTTAAATGAAAAAAGATACTTAAATATAAAGTACATTTTGTTACTATAATAAACAAGCATCGCTAGTTACATTTTTGGGCCAATTTTTCTTTTCTAAAAGCACGCAGAAGTCTTTTGTTTACTTCAGAAAAACATACTCTTATTACAATATGCAGAACATTCTACAAAGTTCAAGTGTATTTAAAGACTAGAATAGTAGGTGTATCCGCGAGTATCGGGTACGTACCGGTATCGGATACGTATCCGGTACGGGTACGTGACCCTCAAGGAAGTATCGGTGCTTCATAGCTCTTAGACAATGCAATTAGTTGGCTGGATGCCTATAATAATTGGAAGTTATACTGTATCTAATTTATTTTTGAATAGGGAGTCATTTGTTGGATATTTGGAATTGTTTCTCTTTTCTTCATTCTTTTTAACTCTTCCTGGTGTGCCTCTAAATTAGATGATGCTTACTATAGCTATATTTTTCCATCAGGAATGTGAGTGTCTTGTAGAAGGACCTCTGAATAATCTCCATCAGAGCATGGTGCAATTTCAAAAGCCAAAAAAGGATAGGTTGTTGTACAAGTAAAGAAATATTCATTTATTGTGTTTATGTTATCTTTTCTGATGTGTTTGATTCCACATATTCTTCATTAAACTTATAAATGTTGGAGTTGGAAGTTATATTTAATGGCATTCTTTGTGTTGCCTGTAGATTTACAGTGACCGCAGGCTTATCTTTGGAGGTCCTGGTATTGTGGTTGGTGACAATTTTGGTCTTGTGACTTCATCAAGCCCAAATCATGACAAGAGAAGTGGACGGATGAAAGGTTTGTTGTGAAGCTATTTTAACTGCACAAATGATCTTTCTCAATCACTTTAGAACACTTAATCAATTGGACGGATGAAAGGTTTGTTCATTTATTTCCACTCCATTTTGTTTAGTCAAAATGATGTAGTTATATGCTAATTTGTTGTCAATTTGGTAATAATTTTTAATGTTGTTGCCTATTGATTGTTTAACTGCTGATCTCAGATTTATAATCTGAACTCATAAAATAAAACTTTGTGCTTTTGTTGACTTGGTTTTTCTTGAAGCTGCCAGGATTAATGGAATTGAGAGGTTTGAATCCAATACTCTATGTAATCTCTTGCTTTTGTTTTCATTTCTGATATTAGAACATGTCAATTGTTTGGGTTGCTAATGTCTTCTTATTAGAACATGTTAATGTTTGACACTCACTGGTATACTTGTGGACTATGTGCTTCTTTTGAGCATCAACATGTTGACCAGTGGATGTATCTTGCTTTGGATTTTCAGCAATGGTTTTGCACATTGTATGTTCATTCTAATTCATTGGTAGTGTATGTAGTAGTTGGTGCAGCTGAAGCTCCTCCCAGTTGCCATGTTATAAAATATTTTTTTCCTCTTGCAACTTATGACTTTTAGCATAGATTTAAAATCCATAACATCCATGATAGTTTATTTGGTTGACACAATGGTGTGTACCCTAGCAAGGGTTGGGGTTCTGCAGTTGCCATGTAAAAAATCCTACTTGCCCTCCTAGTTTGCAGCATGGGATGAAAGTGATAACCCAGTTCAGATTTCTTAAATAACAGAAATGTGTAGATGAATCCTTCTCCAAAATCAAAAATTCTAAGGCACTTGTTAGTGATCACCATGATAATGTATGGAGATGTTTGATTATAATGCAGACTATGCAGTTTGATTATTAGTTGACCTAATCAATCCTTTGATTAATATAAAGAGTTTGTATGGTTGTTTCTGCTCTCATTTATTTGTAGGGTGATCTTAATTGCTCTCTTTTATTTGTAGGGTGCTCGAGCATTGACCGGCAAGTGACAAAAAATTCATTAGTCAGAAAGTGATGGACGATTCATTTTTCGAAAAATGACGGAAGATTTATTAGAAACATGTTGATCTTGTAATGTAATATTATATTATTTTAGATGAAATGATAATAACTTGTACTGTATGTAATATTTTTTGGTGTGAATAAATACATGTTGATCTTGTTATGAAATATTCAATATATGTGTGTTTTTAAGATTATTATTTGTAATAAAATCTCAGGTACACAAAAAATAGAAATGGAATATTTTTGATATATAAATGAATTAGCTGTAGTAAGAAGAATAGAAAACAAATGTAACTAGTTTTTTGGTACTATTGTTTAATCTATTGTAACGAAATAATGTTTATTATACTTTATTGTAATAAAGTTAGTTTATTTTTAGTGAGGAAAAAATAAAACATTTGTAACGAAATAGTTTTAATTATAACTATTTTTTTCTGAGGAAAAAAATAACATTCGTAACGAAATAATATTTATTATGACCAATTTATTGTGAGGAAGAATCTCTTTTTGGTGAGAAAGTATCATTTGTTACAATTACTTTATTTGTAACGACATGCATACATTCGTTACAATAACCTTTAGCGTCGAGCTTTAGAGGAGGACCGTTACTTAAAGTTTCTTTCGTTATCAAAGAGTTTTTTAACGAATTTTGGCACTAATTGTAACGAATTAGGTCCTTATTATAAGTGCAGTTTATTGTAGTGTGAACTCCCGATTAGGTCGAGATCTGCAGCTTTTATAAAAAAAGTCATAAATTTTGTCATGCACGGTCGAACGCACGACCGTGCATGAACCGTGTGATATTAATCGAGAATAAAGGCCAGGAAGATGAAGTAGGCACGCCCGTGCATTTTACTCATGCACGGTCGAAGCCGATCGTGCGTAAAAACACACGGGCAAATTCAGAAAGCTCGAAATCCGGCAAACAATAGGAGGTCGTGCGTTTTGTTCGCGCACGGTTGAGGCCAATCGTGCGTGAAGAAAACGCACGAGAGGGGCAGATTACCATATTGACCAGCCGATCATAGCGCATGACCGCAGCCGACCGTGCGTCAAGTAAACGCACGACCGTGCGATTCATACAGGATGAATTCTGAGCAATATGAACGATCTGCCCACCTGCACACCAAATCCAAATGCTGGGAACACACCACCAGCACAAGTATAAAAGCATAAAAAGAATGGGGAGCACATTGTGCTTGCCCCCAACAATAAAAAGCGCAATTGCACACCACAATGGGCCTAAATGAGCACTTAAAGTGAAAATGCAAACAATTAAAATATAAAAAATTAAGAACTAAAATTGAAGTGCCAAAGCAGGTAAACTAGCCCAGATGAGTCCATAAATGTGTATATAAATGGGAATCATCACACCCCCAACTTACCTATTTGTGCGTCCCGAGCAAAACAAATCTGGCGGGATATGAAAATGGTAGTTACCGTAGAGAATTGCAAAGACAGAGTAAAATGCGAAGTATCATACCCATGCAAATAGGAATTCAGTAAAAGAAGATTCTAACTATACTAACTAATTTACAATAGTATAAATGCGTAAATAGAGATTTATTTGTACTCAGATGGTGAATCATGAAGAATTTTACAGTCGTGCCCAGTGTGAAAGTACACGAGCAACTTAGGAGGGTGTTGCTAAAGACCGGAATTCTGGGATAACTCCGTTGAAATCCATCAACGACGAGAACCATAGGCTTTCCCGGTTACACTCTCTCCACGACGCTAGCAAACTCACAAGATGAATTAGTAGGACTTTCAGGTTATTACAGGGGCTTAGGTTACGGTATGGTATACAATGATAAACATGATGGCTACGCAACCCAAATGAGCTAAATGACAATGCTGCACCCAAACTAGTCCAAGAACGATGCTAGTGTGACACACCCCCAGACTTAGCTTGAAAACTGGGTGTGCACACAGCCTACTCCAAGCAAATACCAACTGAATTTTTCTATTACGCACAAGGGGATTTCTTTTCATTTCAATTTTTTTTCAGATTTTACTTCTAACTTCATCTATTTTTTCTAATTATTATATCCCCCAATTGTTTTACAAGAATGTATTCAGCACACAATATAATTTTTTCACATCACAAAAATTTCATACACCACACCCAAACAAGAAATATAGTTTCAGTTAACTCACTACTTGGTTGCGATAATTGGATAAGCTTCATGTTTTGGTGATTGAAAGAAGTGCTGAAACAAAGGATGGGTAGGCACAATTTGGCTTGCAATTGATGAGTCCTGATCATATACACTTTTATGGACTCATCTGGGCCATCTATTTAGTCTTTTCACTGCACTTTAGCCCTGTTTTAGCTCATATTGGTCATTCTATGCTAGGTGCACTTCTAGGCCCATTTTGGTGTGATTTCATGCTTTTCTTCATTAGCAGTTTTCATGCTCCGTTAGGTGCCACTTTCAGTGGCTAGATTGGTGGTTGTGCTGGAATGGGAGTCGTGCAGGTGTTCCCTGTGCAATTCTGCATAGGAACACTGCGCACGATCACCGGTTCTATTGCGCACGACCACTGGTCGTGCGCCACTGATCGTGTGCACTTACCCATTTTTCACGAGTTCTGTTTGGTGCAGTGCGCACGACCACCAACGCCAGTGCGCACGACCACCGGTAGTGCCCCACTGCTCGTGCGCACTTACCATTTAATTTCCGAGTTCTGTTTGCTGTAGTGCGCACGACCATCAACTCCAGTGCGCACGACCACCGGTCGTGCGCCACTGGTCGTGCGAACATGTTATTTCATAATTTCTTTCTTTGCAGGTTCCGTCCAGGCAGAGCGCACGATCACAGGATTCTAGTGCGCACGACCACTGGTCGTGCGCCAATGACCGTGCGCACTGTTTAATTCCAGCGCCTATAAATTCCGCTGCTCGCGATTTAGGTCAGATCCATCTTTCTCTTCCGCCGTTTTCCGCCCGATTCCGCCCAGATTCGCCCCTCCACCGTCGCCCACCATATGGAGGTGCTCCGGGCTTGCTCTTCACGCCAATCTTGAGCCGGAGTTTCCTCTCGGCCTCCTCCTTCATCCAAGAGCTCCAAAGGAAGACCTAGCCGCCATTACCATCAAGCAAGAGGAAGTTTGCAACCTCTACCGGATCGTGACACGAAGAAGACGGGTCCATTGGAGAGTCGTGACAGCTCTCTCTACCCCGGACGTAGTTGCGGACCGAGCTTGGACACGGATTGACAACCCGGTGATTCCAACCGAGAATCTACAATGAGCCTTCGGATTCGGTCGATTTCTTGCCTTGTTCTTTTCTTATTGATGTGTGTATTGCTAGATCTAATCATGATGATGAAGTGGCACTTGAATTAGTTATATTTACATATATATTTCATGTCAATGTGTTTGTGTAATTTATCTATTTGAGTTGCTTGAGGTGCGCCGCCGTCCATTTCCATTCCGCCATCACGTTCGTGTGCCTCCCTAGCAATTGCTAGTGGCGTGCTTGTCGAAGAGGTGCTTGCGACCCTCATTCCGCTAGCCTACTCGTCCACCCGCCTATCGAAGCGTGGCATAGCGGCCCGTGTATTCCATCCCGCCTAACGAAGCAGTGCGCTCAAGGCCTGCACAGTTCGATTCCGCTTGCCTACTCGTCCATCCGCCCTTTCGACGCAGCGCGCTCAAGGCCTGCCTAGTCTCCATCCCGCCAAGCGAAGCATTGTATAACGGCATTGCATAGGAGTAGTTGATAGCTTTTATTTGATTTTCCAAAAGCCAACCCAACTCCCCCGCATTCTATTCGATTTAAGGACTTCAATCTCAAGTCCTTCCTCGAAACCTAACTCCACCTTACTGTGTTCCTCAAGAGACCGACACTCGGGGATTTTCCCCATTATTATTACTTGCGCGACCGGTGCACTTGCCGAATCATCGCATCAAGTTTTTGGCGCCGTGCCGGGGAACACAGTCGTGTGAGTTTTCTGGAGAGGGAGAACCTGAAGGAGAAGCCCTTCCATTTGTAAATTGCATTTCTTTGTTTTTATTTCTTCGTATTCTATTTTCCTGTTTTATTTTAGGTTGCTTTAATAGTCATTGTTAGGTGTAGTATTGTGCAGTAGCGTTTTTTATTGAGAATCATTTTATCTTCGCACTATGTGGGCACATCTCAATATCCGTTGCCGTTGGTGTAGAGATACCTCTCACTCTAGTGATGAATGCCCTACGAAGAATAGTAGGCATAATTCTTATAGCCCAGCATATGGAGCACCGACTTCGTCTGGTACTCCATATGGTGCGCGTAAGTCTTATGGCTACTCTGCTGAGCCTTTACCGTCATACTTCTTTTCGGCTCCAGCATCCGCTGTGCCAAAGAAGCCCGCTAGGCAGTGCTAGTTTTGTCGGAGCACAGATCATGCCCTGAAGGATTGTGCTGCTTTTCGTCTCCAATTGGATGAGGATGACGAGCCGGATATCCGGATCATCCCGAATCCTAACTCTGGCGGCACACCTTCAACATCCGGTTTTGTGTCCTTGCCACCTTCACATCTTGAAGGGTATGGCGTTGACACAGTCACCGGATGTGCGGCTGATCTATGCACCGACATTGCTGAGCCTATTCTCCATGTGCATCCACCACCCCTAGTGGATTCGATTCTTTGTGAGGAATCGGTGCTCGACTTTTATCCGAGCACTACTCCTCCCCCTATTGTGCATACTATACTCGTCTCCGACGACATTGTTGAGGATGTGTCGCAGGATGAGGCTGGCGATCTGAGTGTTGTGCCTATTCCTATGGAGGAGGACAACCTTCTAAGTGAAGAGGAGTTTTCCTCAACACCGGTGGAGGAAGTCCAAATCTTAAGCCTGGCCACCACTGATCCCGCCGAATCTTGTAGCATTGATGACAATGCAAACATTATTTTACTTCCACAGCCTAATGGGAGTGAGACCGGGACCACTCCCCCGATTTTTGATTATTTATGTCATTCTTCTCTTTTATTTCCTGACCCCCCTTCTTCATCTGAGCATGTGCAGGTTGAGTCCTTACAGGTACTTCAGGAGGACTTGGAGCTTTTTGCTCAAGTAAATGATGCGAGCATCCTCTCATGTGAGGAGGTTTATTCCCCCTCCGTAGAGGAAGCTCCACTCAGTGCCTTCTCCTCCTGCGGACCTGCTGCGGACGATACCTCGCTGGGCAAGGATAATTTTGGTAAGATGAGTGAGGACTAGGCCTCCTCCTCTTCTTACTTTCTTTTCCCTCCACCTGTGATGGGCAGGTTTTATTTATATTCGGGTAGAGGCGTGACTGTTCTTTCTCCGTATAGGTACCCGCTACCTACACGCATATTAGAATAGTTACCTGTCCACTTTTCTTTTCATAGGCCCATTAGCTAGAACTGTACAAAATCTGAATAAGTCGTGCTGGGATGACAATAACCCCAGTTGTTATCTTACTTTTCATGCATTTTATTTTATTCAATCCCGTTTAGTTAGCTGTAGTATTGTAGTTTATCTTTTTTCTGTTTCTTTTTTTTTTGCGGAGCTGACCCCTGCAGGTATCTTCTCTGGATGGCGGATGCTGCAGCTTAGTCTGGGTTTAAACGCCAATATTCTGGTATGCTCACTTGCTGAGCATTGGGTACTCTCTTTCCCTAGCCCTATTTTGATTTTCCTATCATATATTATGCGGATTGTTTAGTTTAGGTCTGGGGGAGAGTAGTTTTGTTTACCCGCTCACGTGCACTATTGCACTGCATACTAGAAGATTTCATTTAAAATGTTTTGTTTAATTTCATTGCACACCACAGCACCCACATGAGCGCGTGCTTATCTATTTGTTTTGTTTTGAACAAACTATCTTGGTTAGGAATGTGAATTGGGATGATAGCTTAGGAATTACTATTGGGAGCGTAATGTTGACTCGAGCAGTATTCTAGCGCATCCGCGTGCTACAATAGAATTTGAGTAAAATTAGATTATTTCTATGCTTTTAATTTATGATTAGTATTTATGCGTAGTTTTAGATTTATTCTACTCAAGTGGTGAATGTGAATGAAATTGGTGATAGCCCGGTGTTGTGTGTATACGAGCGCTAGTTGTGTGTTGCTCGAGTCGGGAGGAAGGTTTACCTTTCTCGTGGGCTAAGAACTTGCCCCAAGCGACTCTTGAAGCATGGTTGCGGGCGATTCGTTGAGATAAATGTGATATAGGCCACCTGTTGGCTAGATTGAGCCTTCGCTTTCCATATCCTATTCGCTCACCTTTGCTTCCCAACACTTGTGCCTACTACTCCCTTTGTTCAGCTCCTCCTCCGTATACCAAGGCCTAAAGCTTATCCCACTGTCGCAACCAAGTATATGTTATCTGCACTCATGTTTTAGATTTGGTGTGATGTTTGGAATTGTCGTGTTGTGAAGGAGAAATAAACTCTATTTGCTGATTTTGAATCAACCGGAGGATAAGAAAAAGAAAAAGAAAAATATGGTATTGAAATAAAAATCTAAAAAAAAAAAAGTGTATTGAAAAGTTATCCTCCCGAGCGTTTTAGAAAATCTGTTGGTATTTGTGGAGTAGGCCGTGTGCACACCTAGTTTTCACAATAAGTCTGGGGGTGTGTCACACGAGCTTTGTTTTTGGTTTTGCTTGGTGCAGCGTCCCGTTGACTCATGTTGGTTGCGTAGCCTTCATTTTTACCTTTGATTATCATACCGCAACCTAAGCCCCAATATAATCCTAAAAGTCCTATTGATTTATCTCGCGAGTTTGCTAGCGCTGTGGAGAGAGTGTGACCGGGCAAGCATATGGTTCCCGACGTTGATGGATTTCAGCGGAGTTATTCCCGAACCCCGATCTTTTGCAACACCCTCCTTAGTGGCTTATTACTTTCACACCGGGCATGATCATCAAATTCTTCACAATTCACCAACTGAGTATTGATAAATCTTTATTTACGCTCTAGTACTTTCGTAAATTAGTTAGCATAGTTAGATCAGAGGCCGAATCATCGCATCAGCAATATTAAGCGAATGGGTCATGGAAATCAAAGCTCAAACTAGCCAACTAGATGGCCTACGTCATGCTCAACTTATTGAGTCGCTCTCACCCATGCTTCAAGAGTCGCTTGGGGCTAGTTCTCAGCCTACGAGAAAGATAAACCTTCCTTCCGACTCGAGCAACGCACAACTAGTGCTCGCTTACACACAACACGGTGCTACCACAAATTTTAGTCACATTCACCCAATGAGTAAAATAAATCAAAAACTACGCAAGAACACTAATTGTAAATTAAAAGCATAAAGATACTCTAATTTTACTCAAATTTCTATGGGAGCATGCAGATGCGACTAGAGCACTACAAGAGTCAACATCGCACTCCGATTTGCAATTCTTAAGCTAACATCATATTTCACATTCCAAACCAAGATAGCCTGTACAGAAGCACACAAACAAGTGAGTGTGGGCTTGTGCGGGTGAACTGGTGTATGCTATAATATGACATAAACGAAAATATACTTATGCTATGCTAAAACGTGTACATGTGTAATGAACACTCGGTACACTCTCCCAGACTTAAATTAGACAATCATATGAATTTTGACAATGAAAATAAGAAATTGCTATGGAAGAGGGTACCTATGCTCAAATATGAGCATAACATAAGATTAGCGGGTAAACCAACAGAAAGCTGCAGCATCCGTCATCCAGAAGAAGGACCTACAGGGGTCAGCTCCGCCAAAAACAAAAGAAAATATACATAATAAAATGAAAAACACAAACTAATCTAAACTAGATGAAATAAAAATTGCAAGAAAAGTAAGATAACTACTGGGGTTATTGTCATCCCAACATGACTTATTTAAATTTAAAACAGTTCTAGCTAATGGGAGTATGAAAAAGGAAATGTACAGGTAACTGTTCTAATATGCATGTCGGCAGCTGGTACCGATACGTAGAAAGAACAGTTACGCCTCTACCCGAATAAAGATAAAACATGCCCATCACAGGTAGTGGGAAAAGAAAGTAAGAAGAGGAGGATTCCTCACTCAACTCACCAAGAGAATCCTTGCCTAGCAAGGTGTCATCGTCATGGAGGTGGCAGGAGGAGAAGGCAATGAGTGAGACTTCCACTATGGAGGATGGGTCAACCTCCTCACATGAGAGGATACACACATCATTGACATGAGAAAAATGCTCCAAGTCCTCCTGGAGTACCAGTGAAGACTCAACCTGCACATGCTCAGATGAAGAAGGGGGGTCAGGAAATAAAAGAGAAAAATGACTTAAATAATCAAAAATCGGGGGAGTGGTCCCGGTCTCACTTACAAGAGGTTGGGGAAATAAGATATTGTCGGCATTGTCGACAATGCTGCTAGGCTCGGCAGGATCATCTGTGACCTCCTCCACGATTTGGACTTCCTCCACCGGTGCTGAGGTAGAATCCTCATCACCTTGGAAAATATCCTCATCCATAAGAATAGGCACAACACTTTTATCACATGCCTTATCATGAGAAACATCCTCAATAATGTCGTCAGAGACAAATGTAGTAGAATGCACAATAGGGGGAGGAATATTGCTTGGATAAAAGTCAAGCACTGATTCCTCACAAAGAATCAAATTCATGCAAGGTAATATATGCACAGGGGAGATGGGCTCAACCATGTCAGAGCCTAGATCAGCCACAACTCTGATGAGCATGTCTGCGTCATTCCCTTCAAAACTTGAAGGTGATACGTCAACGTAATCCTACTTATGATTTCTACATGCAATTTCATTGCACAATACAAGATAGTTTTCAAGGCAAGACACAAAACAATATTTTAAGACACTTGAAACTTGAATTTAACACTATATTTTAATCTTGAAAAGATAAACCTAATCATCATTGAAACATTTCAATGAATAACAATCAGTTTTTATAAATTTTTTGTTGAATTTGTTTAAAAATTATAATATCAAAACAATTTAAAACTTATTTTTTTGTTTTTAGTTTGTTTTTCAATTTTGTAGTTGATTTTTGATATATAAGAAAACTTGTTTTTGTTTGATTTTATTTGTTTTAGATTTCTTAGTATTTAGAGAATAATAGGAAGTGAGTACACATACAAAGTTTTGTAAAAACAAATAGCAAATTCTACTCCCACCAGCGGTAATACCTACCGCCCGACGTTAGTAACAACAGTAGTGTTTTCAGAGAAAATGAGTGTTTTTTGAGATTTTTTTGCCTGGTTAGGATTGTTCAGTGTAAGGGCTATGTATTAGAGTAAAGAAATCAAAACAAAAACACACATAAAATGCGGGTTTGTTATTTTTAAGCTAAGATGTCCAAAACCACTAATTCTAGACTAAGTAAAGCAAATCGTGTACCGGGTAGAGGCTTGGTAAAGATGTCCACAAGTTAGGATTAAATTCCTATAAAGTTTACATGAACATGTTCTTTCTTAAATTCCTATAAAGTTTACATGATCATGTTCTTTCCTATCTAATGAACACCCCACATAATCAGAATCAGAATGATCATGTAAAATAAAAGAAACATTGTTTGGGTACCATAGACCTAATCTAGATGTTCCAATTAAATATCTACAAAAAAATTTAGCTCTTTTAAATGAGATTGTTTTGGATTAGCTTGAAATCTAGCGCATAAACATACGAAAAAAGTAATGTCGGGTCTAGAAGCACTCAAATACAATAATGATCCAATCATTCCTCTATAAACAGTTTGAGCAATTGAAATTCTGGCTTCTTCCTTTCCTAATTTTAGTGATGCGCCCATTGGTGTACTAGCTAGTTTTAATATTTCAAATCCAAAATGTTTTAGTATTTCATGTACATATTTAGTTTGATAAATAAAGATTCCATCATTTCTTTGTGTGATTTGAAAACCTAAAAAATATATGAGTTCTCCAACTAAGCTCATCTCAATTTCATTTTGCATCACGATATAGTACTACTTTATTACACAACTCTTCATTAGTGTCTCCAAGAATAATATCATCAACATAAATTTGTAAAATAATCAAATCATTATTAATATGCTTAATTATGAGTGTGTTACCAACATTATCCATTTCATAGACGTGATTTAATAACAAGTATGTTAATCCCTCATACCAAGCATGGGGTGCTTGCTTTAGACCATAAAGTGCTTTTTCTAATCTATATATATGATTAGGAAATTTTTCATCTAGAAAACTGGGGGATTTCTCAACATAAACCTCTTCTTTAATTATCCCATTTAAGAAAGCACTTTTTACATCCATTTGAAATAGTTTTAACTTCTTATAACTCGTAAAAGCAAGAAAAATTCTAATAGATTCTAGGTGATCAATGGGTATAAACATTTCATCAAAATCTACCCCCTCGATTTGAGAGTATCCTTGTGCTACTAAGCTAGCTTTGTTCCCTGTGATTCTAGAATCTCCATCTAATTTATTTCTAATTATTCATTTTACACCTATAATAGGATGAATAGATGAACTTTCTACTAATTTCCAAAACCTATTTTGTTCAAATTGATTTAGTTCTTTATTCATAGCAATAAAACAAAATTCATCATTTAAAGTTGTTGAAACATTTTCGGGTTCAATTTTGGAAACAAAACATAAATTAGTACAAGATTCATTAATAGAAGAATGTGTCTTTACCCCTCTTGATGGTTCTCTAATTATAAGCTCCCTTGGATGATCTTTTGTAAATCTAAGCACGTTTGGAGGCACAAAATCTTCTTGCTCCGCCTCTTTTCCATTATCAACTTCAAGTTGTTCATCATCCTCATGCTCCAAGGGGAAAGGGGTTCCTCTTCTTTTCCTGCAATATTAGGATCCACATAAGGAACAAGTTCATCAAACCTAACATGAATGGACTCTTCAACCCTTTTAGACTTTTTATTTAATATTCTATATGCTTTACTAGTTCAAGAGTATCCAAGAAAAAATCCTTCATCACTTTTTTCATCAAATTTTCCTAAGGTATCTTTGGTATTTAAAATAAAGTATTTACACCCAAAAACATGAAAGTAAGATTCAATAGGTTTTTTTTGGTAGTATAGTTCATATGGTACCAATTTTAAAATTGGGTGAAGCATGACACCATTTATTACATAGCAAGAAATATTTACCGCTTCAACCTGAAAACATCTAGTTAAAGCATACTCAGATAGCATAGTACGTGCATGTTCCTGAAGGGTTGTCACTTGATTCCTCTCCACCACACCATTTGTTTAGGGGTGCATGGAGCTGAAAAATCGTGTTTAATGCCTAGATTACTGCAAAAAGCGGTGAATTGTTTATTTTCAAGTTCCCCTCCATGATCCGAGTGAATGCATTTAATTTTTAAATCTAATTCATTTTGTATACGCTTGCATAATTTTGTAAATTCAGAAAAAGCATCAGATTAATTTGGAGGTAAGAAATAATGTCCACGTGAATCTAGAGTAATCATCAATCAACACAATCGTTTACTTTCTACCTCATAGACTACAAGTACTAATTGGTCCAAATAGGTCCCCGTGAATTAATTGTAGGGGAGTGATGGAGATTTCATTTTTATGTTTAAATGATGTTTTAGAGAATTTTCCTTTCTGGCAAGGCGGGCAAAGTGAAGATATGTTTCCATTAGGCATTGGCAAACCTCTAATTACTTTAAATACCAAGAATCCTTTTCCATAATTCTAGTTCATTTGTTTGAGATTAAACATTTTAGTGAAAAATGTGAAAGATCATGAAAAGCAATCAAATAGACATTGTGGGTTCTTGGTGTAGTGAGTACAATATCATTAGTTGTAGGATATGTAATTTTACGCAAATTTGTAGAAGATTCAAATAGAACATTAAGACCTTTACTGCATAGTTGAATAATAGAGATTAGGTTATGTTTTAAGTCTTCTACATAGAAAACATTTATAATAGAGAAGGAGTCGTTACCCATTGTTCCGATGCCCAAGATTCTTCTCTTTTCATTATCATCAAAAGTCACCATTTCTCCTTTCTTCTTTGTGAGGTAAGGAATTTTTCTGTGTTGTCCGTCATGTTTTTAGAGCATCCGGAGTCTAAGTATTACATGTCCTCCTTTTTCTTAGCCTGCCAACACACCTAAAAAGAAAATGAGAGTTAAGATCCGGATACCCAAGAGGATCCTACCATAGAGTAGGTGGAAGCCTTATGCACCCAGATTTTCTTGAACGCACATCGTCTCTTCATCCTACAAGAGTCCATGGTGTGTCCAAAGTGAAAGAACTTAGCACAAGACACAAAAGGTGTTGAGAGCTTTTTCAAATTTTTCCTTGGACTCTTGCTACAGGGTGGGGAACCAGCAGAAAATTGTGTAGATTTGTTACTATAAGAATTATTGTTTTTGTTACTACCGCCAGCGGTAATAGGTACCACCGGGCGGTAACTTCCATAGCCATATTCTAGCCCATATTTAACACTTCCATGCCTTTGGTTGGCCAAAATCATGTTAAGGGTCCTCTAGGGAACTCTGAATTTTTCTATAGCCATGCTCAAGTCATGGATCTGGGCTTTTAAGAAAGTGCTTTCATTCACTAGATTTCCACACCTATTTGCAAAACTTTTCTTTCCATCTTCAATTTGAGAATGAGAGTTTTTTTATACTTCTTTCTAAGTCTCCCTTTTATTATGTAAGAGATTAAATATTCAAGAGAGCCTTAGAAAGATCTTCTTCTAGTTCTTTTATCATTACCAAGAATTGATCATACTCTTGGCAAGACACCTTCTCTTCTCTCATGGATTTTACTTCCTTAGTTAACTTTTGATTTTGTTTTAAGTTGTTAAAAAATTTGCAGGTTTTCATATATTCAAAATACATATCTTCATAAGTAGAAAGAAGCACCTCAGTGTCTCTTTGTACATTGCAATCATCGTCCGTTGATTCATGGCTTCTTCCCATGATGCACAAATTTGCCCCTTTGTCGTCTCTTGAAGTAGAGCCGTTTGAGCTTTTCGATGAAGAGTCATCCCATGTTGCCGCCTTCAAAACCTTCTTCTTCTCTTTTCCTTTGTGACGCTTTTTTTGCTCTTTTAGGTACTTTGAACACTGACTTCGTATATGTCCAGTCTTCCTAAAGTGGAAGCACTCTGTTGGAGGCCGCTCGTCGTTGTCACTCGATTTCTCCTTTTTGGATGATGTGCCTTTCCTTCTAGAGTCTTTTTGGAGATACTTCTGGAAGGTGTTCCTCCTTTTCTGGGTTCTTCATGAACTTTGTGAAATTATTCACGAAATGGCTGTAAGACCCCCCCCCCCCCCCTCCCGGAACACAAGACACAACCGAAGGGAGTCTTATGCCCAGGATAGCCACCTTGCGGGAGCGCCAGCACACGAGCTAGCTTCCCCCACAATACGCCTATCCTGCTGGCCAAACCAACTGAACAACGCCAACCCATCAATAATGTAAAATCAAGAAGCCATATAAGATATTCACACAAGTAAGAGTCCAAATAAGTACAAAAGAACAAGAAGCTTTGAAAGCTCCTGCAACAGTATCAGAGTATCAAGCTAAATGCCCCAAGGGCTACATCTCAAACTGTGCTCACATCTGCCACCGATGGTAGCAAAGGTATCGCATCCCGACCCTGCCGTCCTGACCTGGCTATCCTAATCGGCGCCGTACACTGCTGATCTAGGGTGCGTTCCTAAAAAGAGGGACGTAGCAACCGTTAGTCATAAAGACTAAGTGGCTTCCCATCCGCTCCCCCGGCGACTCCAAGGCACCGGGTGGTATGAAAGGAAAAAAGCTGCAATATAAGCAATAATATACAAAGCAGGTGACAGGAATGGTTTTTCATATATGTCGGTTGTATAAGTACCCAAGTACTTGCAATAACTCTAAATAACAGGTACATAAATAATAGTGGTTATTTAAGCAAGTACTAGTAACAAGAAAGCATGAGCAGAGTATCAATAAACCGAATTGAACTTAACTTATAAGGATGCCCATACAAGCTTATAAGTTAAGGATCTGAACATGAAGGTAACTCATCATATAAAGGTGCCCATACAAGTTTATATGATGAGGATCCAATGGGGTGCAATGCAATGATTATGAAGGATGAATGCAATGCAATGATTATGATATGATGACTCACCCATGCAAAGTTGCTATGTCGACATAGACCTTTAGTTCTCGCTTTTTGAGGGGTAGCTAACCGCTCAGGCATCTCCCATCATGGCCAGACGGAGACAGTGGAACGAGCTCCTCCACTACTAGGAGGGTATGAACACTGCCAGTCCTAGGCCTCTGTATGCCTCAACGCTAAGAACACACAGCGGAGACACTGCGTACTGCTCGACGCTAAGAACACACAGCGGAGCCTTCAAGGACACAGAATGGGACTTGGGTAGGTGAGCACCAAGAGTCCAAACCAATCGGTCTAGAGTCTACCCGTCAGCTTCTGTCGGTGTCACGACCAGTAAGCCCATAGACCCGCCACAAGTAATCCTCCCCAGTGGGGTCCATTTGTATCCGTGTATCAACATACACTAGGACTTCTAATCCAAGTCCTTCTATATAATCTGTGTATCTACGTACACCAGGACTTCTAATCCAAGTCCTTCTATAAAATCTGTGTATCTACGTACACCAGGACTTCTAATCCAAGTACTTCTATACAATCTGTGTATCTATATACACCAGGTCTTCTAATCCAAGTACTCCTATACAATCCGTGTATCTACGTACACCAAGACTTCTAATCCAAGTCCTTCTATACAATCCGTGTATCTACGTACACCAGGACTTCTAATCCAAGTCCTTCTATACAATCCGTGTATCTACGTACACCAGGACTTCTAATCCAAGTCCTTCTATATAATCCGTGTATCAAAGTACACCTGGACTTCTAATCCAAGTCCTTCTATACAATCCGTGTATCTACGTACACCAGGACTTCTAATCCAAGTCCTTCTATACAATCTGTGTATCTACGTACACCAGGACTTCTAATCCAAGTCCTTCTATACAATCCGTGTATCTACGTACACCAGGACTTCTAATCCAAGTCCTTCTATACAATCCATGTATCTATGTACACCAGGACTTCTAATCCAAGTCATTCAATACAATTCGTGTATCTACGTACACCAGGACTTCTAATCCAAGTCCTTCTATACAATCCGTGTATCTACGTACACCATGACTTCTAATCCAAGTCCTTCTATACAATCCATGTATCTACGTAAACCAGGACTTCTAATCCAAGTCCTTCTATACAATTCGTGTATCTACGTACACTAGGACTTCTTATCCAAGTCCTTCTATACAATCCGTGTATCTACGTACACCAGGACTTCTAATCCAAGTCCTTCTATACAATCCGTGTATCTACGTACACCAGAACTTCTAATCCAAGTCCTTCTATACAATCTGTGTATCTACGTACACCAGGACTTCTAATCCAAGTACTTCTATACAACCCGTGTATCTACGTACACTAGGACTTCTAATACAAGCCCTTCTATTTCAAGATAACACTTAGTTCTTCCAAGCCCAACTTGGTTATTCATTTTCCGTCTCTAACTGAGTTCAGCAGCATAATATTTTACGACAATATATTTAATTAAGAACCCATATCAAATCGAGCCTTGCTGAAACTTCTACCATAGTTCCGCTAGCTTGTTTTGGCCATTCTCACCAAATATTAGCCCCACCGGCATTCCCAATTATTATTTACGGTGTAATGCTAGAATGAACTATGACTGGCAAAATGACAACAAATATCCTCCCAAAACTCATAAAATTCAATAGAGGTCAGCAAAATATCATCAATTTGATTCCTACCAATTGTTAAGAGCATCAGACAAGTATTATAAAAGATATACCAAAAATTATCGGAATTCAAACTACAACGACGCTGATTAACCTGAATTTCTGGGAGTTCTACTCCACCCAAAATTATGTGCCACACCATTTTGGAAAACTCTCATCAAGGACTACAACATTGATGTTGAGTCCTAAACCCAAATCCAAGTGGATCCTACCTAAAATCTGCTCCGAAGTCAACTACAATAATCTGGACAGCAAAAACAGCACACACTTAACCACATTCCAGCTTTCTGGACAGTCCACTCGACTGGAGCTTTAGGGAGCTACAGGGCACTTCAGAAAATGGGTGATCTATAGTCGGAAAGCTCTTTCCAAGGGCTACAACTTTCATGTTGAGCCCGAAGCCTAGTTCTAGCGGTATTAAACCTAAGAATTGGCTTGAACCCAGCTGCGCACCAATTCATCCCTTAATAACCAAGCGAAATGTTATAAATTGAAACTTCTTTAGCAAGGGGGATGTCATCACCTTTATCGCATAATATATAGTTAAACCATAATTAACATGGGGTTATACATCATTTTTATCACAAGAGATATAAATTAAACACTACTTAACAGGGGGCTATTCATCATCTTCTCAAACAAATGCTAGGTCATTACACCTTTAAAATCCTTACATAATCACTCCCCTCACTCTCCCTCAACGACCATGGGTTTGCACCAAATTAAATCCCATCTCTTTCTCTTGAAGAGAAGAAATGATTCCAAGAACCTCGCGGCGAACGGTGCCCTAAATTTGAGGTTCCGACTTGGTCTTCCTATGGAAAATCCATTAAACCTCACACGAGAAGCTCTCTTGAGCCTTCATCTCTCCTATTGCGATCTAAGACGCTAGCACCGAAGGAGAGTTGAGGAAGTCACCTGATTTCCGGCCGACGTTCTCGGTTGTCTCCTCCGTGGCATGGAGGCAGTTGGCCAAGACTGATTAAAAGGTCCTGATCCACAGAAATATCCAACATGTGATCAGTCAACATTACCCAAACTAAAAAGGGAAATAGTGTTGGGTTTTCTATACCCCTCGAAAGGGATGACATATCATATATGCGCAGCAGAAATAACAAGAACAACCCAAAAGAAGCTAACGGATCTTGCGGTTTTTCATGATTCAAGAGAATAAGCAAATCAAAATACAAAGTACCTTTGCGGGATTGAGTCAACACTCAACCAAGGTGCTCCAAAGAGAAATCCAAAATCTGAGTTCCAAGAACCGAAATATATCGGCTCCTCTATAGCGGTCCACACGAATGATGGAGAACCCTAGCTTCTTGTCGTACAAGAACTAGGTCGGAGAAGGAAGCTCTCAACGTCCCCACGGACTGCTAGATCCGATCCAGGGGAGGCGGCGACCGGTGGCGGCGACTAGCGGCGGCGGAAGGCAATCGGCAGATGGGAAGAACAAGACCCTCGCGCGGAACTATTCCGGTCGACCGTTCACGTCAAAATCATGAAAAGATAAAGTCCTTAGTAAACCTAGAATTGCAAGCCCTTTTATACTAAAACGCATAAATCAGGCTATCCGCAGACCAGAACATTTCTGTCCAGATTTACATTCGCCGAATTTGACTAATCACTATAACCGAATTCGACTCAGATTCGGCGAAATCATTTCGACGAATTCGTCTATATGCTATAACTGATTCGACTATATAAATTCAGTTATATCATTTCGTCGAAACCATTTCGTCGAACTGATATATTTCGGCTAAACCCTTTAGTCAAATTCGGTTAATCACATTAGCCGAATCGATATAGCCGAATTCTATTATTCGAATCAACATAATTCGGTTAAACCCTTTAGCCGAATTTGACATAGTTCGGTTAAACCCTTTACCCAAATTTGTCTAGCATAAACCCATTCGTTTAAACCCTTTAAACGATTTCCCCTAGAGACATTCTCAAGTTAATGCCAAGCAGTCACAGGATTAGTCCTCCACTCATATCCAATATGAGTAAGGCCAACACAATCCTTTCTCCAATTTCTCCAAACGCTTTTATGCGCGACCCTATTGGCTCATATTGCGTTGGCAGCAAGACTAACTGTTGATTGCTTTGAGATCACTTCAGAAACTCCAACAGTCTTCCACTTGATCACAAAGTATCAACAAAAGTCTCACAAATAATAAGCCGCATCTAGCAATACATCATTGCTACCCAAGCAATAAGAGTTCATAACTCAACAAGCCTATCATGACCAATGTATCAGTGTTGTCATGTCCCTTTGTCCTTTACATCCGGATAGAACTAGAGGCATGGACCGTGTCACCCTCATAATTGTTCAATCCCAATTTTCTAATCTAGAATAGACTGTCGGAAATTGGTGAGCTCAATATCATATATTGACTCAACCAAGCATGGCCATGCATTTCTCAGTCTCATTCCATCAAGGGGCCCATGGATGTAACTCCTGTCATACAGGAGGACAAATCCCATTTCTGCTCACACACAAACATCCAAATGATTTGTAACATACCCAACAACCACTCTTATCGTCAACCTTTCTCAAGAGAAGACTTTAGATGGCATCAAAGTAGGCTCTTCCTCACCTGATGAATGTTATGACTTCAGGTCAAAGGACCACAAACACTATTGTCACTTGAGACCTACTTGTGACACGTTCATATGACAATCCACAAAGTAGTCTCCCGGGGGGGGGGGGGGGGGGGGTCTGTCCAGTACAACTTATTCTTAACAAGCACCCATGTGATGACTTGATATCACAATATCATGACCTGTGAGAACCGGTCATCAGTCAACGCACATGCTGGTCTTATGGTCTCATCCTCGCCCTAAATTTCTAGGATGATACCTCGACCAGGGACCATTTAAGAATGAAGCATCATTTAAGCATAGATCCTCACATTCAAGTCACGTACTTGAATTCCTATGGAAGCAAACACTCTAAGGGCATTTATGATGCTAATTAATCTTATCAGACATATATAAATGACATAATAAAAGAACTTGACATAAATATAAAATGAAATACATAGTACATTTTACAATTCATCCAATGAACGCACAACCAACAAATATGCAATCCACAAGGCTCCCACTAAAGATAATCATTCAGGTATCTAATACCCATTGATCTAACATGACCATCATGCTTCTCTTGCGCAAGAGGCTTTGTCAGTGGATCCGCTATATTTTCTTCAGTCGGTACTCTGCATATGCTCACATCTCCTCGATCGACAATCTCTCGAATAAGATGGAAGCGCTGAAGTATGTGCTTGGAGCACTGATGAGATTTAGGTTCCTTAGCTTGTGCAATTGCACCGTTGTTGTCATAGTAGAGAACTACGGGATCAACAATGCTAGGAACTACATCAAGCTCGCTGATGAATTTCCTAATCCACACAGCCTCCTTCGCCGCATTCGCTGCAGCGATATACTCGGCCTCAGTCGTAGAATCAGCAACTATCTCTTGCTTAGAACTCTTCCAGCTTACAGCTCCTCCATTAAGGCAAAACACAAAATCTAATTGTGACTTTGAGTCATCTCTGTCAGTCTGGAAGCTTGCATCCGTGTAACCCTTTACAACGAGCTCTTCCTCTCAACCAAACACCAAGAATGTATCCTTAGTCCTTCTCAAGTACTTTAGGGTCATGCTTAACGCATATGAGTCATCTCTGTCAGTCTAGGCTATGAAGACAGCTATCCAGTGACCATTACAAGGATCAAACTGATACCTTCTAGTCATGCTTAACGCATATGAGACATCGGGTTGAGTACATAACATTGCATACATGATTGATCCAATTGCCGAAGCATATGGAATCACCTTCATGCGGTCCTTATCTTCCAAATATTTTGGACACTGGTCCTTAGAGAGACTCACACCATGTGATATGGGTAAGAATCCTTTCTTGGACTCAAGCATGTTGAACCGTTTCAACACTTTGTCAATGTATGTACTCTGGGTCAAACCCAGCAACTTCTTCGATCTATCTCTATAGATCTTAATACCAAGTATGTAAGTCGCTTCGCCCAGGTCTTTCATAGAAAAGCACTTCCCTAGGTTGTTCTTAACAACTTGCAGGGTCGAAATGTCATTCCCGATCAGCAATATGTCATCTACATACAATATCAGGAAGACAACAATGCTCTCACTAATCTTCTTGTAAACACAAGGCTCATCTTCGTTCTTGATGAAACCAAACTCTTTGATCTTCTCATCAAAATGCAGATTCCAACTTCGAGAAGCTTATTTCAATCCATAAATGGATCGATTCAACTTGCATATTTTAGTGGCTTCATTTGGAGATAAAAAACACTCGGGTTGTGTCATATACACTTCCTCAAGGAGGTTTCCATTAAGGAAAGCCGTTTTGACATCCATTTGTCAGATCTCGTAGTCATAATACACAGCAGTAGCAAGTAGAATGCTAATGGACTTGACCATTGCTATAGGGGAAAAGGTTTCATCATAGTCAACACCATGAATTTGCCTGAAACCTTTAGCCACCAGCCGGCCTTTGAATGTCTGTACATTCCCATCCATGTCGGTCTTCTTCTGGAAGACCCAATTGCACCCTATGGGTCGTACCCCTTCAGGTGGTTCCACCAAGGTCTAAACTTGGTTTGTGTACATGGAGTCCATTTCAGATTTCATGGTCTCAAGCCACTTCTCGGAGTCAGGTCCATTCATAGCCTCTTGGTAGGTTGCAGGCTCATCATCATGATCCATAAGCAACACATTACCTATTTGAGTAATGAAAAATCCATATCTCTCAGGCTCAAATCTTGGTCTACCCGATCTACGTAGGACTTGTGTTTCTTGAGCAGGCTCTCCAGCTACAACTTCTTGTAGTCCTTGCTCAGGTTCCAGTTCCGGTTCGTTCATTATTTGTTGCTCTTGAACTTCTTCAAGTTCTACCTTTGCAGTCTTTCTGGATAAGAAATCTTTCTCCAAAAAGACACCAGTCCTTGCGATAAACACTTTGCCCTCAGACGGTAAGTAGAAGTAGTATCCTTTGGTTTCCTTAGGATACCTTACTAGATAACATTTATCCTATTTGGGTTCCAGCTTGTCAGGCATTTGACGTCGCACGCATGCCTCACAGCCCCAAATCTTGATGAATGACATACTAGGACGCTTTCCAGCCCATATCTTATATGGTGTCTTTAGAACCGTTTTCGTTGGAACTCGATTTAGTGTGAAAGCAGCAATCTCTAAAGCAAAACCCCAAAAGGAAACGGGCAAATCTGTATGACTCATCATCGATCGCACCATGTCTAACATGGTACGATTCCTCCTCTCAGAAACACCATTATGCTGAGGTGTTCCGGGCGGAGTGAGCTGTGATACAATACCACACTCTTTCAGATGATCACGAAACTCATGACTCAGATATTCGTCACCTCGATCAGATCAGAGTGCTTTTATCTTCATAAGAAACACGTATCCGTATATACTGAAATTATCAGTAAATGTAACGAAGTAGTAGAACCCACCTCTAGCCATAGAACTCTTGGGTCTGCATACATCACTATGTATTATACCCAAGAGATCATTAGCCCTCTCATTACAACTAGTGAAAGGAGCTTTCGTCATCTTGCCCAACAAACATGACTCGCATCTCTCAAATGATTCATAATCAAATGAGTCCAGTAGTCCATCTTTATGGAGCTTGGATATGCGTTTCTCGTTTATATAGCCTAAACGACAATGCCAAAGGTACGTAGGATTCAAATAATTGGTTTTTAGTCTTTTAGTATTTTCTATGTTATAGATCGGATGGTCTAAGTTCAAAACATATAAACCATTAAACATTTGGGCAACGCCATAACAAACATCATTCTTATAAATAGAACAACAATTGTTCTTAATTACGAAAGAAAAACCAATCATGTCCAAACATGAAATATAAATAATGTTTCTAGTTATGGCCGGAACATAATAACAATTATCTAGTTCTATTACAAGCCCTGTGGGCAAAGAAAGACGATACAATCCTACGACAACGGCAGCAACTTTTGCTCCATTTCCAATGCGCAGGTCTACCTCTCCTTTACCCAGCATTCTTCTCCTTGTCAGTTCCTGCACACTTATACAAATGTGAGAACCACATCCGGTATCCAATACCCAGGATGAAGGAGCAGAAAGGTTTATTTCTATAACAAAAATACCTGAAGTGGAAGTCATACTTCCCTTCTTCTTCTGCAGATCTTCTAGATACTGAGGACAGTTCCTCCTCCAGTGCCCTGCCTTACCACAATGGTGGCACTTCCCTTCCTTATCCAGACCTTTCCTTTTCTGTGCAGAAGACTTGGGATCAAGAGGAGACTTAGATCCAATCTTCGTCTTCTTAGATCCCTTGGCTTTGCCCTTGCTCTTATGCACCATCAATATGGGGCTGGCAGGCTTGACCTTATTCATGTTATTCTCGGCAGTTCTCAACATGCCAAGGAGCTCGGGCAGTGTCTTTTCTATTTCATTCATGTTATAGTTTAAAACGAACTGCTCATAACTGTCCGGCAATGATTGCAGGATCAGATCCGTAGCCAACTCCTGGCCCATGGGAAAACCTAGTTTTTCAAGGTTCTCTATATACCCAATCATCTTGAGTACGTGAGTCCCTACTGAGTCTCGAGCTCCCATTTTGCACTGGAATAATGCCTTGGATATGTCAAACCTCTCTTGTCGGGCTTGCCCCTCGAACATTTTCTTGAGGTGCCCGACTATCTCATAACCATACATGCTCTCGTGTTGCTTCTGAAGCTCAGAGGACATGGTAGAAAGCATGAGGCATTCCACATCCAAGGTATCATCTTGATACATCTTGTAAGCATCTCTATCTGCTCTCGAAGCATTTCTGGTCGGCTCTGTGGGGGCTTCACCTTCCAAGACATAGAGCTTGCGCTCTTGCCTAAGAACAATTCTCAGGTTCCTGTACCAGTCGAGGAAGTTCGTCCCGTTGAGCTTGTCCTTCTCAAGAATAGCTCTCAGGGACAGGGTGGAGTGAGATCCACTTGCCATGGATATTCTACAATGAATTTTGCAAAGTGAAATTTTTAGTACTATATTTCAAAATACATTTTATATAATTTTAATAAGGACTTTTATTAAAGAGCTCCCACTATTTTAATCAAATAAACAACCCTTGATATCAATTCAGAGAGTTTATGTGAGCTACTCTCTTAGTGGACAAGATCCGTATTTCACCAACACCACGAGTCTGCTTTGGCGTTCCTCTCATAATGCGGTTATTTAGGTAGACAACGTTTGTCAATTGCATCACTATGCAACTCTTGTATGGTTGGTGAATAACTCTTTATTCGCATCCATCATATGGAGCATGCCAACCCTATGCCTCTTGGCACTCAACCTTTGAGGTCACCTAGTTAAGTTTGACCCAATGTCGACATTGGGATATCACAATTATCCGCTGGCACCCTTACCAAGATAGATTAATGCACCTTGCTTTGGCAACCCTACACTTCATCGATCGAGGCAGGAAGAGTGTCATCCATCGGAAGGCATCTGTTTACTTAATATTGAATAAGGTATTTTTATTTTCAATAGATGAACATTTCATCGTGATTAACATTTAATCACCATGCACAATCAGAAAATAAAATTACAACATTCACATTCCAGATACATCCCAGATGTGCACAAAAACAGTCTATCAACACTTTGAGAAAATAGGGCTAAATCTGAGCATTTAGAACACTTCTAAATCTCCAGATTTACATGATTTGGACATATGAACAACAACTCCACTTGTACAGTAGACAAGCTCGTCTCTCATGTCAGATTCAATAATTTAAACATTTGGTTTCACAAATCATTTTGAGGGACGGTTACTGCAGAGGGGAAACATCCTCTAAAACATGAAAATCGCAACGCAATCACATGCGTTCCTGGTTGGGTTCCAAGGGGCCGCGCCCCTGGAGGGATCTTAAGGGCAGAGCCCCTAACGGGGTCCAAGGGGCAGCACCCCTGGGTGCGGGGCAGAGCCCCGAACAAATTTTTGAAATCTCACCACTAGAAACCACACAAAATCACATCAAATGTGATATTCCAAGAAGAAATTAGGGCATTTAGAACGCTTCTAAATGTCCCAATTTACACGCACTTGATCGCAACCTGGCTCTGATACCACTGTTGGGTTTTCTATACCCCTCGAAAGGGATGACATATCAAATATGCGCAGCGGAAATAACAAGAACAACCCAAAAGAAGATAACGTATCTTGCGGTTTTTCATGATTCAAGAGAATAAGCAAATCCAAATACAAAGTACCTTTGCGGGATTGAGTCAACACTCAACCAAGGTGCTCCAAAGAGAAATCTGAAATCTGAGTTCCAAGAACCGAAATATATTGGCTCCTCTACAGCGATCCACACGAACGATGGAGAACCCTAGCTTCTTGTCGTATAAGAACTAGGTCAGAGAAGGAAGCTCTCAACGTCCCCACGGACTGCTAGATCCAATCTAGGGGAGGCGGCGACCGACGACGGTGACTAGCGGCGGCGGAAGGCGATCGGCGGACGGGAAGAACAAGACCCTCGCGCGAAACTGTTCCGGTCGGCCATTCAAGTCAAAATCGAGAATAGATAAAGTCCTTAGTAAACCTAGAATTGCAAGTCCTTTTATACTAAAACGCATAAATCAGGCTATCCGCAGACCAGAACATTTCTGTCCAGATTTACATTCGCCGAATTCGACTAATCACTATAACTGAATTCGACTCAGATTCGGCGAAACCATTTCGACGAATTCGTATATATGTTATAGCCGATTCGACTATATAAATTCGGTTAAATCATTTCGTCGAAACCATTTTGTCGAACTGATATATTTCGGCTAAACCCTTTAGTCGAATTCGGTTAATCACATTAGCCGAATCGATATAGCCGAATTCCATTAGTCGAATCAACATAATTCGGTTAAACCCTTTAGCCGAATTTGACACAGTTCGGTTAAACCCTTTACCCGAATTTGTCTAGCATAAACCCATTCGTTTAAACCCTTTAAACGATTTCCCCTTGAGACATTCTCAAGTTAATGCCAAGCAGTCACATGATTGGTACTCCACTCATATCCAATATGAGTATGGCCAACACAATCCTTTCTCCAATTTATCCAAACGCTTTTATGTGCGGCCCTATAGGCTCATATTGCGTTGGCAGCAAGACTAACTGTTGATTGCTTTGAGATCACCTCAGAAACTCCAACAAATAGCACAAAGAAAATCTGAACTGCATAAGGGCAGCACGGTAATACACATACAAATCCTCCTTGAACTAAAGTGGAGCATACATAAATAGATCCAACATTTACTGAAATCCCATACCAAACTACCAAAGTCATGCAACAATACTCAAAATAAAAGGGGAATAGCAGCCTACCAACAGAATTTGACTCAAATCCCCTAACAGCAACTCTAATAGGAAAGAAGAATCAAAATAGAAATAATAGCTTTTAAGCATAGATCACTGAACAGAGATTTCCCCAAAAGCAAGGAAATGAGATAAAAACTAGAACAACAGCAATTGGACAGCCAAACAGCCCTGCCTTACTGCAGAAATTCAGTAAAAATGTTCCAACTGCGGCCGGTCAACAGGAAGGAGAAGGAAGTGTTGCAGTTCACGGGTAAGGCAAAACAATGAAAGAAACACATGTTTCCCTTCAGATGAAGACAACAACACACTAGTAGTCCCCCTTATAGCAACTTTTAAAAAATTTCTCCCCACTATTCTGTAACAGGAAGAGTAAAACAATAGACCATACAAAACCAACAGTAATCCCCAAATCACTTCCAAGACTACCTCAAATATCTTCCCAGAATCCAACTGGACTAGGCAGGAATTAAGGGGAAAAAGAAATGAAGCTTACAGTGCGTGAGAACTAAGGACCAAACAGCTGAGGCACTGCTTCATCAAAATGACCAACCAACCGAGATCCAAATCAAACACAGTCGCAAACCATCGATCCCAGGACATGCCGCAGAGTCCCACAAAAGATTATGAGAGGAAGAGGAGACTGGAGATTGAGTCAGAGTTGTGCCCTAGCGCGACACCGATGAGGGAGAGGGAGGAAATGACAAGAATCGCTCGGTTTGGTAGAGTTTAGAGGCAGGGGAAACAAAACCCACCACTTAAAACATCATGTCTAATATTAAAGTTCAGCCTTTCCTTTAACCGCAGCCCAAGCAACCAAGCCAAGCCCATATAAACATTTTGTTATCCTCACTATTAACGTGTAACCAAAAGTCTACAAATCAAACCACATAAAGCCCTTATACAGTTTTTAGTTGCACTCAATTTTAGTTCTAGGAAAACCTTTATTAGCACACCACTTGCAGCTAGGCAACCTTTTATTAGCACCCCACGTCAACTAGGAGGCAACCTCTTAAACCATGATAATAAACATAACAGCATTCAACATATATACTCCAAACCAAACCTTTCGGTTAGCTTAAACAAATCTCTTTATATAATTTGCCAATATTTTATAGGATAAAATTCATATTCCGCTAAAATTTCGAGCGCTACAAAATATCAAAGAAATTCGTACACTGATTTATATTTTCATCATAGGGGCCTAGCGCGCACTGGGATGTTACAAATACAATAAACGAAGAAGCAATTTCGTCCCCAAAATTTAAGTTGAGGTTAGGAGGGTCTTCCGGATGGGATTGAAACATACTCATTGTATGCAGTTACGGATGATTCACCCTTAACAATATCAAGCTCACTTATACATTCCCAATTGTTATGATTTATGATAAGTAATAAAATATATGTATTTTTGGTATAAATATTAGTATAGTTTTAATTAATATTGTGAATTTTCTATGTAAATTAATGAATAAATTGCTTCTTTATTATTTCTGGTTTTTAACTTACTTTTATTTTTGTTTTTGCAATTTTTTGCAAAATTTTCACAGGTCACGCCCTCAGACACGCCCGTGACCAAGGGCGTGTAATTTTAAAGATCAAATATCAACGGGACGGCTCAATTCAGATCAAATCCCGACAAATCGCTCAAGTCACGCCCGAGGTCACGCCCGTGACCAAGGGCGTGTAATTTTAAAAGCCAAATTTCCAATTGGCAGCCGTTTTCAGGTGAAATCTCGAAGAGTTGATCAAGTCACGCCCGTGACTCTACAAGTCACGCCCGTGTTCCAGCAGAGTCACGCCCGTGAGCCGCCAGCGTGTCACGTCTCGAAGCCGCACCCATGCTGCCGACATCAGCCAGCCATAGTCACGCCCGTGACTCACCAAGTCACGCCCGTGACATACCAAGTCACGCCCGTGTGCAGCCATGTTTGACGGCCAGACCTTCCAGAAGGCGGCGAATACAGCCGAGCAAATGTCACGCCCTAAGTCACGGCCGTGACATTCAAGTCACGCCCGTGACCTAGGGCGTGTAAAACTCAAATTTTCCCTATAAATAGAGGGGCTCGGCTGAAGTTATTTTCATCCAAATTTTGAGTGGTTTTTGTTGTATTGTGAGTTCTTTTGAGTGATTGTGAGCTTCTCTTCTGCATTTCAGTTTAAGTTCGTTTGTAGTTTTTTCGTCTTCCTAGTCTAGTTGTAATGCTGATTTCAGAAATAAAATGATGTTTTTCTCATTTGGATCATCTTCTTTTTATTAATGTTAGTGTGTGTGCGTGTATGAGTTTAGCTTTATTGCTTTCATAATTTAGTTTTATTGCTTTTATAGTTAGTTTTATTGCTTTCGTAATCTAGGTTTACTGTTTTCATAGCTTAGATTTACAAGCTTTCATAAAATAGTTTTATCGTTTTCTTTTTCGCTTTATTTTATCGCTTTCATTTTAAACGCTTTCTTTTTCAGTTTCTTTTAGAGTGTGTGCGTGTATGAGATAGTATTTTCCTTTTTTTTGTAGCTTAGTTTTTATTTCAGTCTTTATATAACTGCTATATACCACCCCCTTCTCAAATAAGAGGCTAATTTACTTTAGCACTTATTTAAGTCGGTTGGGATGGATATTATTTCTGCACCTTTATAAGTCTTTTCATTTCTATACCATCCCCTTCTCAAATAAGAGGCTAATTTACTTTAGCACTTATTTAAGTTGGTTGGGACGGATATTATTTCTGCACCTTTATAAGTCTTTTCATTTCTATACCACCCCCTTCTTAAATAAGAGGCTAAGAACTTTTTAGCACTTGTTTAAGGTGGTTGGGACGGATATTATTACTGTTTTTATATAAGTCTTTTTATTTCCTTTTTATCCGCTTATATCCGCTTTAATTATCAAACATGTATTTTTCAACCGATAATGCCGTCTCCATTCCGATGAGTGGCTAATTTCCTTTAGCGCACGACGTCGAAGAGCATTGGGACACAAAAATAGTTTTTCTATAAGAATTAAAACATCTCTTTCTAAAATAATTAACGCTTAAGGTTTATCCGAGAATCACATTGAGTGGAGCCACATAATCGATGTGTGGTTTTCATTTCCGTTTTCGTACCTAGTTAGCCGAGAGGCTCGTGTGTACGGACTGATCACTCACGGGTAAAGAGAAGTGCGCTCTACCCTCGAGAGAGGACGAGGTAACTCTCCCGAATTGGAAATAAAAACCCAATAGCGGGGTTCGCAACATAAAGCGAGTATTAAGAACATTCGATTGTAGAACGAGAGTTCGGTCGAATATTCATAATCTCAGGTGGGCGTACCCTCGAGAGAGGAGCGTTCATAATTATGGAACCTCCACGGCCAAGTCATCTTAATATTTTGAAAAGTCATCACTTTTAATTCTACGAAAAATCTATTTTCGTCTCAAGGTAATTCGACGTCGCGCGCTATATTTCTCATCACTTAGAACTCTAGTAGATCGCTTAAATCATCTTTCGCATTTTATCATTTAGAACTCTAGTTAAATCAACTAAAAATATTATTCCGATAAAATAATAGTTCGTCCCTCGAAGTAGCATAATCAACACGACCCGCGGAAATATACGATCCCGATATTTTCTAAAAATATCCTGTATTACTTGCGATAAGGTATACTTGCCTTTATCAAATGATTAATTTGGACTAAAAATTCAAACACAGCTTTTCAAACTCATTTAGTGCAAAACTCTCCTTTTCTACTATTCAATTCAATAGAATTCGGCATTGTAGCCGAAGCGTAATTGTCAATATTCCGAAAGAAGAAAAAGATCGTTACTTCTATCCTTCGATAGGATAACGGTTAATTTCTCAAAGTAGGAGTACTTGCGAGACTCTTCGAAAATATCCGCCAATTCTAAACTCTTAATATAAAGGTTATCTTTTATTTATAAAACAAAAAGAAGAAGCCCAAGTAATCATCAAGTTTTTGGCGCCGTTGCCGGGGAACTTTGTGTTGTTATTTGAAAGTAGGAACTACTATTAATTTTATTCCTTATCTATATATTTTTTTACTAAAAATAAAAAAAAAAAAAAAAAAAAATTTTTTTACAAAAAGTAATAAAACAAAAAAAAATATATAAATATAAAAACTTATATTTAAAAAAAAAAAAATAATAATAATAATAAAACAGAAAATCCAAAAATATTGCTTTTAGTATATGACCCGAGGAAACTCGTCGGACGATTCGACTATTCCTTTTGACCCCGAAATCGAGCGCACTCTTCGTGAGCGCATCCGATCTCGTGATCAAAACTTACTCGAAACCCCCGAAGAGTCGATCGGAGATACTGTAAATATGGGCGATCCAATTCCAAATGCGGCCCCGGCCCGGACCATGGCATATTATGCCCGGCCGAATTTGGAAGATACAGGATCCAGTATTACTCGCCCGACAGTTAATAATAATAATTTCGAAATAAAATCCAGCATAATTCAAATGGTACAACAGTCGATTCAGTTCGACGGTTTGCCAGATGAGGACCCAAATCAGCACCTTTCAAACTTTTTAGAAATATGCGACACCTTTAAAATTAATGGCGTCACTGATGACGCCATTCGTTTACGCTTATTTCCATTTTCGCTACGGTCAAAGGCCAAATCATGGTTGACTTCTCTTCCGAGAGGGTCCATAACCACGTGGGCCCAATTGACGGAATTTTTCTTAACTAAGTATTTTCCTCCGTCAAAAACCGCAAAACTACGCACGGATATCACATCCTTTGTACAATTCGATTCTGAGTCTCTTTATGAGACTTGGGAGCGTTTTAAAGAATATTTGCGTAGGTGTCCTCATCACGCGCTACCAACTTGGCTACAGGTCCAAACGTTTTATAATGGTTTAAATTTTTCTACGCGGCAGATGATTGATGCGGCCTCCGGGGGAACGTTAAACAACAAAACCCCGGAGACCGCTCAAGCTCTGATCGACGAAATGGCCATGAATGCGTACCAATGGAACGTGCCAAGGTCGCGTCCTACTAAACCGGCTGGTCTTTTTGAAGTGGACGCCACTACTTTCTTAGCCTCACAAGTGGAGAGGCTAAGTAAGCAGGTGGCGGAGATGACTGTTTCCTCCTCCACTCCCGCTTGGAATAATAATAATAATAATAACGTAATCGAAGAAACGGTGGATTACCTCGGTAATCCGGTTAGACCCCCCTTCAACCCTAATAACAACCCGTATAGTAATAATTATAATCCGGGTTGGAGGAGCCATCCTAATTTCTCCTGGAGCAATCCTAACAATGCTCAGAGGCCCCCACATATGAATCCTCAGGGATTTCCGCAAGGATTTCCGCAGGGATTCCAGCCTCCTCCTCCAAAACCTTCGCCGCTCGAAGATATTTTGTCTAAGTACATCGCGTCCAACGATTCAAATATCCGGAATCTTACCGGATCGATTAAAAGCTTGGAAAACCAGGTTGGACAACTTGCAAAGATGGTCTCCGAGCGGCCATACGGAGCTTTACCAGGGAATACAGAGCCAAACCCAAGGGAAAATGCCAACGCTATAACCCTTCGAAGCGGCAAGGAGGTCGTCTCCCCATTGCGGGTTGAGCCTAAGGTATGCATTTCGCCTCCGACCCCTCCACCCTCTTCTTCGATTCTAATTGCTCCAGCTTCTCCGGTTGTGCCAAATGTTTCGAGTCCTCGAATTCCTTACCCGTCTAAAATTAATAAAGAGAAGGAGGACGAAAATTATCAAAAATTTTTGCGTATTTTAAAACAAATTCAAATAAACGTCCCCTTCTGCGAGGCACTCTCCCAAATGCCGAAATATGCGAAATATCTTAAAGAGTTGCTTTCTAATAAAAAGCGACTCGAGGATGTTTCGCGTGTTTCCCTTAATGCGGAATGTTCGGCTGTTCTCCTTAACAAATTGCCGCCAAAACTGAACGACCCGGGACGGTTCTCCATCCCGTGTCTCTTTGGCAATATGTTAATAAAGTACGCTCTTGCGGACTTAGGCGCCAGCATCAATTTGATGCCTTTTTCTCTTTTCAAAAAACTCAATTTAGGCGTCCCGAGTCCGACAAAAATGAGCATCCAACTCGCGGATCGCTCGGTAAAGTACCCAATCGGGGTAGCGGAAGATGTTCTGGTCAAGGTCGACAAGTTTATCTTTCCGGTAGACTTTGTCATCCTGGACATAGAGGAGGACGTCGAGGTACCCATCATCCTCGGTCGCCCCTTTCTCGCAACCTCCCGTGCGTTAATCGATGTCAGTAACGGTCGCCTCCTCCTTCGAGTTGGAGACGACGAAGTTACTTTACATATCAACCCCTCCATGCGGAACTCACTATCGAATGATGATTCCTGTTTCAATTTGGAATCCGCGTTTGTGGACGAGTGTTCTTCTCTTTCCGAATTGCTATCCTTAATGATAGACGATTCGGATCTGGCGAATCAACCTCCTTTAGAAGAATTACCACCAGATTCGCCTTTCGAGTCTTTCGACTCGAAAGATTTAAAAATCTCCACTTCCTACGAAGAACCTCCGGTCTTGGAGCTTAAGCAACTCCCCGACCATCTAAAATATGCTTTTCTAGCCGCGAACTTAAAGCTTCCGGTTATAATATCTTCTACTTTAACTGATTCAGAAACATCCGAATTGGTTGAAGTTTTATCTAATCATCGCCGTGCAATTGCATGGCAAATTTCCGATATCAGGGGAATTAACCCCTCATTCTGCTCCCACAAAATTTTTCTCGAAGAAAACCCCCGCAAAACAATTCAGCCTCAACGACGACTTAACCCGAACATGCGGGAAGTCGTTAAGACTGAAATTATTAAACTCCTTGATGCGGGGATTATCTATCCTATTTCCGACAGTACGTGGGTAAGCCCCGTACAAGTCGTCCCGAAAAAGGGCGGTATAACGGTCGTGGCAAACACGAATAACGAATTAATCCCAACTCGTACTGTTACGGGTTGGAGGGTGTGCATCGACTACAGAAAACTAAATGATGCCACCAGAAAAGACCACTTTCCGCTACCGTTTATTGATCAAATCTTAGAGCGTCTCTCCGGTCACCCTTTTTATTGCTTCCTTGATGGTCTCTCGGGATTTTTCCAAATCCCTATTTCACCCGAGGACCAAGAAAAAACGACTTTTACTTGCCCTTTCGGCACCTTCGCATATCGAAGGATGCCGTTTGGCCTCTGTAACGCGCCAGCTACATTCCAAAGATGTATGCTGGCAATATTTGGCGAGCTAGTAGAAGACATAATGGAAGTCTTCATGGATGACTTCTCCGTCTTTGGAAACTCTTTTAAAAATTGTTTAAAAAATTTAGATAGAGTCCTCCAACGGTGCGAGGAGACGAACTTAGTCTTGAACTGGGAGAAATGCAACTTCATGGTCCGAGAGGGTTTAGTCCTCGGCCATAAAATTTCTTCCAAGGGGATGGAGGTCGATAAGGCCAAAGTCGCTATAATTGAACAACTTCCTGTTCCTTCGAACGTCAAATCAATTAGAAGTTTTCTTGGCCACGCAGGTTTTTATCGGCGGTTTATTCAAGATTTTTCAAAAATAACCAAACCGCTAACTCACCTCCTGGAAAAGGATTCCCCATTCATTTTTGACACGGCCTGCGTAGAGGCGTTTAATTTTATTAAAAAGCAACTTATCAATTCTCCAATTCTGGTGGCGCCAGATTGGTCTCTTCCGTTTGAGATTATGTGCGACGCGAGCGATATCGCAGTAGGAGCTGTCTTAGGCCAACGCGTAAATAAATATTTTCATCCTATATATTACGCTTCTCGTACACTCAATGCCGCACAGGCTAACTACACCACAACGGAAAAGGAACTTCTCGCCGTCATCTTTGCTTTTGATAAATTCCGACCCTACGTAACCCTTTCACACGTAATCGTTTTCACTGATCACTCCGCCTTGAAATATCTTTTGGCCAAAGTTGATGCTAAGCCTCGCTTACTTCGATGGGTCCTCCTTTTACAGGAATTTGACTTAGAGATCCGGGATAAGAAGGGGGCTGAAAATTTAGCAGCCGACCACCTCTCACGTTTAGAACACCCCGCCGCAGAAGCGCTCGTCGAACCCGAAATAGACGATCGATTTCCTGAGGAGCGCCTTTTAATCATAAATAATACAAAAACTTCTTCTACCCCTTGGTTCGCAGATTACGCGAACTATTTAGTCGCGCGGGTCCTTCCAAAAGATTTTTCGACTCAGCAGAAGAAGAAATTCTTCTCTGACTTAAAAAATTACTTTTGGGAGGACCCCTTTCTCTTTCGAGTCTGCGCAGACCAAGTGATACGAAGATGTGTTTCCAGCGAGGAGGGTGCGCAAATATTGCGACACTGCCATGAGGGGCCGGCTGGAGGGCATTATCAAGCCAACCGGACCGCGCGGAAAGCGTTAGAGTCAGGCTTTTATTGGCCCACTCTCTTTAAGGATGCTCACACTTTTGTGAGTATATGCGATAGCTGCCAGCGGGCGGGTAACATCTCTCGTCGTGACGAGATGCCCCAAAATTTTTATTTAGAATGCGAAATTTTCGATTTGTGGGGCATAGACTTTGTAGGCCCCCTACCTCCTTCTTTTAATAATCGCTATATTTTAGTGGCGGTCGACTACGTGTCTAGGTGGGCGGAAGCGCAAGCTCTGCCCACCAATGATGCGCGAGTCGTCGTCCATTTTCTAAAAAAATTATTTTCTCGCTTTGGCACGCCCCGTGCAATAGTAAGTGATAGGGGCACGCACTTCTGCAATGCCCAGTTTTCAAAAATTTTATCTAAATACGGCGTCACGCATAAGCTCGCCACCGCCTATCACCCCCAAACGAGCGGCCAAGTAGAGGTAGTAAATCGCGAGATAAAACGCATTCTGGAAAAAACCGTCTCTTTAAATAGGAAGGATTGGTCCTCAAAACTCGACGACGCGTTATGGGCGTATCGTACGGCCTACAAGACCGCTATCGGTTGTACGCCCTATCGATTAGTCTACGGCAAAGCGTGCCATTTACCGGTAGAATTAGAACACCGCGCTTTTTGGGCCTTAAAATTTTTAAATCTCGATTCGAACTTAGCCTCCGAGAATAGGAAATTCCAACTCAATGAACTCGATGAATGGCGTGCGAACGCTTATGAGAGTAATAAATTTTATAAGGAGCGTTCTAAGTTCTACCACGATCGAAAAATTAAATTTCCAAAAACTTTCGCGCCGGGCGATCTTGTCCTTCTTTATAATTCACGTCTTCGTCTTTTTCCGGGTAAGCTCAAATCCCGCTGGTCCGGCCCCTTTGCAGTCAAAGAGGTTTGGCCGTATGGGACCGTTCTTATCTCTCACCCCGAAAAAGGCGATTTTAAAGTCAACGGCCACCGTTTAAAACTATATCTTGCGGGCGATCCGGTGGACGGACACACAGAATCTTTAACCCTCCCTAATTTATAATCTCACCACGCCAAATGCGTCAAGCTACGCGACGGTAAACAAAGCGCTCGTGGGAGGCACCCCATATTTATCTAATATTTTTATTATGCTTTTTCTCTATTTTTGCAGGGTTTCTTCCGACCCCGCCAACTTTACTTCAGGGATGCCTTTTTGCTTCCTTTTTCCTTTTGTATATATTGCATTGTTATTTTCTCTTCTTCATACTTACATTACAACATTGGGGACAATGTTGGGTTTTACGTATGGGGGTGTATTTCCCGTTTTCAAAAAAAAAAAAAAAAAAAATATGATATGTATTTTTTGTAGTTGAAAAACAAAAACAAAAAAAAAAAAAAAACATTATAACAACAAAAAAAAAAAAAAAAAAAAAAAAAAAAAGAAAAAAAAAAAAACTCCAAAAATAATAAACCCTACTTTACTTTTATTCTTAAAGCATTTAGTTTCGAGAGTATATGTTTGTGGATTTTCATAATCGCTAGTTTTACTATTTGTTTGTTTATCTAAGATCGATAGATTTAAACGTTCGGGGTTAAGTTTTAAAGAATATCTTGTGTTTTTAATTTAAATAGAGGCTTTGTTATCAAGCACTACTTCTACTAGCTAAAATAGAGACATGTGTATTATGTTGGCAAAACAACTTTAGACTGCAATTATCCCTACTTTATGTCTTCAGGAATCTAGGAATATTCAACTTACTAAGGTTGCTCTCAAAACTTTTTTTTATTATTCTAGAATTTCTCTTGAAAACCCCTTGTATACACCAATTCAGCATGGCAAAAACACAAAAAGAAGAAAAAAAAACAAAAAGATCTTATGTCAATGGGAATACAAAAATTCCGTAAACATAGGCACCCAATATTTGTTAAAAGAAATCCTATGTCAATGGGAATTACAAATTCCGTAAACACAGGCATTGGGTTAATTAAAAAGGTCAATTTTCCCTCGTCCCTCGTACACCAACGATGGGAGTCAAAGGAAACTTTATAAGAGGGGTGAGATGATACAATTCATCACCCCTGATCCAAGTACTCTTCTATTTGCCAAGGCTTTTTTCCCCTTTTTCCCTTAACCAAATTATTGTTTCTAGTTCTAATTCAAAAAATCATTTGAGAGCATAATTAGTAACTTATATTTTTCCTTTATGTTTCTTTAAACAAAGGTTATTATAATTTCGATCTAATCTCGTTTACTAATGATTGCAATTTTGTTTGCTATTTGGTTAATTAAGAAGTCTTTTGGCCAGGACATTTCTTCTACTTAAATCATTTGCATAATTTAGGACTTAACTCTTATTACTCCGAATTTTTATTTTTCAGTCTCTTATGATTAAAATAAAACGATAGCCAAAAATTAGAACTTATATTAATCCCGTATAGATCTCTCTTACTTTTGCCCTGGAATAGCAAAAGCTTAAGTATGGGGGTATTTGATAAGTAATAAAATATATGTATTTTTGGTATAAATATTAGTATAGTTTTAATTAATATTGTGAATTTTCTATGTAAATTAATGAATAAATTGCTTCTTTATTATTTCTGGTTTTTAACTTACTTTTATTTTTGTTTTTGCAATTTTTTGCAAAATTTTCACAGGTCACGCCCTCAGACACGCCCGTGACCAAGGGCGTGTAATTTTAAAGATCAAATATCAACGGGACGGCTCAATTCAGATCAAATCCCGACAAATCGCTCAAGTCACGCCCGAGGTCACGCCCGTGACCAAGGGCGTGTAATTTTAAAAGCCAAATTTCCAATTGGCAGCCGTTTTCAGGTGAAATCTCGAAGAGTTGATCAAGTCACGCCCGTGACTCTACAAGTCACGCCCGTGTTCCAGCAGAGTCACGCCCGTGAGCCGCCAGCGTGTCACGTCTCGAAGCCGCACCCATGCTGCCGACATCAGCCAGCCATAGTCACGCCCGTGACTCACCAAGTCACGCCCGTGACATACCAAGTCACGCCCGTGTGCAGCCATGTTTGACGGCCAGACCTTCCAGAAGGCGGCGAATACAGCCGAGCAAATGTCACGCCCTAAGTCACGGCCGTGACATTCAAGTCACGCCCGTGACCTAGGGCGTGTAAAACTCAAATTTTCCCTATAAATAGAGGGGCTCGGCTGAAGTTATTTTCATCCAAATTTTGAGTGGTTTTTGTTGTATTGTGAGTTCTTTTGAGTGATTGTGAGCTTCTCTTCTGCATTTCAGTTTAAGTTCGTTTGTAGTTTTTTCGTCTTCCTAGTCTAGTTGTAATGCTGATTTCAGAAATAAAATGATGTTTTTCTCATTTGGATCATCTTCTTTTTATTAATGTTAGTGTGTGTGCGTGTATGAGTTTAGCTTTATTGCTTTCATAATTTAGTTTTATTGCTTTTATAGTTAGTTTTATTGCTTTCGTAATCTAGGTTTACTGTTTTCATAGCTTAGATTTACAAGCTTTCATAAAATAGTTTTATCGTTTTCTTTTTCGCTTTATTTTATCGCTTTCATTTTAAACGCTTTCTTTTTCAGTTTCTTTTAGAGTGTGTGCGTGTATGAGATAGTATTTTCCTTTTTTTTGTAGCTTAGTTTTTATTTCAGTCTTTATATAACTGCTATATACCACCCCCTTCTCAAATAAGAGGCTAATTTACTTTAGCACTTATTTAAGTCGGTTGGGATGGATATTATTTCTGCACCTTTATAAGTCTTTTCATTTCTATACCATCCCCTTCTCAAATAAGAGGCTAATTTACTTTAGCACTTATTTAAGTTGGTTGGGACGGATATTATTTCTGCACCTTTATAAGTCTTTTCATTTCTATACCACCCCCTTCTTAAATAAGAGGCTAAGAACTTTTTAGCACTTGTTTAAGGTGGTTGGGACGGATATTATTACTGTTTTTATATAAGTCTTTTTATTTCCTTTTTATCCGCTTATATCCGCTTTAATTATCAAACATGTATTTTTCAACCGATAATGCCGTCTCCATTCCGATGAGTGGCTAATTTCCTTTAGCGCACGACGTCGAAGAGCATTGGGACACAAAAATAGTTTTTCTATAAGAATTAAAACATCTCTTTCTAAAATAATTAACGCTTAAGGTTTATCCGAGAATCACATTGAGTGGAGCCACATAATCGATGTGTGGTTTTCATTTCCGTTTTCGTACCTAGTTAGCCGAGAGGCTCGTGTGTACGGACTGATCACTCACGGGTAAAGAGAAGTGCGCTCTACCCTCGAGAGAGGACGAGGTAACTCTCCCGAATTGGAAATAAAAACCCAATAGCGGGGTTCGCAACATAAAGCGAGTATTAAGAACATTCGATTGTAGAACGAGAGTTCGGTCGAATATTCATAATCTCAGGTGGGCGTACCCTCGAGAGAGGAGCGTTCATAATTATGGAACCTCCACGGCCAAGTCATCTTAATATTTTGAAAAGTCATCACTTTTAATTCTACGAAAAATCTATTTTCGTCTCAAGGTAATTCGACGTCGCGCGCTATATTTCTCATCACTTAGAACTCTAGTAGATCGCTTAAATCATCTTTCGCATTTTATCATTTAGAACTCTAGTTAAATCAACTAAAAATATTATTCCGATAAAATAATAGTTCGTCCCTCGAAGTAGCATAATCAACACGACCCGCGGAAATATACGATCCCGATATTTTCTAAAAATATCCTGTATTACTTGCGATAAGGTATACTTGCCTTTATCAAATGATTAATTTGGACTAAAAATTCAAACACAGCTTTTCAAACTCATTTAGTGCAAAACTCTCCTTTTCTACTATTCAATTCAATAGAATTCGGCATTGTAGCCGAAGCGTAATTGTCAATATTCCGAAAGAAGAAAAAGATCGTTACTTCTATCCTTCGATAGGATAACGGTTAATTTCTCAAAGTAGGAGTACTTGCGAGACTCTTCGAAAATATCCGCCAATTCTAAACTCTTAATATAAAGGTTATCTTTTATTTATAAAACAAAAAGAAGAAGCCCAAGTAATCATCAATTTATACATAGGGTCTAGATTGTATAAGCGCTCTTGTCTTGTACAGTCATACGAATTAATCGTGACTCACACTATTTCAATAATGGCTAATTGAAACTACACATAGCAGCCCCAAACATAAAACCAAACATGATGGGTATAGCAACCTCTAAATCGGGATTATACAAACCAGCCCCAGTATAAATCCAAGCATAGCAACAAAAAATTTATCATAATAATATGAAAATAAGAGGGGGAGAGGAGGAAGGAAGGCTTACAGGGAGTTATAAGGTAAGGACCTAAAGCACCGATTCAACCCTCAAAAAACAACCCAACAACACCCAATTCAAAACAAGGCCTTGCCAACACCGATCTTAGCAGTAGAAAAGAAATTCCCATTTGATGTTGAGACGGATGAGTTGGGGGGAGAAGAGGAGGGAGAAGAAGAAAGCTCAGAGAGCCCTAGCTATGATAAAAACGAGGCCTAGAGAGAGAGTGCGTGTCGACAGTAAATAATAAATTTCCTCCACCGCCTCTCATAATCTATCTTAATATACAATTAGTAGAATTTTACATATATAACTCCAAACCAAACCATCCAGTCCAGCATAACAAAAGAATAAAACCAAGCCTAAATCTCCTAACAACAACCATAACTAGAAAGAGGAACAAAGCAAGCAGCCACCCCACCCGAGCATAATTATAGAAATGAAATTCTGGAAGGGTAAACCAACCACCATAATATTATCCATTTCTAGCTACTTGTAATCGAAGCGCGTAGAAAAAATTTTTTTTTGCCAGTAATGAAACCCAACAAGAGTGATGCAAAGCAGCCCTTAGGAAAAGCATAGCAGCAGCCCTTAGTTAGACAAGGAAGAAAAAACAAAAAAATAGAAGCAGCCCTTAGGAAAAAGAAACATAGCAGCAGCCCTCATTTAGACAAGGAATAAGATGCAGCCCCCAACAAACAAAAACAAACAGCAGCCCCTATAGCAGCCCCTAACATAAGCAAACAACATCCCCTAACATAAGCAAACAGCAGCCCCAATTAGAACATATACAAGGCAGCCCCAACTCAGATTATATATAACAGCATCCCTCAATTAGAACATACTTAAGAAGCAGCCCCCCAGATCAGATTATATATAACATCATCCCTCAATTAGAACAGCAATAAGGCAGCCCCCTAATTATGATATAAAACAGCAGCCCCTCCGTTAGACAAAGCTCAAGGAGAAGCCCAACGAAAAAAAATCAAAACTGGAGCTGTAAATCGGCTCCAAATAAATCCCAATTCAGATTATAAGCATAGCAGCCCTTTCCAAACAAAGTTCCAACTAGGTACTACACGTATTTATAATGCAATTATATGAATTTGTCGACTTAAAAAATCACGTAAAAATGCCTTAGCACCACGGGTGCTACAATTTCGTATTCTTTATCTTTAATTGGACTCTTGTAAACACACCTCTTTGATCAGCAATCGATACAATTCCCACTTAACAAACTTTAAGGCGTCCGCCATAATTTGTCATGCGGTCGTCAGATCGACCTTTGATCCTTGAGAGACATTACAACGCTACGTTACAGTTTACTTCTCTGCATAGTCTTCATTTAGAGTGAAGACCTGCTCATCCTTAAGGTACTCACCTCTATTACTCTGGGAGTGAACTCACCATAAACCAAAACATGGTGTTCAATCACCCCCCTTGCTTAAGATGAACTCATTCATCAAGGAGTGCCAAATTCCAATATCAACGGCTTGTAACGACTTAAATGGGAAAAAACTCATTGTAGCAAGGCTATGTGAAGCAGGCCACAAAGATTTTTGGCTCCTAGTAGAATCCCAATTGGCCCATCTGCTAGGCCAATAAACGAAGGGACAAGCCCCCGTACATTTTTGGACTAAATTTCTTCCACCGCCCATATGGTACATTCATCTCACGTATGGGCACAAACCTTAGGGGCATATCTTCCTCGACTTAGAGTTCTTACCCTATAGATCCCTATGACGATGCACTTATATATTAGCCGTGATGTAGAAATTCAAATTTTACAGTGACGACCAAGCTGCATCTCATTTGTAATGAGAGCATGTACAAATAACATCCAATTACCCGGTACATAACTAGCCCAATAAACGAAGAGATAAGCCCTCGTATCTCTTCGACTGAGTTTCTTCTACCACCAATATAACACATTCGTCCCACAATGAGCCTTCTCTGGATCCGAATTCTTATCATATCTCCTCCATATGAAACCTTCTACATAAATAGAAGTGAGAGGTATCCACATACAATATAAAAGACCCGCTTGGTGGTCTCTTACTAAGCTGATAATAGACTACATGCACCAATCTCATTGAGATTTCCCTAATGTTTTGGGTAAGGTGATAATATTAATCCATAGCTGAGATAGAAATCTCAGGGTGTGAGTCTCTAGCATCTACACTCACGTTAAACTCTTCCCTTAATCATTTGCGGTCACTTATTGCTTGGCCACATCATCCCCGAGATCTGTATAAGTTTAGGGTATGTCACGACATATCCTGCTAAGTCGACCAAAATGGTATCCTAGTTAGGTTGGCATAATCCTATGCCAGACCAACTCTAATTGTTGGAATGGGAATACCAATTACTGTCTCGGAATGAGCCAGCATCTATACGTAAGGGTACGAGTTTGTCTTAGGTTGGCACTTTCTATAGGGAAAAAGTGGACATACTTAATGTGAATCACACATGGGCACACCACCGCTTCCGCTGCATCAGTTTGTCCTCAAACTGATTTAGCTAGCAGGGGTGGCCTAGTGGTTTAATGGACTTCTTTATATCAGGATCGTTACAAGCTGATACCATTTGTAAGAACCCCCCCCCTCCCAGAACATACGACACGGCCGAGGGGAGTCTTATGCCCTGGATAGCCGCCTTGCAGAAGCGCCGGCACACGAGCTAGCCTCCACCATAAGATGACTATCCTGCCGGCCAAACCAACTGAACAACGCCAACCCATCAATAATGTAAAAGCAAGAAGCCATATAAGATATTCACATAAGTAAGAGTCCAAATAAGTACAAAAGAACAAGAAGCTCTAAGAGCTCCTGCAACAGTATCAGAGTATCAAGCTAAATGCCCCAAGGGCTATATTTCAAACTGTGCTCACATCTGCCACCGATGATAGCGAAGGTATCGCAGCCCGACCCTGCCGTCCTGACCTGGCTATCCTCCTAAGGCGTCGTGCGCTGATGACCCAGGGTGCGCTCCTAAAAAGTGGGGCATAGCAATCGTTAGTCATAAAGACTAAGTGGCTTCCCGCTCCCCCGGTGACTCCAAGGCACCGGGTGGTATGAAAGGAAGAAAAGCTACAATACAAGCAATAATATACAAAGCAGGTGACATGAATGGTTGTTCATATATGTCGGTTGTATAAGTACCCAAGTACTTGCAATAACTCCAACTAACAGGTACATAAATAACAGTGGTTATTTAAGCCAGTACTAGTAACAAGAAAGCATGGGCAGAGTATCAATAAACCAAATTGAACTTAACTTAAAAGGATGCCCATACAAGCTTATAAGTTAAGGATCTGAACATGAAGGTAACTCATCATATAAAGGTGCCCATACAAGTTTATATGATGAGGATCCAATGCGCTGCAATGCAATGATTATGAAGGATGAATGCAATACAATGATTATGATATGAGGACTCACCCATGAAAAGTTGTTATGTCGACATAGACCTTTAGTTCTCGCTTTTTGAGGGGTACCTAACCGCTCAGGCATATCCGTTTGTGTCCAGACGGAGACAGTGGAATGAGATCCTCCACTACTAGGAGGGTAAGAACACTACCAGTCCTAGGCCTTTGTACGCCTCGACGCTAAGAACACACAGCAGAGACCCTGCGTACTGCTCGACGCGAAGAACTCACAGCAGAGCCTTCAAGGATAGAGAAGGGGACTTGGGTAGGTGAGCACCAAGAGTCCAACCCTACCGGTCTAGAGTCTACCCGTCGGCTTCTGTCGGTGTCACGACCAGCAACCCGTAGACCCGCCACAAGTAATCCTCCCCAGCGGGGTCCATTTGTATCCGTGTATCAACATACACCAGGACTTCTAATCCAAGTCCTTCTATACAATCCGTGTATCTACGTACACTAGGACTTCTAATCCAAGTCCTTCTATAAAATTTGTGTATCTACGTACACCAGGACTTCTAATCCAAGTCCTTCTATACAATCCGTGTATCTATGTACACCAGGATTTCTAATAAAAGTACTCCTATACAATCCATGTATCTACGTACACCAGGACTTCTAATCCAAGTCCTTCAATACAATCCGCGTATCTACGTACACCAGGACTTCTAATCCAAGTCCTTCTATACAATCCGTGTATCTACGTACACTAGGACTTCTAATCCAAGTCCTTCTATACAATCCGTGTATCTACGTACACCAGGACTTCTAATCCAAGTCCATCTATACAATCTGTGTATCTACGTACACCAGGACTTCTAATCCAAGTCCTTCTACATAATCTGTGTATCTACGTACACCAGGACTTCTAATCCAAGTCATTCTATAAAATCCGTGTATCTACATGCACCAGGACTTTTAATCCAAGTCCTTCTATATAATCCATGTATCTACGTACACCAGGACTTCTAATCCAAGTCCTTCTATACAATCTGTGTATATACGTACACCAGGACTTCTAATCCAAGTCCTTCTATACAATCCATGTATCTACGTACACAAGGACTTCTAATCCAAGTCTTTCTATATAATCTGTGTATCTACATACACCAGGACTTCTAATCCAAGTCCTTCTATACAATATGTGTATCTACGTACACCTGGACTTCTAATCCAAGTCCTTCTATACAATCTATGTATCTAGGTACACCAGGACTTCTAATCCAAGTCCTTCTATACAATCCGTGTATCAAGGCACACCAGAACTTCTAATCCAAGTCCTTCTATACAATCCGTGTATCTACGTACACCAGGACTTCTAATCCAAGTCCTATACAATCCATGAATCTACGTACACCTGGACTTCTAATACAAGCCCTTTTATTTCAAGATAACACTTAGTTCTTCCAAGCCCAACTTGGTTATTCATTTTCAGTCTCTAACAAAGTTCAGCAGCATAATATTTTACGACAATATATTTAATTAAGAACCCATATCAAATCGAGCCTTGCTGAAACTTCTACCGAAGTTCCGCTAGCTTGTTATGGCCATTCTCACCAAATATTAGCCCCACCGGCATTCCCAATTATTATTTACTGTGTAATGCGAGAATGAACTATGACTGGAAAAATGACAACAAATATCCTCCCAAAACTCATGAAATTCAAAAGAGGTCAACACAATATCATCAATTTGATTCCTACCAATTGTTAAGAGCATCAGACAAGTATTATAAAAGATATCCCAAAAATTATCGCAATTCAAACTACAACGACACTGATTTAACTAATTTCTGGGAGTTCTACACCACCCCAAATTATGTGCCACCCCATTTTGGAAAGCTCTCATCAAGGACTACAACATTCATGTTGAGTCCTAAACCCAAATCCAAGTGGATCCTACCTAAAATCTGCTCCGAAGTCAACTACAATAATCTGGACAGCAAAAACAGCACATACTTAACCACATTCCAGCTTTCTGGATAGTCCACTCGACTAGAGCTTTAGGGAGCTACAGGGCACTTCAGAAAACGGGTGACCTATCGTAGGAAAGCTCTTTCCGAGGGCTACAACTTTCATGTTGAGCCCGAAGCCTAGTTCTAGCGGTATTACACCTAAGAATTGGCTTGAACCCAGCTGCGCACCAATTCATCCCTTAATAACCAAGCGAAATGTTATAAATTGAAACTTCTTTAGCAAGGGGGCTGTCATCACCTTTATCGCATAATATATAGTTAAAACCATAATTAACATGGGGTTATACATCATTTTTATCATAAGAGATATAAATTAAACACTACTTAATAGAGGCTATTCATCATCTTCTCAAACAAATGCTAGGTCATTACACCTTTAAAATCCTTACATCATCACTCCCCTCACTCTCCCTCAATGACCATGGGTTTGCACCAAATCAAATCCCATCTCTTCCTCTTGAAGAGAAGAAATGATTCCAAGAACCTCGCGGCGAACGGTGCTCTAAATTTGAGGTTCCGACTTGGTCTTCCTAAGGAAACTCCATTAAATCTCACACGATAAGCTCTCTTGAGCCTTCATCTCTCCTATTGTGATCTAAGACGCTAGCACCGAAAGAGAGGGGAGGAAGTCACCTGATTTCCGGTCGACGTTCGTGGTTGTCTCCTCCGCGGCATGGCGGCAGTTGGCCAAGGCTGATTAAATGGTCCTGATCCATAGAAATATCCAACATGTGATCAGTCAACATTACCCAAACTAAAAAGGGAAATAGCACAAAGAAAATTTGAACTTCATATGGGCAGAAAGGTAATACACATACAAATCCTCCTTGAACTGAAGTAGAGCATACATAAATAGATCCAAGATGTACTGAAATCCCATACCAAACTACCAAAGTCATGCAACAATACTCAAAATAAAAGGGGAATAGCAGCCGGCCAACAGAATTTGACTCAAATCCCCTAACAACAACTCTAATAGGAAAGAAGAATCAAAATAGAAATAATAGCTTTTAAGCATAGATCACTGAACAGAGATTTCCCCATAAGCAAGGAAATGAGATAAAAACTAGAACAACAGCAATTGGACAGCCTAAGGATAGCCAAACAGCCCTGCCTTACTGCAGAAATTCAGTAAAAAATTTCCAACTGCTGCCGGTCAACAGGAAGGAGAAGGAAGTGATGCAGTTCACGGGTAAGGCAAAACAATGAAAGAAACACATGTTTCCCTTCAGATGAAGACAACGGACACACTAGTAGTCCCCCTTGTAGCAACTTTTAAAAATTTTCTCCCCACTATTCTATAATAGGAAGAGTAAAACAATAGACCATACAAAACCAATAGTAATCCCCAAATCACTTCCAAGACTACCTCAAATATCTTCCCAGAATCCAACTGGACTAGGCAGGAATTAAGGGGAAAAAGAAATGAAGCTTACAGTGCGTGAGAACTAAGGAACAAACAGCCGAGGCCCTGCTTCACCAAAATGACCAACCAAGGGAGATCCAAATCAAACACAGTCGCAAACCATCGATCCCAGGACTAGCCGCAGAGTCCCACAACAGATTATGAGAGGAAGAGGAGACTGGAGATTGAGTCGGAGTTGTGCCCTAGCGCGACACCGACGAGGGAGAGGGAGGAAATGACAAGAGTCGCTCGGTTTGGTAGAGTTTAGAGGCAGGGGAAACAAAACCCACCGCTTAAAACATCATGTCTAATATTAAAGTCCAGCCTTTCCTTTAACCGCAGCCCAAGCAACCAAGCCATGCCCATATAAACATTTTGTTATCCTCACTATTAACGTGTAACCAAAAGTCTACAAATCAAACCACATAAAGCCCTTATACAGTTTTTAGTAGCACCCTATTTTAGTTCTAGGAAAACCTTTATTAGCACACGACTTGCAGCTAGGCAACCTTTTATTAGCACCCACGTCAACTAGGAGGCAACCTCTTAAACCATGATAATAAACATAACAACATTCAACATATATACTCCAAACCAAACCTTTCGGTTAGCTTACACATATCTCTTTATATAATTTGCCAATATTTTATAGGATAAAATTCATATTTCGCTAAAATTTCGAGCGCTACAAAATATCAAGGAAATTCATACACTGATTTATATTTTCATCATAGGGGCCTAGCGCGCACTGGGATGTTACAATGGCTCTCTTTGTCCTCCTCGTCATCGTCATCCTCTTTCTTTGACTTCACTGCCATGGCCTTCTTCTTTGAATCTCTGTTGTATTCTTCATCTTAAATTTTGAGTTCAACCTTATGGATTTTAAGATTCCCAATGAGGCTCTCAATGTGGAGCCGTCTTAGATCATGTGACTCAGAGATGGCCATCACCTTCAGATTGAACATCAGAGGGAGAGACTGATGGATTTTCTTGAAAAACTCACTGTTAGAGAAAGTTTTCCCAAGTATCTTTGAGGATTTGACGATCTTGGTGAAGTGAGTGTACATCGAGTTTACGTCCTCATCTGTATCCATTCTAAATCTTTAAAACTCCGACTCTAGTTGGAATAGCTTTGAGTCTTAAACCTACGAAGTACCCTCATGAGTTATTTCCAATAAATTCTAGATATTATAAGCAATTTTGCAAGCACTAACTTGATTGAATTCAACACTATCTAAAGCACAAAATAAGGCATTCATTGCTTTAGCGTTATTTTTGCATCTACTTTTATCACCGTCATCCTATTTATCTCTAGTTTTTTTCCATGGTTAAATCTCCAACTACATATGTAGGAGTAATATAATATTGTTCTACTAAAACTTAGACAACTAAATCTGAATTCATTAGGAAATAACTCATCCATGTTCTACAGTAGTTATAATCATTTCCAGTGAAAAGTGGAGGTCTACTTATCCCTTTCCCCTCCTGAAAAGCGAGATCATGAAGGGTCATTATTCCCGGTTGTTAGACCATTATGGAATAACCTTGCTCTGATACAACATATTGGATCTGTATGTGCCCTTAGAGGGGGGTTAATAAGGGTTTTAAGATTTTTAGTGCTTAAGTGAAATTATAGTTATATGTTGAAAATATTTTACAAAATATTTCTCTCAAGATAATGATATATGCTTTTATGAAAATAGAGTTCTGCAAGGAAGGAGAGATAGAGTCTAAGTTTCTACTGCCAGTGATAGAAGTTACCACTCGACGTTAATGACAGAGACATCCCTTTTTTTATATTCCAATGATCAGAAATAAGAAGTCAGGACTAGAGAAAAAGATAATATTATTGCATTAAAAATGATTACAAAACTTGATCCGAATGACTCTTGGAATTGAGGCGAACATAAAAACCATTTTGGTTATCTATACAGACCCTTCTACCAAGGACCAGTTGGCTCTAGCATATCTCTCCCAGATGAGGTCTCGAGCCTCCCCTAGATCTAACCCTAGTTCTAGTCGCCATAGCCATGCGGCGAATTCTCTCTAGTCCTCGCAAGTCCATGGTCACCAACAACGGGCAAATTTCTCTACCAATAAAACATAAGAATTATAATCATAAAACTAAAATCAAAAACTTGCTCATAGGTTAAACTTGAAGATGATGCTGAAGGCGCGTCGAAGTAGTCGTTGGAGTCGATGTGTATGGCCTTCCGGTAGAATAAGCGTGATCGATTCTTCTTCAAGTCCTTTGCATTTACGAACGTTGATGGTGTTCCCTTGGTTGCGGGGAGCAGTCTCTCACGAAGGTATAGGAGTTGTGGCTTTGTCAATCATCAATAGGAGGAGGACTGCTCTTTAAATTGACTCGGGTCCTAGCTCAAGTGGTAGAGCAACCGCCGAGCGGTAGCCTCTTTAGGCAACAGGATGGCACACAGATTGAGTAAATTTTGGAAACCTTTGTGGTCCAATTTTGGTAGCCACTCCTACCATGCTGCGGTAGTACTAACGCACTGCATTAGCACTATTTATTTCCTTGTCATCAGATCTCCTTCCTTTTTTGCTCCTCAATCAGCAGCATGATGGCGGTCCTTCCATATGTTACTGCCGCACGTTAGAGTTAATGTGCGGAGGTAGATCATGTTATATTCAAGTCCCACTGACATTCCATTCACGATGATGCTTCCATCTCAATGATGTTTCCAAGTATGTTGAAGCTACGACCAGCATTAGCGTTAACGCGTCGCGGTAGAACTTACTATATTTGAATCTCACTGACATTCCTTTCATGATGATATTGCCATCTCGACGGTATTTCCAAATATGTCAATGCTACCACCCTCGGTAGCGTTAACATGTCGCGTTAGTAATAGAGCTTTGTCATCTTTCTTTATCGTCGACTTTCTTTATCGTACTCATAGGGTCTTGAAAGCTGGAGTTCCTGCACACTATAAACACATGCCAAGTATGTTCAAATACAAAACACTCTTGATTATGAAGATCTTCCGAAATATGATATAGTCAAGAAATCATGAAATATTCTTGATCCAGAGGATTTGGCTATTAGAATAAAATTTTTGAAAATTTATAATTCTAAATTAGGTTTAGAAAATAAGATTTTAAAACCAAAACTAAATGTAGAATCAAAAATTAATGTGGTTGATGATTCTCCAACGTGCTCCTTATTTGAAAATGGTACACCTTGTTTTGATTGCAATACTTTTAAATAAAAACTCAATGTATTTGAAAAAGTGCTTTTTACTAAAATAGAACATAATGAAAAATTAATTTTAGAAAATTCATCTTTGAAAATTTATTGTGTTATGTGCAAAAATTATAAAATTGAATTTAATGCGATGGATGAAAGTTTGAAGATTTAAGAAATGATTATAAAACTCATATTGAGTCTATAGTCACCACTCTTAAAAATAGCACGACCACCTATACAAAAGCTAGACAAAATCTCAAGATTAAAAATACAGAATTGAAAACTAAAATCAACTTGCTAAAGAAAATTTTCAATAAAAATTCACAAAACGTAAATCCACCATATCAAGCAAAATCCAAAAGCAAGTTAAATATGAATTTCCATATCTTGACCAAGACAAACAAAGGTAGTTGAAAACAACAAATGCTTGTAAATACAATTCCAAAACACAACCATCATCATTATTTACAAAATAAATTTTCTCTCAACATAAAATTGAATGCTCACAAATTTTCTATAAATCAACGTTTCAAAAGTCACAATTATTTTAAGCCACAATTTAATGACTATGGAAAGTTTATGAAAAAAAAATAACAGTCAACCAAAGTATGAATGGAGGCCTATTGTTAGAAACAACATAACTTCATTTGAAAGGGCTCATTCATCCTTGTCACCCCATAAATCATCACATTATATTTAGGCATCCAAAAGAACTATCACACTTGGTCCCATTTGGATACATAAAAATTTTATTCATTAGTATCCAATCAAATGTCTGAAGTAGAAACAAATTAAAATAGAATATTCAAAATTCTACTTCATGATATGCTCAACTAAAAATTAAAACAAAAACATTTTCTTGCGATTTGTACATTTTTTTTGAGCCAACATGTTCTATGGTCACCTTAGATGTATGATGCAATATGTTTCATACATATTAAGCTTAAATCAAACTGATGTATCACTTCATTCTAAGTCTATTAAAAGTTTGTTTGAAACTCTATTTTTGAATAAATGTAATATTATCATCTAACAAATTATATATAATTAACTTTATCATATTTAACATAACATTGCATTCAAACTCATCATCCTAGCATCACCACTTACTATATGCTCAATTAAGTGTCTATGCTAGGTATATCTTCTATAATATGATGATAAATTAAAATACATAGAAAATTTGAAATGCATGATAACTATGTGGTTTTAAAATCTACTATAATTCTAAAAATCAAACAAACCCATAGTTTATGAATCAGTATTTAGAATTAAATACTTATTATATCTATGATCATTCACCATGATTACGTGTCTCATAATAGCAGGGGCGTAGGATTGTATGCATTAGAAATCCTAACCTCTAAGTCTTGTCTTGTCCTTAACCGGGGAGAGTCCCAGTGGGGCCTTGTGGGGCACTGGGGGAAAGAGTGTTAAGTTGAGAGATCTCTTTTGTGTGCATATGAAACTCACAACTTAACTTATGGCATGTCTGCATCTCCACATGCCCATTCATCACTTAGTATGGGGCTAGTGTGTTGACATATAGTTGGGTAGCTGTAATCATAGGCATACTTACATCATATACATTGCAGGAACATTATTTCACACACTATGATCATTTAAATGAAGCATATTTAATTTTATTCGAAGATGCTCTTCTTGTGTTTGCAGATTTTATTTTCTTTGAGCTTTCATGTTTAGAAATCACGAGAAATTCATAAACAATCATTTTTAACACATTAGGCCAAAACTCTAAAATGCGCAACTTTCTAAATATTTTTCAAAACTTTTGTGGTAATTGGTGTCCATTTTTTCTTAGAAAACATGAATCAAGAAAAAATCAAAACAAAAATGATAAAAAAATTATGTTTTTCTAAGCAAATAATAAGTCTCTGTATGCTAGCACCGAACTGTAAGCGGTAGAATTAAATTTAATTTTTTCCATCTTTTTGTATTTTTCTCTGGTATAGAAGATCATAATACTGATAAGCTCATTAAAGACTTCTGTGGTTTTCAAAAAAAAATCTATTACTCTTTTTTTAAAAAATATTCAAAAAACAAATATAAAATTACAAAATAATTTTGATAAAATGATTTAATATAATTTTTTGTTTCGTATTATAAAAATCAAAAATTATAAAAACTACTTAATTTTCATTGTCAACATCAAGGAGGACTAGTTATATCATTTGAAGATAAATTATAATGATTAATTTAATTTTCAAGTTTCTTAGAACATTTTTTTATTTTCCATGCCTTGAAAGCTATCAAGTTATGTGCAATTAAATTGATTGTAGAAAAACATGCATAGAAGTGTTTAGCATGCCTCTAAATATGAGTAAAGTTTTATGTTTGATAATGATCCAATCACTCACCTATTTTGATAACCTATATGTGTTTTTAATCTAGCTTGCATGTTTGTTCGGTGTAATAACATAACTAATTAAAATGCATAAATAGATTACCTACACAACATTGAATTGTTTATTGCAATTCTTTGTCTTTAATGCACTTAGTCATTAGAGAAAAGGGGTATAAAAAAGTAAATTCTATTTTTGCAAAACAAGAGAATTCGCAGTCCTTAGTCACAAGAATAAAAATAAAATTATAAATGACAAGGAAAAATCCACCAAGCACTACTCACCCCCCTGATAAGTCTTAATAAGCAATTGTGAGGTTGAGCACCTTGGAGAAGAATTATAAAGTGGCATGTAGCAAACAAATTATACACAACTTCTCTTAGTACACCAAATCACAGAAATAAAAATAAAATAGAATAAATGTGATCCCCCAAGAACTACTTTGCACCCTGATATGTTTTAATAAGCATTATGTGCACAAAACAACTTAGTAGTTTGTGTTAGGTCTGTGGCCAACCTTAAATGAGGGGGGGGGGGGGTGAATAAGGTTTGCAACTGTTATGTGACTTTCAAAACTTTCTACAGTAGGAATACACTTTTCTGAACCTAGCGGACGCGGTAGTAATACCACCAGCGGTATCGACAGAAACTGTATTCTTGAAATATAGAAGATCATTTCAGTGTAGGCATGAAAGAGACTTCAGGATGCCAGAAATACTTAAATATAATTCGGGATTAAAACATGATACTTGAGTTCATTAAAATATTAAAGTGAAATATACAATTACAAGAGTTTTATCTCCATGATGCCAAAGATTGGAGGCGATGAATCCAATACTCTTTTTGGTTTCTATGTTGACCCTCCCCATAAGAACCGGTTGGCTCTCTCCCTTCTCCCCGAAGGTCTAAGAGCCAACTCTCTTCCTTACTCTAAAGGTCTTCGAGCCCTAGCTAGATCTCCCTGATTTAGAAGTCCTCCCCAAATGAATTCTCACAGAATCCTCCTGGGTTTCCGATGACCTCCCAAGTCTAATTCCCTCAACACACAAAGTAATAAACAAATCAAAATACAAGAGGGGTTGTAGAAAGTAGAACGAAAAGAAAATAAATGCTCCCTCAAAAAGTTTGTTCTCTGAGACTGTGAGTAATCAGTGCTTATGATTCTCATTACTCGGCACTCGATCAACTTCAAAATCTCATTCTTGAATGCGCTCTACAGAGATCTTCATTAACGAACAAGAGGGTGCACTTTCCCCTTTTTTCTTAATTTAACGGCTCCTCGCTCCAAGGATGGAATGAAAACCCTACTTAATTTGCGTGTATGTCTGACTCAAAAGAAATAAAAAATGCTTTTATAAGGAGTTTAATTAAGCTACCGCCAGCGGTAAGGTTACCGTGTAGCTGTAGGCTCCGTATACACTTTTTTGCTAGATGTCCTGCTCCAAGTAAGGAAGGAATATGTGCTTTCCTTGTGAACATTAGTTATTACGGAGCGGTAGTGCAAGCGCAGCGTGGTAAACATGCTTAATTAGGCACATGCACAACTTGTTTTCAGTTGATAAGTAAGGCGGTGGCTCTTTCCTTACAAACCATGGTTATCATGGATCGGTAAGGTGCTACCGCGGAGCGGTAATATCATTTACATCTATAGATTCCACCAATTTCTTATGTTGAGCTCTCGGATCGTTGATGTGGACTTCCTGGTAGTACGACGCGTTAGGAGTAGCGTGTGGAGATAGTTGAAAAACCTAGTCTCATTGATTCATCCATCTTGTCGACATGCATTTTCAAGTCGATCCTTCCTTTCATTCGACATGGCTTGCGCATGGTGTTAGGTCTATCGCAGTGGTAGCTCACTCATCTGGTCGACCTGTATTGTCTCATCGATTCTTCATTGACTCTATCTTTCGGTTGACATGTCTAGCGCACAGTGTTAGGGATAGTACTAGTGGTAGATCACAACTCTAGTCATCTCGTGTAGTCTAATATATATTGTCTTCGAGTCGACATAGGCTTTCTTGTCAATGTACTCCTTCCAGTCAACACAATAATTTGGTCAACATAGCTAGCAATGGCGGTGTCTCTATCGCAGTTGTAGGAAGCAAATCCCATTGATATGAGCTCTCACTTCTATCTATCCTTCTAGTCGACATGCATATCCTTGTCGATCTTTCATCCTGTTGATGTGCTATCACCTGTCATTATCTCTACCTTGCAGTGGTAGTTAGTGTGGCTTGTATGGTCGATGTGAGTAGTCTAGCCAACATTTTCCTTAGTCTAAGCAAGTCCAGTCGATGAGCATAAACTTAGCTAGCGCCCGACAGTATCACTAGTGTAGGCAGTAACTCACAGAGATTGGAGTTCTCGTATGTCTGCACACCTATAAAGCTGCACACTATACCCAATACAAGTATGATCAAATACAACTTGAGATTTTTTATTATCAAACCTGAGAGATGCAGAAACTAATGTTCCAACAAACTCTCCCTTTTGATAATAGTAAATCCCGTTCAAGAGATATAAATCAGGATAGAATCATAGTATAGTGAAATATGATAAACATGTAACTTGAACATGTGAATACTAACAGTATTAGCATGTAAGCATGATCTTGTTCTCGCTCTTCATAGTACAACTCCCCTTATATATGTGATCCCCCTATCGATGTTCATTATAACTCCCCTTACATTTGTTCTCCCCTAGATGAGTAGCACATAACTAGCTCTCATGATCTCGCTCATGAGCTCGTTCTCCCCCTTTGATATTATCAAAAGGGGTGGGTATGATCTTAATCGTGTAAACTATGAGAGATGTAGTGGAATAAGCTTGAAAACATGGTGTACACATTCAATAAGATAAGTAAGAAGTTGTAACGATAAGGGCACCCAAAAATAATATCAGTGAATTTAAAAACATGCTTCATAACATGGAGGAATGAAGTACCACTTTCTATATAAACATCATAAGTTATTGGATAATGCACATGAGTTTAAAAACATAAGATTTTTCATACTTATGGGATTTATAGAGTTAATACACAGAAATATTGTATGTGTCATGAATAGCAATCATGTATTTCATGTGATATACAGGTAATGTAGTTTTAGTCCAATTCTTTTGCATGGAAGTGTTAGATAAAACAATGGCACCTGTAGGTGTAGCATCAAATTAAGTAGCACAAAGTGTAATTATCATTATTACATGCAATATCTCATAAAAACCTATATGCTAACACAAGAGTAATGATATGTTAAATCCTGTGTCACCATTTCAATCTATATAATAATAAGATTAGAACTGGGGCGAACTAACATACTCTTCTAGTTTTTGCACATAATCGATGACATCCATAAAGACAAGGTGCTCGGCCTCACAATGCTCGTTGAGGCTTATCAGGAGTGCTGAGTAGTGCTTGGGAGTATCTGTGTAACTGTACTGATAACATATTATTTTCGATAAAATTTGCACATAATCAATTATATAACTTTACTTTTTCAGACAAGGTCCCCGAATCTATCTAAATCTACCCATATATGCAGATACACTTTAACATTTATACAAAAACCTTAGCAATAAAATTTTGGCACATAGTTCTAAGCCCTATATATGGAAGATGAACGTCATGATATTAATTGATCTAGTCATGCCTAGCGTGTTATGCACAATATCACCAGTTATAACATGAAAGCCTGAGATTTATACTCGAGTGCAACCTCTAAGGATGTGTGTAATGTGAGAAGTCATTATTTTCCCTAAATTCCCACACAAACCAAGAGGCATATTAAACATACACCACAAACTTAGTAACACTCAAGAACTAATACTAATAGATTGAGACACATCATGACGTAGTACAAGATAATGCAATATTTATCTATATTTTTGTATAATATTTATTTATTAAATAAGTATTTTTTATATTATTTTATATTAATTTATTTCTAATTTACTTCATTTTGCATTTTCAGGTAATTTGGGCTGCTGGTAATAATTTGGAGCCAATAGCTGTGATCATGAGAGGATATGGAGCGTTTCTGTCAAAATCGCAATGTACACGCCCTAGGTCACGGCCGTGACTTAGGGCGTGACTTGTGTTCACGGCCAGAACCTTCTCCAGGATAGATTCCAATGCATTTTAATATTACATGTCGTTAGTCAAGGGTGTGACCAAGGGCGTGACTCCAAGTCATGGCCATGACCCAGCCCAGCCCTCTTCCTGCTGCCAGATCACGATGCAGACTCAGTTTAAATTTACACATCCTCGGTCACGGGCTTGACCGAGGGCATGACCCCTCCGATAACAGTCGCATTAACTCCAGATCGAGTCATTTCGCTGCCGTTTCCAGATCCTTCTTGAAATGCCCATGGACACGCCCGTGTCCAAGGACGTGCAACTTTGAGTTATGTCAATTTTGGAAGTTTCTTGCCAACGTTCTCGGGTTTTTTAAGAAAGTTGTTATTGCTGGACATGCTCTTGGACACGGGAGTGACCAAGGGCGTAACTCCCCGTTTTTTTGCCTAAATAGCCAGTTGCTGCCAAAGTGATCAATATCCAGTCTATGCTACGATTGGATCAACATTAGCTTAGTTTTTCTGCATTTTATTGTATTTTTCCTTTTATGCAATTTACTTTATGTCTTGTACTGTTCAATTCCTAATATAGAATTTCATTTCTTGCAATTGTATTTCATTTTCCTATTTATAAAATTGTTCTTTCCTTCTAATCATGTCTAGCTAATCTTTAAACATTTGATCGGATGATATCTTTCGCAAAATAATTATTTAATTTCTTCTTCATAGCTTTTTGATTTAGAAAGCTCGATTCACCTTTGATTTCTAATTTATTGATTTCATATTGCTAGTATATGAAAGTCAATTTAGATTTGTATTCTAGTTGATCGAGAGATCCATGCATACGAGAAGATCATTCATAGGTGAAAGGAGTTGTATGCACCCCTCGAGAGAGGATGACATAAATCTTCCGGAGTGGAGTCAAATCCAATATTGGAGTTTACCTTGTAAAGCACGCTTTGGGGTTTCGACTGGACGATGGGTCTTAATCGATCAACCTAAGGTTAGTTGGTAGTATTACTCGAGAGAGGTGTTATCATGATTTGGGAACCTCCATGGTTGAGTTATTTTGAATCATCGCTTATGAATTATAGATTTACTAATTATATTTCCTAAGATTGATTGTCACAACCCGCATTTTCTCAATATAAAAATATATCATCAGAGTAAGAGAAAACACGCGTCATGATGTCACGCCGTGCAGGGGACAACTGCAGACGCTCAGGCAGCTCTATCTTTACACATTTCTTTATAAAAGACATAAACGTTGTGTAACACCCCAGTTTTTGCTGTTCTGCGAGTTAAAGCCGGGTGGTAGGTATATGCGAGAGGTCGACGATCGTCGAAGTGGCGCGTTTCATCGAACCACTAGCGCGGCACGGTAGTGCTAGCATGGCGCGGTAGAAGGTGGCTAGAAAGTGAAAAACGAGGTCTGTTGCTAGTGCGGGGAGATAGCCCTACCATTGGCATTAGGTCTCCTTCTCAGCGGGGAGCCACTGAGATGGCAAGGGGGGTTCGCGGATCTAGCGCGGCGCATTAGCTCTACCGCCGCTCGGTAGCTGACGGAACCAGATTCGTACGTTTGGTTTAGATCTTGATTGGATGGCTGTGAGGGGTTCGTGGGAGAACCCTAAGTTGGGCTGAGAAGGTTTCCATTCAGGATTCCTTTTCATTTTGTTTTTGAGGGCTTGAGAGAGAGGAGGGGTTTGGAGGAGGAAGAGAGCTATTTTCCTCCATTGTTGGAGCTTCGGAGCTCCGTTCGACGATCCGAGACCGGCAATGCGTAGGGGACGTTGAGGCGCTTCTTCTCCTCCATTCATTTGCAAGTTTCCCATGGCTAGGAGGAAATCTCAAAAAGTAACGACATTTCTCCTCCCGGTCTTTAGGATGCGTGCATGGCATCCATTTTTCCTCTCTTTTTCTGCATTTTGGCACCAGTTCCATCGAGTGAGAGGGATCCGGGTCGCCTTGGTTCAAGAGGAACCATCGGGTTGATTGAGTCCATCCCCGACATGATTTGCACTAGAGATCTGCTGCGTTAATGGATTAGGCATTGTGGTTGAAGACGGATTCACGACCGTTTGTCTGATTCGGTGATGTTGATTGACGCGCATTTTAGGGATTTTGCTAGAAATCTCAATACGGCGAATTCGTCATCGTGATGACCTTGTAGGTTCGTATGTTAGCGAATGTTTGTTTCGGGCGGGGAAAATAATGTGTGTGTTGCATGGCGTGTGATGCCTAGTGATGTGCGAAGGCGTGATTTAGTCTTTGTGGTCCGTTGGCTATCCCGTTAATGCCGGAATTCATGTGTAGAGAGTGTCCTGGCAAGACAAGTCCCTTCGGTGTTTGACAAGCCCGATGGCATGGTGGGCCAGGCGCGGTGGGTCACAGCATGAGCTATTGGCCTTGGGATACGATGCCCTTTGGGGGAAGTGTTGAGTACCCCGTGGTTATGCTATGATGTGCGCAATGTTGGCTGCAAGGACATGTGAGCTGTTTGACAAGCCTGATGGCATGGTGGGCCAGGCGCGGTGGGTCATAGCGTGAGTTCTTGGCCTTGGGCTACGATGTCCTTTGGGGGAAATTTTGAGTACCCCGTGTTTGTGTTGTCGATGTATGATGATGTGTTAGATTCATACGCTTTAGGGTGCCTTGGGTGAATCCTGGGTTGCATTCATATTGCATTTGTAGGCCCCTTTTATTACTTGCTCAACATAGAAACGTGGATGATGGTTGTGACACTCATGCCTGTTGTTTATGTTTATTTTCTCTATATACATGTGCATACGAAGTGCTGACTTGCAGGGTGATGTAGTTCCCTGGGGTCCGCTAGTACGGCCAAGAGGAGGGGTGTTGTTACACCATTTGTGGACAGCCATAGCTGACCCTCGTTTACCGCTCTTTGTGATTTGGATGCAGGCCAAGGATCGCAGGCCGGAACCAGCTCCCAGGCCAAAAAGGCCTAAAGCTTCATGAAGTGTTCACTTAGCTTCCTTGTCTTTCTGTACTTATCTATTGTTATTTCCGGCTTGCATGCCTAGGTATATTAGGGAAGCTAGTTTTTCCCGTTTGGGGATTTCTTATGTGTGTTGAATGATTGATGACTTGAAGTCTGGTTTTGTAAGGCCTTAAGGCCAGTTTTACTCCTATGTAGTTGTGGACAATCTCTGTGTTTCTTAGTTTTAATTTCCGCTGTGTTATCTGAGTTTCGAGTTGGGTAGTTATATCATCTTTTAATACTGAAGCTGTGGCGGTTATATGCTGTGTGGTCCCGGCTGGACCTATATTATATAGTCATTATAGGGGAGGTGTTACAATTTGGTATCAGAGCTAGGTTTAGTATTCTTGCGAGGTCTAGTGTATTCGGATCGCGTAAAGAGGTTGTCCACGTAGGAGTATTGTGCGGGATCATGAGTATCCCTATGTTCGAGTCTTTTGAATTGAACTGGATTAGTTTATTTCCTTATTATGCTAGGATGTTGGCGACTATGCGGGGACATCGAGAAGGCAAGAGGAGCCTTCGGGAAGCAGTGCTACTACTCCGGGCCTCATGAATATGGGCATGTCCCCAGCTGATTTCTATCGCATGCTAGCAGAAGACATGGTAGAGGCTCAAGCTGCAGCGATGCCACGGGTTCCGACGCCTGTGGTGCAAGTTACGACTCCCGTTACTCCGGAGGCTACACCAGATACACCGGATGTTGGAGTGAGGCAAGCAGAGCCCTTAGCGGAGAGAGCTTATATGATGGGCAATCAATTTATGAAGTACTTCTTGAGTTTCCATCCTCCGACATTCTAGGGAGTTGGCACTCCAATGGATGCCGAAGATTGGCTTTCGAGGATCAAGGAACTTTTGAAGGCAGCAGAGACTCCAGCGGAGAGGCAGTCCCACTTCGCGAGCTTCATGTTAGAGGGCGATGCGAAGCTGTGGTGGGTGAATGACAGTGGTCGCCAATTCCTTGGGCACGTTCCGTCCATGGAGGAGTTTGGGAATGCGTTCCTCAAGCGTTATATTTCATCGTCGACGAGGTTAGCACTGTAGCGGCAGTTCCTGCATTTGGTGCAGCGAGAGAAGACAATGGCCTTTATCTGCAAGATTTCACGCAGTTGGGTCGTTATGCGGGAACGACTGTCACAACCCGCATTTTCCCAACATTTAAAATGCTATCAGAGTAGGGAAAACTACGCGTTGTGATGCCACGTCACGTAGGGGACGCCTACTGACGTTAAGGCAACTTATCCTTCATCGCAGTTCAAGCAATTATTAATATCAATCAAAGTGATTCAAAATGATTTATGCAGAATATTAACAAGCCGCGTCCCTCGGCTAGGTGGATCAACTAGTCCACGCTTTTAAAATATAGTTTTACGCAGCGGAAAAATACTTGATTTAATTACTTTGTGGTCTCAGTGAACATGAAGACCTAGTGTGGTGCACCATGCAAGACCGAATATGTGGATTTACTATATATAAAAGTAGATTTAGCACGCGCAAAAAGTAGTGAGATTACCATTTCAAAGCATGATATGCGATGCTACAATAACCTTAAAATATCTAAGCAGGGGGGCTAGAAAGCCAACCCACATCTAACTATTCCAGAACAAGTGTTCAAAAGTAACCAACAAGTAACAGCAGCAGCGAAACAATAGCTTAACCAAACGTCACCACGGGCGTCAAAACCTGACACGAACCCATGGGCCGACAAGTCCACAGAATACCCTACCTCAAGAGGGTCAGAAGACGGCAACTAAAGCAACTCCGCACTAACACCTGCTACTGTTCAGAACTTGAGGCATTCAAAGAAAGAACACCTCAGAAGCAAGTTACAAGTGGTGCGGAAAAACCAGAAAGTAAGCAAACCTCCGCGAGACCGGAGGGAAACAGAAGCTGCAAGGGTTAGTGACGACAACACTAGCCATAAATAATCATCAAAAAAAAAAGAAATATGATAATCAATAGGAAAAAAAAAAGGAAACAGCAGAAGTAACTGATATTCAGCAGAAAAACACCCACCAAACGAGGGTGTGAAAACAGGCAAGGACAAAACTCGCCATCAACAAAGAATCATCAACATTCACATTATTATTTATGTTTCTCTTGTTCAGAATTATAGAGACTGATCAGCTCATCGAAAAGAAGAGCACCGCACCGGGGGCAAAAACCACACCGCGTACGACCTCCCAATCAAAAGCTTAAAAGAGCACCGCACCGGGGGCAAAAACCACACTGCGTACGACCTCCAACAGAATTCATATCTTCATGCAATTTCAAGAAAAAGGGCGGGGCCCATCAGAACATAAGGCAACAAATTTGGTTAACAAAATGAGCAAATTATATTGAGTAAAAAGGAGTAAAGGTGAGACAGATGATAAAATTTAGCATAAAATCAATTACTGGAAGCAAAGACGAGAACAAAAATACAGGGGGTTTTGGCAAAGGGAAGGAGCAAGATCACAACTTGCCTTCAAACCACCGGAATCATTCTCCGAATAACTCCTCGTCGTAGATCGGCCCAAAAGGAGGCACGACGAGGCGAGATCTACAGAAAAATGGCCAATACGAAGGTTAGGGCCGAAAAACCTAACAAAAAAGTTTCACGAAATGGAAGGAAATTACCACGAGGACGAAGCTCTCGTCGAGAGCTTTCCGAATCTATGCTCGGCTCGCGATTTCGACCACCGGAGCTCCGTCGGCGGCGTCCGGAAGATTCAAGAATTCGCCACTCCTGTCGCTCGTTTTTCTCTCTGGTTCGGACAGAATGAAGAAGAAGAAGAAGCTGGGTTCATTTTCCTTTATATGACATAACGATAATAATAATAATCATATCATTATTATTATTATTAATAATAGAGGGATTAAAAATAATAATAATATCATTATTATTATTATTATTATTAGAAGGGGGTTCAACAAATGAGATTTGTTGAAGGGGGTTCAACAAATGAGATTTGTTGAAGGGGGTTCAACAAATGAGATTTGTTGAACGGCGTTCAACAAATCTTGAGGAGAGTTCAACAAATGAGATTTGTTTAAGGGGGTTCAACAAATGAGATTTGTTTAAGGGGGTTCAACAAATGAGATTTGTTGAACAGCGTTCAACAAATCCTGAGGGTTCAACAAATGAGATTTGTTGAACGGCGTTCAACAAATCTTGAGGAGAGTTCAACAAATGAGATTTGTTGAAGGTGGTTCAACAAATGAGATTTGTTGAACGGCGTTCAACAAATCTTGAGGGTTCAACAAATGAGATTTGTTGAACGGCGTTCAACAAATCTTGAGGGGAGAGGTCGACGAATACAGAATGCACAAAGATAATTATTAGAATAATAATAATAATAATATTATTATTATTTTATCATCAAAAATTAAACGGACGTCGAATCCAACGAAAATTTCGCCTAAGGTGAACGGCGGCGCTACGAATCCAACGGCGAAGTCGGAATCAAAATCCGACGTGCCGTTTTTTGAGATATGAATGGCGGAAGTTACGGCGAGCTTTAAATATATACAAAACTTCTAAAATGCGTCGAGGCTCCAAAATGGCTCGGATCGCGACGAAACTTGGTAGGTAAGTCTAAAATTAAATAATCTAATTTCCTAACGTAAAAATTTCCAATTCCGGGTCGTCTCAAAAATTGGTCGACTTGACCCAAACGAATGCGAAAACGCGCAAACGGCGACGCGCCGCTAACTCGACGTTAAAAGTAACGCCCTAACGTCATAAACACGCCATCACCGAATTAAATAATTACCGGAAAAATCAGGGGCGTTACAGCCACTCCCCCTAAAAGAAAGTTTCGTCCTGAAACTTGACTTATGTGCAGGAAACAACAATTAGATAGATAAAGGGTGCAGGAAAGAATGTTTAAGATAGATAATTAAATAGTGCAGGAACAACATTTGGGCAAAATAAATGGTACAGGAACAACATTTGGACAAAATAAATTGTGTAGGAGAGAAGCTCTGCCTGAGCTACTTAATTGAAAAGATAAAAGGTGCAGGGGAGAAGATTCAGCTGAACTAATAAAGTGGAAAAATAAATGGCACAGGAAAGGAAATTTACCTGAGCTAATTAATTGAAAAGGTGAGGATGAGCTTCTCGCATCGATGACTCCAGCTCCCATGTTGCGCTCTCGACGTCATGATTCCGCCAAAGAACTTTTACCATGGGGATGGATTTCCTCAGCAACACACGCTCTTGAGTCTCTAAAATACGGACAGGTTCCGCAACATAAGTCAAATTGGGTCGAATCTGAGGCACTAAATTGAGGACTTGACGATTGCTGCGAACACACTTCCTTAACTGACTCACATGAAACACATCATGGATTCCAGGGAAGGTAGCAGGTAACTCCAATCTATAAGCAAACACCCCGATGCGCTCAACAACCTGAAATGGCCCAACATATCTGGGATCCAACTTGTGGTTCTTCCCAAATCTTTTAACGCACGGCATCAGAGAAACTTTCAAGAACACCAATTACCCAACAAAATCCTAACATATAGATGCAGTATTTCATAATCGAGAGTTTAATTTAGGAAGAAACAAGGGGGATGCACATTGCTGCTAGTATAAGGCCAAGAAGTTCACCAAACTCCCCACTAAATCAATGACTGTTAGCATGAGTCAAAAATAAGTTTATCAAACTCCCCTCTTATTCCATAGCAGCTAATCAATAAGCCAAGAAAATTAGATTCACCAAACCTCCCCTCATCATAAACCATGGCAGCTACTAAGCAAATCACGAGACTAGCATCCTAAAACGGCTTATAAAAACATCATCCTAACACCCATGAGAAAGATCGTAGCAGCCCCCATATAGAGATTTAAACTCCCAACTGATTAAGCATAGCAACCCCATAATTAAAATCCCGATTAGATTATGTATATGTAGCAGCCCCCAAATAAATCCAGAATACTATAAGACAGCCCCGAAATAAATTCAAACATGAATGATATATATAGCAGCCCCTAACTGGAATTATACAAACCAGCCCCTAAATGAAATTTCATAAAACAGCAAGCAGCCTTAAACCAAAATTGAAGCATAAACTAGCTCTCAAGTAATGAATCCCTAATAGCAAAACTGGACAGAAAAACCGAGCAGCACCAGCACTCAATCCTCCTAAAAAGAACAAAAGAAACATTTCTAAAGATGCAACCTAGAGGATAAATCAGCAGCCACCAGTCCAAATCTCCCAAGACAAACAGGGGAAATCCCAAATTATGAGATTCATGGGAGAATAACCAACAGCCACCAGACCAAAATAATGAGATTTCTAATAAGTGAAATTTCCTGGAGCATAAACCCATCAGCCACCATAAACCAAAATAAGGAGATTTCTAATGAATGCAAACCTTGGAGCAAGAACTCAAACAACAAGCAATGAATAATGAGATTGTCAATAACAACACTTTCCTGATAACTGTTATTGTAGGCAAATTCCATCAATCCAAGACGCTTATCCCGAGTTCCACCATGATCCAGAGTATAACACCTAATCATACCCTCCACGATCTGATTCACTCTCTCCGTCTGACCATTTGTCTGTGGATGGTAAGCGGTAGAATACCGGAGGTCGGTGCACAAATCTCCTTGCAAGCTCTGCCAGGAACGCGACAATAAAACAATTCCCGGGGTTTCGATTTGACTCAAGACTTAAAGGCGTAATTTATCCATCCATTTATGATAGATCACACAAAAAATTGTGTCTTCGGGGAGACCTCATCAAACCGATAACAAAACTAATACTAGCAAACAACATGATTTAAATCTCTATACATCCTAGTAGGATCCGGGTGGTAACGAATGTCAATGCCAGAATTCATAATATATTTTATTCATTTTCTCCGGGGCAGAATCAACTCCTTCTGAACGAAGATATGCTTCAATTCTTATGGCCCGTAAACCATACACAACACGTTATACCAAAATAGTCTCCAAGGTTCAATGTCTAGATTACTGGGAAAAATTCCAAATCATGCGCATGATAATTCTCTTCATAAATCTTCGATTTCCTCAAACCGTATGCGATCACATTTTTTTTTCGAGACATACTTAGGCTCAACGTGCAACTCCTCTACATAGACAATACACCACTACTTCGGTAGGTAAGATCAAAACTGGAGTAGTGCTCAATCTTCTCTTCGATTTCCTGAAAGGCTCCTTCGCACTAGTCACCCCAAAACAAAAGTTGAATTCTCCTACATAAACCTAACCTGAGACGTGAATAATCACAAGAATCATTACATAAGCCTTCTATATTATCCTGCCAATCTTACAAAAATTCCATATTCCTTTAGATGTTGTAAATCTCTTCCAAACAAGTCACTCAGCGATCTATGCTGAGTTCGTCGAAAACTCAACCTCATTAATAACATGACCCAGATAGGTAACTAAGGACATCCGAACTTGTACTTGCTCATCTTGGCAAACAAACTTGCGCTCTCACAACGTAGACCGCACCCAATCACAATTGCTTAGCATGATCCTCTGCACTCTTAGAGTGTATCAAACACCACTTCCAAGGACGGGCACAAGATGGTCTGGAAAATCCCTTAACACTCTATCCATCAAATTCATGAAGGCAGAGGATACATTAGCTAAATCAAAGGTTGCCACTAAGATCTCAAAGTAAAGCCCATAACGGGAACAAACAGGAAGTCCATGGAACATCCGACTCACAGATCCTTACAGACGAAAGTCTAAACGAAGTCCAATCTCCGAAAACACGGATCCATCTCGCAACTGATCAAGCGAATCATCTATTCGAGGTGATGAACATTTTCCTCAATAGTCGCCTCGTTCGACTATGTACAATTTGCTCATAATCTTCCAGAAACAGAAACAAAAAATGAGAAAAGACTCGCTGCCAGACTCTAAGGATTGACGAGCACAAACCGCAGAAATAATCGGAGAATCTTGATACGGGAATCCAACACTCAAGGGTTGATCAATATCCAACTAGAAATCCAGGCGCTTATCCTCTCACCGGTCCACAACGCCAAACTAGATCTTCAATCCATGCCCAAGAAATCATACTAATATCTTCCAAATCTGGCACTTTCAGTCGACATACCATCGAAATCAAATTAAAGGAATGGTTTAACACCACCGAGTCACCCGAGGGAAAACATAGCACGAAACAAATCACTAACTCGATCGGGAGTCAAGAAATGACCATTACAAAGATCCTAGCCACGAACAAGTGGATAACACCAAAATCAAAAGAACGCGTGCTCATCAGTTAATTATCTTAACTTCCCAAAAAAAATGCATGCATAGCCAGCTGAACAAAAATCGAGATAGCGATGAACTATTAACTGAATCAGAATCTAACATAAGATCACCAGGGTTGAAGACTGAGCTTCTCCGTCGCTCACCACGATCAGTTTATCCTTCCCTTCATCCGACACCGGATCTCATCGAGCCCCTCTTTATTACTTGCAGTGCAACCCAAATCACTTTTAGGTGCGTCTTGAATTATGATCACCTGTTGCTGCTTCCGAGCTTTTAATTTCTTGAAACATTTTTCGAGGGAATTGCCTGACCGTCCACAGAAACTACACACTTCCTCCCGTCCTTTCTTTGGGGTGGGGCCAGATGCCCATAGGCTTCCACCATCCCTAACCTTCCTCTTTTCCTGTAACGAGGACATACCGCAATCTTTGGCATTTCTAGTAGCCTCAAACTTCAAGGCAGCTTCAACTGATTTCGCATCAATCTCGGATTGGTAGGCATTAGCAAACTACTGGTTGTTACCTTGAGAATCACCCAAGGAATTTCTGACCTTGCACTCCACAGCAGCTATCAACTCAGGAGCGAATCTATTCGATTTACCGATCTCACTCTGGTGTTCAACCAACACAGGAAACCGCACACCAGGCTGCTGCCTCAAGGTAGCAGTAAGCAGTGCCTGCAACTGCGTTTGCATTGCAAACACCAGCCTTGACATTGTTTCAATGCTCTGACGCAGTGCATCTAGTATCACTTCGATATAAGAATCCGAAGACTCACCCTCAAACTGGGAAATCGCCCCCATTGCAAAACACTTCGGGGTCATCTTCTACAAATACAAACAGTGACTCATCAAGACTAGCTTAAGACACCTAAGCTAGCAAACTCGACCGCGTCGCTCTCCTACGAGACATGTCTACAAGATAGATGGACATCCAATCAGAAATAGGCTTACAAAGCTTAAGCCAAACAGACTCAAAAAATTCACGGATCGATTCGGAACAGGAAAGAAAACAACCTGCTATTGCTGTTACCTTGTTCTGGAATTTCATGAAATGATGCCATGATTAACTTAGGATGATGCACCATCATCCTATTGACTCTTGTGCTATGACATGAGTGCATGAATATTTAAATTTCTTTTCAAATCATGTGTGTACATATGTCATCTGGTATGTCTTTAACTTGGCACGCGTGCTTATGCGATGATATGAATGTATGCAGTGCTATGCATTCTAGAAAGAGGCCTTAATGCATGCTATGAGAGGCATACACATGTAATGTTATGCATCCCATACTACATAACATTAGATGTAACGAAAAAGAAAACGTGCTAATGGGCATCCATGTAATGGTGGTTATGCATCCCATACTACATAACCGTCACATGTTGCCACCTATGGTGGATCCATATACAAACACATATTATGCATCCCATACTACATAATATGCCCCGTATACTTCTTATCATGCTATGAGTGTAGTGACTATGCTTCGGTCAAGACATATTGATGACATATCGGTGTGTGTATACAATGAAATGATCTTATGAGGTTATGCTTAGGATAGCGGTTGTTTGGCTCACATGCCAACCCACCCAACTAATTTTTTCACAGAACCTCCCTCTGATACCAACTGTCACAACCCGCATTTTCCCAACATTTAAAATGCTATCAGAGTAGGGAAAACTACGCGTTGTGATGCCACGTCACGTAGGGGATGCCTACTGACGTTAAGGCAACTTATCCTTCATTGCAGTTCAAGCAATTATTAATATCAATCAAAGTGATTCAAAATGATTTATGCAGAATATTAACAAGCCGCGTCCCTCGGCTAGGTGGATCAACTAGTCCACGCTTTTAAAATATAGTTTTACGCAGCGGAAAAATACTTGATTTAATTAATTTGTGGTCTCAGTGAACATGAAGACCTAGTGTGGTGCACCATGCAAGAGCGAATATGTGGATTTACTATATATAAAAGTAGATTTAGCACGCGCAAAAAGTAGTGAGATTACCATTTCAAAGCATGATATGCGATGCTACAATAACCTTACAATATCTAAGCAGAGGGGCTATAGAGCCAACCCACATCTAACTATTCCAGAACAAGTGTTCAAAAGTAACCAACAAGTAACAGCAGCAGCGAAACAATAGCTTAACCAAACGGCACCACAGGCGTCAACACCTGACACGAACCCATGGGCCGACAAGTCCATAGAATACCCTACCTCAAGAGGGTCAAAAGACGGCAACTAAAGCAACTCTGTACTAACACCTGCTACTGTCCAGAACCTGAGGCATTCAAAGAAAGAACACCTCAGAAGCAAGTTACAAGTGGTGCGGAAAAAACAGAAAGTAAGCAAACCTCCGCGAGACCGGAGGGAAACAGAAGCTGGAAGGGTTAGTGACGACAACACTAGCCATAAATAATCATCAGAAAAAAAAAGAAATATGATAGTCAATAGGAAAAAAAAGGAAACAGCAGAAGTAACTGATATTCAGCAGAAAAACACCCACCAAACGAGGGTGTGAAAACAGGCAAGGACAAAACTCGCCATCAACAAAGAATCATCAACATTCACATTATTATTTATGTTGCTCTTGTTCAGAATTATAGAGACTGATCAGCTCATCCAAAAGAAGAGCACCGCACTGGGGGCAAAAACCACCCCGCGTACGACCTCCCAATCAAAAGCTTAAAAGAGCACCGCACCGGGGGCAAAAACCACACCGCGTACGACCTTCAACAGAATTCATATTTTCATGCAATTTCAAGAAAAAGGGCGGGGCCCATCAGAATATAAGGCAACAAATTTGGTTAACAATATGAGCAAATTATATTGAGTAAAAAGGAGTAAAGGTGAGACAGATGATAAAATTTAGCATAAAATCAATTACTGGAAGCAAAGGAGAGAACAAAAATACAGGGGGTTTTGGCAAAGAGAAGGAGCAAGATCACCACTTGCCTTCAAACCACCGGAATCGTTCTCCAAACAACTCCTCGTCGTAGATCGTCCCAAAAGGAGGCACGACGAGGCGAGATCTACAGAAAAATGGCCAATACGAAGGTTAGGGCCGAAAAACCTAACAAAAAAGTTTCACGAAACGGAAGGAAATTACCACGAGGACGAAGCTCTCGTCGAGAGCTTTCCGAATCTATGCTCGGCTCACGATTTCGACCACCGGAGCTCCGTCGGCGGCGTCCGGAAGATTCAAGAATTCGCCACTCCCGTCGCTCATTTTTTTCTCTGGTTCGGACAGAATGAAGAAGAAGAAGAAGCTGGGTTCATTTCCTTTATATGACATAACGATAATAATAATAATCATGTCATTATTATTATTATTAATAATAGAGGGATTAAAAATAATAATAATATCATTATTATTATTATTAATAGAAGGGGGTTCAACAAATGAGATTTGTTGAAGGGGGTTCAACAAATGAGATTTGTTGAACGGCGTTCAACAAATCTTGAGGAGAGTTCAACAAATGAGATTTGTTGAAGGGGGTTCAACAAATGATATTTGTTGAACGGCGTTCAACAAATCTTGAGGGTTCAACAAATGAGATTTGTTGAACGGCGTTCAACAAATCTTGAGGAGAGTTCAACAAATGAGATTTGTTGAAAGGGGTTCAACAAATGAGATTTGTTGAACGGCGTTCAACAAATCTTGAGGGTTCAACAAATGAGATTTGTTGAACGGCGTTCAACAAATCTTGAGGGGAGAAGTCGACGAATACAGAATGCACAAAGATAATTATTAGAATAATAATAAAATTATTATTATTATTTTATCATCAAAAATTAAACGGACGTCGGATCCAACGAAAATTTCGCCTAAGGTGAACGGCGGCGCTACGAATCCTACGGCGAAGTCGGAATCAAAATCCGACGTGCCGTTTTTTGTGTAACACCCCAAAAATCGTGGTTCAGCGAAGTAGGCGGAGTGGTAGTGCTGCACTTGAAGCAGGCTAAATCTTCCCTTTCTGCTCTTAGCGCACGATCAGTGGCCTCATCGCGCACGACCGGCGGTCGTGCGCCAGCGATCGTGCGTTAATTCAGAAGAGAATCGAGTTCTGTCTCGGACAGTGCGCACGACCATTTCCCTCTTCGCGTACGACCAGTGATCGTGCGCCAACGATCGTGCGCCCTGTTTATTCTGTTCCGCGATTTTGAGCGGAGAAGAAGATCGGACCGTCCAAATCATTTGGAAATTGATCCAACGGCTAGGTTTAGTTGCAGGAGACCTTTAGGGCTGATGAGAGGGGGTTAAACCCTCATATTCTCTAAGCCATTCTCTCTCCAAACCCTAGAGAAAGAAGGAGGAGCCAAGGAAGAAGAAGGTAGCTCCCGCCATTGACGGATCTCCGGAGCTCCGTTTCGCGAGCCGTTTCCAGATTTGGAGAGTGCAGCCCGGTGCGGTCGTTTCTCTCCGTGTAGAATCTCAGATCTATGGCGAAAAAGAATGTGTCTAGGGTAACGATTCTTCCTCCCGAACTTTGGACTTGTATTTGTCCTTTCATTCCTCTTCCTATGTTTGCATGAGGTATCTCTTTCACCAAATGGGTGAAGTGTAGGATTTCCTCAAGTTCTTCGGAACTCCGGGTAGATTGTGTCCGTCCCCGGCATTATTGCAAGTAGAAAATCCGGTAGTCGTGCGGATTTAGGCATTTTGTGTGAAGCCTATTCGTGGCCGTGAGCCCGAATCGGTGATACTTGATTTGCGACGTTGCATATAGGTTAGGCCTAGAATGCGTGCCGGAGAATGACTCCGTGAACTCACCTATAGTATTGCGGGAACTAAGTGTAGGCGTCTTGTGAAGATCCTAACGAAAGCCCCATGCTTTGAGATTTGGATGAAGGCAAACCTTCACCACGAAATTGATGCGGAGTGTATTGCACCTCCCTTGTTGAGTATTCGTGAAACCTAGATCCTTGTGAAGGGGTTAGGTGCGTAGCGTATAATTAGTGTAGCACTTGAAAGTGCAAACCCTTACGGGCCGAGGCGAAGCTGTACCCGCGTCGTGCGATAGATCGCGACGATTAGAGCACGGGCAAAGCTAAACTGAACCCGTTTCCATGCAGATCGGTAAGAGGTCCCTTCCTCAGGAAAGTCGTGTGATCATGGGAGAGGTCGTGGAAGGTGTCATACCTAGACCGACCAAAAGCTCTTGTTTCCACCCAAGGTTGTGGCCCTTACGGTGGAGTGTTTTGTGAAATGGATGTTATGTTAGCCTCATGTGATTGCTTAGGCGGTTGTGGGGAACCTTCGGGTGAACCCAACCAACATCATGTGCATACCTAGGTTCCCTTCTTTTGATGCTCAACCTAGAAGATTGATTGTGCTTGAAACCTCACCTCGTGCAGTTGCACTTTCTTTATATTTAGTACTTGTGCTAGTATGGCTTGCTTGCAGGGTAGAAGCTCCGCCACCCCGAAAAAGGGGTGGGGTCATTATAATTTGGTCAGTTGTGCTGACCGTTACTTTGTTTGCCACCGCTTGGTGGAATGTTCTTATGCAGGTGCAGGTGAGCCTAGCGGGAAATAGCGGGCGATGGCCCTTTGCAATGTTGGCCCTCGAAGGCCAGCCCTTTTCCTGTTATTCATGTATGGCCGGCCTGCATGCCGATGTATGCTTATGGAGTTTTGTGCATTGGATGAATGTAAGGCCATAAGGCCGTAACTCTTATTCAGGATACATTCCTATGATAGTGGACAGTTCTATTTGAATGGTTTGATTAATGCTTCCGCTTACGTTTTGTACTCTCGTTTAGTTGTTACTTTTCTGGTTATCACCTTTTAACTCCTAGCTATTGTGGTTTGTATGGCGTGGGGTCCCGGCCGGACCTGCTGTTATACTCTTCGTACTGGCAGGATGTTACAATTTGGTATCGGACTTAAGGCGTCGATCCGTAGTTCAGCGAATTCGAGACGAATTCCTTTTAAGGGGTGGTGCGCACGGGTTGTGCATTCACCTAAAACGACAAAAACTAATAAGAATGTCCACTTAGGAATGAAAAGAAAACATACTTGTTTGCGGAACCTGAGCGTTCCATGATTGATGTTTGATATGTTTTGGGTCACTAAATTGTGCTTTGCATGATTATAGGTGACTAGAAGTGTTGCGGGGCAGTCTCGACCCCGTAACACCGCTGAAAGTAGTGGGTCGGCTGAAGTGCCAGCGACCACTCCTTCTGCTGAAATGATCAAATTAGTCGCAGAAGCGGTCTTCGCGATGATCAACGCTCAACCCCAAAGGCTGGTCCAGCCTGCTACTCCTACTCCAAATGTGGCCCCTGAGGCTGTTGCTGCAGTGGAACCTGTGGCGAAACCAAGGGTGGAGGCCCCTGTGCCTGTAGCAGCAGTAGAACCTGCGGTAGCGCCGAGGGTGGAACCTCAAGTTGCGCAAGTAGTTGCGGGGCGAGTGCGTGACCAGCAATTAAAGCATTTCCTGAGCTTTAATCCTCCTACCTTCTCGGGATCTGAGTCCCCAACGGAGGCAGAAGACTGGTTGTCAAGAGTTAGAAGAACTCTGAGGGCGACAGCGACGGACGAAGCCATGATGGTCACCTTAGCCACTTTCCTTCTTGATGTAGAGGCTGTGCTGTGGTGGGAAGAGCAGGAGCTGCATAAGTTCTGCGGTAGAGATATTACTGAAATCACAATGGCTGAGTTTTCAAAGTCGTTCCTCCAAAGGTTTATCCCCTCTGCCCAGCGCATTGCGTTACAAAACCAGTTCTTGAGGTTGACACAAGGTGATCGCTCCGTTGACGATTACTTGCATGAGTTTACCAGACTGAGTCGCTATGCGGGGTCCTTGGTGGAGGATGAGGAGACAAAGACAAATAAGTTCTATGAAGGGCTTCGGGACGAGTTGAGGCTGCTCCTTGCAGGACCTATGACGTTCGGCTTCCAAGTGATGGTGCAAACTGCCAGATCTTTGGAGTTGGACATGAAGAGGGTACAAGCAAGGGGTGTTGTAAAGAAACCTGAGTTTCATGCGCCGACATCTCAGTCCAAGTCGGATTTCAGAAGGAACAAAAGGAAGTTCAAACAGGCGAAACCAGCTCCTTCAAATGTTTCGGGAGCCACGACCGCGCGGACTCCTATTACGTGTTTCACCTGCGGGAAGGTGGGACACAAAGCTGCGGTGTGTCGAAGTGGTCCCCCGAAGGCTGGTAATCGAGCGGTGGATTATGCTCGTACTGCAGAAAAGGGTAAAGCTGCGGAGTCTTCGGCTTCCCAGCACATTCCGACTCAGCCGAGAGTCTATTCGCTTGGCCAACAAGAAGCTCTATGACAAATTGATGTCGTCACAGGTACGAATTAGAAGTTAGCTTTTACAGCTATATATATAATTCATACTGTGGTACGACTATATGCTTTATTTGTGTGCAATTAGGTTTCGTCCTAATTTTCAACTATCCGGCGAGAGCTCTATTTGATACGGGTGCATTGCACTCTTTTCTGTCTGAGGACTTCGTTGTGCGAATTGGAGTGCCGTCTACCTTCATAGAGAATAGATTGGAAGTAGTGCTACCGAATGGATCTCGAATGAGTGCGGATAGGAAGAGCCGTGTGAAGGTGCGGATCGGAAGTCAGGATTTCGACTTGGAAGCGTCGTTATTACCGTTAACTGAATTTGATGTGATCTTCGGCATGGACTGGCTCTCGGAGCAGCGGGCATGCATAGATTGCAATACAAAGGAGATCACTCTGGGAAGGGACACCGAAGGAGAAACCATGTTCGCCGGTATGCGAGGAGCGAGCAAGACGCTGATGTCTGCTCTCCAGGTGGTTAAGGCGGTGAGAAAAGGCGCCGAGTTGTTCTTCACCTTGTTGGAGACTTCAGAGCCAATGCCCAGGTTATGTGATGTCCCAGTTGTAGCGGAGTATGCCGACGTGTTTCATAACAAACTCACTGGGGCTCCGCCTCAGCGGGAGATCGATTTCTGTATCGATTTGGTGCCAGGTGCCAAACCTGTGGCCCGCTCACCGTACCGGATAGCGCCAAAGGAATTGGCAGAGCTGAAGGTTCAATTGCAAGAGCTGCTAGAGCAAGGCTACGTACGTCCAAGTTCATCGCCTTGGAGTGCACCGGTCCTCTTTGTGAAAAAGAAGGACGGGAGCTTGCGTCTATGTATTGATTATCGAGAGCTAAACAAGTTGACCGAGAAGAACCGATATCCGATTCCAAGAATCAATGATCTATTCGACCAACTGGTGGGGTCGACGGTTACTCCAAGCTGGACCTAAGGTCCGACTATTACCAACTGCGGATAAGGGAATGTGACATTCCAAAAACAGCGTTCAGTACCCGCTTTGGGCACTATGAGTTCACGGTGATGTCGTTCGGTCTGTCCAATGCACCGTCGGTATTCATGGACTTAATGAACAGGACGTTCCGTGAGTATTTGGATCAATTTGTGATCGTCTTTATCGACGACATTTTGGTATACTCTCAATCGGAAGAGGAGCATGTAGGGCATCTGCACGCCGTTCTGAGCACCTTGAGGAGGAGTCAGCTCTATGCCAAGTTCTCCAAGTGCGAGTTTTGGCTACCGTCAGTAGCATTCCTTGGTCACGTCGTTAGTGGAGATGGAATTGCGGTAGATCCGTCAAAGATAGAAGCGATCCGAGCGTGGCCTTTGTTGAAAAACGTAGCGGAAGTCCGAAGTTTCTTAGGACTTGCCGGCTATAATAGGCGCTTTGTGGAAAACTTCTCGAGGATCGCACTTCCTCTCACAAAACTGACTAGGAAGGATCATAAGTTCGTTTGGTCGCCCGAGTGCGCACGAGCTTTTGAAGAACTGAAGAGCCGTCTGACCACGGCGCCCATTCTATGCTCGCCACAAGGTACGGAAGGCTACGAAATTTATTGCGACGCCTCAAGAAGTGGTTTGGGTTGTGTCCTAGTGCAGTTCGGGAAGGTAATTGCCTACGGCTCCCGGCAACTGAAGGTTCATGAGAGGAATTACCCGGTCCATGATTTGGAGCTAGCGGCCGTGGTATTAGATCTTAAGCTTTGGAGGCATTATTTATATGGCGTGAAGATCGATATCTTTACCGACCACAAGAGCCTCAAGTACTTGCTGGATCAAAGGGAGTTGAATATGCGTCAAAGAAGGTGGATGGAGTTCCTTGGGGACTACACCTTCGACATCAATTATACTCTCGGTAAGGGAAATGTAGTAGCGGATGCGCTGAGTCGTCGGGCTCCCGCTCAAGCAAATTGGATTTTGATGCACGATGAGCGTCTAATCCGTGAGCTAGAGGATATGGAGATCGTATGCATTGATAGGAGAACGTCTACTTCAGCATGCTTGAACTGGACGGAGGTTCAATACGACCTTGCCGACCGAGTTCGACAAGCATTGGAGCTGGACGAGAGCATGAAACGCTATAAAGCGGAAACCGTTGAGGGGTTAAACGCTGATTTCTCCTTTGAAGACGACCTTATGAGGAAACAGGAAAGGTTGTGCATCCCAAACGTTGGCACTCTACGGGCGGAGTTGATGTACGAGGCTCATCATACCAAGTACTCGATCCACCCGGGGAGCGCTAAATTGTATATGGATTTGAAGAAATTGTTCTGGTGGCCGGGTATGAAGAAAGACATTGCCCTTTACGTGGCCAAGTGTCATACTTGCGTGTTGGTGAAAGCGGAATGTCAACGTCCCGGTGGGTTTCTGAAGTCCTTGCCGATTCCGGAATGGAAGTTTGATGATATTTCGATGGATTTCGTGCACGGATTGCCGAGATCGCAGCATGGAAACGACGCCATCTGGGTGATCATGGACCGTTTGACGAAGGTATCACACTTCATTCTGAATAGGAAGGATGATTCTGTAGAGAAGCTAGCAAAGCTCTATGTTGATAGTATTGTGAGACTGCACGGTGTCCCCCGTAGTATCGTCAGCGATCGTGACGGGCATTTCACATCGAAAGATTGGAGGCTTATCCATGAACTGTTGGGCACGAAATTGAAGTTCAGCATGGCCTTCCACCCGCAAACGGATGGACAGACCGAGAGAACCAACAGGACTATGGAGGATATGCTCCGAATGTGCGCTCTAGATTTTGGAAAGAGGTGGGAAGATCATCTCTACATGATCGAGTTCGCCTACAATAATAGCTATCAAGCCAGTATAAAGATGGCTCCCTTCGAAGCCCTCTATGGTAAGAAGTGTCGTACGCCGTTGTCTTGGGTGGAAACGGGCGATACTAAGCTATTGAAGAGAAAGGATGTTGAAGAAGCAACTTTGACGATCCGGACTATACGTGAAAGGCTATTGGTTGCCCAGGATAGGCAAGCAAAGTATTTCAATGCCAAGCATAGGAACCTAGAGTTTGCCGTCGGTGACCGGGTTTACTTGAAGATCAAACCGTGCAAAGGGGTATCAAGGATCCGACGCTTGAAAAAGCTCAGTCCAAGGTACTTAGGACCGTTTGAGATCGTGGAGCGTGTTGGTGATGCGGCTTATCGGCTTGCACTATCTGCAGAGCTGAGCTGTCTGCACGACGTGTTTCACATTTCAGTGTTGAGGAAGGCAGTGCAAGAGCCTACTCATATCGTTGCGGTCGGCAAAGATCCGGTTGATAGTGGGTTGTCGACGAAGGTCAAGCCCTTACGCATCGAAGATACCGAAGTAAAGCAGCTGCGGAACAAGTCCATTCGGATGGTAAAAGTCCGGTGGGATAATTGCGGCCGAGAGGAGCTCTCTTGGGAGAGAGAGCAAGCGATGCTTGCGGAGTACCCCGAGCTATTTCTCTCAGGTAAATTATAGCTGAATTTCTTGCTATTTCTGTTTTATAAATTTTGGGACGAAATTCTTTTAAGGGGGGTGGAGTTGTAACACCCCAAAAATCGTGGTTCAGCAAAGTAGGCAGAGTGGTAGTGCTGCACTTGAAGCAGGCTAAATCTTCCCTTTCTGCTCTTAGCGCACGATCAGTGGCCTCATCGCGCACGACCGGCGATCGTGCGCCAGCGATCGTGCGTTAATTCAGAAGAGAATCGAGTTCTGTCTCGGACAGTGCGCACGACCCTTTCCCTATTCGTGCACGACCAGTGATCGTGCGCCAGCGATCGTGCGCCCTGTTTATTCTGTTCTGCGATTTTGAGCGGAGAAGAAGATCGGACCGTCCAAATCTTTTGGAAATTGATCCAACGGCTAGGTTTAGTTGCGGGAGACCTTTAGGGCTGATGAGAGGGGGTTAAACCCTCATATTATCTAAGCCATTCTCTCTCCAAACCCTAGAGAAAGAAGGAGTAGCCTAGGAAGAAGAAGGTAGATCCCGCCATTGACGGAGCTCCGGAGCTCCGTTTCGCGAGCCGTTTCCAGATTTGGAGAGTGCAGCCCGGTGCGGTCGTTTCTCTCCGTGTAGAATCTCGGATCTATGGCGAAAAAGAACGAGTCTAGGGTAACGATTCTTCCTCCCGAACTTTGGACTTGTATTTGTCCTTTCATTCCTCTTCCTATGTTTGCATGAGGTATCTCTTTCACCAAATGGGTGAAGTGTAGGATTTCCTCAAGTTCTTCGGAACTCCGGGTAGATTGTGTCTGTCCCCGGCATTATTGCAAGTAGAAAATCCGGTATTCGTGCGGATTTAGGCATTTTGTGTGAAGCCTATTCGTGGCCGTGAGCCCGAATCGGTGATACTTGATTTGCGACGTTGCATTTAGGTTAGGCCTAGAATGCGTGCCGGAGAATGACTCCATGAACTCACCTATAGTATTGCGGGAACTAAGTGTAGGCGTCTTGTGAAGATCCTAACGAAAGCCCGATGCTTTGAGATTTGGATGAAGGCAAGCCTTCACCACGAAATTGATGCGGAGTGTATTGCACCTCCCTTGTTGAGTATTCGTGAAACCTAGATCCTTGTGAAGGGGTTAGGTGCGTAGCATATAATTAGTGTAGCACTTGAAAGTGCTAAACCCTTACGGGCCGAGGCGAAGCCGTACCCGCGTCGTGCGATAGATCGCGACGATTAGAGCACGGGCAAAGCTAAACCGAACCCGTTTCCATGCAGATCGGTAAGAGGTCCCTTCCTCAGGAAAGCCGTGTGATCATGGGAGAGGTCGTGGAAGGTGTCATACCTAGACCGACCAAAAGCTCTTGTTTCCACCCAAGGTTGTGGCCCTTACGGTGGAGTGTTTTGTGAAATGGATGTTATGTTAGCCTCATGCGATTGCTTAGGCGGTTGTGGGGAACCTTCGGGTGAACCCAACCAACATCATGTGCATACCTAGGTTCCCTTCTTTTGATGCTCAACCTAGAAGATTGATTGTGCTTGAAACCTCACCTCGTGCAGTTGCACTTTCTTTATATTTAGTACTTGTGCTAGTATGGCTTGCTTGCAGGGTAGAAGCTCCGCCACCCCAGAAAAGGGGTGGGGTCGTTATAATTTGGTCAGCTATGCTGACCGTTACTTTGTTTGCCACCGCTTGGTGGAATGTTCTTATGCAGGTGCAGGTGAGCCTAGCGGGAAATAGCGGGCGATGGCCCTTTGCAATGTTGGCCCTCGAAGGCCAGCCCTTTCCTGTTATTCATGTATGGCCGGCCTGCGTGCCGATGTATGCTTATGGAGTTTTGTGCATTGGATGAATGTAAGGCCTTAAGGCCGTAACTCTTATTCAGGATACATTCCTATGATAGTGGACAGTTCTATTTGAATGGTTTGATTAATGCTTCCGCTTACGTTTTGTACTCTCGTTTAGTTATTACTTTTCTGGTTATCACCTTTTAACTCCTAGCTAGTGTGGTTTGTATGGCGTGGGGTCCCGGCCGGACCTGCTATTATACTCTTCGTACTGGCAGGATGTTACATTTTGAGATATGAATGGCGGAAGTTACGGCGAGCTTTAAATATATACAAAACTTCTAAAATGCGCCGAGGCTCCAAAATGGCTCGGATCGCGACGAAACTTGGTAGGTAAGTCTAAAATTAAATAATTTAATTTCCTAACGTAAAAATTTCCAATTCCGGGTCGTCTCAAAAATTGGTCGACTTGACCCAAACGAATGCGAAAACGCGCAAACGGCGACGCGCCGCTAACTCGACGATAAAAGTAACGCCCTAACGTCATAAACACGCCATCACCGAATTAAATAATTACCGGAAAAATCAGGGGCGTTACAACGACTATGGCAGATGATGAAGAAAGGGACAATCTATTCTATCAAGGTCTAAGAGAAAATTTAAGGCAGCCATTGATAGTCTTAAAGAACGCAGGATTTAATGAGTTGGTCGAAGCCGCTCGCATATTAGAAAGTGACCTGGAGCAAACCCAACGGCAAATGGGTTTTGCGGCAAAGCAGGGAGAAGGAAAGCCTTCTCAGTCTCAGTCTCAGTGGAAGTCCGAGGGCAACCGATGGAAGAAGAAACCCCGTCTTAGTGGGCCTGGGGAGAGGAGTGGCGCACCTTCGGGAGATTTTCGCTCCAAAGGTCCGTTTACTTGTTTCAAGTGTGGCAAGGTGGGACACATAAGTCAGTTTTGTACCGACGACGGAGCTAATCTAGAGCCGAGGCAGGAATAATCGGTGCGTTCCGGCCCTAGTATTGCGGAGAAAGGGAAGGCGGCAGAGTCGAGTGCTTTGCGGTTCCCTCCGGTACAGCCTAGAGCGTATAATCTTAGGCAGCAGGAAGCGATTCGTCAACCCGATGTGGTGACAGGTATGAAAAGTTTAAGTTTTCGTTTGTTACGGTAATGTAGCTTGTGACCTTTCATGTTTTTATGCACGTGGTTAGGTTTTGTACTAGTTTCGGGCTACCCCTTTTGAGTGTTGTTTGACACGGGAGCATCACACTCTTTTCTCAGGGAAAGCTTTATCCGGAGGATTGGCGCTGAGTCCGTCGAGGCAGAGGTGGAGCTGAGCGTGCGCATGCTGAATGGGTCTTTCATGACCACCGTGTGGAAAGGACGCATTGTGTTGCAAATTTTGATCGTGATTTCGAGTTGGTAGCAGCGATTCTGCCACTAGCCGAATTTGACGTTATCTTAGGGATGGACTGGCTTGCAGAGCAGCGAGCTAGTATCGACTGCCAGTTGATGGTGGTAACCCTGAGAGGCGAGGGTAGAGCAGAGGTCAAGTTTGAAGGCCTAAGCAGAGTGTCTTGCTCCTTGATTTCCTCCATGCAAGTGAGGCGTGCGTTAAACCAAGGAGGTGAGGCATTCATAGCTTTGTTGGAGACTCACTCCACAAGGTTGGCTATTGGAGATGTTACAGTGGTGGAAGAGTTTGAGGATGTATTCCCTGAGGAGCTTCCAGGAGCCCCTCATCAGTGCGAAATAGATTTTTTGATAGAGTTGGTACCGGATGCAAGGCCGGTGTTGCGTCCTCCATTTAGGATGGAACCGAAGGAACTGGCTGAGCTTAAGGTCCAGTTGCAAGAATTGTTAGAGCAAGGGTACATTAGGCCCAACTCTTTGCCGTGGAGCGCGCCGGTATTGTTCGTGAAGAAAAAGGACGGAAGTATACGGTTGTGCATTGACTATCGTGAGCTGAATAAGCTGACCGTCAAGAATAAATATCCGATTTCCCGAAGCGATGATTTATTCGACCAGTTAGTGGGGTCGGTGGTGTAATCCAAGTTGGACTTGAAGTCGGGGTACTACCAGTTGATGATTCGAGAAGAGGACATTGCCAAGACAGCGTTTGGGACTCAATATGGCCACTATGAGTTTTCGGTGATGCCGTTCGGACTGACAAACACGCCATCTGTGTTCATGGATTTGATGAACATGGTTTTTCGACCATTTTTGGATTCGTTTGTGGTGGTATTCATATATGATATTCTGATATATTCGAAATCGGAAGCGGAGCACGAGCCTCATCTGAGATTAGTGTTGCAGACATTGAGGGTGAACCAGCTTTATGCGAAGTTCTCAAAGTGCAAGTTCTGGATCGGGAAAGTGGCATTCTTGGGCCACGTGATCAGTGGAGATGGGGTGGCGGTAGATCCGGCGAAGATTGAAGCCATTAGAGATTGGCCGATTTTGAGAACCGTGGCGGAAGTCTGGAGTTTCCTTATACTAGCCGGTTATTACAGAAGGTTTGTGGAGAACTTCTCGCGGGTGGCATTGCCCCTCACCACTCTTACTCATTAGGACCAAAAGTTCATGTGGACGCCGGAGTGTGCCCGTGCATTTGAGAATTTGAAGGAAAGGTTGATGTCTGCTCCGATCCTCAGTCTTCCTAGTGGGACGGAAGGATTTCAGATTTTCAGTGATGCATCAGGTTGCGGTTTGGGTTGCATGCTGGTGCAGCATGGCAATGTGATAGCTTATGGGTCATGGCAATAAAGACTCATGATAGGAATTACCCCATCCATGATCTAGAGTTGGCGGTGGTAATCATTGCGTTAAAATTGTGGCGGCACTACGTTTATGGTGCAAAGGTGGAGATCTTTACGGATCACAAAAGCATGAGGTATCTCCTAGACCAAAAGGATCTAAATATGCTGCAGCGTAGGTGGGTCGAGTTCCTTGGGGACTACGACGTGGAGATTCAGTATACGCCAGGCAAAGCCAACGTGGTGGCGGATGCCTTGAGTAGGAAGTACTTCGGGCAAGGTAATTAGATTGAGGCGCATGACGAGCGTTTGGTGCGAGACGTGGAGTCTCTTGACATTGCTTGTGTGGCTAGAGGTGAGTCTAGCGTGGCTCGGTTGAACTGGATTGAAATGCAGTGTGATATAACGGATCGAATCTGAGAGGCGACTAGTGCAGACAAAGAGTGCCAACGGCTGGTGTTGGAAGCTCAGCAAAGCGAAGGTAGTGCTTTGGAGATGGTCGGTGGGATTTTGAAGAGAGACGGAAGGGTTTGTGTTCCGCTCTTTGGCAAGCTCCGCGTGGAGTTGATGTTTGAGGCTCACTTTGCGAAGTACTTCATTCATCCAGGTAGTACAAAGATGTACTAGGATATGAAGAAATCCTTTTGGTGGCCTGAGATGAAGCGGGATATAGCTGAGTATGTAAGTCGGTGTCAGACTTGTGCCTTAGTGAAGGCTGAGTGCCAAAGGCCCGGTGGGTTCTTGAAGCCTCTTCCTATTCCCGAAAGGAAATTCGACGATATCTCCATGGATTTTGTGCATGGTTTGCCTCGATCGCAGCAGGGTAATGATGCGATTTGGGTGATAGTGGATCGCCTGACCAAGGTGGCTCACTTCATTCCGAATCAGAAAGTTGATGGCGTGGAGAAGCTCGTGGAGCTTTATGTTCGAAATATTGTGCGGTTGCACGGGATTCCTAAGAGCATTGTTAGTGATCGCGATGAGCGGTTCACGTCGAAGGACAGGAGGTTAGAGTAGAAAAGTTTAGGCACCAAACTCAAGTTTAGTACCACGTTCCATCCACAGACCGATGGTCAGACGGAGCGAACGAATCGTACTTTGGAGGATATGTTGAGGATGTGTGCTCTTGACATTGGTAGGAGTTGGGAAGACCACCTTTTCATGGTGGAGTTCGCTTATAATAATAGCTTCGAGGCGAGTATCAAGATGGCGCCATACGAAGCATTGTATGGAAGGAAGAGTCGAACGCCGAGGTCTTGGGCAGAGGCGGGAGACACTAAGCTTTTGGGAAAGCAAGTGGTGGGAGATGCTTGCGAGATCGTGTGGACGATTCAGGAGTGCATGAAGGTTGCCCAGGATCGGCAAGCGAAGTATTTTAACGCGCGCCATAGAAATGTGGAGTTTGCTGTGGGCGACATGGTCTACTTGAGGATCAAGCCGTTCAAGGGCGTTTCGCATGTGCGGCGACTCAAGAAGTTGAGTCCGAGATATTTGGGTCCGTTTGAGGTTACAGAGCGTATAGGCAAAGCAGCCTATCATTTGGCATTGTCCGCCGAGCTGAGTGGATTACATGATGTTTTCCATGTCTCTGTGTTGAGGAAAGCTTTGGTAGAGCCAAGCATCGTGGTCGAAGCGGCGGTGGTGCCGGTGATGGAGGATCTGAGGACGAGGGTTCGTCCGATCTGCGTGGAGGACTCGGAAGTCCAGCAGTTGCGTAGCAAGGAAGTCACGCTTGTAAAGGTGCGATGGGACAATTGCGGTCGAGACAAATTCTCTTGGGAGCGTGAGCAAGAGATGCGGAAGGACTTCCCGGAACTCTTTGCATCCGGTATGCATCGTGGTTTTCTGTTTCATTTTTTGCAATTTCGAGGACAAAATTCTTTTAAGGGGGGTGCAGTTGTAACACCCCAGTTTTTGATGTTCTGTGAGTTAACGTCAGGCGGTAGGTACTACCGCCGGCGGTAGGTAAATGCGAGAGGTCGATGATCGTCGAAGGGGCGCGTTTCGTCGAACCTCTAGTGCGGCGCGGTAGTGCTGGCGCGGCACGGTAGAAGGTGGCTAGAAAGTGAAAAACGAGGTCTGCTGCTAGCGCGGGGCGATAGCCCCACCGCTAGCGTTAGGTCTTCTTCTCAGTGGGGAGCCACTGAGACGGCAAGTGGGGTTCGCGGAGCAAGCGCGGCACGTTAGCTCTACCGCCGCACGGTAGCTGACAGAATCAGATTCGTAAATAGCTAATCTGGGCGTTCGTTTGGTTTAGATCTTGATCGGATGGCTGTGAGGGGTTCGTGGGAGAACCCTAAGTAGGGCTGAGAAGGTTTCCATTCAGGATTCCTTTTCATTTTGTTTTTGAGGGCTTGAGAGAGAGGAGGGGTTTGGAGGAGGAAGAGAGCTAGTTTCCTCCATTGTTGGAGCTTCGGAGCTCCGTTCGCCGATCCGAGACCGGCAACGTATAGGGGACGTCGAGGCGCTTCTTCTCCTCCATTCATTTGCAAGTTTCCCTTGGCTAGGAGGAAATCTCAAAAAGTAACAACATTTCTCCTCCCGGTCTTCAGGATGCGTGAATGGCATCCCTTTTTTCCTCTCTTTTTCTGCATTTTGGCACCGGATCCGTCGAGTGAGAGGGATCCGGGTCGCCTTGGTTCAAGAGGAACCATCGGCTTGATTAAGTCCATCCCCGACATGATTTGCAGTAGAGATCCGCTCCATTAGTGGATTAGGCATTGTGGTTGAAGCTGGATTCACGACCGTTGGTCCGATTCGTTGTTGTTGATTGACGCACATTTTAGGGATTTTGCTGGAAATCCGAATATGACGAATTCGTTATCGTGATGCCCTTGTAGGTTCGTATCTTAATGAATGTTGGTTTCGGGCGGGGAAAATAATGTGTGTGTTGTGAGGCGTGTGATGCCTAGTGATGTGCGAAGGCGTGATTTGGTCTTTGTGGTAGGCTGGATATCCCGTGAATGCGTAATTCATGTGTGGAGAGTGTCCCGGCAAGACAAGTCCCTTCGGTGTTTGCGGCAAGAGTAAGTGAGCTGTCTGACAAGCCCGATAGCATGGTGGGCCAGGCGCGGTGGGTCACAGCGTGAGTTCTTGGCCTTGGGCTACGATTCCCTTTGGGGGAAGTGTTGAGTACCCCATGGTTGTGCTATGCTGTGCGCAATGTTGGAGGCAAGGACATGTGAGCTGTTTGACAAGCCCGATGGCATGGTGGGCCAGGCGCGGTGGGTCACATTGTGAGTTCTTGGCCTTGGGCTACAATGCCCTGTGGGGGGAAATGTCGAGTACCCCGTGTTTGTGTTGTGGATGTATGATGATGTGTTAGATTCATACGCTTCAGGGTGCCTTGGGTGAAACCTGGGTTGCATTCATATTGCATTTGTAGGCCCCTTTTATTACTTGCTCAACATAGAAACGTGGATGATGGTTGTGACACTCATGTCTGTTGTTTATGTTGCTTTTCTTTATATACATGTGCATACGCAGTGTTGGCTTGCAGGGTGATGTAGTTCCCCGGGGTCCGCTAGGACGGACGGGAGGAGGGGTGTTGTTACACCGTTTGTGGTCAGCCATAGCTGACCCTCATTTACCGCTCTTTGTGATTTGGATGCAGGCCAAGGATCGCAGGCCAGAACCAGCTCGCAGGCCAAAAAGGCCTAAAGCTTCATGAAGTGTTCACTTAGCTTCCTTTTCTTTCTGTACTTATCTTTTATTATTTCCGGCTTGCATGCCGAGGTAGCTTAGGGAAGCTAGTTTTTCCCGTTTGGGGATTTCTTATGTATGTTGAATGATTGATGACTTGAACTCTGGTATTGTAAGGCCTTAAGGCCAGTTTTACTCCTATGTTGTTGTGGACAATCTCTGTGTTTCTTAGTTTTAATTTACGTTGTGTTATCTGAGTTTCTAGTTGGGTAGTTATATCATCTTTTAATACTGAAGTTGTGGCGGTTATATGCTGTGGGGTCCCGGCCGGACCTATATTATATAGTCATTACAGGGGAGGTGTTACATGTTGCCTTTAAAACAATAATTAATGTTTAAGGTTTCCAAACATCGTGTCCTTTGGTTTAATGGATCATCTAGTCCACAACCAAGAAAGTATAATATACACAGTGAAAAAATACTTAATTCACCTGAAGTTGTCTTATATGAGCATGAGAACTTAATCAACATTCTAATGATATACATCTTCTAAATTTAGTATAAGTAAAAGAGATTTTTACGAGCTTCGAAATAGAGTTAGGATAGTTAAAAGAGATGTCATGAGCATGAGAGAATATGCAGATTTTAGTATATAAAATATCTACTATGCATCCTAACATAAATCCTCCCCAGAGTGCATTTGCATTAATAGCAAGGCAACGATAGTAACATAAATAGCAAATCATAGTTTAACATATAAAAAACATACCATGGGCACCAACAAATTGACACGAACCCATAGCATCAAGAAGATGGAAACGTTCAACAAACTATCTCTCAAAATGAGAGTAGGAAAACAATTACTGAAGGTCTGGAAGGACCGAACTCAATCAGCTCAACTGCTACTGATCCAAACCTGTGGCATTCAAAAGAAGAGAATACCTCAGCACAAAGGCGCAAACAAAAAGGCATCCAATCATAGAGTATAAACTTAACAACTCAAGTGGGTTACCACCCAAATAAGAAGTAGCTGTGAAATAATAGAAATCAAAGCAAAGAAAAATTAGCATCCAAATAGGGAAAGACTTGCACAAATTGTAGTCAACATTATATAATAACATCCAAGTATGAAGAAAAGTGTCAGATTGGCTCAAGAACTGAATCATTAACGCAGCCAAAAAATGGTACTGAGGTGGCGGCTATCTTTCCAACACAAACCATCAGACCAAAACATCCAAGGAACAAAACCACTATGGTGGTGGTTACGCTCGCACACCAATAATCTACACGTCCAAGGAAGAAACACGGGCACAGTTATCACAACCCGCATTTTCCCACGAATTTAATAAATATTATCAGAGCAAAGGGAAAATGCGCGCTATGATGCCACGTCAAGCAGGGGATAACTACCGACGCTCAGGCAAACACTCCTTACGATTATTTTATAAAAGACATAAATGTGGTTGGATTAAAAAGAGAATTTTACATTTTAGCTTAGGACCGTGTCCCTCAGTCCGGTTGATCATCTAGTCCACAAGTAGGAAACTATACATACGCATCGGTAAATAGGTTCATTTTAGCCTACATGAGCATGAAGATCAACATCCATGAAAGGATATGCATATTTCTATGTTTAGTATAATAAGAAAGGATTTTCTACGATCTTCAAAGTATATGACATTTACTAAAATCATGATATGCAAAAATGACATTTTTATACCAAAAACGTAACTAATGCATCCTAGCATAAAGCTTCCCAGAGAGAAAGTAGGTAAGCAACCCAAATGTAACAACAAAACAGCTAACAAGCAATCTAGCACTAGAAAACTAAAGCTATGGGCGTCAACAACTGACACGAGCCCATAGAAAATAAAGTACAAGCCTATAACTGAACAAAAGGAACAACTACCTCACAACCAGGAGGGGAGAATGAACCACTGCAACTAACTGCAGCTCCAGAGGACACCAACTCTACTAATCGAACAGCTACGGCTCCGAGCCCGAGACATTCAAAAGAAAAGAATGCCTCAGCAAGAAAAATACAAGAAAACCCAAGGTTAGCAACAATCAGAAATAAAAGATTTCAGAAAGGAGGACTAATCAGATAAGCATTTATAATCTTACAACAACACGAGCTAGCTCAAACAATGCACTCGGTAAGAGGAAAACCCTGCACCAGAAGATAATAGCCAAAACAATCAACAGGAAAAGAGAAACAACAGAAGTAACCAATAATCAGCAGAAAAACACTCACCAAACAAAGGTGTGAAAACAGGCAAGGTCAAAACTCGCCATAAGCAAATAACCATCAGCCTGCAAATTATTAATCATGTTACTCTTGTTCAAATTATAGATACTGATCAGCTCATCAGAAAAGGAGAAGCCGTGCAGGGATAATACCATCTCCTATCGTCATGACCCTCAGAGCATCGCACCGGTGGCACCGCCAACATCGTGTACGACCTCCAACAGAATTATTATTTTAAAAGAGCATCGCACAGGTGGCACCGCCAACATCGTGTACGACCTCCAACAGAATTATTATTTTAAAAGAGCATCGCACCAGTGGCACCGCCAACATCGTGTACGACCTCCAACAGAATTATGATTTTAAAAGAGCATTGCACCGGTGGCACCGCCAACATCGTGTACGACCTCCATCAGAATTATTATTTTAAAAGAGCATCGCACCGGTGGCACCGCCAACATCGTGTACGACCTCCAACAGAATTATTATTTTACAAGAGCATCGCACCGGTGGCACCGCCAACATCGTGTACGACCCCCAACAATATTCACCTTTCATGTTTCTTTCAAAGGAAAAGGGGCGAGGCCCATCAGAACATAAGGTAGCATAACTAAACAGGTATAGAAGCTATCCTGATTCAAAGGGGGATGACTGCAGGAATCAAGAACCCAGAACACCAAACAAGACCCAAAAGGGAAACACAACAGCCACTAACCTAAAATCAACAAGTTAGGCAGACAAAGAAGAAGAAAGGACTGAAATGAAGGACTTTCAATCATCAAGCAAAATCAAGCCAAGGGTACTACTACTACTTAAAGGACACAACCAACAAGAGAGCCTAGCATAACTAAGCTTCAGGAAACAAAGTCATTAAGGAGAAGGACTGTTATTTGCAGCCCACAACCACTAAAAAGAAATATTTACATTCAATCAGATGGCTAAGACAGTGAGGAGGAAGCATTACCCTTCACTGAGAAAGTTAACACAAAAATTACATGGAAGGCTGAGTCGAAAAGGGTTTAAAATACTCAGAAGTAAAAGGCAGATTACACAGAAAACCAGGGAGTTCTGGCTAGAATTTCTGGACAGAATGACAAAAATTCAGGGTAGAAGTTCTAATAAATTCTGGACAAAAAGGCTAAAAAAATTCTGGAATTACACAGAGAGAACTTCTAAACAAGTCCATGGTATAAACAGCAATCAACAGGCACAAGTAGATACTTGATTTTCGAGAATACACAGAAAACGACTTTTCGGAGAGAATATATCAGAACACAAGGAATACCACAGACATAACTTCACTTGCCGAAAAGGGGGAGAAACAATCATTAAAGGGGAAGAGGAGCAAAACTAGGAAAATGGATTAAAAGAGAAGGGAATAGGCAAAAGATGACCTCATTAGTTAGGCTACTAGAATGAGATTATGAGGACTTTATAATTTAACCAATATTTAAAAATAATTGCCGAACATGACATCTATATTCTCTTATAATCAAAGCCACATAACCAAAGCAATTAAATGCCATATAACAAGAACAAGCTTGAACTATAAATTGATTACGCAACTTGAATTATCGAGACTTGCAACCTGAAGCCGGCCCACCAGTCGTATAACAATAATTGAACATAATATCGAGGATAGAATTATATATGGCAGCCCCCCACCCCCCATAAAAAAAAGATTCAGAATAGAACTATGTGTAGCTTAAAAGACCTATATATATATATAGCAGCCCCTCTCAAAACTAAAAGGATCCAACCTGGAATAGATATAACAGCCCAAAAAGAATAATCCAAATAGATTTATGCGCAGCAGCCCGAACTGAAACCATATGAAGCAGCCACAATTACCATCCTGATAAGTCTAGGGTCATAGATAAAGCAGCCTGGGATGGGGTATAACAGCCCCCTCATAAAGAATTATATATATATAAGACAGCCCCCAATATAACACATAAGACAGCCTAAATTCAGATTATATAACAACAGCCCCCCAATTAGAATGCAACTTAAGAAGAAGCCCCCCAATTAGAACAAAACTTAAGAAGCAGCCCCCCAAGTAGAACATAAATAGGGCAGCCCCAAATCGAAAGCATAACAGCAGCCCCAAACAGAATGCATAACAGCAGCCCCAAACCAATTATATAAGGCAGCCCCCAATTAGACAAAAACCTAAAAGAAGCCCCCAGCAAAATGCATAATCGCAGCCCCATTTAGACAAAACATAATAGAAGCAGCCCCCAGCAAAAAATCAAATTAAGAAATAAAGAAAGGATTTGCCAGCATAGTTCCATACCAGAAGAGCAACAGGTAAAAAAAGGGGGAAGGGAAGAAGAAGAAGAAGAGTTTCTTGCCTCAAAAATGGGGCTCCGTTGAATCCCGACGAGCGAGGAAGAAGCCGGCCTGATCTACAGCCTCGACGACGAAGACAGACCCCGACGACCAAGGTCCTTCCTCCTTCGACCGCTCTGACGCCGCTCGACACCGATTCGATGCAACCCTAACCCTTCGACAACTCGCCGTCTCCACGGGACAGGGAAGAAGTGAAAAGAAGATCGGCTCATTTGATAAAAGCTGGGAGGAAATGATATTATATACCTCTCTCCCCATTCTTTTTTTTCCTTTTTTAATTATAACTTATAACATATACCCATGTGCATAATTTTATACACAAGCCGTATACACATATATAATTGCATAAAGGTAGCACCCTACATAAAAGCCCCCTATAAAAACTTCAAGCATGCATTCACATATGAATATAGGTATTCGTATACATTTGTAATAGTATGCTTACATGTATATATATTTTTTATACATGCTTATAATTACATATATTTACATATATACGTATATATACACACATTTACATACATATATGCCCCCCATCTAGAATTAACTCACCAGACGAAGACGACAATGAAAAGGTAACGCCCTCTCGCATTTACACTACGCAACGATAATTTCATATTTAAGACATTATCAATTTCGTATCCCCACTTAGAAGACTACAAGGAAATTCTGGGGCGTTACAGTCACCCCACCAAGAAGGAAGTTTTGTCCCGAAACTTAGAACCGAAACATAGAAAACAACGAATGAAAAGAGCAAAGGGAGAGGTAAGCTCACACTCGCTAGATAGAAACGCTAACCGAAAAGGGCTAGGAAAATAGATGCGGATAAGATTACCCAAAAGGAAAAGGACATTACCAAGAACTTATCCTTAGTCCAGCAGTGGGCGACATCATGCCCCTTCTTCTTACAAAAGGTACAGGTTACATCTCCTTTGGGTGCACTCTGAATCGCATGCACCTGTAGCTGCTTTTGAGCACCCAGTCTCTTAAAACATTTCTCAAAGGGATGGTGCTAGCCAGATGCCAGTGAACTCCCACTGTCTTCGGTCATTCTCTTTTCCTTCCGCAGCATCATGCCAAGGTTCTTAGCGTTGATGATAGCTTCGACCTGCAAGGCATCTTCTACTGCTTCCACATAACTCTTGGATCTGTATGCGCTAGCCAACTGTTGGATGTCACTTCTTAGACAACCCTAAAAACACTTAACTTTACTAGCCTTAGTGGCTATCATATCCAGAGCAAACCTGCTCAACTTACTAAACTCAATCTCATATTCACCCATGGTGAGTTGTCTCTCCTTCAAGTGCAGGAAATTATTCATTAGCCTATCCTACCCTACCGATGCAAGAATTTCTGTAACAACATTTCCTAAAACCTCTCCCAGGGGCATCCCTCTGTGAGGCCCTCTTTCTCTCGGATCCACCAACCTTTGGCAAGGCCCTTCAACTGATAAGTGGCAACCATGAATCTTTAGTTCACTGAAATTCTAGAGTAATAAACATCTCTTCTATGACGATGATCCAATCATCTAAAGCTATAAAGTCTGCCCTACCACCATAGGTAGGGGGTCCTAAACGCTAAAAATGCGAGATAAAGTTCATCTCTTGCGGCAAAAAAATAGGAGGAACTAGAGGATCAGGAGGAACAGGTATAATCTGGCCCACTATGGGGTTCTACACCACAGGCTGCTGCCCTAACATGATAGTCAACAATGCTTGTACTTGAGCCTACATCGCAACCATCTGTATTGATAGAGTTTCGTTGCTCAAACGCAGCTCCTCGATCATTGCTTCATGATGCGCACCTGAAGAATCACCATCAGACTGGGGTGTCGACCTCAATGACATTCACTTCGGGGCCATTTTCTAAGAACATAAATGGACATCTCATCAAAACTTAGCTAAAAGCTAGGATTAATTAACTCAAAACAAAATAGACATGTGTAGACACTTGCTCTTGCTAATACCTTGCTCTAGGATTTAATAAGAACGATGCTATGATTTAACCTAGGATGATATAATATCATCCTTTGACTCTTTTGCATATCATATGCATGTATGAATGTTCAAATCTTCAATACAAATTATGGGTGTACGAGTGTCATCATATAAATCTTAACTTGGCATGGGTGCTTATGCAATGTTATGATGTGCTTACAGTGCTATGCACTCTAGAAAAAGCCTTAATATGTGTCATGAACAGCATACACATGAAATATTATGCATCCCACACTACATAATATCGTATGTAACGAAAAGCAAAAATCTAATGGGCATCCATGTGGTTGATGTTATGCATCTCATACTACATAACAGTCACATGTTGCCAAGCCTATGTGAATCTGTTAGTTATGGATGTTGTCAAATTACCTAGATGGGGGGTGAATAGGTATTTTAAAATCTCTTTACCTGTTTTCTTTAGAGTCATTTCTATGAAGGACTATAAGGATTTAGAAATTAAGAGCACATCATAGAAGACACTCAAAGATTTATAGTGGTTCCTCTAGATAGAGTGTCTTGAGTAGTCCACTATACCTCTGTGCCTAATTAGCAGTGTGCTAGGGTTGGCAAACTAATCCAAAAATTCAGTCCCTCAAGCCCTACAAACTCAGGCTCTCAAGCCCTACAGCTCAGGCCCTCAAGCCCTACAATACTCAGGCCCTTAAGCCCTAGAGCTCAGGCCCTCAGCCCCTACACTACTCAGGCCATCAAGCCCTACAACTCAGATCTGAAACAGATCCTAAAAACTCAGGCCCGGAAGCCCTACAGCTCAGGTCCTCAATCCCTACAACTCAGATCTAAAACAGATCCTATAACCTCATGCTTATAAAAGCCCTACAAAGAAACAATGAGAAAAACATCTTTAGCCGGAAGAAGATGGGCTTCTTGGACTTGAAGAAAATTCTTTTGATGATATCTTGGACAACACAGATTTCTCTTCATTCCCTTCTTCACTCTGGAACACTTCTTATTAGCCGATGTTGCTGGACTTGGAGAACACTTGATGAAGATCATTTGGTTCTCTGGTTCTTTTTCATTCTTTACGAAGCTTGTTACTGTTCTATTGATTCGTGCGTGTTTTCCTTATGTTTCTTACCTCTGCAAATTAGGGCAGACACTTTTCCTTTTTATATCACTGAGGGGCCTGCTAACGGTCTTCTATGATGTCATTTAAGTGTTAGAGACCCATTCCTTAACGACACACAATGATTGGACCATCGGGCGGCGACATTAAATGCAGATAGCGCGATTTAAAATGTCTTGATCTATATCAACGACATTTGCAACGTCTCGATGACAGAACTTGTCGTTTCGCTGATCCATTTGGAGTTGGACAAATCTTCAAGTCTTCTTCAATCTTATTTAGAGAATGATATCTTGACGATACATGATATCACAGCTGCACTTGCACTTATGATGACATAAATTCATCTTAATGGTATCGTCATAATCTTGTTGTCAACTTGCAGTGTTCTCACGGTGTCGTTAAAACCATTCTGTCTAATCGATGATATCGTTGAAACCATATTATCTTATCGATGATATCGTTGAAACCATATTGTCTTATCGATGATATCATTAAAACATGTTGTCTTATTGACGATATCATTGAAATCATTCTGTCATATTGACGATCTTGTCTTGATCATTGTAACGACAAGCGATTCTTCTTCCATAAGCTGTCTTCAAGAATTCTCCCTTAGCCTTCTCGACGACAAGGCTTATTTTACGACGATGTCGTCGCATTGCCGAGCATTCTTACTTAGGTCTTCGGAGAGCTTCTTTTCTCGTCTCGACGATAAGATCTCTTTACGACAATGTCGTCGACATTGCCGCATACTTTGACTTAACTCTTCTTTGACCTTACATCGACATCTTCGTGTGATTCTAGTTTACGCGGTGATACTAGACTTTGATAGATTCTTCCTATTCTTTCGACGATATCATCGTGTATACTTTGATGTCACAACGATATCGTCAGAATGTCCATATTATCTCGATGATAACTGACATGAACCTTCTGCTTATCTCTGAGTATAATCTCGATGATGTATACGTGCTTATTCGGTGATATGTCCAGTCCTTCTCGACGATTTTGTACTTAGTGATATTGTAGAAGTACTGGACATATGATTTAATATATGCAAGCATAAACTAAGTATACCATGAAATACAAATTGTACTTATCATTGATCTGAGCACTTCTTCAAATCAGGAACATTACTGGGCACTGTTCCCAACAATCTCCCCCTATTTGAAGAAGTCATAATTCATTCAATGATATAGTACATCTTAAGGAAAATCAGCATATAATAATGACATTTCCATTTAGTTCAAGTGATCACAGGAAGAGATAGTTTGACACACATCATTTCATTGTAAAATTATAAATATTGACATATGTTTTGAAATTTTAGCATTGCTACATATGCCCACAGTGAGTCAGACATTTATATCTCTGGTTCTCTCATAGTTGTTTCATTCCTTGCTTTCTTGGCAGCAGCTTCCTGTTTCTTCTTAGATTGCCTAGTGAATTACTCATATGGCTTGGGATGATACTTGAGTGGTTCTAGAGCATCTGATGGAATTCTTCCTACCAGCTTGTCTCTTCTGTGTTTTCTTCTTGACTCTTCTTGATCTTCAAATTGGGTCTACTCTTGAGAGCTATACAATTTGTATCTTTTAGATTTAATTACTTTCATGAGCTCCCATGCATTTAATATTATTGCTCTGAGTTTGGGACTCCACTTCTCATAGTCATCCTTCTTGTCCATTTCTTCTCTATATCTTTTCTTTCTTAGCTTTACCTCATCTTCCTCTGATATCTCCTTTCCCTTACTCTGAACAACAGCAGTAGCAGGAATATCATCAGGTTGATCAGCAGGGTAATCATAGTTCAGGGGAGGGAGATTCATTGCTTCACTAATAGTATTGGAGGTCCAGATGGCATGCTCACCACTGGCCTTTATCATTGATCTCTCCCCATTTATGACTTCTTCTGATATTTCCATCTGGATGTTCCCCTGAAGTTTCAGAATCTTATCTTTGAGCATGTGAATTCCCTTTTCCATGTGATTCTTAGTCTCAAGTAGATGACTATCCAGTTCCTGACTGTGTTGATCTAATTTTTCTTGGAGATTGGTTTTGTGTTCATTCATCCACATGTTTGTGGCTATGTAGACTTTCTCTATGTTGTTGCATATTATGCCTTGATTTCCCAGAACTTCAGTTATACCCCGATGAGTAATTGCTAGTTGTTTGGCAGTGTCTTCTTGTAGATTCTTCATATCAGTTCTTAGACTTACAGTCTCATTAGTTAGTTCTTTTTCTTATTTCATTGGCAGCATTGTCAACAAAGCTTTCAAATTTGATCCTTTTCTCTTCCAAGAGCATCCTTATCTGAGGCAGCATTGAAGAGATTTTATGCCTTTGCTCTGTGGAATAGTTGAGCTAGCCAGGTTGTCCTTCAGCCTTCTTCTACAGTATGTTAGAGAGATAGATGTCCATCCCTTCAGCTTCCTTATACATGGGGGATGGAGATCTTCTAGGGGTGTTTGTCTTGGTTCATCCTCAAGCACACTTGGCTTTTCAGCAATTTGTATGTCTCTGCTAGTCTCATCAGCAGGATCATCTTGTTTGGCTTCCTAGTGAGCTTCACTTGGATCCTCTTGGATTGCTAGTACAGTATGGATTGAATCCCCATCCATAGTGAGCCTGTGGATGACATCTTCCACTTGAGCAGGGAGCTTAGTGGCCCGCTCCCCCTCAGTCCTAGCATTTGTCTGCTCCATATTTTCTTCAGAGCTAGACAATTCAGGATTGTGGATGGGCTCACTTTCTTCTGAAGAACTTTCTTCTTCACTCACCACATTCACTTCAGCCTGTGACCTCTTGGGGGACCTTGTTATGACCTTTTCCCACCTCTCCAGTACCTTGATATCCATTCTTCTCATGTGATGGATTTTTACTCATAATTTTTGGTTGAAGTTTTCAGGATATGATAGCTGCAGATAAAGGGATAGTATTCTTCCCAAGATGGGCACTTGAAAGTTCTCTTGTATTCTCTTGAATATGATCTGAGCCCAATTGGTTTTCTTGCTTAGGATTATCCTGATCATTACATCAAACATTTGTTTGTATATCCTGTCATGAGACCCAACCTTGCAGAGAAGGGCCTTTCCCACTATGTTAACCAGTAGCTTTCCTTGCTGATTAAAGTTCTTCCTTTCCAGAGACCCATAGGTCTTCTGGGAATGCTCACACCATGCAAGAGCTTTATCCAAGTCCTCCTGGGTGACCTCTTCATTCTCATCCTCTTTGGCAGGTCGGTAGATGCAGAACCCTGGCCACTCTCTTTGGAGTTACCTTAACTCTTATCCCATTCACTTGACTTTTGATGGAAGTTCCTTTAGAGCCACCCTTGGCATTTGAGTAGAATTCTAGAACTTCCCTCTTCATTAATGTTGTTGATTTAGAGAGAACAAACTCCGAGCTGACGGAGTCAATCAATCTGATGATGCTTTGTATTTCTTCTGGAGCCTTTGTGAAGCTATTCCTTACCAGTTCACTTCCTTCATACAGATAACCATCATTTTTCGGTGTCATTTATTGGTTAATCAGGTGAGGGTTCACAAGTATCGTCTTGTTCACTAACCGAAGTTAAGGAGTATACGATGGATTTTTTGGGCAAATATGTAGCAAGTGCTTTTAATTCTAGACATATAACCCCATTTATAACTTATGGTGTGGAAGGCGAAGTGCCACTTGTCAAATGTTTAATTAAATCTGATTGAATGGTCATGATAGATTAATTTCAGAATTCTGAACTGTAAAGTAGACACTTAGGTATCATCGTGACTTTACGACGAAGTCGTAGAGTCATTTCAATGACACATACCGTCCTTTCGATGACACACACTGTTGTTACAATGATAACATTTTGTAGACTCAATGATATTGTCTTTGTTTGTTATTTTGCATCATCAGAGGGTAGTGTGTTAGCATCACATTTATATGTTGAAGTTGTTGCACAATTAAGAGAGTCACTACTTTCATTGTCTTTTTACAGTTTAAGTAAATGTTTTCAAAATAAAATTTCAACCGCATTTGCTTTCAGCTATCACATGAGTCAGTTCAACTCCTTTATCTGAGATTTCTAGATGTAGAGATATCTCCCCCTCAATAAGATTAGGATTTTGTTGGGATTGGGCTCTTCTTTCCTCAGAGCTATTAAAGGACTCCTCCTCCTCTGAGGAATCCACCTTAGTAGCTTTCTTTGTTTCTTCGGTTGAACTAAAGAGGTAGCTATAGGTCCTTTGGATATATACCTATCCCACCTACCCAACATTTTGGAGTCCATCCACTTGGAGTAGTGCAGACCCAATCCCATATTTCTGTTGAGCACTTACCCTCAATAGCAGTCTCATCCCTGATTGGCAGCATAGATTCTTATGCTGAGGGCTCATCATGAGAGTCCCCCTCAACGGTTGCACTATTCTTTCTGGCAGACAAGTCTTCATGTACTGTCATCCAGTAACCACCCTTTTTCATGTGATAACTTAGATCAAATGTGCGTTTGACTTTATTTATAAACATGTGATTTATTTTAATATTTCATACTTTAGATTGTGAAGGGACACATTCCAGGGTTATTGGACTAATTGTGAGATCCAATAATTATGTCAGGCATGATACCTTTGCTTGTGATAAATTTCTTCTTATTCTAGATTTATATCTGGATTACTTATTGTCCATTGGCCATATAAACATTTGGTTGGCTACTTGGACAAACCTGCAAGACAGATATTTAATATCCCTTAGGAACCCAAGTGAATATGGTTCCTAGGTTCTTGTTAGCACAGTAATAAATATCTCTACCTACTACATCTTTTGCAGTAAAATTGCTGACTGACTTAACATACCTCAGTTTAGGCATTGTTGGGTTGAACCAACAATCTATAGAAAAGTTCCCAACCTTGCCACAGCACCAGCACCCAAATCTATTGTACCTCCTCTTCCGAGTCACCTTCTGAGTGGGGGATAGGTGACAAGATGAGTAGGCTACTTTACAGCATTCATTTCTACAGATCATGTGATTGTGCCTTGATTTTTGAATTGGTTACACAATCAATGATCTTTCTTTGGGAATAGGTTTTTGAAAGGCCAAAAGGTTCTACAAGATGGCTAAGAAGGACCTCAGAAAGAAAGATTCCAGATCAAGAGAAAAGCCAAGGTATGACAAATCAAATCCTAAGGAAATTATTTGTTTTGGCTGCAGGAAACCTGGACACATTCTGCCAGAGTGTCCAGAGAATCAGCAAAAGGAGAAGAGAAAAGAAAAGGAAGATAGAAGACACTTCAGCAAGTCTTCCTCCCACAAGCACAAGCATAAAGGAAGAGGATCTATAGCTGAAAATTGGAGTGATACTGAGTCAGAGTCTTCATCCAGTTCTTCTGATGATGAAGAAGAATCAAATGAGAATGATCAGTGCTTGATGGCCATTTATGAGTCAAGCAGTGAGTCAGAAAATGCATCTTCATCTAGCTCTAGTGACGATGAAGATAATGTTGAAGAAAGAAGCTTCTGTATGATGGTTATCAATGCCTCAGCAAACAGTTCAGAAGAATCAGAATCAGAGTCTGACAATAATGCTGACCAGGTAATCTCTAATTTTGATTTCAATTCGGTTGAATTCATAGATGAATTCAAAGTTCTTTGCTTAGATTTAATAAAATTTGAGGAGGAAATAATCACTCTCAGAAATAAGCTGGCTGAAATGGACAAATTAAGTCAAGATAATGCTATTCTTAAGAAAGAACTGGTTGCCTCTAGAGAACATATTATTATCATTGAGAATAAACTATCTGAGGCTAAGAAATTTGAAGAATCCCTAAATGGGAGAAGCATCAAACTGATGGACATTACAAGCACGGTAAATGCCAGATTAAGTGGCAAACTAGGCTTGGGTGCATTATCAAGTGAGCCACCTCTGATTAAGAAAAACATACTTTCTACACCTATAAAATTCATTTCTGCTAAGATCAAAGAGGTTGTAGATGTAAATAAAAACATTTAAAGTGAGGCTGTTAAGAATAAAGGAATTCAGCAGAATTCGTCGAATGGAGCTCGACGAAATGAATTCACTTCGTCGAACGGAGATCGACGAACTCTGAAGCCAGAATTTCAGTATACTCATTATTCGAACCGTGCTCAACGAAAGCAGATCCATTCGTCGAATGGCGATCGACGAACTCAGGCCAGTTCGTCGAACGGAAAATATACAGAAAATCTGAAACATTCTTATTCTTCACATACTAACAATCCTTTCACAGAATGGATAATACCTCCAAGGAGATATCATCCACAAGGTTATTAGGACCAACCTGAAATGTCTTTTATTTCAGAGTTTTGTGGTAAAACAAAAGGACCCAAGGTAGTCTGGGTTAAAAACAACTAGTTTATTTTTCTTTTTTGCAGGTATACAGCTATCCAAGCAAGAATGAACAATGGTATTTGGATAGTGGCTGTTCAAAACACATGACAGGAAACAAGGCCAACCTGAGCAACTACAAGGCAAAGCTTGGACCCAAGGTGATCTTTGGAGACTCCAACTTTGGACAAACCAAAGGATATGTGAAGATCAAACTTGGAGCAGTTACCTTCAAGGAGGTAGCTTATGTCAAGGGTCTGAAGCACAACCTCATCATCATAAGCCAGCAATGTGATGAAGGTTATCAGGTAACTTTCAATCATTCCTTATGTCTTATTACCAATAATAAAAACATAATGTGTTATCTAGTATTAGACATGGAAATAGTTATTTAGTCAATTTTGACTCTGCCAATTCTGATATTTGCTTATTCAATTCTATAAGTAAAACAAATGTATTATGACATAAAAGGCTTGGACATATTAACCTTAGAACTATATCTAAGCTTTCTAAGGAAAATCTTGTTAGAGGACTGCCTTCTGGTTCATACAAGAAGGAAGGACTCTGCAGGGCTTATCAATTAGGTACGCAAACTAGAAGTAGTTTTAAATCTTTATCCAAGAGTGATTCAACTAGGATTTTGTATTTTCTGCATTTGGACCTTTTTGGACCTACTGCAATACAAAGTCTAGGAGGGAAGCATTACTCTCTAGTTATTGTAGATGACTTCTCAAGATTCACTTGGGTGTTCTTTCTTAGGAACAAGTCAGACACCTTCAGTGTTCTGACAAACTTTCTCAGGTCCATCAAGATTGAGTACTCTACTCTAGTTGCATTCATCAGAAGTGATCATGTCACTGAGTTTGAATCACTTATGATGAGAGAATTCTATGGAAAATAAGGGATCAGGCAATGTTTCTCTTCTCCTAGAACTCCTCAACAAAATGGGGTAGTTGAAAGGAAAAATAGAACTCTAATTGAATTAGCAACTACATTGCTTGCTGATGCAAACTTGTCACTCTCTTTTTGGGCAAAGGCAGTGAGCACAGCAAATTATGTGTTGAATAGAAGCCTGATACATAAACTTAATGGTAAAACTCCTTATGAATTACTTAAGAATAAAAGGCCTAAGGTTAACTATTTTAAGATATTTGGTTCTAAATGCTATGTGCATAACAATGACAAGAAGTATCTTAGGAAGTTTGAAGCAAAAGTTGCTGAAGGCATATTCCTTAGATATTCACTTTATAGTAAAGCATATAGAGTTTACAAAAAATCTACTCTTAAGATAGAAGAGTCCATGCAAGTATCTTTTGATGAGACTAACATGTTAATTGAGGAGAGGAACACCACCTCTACCAAAAATATTTTGCAGGTACCAGCTCTATGTGAAGAGCTAAATGGACTAGATCTACAGAAAGAAGAATCTTTACTTCCATCAACTCAAAATCTTGAAGACAGTGAAGAAGAAGATCATCCAGATCTTGCTGACAATTCAAATCAAATGACAGCTGATCAAATTCCCCAAGTGGATATCATTGCTGATCCAACTCCAACTGTTGATCACATCATAGTTAGAGATCATCCAATATCCTAAGTCATTGGTGATATTTCAGCAGGTGTTCAAACAAGGCATCAACTACACCAAAATCAGATGCCCACTTGTTTCTTATCCCAAATTGAACCTCAATCCATAAAAGATGCAGAACAAGATCCAAATTGGATTCTTGCAATGCAAGAGGAGCTCAATCAATTTGAAAGGAACAAGGTATGGGATTTGGTTCCAAGACCAAAGGGACATCCAGTCATTGGCACCAAATGGGTCTGCAGGAACAAGCTTGATGATCAAGGCAACATAGTCAGAAACAAAGCAAGATTGGTAACTCAAGGATATTTACAGGAAGAAGGAATTGACTATGATCAGACCTTTGCTCCTGTTTTAAGACTTGAAGCTATAAGGATCTTTCTGGCCTTTGCTGCATTCAAGAAGTTCAAGGTATATTATATGGATGTGAAGAGTGCATTTCTTAATGGAGACATCAAAGAAGAAGTCTATGTGGAACAACCACCAGGTTTTATCTCTCCAACTCACTCCTCCTATGTATTTAAGCTTAATAAAGCTCTTTATGGTCTCAAACAATCTCCCAGAGCATGGTATGAGACCTTAGCTAATTTTCTTTTGGAGAACAATTTCTGTAGAGGCATAGTTGATAAAACCCTATTTTTCAGGATACATAAAAATCAAACTTTACTACTTCAAATATATGTAGATGATATTATTTTTAGCTATACTGATTCAAATTTATGCAAAAGGTTCTCTAACCTAATGCAATCTAAATTTGAAATGAGTAGTATGGGTGAATTATCATACTTCCTTGGTCTTCAAGTGAATCAAACTCCAAATGGCTTATTCATATCACAATCCAAGTATGCTAAGGAATTAGTGAAAAGGTTCGGTATGTCTGATGCTTCCACCATGAATACACCCATGCCCTCAAATGCTGTTATTGATACCGATGAATCAGGGAAACCTATTGATCAGAAAGTATATAGAGCAATTGTTGGCTCATTACTTTATTTAACAGCAAGTAGGCCTGATAAATGTTTGCTACCTGTATTTGTGCTAGGTTCCAAGTTAACCCCAAAGAATCTCACCTAATTTTATTAAAAAGAATTTTGAGATATATAAAGGGTTGTCCTAATTTAGGACTCTGGTATCCAACAACATCAGAATTTGAATTAACTGGATTCTCATATTCTGATTATGCTGGATGCAGAGTAGACAGGAAAAGCACATCAGGAACTTGCCAGTTTCTTGGTGATAGGCTTGTTTCTTGGTTTTGTAAGAAACAAACATCTGTGTCCACATCAACAACTGAAGCTGAATACATAGCTGCAGGCAGTTGCTGCTCACAGATATTGTGGATACAAAATCAGCTCCTAGACTATGGTGTCAATCTAAATAATTCAATTATATTTTGTGACAATACTAGTGCAATATCTATAGCACAAAATCCAGTTCTCCATAGTAGGACTTAACACATAGAAATTAGGCTCCACTTTATCAGAGATAATGTGGATAAAAATAAAATTTGCCTACAGTTCATTTCTACTGATTTGCAAAGAGCTGATATTTTCACCATGCCCTTGGATGAAAAGAAACATATTTTCTTTATAAATCAGCTAGGAATGATAGATGGAGATTCAATCTGATAAAAAATAAGTTTTCTACTTATCCCATTCTTCATCGAACTAAGCTCGACGAAATCTAGTTTTTCGTCGAACAGAGATCGACGAAGTCATCAAGTTCGTCGAACCGAGATCGACGAAAACTTATTTTCCATCGAACGCAGTTTTGATGAATCTTTTATTTCTGAACCTTTCATTATAATCAAATATTTTTAAATTTAACTGAATGCCTAAAGAATTGCTTCTCTCTCCAGTTCCTTTGCACTTGATCTCTATTTTCTTTTGCAGGAACAATAGCAATATAAATATTGCATCCTTCCCTACCTCCATCAAATGTCCCTTCTTCAAGGGGCCTAGCTTCAGGCCTTCCTGAAACTAGGCAGGGGAGAAGTTCTATGAAGAAGCTCCATATGATGCAGTTTTTGCTCAAGGGGAGATGTTCTATGAACTAGGCAGGGGGAGAAAGATGAAGAAACTCCTTTATGATAGGGGGGAGTTTTTTTATCAAGAGGAAATGTTGTATGAAGAAGCATGTTTTCAGTTCTTGAAAATGCTCACAGCAGTTTGCAGATTTAGGGGGAGATGTTGCAGATTCAGTTATGACAGATTCAAATTCAGATTGGTAGCACAACATATTCAGATTATAAAGCTACAGTTCAAATCAACAATTTCAGAAAGCTGAAAAATAGCAGATAAAGCTTTTCAGATATCAAATTCAGATATGGCAGATAAAGCTTTTCAGATATCAAATTAAGATATAGCAGATAAAGCTTTTAGATAATCAAATTCAGAAAGTCAGAAAGCAAGAACTCAGAGAAAGACAATGTCAGAATTCAGAGAAAGTAAAAGGTTCTATTTATTTCGTTTTATTAATTTTATTTTCATTGTAAAAATTTCAAAACTCAGAGTATCATATTTTATATATCTGCTGAAATATTAAAAAAAAATCTATCAGATATATATGCTCTGTTGTTTTGTTATTTATTTTTTTATTCAAATCTTGTCAAATAGTGTCCTAACTCAAATAGGGGGAGATTGTTGGAACAACCCTATTACTGATTTGGGCTAGGATCACTATCTGCTGACTAGGATAAAGTTGACCCCAATATATTGTCAATGGGTCAAGAGTTTAGGCTGATAGAACTCAAGAAAGTATTCAGGTTCTGCGTTCGACGAACTCCATACTGCGTTCGACGAACGGCTTGCTCTCTACATTCGACGAACGGCTTACACTATGCGTTCGATAAATGGCTTACATTCTGCGTTCAACGAACGACTTGCTTCTATCCCAGCGTCTCAGCGGGTCAGTCTCAGCGGTCGACGAACAGTCTCAGCGGTCGACGAAATTATTCAGGCTCAGCGGTCGATGAAATTATTCAGGCTCAGCGGTCGACGAAATTATCCCGTCTCAGCGGTCGACGAATTTGCTCAGTTAAGCGGTCGACGATTTTATTCATAGGCTCAGCGGTCGACGAATTTGCTCAGTTAAGCGGTCGACGATTTTATTCATAGGCTCAGCGGTCGACGAATTCCTCAATTCGATGAACTCAACCTTCTGATCGATGAAAGCTCTTCTCAGCTCAACTAATTCAATTCTTCTAGCCAGATTTAGTTGAGGTCGACGAACTCAACATTATGTTCGACGAAAATTGTTGAGATCGACGAAAATTCTTGAGATCGACGAATTCTTATTTCAGTTCAGAATTTGAGAAGGAATATTTTTATTTCATTCTCTGAACTCAGATCGTCTACAGCAACGGATCTATATTCCAGACAAGATAAGATTTCTGCCTTACTTATTATATTCCTTTCTATTCTCTTCTTCCAAGATTATAGCCGTTGACTGTAACATATAACTGTACAGGAAACAGAAAGAGAAAGAGGAATTCAGTAGAGAAACATTTGCAGGAAGAAGAAAGAAAAAGTTCTACAGATCATCTTCATCTTCTTCCTCAAGCAGCACTCATTCACTGAGAACATCAACTCCATTCTCTCAGTTTTCTGCTGCTAGATCAGATCTTCAAAGGAACAACAAACAATCTGAGAAACATTTTTGTCTCTCAGATTCATCAGCTATCAGGAAGATGCAAGAAATCTCTTTCAAGTGAAAGCTCCATTCTCAAGCTATCAACAAATCTCAATCAGACAGAGGAGCTTTACAACATCAACAATCCACTAGAGTCTTCTATCAGAATATTGATAGAGAAGAACATCTAACCTTTCTTATCCCCACTTGTACAGGGTTATAACTCCCTTCAAAAGTTAACCCATTCATGGAAGGGCACCTGAACAAAAACCTGTGGTTGGGTTAGAGCACCTGATCAAAAGCTCACTTGTTGTGTGGACACCTGATCAAAAACCCCTTGGTGATAGGGCACCTGATCAAAAACCTATTGGATCCTACAAAGTGTGGTAGAAGAGTAGACGTACCCAGGTTTATTAGGGAACTACTATAAAAATCCTTATGTCCTCTATGTTGTGATTTTCTGTGTGCTGTGCTGTGTGCTGATTTGTTTTATTTAGTCTTATAACTCACTTTGCAATACACATATAAGTATCACTATTTTAATTCCGCTATAAAATTAAGTGAAAAAGTTTTAATACTTTATTCACCCCCCCCCCCCCCCCCTCTAGAGTAAATTTAAGATCTAACCTCACTTTCAATTGGTATCAAAGCATATCAATTGACTTTCAGGTCCCACCACACACCCGGAAGATCTTAGAGCGCTTCCACTCCCAAGACAAAGCTGAAGCTAGAAACCTTGGAGATCCTGAGGAGCTAACCAAAGAACCTAGGGAGGAAGAAGCCAGAAATTGGAATCCTCTCCAAAGGTGCCCTTCAAGGTTTATATATAGCTTTTCAAGTCTAGTCTGCTAATAGAGTAATCCCACCTTTTGGTTTTACTAAACGCACCCCAAATTGGTTTGCTAACAGCCAAACTCCGCTGTTCTCAAGGGCTATTGGCAGCCCGCCAAGGTTATTTAGGTAATTTTACCCCCCAAAACCCCTGGAAGAGTGGTCTATGAAGGCACCTCTCGCCTAACCTCCCACGTACCAGACCTCCCGGCACCCGCGAGGCGAGTGGCCCTTGAGGGCGCCACTCACAAGGTCCTTAGTCCTCTGGGCTAGTAGGGTCCCGCCCCTCACTCTCCCGATTGTCGTTACATCCATGTTACTCTCGCGTGAGTGTCCTGCGAGTGCCCTGCGAGAAAGGCTGCACTTGCTCGGAACCCCTTTTAACCTTTCTTGACCTGGGCGAATGCCCTCCTTGCTTGCTCTTTTTCCCGTCTCAAGCCTAGGGCCCTACTCGACAAGTACGGGGTTGTACAATGTCTATCGCATATGTAATATAAAATGGGGGAGTAAATCCCCAAGTACCGATCTCAATGTATGATGGTTGGGGTGAGTGATTTTATCGTTGGGGAAACTAATTATAAAGATTTCTATTATTTCAAAGGGGGGTTTTGATTATTTTGAAAGACAAAGAAAGAAAACTAAATTAACTACTACGGGTCGAATTCACTGCTTCGCTTGGTGGAGGGATTAATGCAGGCCGCAATGCTCTACTTTGGCTAGTGAATGGATGGGTAAGTTAGCAGATGGATGATTCATAACCATCAGAGTGAGGGTCGTAAGCACCTCATCACTAGGCAAGCCACTAGCAATTGCTAGTGCGGTAACTCGACGAAATGGTGGAATGGTGATGCAATGGGGGCGCTCCTCAACTCACAAAACCCAATAACAACATTTCAAAGACATGACAATGATCATCAAGAAATTACTATAGTATTACAATGGAGGAATGAGTAAACCAAAGCGCGAAAACTCGCTGAAGATTCACGGCTGGAATTGTAGATTTGTCACGCCTCGTCCGTGCTCGGTTTTTAGTTGATGTCTGGGGTCCATAGGAGCTATCACCTTCCTCTGCGTTATCCGTCTTCTTTGGATAACAGTTTCAATCTATCTCTCGCCGGAGAACTCTAGGATGCAGCAGGAAATCACTTGGAATGGAGCTCTTGAGCTTACAGATGATGGAGGAGGCCGAGGAGGAAGTTCTAGATCTTGATGTGCAAGGAAATGGTGCCCAAATATTCTCCTAAAAGTGGACGGTGGTGGAGCAATGAAGTGGAGAGAAACCCAAAAGCTTAGCGTGAAAAATGGCGGGTTGGTCGTCGATCTCCGAAATAGGGCGAAGTCCTGGGATTTTATAGTAAACAGTAAGAATTTTTGTCACGTATGGTCGAACTCACGACCGCGCTTGGATCGTGCAATATTAAACCCTCAGGATGCCCAAGAAAATAAAGCAGAAGCGCCCGTGTGATTTTACTCACGCAATATCATAACCGACCGTGCGCGAACAAAACACACAGGTAGAAACAGAGCACTTAAAATAGGCTATCACAGGCAAATCATTCATTTCCTTCGAGCATGGTTTAGTCCAACCGTGTGTAAAGCAAATGCACGGGCGATAATATTATAAATATTAGGATGGAAATGAGAGGCTCGTGCGATTTAACTCAAGTACGAGCAAAACTGGCAGTGCGCGAACAAAATGCACGAGTGGGGGCAGATCACCATTTTGGGCCACAGATGAACGTGCACGGTCGGAGCGATTGTGCGTCAAGTAAGCGCACGACCATGTGATTCATGCAGACATGAAATCTGGACAAAATGGATGATCTGCCCACCTGCACAATAAGACACACAGCAGACCATGGCTGGGAATACCCTTCCAGCTCAATCCAAACATAAAAAAAGGATGGGGAGCACCATGTGCTAACCCCCAACAACATAGTGCGTAATTGCACACCAAAATGAGCCTAAATAGTGCACTTAGAGTGAATGTGAATATAGGTGAAATACAAGCAATTAAGGCTTGAAAGTGAAGTGCACAAGAGTGAAAACTAGCCTGGATGAGTCCATAAAATAATATAAATATCAGACTCATCACACCCCTAGACTTAACTATTTTCTCTTCCCGAGTAAACTATCCCATATGTGGATGAGAAAAAAGTTATCTTGCTTAGTAATTGCGGAGGCGGAGTACACAGTAGAAGGAATTTTTGGTTATTCGAAATAGTTTATAAATATCTAATAGCGTTATGATATGTTATTTCTACTTAAAAGTCAAATCACGGTGAATCACCCGGTCACACGTAGGAAGAAAGTAGACTGATCGCTGAGGCGATCATTGCCTAAGATCAGTGCTCAGAACAATATCAATTGAAATCCATCAATGTCGGAGGCCATAAGCTCACCCATTCACACTCTCTCCATGACACTCAATTGGTTCGTTGTGTGAGTCAGTAGGACTTTAGGTTAGAGATGGGGCTTGGGTTATGGTAGGGTATACAATGATAAATATGAAGGCTCAGGTACTAAACCCAATTGAGTTAATGCAACAAAGCTAACCAAGAAGCCACAATACACGCAAGTACACCACACCCCCGTGTTGGAACAACCCTATTTCTGATTTGGGCAAGGATCACTATCTGTTGACTAGGATCAAGTTGACCCCAATGTATAGTTTATGGGTCAAGAGTTTAGGATGTTAGAACACAAGAAAGTATTCAGGTTCTGCGTTCGACGAACTCCATACTGTGTCCGATGAACTCCATACTGCGTTCGACGAACGGCTTGCTCTCTGCGTTCGACGAACGTCTTACACTCTGCGTTCGACGAACAGCTTACATTCTGCATTCAACGAACGGCTTGCTTCTATCTCAGCGTCTCAGCGGGTCAGTCTCAGCAGTCGATGAACAGTCTCAGCGGCTCAGCGGTCGATGATTTTATTTCGTCTCAGCAGTCGATGAAATTGTCCAGGCTCAGCGGTCGACGAAATATTCTAGTCTCAGCGGTCGACGTTTTTATTCAGCAGCTCAGTGGTCGACGAATTCCTCAGTTCGACGAACTCAACCTTCAGATCGACAAAAGTTCTTCTCAGCTCAACTAATTCAACTCTTCCAGCCAGATTCAGTTGAGGTCGACGAACTCAACATTGTGTTCGACGAAATTTGTTGAGATCGACAAAAATTATTGAGATCGACGAAACTTGTTCAGATCGATGAAATGTGTTATTTCAGTTCAGAATTTCAGACAGATTATTTTTATTTCATTCTATGAACTCAGATCTCTCATTAGCAATGACTCTATTATATCAGATAAGTAAGGATCATTTCTTTCCTTTTATTATTTTGAGAATATAGCCGTTGACTGTAGCTGAAAAGGACATTTTCATGGAAAAAGAAAAAAGTAAACGGTGTATCAGATTTGCAGTACATGATATATCTCTTTCAGAATATTATATTCCTTAATTAAAGGATTTGATTTGTCAAATCTGTCAGAGATTTCAAAAAGGAAATAAGGAAAGAATATATACAACATCTCACTTTACAGAATAGCAGTACAATAATATAGAAAACAAGAGAACAGTCGATAGAGAAGAACACTATTCTTCTGAAAGTTACAGGAAGAAAAAGAAGAACAAAGTTTAACAGATCATCTTCTACTTCCTCAAGCAGCACCTCATTCACTGAGAACATCATCAACATCTTCTCTCAGTCTCTGCTGCAAGTTCAGATCTTCAAAGAGCAACAATAATCTGAAGAACTTATTCTCTCAGATTCATCAGCTACAGGAAGATCAATACATCCAAGAGAAAGCTCCAGCCATCTACTGTCAAACATTTATATCAGAAAGAAGAGCTTTACATCATCAATCCACTAGTCTTCTCTCAGAATATTGACAGAGAAGAACATCTAACCCTTCTTATCCCCTCTTGTACAGGGTTATAACTCCCTTCAAAAGTTAACACCTTGGTGACAGGGCACTTGAACAAAAACCTGTGGTTTGGTTAGAGCACCTGATCAAAAGCTCCTTGGTGTGTGGACACCTGAATAAAAACCCCTTGGTGATAGGGCACCTGATCAAAAACCAAGAGGATCCGACCAAGTGTGGTAGAAGAGTAGGCGTACCCAGGTTTATTGGGGAACAACTATAAAAATCCTTGTGTCCTCTGTGTTGTGATTTTCTGTGTGCTGTGCTGTGTGCTGATTTTGTTTTATTTAGTTTTATAACTCATTTTGCAATACATATATAAGTATCACTATTTTAATTCCGCTATAAAAATTAAGTGAAAAGTTTTTAATACTCTATTCACCCCCCTTCTAGAGTAAATCTAAGATCTAACCTCACTTTTAATTGGTATCTAAGCATATCAATTGACTTTCAATTGGTATCAGAAGGTAGTAGATTTGTATTTACAGGCTAACACCTTAATCATAAAGATCAATTGGATCTTAATTTATTTTAGAGTTTTATTTTTGTAAAAACTCGTGGCACAGAACAAAGAATATTCTAGCACAAGACCTCCTATGTGCAATCTAAGTAAGTTTGCACTATGGAAGGCAAGGATTAGATTGTACATGAATTCTATTGATGAGGAAATTTTTAATGTGATTTTGACAGGACCTCCCACTCCTACAGCAACAACAAGTGCTGAAACCACAACAACAAACAATGTTGTTCCACCACCTGAATGGACAGAAGAACAGAAGAAGTAGAGAAGTGCAGATGCCAAAGCTATGAATATTTTGGCTCAGACAATGTTTAATGACATTTTCCAGAAAGTGGTGGAATGCACTTCAGCAAGAGAGATATGGATCTCACTTAACAATATGGTTGAAGGATCAGCTGATGAAAGAAAGGACAGAAGATCCCACCTTATTTCTCAATATGAGAATTTCAAAAAGGGAGAATCTAAAAGTGTAGCTGATATGTACAACAGGCTCAGCCTCATAATCAATGAGCTGAAGACCATGGACAAAGTGATCTCCATCACTGAGATCAATGATAAGATCCTTATGTGCTTCCCCAACACATGAGACTCTAGGATTTGGCCAATCAAGGAAGCCAGAAGCCTTAATGAGATCTCAACTGAGACCTTGTTAGGCAAACTTAAATCCTATGAGCAGCTTATTAAATCCAGAGAAGCTGAATAATCTACTTCATCTCCATCATCAAAGAAGGAGAAAAGTATAGCTTTCCAAGCTACTGAAGAAGAAGAAAAGGCTCCAGGAGAAGTGGAGTTCATGAGCCTTCTAGCCAAAAGGTTCTACAAGATGGCTTGAAAGGATTTCAAAAAGAAGGATTCCCGATCAAGAGAAAAGCCAAGGTATGGTAAATCAAATTCTAAAGAAATAATTTGTTTTGGCTACAGGAAACCTGGACACATTTTGCCAGAGTGTCCAGAGAATCAGAAGAAGGAGAAGAGAAAAGACAAAGATGACAAGAGGCACTCCAGCAAATCTTCCTCCCACAAGCACAAGCATAAGGGAAGAGGATTTGTAGCTGAAACTTGGAGTGAGAATGAGTCAGAGTCTTCATTCAGTTCTTTTGATGATGAAGAAGAATCAAAGGAGAATGATCAGTGCTTGATGGCCATTTATGACTCAAGCAGTGAGTCAGAAAAAGCATCATCATCCAGCTCCAGTGATGATGAGGATGATGAAGAAGAAAAGAATTTCTGCATGATGGCTATCAATGCCTCAACAAACAACTCAGATGAAGAAGAGTCAGAATCAGAAGATGACAATGATGCTGATCAGGTAATCTCAAATTTTGATTTCAATTCAATTGAATTCAAAGATGAATTCAAAGTTCTTTGCTTAGACTTAATCAAATCTGAGAAGGAAATAATCTCTCTCAGAAATAAGCTGGCTGAAAATGGACAAATTACATGAAGATAATGCTATTCTTAAGAAAGAACTGGCTGCCTCTAGAGAACATATTATTCTCATTGAGAATAAACTATCTGACGCTAAGAAATTTGAAGAATCCCTAAATGGGAGAAGCATCAAACTGAAGGACATTACAAGCACAATAAATGTCAGATTAAGTGGCAAACTAGGCTTGGGTGCATCATCAAGTGAGCCACCTCTGGTTAAGAAGAACATACTATATACACCTATAAAATTCATTTCTGCTAAGAGCAAAGAGGTTGTAGATGTAAATAAAAATATTTCAAGCAAGGCTGTTAAGAATAAAGGAATTCAATAGAAATCGTCGACGGAGCTCTACGAAATGAATTCACTTCGTCGAATGGAGATCGACAAACTCTTAAGCCAGAATTTCAGTATATTAATTATTTGAACGGTGCTCGATGAAAGCACATCCATTCGTTGAACGTCGATCAACGAACTCAGCCCAGTTCGTCGAACAGAAAATATACAAAAAATCTACAGAATTTTTATTCTTCACATACTTTCAATCCTTTCACTGAATGGATAACTCCTCCAAGGAGATATCATCCAAAAGGTTATAAGGATCAGCCTGAAATGTCTTTTATTTCAGAGTTTTGTGGTAATACAAAAGGACCCAAGGTAGTCTGCGTCAAAAACAACTAGATTATTTTTCTGTTTTGCAGGTACACCGCTATCCAAGCAAAAATGAACAATAGTATTTGGATAGTGGTTGTTCAAAGCACATGAAAGGAAACAAGGCAAACCTGAGCAACTACAAGGAAAAGCTTGGACCTAAGGTGATCTTTGGAGACTCCAACTGTGGATAAACCAAAGGCCATGGACAGATCAAAGTTGGAGCAGTTACCTTCAAGGAGGTAGCTTATGTCAAGGGACTCATGCACAACCTCATCAGCATAAGCCAGTTATGTGATGAAGGTTATCAGGTAACTTTCAATCATTCCTTATGTCTTATTACCAATAATAAAAACATAAATGTGTCATTTGGTATTAGCCATGGAAATATTTATTTAGTCAATTTTGACTCTACCAATTCTGATATTTGCTTATTCAATTCTATAAGTAAAAAAATGAATTATGGCATAAAAGGCTCGGACATATTAACCTTCGAACTATATCTAAGCTTTCTAAGGACAATCTTGTTAGAGGACCGCCTTCTGGTTCATACAAGAAGGAAGGACTCTGCAGGGCTTGTCAATTAGGTAAGCAAACTAGAAGTAGTTTTAAATCTTTATCCAAGAGTGATTCACCTAGGATTTTGTATTTACTGCATTTGAACCTTTTTGGACCTACTGCTATACAAAGTCTAGGAAGAAAGCAATACTCTCTAGTGATTATAGATGTCTTCTTAAGATTCACTTGGGTGTTCTTTCTTAGGAACAAGTCTGACACCTTCAGTGTTCTGACAGACCTTCTCAGGTCCATCAAGATTGAGTACTCTACTCTAGTTGCATTGATCAGAGGTGATCATGTCACTGAGTTTGAATCTCTTCTGATGAGAGAATTCTGTGGAAATGAAGGGATCAGGCAATGTTTCTATGCTCCTAGAACTTGTCAACAAAATGGGGTAGCTGAAAGGAAAAATAGAACCCTAATTGAATCAGCAACTACATTGCTTGCTGATACAAACTTGCCACTCTCTTTTTGGGCAGAGGCAGTGAACACAACAAATTATGTGTTGAATAGAAGCCTGATACATAAACTTAAGGGCAAAACTCCCTATGAATTACTTACGAATAAAAGGCCTAAGGTTAACTATTTTAAGATATTTGGCTGTAAATGCTTTGTGCCTAACAATGATAAGAGGTATCTCAAGAATTTGGAAGCAAAAGCTGCTGAAGGCATATTCCTTGGATATTCACTTTCTAGTAAAGCATATAGAGTTTACAACAAATCTACTCTTAAGATAGAAGAGCCCATGCATGTATCTTTTGATGAGACTAACATGTTACTTGAGGAGAGGAACACCACCTCTACCAAACATACTATACAGGTACCAGCTCTATGTGAAGAGCTTAATGGACTAGATCTACAGAAAGAAGAATCTTTACTTCCATCAACTCAAAATCTTGAAGACAGTGAAGAAGAAGATCATCCAGATCTTGCTGACAGCGCAAATCAAATGACAGCTGAACAAATTCCCCAAGTGGATATCATTGCTGAACCAACTCCAACTGTTGATCACATCATAGTTAGAGATCATCCAATATCCCAAATCATTGGTGATATGTCAGTAGGTGTTCAAACAAGGCATCAACTACACCAAAATCAGATGCACACTTGTTTCCTATCCCAGATTGAACTTCAAACCATAAAAGATGCAAAACAAGATCCAAATTGGATTCTTGAAATGCAAGAGGAGGTCAATCAATTTGAAAGGAACAAGGTATGGGATTTGGTTCCAAGACCAAAAGGCCATCCAGTTATTGGCACCAAGTGGGTCTTCAGAAACAAGCTTGATGATCAAGGCAACATAGTGAGAAACAAAGCAAGGTTGGTAGCCCAAGGATATTCACAGGAAGAAGGCATTGACTATGATCAGACCTTTGCTCCTGTTGCAAGACTTGAAGCCATCAGGATTTTCCTTGCCTTTGCTGCATTCAAGAAATTCAAGGTATATCAAATGTATGTAAAGAGTGCATTTCTTAATGTAGACATCAAAGAAGAAGTCTATGTAGAACAACCACCAGGTTTTATCTCTCCAACTCAATCCTCTTATGTATTTAAGCTTAATAAAGCTCTCTATGGTCTCAAACAAGCTCTCAGAGCATGGTATGAGACCTTAGCTAATTTTCTTTTAGAGAATAATTTCTGTAGAGGCATAATTGATAAAACCCTATTTTTCAGGATACATAAAAATCAAACTCTACTAGTTCAAATATATGTAGATGACATAATTTTTGGCTCTGCTGATTCAAATTTATGCAATAGATTTTCTAATCTAATGCAATCTAAATTTGAAATGAGTAGTTTGGGTGAATTGTCATACTTCCTTGGTCAAGTGAAGCAAACTCCTAATGGCATATTCATATCACAATCCAAGTATGCTAAGGAATTAGTGAAAAGGTTTAGTATGTGCGATGCTTCCACCATGAAAACACCCATGCCCTCAAATGTTGTTGGTGATACTGATGAATCAGGGAGACCTGTTGATCAGAAAGTATATAGAACAATTGTTGGCTCACTACTTTATTTAACAGCAAGTAGGCCTAAAATTATGTTTGCTACTTGTATTTGTGCTAGGTTCCAAGTTAACCCCAAAGAATCTCACGTAATTTTATTAAAAAGAATTTTGAGATATATAAAGGGATGTCCTAATCTAGAACTCTGGTATCCAACAGCATCAGATTTTTAATTAACTGGATTCTCAGATTCTGATTATGCTGGATGCAGAGTAGACAGGAAAAGCACATCAGGAACTTGCCAGTTTCTTGGTGATAGGCTTGTGTCTTGGTTTTGTAAGAAACAAACATCTGTGTCTACATCAACAACTGAAGCTGAATACATAGCTGCAGGCAGTTGCTGCTCACAGATATTGTGGATACAAAATCAGCTCCTAGACTATTGTGTCAATCTAAAGAATTCAATTATATTTTGTGACAATACTATTGTAATATCTATAACACAAAATCCAGTTCTCCATAGTAGGACTAAACACATAGAAATTAGGCACCACTTTATCAGAGATAATATGGATAAAAATAAAATTTGCCTACAATTCATTTCTACTGATTTGCAAAGAGCGGATATTTTCACCAAGCCATTGGATGAAAAGAAACATATTTTCTTTATAAATAAGCTAGGAATGATCGATGGAGACACAATCTGATAAAAATTAAGTTTTCTACTTACCCAATCTCTTCATCGAACTGAGATCGACGAAAACAAGTTTTTCGTCGAACGGAGATCGACAAAGTCATCAAGTTTGTCGAACCGAGATGGACGAAAACTCATTTTTCATCAAACCCAGTTTTGATGAAGCTTTTATTTCTAATCTGTCATCATAATCAAATTTTTTCATTTTAACTGAATGCCTACAGAGCTGCTTCTCTTTCCAGTTCCTTTGCGCTTGATCTATTTTATTTTGCAGGAACAATAACAATATAAAGATTGCATCCTTCCCTACCTCCATTAAATGTCCCTTCTTCAAGGGGCCTAGCTTCAGGCCTTCCTGAAACTAGGCAGGGGGAGAAGTTCTATGAAGAAGCTCCATATGATGCAATTTTTGCTCAGGGGGAGATGTTCTATGAACTAGGCAGGGGGAGAAAGCTGCAGATACAAGCTAAGCTAATCAGAATTCAGAAAAATCAGAGAAAGACAATATCAGAATTCAGAATACAGATGTCAGAATTCAGAGAAAGATCAAAGGTTCTATTTATTTGTTTTTATTAGTTTTGTTTTCAATGCAAATCTCAAAACTTGGAGTATCATATTTTATATCTGATGAAATATTTAAAATCTATCAAATATACATGCTCTGTTGTTTTGTTTTGTTTGCTTTATTTTGTCAAATAGTGTCCTAATCCAAATAGGGGGAGATTGTTGAAACAACCCTATTTCTGATTTGGGCTGGGATCACTATCTGTTGACTAGGATCAAGTTGACTCCAATGTATAGTTTATGGGTCAAGAGTTTAGGCTGTTAGAACTTAAGAAAGTATTCAGGTTCTGCGTTCGACGAACTCTATACTACGTTCGACAAACGGCTTGCTCTCTGCGTTCGACGAACGGCTTACACTCTGCGTTCGACGAACGTCTTACATTTTGCGTTCAACAAACGACTTGCTTCTATCTCAGCGTCTCAGCGGGTCAGTCTCAGGGGTCGACGAACAGTCTCAGTGGCTCAACGGTCGATGATTTTATTTCGTCTCAGCGGTCGACAAAATTATCCAGGCTCAGCGGTCGACGAAATATTCTAGTCTCAGCGGTCGACGTTTTTATTCAGCAGCTCAGCGGTCGATGAATTCCTCAGTTCGACTAACTCAACCTTCAAATCGACGAAAGTTCTTCTCAGCTCAACTAATTCAACTCTTCCATCCAGATTCAGTTGTGGTCAACGAACTCAACATTGTGTTCGACGAAATTTGTTGAGATCGACGAAAATTATAGAGATCGGCAAAACTTGTTCAAATTAACGAAATGTGTTATTTCAGTTCAAAATTTCAGACAGATTATTTTTATTTCATTCTCTGAACTCAGATCTCTCATCAGTAATGGCTCTATTATATCAGATAAGTAAGGATCATATCTTTCCTTTTATTATTTCGAGAATATAGCCGTTGACTGTAGCTGAAAAGGACATGTTCATGGAAAAAGAAAAAAGTAAATGACGTATTAGATTTACAGTACATGATATATCTCTTTCAGAATATTATATTCCTTAATTAAAGGATCTGATTTGTCAAATCTGTCAGAGATTTCAAAAAGGAAATAAGGAAAGAAGATATACTACATCTCACATTACAGAATAGCAGTACAACAATATAGAAAATAAGAGAACAGCCGATAGAGAATAACAGTATTCTTCAAAAAGTTACAGGAAGAAAAAGAAGAACAAAGTTTAACAGATCATTTTCTTCTTCCTCAAGCAGCACCTCATTCACTGAGAACATCATCAACACCTTCTCTCAGTCTCTGCTGCAAGTTCAGATCTTCAAAGAGCAATAAAAATCTGAAGAACTTATTCTCTCAGATTCATCAGCTACAGGAAGATCAATACATCCAAGAGAAAGCTCCAGCCATCTACTGTCAAACATTTTATATCAGACAAAGGAGCTTTACATCATCAATCCACTAGTCTTCTCTCAAAATATTGACAGAGAAGAACATCTAACCCTTCTTATCCCCTCTTGTACAGGGTTATAACTCCCTTCAAAAGTTAACCGTGACAGGGATCCTGAACAAAAACCTGTGGTTTGGTTAGAGCACCTGATCAAAAGCTCCTTGGTGTGTGGACACCAGAACAAAAACCCCTTGGTGATAGGGCACCTGATCAAAAACCTAGTGGATCCTACCAAGTGTGGTAGAAGAGTAGACGTACCCAGGTTTATTGGGGAACTAATATAAAAATCCTTATGTCCTCTGTGTTATGATTTTCTGTGTGCTGTGTTGTGTGCTGATTTTGTTTTATTTAGTTTTATAACTCACTTTGCAATACATATATAAGTATCACTATTTTAATTCCTCAATAAAAATTAAGTGAAAAGTTTTTAATACTCTATTCACCCCCCTCTAGAGTAAATCTAAGATCTAACCTCACTTTCAATTGGTATCTAAGCATATCAATTGACTTTCACCCCGGACTTGAACATGAAAGAATGGGTGTGTGTACCGCATACTCCAAATACAAATCTCAAACAGATTTTCAATTAGCTATTTCTCAATTTTTTGTTTTCTTTTTCAATTCTTTTCTTTTTCTTATTTTCTTTTTCTTTTCTTTTCAATTCATTTTCAGCAAATATTCAAAGGAAGCACATGCACATTTTCACAAAAATATCAACTCATCAACACCCTCAAACTGAAATTATTAGAACCTTAAAACTCGGGTTTGGGTGTGTGACTAGGATCAGCTTTTGGCTTTGGTGAAATGTAAGTGGAGCTGAAACAAGAGGATGGTATGCACAAAGGAGCTAGCGAATATTAGATGATAGGAGCGGTACAAAAAGGTCAAACTGGCCAAAATGATGGCCTACGTCATGCTCACACACTGAACTAACTTATATCAATGCTTCAAGAGTCGCTTGGGGCAAGTTCTTAGCCACCGAGAAAGATAATCCTTCCTCCCAACTCAATCAATATAAGCCTAACAACCATCTACACACATCCCTATGCTGTCTTCGGATTCACACCAAATTCACCACTTTTGAGTAGAATAAATAATAATTATGCAAATAGAAAAGTATACAACTATATATTCTACATAGATTTCTATGCGAGATGCGAGTACTCGACTAGAGCACTACTGGTGTCAACATCTTGCTCCGCAACATAATCCTAAGCTAGCACAGTGATTTTCCCAATCACACCAAAGAAACGAGTTAGACTCATAACGCGCCAACAGCTAAGTGCGCACTCAAGTGGGTGTTTTGGTGTGTGAAGAAGATGAACAACTACTAAACATAATTGAAATAAAAGTACTTCTACTATGCACTGCAATGTGCACGTGCAATGGGTAACTAAAATCAGCTCTCCCCCAGACTTAAATCTAAGAAGTATGCAATATATCAATAGAGATTAAAAATGGGAGCTAGAGAAGAGGTTACCCATGCTCAAGAATGAGCATACCAGAAGATTGGCGTTAAAAATGGGGCCTCGCCCCCAAGTCCGCCACCAAAAGACACCACACCTATAAAGTGGGAAACTCCAATACAACAGAGATAATTCTGAAAAATTTATTAGAGGGAAAAATAAACAAAACAGCAAACTTGGGTTGCCTCTCGTGAACCCCTTTGTGTACCATCCTTAAGGTGGACCAAATACCTGTATTAGCATTTAAATAAACAAAGTTCTTGAAGTTGTCTACTAAACTACCTCATAGAAACACACAAAACAAGTTCAACTTATCAAGGAAAAATAAAACAAACCAAACAGCAGCACCAACAGCCCGGAGAACTATTGCAAATTATCTATACGCTGACTTGTGGTGGTTCTCCCTAGCCACACGAGATGGGAAGGAGGTGAAGGCTTTGGAGCCCAAAGGAGATGTCTCTCCCTTGACTCTAACCTCCTCCTTCTCGCGTCGGAGGGTGGCAAAACGTGCATCACACAATATTCTTTTCTTTTTAATTATCTCCATCATAGGAGAGCGCCATCGAGCATAATGTACTCGATTAAAAGCTTTGTCTTTCTTTCTAGGGGCAGAAGGGGGATTCATTTCTTCACCCGATGTGGGTGACATATCTGCCCATCGAACCTATTTTAATTGTTTACTAGTCGATTCAGATTTAATAAAAGTGTTTGTAGATTTCTCGGCCATTCTTGTCGCGGTAACTTTCAACTTCGCGGCCTCGCCACCTTCATTCTTTTTATCATCTTCATTTGTCATATACTTCTTCACTCGCTTAGCTCCTTCCTCTTCCGAATCATCATTTGTTTCACCTCCTAGTTTCTCTACAATCGCTGTCAAATCATGACCATTGGTCCTGCATTCTAACTCACTCACAAACTCATCAGAAATAACAAAAAAAGTACTGAGATCATTGGTTATTGTTGATGGAAAAGTATGGTGTGTCACTTTGGGTGGCAAAGTGACACAACTATTAGTGATGTTAAGAGTGGAGCCACTCTCCTTCAAGAAGGGGACACCCAAAATCGGCATGGAATTGTTTTCCATGTGGCCCAAAACTTAAAAGTTTGTGACGACCAACATTCCATCCAAAATAACCTCGACCTCCTTGATCTCTCCTTCAGTTTCCACCACCATACCATTTGTGAGGACAAGAGATATCTGATCATCGACATTAATATTGAGGTTACATTTTCAACATCTTACAATGCAAGAACGTTGCGCGATGATCCAGTATCTCATAAGGTGGTGGTTTCAACGTTATTTATCATACACTTTACTATCAGATCGCCCTCGTGACAACTATCCGACTCGGCTAGGCTGTTTCCCTGCTCACGAGGATTCTTTTTTGTCGCGCTGGGTAGAGCACCTTGAGCTCGCTCAGAGAGCACTTGAGCCAATTGGCCCAATTACATCTCCAAGTTTCTCATCAAGGCAGTCTGGTTGGCCATATTGGATTGGGCCACATCAACAAACTTTTCCATCATCTCCTCAAGTGCACTTTTTCTTTTAACATGGGTGTTACATCCCACAAACAATTAGACCCATAGGTGATTTGTTTGTCATGACTAGGCCATGACAAGGATCTGGGATGATCAAGGATGCCCTAAGAGCTTAAGGAAAAAGGTAATGTCACCTTGGACTACAAATAGTAAATTCTAGTTACCAAACCTAGGGTTGGAGTCCTAGGTATCAAGTTGATCACCTAACCCTATCATGACATGCTAACCCTCTAGGGAGACCCTTGGGTCACAAAGGAGCCATTGGGGTCAACCCAATTTGTCAATTTGACCAAAGTCAACCCAAGCTTCAAATAAGTCAAACCACCCTATTTAGTGTCAAATAGGGTTCAATTGGCCCAATTGACTTTCCCCAAGTCACCCTACCCTCTAAGGGAGTCCAATGGGTCAATATTGACCCATTGGGCCAATCAATTTCACCAATTTGACCAAAGTCAACACTTGGTCAATATTGCCCAAATTGGGTTAATCAAGCCCAAAGCTCAATCCCTTTGGGCTAAGCCCAATTTCAATGGTCCAAATGACTAGTCACCACTGAAATCACATGAAATGCCATCCAATTTCTAGAGGGGTGACTAGGAAAGATAAATTGGGAGTTTTCCCCAATTTGAAGAGAGAGAGAGAGAAAGTGGTCATTCAAGGTGAATTCAAGGCATTCAAGGCACATTGACCCTCCATTCTCTCCCAATTGATGAGGATTCATTCCCTCTATCTGTTAAGAGGAGTTTTCTGATGATTTCATGCCAAGGGGAGGTGATTTTCATGGGAGTTTCACGTGGATGAAATTTTCCATTAAGGGCCATTAATGGCATTCAACATTGTAACCCCCCTATCCCTCAATTGAGCCCTCTATCACCTTATGAGGTTAGAGGAAAGTGAAACCGCCATCTTTCCAGAGAATTTCATGCTCCTTAGCAGGAGATTTCCATAGCCTCCAAAGCTTCTCAAGCATCCATGGTGAACCGGCGATCGGCAAGGCAAATAGCCACCTCACAGGCCCGATCCTCTCCTCCTCCCTTAGTGCATAGATACAATCTATTTGGGGCTTGATTCAAGCCAAATTGGGCTCAACTCAAGCTCCCAAAAGGGCTCATTTTTGAGCTCTTTGCCTCCGCTACAGATCCAACTTTCGGCCATCTCCAGCCGGCAAATCACCACAAATCGCCGGCCATCACCTCGACGAAGGTGGTGGCGGCAATAGCTGATCGGGAAGTAGCATGGGTGGCAGGCAAATCAACTCCAAAAGTAACCCAGGACGGGCTATGGGGGACCATCAAATTGCTGTGGACGATGACTCACAACCGTCAGATCTGGCGCGATCTACTAATCGCAGGCCTAAATGAATTAACATATTTATTAATGCAATCTGTCACATATTATGCAGTGGAATTTTTTATTTATTAAAAATACTTAGTGGCCTCTACTGAAAAAGTGGTCAACATGAAATATGTTTCCCTTGGTGTCTGTTTTATTTTAAAATTTGTTTCACTCAATTTGGCTTACTGGATCTCCCTTAGTACCCTTTTTGGTACAAGGTATCTCTAGGGCTAACCATAAATGTATTTTAGTGCCCCCATTAATCCACTCTGTCAAATGACCTAAAAATTTGACCATAGGCCAGTCTAGCCATGACCCACATCATATCTAAAAATCAATAGTTTTGAAGATGATTTTTCTATAGGTTTTGTAATAATTTAATAATACACATATGGCTTAAATATATGTCTTGTGCAACTCAATATCCTCCCAATCTTTGGTGGATGGTTTGTTGGAGTACTATATGGTCATGGTTAAATTATTAGCACATTTGGGCTTGAATTGATTAGGTAAACAAATGCTCAATCTTAGTCACCTAGGGAAAGTTAACTTTGGTTTATTCAAAAGTGCACTTAGTGGTTTTAAGTGCTTTCCCTTAACCTAAAGAGGTGAAATTCTGGTCACAACTTTATTATCAAATAATACACCTTCTCAAGTAATTTTAGAGGGTTTTGGCTTGGTGTGCATGAGAAATCTAGTTCTAACCGTAGGGTAGCATTTTGGGTTCAATGAAGGAGATGGGGACACATCACCTTGGATGGGCTTGAAGCTTTGTAAATTGTTTCATAGGGTGAGTAAACAACATGGATAATTTTATTGGAATTTTTAGAGTTATTATCACCCACTGAATATTTAATATTTAAATTGGTAACTTTCATTTAAAGTGCAAAATTTATGGTTATATATGAAAGTTATGAAACTTGGACAGTGAACCTCTCATGATGAACTAAGTCTCTAGAAATTTTATTATAATTTTTAGATAAGGTAATTCGGTAGTTCCTTCATAATGTGCCAAAAGTCAATTTCCATGATTTAAATTAATTATGTGGCTTTCTGAATTTATAATGATGTGAACTTTAGCCAGAAAGTTTCTAGGGTCATGATAGTTCTCTGGTAATTTTATTACATTTAATGGATAAAGATTTTTGGTAGCTCCTTCACATTGTGCATAGATTCAATTATAATGAAATAAATAAATTCGATAGTTATCTTACTTTAGAAAAACAGTGAATATTGGTCAGAGAGACCCTAGGGTGAATATGGTCCTCTGGAAAATTTATGGTAATTTTTGGATGATTCTTTTCAGTACTTTGTTCATACAATTGTAAAATGTAGCATTTGTAATCTAATTAATTTATATGGGCCCTTAATCTTGAAAAATAGTCAAAATCTGTTGGAGGACATTTTAGGCCCGTTAGAACCTCTGAAAAATTAATTCATGACCTTTGGGCATGTGGAAGTTGAAGTTCCTTCACAAATTTGAGTTATGCCATAATATTAATGATTTTCATGGAATTAATTAGGGAGAAAAATATAATTTACTGATGTTCCATCATATTAGTCCATAAATAATCTCTGTGTTTATAATTTATCATAAGGATACCTTGGAGTCATGTGGAACGTTCATAATTGTTAAATTTTCCTCTTATGATTGAAGTGGTCTGTGGATAGCCAAAAAGGTGTTTGGTGGTTTTAGGTCTTTTCATGATTCCTTGGATGGGGATGATTCAGTGAGAGGTTATGTAGGTCAGCTCCATGGTGGAAGGGGCAAAAGTCCCTTCAAGACCTCTGACGTGCGATTTCAGCACTGCTAATTAGTAAGCGCGAAATGCGGTACGACAGCAGTGCACCGGTCGTTGTCAAGTAATAAAAGTAGGGAGAAACTCCCCGAATATCGTTCTCAAAGGACTGCAAGTTGGGTAGTATGATTTGCCTACTTGGGAAACTCTTATAAAGATTCTAAAACAATTAATAAAAAAGGGGGGTTTTGAAAGTGGTTTTCCTATGCTATCAACGGAGAAAGAAAATACGGGCCTAAAGCTCCGCTTCGCTTGTCGGAATGGAGTGCAGGCCGCGATGCCGTGCTTCAGTGAGCGGGTGGACGAGAAGGCTGGTGGATGAGGGTCGTAGGCACCTCATCGCTGAACACGCATCTAGCAATTGCTAGTGCGGAGCGCTACTAAGCGGTGGAGTGGATGGCGGACTATGGCGCTCCTCAAATCTCATAAACCACAAAGGGTCTCACAAACATGAAATCATAACAACTAAAACATAAGGTTTATGAACATCATCCACAATCTCAAATACATATAAAGAGAAACTCTGAAACAAGCATAGGGGAAAAGAGTCAACCAAAGCTCGAAGTCTATGCTGAAGATTCTCGGCCGGAATCGTAGGGTTGTCAGGCCTCGTCCGTCTCGGTCTTCAGTTGCATCCGGGGTCCGGAGGAGCTGTCACCTTCCTCTACTATTACCCATCTTCTTCGTGGTCTAGCTTGAAGTAGCTCTTGTTCGACACCTAGAATGCTGCAGAAGTTCTCCGTCTATGGCTTTCTTGAGCTCGAGGATGATGGAGGAGGCCAAGGAGGGAGCTTTTGCGGTAGATTTGCAAGCCTAAGATCACCGGAGCTCCTCCTAGGTCAAAATGGTGGTGGAGCTGTGAAGTGGGCAAAATGGCGGGCTTTAGAAGCTTTTCCCGTGGGTCTCCCTTCTTCTAGCAGATTTCCTGCTTTAAATACTAAACAGGCAGAATTTTAGTCACGCCCGTACGTTATTTAACGTGAAACCAGGCTTGAGGAAGAAGAAGCAACGCCCGTGCATTTTACTCACGCACGGGCGAATCCGCCCGTGCGTAAAAAATGCACGATCAAATTCAGATTGGCTAGAATATAGGTGAAACAGGTGATCGTGCGTTTCCTTCGCGCACGGGCGATCCACCCGTGTGTAAAAATGCACGATCAAATTCAGATCACCGGTTTTCTCCCCAGATGAAGGCACACGACCGCAACTGTCCATGCGTCAAGAAAATGCACGACCGTGCGATATACACACTCATGAATTTTGGGCAAAAGGAGATGATCCAAACACCTGCAAGCACAGCAAATCAACTAGGAATACACCTCCATCACCAATCAAACATAGAAAAAGGATTGGGGAGCACCATGTGCTTACCCCCAATAACGTGGAGCGCAAACGCACACCAAAATGGACCAAAATAGAGCATGAAGCACGTAAGTGCGCATGAATTAGCATAAGAGAAATAGATCAATAATAGCTCGATAATGACGCACAAGAGAATTAAAACTAGCACGGATGAGTCCATAAAAGTGTATATAATTGGGACTCATCACACCCCCAGACTTAACCATTTGCACGTCTCAGGCAAACTACTCAGCTCTCCGTCTAAGCAATTGGGTGTTAGAGTGAGTTTGAGCGGTAGAGACGCATGCGAAGTCGCATGCTCACGTGCGTAGAAATACATTAGAATAAAATGTAACTCAAGATTATATTTAACTATTTCTAGAACAGTAATTTGAAATCTACTTTACTCGGATGGTGAATCCCGGTGAATCTTTCGGTCGCGCACAAGGGAAAATAGCGTGACTAATGAGGAGAGTATTATTCGAATCAAAGCTCGGGACAATCTCCTAAGAAATCCATCAAAGTCGGTTTCCATAGGCTTGCACGTTCGCACTCTCTCCACTGCATGAGACGACTTATATCTAAAATCAATTGGACTTATAGGTTAAGATTTGGCTTAGGATGAGCTTAGGTTAGATAAGTAGAAGAACTATGGGCATCTCACTCAACATAACCTGAGCACACGAGAGCATAAAATCACCAATACAGGGAAATTAAGAACCACACAACACCCCCAGACTTCAACTGGTCACTAGGTGTGTGCTAAGCCGACCACACATTGTTTTGTCGAGAGATTGCATTTGAAAGTTCTTTTTGCACAAAATTTTTTTTTCTCGTCTCGACATATATATCTTTTGTAAGAACTTTTTAAGCTTCTCCTTTATTTTTTTTTCTTAGCCACCATACACCAGAGATAACACCACATGATGGAGATATAACTTTCTTTCAACTCATTTGTTGGTGCGAAAATAGGCTTGGTCGTATGGCTTTGGTGAAATTTATGTGGAGCTAAACAAGATGGATAGGAAGGCTCAAGTGGGATTGCAAGGGTGATTACATTGGTTAGGATTTCAAAAGCACAAACGGATCAATAAATGGCCTACATCACGCTTTATAATGAGTTATTCAACGCAATCGTTTCGAGAGTCGCCTGGTGCAAGTTCTAGCCACCGAGAAAGGTTATCTGTCCTTCCGATCCTAGTAATAAGCTACTACTAATCCAGCTACACTCGACCCTATGCTACCGTTGGCTTCACCAGATTCACCACTAAAGTAAAATAAATTGCAGCTACTATAATAGAAATAATTAAATTATAACATTGAATTTTATTCTACTCTAATTGAATTTCTAGGCGTGACGGGAGCACTAGACTAGAGCACTACACTAGTCGACATTTTTCTTCACCCCTCACTCCTACACTAACAATCCAATTCTTGCGAGAAGGGAACCTCGCAGCAATACCCAATAAGCGTGTGTGATCAAGTACGCGTGAACTAAGTGCAAATGTGTGCAACATAATTGAAAATCCTAACTTAGCACATTCTAACACGCTATGAAAAGTGCGTGCAAGTGCATAACCTATCTCTCCCCCAGACTCGATCAAAACCATATAAAATAAAGATTTCATGAATAAGGAAAATAGGGGTAGAGTGGACCAATGCTCACGAATGAGCATGCCAGAAGTGCGGCAATTCCTTCTTGAAAGTGCTCCTTCCTCATCTCCTAAGCGAGAGCTTAAACCTGAGATGTTAGCAAAAAGCCCAAATAAACACATAATAAACAAAAATCTGAACGAAAGGCCGAAAACGAATGGTTCCCCCATGGGTTGTCTCCCAAGAAGCCCGTTTGTATATTGTCCTTAAGGTGGACCAAATACCTGTTTTAAGCAGTGTATAAAGTCTAGGAATAAGCAAAAGTCAATAAATCCTAATTATTATTACAATCTCAAAACAAATCAGCTATAAGCTGATTTGAAGTAGTAACAACTGATGAAAGAAAAAGGTCCGGGGTCCTGGTAGTAGGGGTGGAAATTAAGTAGGATGTTCAGCTTCCAACCCCAAATCTCCTCCTTTTTCGCTCTCTTCTTCTCCTCTAGTATTATGTCTTCAAAGAAAAACCGTTTGCCCCCTTGTAACCAATCCTCAAAGGGAAGCACCAACGATGATGAGGAAACAAGATGTCCCTTCACTGTACCTTCCTCATCCCGCCAGGCTTTCGGCTCCACCATACATAAGGTCTGATCAACCAGAGGAGGGGCATCCTTCATCCTTGTACATAAAGAAAGGGGGCCAGGAAATAAATTGGAAGAAAAACTAAAAGAAATCTCATCTGAGGGGATAATCCCGGCTTCATCCCCCATAGGGTGCGGCAATGACAAACTGATGATGTCATCGAAGATTTCACTAGACTCAACAGCGCACGCAATGGCCTCCTCTATAACTTGGACTTCCTCACACTGGACCGAAATAGATGCATCAGCATAATCGAGACTGTCCTCCTCCATGAGAGTGGGCATGACACTGCGCCCTGCAAATTGACCTCAATGATAACATCATAAATAGATGTAGTTTCATGCGTAGTGGGAGAAGACGCGCTTCTTAAGAGTTCGGGCTCACTCTCCGCACAAGGGCACAAATCCACGCAAAAGTGGTACATGAACCGAAGAGGGAACCGAAGAGGTATGGGGGGTCGCATCAGAAATAGAGTCATGAGGGACACTGATGCACATTTTTCGATTCCAGACCCTAAAAGAAATGAAGGTGGAAGTGACACATAATCAGAAGAAGGAGCTATGCTCGCAGAATTCGAAGATGGGATGATCCGGATATCTGGCTCATCGTCATCCGCCAATTGGCGAAGAAAATCAGCACAGTCCTTCAAGGCATACTCTCTACTTTTGCAAAATAAACACTGCTTTATTAGCTTCGCCGGCACCAAAGGTGCGGCAACCGCGTAAGAGTGCGGCAACGGAGGCGCAGTAGAGTATCCAAAAGATTTATGGGCTTTGTACGGTTTCTGAACAACACCATACTCTTTGGGACACCTATCACTAGCGTGGGATGTGTCCCCACACCAACGACATCGTATATTCAAATGTGCCCACATGATACAGAAAAAGAAAATAGCATGGTGAAGAATAAATTAAAAAGAATAGCAAGAAAGGATAGCAAGAAAATAAAACACAAACAAAAGTAAATGACTAATTCTTGAGAAGAATGAATCATACACGCTTGCAGTCCCCGACAACGGTGCCAAAAACTTGACGCGTGATTTCAACACTGCTAATTAGCAAGCGTGAAATGCGGTACGACGGCAGTGCACCAGTTGTTGTCAAGTAATAAAAGTAGGGAGAAACTCTCTGAATATCGTTCTCAAAGGAATGCAAGTTGGGTAGTATGATTTGCCTACTAGGGAAACTCTTATACAGATTCTAAAACACTTAATAAAAAGGGGGGTTTTGAAAGTTGTTTTCCTATGCTATCAATGGAGAAAGAAAATGCGGGCCTAAAGCTCCGCTTCGCTTGTCGGGATGGAGTGCAGGCCGAGATGATGTGTTTCGGTGAGCGGGTGGATGAGAAGGCTGGCAGATGAGGGTCTTAGGCACCTCGTCGCAGAACACGCAACTAGTAATTGCTTGTGCGGAGCGCTACTAAGCGGTGGAGTGGATGGCGGACTACGGCGCTCCTCAAATCTCATAAACCACAAAGGATCTCACAAACATGAAATCATAACAACAAAAACATAAGGTTTATGAACATCATCCACAATCTCAAATACATATAAAGAGAAACTCTGAAACAAGCGTAGGGGAAAAGAGTCAACCAAAGCTCGAAGTCTATGATGAAGATTCTCGGCCGGAATCATAGGGTTGTCAGGCCTCGTCCGTCTCGGTCTTCAGTTGCGTCCGAGGTCCGGAGGAGCTGTCACCTTCCTCTACTATTACCCATCTTCTTCGTGGTCTAGCTTGAAGTAACTCTTGTTCGACACCTAGAATGCTGCGGAAGTTCTCCGTCTATGGCTTTCTTGAGCTCGAGGATGATGGAGGAGGCCAAGGAGGGAGCTTTGGTGGTAGATTTGCAAGCCAAAGGTCACCGGAGCACCTCCTAGGTCAAAATGGTGGTGGAGCGGCGAAGTGGGAGAAAATGGTGGGCTTTAAAAGCTTTTCCCGTGGGTCTCCCCTCTTCCAGCAGATTTCCTGCTTTAAATACTAAACGGGCAGAATTTTAGTCATGCACGGGCGAACGCATGACCGTGCGTTGCCCCTGCATTATTTAACGTGAAACTAGGCTTAAGGAAGAAGCAGCAGCGCCCGTGCATTTTACTCACGCACGGGCGAATCCGCCCGTGCGTAAAAACGCACGAACAAATTCAGATTGGCTAGAATATAGGCGAAACAGGTTATCGTGCGTTTCGTTCGCGCACGGGCGATTCGCCCGTGCGTAAAAATGCACGATCAAATTCAGATCACCAGTTTTCTCCCCAGATGAAGGCGCACGACCGCAACCGCCCGTGTGTCAAGAAAATGCACGACCGTGCGATATACACACTCATGAATTCTGGGCAAAAGGAGATGATCCAAACACCTGCAAGCATAGCAAATCAGCTGGGAATACACCTCCAGCACCAATCAAACATAGAAAAAGGATTGAGGAGCACCATGTGCTTACCCCTAATAACATGGAGCGCAAACGCACACCAAAACGGGCCAAAAAGGAGCACGAAGCACGTAAGTGCGCATGAATGAGCATAAGAGAAATATATGCAATAATCGCTCGATAATGACGCACAAGAGAATGAAAACTAGCCCGGATGAGTCCATAAAAGTGTATATAATTGGGACTCATCAACCTCCCTTAGTTACTGGGTGTGAGAGGTATACACTTAAGTGGTGGGTTAGGGTTCAAGAGCACATAAATACCACCGGTAAATCTTAATCCATCTTAGTACTCTAGAGAAACATAAGAGAGTGATACTGGGTAGTCATCAATAAAATTATGTGTCTTGTGAAAGGGAGGTTTGGGGTGTTGTTGAGAAAAACTCCTTGGATTTAACTTAATAAATTACCTAAAGTGATTTTAACTCTTAGGTTTTATTTACCCATTGTATAGTGAGGGTAATTTTGTCATTAGATGTCTTAGGATATCTCAAACAACTTGGAGTGTCAAAGACCAGAGAAAGACAAGCATAATTTGGGTTGAGTTAACAATTGCGTCGAATAGTATTCGATGCAACGACTTCATGTCGACGTAACTTAGACTAGAAGTCCAAGCAACTCAACCTCTCTGTCGAAGTAGATCAAGTCGATGCTACATCAAAAGGATATCGACATAGATGAAATGAGCATGTCGAAGTATCATTAGAAGTCGACGCAACTTCGATTTCAACTCAACGCAGATGGGATAATCTGTCGAAGCCATCTGGAGTCGACACAATGTTGACTACAATTCGATGCAGATGATAAAGTTCAGTGTCAAGCCTTCAACTCGATGGTTACGTCGATAAGTAATTGACGCAACGCCAACTTCAGGGTTCAATCAGGGCAAGAAGGAAATCGAAGCTGCTCTTACATGAACTCGAAGGTGCGTCGATAAGAGAGAAAATGAAATCGACGCAGCGTCGAATACAGTCTGAAAAGGAAACCTTTTCAGCTGTTCCATTTGCACTCTCTCTGAGGGACCATGGCCCTATAGATCGTTCTACAACGGCTTGTTTATTGTCTAGAATAGATAGGTGCAGTAAAGAAGACAGGGAAAGCTTTCTTGGAAAGGATTAAAACAGTTGGCAGATGGGTCGTGAACAAATAAAGGAAGAGAGATTAATTGTCCAAGAATATACCTTTTCAGCACAACCCAAAAGTGGAAAGGAATTCAAAATTAAATGATGGACAATAAATAAGAACATCAGAGAGAAGAATAGAGACAGAGCATTCATCACAATATTCTGCAGCTTGTCGATTAGGGCTTCCTCCTTCTTCTTCCTCTTGGATCCCTAAAAGATAGAAAAACAAGAACTACTCCTTCTCTCTCTCAGAACAAAACAACTGAAGGTTGTTATCCATCAATATCTCATAGAAGCCAGATTTCAACAAAAGAAAGTAGAAAGGATCTGAAGCTTATAACCCTTGCAACTCATCACAATCATACGCAGGGGTTTATCATTAGCAGATCCAACAAAAGAAAAGAAGCTGAAGGCTTCAATAGAATTCTAAGAAGAGAATTCTTCTTTTATATTCCCCTTCCTTATCTCTTCAACTCAACTGTAAAAGAGTTTTAAGAATCCCTCTTCGAAAGGATTCAGTGGTTCAAGATCTCCTTATCAAAAGATCTGTGGTTCAAGATCTCCTTGTCAAAAGATCTGTGGTTCAAGATCTCCTTATCAAAAGATCTGTGGTTCTAAGAGTCTCCTTATCAAAAGACTCAGATACAGGTGGTGCAATTCTACCAGGTGCTAGAAGAGAGGACTACCCACATTTTGGGGAACCTCTATAAAATTCTATGTGTCTTTGCTGTGATTTTCTGTGCTGTCCTATTTATCTTTTCTGCATTTATTTCCAGCAATAGTTATCTTTTATTCTGCCTTTGGTTTTGTTTGTGTGCATGTTTTATTATTTGTACAGTTAGGATAGAAAAATATTTAAATCTCTGTTCACCCCTCTTGAGGATTCTCAGAGGCACACTGTGCACTTTCAATTGGTATCAGAGGGAGGTTGATCATTAAAAGGTTAACACCTTGATCAAAAAGCCGTCTTACTTTTATTTCCTTATTACAAAAATATTTTATAAAGAAAATGAGTTCTAAGGATTATGCACCAACAAGCTCACCAATGTGTAATCTAAATGGGTTTACACTCTGGAAGGCCCGAATAAAAATTTACATGAACTCTATTGATGAGACATCTTTGCTGTTATGATTTTAGGTCCCCCAGAACCAGTCAGACATGATACCAGTGGATCCTCAACACTAAAAGCTGCCCCAAGGAATGAGTGGACACAGGCTGAAAAGAATGCAAAAGCCTGTAATGTTAAAGATATGAACATACTATTATCCACTTTATCAGATGACATATTTCAGGAAGTGGCTGAATGCTAGTCTGCAAAAAAGAAATATGGGATACACTAATCAATATAGCTGAATAAAGTGTTGATGATAAGAAGGGCCAGAAGAATGGAAGAATTTTCCAAACTAAAACTTGCTGTGACTCAGAATCTGAGTCATGCTCATCATCTGGAAGTAAGCAAGAAAGCACTGCTGAAGAAGTGTGTCTTATGGCCTTGGAGGCCTCCTCAGATAATGAAGAAGATCAGGTATCATATTTTGAGGAACATGATCATCCTAATAAAGTTACATCACACAAAATCTCAACATGAGGTTTAAACATCTTAGTTTTGGAGCAAACCCATCCACTAGCACAGAAGTCCCCAGGAGACCTTCCTGGAAAAATCCAGTAATTTTTGTTGGATCTAGTGTGAATCAAGTAAGTGAAAATAGTGAAATATGTGAAGAAGTACATGATCATCCTAATAAAGTTACAATATTCAATAGGGCGAATATTAATAATCAACAAGGAATACTAAGCAAACATCTTGTAGAAAAATCCATACACAAAAATAATCCTGATAGAATCACTACATTCAGTAGAGTTAATTCAACTAATGAAAAGAAAACTCTAAGGAAAAACAATTTAGGAAAACCTCTGAATCTCAATCAAAGAACTAAAACTAGAAGAAGAATCATTAGACACTCTACAGATCTTCTATATCTAGATTCATTCTATGGGCATTTTTCAGTACCAAAGTAATAAGCATAGGTTTGGGAAACTCATTCCTTATCATCCAAAAGGGTATCATGAAAGACCCTTCTATTCTTTCATTGAACCCTACAATGGTAAAAACAAAGGGCCCAAAGTAACCTGGGTTCCTTCTAATTTTTGAATTATTTGTGCAGGATTAGGTAGGGTCCCAATTAAGAGAGAATGGAGTGGGAAGAAGGTTGTAGGTCATGAAGAAAGAACTAAATGAAATTAAGTGAGTGATTTCTTCTTTAAATCTTCCTTGTTGTCCTTATGGTTCATAAAATTAATATCATAAACACTATTTTCAATAAACATAAATGCTGGGAAAAACATCAAGAATTTTCTAAGAAAATAAATCTGTTCATTCAGAGTTACGTCGAATAGAAGTCGACGTACTATTGACTCCTACTAGACCCCAGCGTCAAGAAGCACTCAGAGTGAATAATTCGAATAGAATTTGATGCAGCGTCAAGTTCATATCGACGCATGCATCGACTTAATGGTCGCTGATCAAAGTCGAGGTCGCGTCGATTGGAAATTGATGTAACGTCGACAGGACTACATTGACTTAATGATTGCTCAACAATCTCAAAGTTGCGTCGAATATTAAGTGACGCAACGTTGATATAATAGCGCGCGCATAGTTGCTCCTAGAAGTAATATCGACATAATTTTGTGCACCAAATACTAATTTTTATCGACGGTGCGTCGACCTAAACCCTAAGTTGCGACGAATCGTATTCTTTTAAGCAACTTCTGCGTCGAATTCATTAAACTTACGAATTTTCCACTCCTTGTCCTTTTGCTCTCCCTCTCTTTCCCTTCTTCATCTCTCTCTTGGTTTCATGCAGGTACTCACAGTACAACTATGGAGTCTCCTCAAGAAATTGCCGATGCAATTGATCAAGCCCTTGAAACCCTTCTCTCACATTTCAGCTCTCTATATCTGAACTTCTCAAAGGATTGTTATCGCAAGCTCTGCGCCCAACACAAAAGGTTGTGTACAACCCCGATATTCGCCAAGAGAGGGATACGAGCAAGGGTGTCAAAGGTCGCCCACAGAAAATATGGGTGAGTCGGGCACTCGCCGACCGCTCGCAAGAAGGTGGGCGAGACGGGCGCTCGCCGGCCAGTCGCGAGGAAGGCAGGCGAAACAGCACCTCGCGGGCCACTTACAGTGGTTCTGAGTTCGACAAACTCCCTTCTGCGTTCGACGAAATCTTCTGAGATCGACGAACTCCCCTCTGCGTTCGATGAAATCTTCCGAGATCGGCGAAGCCCGTTCGACGAAGTCCTCTGTGCCCGACGAGCTGTGCAAGGATTTTTATAGGGCCAGGGCGGGCTCGCAGGAAAGTACGTGAGATCGGATAGTGGCAGATGTGGCCAAAAGGGGGCACGAGCGAGGTCTTCGCCGCGCACTCGCTTGAGAAGTAGTAAAATCAAAGGGCGGAATTCCGCTATCAGCAGACCAATTCAGAAAAACTATAAATAAGACCCAAAGGGCACCTTTGGAGGGGACACTTTTGGAGATTCTCTCTCCTCAGGTCATTCTTAGTTAGCATATTTAGAGCTCTCCAAGGTGCCCGGGCTTCAGCTTTGGCCTGGGAGGGGAAGCTCTCTGTAGATCATCCGGGTGTGTGGTGGGTCCTCCTTGCTGAATATAGGGGTCTGTGTCTAGCTTCGAGGCTTCTGTCTGTCAACTCTTTGGGGTTAGTAAGTGCTAGCTGCCCATCAATCTTTGGGGCCCCCGAGCTCCATATGAGACCATTTATTGGCTTCAATATTCTTGGTGCGGTGAGAGTGGAGCGCAGCTGGTTCAAGAAAATCTCGAGGAGAAAACATGGCAGGAGATAACGAGTGGGATGCGAACATCGGAGGCTCGCCACCCCAGGAGCACCAGCCATGGTGGAGATGCTGGCAGACCTTAGGCGGGATCTTCTCAGAGCCTTCCAGAGTGCTATCTTCACGACTCTCGAGGGACTCGCGACCCCAGCGCCCCAGGTGGTCCCTCCCTCTGGAGTTGGCGAGAACGCCCCAGCTCCGCGAGCCGGAAAGGAGGCGGAAACCCAGGGGACAGGGCGAGATTTTGCTGGGCGAGAGCTCTTCCCCAGCCCGGTGGGGGTAAGCGAGAACCCGGCGAGGGTTGTTCTGGCAGAAGGGGCCCCGGCCGGTGGGGCCCCGACGAGTGGTCCTTTGGCGAGTCCGAGGTCGGCGGGAGCAGGGTCGCCAGGGGAGCTCGCAGGAAGGGTAGAGCAGGTCCAGAGGGTAAGCGGGGGAAGCCCTTTTTGTGAGTTGGTGCTCTCGGCACCACTACCCGAGGGGTTCAGGGAGCTGGCCATGACGCTATATACCAGCAAGGATGACCCCATTCAGCACTTGTAGTGGTTCGAAGACATGGTCTCGATCAGACCTATGTCGGATGCCTTCAAGTGTCGACTCTTCGCTACTACCCTAAAGGAGAAGGCGAGGGACTGGTTCCACCAGCTTTCCTCGGGGTCAATCTATGCCTTCAAGGACTTGCGTCGGAGTTTTCTCTTGCACTTCTCCACCTCAAAGACAAGGAAGAAGGACCCTGAGTCGCTTTTTAATATCAAGCAGAGGTCGGGGGAGTCGTTAGCTCACTATCTGGAGCGGTTCAGGGAGGAGGTTCTCCTCGTCCAAGAAGTTCCATGGTTCACCCTCCTGCTTGCCTTCATGTTGGGGCCACGGGAGGGTTTCTTCAAGATGGATCTCAAAAGGAGGGTTCCTCTATCCTATGAGGAATTGATGGAGAGAGCAGCGGAGGAAGTGTACGGGGAGGCCGCAAACCCCTAGTTTACAAAAAGGCTAGCGCGGCAAGCAACCAGAGCCAAGAAGGAGGGAAGAAGCGAGAGCTCCGGAGTTGGGATGGAGGCATCAAGGTGAGGGAATTCAGGGCCCAGGAAGGGGCTTCCCCCACGGAGGAGGCAACTTTCAAGGAGGGCAGGGAAGGCCTCATCAGCTGGGGTGGAGGCAATGCCAGAGGCTGCCTCCTCCCCCGCCTCAGTAGGCAATGGAGATAGGAGGGGGAAGAGGAAGGGGAAGAGGGGTGGGAGCCGGAGGAACCGGTCACAGAAGAAGGAATAGGGGAATAGGAGGCGAGGGGACCGGGGTGGCATTGCCATACTGTGACTTCCATCAGGAAGAAGGTCACGCAACAGCCACCTGCCCAGAGTTCTTAGAAGTAAGAAGGGCAAGGGTCCCAGTGCCGCAGCCGCAGCAGCGACCGGTAAGGATAGAGGAGGTTCCACCCCAGGAGGATGAAGATGAGAGGTGCGAGGACCGGGTGGACGTAGGATCCCGAGGAGGGATCAGAGTGATCCATGGTGGAGTAGGGATCAAGGCAACCCAAAAGGAGAGCCTCCATGCCATGTACCATCGAAGTGTGGCTTCGACATCCCAAGCCGTTCTGCGATGCGCTTGTCATCCAGACAGTCATCGAGAACTTCACCATCTCTCGGATCCTGGTGGATAACGGGAGCTCGGTCAACGTGATTTTCAAGAGAGCGTTTGATGAGATGAAGGTGGAGGTCAGAAGGGTGTTGGCCTCGGATGGCCCTCTGTTTGGATTCTTGGGGGAGAGGAAGAAGTGGAAGTTGGAGTGGGGCTCCATTTGACCCTGGGAGGGCAGTCCCGTAACTGCCGCTTTGTGATAGTGTATGCCCCTAGCAGCTACAACGCCATCTTCGTACGGACTCTTATTAGCGCATTCCGATGCATCCCATCCACATTCCACCAATGCCTCAAGTTCAGCAAAGGTGGAATCCAGATCCGGGTCCGGGGAGATCCCAAGGTGGTGAGGCCGTGCTATGTGACTGTCGTCAACACTATCTCCTGGATAGGGAAAGCAGTGGAGTGGGACATGGTGATGGAGGAAGCGGCGGAGGTGGAAGAGGAGGGGGAGTTAGAAGGAAAGATGGGTGAAGGCAGAGTTCGTGCCCAGGTAGGGGTCGTGGAAGGACCCAGGGAGGAGAGGGGAGATGAGGGAGAGATGGGAAAGGAGGCCCATGAAGGAAGGGCGGAGGAGTTGATGAAGGTGGGGGAGGAGGAGATGGAGGAAGGAGCCAAAGCGCTCGCTTGTGGCAGAGAGGAGGACATTGCTTGGGGGGAGCAATCTAGGCTGGAGGCTGTGGAAGAAGTAGTAGAGGTGGAGGTCACCACCAAAGCTGAGACAATCGAGAAGATCAAGATCAATGGGGAGCTCAGCCCCGAGGACCAGAGTAGGATCTCGGCTTGTGTCCAGGATAATGTGGATGTCTTCGCATGGAGTGCCGCGGAAATGCCTGGGATCGACGCGGATGTGGCGTGCCAGTGCCTCAACCTCGACCCCGACACCTGCCCCATCTGCCAAAAGAAGAGGTCCATCGTAGACAAGTTGGAGGTACCTATCCGGGAGGAGGTGAGCAAGCTCATCAGGGCCGGCTTTGTAAGGGAGATCCAGTACCCAGGCTGGGTCTCCAATGTAGTGATGGTAAAGAAAGGGGATGGTAAGTGGAGAATGTGCGTTGATATTTTTTGCTTAATAAATCATGCCCCAAGGAATATTACCCCTTGCCTAGAATCGACGCGCTGGTTGACTCAGCCATCGGTTTCTCTGTGATGTCTTTTTTAGATGCCTTTTCAGGTTATCACCAAATCTGCATGCACCCCCCGCCCCCCCCCCCCCCCCCCCCCCCCCCCCCCCCCCCCCCCCCCCCCCGACATCAAGGATGTATCCATCGTCACTAGGGATGGTTGTTATTGCTACAAAATGATGTTGTTTGGCTTAAAGAACGCAGGGGCGACATACCAACGAATGATGGATAGAGTATTTCGCGAGCAGAAGGGCAGGAACTTGGAGGTCTATGTGGATGACCTGATGATCAAACGTCAGGACCTCGAGTCCCACCTCAGGGACCTCGAGGAGACCTTTGGGACTTTGAGGAAATTTAAAATCAAGCTTAACCCCCTAAAGTGTGTCTTCGGAGCTAGTCGGGGGAAGTTCTTGGGACATTTACTTACACCCCTCGGGGTAGAGCCTAACCTGGAAAAGGTGTGGGCAATCCTCGAGTTGGGGTCTCCGAAGAATTTGAAGGAGGTTCAACGCCTAATAGGGAAGCTGGTCGGACTAAGTACGTTCCTTTCCAAGGCAGGAGAGAAATGTTCTTCTTTCTTCAGGGTGCTGCGGGGGAACCGGAAGTTCGAATGGACCCCTGAGTGCGAGAAAGCTTTTCAAGCATTGAAGGAGCAACTGACCCAGGCCCCGCTGCTGCAAGGGCCGAGGCAAGGGGAGGACCTACACCTATTCTTGGGGGTGGGGTCAGAAGCAGTCAGCTAAGTGTTGGTTCGAGAATAAGGGAAGAAACAACTCCCCGTCTACTACGTAAGCAGGGTGTTGAGGAAGGCCGAGCTTAGGTACCCTATCTTGGAGAAGTTAGCTTTTGCCTTGGTGGTGTCGGCTAGAAAGCTCAGGCCCTATTTACAAGCACACTCAATCAAAGTAGTGACCGACCATCCCCTTCGCAGCATCATGGAAGGAGTGGAGAACTCCGGAAGTTTGGTCAAGTGGTCAGTGGAGCTAAGTGAGTTCCATATTTCCTACGTGCGCCAAGTGTGTCCATAAAGGAGCAAGTGGTGGCTGATTTCATGGCTTATTATGTGACCGAGTTGGAAGAGTCCGAACTACCCCGCCCAGTGGCCTGGAACATGATGGTGGATGGCGCGACAGGCAAGCACTCCTTCAGGGGAGGAGTGGTGTTGGTGAGCCCCCAAGGCACCAGAATTGAGCAAGCAATCAACGTTCATTTCCCCCTCACCAATAATCAAGCTTAGTATGAGGCCGTGATAGCAGGCATCTGCCTAGCAGGGGAGTTGGGAGTACAAGACGTGGAAGCCTCAACGGACTCCATGGTAATGGCTTGCCGGGGAGTTCAAAGTCAAGGAGCTGACCCTCCAGCGGTACATGGAAAAGGTCAAGGGGGTCATCGGGCAATTTCACACATTCTCCATCGAGAACGTCCCGAGAGAGGAGAGCACCCAGGCGGACCTCCTGGACAAGTTTGGTAACCGGGCAGGTGGGACTGTGTCGGAACTCTTCCAGCCTTATATCGAGGAGGGCGAATTGATGGAAGTGGATCATCGGGTGTCATGGATGGATCCCTTCATCACTTTCTTGACGACAGGGATGTTCCCCGAGGAGGGGATAGATAAGTGTCGGCTCAGGTATAAGTTCGCATATTACTCCTTGCATGCAGGGGTGCTGTATCGCAAAACTCTCTTGGGTCTCCTAGCTCGTTTTGTTTCAGAGGAGGAAGCCCCAAGGGTCCTAGAGGAGATTCACTCTGGGGAGTGTTGCAGTCACTCGGGAGGCAGGACCTTGGAGGGAAGAGTATTGAGGCAGGGTTACTTCTGGCCCACCTTCAGCAAAGACGCGACCGAATTCTCTAAGAGGTGCTCCAGATGTCAGCTCTACGCCCCTCTCCAGCTCCTTCTAGCTCAGAGGCTTCGGACAATCACAGCCCCCTGGCCATTTGCAATATGGTGTTTGGACCTGGTAGGACCTTTCCCCCAGGCAAGCGGTCAAAGGAAGTTCCTATTAGTGATGATAGACTACTTCTCCAAATGGATCGAGGTAAAGGCGCTGGCCAAGGTAACATCCCAGGTAGTAAAGAATTGTGTTTGGGGTGAAATAATTTGCTGGCACGGGCTCCCCCTAGCCATAGTCACGGACAACGGGCCACAGTTCGCCATCGATGAGTTCATCGGCTTCTGCACCCAACTCAGCATAGATCTTTGGTTCGCGTCAGTCCACCACCCTAGGAGTAATGGGCAAGTGGAAGCAGCAAACAAGATTGTTGTGAACCTGTTGAAGAAGAAGGTCGAGAATCTTCGAGGGAACTGGGTAGAGCAGTTACCTTCGGTCCTCTGGGCCCTGAGGACAACCCTAAACACGACCACAGGGGAGACTCCCTTCAGGCTCTCTCATGTGTCTAAGGCAGTCCTCCCAGTAGAATTCGAGGTAAAGTCACCTAGGATGATTGCCGCTGGAGAAGGAGATGGAGAATGGCGAGCGGACAATGAAGAAAGGCAAAGGCTGTCTTTGGACCTGGTGGAGGAGCTCCGGGACTTGGCCACCGTTCGGCGGGAAGAAATCAAACGATGGATGGCTCGGTACTTCTACAAGCATATCCGAGTAAAGCATTTCCAGAAAGGGGATCTGGTCTTGAAGAAAGTCGACGCGACCGGGAGAGGGGCCGCGGTAGGTAAGCTTAACCCCAATTGGGAGGGACCAAACATTGTAAGTTAAGTGCTCGAGTCGGGAGGGTACCACCTCCGGGATGTGGAATGGGTACCCCTCGGCCGAGCCAGGAGTGGGGATGACTTGAAGCGATTCTATCCATAAAAAGTTTTTATCATTTCACCCATTGAATGTCTTATTCCCCGTACGATAATCATAGCTATTTAGTAGAGGTCGATAAGTTTCTCATGTTGAATTGCCCCCGATGATTCCGCTGCTAGGCTCGCGCTAGCCGGTGGGTCAGGTTGATCTCGCGGAGAGGCTGGAAAGGTTGGCGAGTTTCTCATGCTGGATTGCCCCGGATGATTCCGCTACCGGGCTCGCACTAGCCGGTGGGTCAGGTTGATCTCGCGGAGAGGCTGGCAAGGTCGATAAATTTCTCATGTTGGATTGCCCCGAATGATTCTGCTGCCGGGCTTGCACTAGCCGGTGGGTCAGGTTGATCTCGCGGAGAGGCTGGCAAGGTTGGCAAGTTTCTCATGCTGGATTGCCCCGGATGATTCCGCTGGCAGGCTCGCACTAGCCGGTGGGTCAGGTTGATCTCGCGGAGAGGCTGGCAAGGTCAATAGGTTTCTCATGCTGGACTGCTCCGGATGATTCTGCTGCCGGGCTCGCACTAGCCGATGGGTCAGGTTGATTTCGCGGAGAGGTTGACAAGGTTGGCAAGTTTCTCATGCTGGATTGCCCCGTGTGATTCCGCTGCCGGGCTCACACTAGCCGGTGGGTCAGGTTGATCTCGCGGAGAGGCTGGCAAGGTCGATAAGTTTCTCATGCTGGATTGCCCCGGATGATTTTGTTGTCGGGCTTGCACTAGCCAATGGGTTAGGTTGATCTTGCGGAGAGGCTGGCAAGTTTCTCATGCCGGATTTTCCCGGATGATTCCGCTACCGGGATCGCACTAGCCGGTGGGTCAGGTTGATCTCGCGGAGAGGCTGACAAGGATGGCAAGTTTCTCATGATGGATTGCCCCGGATGATTCCGCTGCCGGGCTCGGACTAGCCGGTGGATTAGGTTGATCTTGCTGAAAGGCTGGCAAGGTTGGCAAATTTCTCATGCTGGATTGCCCCAGATGATTCCGCTACCGTGCTCGCACTAGCCGGTGGGTCAGGTGGATCTCGCGGAGAGGCTGGCAAGGTCGCCAAGTTTCTCATGCTGGATTGCCCCGGATGATTCCGCTGCCAGGCTCGCACTAGGCGGTGGGTCAGGTTGATCTCGCGGAGAGGCTGGCAAGGTCGGCAAGACTCTGGTTGACAAATAAGTGTAACATCCCCATCCATTCGGGAGCATATACCAGAAGGTCCGGCCGGGGCCCCACGCCATATACTACAAAACAAACGGGAACGTCACTTAATTGAAATATCGAATGACTCTAAACAACGAACCTAACTTAGAGCATTCTATGCGGAAGCAAAAGAGAGAGACAGATATAAAACCCACAAAACCCGAACCCGGGTATGTCCACATCTATTATTTGGAATGAAATATTTTATACAACAAAATTTAGGCACAACGGCCTTACAAATTACCGACATCAGCGCGCAGGCCGGCCATACATGAAAACAAGAGAACATCAAAAAGCCTTCAAGGGCCGCAACAGCGCAGGGGCTTCAGCCCGCTATGAGCCCGCTATGTTCCCGCTCGGTCCAGCACCTGTACAACAAGCCCACCAAAACCGGTGGCAAAACAGGGCAACGGTCAGCAACGGCTGACCAAATTATAACGACCCCACCCCTTCGAGGGGGGGGGGGTGGCAGTTTCCCGTCCCTGCAAGAGCATCACAGCATATATATATAACAGAATGAAGCGGCTGACACGGACCACAACAATTCATACATATGCATCAATCACAAACGTGGGAATGGCCTCCACGTCTCGTGCTCTCAGGCACTCTTTGGTGTACTCCGCCTTCCACCACCATCCACTCTTGATGGCTTTGCCATTCGAGGCTAAAGTCGGTGGCCTGAATACCAGGGCTCTCCCGTGCTTTAATTGTGAACATCCCGTAGTCCGAAGACTCTTTCCCATTGCTTCCCGACATGCTGTACGAGACTCACTAATCAGGTGCTGCAATGGTGCGGTTTTAGGTTCGCCAAATGCCCGTTGTTCACAGCTCTCGTTGTACAACACGAAAAGCAGGTATGGCGTTCCCTCAGCCCAGGTATTCTCAATTAGCCGGCTCTACGGAACGTTAAATCATCCACCAGGACACCCTCACAGGTCGGGCACACAGTCCTCAGGTCCTCTCAACAGGTGGGCACAACAACATCACCAGAACTCAGTCTGGGAGCTATCGCCGGCGTTAACGCTAACGCCTGGCTATAGCGCACAGAAACACCATTTTGGCTTCTAGCTGTGGGTGCTTCCCGGGGCACACCCCCAGGCATTGCTGCACATGCAGTAGCACTCCCACTGCCTCAGAACGCCCAAAATCACCAGAACCAAGTCTGGGAGCTACCGCACGGCGATAACGCTAACGCTTGAGGTAGTGTACAGAAACTCCATTTCTGTTTCTAACTTCGGGTGCTTCCCGGGGCACACCCCCAGGCGTTGCTGCGCATGCAGTAGCACCCTCTAGTCCTACGAAGCAGGATATCAACACGGAGTTTTCCCCGACACGCATAATATCCAAAAAGAATCACCAATCCGGACGAACCGTCTCGAATGGGCTTCACACAGCGCGCCTACGTCCATTTCACGCATGGACTCTACATGTATGCAAGATCTGACGGGGATAACACGAATCCACCCGTCGGAGGTCACGACCTCACCCTTTTGGGTAGGGACCTCAAAGTTGCACGAAAATGGACTAACACATGTCCAAAAGAGGATAGAAAGGATCGTTACCCTTTGACGTCACTTCGAGGCCATAGCTTGATTTTTGGCACGGTTGGAAAGGAGCTTCTTGCCCTTCTCTACGCATAGCCACCAACGGATCGGGATTCGGTGTAGGAAACCTCCACCAAAGATGAGCTCTAGGGTTGGAAAACCCTATTCATCACCACTATTAAGCTCCTCCTTCTCACCAAAACAAAACCCTTAGTGAATAAGGAAGAGAAGAGGGGTTTCAGCCTTTTCACGCCACCTCCCGAGCCAACTAGCCAAAAATCAGCCCCTAAAGTCAATTGGCCATAAATGGCCCCACGATGAGCCTGATTTGACGTTTTCTCGCTATCGCCGGGCGGTAGCGCTATCGCCTGCGATAGCGCTAGATTCCAGAAATCCAACTTTCGTTTTTGAGGTCTTACAACCCTCCCCTCCTTATAAAAAAAATTCGTACCGAAATTTGTAAAAACAGGCATATATATATCCAAAAAGGTCTTTACAAAAAGGGAAAAAAGAGAGATAAACGTCAGCGAAACAGCTCGGGGAACTCCTCCATCATGGTCTGCTCACGCTCCCATGAGAGTTCCTCGCGACCGCAGTTGTCCCAACGGACGCTTACCAAACGGATCGCCCTGTTCCGCAACTGACGCACCTCAGCATCCTCGATGCTAACGGGCCTGACCGCCGTCTTAAGCCCACTATCCACGGGCACCTGATCCGCCGCGACCACATGCATAGGCTCTTGCACTGCCTTCCGCAACACGGAGATGTGGAATACATCGTGTAGCCCGCTCAGTTCCACCGATAGTGCAAACCTATAAGCCGCCTCGCCGACGCGCTCGATGATCTCAAACGGTCCAAGGTATCTTGGACTCAGCTTTTTCAAGTGTCGAATCCTGGATACACCCTTGAACGGCCTGATCTTCAAGTAAACCCAATCGCCAACGGCGAACTGGACGTCGCGGTGCTTCGCATTATAGTACTTCGCCTGCCTATCCTGCGCAACCAAAAGCCTTTCCCGGATCATACGTACCGTCGAAGTCGCCTCTTCGACGTCTTTCCTCTTGAAGAGCTTCGTCTCGCCCGTTTCCGCCCAAGCTAAGGGAGTGCGGCACTTCCTGCCATAGAGGGTCTCGAAAGGCGCCATCTGAATACTCGCCTGGTAGCTGTTATTGTACGCGAACTCAACAAGAAAGAGGTGATCTTCCCACCCTTGCCGAAATCCAGGACGCACATCCGGAGCATGTCCTCCATCGTCCTATTGGTACGCTCAGTTTGGCCATCCGTCTGGGGATGAAAGGCTGTGCTAAACTGCAGCTTCGTACCCAATAGACGGTTGACTAGCCTCCAGTCGCTCGAAGTAAAGCGTCCATCTTGATCACTGACGATGCTACGGGGCACACCGTGCAGTCGTACTATTGTATCAACATACAGCTTCGCCAACTTCTCCACCGAGTCATCCCTCCGGTTGGGGATAAAGTGCGCCACCTTTGTCAGCCGGTCTACGACTACCCAGATGGCATCGTTCCCGCGTTGCGATCTCGGCAGCCCATGCACGAAATCCATGGAAACGTCATCGAATTTCCACTCCGGAACCGGTAGTGACTTCAAAAAGCCACCGGGCTTCTGACATTCCGCCTTCACTAGCGCACAAGTGTGGCACTTGGCCACGTAGTGAGCGATGTCCCTCTTCATACCCGGCCACCAGAAAAGGACCTTCATGTCCTTGTACATCTTCGTGCTTCCCGGATGAACTGAATACCTGGTACGATGCGCCTCGTACATCAACTCATCGCGCAGCTCACCCACCTTGGGGACGCACAAATGGTCGCCTCTCACAGCAACCCGTCACGCACCTGAAACTGGGCATCCGGCCCACCACCAGCCTCCTCCGCGTAGCGCTTTAAACTCGGATCGAGTTCTAAAGCCTGGCGGACTCTAACTGCGAGGTTGTACTGCACCTCAGTCCAACTCAAACAGGCACCGACACTGCTCCTCTTCTCCACGCAAGAAATACCCAAGGCCTCCAGGTCACGTATCAGGTGCGCATCATGCATCTGAATCCAGTTGGCCTGCGCTGGATCCCTGCGACTAAGCGCGTCCGCGACAACATTCCCCTTCCCTGGAGTGTAGTGGATCTCGAAGGTGTAGTCTCCAAGGAACTCCATCCACCTCTGTTGTCGCATATTCAGCCCCTTCTGCGTCAGAAGGTACTTCAGGCTCTTATGGTCCGTGAAGATTTCGATCTTCACGCCATACACATAATGTCGCCAAAGCTTCAGGGCAAATATCACGGCCGCCAACTCTAAGTCGTGGACCGGAAAGTTTCGCTCGTGCACCTTCAGCTGGCGAGAGTCGTACGCTACTACCTTGCCATGCTGCTGCAAAACACAGCCAAGGCCGCTCCCAGAAGAGTCGGTGTAGATCTCTTAGCCCTCCGTGCCGCAAGGCAAACATAAGATCGGAGCCGTGGTAAGACGCCACTTCAACTCCTCGAAATCCTGCGCACACGCGGGCGTCCAAATAAACTCCTGCATCTTCCATGTCAGCGTCGAAAGAGGCAGCGCGATCCGTGAGAAGTTCTCCACGAAGCGCCTGTAATTGCCGGCCAGCCCGAGAAAGCTACGGACCTCCGCTACAGTAGAAAGAACAGGCCACTCTCTGATGGCCGCAACCTTCACCGGATCTACCGCCACACCCGCTCCACTAACCACATGGCCTAAGAACGCCACGGAAGGTACCTAGAACTCGCACTTCGAGAACTCGGCATACAGTTGGTTCCTCCTCAGAACCTCCAAGACTACTCGCAGGTGATCACCGTGCTCCTCCTCAGACTGAGAGTAGACCAGTATGTCGTCAAGGATGACGATCACAAACCGGTCGAGGTACTCTCGGAAAGTCCGGTGCATCAAGTTCATAAACACCGAAGGCGCATTAGACAACCCAAACGGCATCACGGTGAACTCATACTGCCCGTACCTTGTACTGAAGGCAGTCTTCGGGATGTCGCACTCCCTGATCCGCACCTGATAATAGCCAGACTTCAAGTCCATCTTCGAGTATACTGTCGAACCAACGAGCTGGTCGAACAAGTCGTCTATCCTCGGAAGAGGATACTTGTTCTTCTCGGTCAGCTTGTTCAGCTCCCGATAGTCGATGCAAAGCCGTAGGCTACCGTCCTTCTTTTTGACAAAGAGGACCGGTGCACACCAAGGTGAGGAACTCGGACGTACGTAGCCCTGCTCAAGCAGCTCCTGCAACTGCAACTTCAACTCCGCCAACTCCTTCGGAGCCATACGATACGGCGAGCGGGCCATAGGCTTAGCGCCTGGCACCAACTCAATCGTGAAATTTATCTCCCGCTGCGGTGGAGCACCGAGGAGATCGCTCGGAAACACATCGGGGAACTCTGAAACTACCGAAACATCCACTAGGCTGGGCCTCGACGTTGAAGCCTCCACTAGAGCAAAGAATAACTCTGCTCCCTGTCGCACTGCCTTGGACACCTGGAGAGCAGACATCAGCATCTTGCTCGATCCACGCATGCCCGCAAAGACCGTCTCACGATCGGCACACTGCCGAAATCTCACCTCCTTGGTGGTGCAATCGATGCACGCACCCTGTTCCGACAGCCAGTCCATGCCGAAGATTACATCGAACTCAACCAGGGGGAGTAACGATGCTTTCAGGTCAAACACCTGGCTTCCAACTAGAAACTTGACGCAGCAACTCCTTTCCACAAGCATCGAATATCCATTCGGCAGTAGGACCTCCAGTCCATCTGCAGAAGCAATCGACGGCGCACCAATACGTTGGGCGAAGTTCGACGATAAGAAAGAGTGTGAAGCTCCAATATCGAAAAGCGCTCTCGCAGGAACGCCTAAAACATTTACAAAGCCTACGCCGCCAAACAAGGTTAGCATGAACACTAAAACAGGTATATAAAACAGTAAGGACTGTATCTTAAATTATACCTGTCACGATGTCCTTGGCTTTGATAGCCTCCTACTGACCAAGACTGAAGACTCTGGGATGCGGGGGAGCCATACGGGAGGCAGTGGACTCAACCGCCTTCCCCTTCTCAGAATAAGGTGGCCCAGCCTTCTTCTCTGACCTTGGAAGCCCACTGCGGCAATCCCGAGAGAAATGGCCAGGCTTGCCACAAGTAAAACAAATAAGAGGGCCACTTCCAGACGACGCGCCCGAAGCAGAGGGAGCTGGCCCAGATAATCGAGCCTTCTTTCAGCGATTCAACCTCCGCAACTTCGCCGCACTTGGCGCCTTGCCCTCCGGCACTGCCTCGACCACAGCCACCTTGCCCTTCTCCCTGAGCATGTCCTGCTCAAGCGCTCGGGCTGAACTAACGAGGGTCGTGAAACCCTGTGTCAACGGCCATGTCAGAAGGTACCGCAACTCACTACGCAAACCTTCGTAGAACCTGTTCACCCTTCTCCCCTCGTTATCGAAAGAAGTTCCAGCGTAACGCCCGAGGCGGGTGAACTCATACAGGTAGTCATCACCCAGCGTCAGAGCCAGGAACTGGTTCTCCATCGCGATCTGCTGCGACGGAGGCACATACCTTGCTAGGAAGACTCTCGAGAACTCTTCCATCGGCACATCAACCAGTCGCCTTCCGGCAAACTGGCGCCTCTCTACCTCATCCCACCACCGCCTGACTTCCTTTTCCAACAAGAAAGTAGCGAAGGCCACTTTCTGCGCTTCATCAGACTGTGTCGCTGTCAGAATTCGCTCCATATGCGACAGCCAGGCCTCGGCCTAAGCTGGGGATTCAACCCCGGTAAATGGAGGATGTCGAAATCCCAGGAAGTGCTTCAGCTGTTGCTCAGCAGCACGCCTCACGGGGACTTGATCCACTCTTAGTGGCTTTGGGGCCACTTCCTGCACCGGCGGTTGACCTTGCCCTACAGGCTGGTCATTCAACGCAGCTAGAACGGCTTCTGTAACTCGCCGAACCATCTCAGCAGACGGAGGTGTAGGAGCCTCAGCAGACCCGCTACTCTCAACCACGTCACGGGGACGCGACGGTCCCGCTGCACTTCGGGTGCCCTACACGAGTGCAACACACAGTTAGGCGACAGCACAGTCTCAACTAACAACCAAAAGGAACACTCAGGTTCCAAAATTATGCAATAATTGTTAGTTTGTTGTTACATTTTATTCCAAAGTGGACATTTTTGGGTTTATTTTACGTCTCGACGGTAGCGCACACACGTGCTCACCACCCCTTAAAAGAATTCGTCCACGAATTCCTTAGAAGGACACGGAACCCTAGAAGCTGATACCAATTTGTAACATCCCCATCCGTTCGGGAGCATATAACAGAAGGTCCGGCCGGGGCCCCACGCCATATACTATAAAACAAACGAGAACATCACTTAATGGAAATATCGAATGACTCTAAACAACGAACCTAACTCAGAGCATTCTATGCGGAAGCAAAAGAGAGAGACAGATATAAAACCCACAAAGCCCGAACCCGGGTATGTCCACTTCTATTACTTGGAATGAAATGTTTTATACAACAAAATTTAGGCACAACGGCCTTACAAATTACCGACATCAGCGCGCAGGCCGGCCATACATGAAAACAAGAGAACATCAAAAGGCCTTCAAGGGCCGCAATAGCGCAAGGGCTTCAGCCCGCTATGAGCCCGCTATGTTCCCGCTCGGTCCAGCACCTGTACAACAAGCCCACCAAAAACGGTGGCAAAACGGGGCAACGGTCAGCAACGGCTGACCAAATTATAACGACCCCACCCCTTCGAGGGGGGGGGGGGGTGGCAGTTTCCCGTCCCTACAAGAGCATCACAACATATATATAACAGAATGAAGTGACTAACACGGACCACAACAATTCATACATATGCATCAATCACAAATGCGGGAATGGCCTCCACGTCTCGTGCTATCAGGCACTCTTTGGTGTACTCCGCCTTCCACCACCATCCACTCTTGATGGCTTTGCCCTTCGAGGCTAAAGTCGGTGGCTCGAATACCAGGGCTCTCCCGTGCTTTAATTGTGAACACCCCATAGTCCGAAGACTCTTTCCCATTGCTTCCTGACATGTTGTACGAGACTCACTAATCAGGTGCTGCAATGGTGCGGTTTCAAGTTTGTCAAATGCCCGTTGTTCACAGCTCTCATTGTACAACACGAAAAGCGGGTATGGCGTTCCCTCAGCCCAGGTATTCTCAATTAGCCGGCTCTACGGGCCGCTAAGTCATCCACCAGGACACCCTCACAGGTCGGGCACACAGGCCTCAGGTCCTCTCAATAGGTGGGCACAACAACATCACCAGAACTCAGTCTGGGAGCTATCGCCGGCGTTAATGCTAATGCCTGGCGATAGCGCGCAGAAACCCCATTTTGGCTTCTAGCTGCGGGTGCTTCCCGGGGCACACCCCCGGGCATTGGTGCACATACAGTAGCACTCCCACTGCCTCAGAACGCACAAAATCACCAGAACCAAGTTTGGGAGCTACCGCCCGGCGATAACGCTAACGCCGGCGGTAGTGAACAAAAACTCTATTTCTGTTTCTAACTTCGGGTGCTTCCCGGGGCACACCCCCAGGCGTTGCTGCGCATGCAGTAGCACCCTCTATTCCTACGAAGCAGGATATCAACACGGAGTTTTCCCCGGCACGCATAATATACAAAAAGCATCACCAATCCGAACGAACCGTCTCGAATGGGCTTCACACAGCGCGCCTACGTCCATTTCACGAATGGACTCTACATGTATTCAAGATCTGACAGGGATAACATGAATCCTCCCGTCAGAGGTCACGACCTCACCCTTTTGGGTAGGGACCTCAAAGTTGTACGGAAATGGACTAACACATGTCCAAAAGAGGATAGAAAGGATCGTTACCCTTTGACGTCGCTTCGAAGCCATAGCTTGATTTTTGGCACGGTTGGAAAGGAGCGGCTTGCCCTCCTCTACGCGTAGCCACCAACGGATCGGGATTCGGTGTAGGAAACCTCCATCAAAGATGAGCTCTAGGGTTGGAAAACCCTATTCATCACCACTACCAAGCTCCTCCTTCTCACCAAAACAAAACCCTCAGTGAATAAGGAAGAGAAGAGGGGTTTCGGCCTTTTCATGCCACCTCCCGAGCCAACTAGCCAAAAATCAGCCCCTAAAGTCAAATGGCCATAAATTTCCCCACGATGAGCCTGATTTGATGTTTTCTCTCTATCGCCGGGCGGTAGCGCTATCGCATGCGATAGCGCTAGATTCCAGAAATCCAACTTTCTATTTTGAGGTCTTACAATAAGTGCTGAACATGGGCCTCCTCTCTCGACGAGAATGAGTGATCTCTGGTTGACAAGTCCTTGGTGCTCACAAAAGGCCATGAGGGGTAGGAAGAGGGGTCTCCCCTCGCGAGACTGAGAGGAAAGGGTGGTCCCAAAACCTACGACCCTAAGATAAACAAGAAAAGGCGAGTGCAGTCAAAAACACGTCCTATACCAAAGCTACTCGATTGCATAACGTGCGAGAATGAATATCGCAAGTACACTAAGAGTATGTGAAAAAGAGATATAAATATAACAAGGCAAGAAAGGATGAACACAGTAAGCGAACAAAAAATCTACATTTACATTTCACTATCCGATTACATAGCGCGACGATCTCGCCGGCCAAAAGATGTTGAAAAACAAAATTAAACGGCAGTCTTTTAGGAGTCATCCGTAAACTCCTCGTCATTGTTATCCACAACCGGCAGGACCGGGATAAAAAGCTCGGGGACGATGTACCCGATGGTCAAGTCGGCCGCATCGGCAGATAGCACGCCGGACCCCTGCATTGATTTGAAAATATAGCGCGCAGCGTTGGTAGACTCCACTCGGCCTTCCTCTTCTCGGGCTCGTTGATCTTCCTTTAGACGGCGAGGGGAGGGGGGAATGACCGTGCGGGCCAGCTCTCGGATGTGGGCCTTCAGGCGAACAACCTCGCCCTCCAAGCTAAGCATGCGGGCTTCAGACCTCCTGGCCATCTCGGCATCCTATAAGGGAAAAGGAGGATAAACAAAGAAAAGTGGGAAGAAATGGAGGTAGCGAGGAATAGAAAACTCACCACACCACCATCAGATGCGAGCAGCTTCTATTTTAACTAGGCGATCTTGCCAAGGGAGCTTTGGTAAGCTTTGGCAAGCTCTTCATTTTGGCGCTCTAGTTGCAAGCATTGCCGCCGCGTCATATGGGCATGCTCTAGGGAGCGGAGTTGAGACCTCGCGCTCTTGTAGGCCAGAGTCCTCGCGGTCTCCTCCTTATAGACCGAGGCGTCCTCGCGGCCATAAAGGCCGAAGGAGAATGAGAAGGCGTGTCCACTGATGGTCGACTTCTCCACCCAAGAGGGTAGGAGGGTGGAGATCTCAGCCTTATTCACCTCGGGCTTCCGGTTTAGCAGGAGCTCGCCGAACTCGTTCCTGTGCCTCTGACTAAGGACAAAGTTCCAGTGATTGACGGGAAATGGCGGGGGGGGGGGGGGGGGGGGGGGTCCTGACGGCCTCCTCGATCGGCTCTTCAGCCTCCCTCTCCTCAGTGGGGCTGGTAAGGTCGATTTCTTCAAGAGTGATCTTGGCGTGCCCCTTTGCCTTCGCGGAGGGGAGCGAGCTCTTGCACTTTTTCTGCTTCCTCTTTGGCGAGGATGATGGGGGTGGGTTCTGGATGCTGGAGGCCTCCGGTCTTTTCCGGGAAGACGGCGGTGCCGGAGTGTTGGCCTCGCGGTAGGCCTCTGCTCCCATCGTCGCGAGGGCAAGGGTGCTGGCGTGCTTCCTATTGCTCGCATAAGGGGGATTGAGGGGAAGATCCCACTCGCCTGGAAGGGTGACAGTGGTGGTCAGATAGTTATTGAAAAAGGTTAAAGGAGCGCAAGTCAGCTAGCAAGATTATTACCCTCCCCAGGAAGTACCGGAAGCAGCGAGTCAAGGTTCCGGCGAAGGTGAACCACCTCAAAGTTCTTCTTGCAGAAGAACTGATACAAGGCAGCGTAGTGGCCGCCGAGAGCAGGCGGGCGGTATGTGGTCTCGCCATGTTGGACTGGCGAAAGTGGAACGTTGCCGAAGTTTCCCTTCACAACGAGGAACTTCTGGGCCCAATAGTGGGTCTTGTTAATGGTCTCGACGACCTTGAACTCGGACCCTACGAAGTAGGCGGTGCCATCCTTGTATGCCTAGAAAGAGAACAACTTCTGGAAGACTGGTAGGTTGAACTCTATGCGCTCTTCTTGCATATAGCAAGCGAACGCGACGATCATGACGACGACGATGGGGGTGAGTTGACCTTGAACGACGCCAAAGTGCTTGAACACCTGGCGAGCAGTATAAAGAGAGGTCAATATATAGCAAGCAAGGTTCAACTCTACAAAAGGAAAGGTAAGCGAAACTGGCGGATACCTGGCGGATCTCAGACCATAGGGCAGACGCAGACCGACCCCAAAATGGGTCGTGGGGATAGCGAGCTCGTCGGCCCGGAAGGTGTTGATCAAGTCGTCCTCGCTAGGGCGGCGTGCCGAGAACCCGGGGGGGATGAAGTCAGTGACCGCGTGAAGGTACTCCTCCTCGGTCAGATTGCAGCAGAAGAAGTTGTGATCGGAGAAATCCCAGGCAGACTTCCGCCGAACCTCGGCCTCGGCAACATCGCCAACCATCCTGAAAGAACCTACGGCAGAAAGAAAGGAGCGCGCGAGAGAGTCGGCGAGATCTCGAGAGCAGAGGAAGAAGAAGGGCCGGCAATTAATGTGGTAGGTGGACCTCAGTTATGAAAGCTATTTATTGAAAAACAAAAAGCGCGGGAAAGAAGCCCAAGCGTCGGAGGGGTGCAGGTAGCCAAAACATCATATAATGGCCACGCGCGAAAATAAAGTTGCTTTCGAAAGTGATACATGAGCAACGTCACCTTGCGAGATTAGTGCAAACAGCCTTTTCGACAAGAATAACACGACCTATAGCGAGATTAGAACACGAAGCAGGCGTCACTATATATAGATAATCGTCGCTAAAACGATATTTAATCGCCGACAACCCCGACCGGGCGAGGGCCGGTAAACTAAAATTGCGAGAATAGCGAGATTGTTCAAACAAGAAGAAACAAAGTCATAAAGTACAAGATATCGCAGGGCAGGAGTAAAGTAAGCGAGATCAATATTTTAGCCATTTCCACCTGCCGCCGCCTCGCACTCCCGACCGCGGCGGTACTCTATGGTTGTGATAATCGCTGATGGCGTTGGCCTCCCTCTAAATCAAGTTAGCATAGTCCTTAATCCTCGCGACGTGCGTATCTGGCGATGTAACGGCCTCGTCAGGGTTGCGACATACTACGGCATGCAATCTCGCACATTCATCCAGCAAGGCGGCATGCTTCTCCTCGGCAGCCTCTCTATCTCTCCTCACTTGGAGGTTAAGGTCCCTCAACATCTGTCCTCGCTTTAGGAATAACTCGGAGGTCTGCCTCTTCATTGCTTCTGGGTCTCGCGGGTCACCCAGGAAGTCATCCTTCTGTTTCGGCAAAGGGAGGGGGGACATATCGTCTTCCTCGAAATCTGTGTCGGTGCGCATAGCCTCGACATCATCTGCGAGAGACCCATGCGGCTTTAGTAGTTTGGAGAGATATCCATATATAACAAGTATACTTGGACCCTTACCCGGAGGAGGGCGAGAAGACCCAGGCCGGCCCTGAAAAATAGTTTCGTATGGGGGCAAGAGGGATTTCCCTAGACCAGGGGGATGCATCGCGTTGGTGACGGGGGGAGTTTGTGTCGGTCGCGAGCCCCCAGAGTCCTCGCTCCCCATGAGGTGTAACCCCGGAACTTTTATGGTCGCGTCAGGAGGAACCGACGATGAGGGTTGCGAGTTCTGACGATACGGGGTCTCGCGGGCCGAGGCTGCAACGACAAAGAAAAACAAGAGCCGTTATCCAGTGAAATAATTTTAGTAAGCAAGAACATGTAAAAAACCCACGACTTTGCCACCCGCGAGGTCGGTGTTCACCAGAGGAATGGTGTGCGACACATTTAAGGGCTCGCCACCGCTCTTATCAGTGGTAAGATTCTGCGATCAAGCCAGACTCAGAAGAATCAAAGGAGTAGCTTAGCGAGAAGGGTAATTCTTACCTCCCCAGGAGACCTGTGGTCCGGAGAAGACTCTAGCAGTACTATGTCATCCCCGGTCAGGCGGACCGCCTTTGCCCTTTTTGTTTCTGACACTGAGGGAGGAGGCGATCGAGTCATCCAGTAAGGAGGTCTGGTCATAACCGACAGCTCACCGGCCTTAGAGGCCTTTAGGCGAGCCTCAAGTTCTTTGGAAAGCGGCATTGTGTGATAGCTGTGATGGGAAAAGGGAGCAGAAGGAACAAGAAAAGGATGGCGCGCGTCACTGTGGCTTGGGGTGATATTTATAGCCCCCAGGTGGGACCTACCAAAGATTCCCGACAGGTCATCAAGAGGTTGGTGAATACCAGGGGTTGGATGTTTCTTTGCGATCCTAGGTAGCCTGGCGAAGAGCGGGGATTTGTACAACCCCGATATTCGCCAAGAGAGGGACGTGAGCAAGGGTGTCAAAGGTCGCCCGCAGAAATGATGGGCGAGCCGGGCACTCGCCAACCTCTCACAAGAAGGTGGGCGAGACGGACTCTCGCCGGCCAATTGCGAGGAAGGCAGGTGAATCAGCTCCTCGCGGGCCGCTTACAGTGGTTCTGAGTTCGACGAACTCCCTTCCGCGTTCTACGAAATCTTCTGAGTTCGACGAACTCCCCTCCACGTTCGATGAAATCTTCCGAGATCGGCGAAGCCCGTTCGACTAAATCCGTTTGACGAAGTCCTCTGCGCCCGACGAGCTCCTCCATGCAAGGATTTTTATAGGGCCAGGGCGGGCTCGCAGGAAAGTACGCGAGATCGGATCTCGACAGATGTGGCCAAAAGGGGGCGCGGGCGAGGTCTTTGCCGCACACTCGCCTGAGAAGTATCTCACGAGCCAGATTCGTGAGGAGATTTGTGAGAGCGGGCGAGCGGTCTTCTCACAGGCCAATTGCCCATAGGCTGATAAGACAAAATTATTCCTCGGCCCTTGGTGGTCTGCCAATAGCCTCTCGGAACAGCGGAGTTTGGTTGTTAGCAGGCCAAACTGGGGTGCGTATAGTAAAATCAAAGGGCGGAATTCCGCTATCAGTAGACCAATTCAGAAAAACTATAAATAAGACCCAAAGGGCACCTTTGGAGGGGACACTCTTTTGGAGCTTCTCTCTCCTCAGGTCATTCTAGGTTAGCATCTTTAGAGCTCTCCAAGGTGCCCGGGCTTCAGCTTTGGCTTAGGAGGGGAAGCTCTCTGTAGATCTTCCGGGTGTGTGGTGGGTCCTCCTTGCTGAATCTAGGGGTCTGTGTCTAGCTTCGAGGCTTCTGTCTGTCAACTCTTTGGGGTTAGTAAGTGCTAGCTGCCCCTTAATCTTTGGGAGCCCCGATCTCCACAAGAGACCATTTATTGGTTTCAATAGGTTGCATGACCTTACGTCTGAAATCAAGGCTCTTGATGCAGAGATCAGATCGTCGAATTTGCCTGCCGAAGTCTTTATATCTCTCGTCAGCGATATAAAGTAAGCGAAGAAGTGTATCAGCAGGCAGCCTCTCTAAGACTCAGTATACACCACAGCAATTCCTATCTCCTTTGTCTCTGAAGGGAGCCATCCATCACATATATGCTGCAACTTGAAGATTCAACAACCCAAGGGGAGCCAATCCCTTCAAGGATCCTGCCTTCAGTACAGGAGGAGTCCTCAGTTCAGGGGGAGATTCCCCTAATCTCAGATGATCAGGTCTACTTAAAGACTCTGCAGGAGTTCCAGGTGGACACTGAAATATCAATTCCTGATGCACTTACATTCATGGTACCTTCCGAAGACACTACAACAGCACCATCTCCAGTCATGGTGGATGAGCAGGAACTACCTTCATCTGATCCACCTCCAGTCCCATTCTCACCTTCAGTACAGCCTCCATCTGCTCCAGTTCCAGTAGCTAAGCCAATCCTTCCAACACCCATTTTCAGAGGAAGATCTCCATACAGGGGGATAGGTCAAGGAAGAAACTTCAGAAGAAGAAATATACCTATCTGGGAAAGGTATACAAAAGAACAAAGGAAGGACTTCTAAAAGGACAAGTCCTATTACAAAAAATATGAGAAGACTGAAATCCCAGAGAATACAATAAAAACATACACTGATCCAAATTTCTACAAAGCTTTAGAGGAGATGGGAGATAAGGAAAAATATGAGTATGAGACAGCTCAAAAGGAGATTGAAGAAAAGATGAAAAGGTTTATTGATATTTTGCAAAAGGGAAAAGAGGTAGTTAAACAAAAAGAATTGGCAAAAGACATTACAATCAAAACCACCCTGTTTGATCCCAGCTAGTATATAGCAAGAAACCCTCAAGCCAAAATGTTAGAGGGAGTAGGGAAACTCCATAGAAGTGGCATTAGATGTAATCCTGAGGATGCAGTGGAGCTACCTCAAAAAAGAAAGAAAGGAGAACAATTACCAGTAGTGAAAAAGAAAATTGTGTTCACAACAGCTTCAACTTCTGGCAAACCACAATCAACTTTTGTGGTTCCAAATCCTGATGCAGAGCCTGAGTCAGATGATTTAAATTTCGATGTCATAAACATGATGACAGCTAAAGTCCTTGATCTGGGATTCAATTTAAAGGATGTTCATCCTGAAACAAAAGTTGATCTAGAAAATTTGTTCAAGGGTCATGAAAGAATACAGAAGAACCCAGAGAAATCCACTCCCGCAAACTTTAAATATGTGGAAAGGAAATTCAGAAAGGTCTATGAGACATTATCTACTTTTCTTAAAGGAGGAAGTAGACTTTTCCTGGGGTAAACTCTGATGAACACTTATTGATATTAAATAGATGCTTTTTTGCTTACCATCCCATCTAGTTATTTATTCTGTGTCTATGTTGTCTTGAATGTAATTCTGATTATATAAAAGATTGTGTAAAATCACTTTAACCAAGACTGTAAAATTTGTTAAGATAAATAGGGGGAGATTGTTGGGAAAAACTCCTTGGATTTAACTTAACAAATTACCTAAAGTGATTATAACTCTTACGTTTTATTTACCCATTATATAGTGAGGGTAATTTGGTCATTAGATGTCTTAGGATATCTTACACAACTTGGAGTGTCAAAGACCAGAGCAAGACAAGCATAATTTGGATTGAGTTAACAATTGCGTTGAATAGTATTCGACGCAACTTTGACTTCATGTCGACGTAACTTAGACTAGAAGTCCAAGCAAGTAAACCTCTCTGTCGAAGTAGATTAAGTCGATGCTACGTCAAAAGGATATCGACGCAGATGAAATGAGCATGTCGAAGTATCATTAGAAGTCGACGCAGCTTTGATTTCAACTCAACGCAGAAGGAAGAATCTGTCGAAGCCATCTGGAGTCGACGCAATGTCAACTACAATTCGAAGCAGATGATGAAGTTCAGAGTCAAGCCTTCAACTTGATGGTTACGTCGATAAGTAATTGACCCAACATCGACATCAGGTTTCAATCAGAGCAAGATGGAATTTGAAGCTGCTCTTACATAAACTCGAAGGTGCGTCGATAAGAGAGAAGATGAAATCGACGCAGCGTCGAATATAGTCTAAAAAGGAAACCTTTTTAGTTGTTCCTTTTGCACTCTCTCTGAGGGCCCACAACCCTAAAGAACGTTCTACAATGGCTTGTTGATTGCCTAGAATAGAGAGGTGTAGTAAAGAAGAAAGGGAAATATTTCTTGGAAAGGATTAAAATAGTTAGCAGACGAGTTGTGAACAAATAAAGGAAGAGAGATTAATTGTCCAAGAATATACCTTTTCAGTACTACCCAAAAGTGGAAAGGAATTCAAAATTAAATGATGGACAATAAATAAGAACATTAGAGAGAAGAACGGAGATAGAGCATTCATCATAATATTATGAAGCTTGTCGATTAGGGATTCCTCCTTCTTCTTCTTCCTCTTGGAAACCTAAAAGACAGAAAAACAAGAACTGCTCCTTCTCTATCTCAGAACAGAACAACTGAAGGCTGCTCTCCATCAATATCTCATAGCAGGCAAATTTCAATCAGAAGAAAGTATAAAGGATCTGAAGCTTATAACCCTTTCAACTCATCACAATCATAAGTAAGGGTTTATCATTAGCAGATCCAGCAAAAGAAAAGAAGCAGAAGGCTTCAATAGAATTCTGAGAACAAAATTCTTCTTCTTACTTCTTCCTCTTCCTTCTCTCTTCAAATCAATTATAAAAGAGTTCTAAGAATCTCTCTACCAAAGGATTCAGTGGTTCAATATCTCCTTATCAAAAGATCTGTGGTTTAAGATCTCCTTATCAAAAGATTTGTGGTTCAAGATCTCCTTATTAAAAGATATGTGGTTCTAAGAGTCTCCTTATCAAAAGACTCAGGCACATGTGGTGCAATCCTACCAAGTGGTAGAAGAGAGGACTACCCACATTTTGGGGAATCTCTATAAAATTCTGTGTCTTTGATGTGATTTTCTGTGCTGTCCCATTTATCTTTTCTACATTTATTTCCAGAAATAGTTATCTTTTATTCTGCCTTTGGTTTTGTTTGTGTGCATAATACCTTAGTAAGTTTTATTGTTTGGAGAGTTAAGATAGAAAAATATTTAAATCTCTATTCACCCCCCCCCCCCCCCCCCCCTCTAGAGGATTCTCAGAGGCACACTGTGCACTTTCAGGGGTCTGTTGAAAAACTTGAGGTCCGGAGGTGAAGTAAAATGCGGAATAACTTCACAAAACTTTTTATAAGTGTAGCACAACAATGACAATGGGGAGAACAAATAGTGATATGGTATTAACTATCTCTTTACAATTCTAGGTATACATGGTGAGACATGATTCATAAGAATCACGGAGGAGAGAAGCACAAAACAAAAAAGTAAACAAGTTGCTGGCGACTTGACCACTTCAGACTGCCAGACCGCGCGAACAGACAAGTCCAGTCAGATAACCTCTGAGACCGCACGAATAGAGCACAAGCCACACCTGTCAGACCGCAACCACAGACCGCCCGACCAGCTGGTTTATTCCACTCCTAAAAACAACCAGTTCACACTTCTTGAACGCCCAGACCGCACGTTCTTGATCACAGAAGAACCCGCGAACACTGGACAAAGAAACTGCTACCTGTTGCAGACCGCAACTCCAGATCGCCGGGCCACTTAAGACCGCCTGATCAATTGAGTCTGCTGCACAGACCAAGAACACCTAAACACAGTCCGCCCAGACTGGTTTATTCAAAGCCTGAAGAAAGGAGACATGCTGACCGCGAGCTGCTAGCCACTAACCTGTGAACACACAAAATGGTTAGACAAAATCTCAGACTGCGCGACCTCAAATTGAGACTGGCACAATCAAGCCAACTTTGGTTCTTACAATTCTCATTATTAATGACAGGCCCTGCACCCCTATTTATAGGCGAACAGACGGATGTCATCACCGCACAAACCGGGATACAATAACCGCCCATCAGATCGCGAGCGGTCTCACAAAACAGACTGCCCGAGCTTAGCAAAGCTAAATAGCTCCCTTATTAATCATACGGTTATGTACAAACTGCCTGGTTATTGCGGTCTCTCTAAATCAGACCGCCCGGTCTTTATTGCAAAGGCAAAGAGCTTCTTCAGTAAACCAGATCGACTAGAAGAAAACGTCAGACCGCCCAGTCACTGCAAGAACGCAGACCTACTGAACATCTGGCCAACTTGAACAAGTCGCCAGATCAACCAGCGCAAGCCGCCCGGACAAAAAGAGGTCTCCCAGATCACACTGCTAAAAACAACCAGTTCACACTTCTTGATCGCCCAGACCGCACGGTCTTGATCACAGGAGAACCCGCGAACACTGGACAAAGAAACTGCTACATGCTGCAGACCGCAACTCAAGATCGCCTGGCCACTTCAGACCGCCTGATCAATAGAGTCCGTTGCACAGACCAAGAACACCTAAACACAGTCTGCACATACTGGTTTATTCAAAGCAGGAAGAAAGGAGACAAGCTGACCGCGAGCTGCTAGCCGCTAACCTGCGAACACACAAAACGGTTAGACAAAATCTCAGACCGCGCGACCTCAAATTGAGTCCGGCACAATCAAGACAACTTTGGTTCTTACAATTCTCATTATTAATGACAGGACCTGCACCCCTATTTATAGGCGAATAGACGGATGTCGTCACCGCACAAACTGGGATACAATAACCGTCCATTAGATCGTGAGCGGTCTCACAAAATAGACTGCCCGAGCTCAGCAAAGCTAAATAGCTCCCTTATTAACCATACGGTAATGTACAAACTGCCCGATTATTGCGGTCTCTCTAAAGCAGACCGCACGGTCTTTATTGCAAAGGCGAAGAGCTTCTTCAGTAAACCAGACCGACTAGAACAAAACGTCAGACTGCCCGGTCACTGCAAGAAGGCAGACCTACTGAACATCTGGCCAACTTGAACAAGTCGCCAGATCAACACGCGCAAGCCGCCCAGACAAAAAGAGGTCTCCCAGATCAGACCGCTCAGAACAACTAAGATAGAACCGGCCAGAGCACCGGCACAGACCGTGCGGTCTCTGCGGTCTCCAACCTCTAGACCGCCCAGCACCCTTCCACTTCCACTTCAAAAATTTAACACTCCCCCTTGAAGTGGGAAGTGGAAGTCAGCCCAAGCAAACTCCACAACTGACCAAATGGTCCCTTCGACGGCGGCTTGGTAAATATGTCAGCAACATTCTCCTTTCTCTGTACATGCTCCACAGTCAGAGATCCCTCCAACACCTTCTCGCAAATGAAATGGTGATGAATCTCTATGTGCTTTGTACGCACGTGACAAAATGGATTGTTCACCAGTTTAAGAGCACTCACCATGTAGCAAAGTAGAATCTCGCACCTCCCTATAAATGTCCTCCACAAGCCTCCTAAGCCAGATGGCTTCCTGAGCCGCCAAAGCCGAAGCTTTGTACTCCACTTCTACGGTAGAGACAGACACAGAATCCTGCTTCTTACTGCACTATGATATAGCAGTATTCCAGACATCGATCTCCAATCATCCGAATCTCCTCCATAATCAGCATCCATGTACCCGAGCAAGCAAAAGCCCAAATCTCTCCCGTAGAAGAGACCCAAATCTGAGGTGGACTTGACATACTTCAATATAATCCTAGCCGCCACAAGATGAGGCTTCCGAGGCCCAGCCATAAACTGACTCACCCTGCCAACTAAATAAGCAATATCTGGCCTCGTGATCGTCAAGTATATCAGACTTCCAACCAAAGCCCGGAACACCAAAGGATCGGTAAGAACCTTCCCTTCATCTCGTCGAAGATGAACTCCAACCTCTAGTGGAGTAGAGCTGCTCTTCCCCCTTTCCATGCCAAACCTCTTCACGATTCGATCCGCCTAGACATTTTGGGAAATAAGCATACCGCTCTCTTTCCTCTCCACTTCGAGCCCAAGGAAATGGTGGAGCTCACCCAAATCCTTCATCTCGAATCTGATAGCTAACTCAGCACGAAGCCTAGCTACCTCCACTTTAGAATTCCCCGTGACGATCATATCGTCAACGTACATCAGCACCAAGACCTGAAGCTCCCCCATCTTTCTTACGAATAAGCTTGAATCTGAATCAGAAGCAAAGTATCTGCAGAACTGGAGGTATTCTGCGATCTTTCGGTACCACGCCCGAGGCGCTTGCTTCAAGCCGTAAAGAGCCTTCTTGAGCTTGCAAATATATCTTGGGTGCTCTTCGGATACATAACCAGGTGGTTGATCCATGAAGATATCCTTATTAATCTCACCATATAAGAAAGAGTTCTTCACATCGAGTTGCCAAATCTTCCACCCTTGGCAAGCTGCCAAAGTGATCACCACCCGGACCGATGTCATCTTGGCAACGAGGCTAAACGTTTCTTTATAATCCTCCCCATACTTCTGAGAGAAACCTCGAGCTATAAGGCGAGCGTTGTACCGCTCAATACTTCCATCAACCTTCTTCTTTAGCTTGAAAACCCATTTGCAAGTCACCAGAGTAACTCCCTCAACCCAAGGGACCAAGTCCCAAGTCACAATCTTCCTGAGGGCAGCCATCTCTTCATCCATGGCTCCTTCCCACTCCTTGACTCCAACGGAATTTTCATAACAATATTGCTCTCTCTCATCCAGGAGACCTGCGAAGAAACATGAGACAATGCTCACCAAGTTCCCGCCCGTATATCGATCAGGTGGAATAATGGTCCTCTTGGACCTCCTCAGAGCTTGACTCTGAACCAGCTCTTCCACTGCAGCTTCTGGACTAGCTCTCCTTTCAGGTAGACATGGAGAATCGCTCCCCCTGCTTCCAGAACCTGAAGCACCTGACCCAGAGCTAGAAATACCTGGAGCACCTGGAGAAACAGGCAACTCCACCAGAACATCCTTTGCAGCTTCCTCTGGTCCACCATCTACCCTGCTTCCTTGTAACTCAACAGAAGAGCTACCTTGGTATGACGTCAACTCATCAAATACCACATCCCTACAGACCACATATCTTTGTGTCTCGGGATCCATGCATCTCCACCCTTTCTTCCGGTCATCATAACCGACAGAGACTAGTTTCCTTGCCTTAGCATCTAGCTTCATTTGAAGGGCATCTGGAACATGCACGTAGCAGGTAGAACCAAACACTCAAAAGTGTTCCACGCTTGGCTTCTCCTTGAACATCAACTCATGAGGGGTCTTCATGTTGATGGGGCTGAGAGGCATCCGGTTGATTACATAGGCCGTACAAGACATTCCCTCTGCCCAGAAGGACTTTGGGATACTCTTGGCATGAAGCCAACATTTGCAGGTCTCCGTCAGCTGATGGATCTTCCGCTCTGCAACTCTGTTCTATTATGGAGTGTGAGCACAAGAAAGCTCCCTTTGGATGCCATGCTTCCTACAGAAGTTAAAGAACGCCTTGGAGGTGAACTCCCCTCCATTTTTTGTTCTGAACCTCTTGACCCGCAGGTTGAGCCGACCTTCCACCAGCTCCTTGAACTCCACAAACTTCTCAAACGCCTCTGACTTCTCCTTCAGAAAATATACCCAAGTATATCTGGTGAAGTCATCAACCAAAATCAGCATATACCTGCTACCTCCAAGACTGGCAGTGTTGGTAGGTCCAAACAGATCACCATGGATACACTCCAATGGTCTTTTACATCTGCTTTGTGATTTGTCAAATGGAAGACGTTGAGCCTTACCAAACTGACAACCTGCACAAACACGATCTTCCCCAAAAAATGACAAGCTAGGCAGACCTTTCACCAGGCCTCTTCCCATCATAGCTTTCAACTTATCCATCCCAACATGCCCAAGTCTTTCGTGCCAGATAGCAGCGCTGTCGTTAGCCCTCATCTTATCAACATAAGAACTTGTTGAAATAACAAACAAGTCCTTCACCCGTCTCCCTACATGAGTAACCTCAACTTTCACAGTTGAAACATTTCGGAGAAATTTCACCTCTGTTGGACCAAACAGAACGTGATAGCCAGCATCCACCGCATTGGTCATAGAGAAGAGGTTCTTCTTCATCCCCGGAACATGATAGACACTCTTCAACGTAAGAGTACCTCTATCATCATTCAAAGAAACCACACCCTCCTTCTCAATTGCATGAACAATATCATCAGCCGTAATGATAGTATCATTACCTGTATATGCTTGCAATGAGGAGTGATGGATCTTACGACGCCCTTAGAGGGGGGGGGGGTTAATAAGGGTTATATGGAATTTAAATCTTAATTAAAAATATTAGAGTTTGCAACTGAAGTTTCAGAATATTTTATAAGAAAATATATTTAAATATTCCAGATAAGATTATATTAAAGATTCCCTTTTAAATAATTGAAACAAACTTTTTGTTTACTGTTGCTAACGCCTGGCGTTAAGTCTTAACGCTGGGCATTAGCTCTCCAGAGAATATTCTTCAGAACAAAAAAATTGCCACAGTGATTTTACTTATGAAATCTTAAATGAAATACAATTCTAGAACATCAAAGATAATGAAAATTATTATTGTATTTCAAAGATAATTATACAAATGTTAAATTTAAAACTTTGATGGAAATAGAAATTAAAACATTCTCAAAGAGGAAAATCAATTGAATAGAACATTAAGAGACATGATTTTATTTAATAATAAATTGAATACACAAATGTTTAATTTCTATAACGCTAGAAATCAAGGCGAAAATATGTAACAACTTTTTTTGTTGTTTCACCGGTCCTTCTCCCAAGGACCGGTTGGCTATATCCTATCTATCACCAGATAAGGCCTCTAGCCACCCCCTAGATCTACCCTCGACCTAGTCGCCACGCACAAGGCGACGAATTACCCCCTAAGCCTCACAAGGTCCTAGTCGCCAACACAAGGCGAATTTACCCACGGAATCCTTCCCAGAATCCGACGTTCTCACCGAACGATTTCTCCACACAAATTACAAAAGGAAAAATAAAAGATTATAAGATATGTAAAGAGAAACTCCCCAAGAAATTCTGAAGGTGAAGACGAAGTCGATGTAGATGTTGGCGTTCTTGAAACGATCGTCCTTCGTATGGAATATGCGTTGTAGACCTCCTCCTTCAAAATCTTCTTTAGATCTTCATGTTAGCCCAAGGGAGATCTCTTAATTGCTGTACACGAACCTCTCTCCAAAGTTTCAGAATTCTGGAATCATCTAAGTTCTTGAATGAGAGGAGCTGTACTTTAAAATTGCGTCGGAAGCTAACGCGTGCGTTAAGGATACCGCACGGCATTAGTGAGGCAGTTGCCGGTATCGTGCAAAAAATCAAGACCGTGACAGAACAAATTTTTGTCGAACGGAACTGATTTCGTCGAACTCGCCTTCGTCGAATGAAAAAACCGCCACCATCAGGATCGTGCAAACCGTCAGGAACGTGACAGAACAAACTTTCGTCGAACGGAACAATTTCGTCGAACGGAAACACTTTCGTCGAACGGAGCTTCAAATTCGTCGAATGCAGACTAAGTTCGTCGATCGGAGATTCTCGTTCATCAAACGCAGCTTGTCGAGCGCAAATTCGTCGAGTGCAGGAAATTTTGTCGAATGGAACTCCTCGTTCGTCGAACGCAGCTTGTCGAGCGCAGGTTCGTCGAGCGAAGGAAATTTTGTCGAACGGAACTCCTCGTTCGTCGAACGCAACTTCCTTCAGATTTCGTCGAGTGCCTTCAGAGTTCGTCGATCGCAGGTTCCTTCAGATTTTATCGAGCGCCTTAAGAGTTCGTTGAACGCAGCATCCAGTTCGTCGAACACAGTTTGCATCTCAGCGGTCTTCCTTCTCAGCGATTTCTTCTCAGCGGTTTGCTAACGCGGGGGGGTTAACTACTAACGCGGGGCGTTAGCTCATATTTCAGAGAATCATTTCCAATCAGCAAACTATTTATAGGGATGTGTAGGTATAGTTCCTGTACAACCTACACACTATATACACACAAAATACAAGATCAAATACAACAGGGTATTTGTTATTCTGAAACCAAGAGATGCGGAACATAGGCTCCAACAAGGAGAACTTCGACTCATCCCCAGTGAGGTGATGACCACACCTAGAGTCCACTATCTAATCATCTTGATAGTTGATGGAAGCCATGGCCCAAACACACGTGCCCGTCATGAATACACCTCCACCACCCCAACTACCTTCAGAATTGGAACCAGCCTCCTCCTTCCCTGCAGCATGCCCTGGCTGAAGATTGACTTTGCAGTCTCTTTTGAAATGACCAAGCTTGTTGCACCTGAAGCATCTAGGTCCTTCCTGCTTCTTCCCATCACGCTTAGGAGCATAACTCCTCTCCCACTGATATGAAGTAGACAGACCATCATCTCCAGATGTCTTCTTCTTCTTGTCCCATCTCTTCTTCTTGTCAGAGAAGAGAACCTCACCTTCTCCCCCAGAGACAGACATCCCAACAATTTGCTTAGCCAAACTTTCTTGTGAAGCAAGTAAGTTCTCCAGCTCCAACAACGAAGGCTGATTGGCCCAGCCTTGAACAGAAGTCACAAAGGCCACATACCCCCTCCGCAAGCCGCGGATTATGTGCCTCTTTAGCTTAGCTTCTAAGATAGGCTCATCCGGGTCCAAAGCCGATATCTCTGCACAATGGTTCTTCATCTGCAAGAAGAACGTTGTGTAACACCCTGCCAGTACAAAAAGTATAACAGCGGGTCCGGCCGGGACCCCACGCCATACAAACTACACTAGCTAGGAGTTAAAAGGTGATAAACAGAAAAGAATGCATCTACACGAGAGTACAAAACGTAAGCGGAAGCATTTGATTAAAAACATTACATTTAGAACTGTCCACTATCATAGGAATGAAACCATAAAGTAGAGTTACGTCCTTAAGGCCTTACATTCATCCAATGCACAAAACTCCATAAGCATACATCGGCACGCAGGCCGGCCATACATGAAAAAGCTAAAAAGGGAGGCTGGCCTTCAAGGGCCAACTCAGCAAAAGGGGCCACCGCCCGCTATTTCCCGCTAGGCTCACCTGCACCTGCATAAGACATTCCACCAAGCGGTGGCAAACAAAGTAACGGTCAGCACAGCTGACCAAATTATAACGACCCCACCCCTTTCCCGGGGTGGCGGAGAATCTACCCTGCAAGCAAGCCATACTAGCACAAGTACTAATATAAAGAAAGTGCAACTACACAAGGTGAGGTTTCAAGCACAATCAATCTTCTAGGTTGAGCATCAAAAGAAAGGAACCTAGGTATGCACATGATGTTGGTTGGGTTCACCCGAAGGTTCCCACAACCGCCTAAACAACCGCATGAGGCTAACAACATCAATTCATCACAAATGTGGGTACACACAACCGCACGCTCCATGCTCACAAGGCATGCACCAAAGGTACTTCTTCCCGAGCACCAAAACCATCATGAGTCCGGAAACTCTAGATAGAAAAGAGCTTTTGGTCGGTCTAGGCAAGACGCCCTTCCCAACCTCTCCCAAGGTCATTCGGGTTTACAAGAGATAAATCAGACCTACCGCCGCGCCTGGAAACGGGTTCAGTTCAACCAATTCCCGTGCTCTTGTCATCGATTGAACACACGATGCGGGTATGACATCACCTCGGCCCGTAAGGGTTTAACACTCGCTAGTGCTACACAAAACATAAGTTACAACACCCAAGCCTTAAAAGTTTACTTTGTAACGACTCAAGACCCGACTCCGCCTTTCGGCCGGAGGGCATGAGGGATCGTTAGGGCTTTATACGTAACCAAAAAGGAGGTACAAGACCACTCCTCAACAATTCTAGTGGTGAAAGTTTGCATTCAACCACTCGCAAAGCATGGGGCTTCCGTTAGGATCTTCATAAGATGCCTACGCTTAAATCCCGCAATACTATCGCATATATCACAGAGTCATTCTCCGGCACGCATTCTAGGCTTAACCTAAATGCAACGTCGCAAATCAAGCATCACCGATTCGGGCTCACGGCCACGAATAGGCTTCACACACAATGCCTAAATCTGCACGACTACCGGATTTTCTACATGCAATATGCCGGGGACGGACACAATCGACCCGGAGTTCCGAAGAACTTGAGGAAATCCTACACTTCACCCATTTGGTGAAAGGGATTCCTCATGCAAGCATAGAGAAATGAAGGAGAGGACAAAAGACAAGTCCAAACAACAGGAGAAGAAATCGTTACCCTAGGAGCATTCTTTTTCGCCATGGATCCGAGATTCTAGACGGAGGGAAACGACCGCACCGGGCTGCACTCTCCAGATCTGGAAACGGCTCGCGAAACGGAGCTCCGGAGCTCCGTCAATGGCGGAATCTCCCTTCTTCTTCCTTGGCTCCTCCTTCTTTCTCTAGGGTTTGGAGAGAGAATGGCTTAGAGAATATGAGGTTTAACCCCCTCTCATCAGCCCTAATAGTCTCCCGCAACTAAACCTAGCCGTTGGATCAATTTCCAAAAGATCTGGACGGTCCGATCTTCTTCTCCGCTCAAAATCGCGGAACAGAATAAACAGGGCGCACGATCACAGGCGCACGGTCAGTGGTCGTGCGCGAAGAGGGAAATGGTCATGCGCACTGTCCGAGACAGAACTCGATTTTCTTCTGAATTAATGCACGATCGCTGGCGCACGATCACTGGTCGTGCGCGAAGAGGACAATGGTCGTGCGCATTGGCCTGATCTGGAATTTTGAGCCTATCCCGAGCGCAACACTACCATTCCGCCTACCTCGCTGAACCACGATCTTTGGGGTGTTACAACTCCACCCCCCTTAAAAGAATTTCGTCCCGAAACTTCGAAAACAGTAATAGCAGGAATTTACAGTTTTTAAAGAAAATTTACCTGAGAGAAATAGCTCGGGGTACTCCGCAAGCATCGCTTGCTCTCTCTCCCAAGTTAGCTCCTCTCGGCCGCAATTATCCCACTGGACCTTTACCATCCGAATGGACTTGTTTCGCAACTGCTTTACCTCGGTGTCCTCGATGCGTAAGGGTTTGACTTTCGTCGACAATCCACTATCCACCGACACTTTGCCAACCGCAACGATATGAGTAGGCTCTTGCACTGCCTTCCTCAGAACTGAAATGTGAAACACGTCGTGCAGACCGCTCAGCTCTGCAGATAGTGCAAGCCGATAAGCCGCATCACCAATACGTTCCACAATCTCAAACGGTCCTAAGTACCTTGGACTGAGCTTTTTCAAGCGTCGGATCCTTGATACCCCTTTGAACGGTTTGATCTTCAAGTAAACCCGGTCACCGACGGCAAACTCTAGGTTCCTGTGCTTGGCATTGAAATACTTTGCTTGCCTATCCTGGGCAATCAATAGCCTTTCTCGAATAGTTCGGATCGTCGAAGTTGCTTCCTCAACATCCTTTTGCTTTAATAGCTTAGTATCGCCCGTTTCTGCCCAAGACAACGGTGTACGACACTTCTTACCATAGAGGGCCTCGAAAGGAGCCATCTTTATACTGGCTTGGTAGCTATTATTGTAGGCGAATTCGATCATGTAGAGATGATCTTCCCACTTCTTTCCAAAATCTAGAGCGCACATTCGGAGCATATCCTCCATAGTCCTGTTGGTCCTCTCGGTCTGTCCATCCGTTTGTGGGTGGAAGGCCGTGCTAAATTTCAATCTAGTGCCCAACAGCTCATGGATAAGCCTCCAATCTTTCGATGTGAAATGCCCGTCACGATCACTGACGATGCTACGAGGGACACCGTGCAGCCGCACAATACTATCGACATAGAGCTTCGCTAGCTTTTCTACAGAATCATCCTTCCGGTTCGGAATAAAATGCGATACTTTTGTCAGTCTGTCCACGATCACCCAGATGGCGTCGTTTCCATGCTACGATCTCGGCAATCCGTGCACGAGATCCATCGAAATATCGTCAAACTTCCATTCCGGAATCGGCAAGGACTTCAAAAATCCACCGGGACGTTGACATTCCACCTTCACCAACGCGCAAGTGTTACACTTGGCCACGTAGAGGGCAATGTCTTTCTTCATACCCGGCCACCAGAAGAGTTTCTTCATGACCACGTACATTTTCGTGCTCCCCGGGTGGATAGAGTACTTGGTATGATGAGCCTCGTACATCAACTCCGCCCGTAGAGTACCAACGTTTGGGACGCACAATCTGCCATTCTTCCACATAAGGCCATCTTCGAAAGAGAAATCAGCGTTTAACCCGTCAACGGTTTCCGCTTTGTAGCGTTTCATGCTCTCATCCAGCTCCAATGCCTGTCGAACTCGGTCGGCAAGGTGGAATTGAACCTCCGTCCAGTTCAAGCATGCTGAAGTAGACGCTCATCGTGCATCAAAATCCAATTTGCTTGGGCGGGAGCCCGACGACTCAACGCGTCCGCAACTACATTTCCCTTTCCAGGAGTATATTTGATGTCAAAGGTGTAGTCCCCAAGGAATTCCAACCACCTCCTCTGTCGCATATTCAACTCCTTTTGATCTAGCAAGTACTTGAGGCTCTTGTGGTCGGTAAAGATGTCGATCTTCACGCCATACAAATAATGCCTCCAAAGCTTAAGAGCAAATACCACGGCCGCTAGCTCCAAATCATGGACCGGGTAATTCCTCTCATGAACCTTCAACTGCCGGGAGCCGTAGGCAATTACCTTACCGAACTGCACTAGGACACAACCCAAACCACTCCCTGAGGCGTCGCTATAAATTTCGTAGCCTTCCGTACCACATGGCGAGCATTGAATGGGCGCCGTGGTCAGACGGCTCTTCAGCTCTTCAAAAGCTCGTGCGCACTCGGGCGACCAAACGAACTTATAAACTTTCCTAGTCAGTTTAGTGAGAGGAAGTGCAATCCTCGAGAAGTTTTCCACAAAGCGCCTATAATAGCCGGCAAGTCCTAAGAAACTTCGGACTTCCGCTACATTTTTCAACAAAGGCCAGGCTCGGATCGCTTCTATCTTCGACGGATCAACCGCAATTCCATCTCCACTAACGACGTGACCAAGGAATGCTACTGACGGTAGCCAAAACTCGCACTTGGAGAACTTGGCATATAGCTGACTCTTCCTCAAGGTGCTCAGAACTGCGTGCAGATGCCCTACATGCTCCTCTTCCGATTGAGAGTATACCAAAATGTCGTCGATGAAGATGATCACAAATTGATCCAAATACTCACGGAATGCCCTATTCATTAAGTCCATGAATACCGACGATGCATTAGACAGACCGAACGGCATCACCGTGAACTCATAGTGCCCAAAGCGGGTACTGAACGCTATCTTTGGAACATCACATTCCCTAATACTAAGCTGATAGTAGCCGGACCTTAAATCAAGCATAGAGTATACCGTCGACCCAACCTGTTGGTCAAGTAAGTCGTCGATTCTCGGAATCGGATAATGGTTCCTCTCGGTCAGCTTGGTCCGCTACTACTAGGACAACACAAAACTGGTCTTAGGCCCCGAATCCTTCAACAAGGTGAAGAACATCTTCGCGCCTTTTCACAGCTTCTCCTATTCGCGCTCACTCGAGATCTATTAGGCAGCATTACCTCCAATCTATCCTTGACTAAGGTAAATGACAATCTGATTCATAACACGAAGTCCTTAGACAAATAGGAGAGCGATGCTCCCACACCAACAGAGCTCTCGTCGAATAGTCGATAATTAGGACAAGGCCTAATTGCACACAAATACAAGACATAAAATTTTGTTGTCAACAGATACAGTGGACATATTTCTATCTTTAACCACACACTGGGTATAAATCATATTTAGAGATGATCATCCATACCTGTGGCAACATCGCATTGCTGAATGACCTCTTGCTGGCCATAAGAGTAGACCCTCGGCTGGGTTAGAGAATATTGGGGAATCGAAGACTCCACCGCTTTGCCTTTCTCCATAGAAGCTGAACCCATCGCACGAGCATAGTCCACTTCTCCGCTTTTTGCTTTTGGGGGACCACTTCGACACACCGCGGCTTTGTGTCCCACCTTTCCACAAGTGAAACAAATTAAGGAACACCGTGCAGTCTTAACTTCCACAGAGTTGAACTTTCTCTTGTTTCTTCTGAACTCGGACTTGGACTGAGAAACCGGCGCATGAAACTCTGACTTCTTTACATTGAAGTCTTTCGTACGCTGCATACTCTTCATATCCGTTTCCAGAGATTTAGCTGTTTTCACTAAGACGTTGAAGCCGAGTAACTTTGGACCCACAAGCATTAGTCTTAGGTCATCTCGCAAACCATTGTAGAACTTGTTGACCTTGGTTTCCTCATCTTCCCACATAGACCTCTCATAACGATTCCGACTAATGAACTCAATCAGGTACTCATCCACTGAGTGTTCTCCCTGCTCTAGGTGTGAACACTGATCTTGTAGTTCAGGAATCTCAGTTAGGGGTAGAAACTTTAGAAGGAAAGACTCATGGAAGTTTTCCCAAGAGATTTCGGAAAGTTGTCTCCCACCAAACTTGTGCAACAACTCTCCTTCCCACCAAAGTCTTGCTTCTCTTATAAGTAGGAAGGTGGTTAAGGTTACCAACATATCTTTGCTTATAAGCATTGACATTAAAGTCCTCTTTATTTCTGACAACCACTTAGCAGCTCTCCCAGGGGATTCCGTCCCCTCGAAGGATGGAGGGTTGAGGCTCATAAAGTACTTTAATTGCTGGTCACGCGCTCGCCCCACTACTACCTGCGCAACTCGACATTCCACCCTCAGTTCTACCGCAGGTTCCACTACAGCAACAGTTACAGGGGCCACATCCAGAGTCGGAGTAGTAGGCTGTGCAAGCTGCCCAGACTGAGTGTTGATCATCGCGAAGACCGCTTCAGCGACTAACTTGATCATCTCAGCCGAAGGAGTGGTCGCTGTCACCTCAGACGACCCACTACTTTCAGTAGTGTTACGGGGTTGAGACGGCCCCGCACCACTCCTAGTCACCTATAATCGTGTAAGAGACAATTTAGTGACTGGAAGCATAGCAAAACAACAATCATGGAACGCTCAGGTTCCGCAAACAAGTATGTTTTTCCATTCCGAAGTGGACATTCTTATTAGTTTTTGTCGTTTTAGGTGAATGCACATCCCGTGCACACCACCCCTTAAAAGGAATTCATCCCGAATTCGCTAAACTACGGATCGACGCCTTAAGTCCGATAACAAATTGTAACACCCTGCCAGTACAAAAAGTATAACAGCGGGTCCGGTCGGGACCCCACGCCATACAAACTATACTAGCTAGGAGTTAAAAGGTGATAAATAGAAAAGAATACAACTACACGAGAGTACAAAACGTAAGCGGAAGCATTTGATCAAAAACATTACATTTAGAACTTACCACTATCATAGGAATGAAACCATAAAGTAGAGTTACGACCTTAAGGCCTTACATTCATCCAATGCACAAAACTCCATAAGCATACATCGGCACGCAGGCCGGCCATACATGAAAAAGCTAAAAAGGGAGGCTGGCCTTCAAGGGCCAACTCAGCAAAAGGGGCCACCGCCCGCTATTTCCCGCTAGGCTCACCTGCACCTGCATAAGACATTCCACCAAGCGGTGGCAAACAAAGTAACGGTCAGCACAGCTGACCAAATTATAACGACCCCACCCCTTTCCCGGGGTGGCGGAGAATCTACCCTGCAAGCAAGCCATACTAGCACAATACTAATATAAAGAAAGTGCAACTACACAAGGTGAGGTTTCAAGCACAATCAATCTTCTAGGTTGAGCATCAAAAGAAAGGAACCTAGGTATGCACATGATGTTGGTTGGGTTCACCCGAAGGTTCCCACAACCGCCTAAACAACCGCATGAGGCTAACAACATCAATTCATCACAAACGTGGGTACACACAACCGCACGCTCCATGCTCACAAGGCATGCACCAAAGGTACTTCTTCCCGAGCACCAAAACCAACATGAGTCCGGAAACTCTAGATAGAAAAGAGCTTTTGGTCGGTCTAGGCAAGACGCCCTTCCCAACCTCTCCCAAGGTCGTTCGGGTTTACAAGAGATAAATCCCCCCTACCGCCGCGCCTGGAAACGGGTTCAGTTCAGCCAATTCCCGTGCTCTTGTCATCGATTGAACACACGATGCGGGTATGACATCACCTCGGCCCGTAAGGGTTTAGCACTCGCTAGTGCTACACAAAACATAAGTTACAACACCCAAGCCTTAAAAGTTTACTTTGTAACGACTCAAGACCCGACTCCGCCTTTCGGCCGGAGGGCATGAGGGATCGTTAGGGCTTTATACGTAACCAAAAAGGAGGTACAAGACCACTCCTCAATAATTCTAGTGGTGAAGGTTTGCATTCAACCACTCGCAAAGCATGGGGCTTCCGTTAGGATCTTCACAAGATGCCTACGCTTAAATCCTGCAATACTATCGCATATATCACAGAGTCATTCTCCGGCACGCATTCTAGGATTAACCTAAATGCAACGTCGCAAATCAAGCATCACCGATTCGGGCTCACGGCCACGAATAGGCTTCACACATAATGCCTAAATCCGCACGACTACCGGATTTTCTACATGCAATATGCCGGGGACGGACACAATCGACCCGGAGTTCCGAAGAACTTGAGGAAATCCTACACTTCACCCATTTGGTGAAAGGGATTCCTCATGCAAGCATAGAGAAATGAAGGAGAGGACAAAAGACAAGTCCAAACAACGGGAGAAGAAATCGTTACCCTAGGAGCATTCTTTTTCGCCATGGATCCGAGATTCTAGACGGAGGGAAACGACCGCACCGGGCTGCACTCTCCAGATCTGGAAACGACTCGCGAAACGGAGCTCCGGAGCTCCGTCAATGGCGGAATCTCCCTTCTTCTTCCTTGGCTCCTCCTTCTTTCTCTAGGGTTTGGAGATAGAATGGCTTAGAGAATATGAGGTTTAACCCCCTCTCATCAGCCCTAATAGTCTCCCGCAACTAAACCTAGCCGTTGGATCAATTTCCAAAAGATCTGGACGGTCCGATCTTCTTCTCCGCTCAAAATCGCAGAACACAATAAATAGGGCGCACGATCACAGGCGCACGGTCAGTGGTCGTGCGCGAAGAGGGAAATGGTCGTGCGCACTGTCCGAGACAGAACTCGATTTTCTTCTGAATTAACGCACGATCGCTGGCGCACGATCACTGGTCGTGCGCGAAGAGGACAATGGTCGTGCGCATTGGCCTGATCTGGAATTTTGAGCCTATCCCGAGCGCAACACTACCATTCCGCCTACCTCGCTGAACCACGATCTTTGGGGTGTTACACGTTGAGATAGACAGATCTCCCTGAGTTGCTTTTGCCAACTCATTCTCCAAGAACTGTAGCCTAGCTACACTCTTCTTATTGAACAAGCCATCCATGGCTGTCCAAATTTCAGCAACTGATCCACATCCTATGAAGTGATCAAACAGTTCCGGAACGATAGCTCTCTTGAGAGTGAACTCCGCATTAGCATTCGTTCTCCTCCAAGCCTTCACAAGCTCAGCATTCCCTTCAGAAGGAATAACAGCTTGTCTTGCTTCTCCTCCTACAAGCTCCCACAAATCCTTGCCAAGAAGATAGCTCTCCATGCAAGACTTCCAATACTTGAAGTTAGTCTGCGTAAGAAGCTCAATACCAAGACCTCTAGCATATCCTCCTTCCATTGCTATCCCACTGTTTCCTAACCAACTTGAGAAACCCGAGAGAAGTATCAGCAACTACTGCTCAGCAACCTCCCTCTGATACCATGTTGAAAAACTTGAGGTCCGGAGGTGAAATAAAATGCGGAATAACTTAACAAAACTTTTCACAAGTGTAGCACAATAATGACAATGGGAAGAACAAATAGTGCTATGGTATTAACTATCTCTTTACAATTCAAGGTATACATGGCGAGACATGATTCATAAGAATCAAGGAGGAGACAAGCACAAAACACAAAAGTAAATAAGATGCTGGCGACTTGACCACTTCAGACCGCTAGACCGCGCGAACAGACAAGTCCAGACGGATATACTCTAAGACTGCGCGAACAGAGAACAAGCCACACCTGTCAGACCGCAACCACAGACCGCCCGAACTGCTAGTTTATTCCACTGCTAAAAACAACCAGTTCGCACTTCTTGATCGCCCATACAGCACGGTCTTGATCACAGAAGAACCCGCGAACACTGAACAAAGAAACTGCTACCTGCTGCAGACCGCAACTCAAGATCGCCTGGCCACTTAAGACCGCCTGATCAACTGAGTCCGCTGCACAGACCAAGAACACCTAAACACAGTCCTCCCGGACTGGTTTATTCAAAGCTGGAAGAAAGGAGACAAGCTGACCGCGAGCTGCTAGCCGCTAACCTGCGAACACACAAAATGGTCAGACAAAATCTCAAACCGCGCGACCTCAAATTGAGACCGGCATAATCAAGCCAACTTTGGTTCTTACAGTTCTCATTATTAATGACAGGCCCTGCACCCCTATTTATAGGAGAACAGATGGATGTCGTCACCGCACAAACTGGGATACAATAACCGCCCATCAGATCGCGAGCGGTCTCACAAAACAGACCGCCCAAGCTCAGCAAAGCTAAACATGTCCCTTATTAACCATACGGCTATGTACAAACCGCCCGGTTACTGCGTTCTCTCTAAAGTAGACCGCCCGGTTTTTATTGTAAAGGCAAAGAGCTTCTTCAGTAAACCAGACCGACTAGAATAAAACGTCAGACCGCCCGGTCACTACAAGAAGTCAGACCTACTGAACATCTGGCCGACTTGAACAAGTCGTCAGATCAACCCGCGCAAGCTTCCCGGACAAAAAGCGGTCTCCCAGATCAGAACGCTCAGAACAACTGAGACAGAACCGGCCAGAGCGCCGGCGCAGACCACGCGGTCTCTGCGGTCTCCAACCTCCAGACCGCCCAGCACCCTTCCACTTCCACTTCAAAAATTTAACAGGGTCATCCCATCGTACCTCATGGTACCGCTGGGAGCCCCTCGCAGGGTAAACCTCAGGAAGTCTATGACTAACCCATACACTGATAGGGCATATAACAAGAAAGATTAATCTAATAATAAGAGATTCAAGCACACACACTATAACATCCCTATTCCTTCTAGACCCCCTTGGGTTAAGGTTAGGGTTAGAGTTGTGAGTAGAGGTCATGGTATGTCCCTAGGTCAACTTGAACATAGGAAAATTGCTATAAGCACCCCAAAAAGTGCACAAGTCAACCTAGGCCAATGTACTTCAAATTGGACTCACCAATTCAAATTATACTTACCAATTGGTCCATAACCCTAAGAGAGACCCAAGTTACCCAATATCCCCATCATAGGGTCACCAATTTTGGTCAATTTGACCAAATCAACTCTAGGTCAAAATAGGTTAACATATGCCAGTTCAACTCATATTGGGTCAATTAGGCTTCATATGATCAAATTGACCCCACCACTGTATTACAAACTAGAATTGGAGGGCAATGGACTCAAAAGCCCCATCAAGTGCTCACCAATTGGCCCAAATTGACCAAAGTACTCTTTAGGTCAAAATAGGTCAATCCTTCACCAATAGGTCCAATTGACACCCAAAACATGAAATTGACCTCACCCCTAATCTTATAACATTACAGGGGACCCAATGGACCCAAAAACCCCATAAAGTGTTCATCAATTGGTCCAATTTGACCAAAGTTAACTTTCCCCCCAATTTTGGTTAAAATCACATCTATTGACTAAATCGGCCCAATTAGGGCATCATCATGACCCAATCAACATTGGGTGGTGTCAAGGGCTCAAAACCAACACATTGGACCAGTCAACCCATAAAATTGACCAAGTCAACCCCAAAGTCAGCCTTGGTCAATATGAGCCCTAATTATGAGATTAATAGCCTTCTAATTAAATCTAATTAGGCTAAGGCCTAATCCAAAGCCCATCCAGCAAGCCCATGAGCCAAATAACCCCCTAAGACCCTCTGAATTAGAATGAAGAGAATCTAAGGAGGTCAAGATAGGAATTTTACTCATTTGGGGGATAAAGAGGAGGAATACATGGAGTGGTTGCCACTTGGCACCCAATCCACCTTTTCATGGCATGCTCTCAGCCTCCCCCATTCAATTCCCCAGCAGTTTTGAATGAGGTGCCAGCTATGTGGAGTGAGGAAATTGCATTGGAAAGAGGAGGTCAACCAACATTAATGGCAACCCATGAGGTGAGCTTCCATTAGGCCCAATCTTCTCCTCCTCAACATGAATTCGAGCCGATGAGTAAAATCTGGATGAGCTGGAGCATTGGTAGTTACTGGAGAGAGTGGTGGCAACATAGCCGAAATCGCCCAATAATGGCATTCAGTGCTTAAGCCTCCAATACAGCTTATTGAGGATGCCAATAGCTGCATGTGGTCGAGAGGAAGAAAACCCCTCGGTCAATTGAAGGAGAGGAGCTGAGACTAAGGAGATAGTCAAGGAACTTGAGGGAGGTGTTGGGAAATGGAATCCCAGAGAAATAGCTGCCAACAAGCCCATTACATGTCTGGTTTCTCCTCCCCTACCCTTGTGCTAGCGTTCCCCCTTTCTTCCTGTTCATTTTGCTGAAGGAATCGCTAAATCGCCATGTGCATTTAAATGCTCCTAACCGAAAAAATGAAAGGTGTCGGAGCCCTCCTCCGGCCACCTCAGACCAATCGGCCACCACCAGTCGACGACCAAATGTCGATTGATGGTGGTGGCAAAAGGGTTTCGCTGGGAATCCATTTTATCGACTAGAAATCCACTCCAGAGAAGCTCCAGGAGGGAGCAATCTGAGCCCGTGGCTCAAGGAGGAAGATGACCCCGCTGCCATTAGATCTGGGAGATTTGCTAAACGCAAACCCAAATTGATTAAATAACTTTTATATGGGAAATCTTGCCTGTTCTTAAATTAATTTTAGAAAATACTTAGAAGCAGAATAAGAAAATGTGCCCAATATAAAATGTGTATCCTAGGTCTCTAGTATTTTCAGAAATTGAGTTCACTCAATTTGGAGCACTGTAGATCCCTCAACACCCATTTTGGTGGGACTGGTCCTAGTATAAGCCAGATATTAGATTTTAAAAATATCTCTTAGCTGGTAACCCTAATGGGGCTGAAATTTATGTAGGAGAACTTTATAAGATAATCCTCGTCCCAAATATGGGACAGATTGGTATAAGAAAGGACGGGTTAAGTCCTGTGAGCGGTAGGCTCGGTATTACATAAGGAAGGATGGGTTGTAACATCCCCATTCCTTATAGACCCATTGGGTGGGTTTAGGGTTGAAATTGTGAGTAGAGATCATGGAATGATCCTATGTCAACTTGAACTTAGGAAAATTGCTATAAGCACCCCAAAAGTGCAGAGGCAACCTTGACCAATTTACTTCAAATTGGACTCACCAACTCAAATTGAGCTTACCAATAGGTCTCTAACCCTAAGAGAGGCCCAAGTGACCCAAAAGACCCATCATAGGGTCACCAATTTTGGCCAATTTGACCAAATCAACTCTAGGTCAAAATAGGTCAACATAGGCCAATTCATCTCAAATTTGGTCAACTAGACTTCATGTTGGAACAACCCTTTTACTGTTTTGGGCTAGGCTCACTATGTACTGATTAGGATCAGTTGACCCCATTGTATAGTTTAAGGGTCAAGTCTGTAGGCTGATAAATTAGCTAGAACTTAAGATCAAATCTAAGGTTCCCAGCGCTCGACAAATGGCTAGCAGCGTTCGACAAATGGCAAGTGGCGTTCGACGAATGTCTAGCATCGTTCGACAAATTGTTCTCAGCAGACTGAAGTATTACAGCCGGTTCCAGCACTCGACATTCTCTGATCAGTGTTCGACAAATGGCTAGCAGTGCTCGACAGATGGCTCCCAGCGTTCGACAGTTTCTTTGTTGACAGCGCTCGACAGTTCTCCAGCCAGCGTTCAACATTTTTTGAATAGCGCTCGACAGATTATAGCCAGCGTTTGACAGATCATTTATTGAAGTCCAGATTTGTTATCAACTATATTCTATCTATCCTAACAGCAAAACGACGAATATAACGGATCTATTTAATATCCTTTGGACATATTATGACAGATAAGGAAGGATATTAATCTCAGTTAATATATTCCCTTCTTTCCTTTTTCCAAGGCAGTAATAGCCGTTGACATTTAATGAAAAGGAATCTTTTCACAGTCAAAAATAAAAGGACCTGCCAAAATCGTTTGAGTGGACAGAATTCAAACGTCGTTCTATTACAGAATAAAAAGGATATATATATAGCTGAAAGAAGAAGAAGGGGATACAGACAGACATCTCAGAAAGTATTTTTCATCTTCTTCTTCTACAAGCAGCAAACAAAAACTTCTGAGAACATCATCCTCAAGAGCATTCACTCAGAATCTGATGCAAGTTCAGATCTTCTAAAAGAGCAACAAACAATCTGAAGAACCTGTTCTTCCAGATCAAACTGCTATAGGAGATCTTAGTTTTCAAGAGAAAGCTTCTTCATTTTCTGTCAAATACTTCAATCTGACAGGGGGAGCTTTACAACAACATCCACTAGAATCTTCTCTCAGCATCTTGACAGAGAAGAACACTATAAACTTTTTCTTTCCCATCTTGTACAGGGTTATAACTCCCTTTAAAAGTTAACTCTCGGTGACAGGGCACCTTTTCAAAAACCTGCAGTTTGGTTAGAGCACCTTATCAACAGCTCACCTGGTGTGAGGGCACCTTATCAACAACCTCCTAGTGGATTCCTACCAAAGGTGGTAGAAGAGTAGACGTACCCAGATTTATTGGGGAACTACTATAGCTCCTTGTGTCTTCTATGTTTGATTATTTTCTGTGCTTGTGCTGTTTGTTTTGTGATTACATTTACTTAACTTTTCTGTTTATATAATTCTCACACAGCTTACACTTATATATAATACTATTTTAATTCCGCTATAAAAACTAAAGAAAAGTTTTAATACTCTATTCACCCCCCCCCCCCCCCCCCTCTAGAGTAACTTAAGATCTGACCTCCACTTTAAATTGGTATCAGAGGGGTGTTGATTCTTTACAGACTAACATCTGAATCACAAAGATCAACCAGATCTTAATTTGTCTAAGAGCTCCTTTATCTAAGAATTTTATATCATTCAAAACTCATGGCACAAAATAAGGAATATTCTAGCACAAGACCTCCTATGTGCAATCTCAATAAGTTTGCACTATGGAAAGCAAGGATTAGGCTTTATATGAACTCTATTGATGAGGAGATTTTCAATGTTATTCTTACAGGACCTCCAACACCTACAGCAACAACCAACACTACTGCAACAACAGACAACACTGCTGTTCCACCTCCTGAGTGGACTGAGGCTCAGAAGAAGCAGAGAAATGCAGATGCAAAGGCAATGAACATTCTGGCCTTAACTATGTCAGATGACATATTCCAGAAAGTAGTTGAGTGCACCTCAGCAAAAGAAATCTGGGAATATCTCAACAACATGGTGGCAGGCTCAGCAGATGAAAGGAAAGATAGAAGATCTCACCTGATCTCTCAATATGAGAACTTCAAGAAGGGAGAATCAGAAAATGTTGCTGATATGTACAATAGGCTCGGCCTCATAATAAATGAGCTGAAGTCTCTGGACACAGTGATCTCACTCACAGAGATCAATGACAAAATTCTTATGTGCTTTCCCAGCACATGGGACTCCAGAATCTGGCCAATAAAAGAAGCCAGAAGCTTAAATGAGATCACCACTGAAACCCTGTTGGGCAAGCTCAAATCTTATGAGCAGCTCGTCAAAAGTAGGGAAGCTGAAGAATCCACTTCATCCCCAGCACTCAAGAAGGAGAAAAGCATAGCCTTCAAGGCTGCAGAAGAAGAAGGACCAACTCCTACCAAAGAAGAGTTGATGAGCTTCATAGCCAAAAGATTCTATAATATGGCTAAGAAAGATTTCAAGAAGAAGTCATCCAGAAGTTATGACAAGCCAAGGTATGACAAAAATCACTCTAATGAAATTATATGTTTTGGTTGCAGGAAGCCAGGACAAATTGCTCCTGAATGTCCAGAGAATCAAAACAAAAAGGACAGAAAGGAGAGAAAAAGAGAAAAGGAAAAAAGGAAAGGTTCTAGCAAATCTTCCTCCCACTCACACAAAAAGAAGGGAAGAGGATTTGTAGCAACATCCTGGAGTGAAACAGAATCTGAATCAAAATCTTCATCTGGTTCTTCTGATGAAGAAGAAACAAAAGAGAATAGCCAATGTCTACTGGCAATTTATGACTCAGATTGTGAGTCACAATATGAATCTTCATCAGGCTCCAGTGATGATGAAGAAGAAAAGAACTTCTGCATGATGGCAATCAATGCCTCAGCCAGCAAATCTGATGAAGAAAATTCAGAATCAGAAGAAGAAAATGATGCAGATCAGGTAATGTCTGGTTTTGATTTTACTTCAGATGAATTCAAGGCTGAATTCAAAGTCCTTTGCTCAGACTTACTCAACTCTGAGAAAGAAATAATCTCACTCAGATGTAAGTTAGCTGAAATGAAAAAGATGAGTGAAGAAAATGCAAATCTTAAGAAAGATCTGGCTGCCTCCAGAGAACACATTGTTCTCATTGAGAATAAACTTTCTGAGGCCAAAAAATTTGAAGAATCCCTAAATGGGAGAAGTATCAAACTGATGGACATCACAAGCTTAGTCAATGCTAGACTTAATAATAGCAAACTTGGCCTGGGTGCCTCACCAAGTGAGCCATCTCTGATTAAGAGAAATATCCTCTCCTCACCAATAAAATTTATTTCTGCTAAAGGCAAAGAAGCTGCAAAAAGAGATAAAGATATTTCAAGCATGTCTGTTAAGGATAAAAGAATTCAAAAGAATTCGTCGAACGGAGATCGACAAAAAGGTTCAAATTTGTCGAACGGAGCTCGACGAAGTCTGAAAACAGATTTTCGGTATAGTTATCAGATGAACAATAGTTGACCAATTTATCCAAATTTGTCGAACAGATACTATACAGGAAATACTAGAAATCTTAATTCCAAACAAACTAAAAATCCTTTCACTAAATGGATAATACCTCCAAGGAGATATCATCCACAAGGCTATAAGGACCAGCCTGAAATGTCATTTATTTCTAAATTTTGTGGTAACACAAATGACCCAAGGTAGTCTGGGTCAAAAACAACTAGTTTATGTTTTTGTCTTTGCAGGTACACGGCCATCCAAGATTAAATCAAAAATGGTACTTGGACAGTGGATGCTCAAAGCACATGACAGGAGACAAGGCCAATCTGAAAAATTACAAGGCACAGCTTGGAACCAAAGTGATCTTTGGAGACTCCAACCATGGTCAAACCAAAGGCATTGGTCAAATCAAGGTTGGAGCAGTAACATTCAAGGATGTCACCTATGTGAAGGGTCTGAAGCACAACCTCATCAGCATAAGTCAGTTATGTGATGAAGGTTATCAGGTAACCTTTAATAAATCATAATGCATTATCAAGTCATCTGATAATGTCATTGTTTTATCAGGTATTAGAAAGGGTAATATATATTTAGTAAATTTCAATTCCTCTAAATCAGAAATTTGCCTGTTTAATGAGCTAAGCAAACCTAGTGAATTATGGCATAAAAGATTAGGGCATGTAAATCTTAGAACAATTGCCAAACTATCTAAAGATAATCTTGTTAGAAGTCTACCATCAGGATCATATAAGAAAGAAGGTCTATGTAGGGCATGCCAGCTAGGTAAGCAAACCAAAAACAATTTTAAATCCTTATCTAAAAGTGATTCACCTAGAATCTTATTTTTGCTACATATGGACCTTTTTGGACCTATAGCAATAAAGAGTTTAGGAGGGAAGTCTTACACTCTATTTATTGTAGATGACTTCTCTAGATTCACTTGGGTATTCTTTTTGAGAGAAAAGTCAGATAACTTTAAAGTTCTTACAGACTTTATTAAGAGCATACAGATTGAATACTCTACTGTAGTTGCATTGATCAGAAGTGATCATGGCACTGAGTTTGAGTCTCTTCTTATGCAAGAATTCTGTGAGAAGGAAGGTATCAGGCATTGCTTCTCAGCTCCTAGAACTCCTCAACAGAATGGGGTAGTTGAAAGGAAAAATAGAACCCTAATTGAATCAGCAAGGACATTGCTTGCAGATGCTAATTTGCCACTATCCTTTTGGGAAGAAGTTGTTAGCACAACAAACTATGTTCTGAATAGAAGTTTGATACACAAACTTAAGGGTAAAACTCCTTATGAATTACTTAAAGGGAAGAAACCTAAAATTGCCTATTTCAGAATTTTTGGTTGTAAATGTTTTGTTCATAACAATGATAAGAAATATCTTAGAAAATTTGAACCAAAATCTGAAGAAGGAATTTTCTTAGGATATTCAATAGTTAGCAAAGCATATAGGGTATTTAACAAATCCACTCTTAAGATAGAAGAATCCATGCATGTTTCCTTTGATGAAACTAACATGTCTTACAAGGAGAAGAACTCTTCTACCAAGAATGCTTTGCAGGTACCAGCTCTATGTGAAGAGCTTAATGAACTAAATCTACAGTCAGGAGATTCAATGCAACCATTAGCTCAAAACCTTGAAGATAGTGAAGAAGATGATCATCCAGATCTTGTTGATTATTAGAATCAAGCAATAACAGAACATCCTCCACAGGATACAATTACTGAACAAAATCCCCAAATAAATACCAATGCAGATTTAACTCCAACTGTTGACCACATCACAGTTAGAGATCACCTAATTTCACAAGTGATTGGTGATATTTCAGCAGGTGTTCAGATAAGACATCAACTACACCAAAATCAGATGCATACTTGCTTTCTATCACAAGTTGAACCTCAAACCATAAAAGATGCAGAATAAGATCCAAATTGGATTCTTGCAATGCAAGAGGAACTCAACCAGTTTGAAAGAAACATTGTTTGGGATTTGGTTCCAAGACCACGAGGCCATCCAGTCATTCGCACCAAATGGGTCTTCAGGAACAAACTTGATGATCAAGGAAATATTGTGAGAAATAAAGCAAGGCTAGTAGCTCAAGGATATTCACAGGAAGAAGGCATAGACTATGATCAAACATTTGAACCTGTGGCAAGACTTGAAGCTATCAGAATATTTTTAGCATTTGCTGCATACAAACAATTTAAGGTATATCAAATGGATGTAAAAAGTGCATTCCTAAATGGAGATATCAAGGAAGAAGTCTATGTGGAACAACCACCAGGTTTCATCTCTCCAACTCACTCTTCTTATGTATTCAAGCTTAATAAAGCTCTCTATGGTCTCAAACAAGCTCCCAGGGCATGGTATAAGACCTTAGCTAATTTTCTATTGGAAAACAAGTTCTGTAGAGGCCTAGTAGACAAAACCTTCTTTTTCAGAATACATAAAAATCAAACATTGCTAGTTCAAATATATGTAGATGATATTATTTTTGGCTCTACCGATTCAAATTTATGCAAAAAAGTTCTCTAAACTTATGCAATCTAAATTTGAAATGAGTAGCATAGGTGAATTATCATACTTCCTTGGTCTTCAAGTGAAGCAAACCTCATCAGGAATTTTCATTTCACAATCCAAGTATGCTAAGGAATTAGTAAAAAGGTTTGGAATGTCTGATTCCTCTCACATGAAAACACCCATTGCTTCTAATGCTGTCATTAATTCGGATGAATCAGGGAAATCTGTTGATCAGAAGGTGTATAGAGCAATTGTTGGCTCATTACTCTATTTGACAGCTAGTAGGCCTGATATAATGTTTGCTACTTGTATTTGTGCTAGATTTCAAGTTAACCCTAAAGAATCTCATCTATCTTTATTAAAAAGAATTTTAAGATATATAAAGGGCTGACCTAATCTAGGTCTCTGTTATCCAACAACATCTGAATTTGAGTTAACTGGATTCTCAGACTCAGATTATGCTGGAGGTAGAGTAGACAGAAAAAGCACATCAGGAACTTGTCAGTTTCTTGGTGATCGGCTTGTGTCTTGGTTTTGTAATAAGCAGATATTTGTGTCCACATCAACAGCTGAGGCAGAATACATTGCTGCAGGCAGTTGCTGCTCACAGTTACTGTGGATACAAAATCAACTTCTAGACTATGGTATCAACTTAAATCAATCAATTATATTTTGTGACAATACTAGTGCAATATCTATAGCAAAAAATCCAGTTCTCCATAGTAGGACTAAACACATAGAAATAAGGCACCACTTTATCAGAGATAATGTGGATAAAAATAAAATTTGCCTACAGTTCATCTCCACTGATTTACAAAGAGCAGATATTTTCACCAAACCCTTGGATGAAAAGAAACATATCTTCTTTATGAATCAACTGGGAATGATAGATGGAGACTCAATTTGTTGAAAATTATACCTTCTATCTTATCCAAAATTTATCCAAATTTGTCGAACGAAGAACGACAAATTTTTATTCGTCGAACGATGATCGACAAAAACCTTCATATTCAGAGTCAGTGAAGAAAATCTCGTTTGTCGAACGGCGGTCGACGAAAAAGATTTTTTTTTTTTTCGTCCGACAAAATTGTAAAGTCGGTTCGACTTCAGATTTAATTAGGTTTTGCCGAACATCGCTCCTCGAATTCTCCTCCCTATTTTCTCGACTATATAACACTTATTTTATCTTATTCTAAGCTTTGCGCCTACAGAAATCGTCTTTCCCTCCAGTTCCCCTCTGCACTTGATCTTCAACATTCTTTGCAGGAACAATGGCGATTCCTCGGGCTTCTCTGCACCTAATGAAGTTTGACGCAGGTTTTGACATTGACATGGACTCGTTTGCACAGTCCGACCAAATATTCAAGGATATTCTTCAAATGCTGGATGAACAACAACTAAGGAAGCTTCTAAGCACCAGGCAGAAGATAGCTGTTGCAGAGATAAAAGAATGGGTTTTCACTGCAAAACCAGTCGATGAAAGCTTGTTGGGAACAATCTCAGGTCATCATGTCTCTCTCTCTCCCACCATCCTTTCTGAAATCTTTGGTCTTGAAAATGGTGAAGATGAGTTAGACATAAGCTCAAATGAATTTGATGAAGCTTTAGTCAAAATGGGCCATTTGACTGGAAACCCTGGCCACATTCTGAAAAAGAATCTGTCTCAGGACTACAAGTTCTTAGCCGATATTGTTGGAAAAGTCTTGCTGAGCAAGACTTCTGGGCATGACTATATCAGTAGGCACCAATTTCTATTAATGGTGGCCTTAATGGAGAAGAAGAAAGTCAACTGGGGATCAATTCTTTTTGACCTAATTAAAAAGAAAAACTCTACAGAGAATGTATGCTTTGGAAGAATTTTAGGAATTTTTCTGCAGGAAAGGCATCCAGAGCTTCTGGTGTCACCAAAAGTAACAATAAATGCCAGCAAGAGGCTGACCTCAGCACTCTTTGCTAAATGGGATAGAGTGATTACCAAGAAGAATACAGGAGCTGAGGCCTCCAGAAAAAGGAAAGCTTCTGAGGACACAAGGACTGATCAGGTCACTCCATCTACCCTTCTAGAAGATCCTTCCTCAGTTCCTCCTTCCTCTCATATCCTCTCTCCACCTGCTCAACAATCTCCTGCACATTCTCATTCTTCATCCCCTCCTTCAACTGCAATATCACACATCAATGATATTCCACTCTCAACTGCCCACATCAGTGATGCTCCACCTCCACCCCCATCTTCAGAACCACTACCTACCACACCTCCCTCTCCAATACACAATGAATATCATTCACCTATTCATTCTTCTAGTCCAATCCATCTAGACATTTCCACACATACCACCAACATCAGCAATATCATTCCTACAATATCATCTCCATCCACTTCACAACCATCCACTAGCCATCCACCAGATTATCCATCCCTCAACCTCTCCTCTATTGCTGATCAAGTTTTTGATCTTATCCTTCCTAAAATGAGCCAGCTCCTGGATGCAAAACTTGCTCCAGTTCTTCAGGCACTTTCTACTTTATCTACTAAGATAGCTTCTCTTCCCTCCTCCACTGCTGTCCCTTCTTCTAGGGGCCTAGATTCTGGCTGTCCTGAAGCTAGGCAGGGGGAGATGTCCTATGAAGAAGCTCCAGAAACAGAAGAAACTCCAGAAGAAGATACAGAAGTTACAATTTTTGATACAGATATAATTGATTCAGATGCACAGGTTATAGAAGAAATAAATAATATATGCATTCATCCATCCTGTGATCTATATAGCTTATTATCAAAATTTGATGTCACATATACTTCAAGGTAATCACCAAAGGTATACATAGAGGATCTATCAAAGGCTCTGATTTGCCTTCCTCAGAAAACTCATTGTGATATCATACAAAATTACATATCCTCTATTCCTTCATCCACTATTCAAGACATTCAAATAAAGGATCATTCTGCAGAATATGAAGATGATCTTACAGAATTCCTTGATGATACAACAGCCCCACAAATTACTTCTTCACCTCCAATTCTTGTATGGAATGAAGAACTAATGCCAAGCTTTGATGAAATCTGGAGAGAAGCAGATGCAGAGTTTGACAAAGCTGAAGAAGAAAGATTAAAGGCTCGTGAAGCAATCAAGAGAATTGATGATCTGTACAATAAGCCAATCTCATCTTCTGACTCTGATGATGATGATGACAACAGTGATTCTGATGATACACTTTCAAAGAAAAGAAAGAAAAGAACAGCTAAGTCAAAGGCTGCTCCCAAGCCCCCAAATCCAAATAATGACATTCCTCTGTACATTTTGTATAATGTCCCTCTTGATGAGAAAACTCCTCACTGGATGAAGCTCTCCAGAAATAAGAACAATAGGAGGAAGAAATTCAAGAAGACTGGCTACATCCCTGACAAACCAGTCAAGCACAATCATCCTCCTCCTCCTCCTCCAGCAGCTGGTGCAACAGGATCAGCAGGTGTATCATCTTCCTCTCAGAAGCCAAGCTCTCAACATTCAAGGAGACCTGGTAGTTCTAGTGGTTCTCAAGCCTCTGGATCAGCCAGTGCTCTTTCCTCTAAGAAATCAGCTCCTATCTTTCAAGGAAGACAAACATTTTCCTCTTCTCAAATATCTTCAGAATACAAACTTCACATTTCTGATGGATCTCTTCACAGAGATAGAGTACCTCAAAAGGTCACTCAAGACAAAAATGATTCAGAAGATATTTATTACTTTCCAGATCCAGAAGAAGAGAAAATCTGTCAGATGGCAAAACTGAAAGAAACAATTGCATATGCACAGATTAAAAAGGCTAAAGCAGAAGGCAAAGACTTCTCAAGTTTCTCAACCATGTCAGAATACAGAAGAAAAGAACTTGAAAAATACAAAACAGTTAAAGCATTCAATACTGAGGAATATATTGATATGCACCCAGAAGCATTTATCCCTCATGTCAAAGAACAGAAAATCATTGGTGCTCAAGATTTGTTTATTAGCAAAAAGAAATCAGAAGACCCCAACAGGAAAATCATATTCAAGCCACCTTCTCAGGACAAAAAGCCTTAAATAAATTGCTTGGTTATGAATGTAAAGTTTCCAAACTCAGAGCATTTATTTTTATCTTATCTGATGATCTATTTTAATTTATCAGATATATTTCTTTTCATTGTTGCTCTGTTGATTATACTTTCTGCTGTATCTATTTAATTTTTCTTGTCAAATAGTATCCTAACCCAAATAGGGGGAGATTGTTGGAACAACCCTTTTACTGTTTTGGGCTAGGATCACTATGTACTGATTAGGATCAGTTGACCCCATTGTATAGTTTAAGGGTCAAGTCTGTAGGCTGATAAATTATCTAGAACTTAAGATTAAATCTAAGGTTCCCAGTGCTCGACAAATGGCTAGCAGCGTTCGACAAATGGCAAGTGGCGTTCGACGAATGTCTAGCATCGTTCGACAAATTGTTCTCAGCAGACTGAAGTATTACAGCCGGTTCCAGCACTCGACATTCTCTGATCAGTGTTCGACAAATGGCTAGCAGTGCTCGACAGATGGCTCCCAGCGTTCGACAGTTTCTTTGTTGACAGTGCTCGATAGTTCTCCAGCCAGCGTTCAACATTTTCTGAACAGCGCTCGACAGATTATAGCCAGCGTTCGACAGATCATTTATTGAAGTCCAGATTTGTTATCAACTATATTCTATCTATCCTAACAGCAAAACGATGAATATAACGGATCTATTTAATATCCTTTGGACATATTCTGACAGATAAGGAAGGATATTAAACTCAGTTAATATATTCCCTTCTTTCCTTTTTCCAAGGTAGTAATAGCCGTTGACATTTAATGAAAAGGAATCTTTTCACAGTCAAAAATAAAAGGACCTGCCAAAATCATTTGAGTGGACAGAATTCAAACATCGTTCTATTACAGAATAAAAAGGATATATATATATAGCTGAAAGAAGAAGAAGGGGATACAGACAGACATCTCAGAAAGTATTTTTCTTCATCTTCTTCTTCTACAAGCAGCAAACAAAAACTTCTGAGAACATCATCCTCAAGAGCATTCACTCAGAATCTGATGCAAGTTCAGATCTTCTAAAAGAGCAACAAACAATCTGAAGAACCTGTTCTTCCAGATCAAACTGCTACAGGAGATCTTAGTTTTCAAGAGAAAGCTTCTTCATTTTCTATCAAATACTTCAATCTGACAGGGGGAGCTTTACAACAACATCCACTAGAATCTTCTCTCAGCATCTTGACAGAGAAGAACACTATAAACTTTTTCTTTCCCATCTTGTACAGGGTTATAACTCCCTTTAAAAGTTAACTCTCAGTGACAGGGCACCTTTTCAAAAACCTGCAGTTTGGTTAGAGCACCTTATCAACAGCTCACCTGGTGTGAGGGCACCTTATCAACAACCTCCTAGTGGATTCCTACCAAAGGTGGTAGAAGTGTAGACGTACCCAGATTTATTGGGGAACTACTATAGCTCCTTGTGTCTTCTGTGTTTGATTATTTTCTGTGCTTGTGCCGTTTGTTTTGTGATTACATTTACTTAACTTTTCTGTTTATATAATTCTCACACAGCTTACACTTATATATAATACTATTTTAATTCCGCTATAAAAACTAAAGAAAAGTTATAATACTCTATTCACCCCCCCTCTAGAGTAACTTAAGATCTGACCTCTATTTCACTTCATATGATCAAATTGACCACACCACTGTATTACAAACTGTTGGAACAACCCTATTACTGATTTGGGCTAGGATCACTATCTGCTAACTAGGATCAAGTTGACCACATTGTATATTCAATGGGTCAAGAGTTTAGGCTGTTAGAACTCAAGAAATCATTCGGGTTCTGCGTTTGACAAACTCCACTCTGCTTTCGACGAATGGCTTGCTCTCTGCATTCGACGAATGGCCTGCTCTCTTCATTCGACGAACGGACTACTCCTGCATTTGACGAACTCGCTATCTCACCGGCTCAGCGCCTCAGCTCAGCGGTCGATGAACAGATTGTCTCAGCGGTCGACGAACAAGCCCCATCTTAGCGGTCGACGAAATTTGCTCAGTTCAGCGGTCGATGAAATTATCCAGGCTCAGCGGTCAACAAATCCTTTCGTTCGATGAACTCATTCTGCTTTCGACGAATATCTTCAGATCGACGAACACAGCTCTGAGATCGACAAAATTTGTTAAGATCGATGAATTTACATAACAACAGATTTATTTCAGACAGATTATATTATTCCATTCTATGAACTCAGATCGACTTCAGCAACGACTCTTTTATATCAGATAAGTAAGGATAATATATTTCCTTTTATTATTTCAAGATTATAGTCGTTGACATTTCTTGGAAAAGGACATTTCATGGAAAAGGAAAGAGATATACGGCGTATCAGATTTACAGTTCCCAGAAGGATTGATTACAGATTATTTTATTCCTTAATTCAAGGGATTTGATTTTCAAATCTTATCAAAAGAAAAGGGAAGAAGATATACATCATCATCTCTCAGTTTACACGACAGCATCAATACAGAACATATTACACATAGCTGTACAGAAAAAAAAAAGAAGAATACAGGAAGAAGGTTACAGGAAGAAACAGAAGAACAAAAAGCTACACAGATCATCTTCATCCTCTTCCTCAAGCAGCATTCATTTTCTGAGAACATCTACACTCATCTCTCAGTGATCAGCTGCAAGTTTAGATCTTCAAAAGAGCAACAATAATCTGAAGAACTCATTCTTCCAGATAAATCAGCTACAGGAAGATCTGTTTATACTTTTAAAAGAAAGCTTCCAGCCATTTACTGTCAAACAATTTCATATCAAACAGAGGGAGCTTTTCTACATCAACATCAACTAGAGTCTTCTCTCAGCATATTGACAGAGAAGAACTTCATAAACTCCTTTCCCTTTCCATCTTGTACAGGGTTAATACTCCCTTCAAAAGTTTACCTCTTGGTGGCAAGACACCTGATCAAAAAATCCTGTTTGGTTTTTGGGCACCTTATCAAAAGCTCATTGGTGTTAGGACACCTGATCAAATATCCTAGTGGATTCCTACCAAGGGTGGTAGAAGAGTAGACGTGCCCAGGTTTACTGGGGAACTACTATAGCTCCTTGTGTCCTCTGTGATTGCTTTACTTTTCTGTGTTTGTGTTGTACTGTGTTTTATTTTCAGTTTCTTATAAATCACTCTGCTACATATATATATCACTAATTTAATTCCTCTATAAAATTAATCAAAAAGTTTTAATACTCTAATCACCCCACCTCTAGAGTTAATTTTAGATCTAACTTCACTTTCAATTGGTATCAGAGGTAGGTTGATTCTTTATAGGCTAATACCTGAATCACAAAGATCAATTAGATCTTAAATTCTTTCAGAGGTTTTATTTTATTTATATTTGTTTAAAAACTCATGGCACAAAACAAAGAGTATTCAAGCACAAGACCTCCTATGTGCAATCTAAATAAGTTTGCACTGTGGAAAGCAAGGATTAGGTTATATATGAACTCTATTGATGAAGAAATATTCAATGTTATTTTGACAGGACCTCCTACTCTCTCAGCATCAACAAGTACTGATGCAGCAACAAATAACAATGATGTCCCACCTCCTGAGTGGACAGATGCTCAAAAGAAGCAAAGGAGTGTTGATGCAAAAGCCATGAACATTCAGGCTCAAACAATGTCTGATGACATTTTTTAGAAAGTGGTGGAATGCACTTCAGCAAGAGAGATCTGGACTTCTCTCAACAATATGTTTGAAGGATCTGCTGGTGAAAGAAAGGACAGAAGATCACATCTCATCTCTCTGTATGAGAATTTCAAGAAAGGAGAAGTTGAGACAGTGGCTGATATGTACAATAGGATCAGTCTCATCATCAATGAGCTGAAATCTTTAGACAAAGTGATCTCTATCACTGAGATCGATGACAAGATCCTAATGTGCTTCCCCAGCACATGGGACTCTTGGATCTGGCCTCTCAAGGAAGCCAGAAGTCTCAATGAGATTACTACTGAGACATTGTTAGGCAAGCTCAAATCCTATGAGCAGCTTGTCAAATCCAGAGAAGCTGAACAGTCCACTTCATCTCCAGAAACAAAGAAGGAAAAGAACTTTGCCTTCGAAGCTACAGAAGAAGAAGGAGAGACTCTAGACAATGAGAAGTTGATGAGTCTACTTGCCAAGAGATTCTACAAGATGGCAAGAAAAGACTTCAGGAAAAAGTCATCCAGGAGTTATGAAAAACCAAGGTATGACAAAGCTCAATCTAAAGAAGTTGTATGTTTTGGTTGCAGGAAACCAGGACACATTGTACCTGACTGTCCAGAGAATCAAAACAAGAAGGACAACAAGGAAAAGAAAAAAAGAAAAAGAAGAAAGAAGACACTCCAGCAAGTCTTCCTCCCACAAACACAAAAAGAAGGGAAGAGGATTTGTAGCTGAAACCTGGAGTGAAACAGAATCAGAATATTCATCCAGTTCTTCTGAAGATGAAGAAGAATCAAAAGAAAATAACCAATGCTTGATGGCCATTTATGACTCAAGTAGTGAGTCAGGAAATACATCATCATCCAGTGATGAAGAGGATGATGAAGAAGAAAGAAGTTTCTGTATGATGGCTATCAATGCCTCAGCAAACAACTCAGATGAAGAAGAATCATAATCAGAAGCTGACAATGATGCAGATCAGGTAATTTCTAATTTTGATTTTAATTCAATTGAATTCAAAGATGAATTCAAAGTACTTTGCTTAGACTTACTCAAATCTGAGAAGGAAATAATCTCTCTCAGAAATAAGCTAGCTGAAATGAATCAAATAAGTGAAGAAAATGTCAATCTTAAGAAAGATTTGGCTGCCTCCAGGGAACACATTGTTCTCATTGAGAAAAAGTTGTCTGAAGTTATGAAGTTTAAAGAATCCCTCAATGGGAGAAGCATCAAATTGATGGACATCACAAGCACTGTTAATGCTAGACTTAATAGCAAACTAGGATTGGGTGCTTCATAAGTGAGCCACCTCTGATTAAGAAGAACATACTGTCTACACCAATAAAATTCATTTCTGCTAAAAGAAAAGAGGCTGCAGAAGTAAATAAAGATATTTCAAGCAAGGTTGTTAAGAGTAAAAGAATTCAGCAGAATTAGTCGAACGGAGCTCGACGAAATGAATTTAATTAGTCAAACGGAGATTGACGAATGCTGAAGATAGATTTTCAGAATAGTTATTATATGAACGACGCTCGACGAAATCTCATTCATTCGTCGAACGGCGATCGACAAACTCAGCCCAGTTCGTCGAATAGAAATTATACAGAAAATTTAATGAATTCTTATTCTAAACATACTAAGAATCCTTTCACTGAATGGATAACTCCTCCAAAGAGATATCATCCAAAAGGCTATAAGGATCAGCGTGAAATATCCTTTATTTCTGTTTTTTGTGGAAATTCAAAAAGACCCAAGGTAGTCTGGGTGAAGAACAAATAGATTGTTTTTCTATTTTTGCAGGTACACAACTATCCAAGAATAAAAGAACAATGGTACTTGGATGGTGGATGCTCAAAGCATATGACAGGAAACAAGGCCAATCTGAACAATTATAAAGCAAAGCTTGGACCAAAAGTGATATTTGGAGACTGTAACTGTGGACAAACAAAAGGATATGGAAAAGTCAAGGTTGGATAAGTCACCTTCAAAGAAGTAGCTTATGTCAAGGGACTGAAGCACAACCTCATCAGCATAAGCCAATTATGTGATGAAGGGTATCAGGTAACTTTTAATAAATCAAAATGCCTTATTAAGTCTTCTGATAATATTAATGTTTTATCAGGTATTAGGCAAGGAAATATCTATTTAGTAAATTTCAAGTCATCAAAATCAGAAATCTGTTTATTTAATCAATTAAGCAAACCTAGTGAACTTTGGCATAAGAGATTAGGACATGTAAATCTTAGGACCATTGCTAAATTATCTAAGGACAATCTTGTTAGAGGATTACCTTCTGGTTCATACAAGAAGGAAGGTCTTTGCAGGGCATGTCAACTAGGCAAGCAAACTAAAAACAGTTTTAAATCATTATCTAAAAGTGATTCACCTAGAATCTTATACTTGCTACATATGGACCTTTTTCGACCAATAGCAACAAAGAGTTTAGGGGGGAAGTCATACACTCTAGTTATTGTAGATAACTTCTCTAGATTCACTTGGGTGTTCTTTTTGAGAGAAAAGTCAGATAACTTTAAAGTTCTTACAAACTTTCTTAAGAGCATTCAGATTAAGTATTCTACTCAGATTGCATTGATCAGAAGTGATCATGGTGCTGAGTTTGATTCTCTTCTCATGCAAGAATTCTGTGAGAAGGAAGGTATCAGGCATTGCTTCTCAGCTCCTAGAACTCCTCAATAAAATGGGGTAGTTGAAAGGAAAAATAGAACCCTAATTGAATCAACAACAACATTACTTGCAGATGCTAATTTGCCCCTATCTTTTTCGGCAGAGGCTGTTAGCATAGCAAACTATGTGTTGAATAGGAGTTTGATACACAAATATAAGGGTAAGACTCCCTATGAGTTACTTATAAGGAAGAAACCTAAAGTTAACTATTTTAGAACATTTGGCTGTAAATGTTTTGTTCACAATAATGACAAACAACACCTTAGGAAATTTGAACCAAAATCTGAAGAAGGAATTTTCTTAGGCTATTCATTAATCAGCAAAGCATATAGGATATTTAACAAATCTTCTCTTAAAATTGAAGAATCTATGCATGTTTCTTTTGATTAAACTAACATGTTTTACAAGGAGAAGAATTCTTCTACCAAAGAAAACCTGCAGGTACCTACACTCTGTGAGCATCTAGATCAATTAGCTCTACAGAAGGAAGGATCTCTAAATCCTGTATAGCAGGATGGTGAAGAAAGTGATGAAGAAATTAGTGAAACTGTACTTGAAAAGGAAGCATTAAGTAACATTCCATAAGAGGAATTAATTACAAATAATGCTGATCCCACTATGCCTGTTGATTTTGTCAATATTAGAGATCACCCCAGATCTCAAATAATTGGAGACATATCAACTGGTGTCCAAACAAGGCATCAAGCTAATCAAAATTTGGTGCACACTTGTTTTCTCCCTCAGATTGAACCTCAATCCCTACAAGATGCAGAACAAGATCCCAACTGGATCATTGCTATGCAAGAGGAGCTCAATTAGTTTAAGACAAACAAAGTTTGGGAATTGGTTCCTAGACCAAAGAATCATCCAGTCATTGGAACTAAATGGGTCTACAGGAACAAGCTAGATGCATATGGCAATATTGTGAGAAACAAAGCTAGACTAGTAGCTCAAGGATACTCACAGGAAGAAGGAATAGATTATGATCAGACTTTTGCACCAGTGCCAAGGTTAGAAGCAATCAGGATCTTCCTTGCATTTGCTGCATTTAAGAAGTTCAAGGTTTATCAAATGGATGTGAAGAGTGCATTCTTGAATGGAGAAATCAAAGATGAAGTCTATGTGGAACAACCACTAGGTTTCATTTCTCCAACTCACTCCTCCTATGTATTTAAGCTTAATAAAGCTCTCTATGGTCTCAAACAAGCTCCCAGAGCATGGTATGAGACCTTAGATAGTTTTCTTTTAGAGAATAAATTCTATAAAGGCATAGTCGACAAAACCTTATTTTTCAGGATATATAAAAATCAAACTTTACTAGTTCAAATATATGTAGATGACATAATTTTTGGCTCTGCTGATTCAAATTTATGCAAAAGATTTTATAATCGAATGCAATCTAAATTTGAAATGAGTAGTATGGGTGAACTATCATACTTCCTTGGTCTTCAAGTGAAGCAAACTACAAATGGAATCTTCATATCCCAATCTAAGTATGCTAAGGAATTAGTGAAAAGATTTGGTATGTCTGATTCTTCCACCATGAAAACACCCATGCCCTCAAATGCTGTTGTTGATAATGATGAATCAGGGAAACCTGTTGATCAAAAGGTATATAGAGCAATTGTTGGCTCATTACTTTATTTAACAGCTAGTAGGCCTGATATAATGTTTGCTACTTGTATTTGTGCTAGGTTTCAAGTTAACCCCAAAGAATCTCACCTAATTTTATTAAAAAGAATTTTGAGATATATAAAGGGTTGTCCAAATCTAGGACTCTGGTATCCAACAACATCTGAATTTGAAATAACTGGATTCTCAGATTCAGATTATGCTGGATGCAGAGTAGACAGGAAAAGCACATCAGGAACATGCCAGTTTCTTGGTGATAGGCTTGTTTCTTGGTTTTGTAAGAAACAAACATTTGTGTCTACATCAACAGCTGAAGCTGAATACATAGCTGCATGCAGTTGCTGCTCACAGATATTGTGGATACAAAATCATCTCCTAGACTATAGTGTCAACTTAAATAATTCAATTATATTTTGTGACAATACTAGTGCAATGTCTATACCACAAAATCCAGTTCTCCATAGTAGGACTAAACATATAGAAATTAACACCACTTTATCAGGGATAATGTGGATAAAAATAAAATTTGCCTACAAGTCATCTCTACTGATTTGCAAAGAGCTGATATTTTCACCTAACCCTTGGATGAAAAGAAACATAACTTCTTTATAAATCAGCTAGGAATGATAGATGGAGATTCAATCAATTAAAAATTAAATCTTCTATTTATCCCCTCATTCCCTTCAATATCAAACTAAGTTTTTCTAATTATCTGAATGCCTACAGAATTGCTTCTCTTTTTAGTTCCCTTTGCACTTGATCTCTATTTCATTTTGTAGTAACAATAACAATATAAAGATGACATCCTTCCCTACCTCCTCAAAAGTCCCTTCTTCTAGGGGCCTAGCTCCAGGTCTTCCTGAAACTAGGCAGAGGGAGATGTATTGAAGAAGCTCTTTTTTTGTCAGGGGGAGACACTTTGCTTTGACAGGGGGAGTTATTTTTCTGAAGATGCTCAAGCTTCAAGAGGAAAAGCTGATGAAGTTACCTGCTTTCAGTTCTATGATGAGCTCCATATATGATGCAGTGTTTTGCTTAGGGGGAGTTATTATATGAACTAGGCAAGGGGAGAAAGCAGAAGAAGCTCCAGTCTCCGGGGGAGATGTTCTCAGGCTAACATGTTTTATGAAAGAAGGAAATGATTTATGAACAAGCTTCATATATTGCAAATTCAGAATACAGCTTTTGATATAGAAGAAGCAACAGATTCAGATTGTGACAGATTTAGAAGAAGTTATTATGACAAGATTCAAATTCTGGTTGGTAGAAAGCAGATTAAGAAATAATTCAAGTTAAAGCAGATATCATATTCAAATTATAAAGCTGTAGTAGATCAACAAATTAAGAAAGTTGAAATATAGCAGATACAGTTCAGACAATTTCAGAATTCAGAAAGCAGAATTCAGAAAAAATCAAAGGTTCTGATTGTGTGTTTTTATTAGTTTTATTTTCAATGTAATGTTTCAGAACTCAGAGTATTATTTATTTTATATCAGATGAAAATTTAAAATATATCCGATATATATATGCTCTGTTATTCTGTTGTTGTTTTTGTTTGTTTTTAATTTTTGTCAAATAGTGTCCTAACCCAAATAGGGGGAGATTATTGGAACAACCCTATTACTGATTTGGGCTAGGATCACTATCTGATGACTAGGATCAAGTTGACCCCAATGTATAGTCAATGGGTCAAGACTTTAGGCTGTTAGAACTCAAGAAATCATTCAGGTTCTGCATTCGACGAACTTCACTCTGCGTTCGACGAACGGCTTGCTCTCTGCGTTCGACGAAAGGCCTGCTCTCTGCGTTCGACGAATGGCCTGCTCCTGCATTCAATGAACTCTCTATCTCAGTGGCTCAACGCTTCAGCTCAGCGGTCGACAAACAGATTGTCTCAGCGGTTGACGAACAGACCCCGTCTCAGCGGTCGATGAAATTTGCTCAGTTCAGCGGTCGACGAAATTATCCAGGCTCAATAGTCGACGAATCCTTCCATTTGACAAACTCAGTCTAAGTTCGGTGAATATCTTCAGATCGACGAACACAGCTCTGAGATTGATGAAATTTGTTGAGATCGACGAATTTACATAACAGTAGATTTATTTCAGACAGATTATATTATTCCATTCTCTGAACTTAGATCGACTTCAACAACGACTCTTTTATATTATATAAGTAAGGATAATATATTTCCTTTTATTATTTCAAGATTATAGCCGTTTACATTTCTCGGAAAAGGACATTTCATGGAAAAGGAAAGTGATATACGACGTATCAGATTTACAGTTCCCAGAAGGATTGATTACAGATTATTTTATTCCTTAATTCAAGGGATTTGATTTTCAAATCTTATCAAAAGAAAAGGGAAGAAGAAATACAGCAGCATCTCTCAGTTTACATGACAGCATCAATACAAAATATATTACACATAGCTGTACAGAAAAAGAAAAAGAAAAAAAAAAGAGGAATACAGGAAGAAGGTTACAGGAAGAAACAGAAGAACAAAAAGCTACACAGATCATCTTCATCCTCTTCATCAAGCAGCATTCATTTTTTGAGAACATTCACACTCATCTTTCATTGATCAGCTGCAAGTTTAGATCTTCAAAAGAGCAACAACAATCTGAAGAACTCATTCTTCCAGATTAATCAGCTACAGGAAGATCTGTTTATACTTTCAAAAGAAAGCTTCCAGCCATTTAATGTCAACCAATTTCATATCAGACAAAGTGAGATTTTCTACATCAACATCTACTAGAGTCTTCTCTCAGCATATTGATAGAGAAGAACTTCATAAACTCCTTTCCCTTTCCATCTTGTACAGGGTTAAAACTCCCTTTAAAAGTTTACCTCTTGGTGGCAAGACACCTGATCAAAAAATCCTGTTTGGTTTTTGGGCACCGCCACTTATCTTAACCAAAATTTTGGATGGCTTGACAACAAGACCATGAGAATGCCCTAGTCAATGGTTGAGCCAAATTGGACTCTTGTATATGAATGAAATTCACATGCCAAGTCTAGGTGATAAAGGGGGAACAATAAGGTTCTTAAGTAATAATGTTTTTGAGGATCGAAGGGTTTTTCCTTGGTCAACTTTAATGAAATTTCAAACATGCACTTAGGACCATAAGACAATACTCTAGAATGAAAATCATCAACATTTGGGTTAATTTCCCTAGGATAGTTGATTTCATATGATTTGGTCACATAGACCCCAAGTGAGTAATTATAGGGTCAAAACTTACTGAAGTGTTGTGAAATTTTGTACATAGACTTTTTATATCAGTAGGAAGCTTTGGGAATTTTTTTAGAATTAATCATTGAGTAATGACATACTTCTTTCACAAAGTACAATTTGAGTTTATAACTTGAGAAATTCATACCATGAAATATTGTTGCTGGATTGTTATAGAATTTTGTATATAGACTTTTCATATCTGTAGGAAGCTCAGGGAATTTTGATTGAATTAATCATTGAGTAAATGACATACTTCCTTCACAAAGTACAATTTGAGTTTATAACTTTATTCATACATGAAATATAATTGCTGGAATGTTATAGAATTTTGTATATAGACTTTTCATATCAGTAGGAAGCTCTGGGAGTTTTGTTAGAATTTATCATTGAATAAATTACATGCTTCCTTCACAAAGTACAATTTGAGTTATAACTTGAGAAATTCATACCATGAAGTATATTTGCTGGAATGTTATAGAATTTTGTATATAAACCTTTCATATCAGTAAGAAGCTCTGCGAATTTGGTTAGAATTAATCGTTGAGTATATGACATACTTCCTTCACATAGTAGAATTTGAGTTTATAACTTGGGAAATTCATACCTTGAATTATTGACTCTGGAATATTCTAGGAATTTGAACATAAGTTTGTGATAACATTATGAAATACTAGTAATTTTTCTGGAATTTATGATTACATATATTTGGTACTTCATTCACAATGTAGACTTTGGAATTATATCTTCAAATATTCATACCTTGAATTATTGACTCTGGAATATTCTAGGAATCTGAACATGAGCTCGTGATAACATTATGAACCACTGGTAATTTTCCTGGAATTTGTGATTACATATAATTGGTACTTCATTCACAATGTAGAGTTTGGAATTATATCTTAGAATATTCATACCTTGAATTATTCACTCTGGAATATTCTAGGAATTTGAACATAAGCTTGCGATAATATTATGAACCACTGGTAATTTTCCTGTAATTTATGATTACATATAATTTGTACTTCATTCACAACGTAGACTTTGGAATTGTATTTTAGAATATTCATATCTTGTATTATTGACTCTGGAATATTCTAGAAATCTGAACATAATTTTGTGATAACATTATGAACCCCTAGTAATTTTCCTGGAATTTATGATTACATATATTTGGTACTTCATTCACAATGTAGACTTTGGAATATTATCTTAGAATATTCATACCTTGAATTATTTACTCTAGAATATTCTAGGAATCTGAACATAAGTTTGTGATAACATTATGAACCACTGGTAATTTTCCTATAATTTATGATTACATATAATTGGTACTTCATTCACAACGTAGACTTTCGAATTGTATTTTAGAATATTCATATCTTGTATTATTAATACTGGAATATTCTAGGAGTCTGATCATAAGCTTATAATATCTTTATGAACATATAGAACTAGGATTGACTCATCCTGATTTAAGATTCATATAGTCACTCCTTTAGGACATGAGGATTTGGTTGAAGGTCGCGGGTCTGCGAAGAGTAAAAACTGAAAATTTAGATTTATATCCTCCCTTATGGTCACTACCCCTAGAGTTATTAACTCTCAGAGAATTGCACATGTCCAATTAGGATGGAAGGTTAATCACCAAGGACAGTCATCGGATGTAAAGACTGGGGTGCATTTAGTAAAATTATTAGTTCAAGGATTTACAATGACCTATTGGGAGTGGTGAGCAGAGACCTATCAGGATGTTCAAGTTGTGATTGAGGGATAACACAATAAATAGCCGGTCACTAGAAGAGGTAAGGTTCAATGTTCAACCGAACATCGACACACGTCTGCCCGATCTATATGTAATCCGCCTTAGGTCTTTAGAGTAACTAGAGAGGAAACTGGTATAAAAGAATGGATAGCCACCAATAAGAGTAAATATCCTGAAAAAGGGGCATTTGGGCTTCAATACATTGTATTCCCTAGCATCGTTGTGATCCCTTCGCCGGGTAACACTCGGGAAGTCCAGGATCAACCCTAAACTCCTAAGTATAACTAATCGGTAGACAGGAATTATTGAAAATGTTGAAGTGGAAGTTTGTGAAGCTTTTGGATCTGGGCGGTCTGGCAGGAGGTCAGGCGGTCTGGTGTGACCGCACGACGTGGCGATCTGTTCTGCGGTCTGGCTTGTCTTGCCTAGCCGTAGTCTCCTGGCATGACCGCTGGTATCTGTCCAAGGCGGCTGAAGGTGAGGCCGCGTGGTCTGTCTGTGACCGCATGGTGGGTTGGCGTCTTCAGGTCGCGTGGTCTGTCTGTGACCGCGTGGAGGGCTGGCTTCTTTAGGACTGTGTCGATCTGGCCTGACTACATAGGTTGGTCCAGGTTTCCAGAATTCCGGTCTGGTGGCTGTCCGGGTTCTCTGGTGGTATTCGCGGACTAAGTCTCTTAGTCGCGCGGTCTCTGTTCGCGGTCTCAGGAGGAGGCTGGTATGCGAATAGGTCTCTGCTCGCGGTCTCAGGAGGAGGCCGGCATGCGAACAGGTGTTCGCGATCTTGTGGCGAACAGACAGTGTTTGCGGTCTCGGGCAAACACTGGTGGTGGGCGGCTTCTTGGAGGTCTGGCTATCTCCTTATGGAGTCACATTTTGACTAAGGGAGTGGCGATCTCCCGCGGTCTGGAGTGAAGCCGGCGAGCTCATCAAATGAAGCAGAAAGAACTGTTGCTGATCGCGCGGGTTGACCGGTCTGGTCGCGCGGTCTGGGGGTGGTGATCCTATCTCATAGGGCGGTGACTGGATCAGGTCCCACGCTATAAATAGGAGCCACTGTAGCAGCAAATCAAGACACACGAAGTGTAAGCTGAGTTGTTCCTAATTCCTGCGGTCTATTTCTTTCTGACCGGGCGGTCTGCTGATTGAATTTTCTTGTGCAGCTTCTGTGGATAGTGCGGTCTACAGTGATCACCTCTTCCCCGGAAAGTGTTCGGGCGGTCTGCGACTTGCAGTGTGGGTTGCTGGAGTTCGGGAGAATCAATGGAGGTCGTAAGGAGGGTGCGGTCTGCTCAGCGGTCTGAGGTGGTGTTCTTTAACCGGCAGTGTTGTGTGGATAGGCGGCTTGCAGAGATCGGCAAGGAGACCGCGCGGTCTGGAGTGGTCTTAGTTATCTTCCTTCAAGTTGTGTATTTTTCTCTTTGGAATTTGTGTGCTGGCGAAATCATGTCTCGCCAAGCATACCTCTCCATGTAATGAAGATTTTGCTTATCAATAAAGACTATATTTCCTTCATGTGCTTCTGGTTGTTTGGTTTGTGTACTCTAAGTTGTATGTTTCCTGCTCACTCCATAAGATTTGGCCAACAAAAGTGAGGTTTCTTCGGAATGTGGAGGCGGTGAAGGCTGAGGTAGTTCATGTGGGGAGGAGAGCTAAAGACTTGTTCGTTTTATCGACATGTTCTTATGTTAACAAGATGAGGACAAACGACAATGCTGTGATATGGCACGAGAGGTTGGGGAACGTAGGGATGGATAAGCTGAAAGCTATGACGGTGAAAGGTCTGGTCAAGGGCCTGCCTAGTCTATCTTCCTACGGAGACGGTCATGTGTGCGCGGGATGTTAGTTCGACAAGTCTCATCAACTTCCGTTTGATAAGTCGCAGACAAGGAGTAGTGTGCCGTTGGAGTGCATCCACGGTGACTTAATGGGACCGACTGCTACCCCAAGCCTCGGAGGCAGCAGATATATGCTGGTGCTGATCGATGATTACACCAGATATGTCTGGGTTTATTTCTTGAAGGAGAAGGCGGAGGCATTTGCCAAGTTTGTGGAGTTCAAGGAGCTCGTGGAGGTTCGGCTTGGACTGCGGGTTAAGAAGCTGAGGACTGACAACGGAGGGGAGTTCACCTCTGGTGAGTTCTCTACTTTTTGCAGGAAGGCGGGCATCCGGATGGAGCTTACTTGTGCGCATACTCCACTGCAAAACGGAGTTGCAGAGCGGAAGATCCATCATCTGATGGAGACCTGCAAGTGTTGGCTACATGCCAAGAGTATCCCAAAGTCCTTCTGGGCGGAGGGAATGTCTTGTGCTGCCTTCGTCATTAACAGGATGCCTCTGAGTCCCATCAATATGAAGACCCCGCATGAATTAATGTTCAAGGAAAAGCCAAGTGTGGCACACCTTCGGGTGTTTGGTTCCACCTGCTATGTGCACGTTCCATATGCGCTTCGGACGAAGCTAGATGAGAAAGCAAGGAAGCTAGTCTTCGTGGGGTATGATGACCTGAAGAAGGGCTGGAAGTGCATGGACCCGGAGACGTGGAGATTTGTTGTATCTCGCGACATTGTGTTCGACGAGGTGACGTCTTACAAGGGAGGTTCTGGTGTTGAGCTACCAGAGAGCAGGGTGGAGGAGCCGGAGAGGGTTGTGGAAAATCTTCAGGTGGAGCTACCTGTGTCACCAGGTGGTCCATCAGTTTCTAGTTCTGAGGCGGAGGCTTCTGGTTCAGGAAGCAAGGTGAGCGATGCTCCGAGTACGTCTGGAAGAGGAGCTAGGGAAGAAGCAGCTGAAGATACTGCAAGTCAGGGGAAGGCGTTGCGGAGATCGAAGCGAACTATCATTGCCCCTGATCTCTATACACGAGGAAACATGGTGAGCTTTGTCTCGTGTTTCTTTGCTGGTCCCTTGGATGAGAGGGAGCCGTCGAGATTTGAGAAGGCCAAAGGCGTGAAGGAGTGGGACATTGCGATGCAAGAAGAGATGTCAGCTCTCGAGAAGAATGAGACCTGGTCTCTGGTGCCCAGGCCCAAGGGCACCACTCCTGTTACATGCAAGTGGGTCTACAAGCTTAAGAAGAAGGCTGACGGCAGTATCGAGTGATACAAGGCTCGCCTTGTAGCTCGGGGGTTCTCGCAGCAATACAGTGAAGACTATGAGGAGACATTCAGTCCGGTGGCAAAAATGACTTCAGTTCGGGTTGTGATTGCCTTGGCGGCATGTTGTGGGTGGAAGATTTGACAGCTTGACATAAAGAATGCGTTCTTGTACGGCGAGATTGACAAGGAAATCTTCATGGTCCTGCCGCCAGGCTTCTTATCTGAAGATTTTCCGGAGCATGTCTGCAAGTTGAAGAAGGCCCTGTATGGGTTGAAGCAAGCGCCGAGGGCGTGGTATGGAAAGATTGCAGAGTATCTCTTATTCTGCGGGTTTGGTGCTTTAGACTCAGACTCAAGCTTGTTCGTCAAGAAGAGTGGGGAGCTTCAAGTCATCGTGCTGCTATACGTCGACGATATGATCGTGACGGGGAATTCAAAGGAGGTGGTAGCGCAGCTTCGGGCAGAGCTATCTATCATGTTTAAGCTGAAGGATCTGGGTGAGCTTCACCATTTTCTTGGACTCTAGGTGCAGAGGAAACAGAGTGGAGTGCTGGTGTCCCAGGCTGGATATGTAGAGCAGATCGTTGAGCGGTTTGTCATGAAGGAAGGAAAGTGCATCTCCATACCTCTGAAGAAGGCTATGAAGCTTCGGAAGGATGAGGGAAGGATACTGCATGATCCGTTGGTGTTCCGAGCTCTGGTCAGAAGCTTGATCTATCTGACGATCATTAGGCCGGATATTGCTTATGTAGTTGGCAGAGTGAGTCGGTATATGGGGGAGCCACGGATGCCTCATGTGCTAGCGGCCAAGAATATACTGAAGTATGTCAAGGCGACCTCGGATATGGGTCTCCTATATAGGAGGGATGCTGGCTTCGAGGTGCATGGATACATGGATGCTGATTACGGGGGAGATTCAGATGATCGGAAGTCGACATCTGGATACGTCTTCATGGCGGGCCCCATGGCTATATCATTATGCAGCAAGAAGCAGGATTCCGTGTCGGTCTCATCCACGGAAGCGGAATACAAGGCTTCGGCCTTGGCAACTCAGGAAGCCATCTGGCTTAGGAGGTTGGTTGGAGACGTCCATAAGGAGGTTCAGGAGCCGACTCTGCTCCGCGGTGACAATGAGAGTGCTCTCAAACTGGTGACCAATCCAGTTTGTCACACGAGGACCAAGCATATCGAGATCAAGCATCATTTCATTCGTGAGAAGGTGCTGGAGTGGTCTCTTTCGGTCGAGCATGTTCAGAGTCAGGACAATATTGCTGACATCTTCACAAAGGCGCTGGCAAAGGGGCCGTTCACACGGCTAAGGAGCTTACTGGGGCTGTTTTCAACTTCCCACTTCAAGGGGGAGTGTTGAAAATGTTGAAGTGGAAATTTGTGAAGCTTTTGGATCTGGGCGGTCTGGGAGGAGGTCGGGCGGTCTGGTATGACCGCACGACCTGGCAATCTGTTCTGCAGTCTGGCTTGCCTTGCCTAGCCATAGTCTCCTGGCATGATCGTTGGTATCTGTCCAAGGCGGCTGAAGGTGAGGCTGCGCGGTCTATTTGTGACCGCGTGGTGGGTTGGCGTCTTAAGGTCGCATGGTCTGTCTGTGACCGTGTGGCGGGATGGCTTCTTCAGGACTGTGCCGGTCTGGCGTGACCGCACAGGTTTGGTTCAGGTTTCCAGAATTCCAGTCTGGTGGCTGTCCGGGTTATCTGGTGGTATTCGCGGACTAAGTCTCTTAGTCGCGCGGTCTCTGTTCGCGGTCTCAGGAGGAGGCTGGTATGTGAACAGGTCTCTAGTCGCGGTCTCAGGAGGAGGCCGACATGCGAACAGGTGTTTGCGATCTTGTGGCGAACAGACAGTGTTTGCGGTCTCGGGAAAACACTGGTGGTGGGCGGCTTCTTGGCGGTCTGGCGATCTCCTTATGGAGTCGCGTTTTGACTAAGGGAGTGGCGATCTCCCGCGGTCTGGAGTGAAGCCGGCGAGCTCATCAAATGAAGCAGAAAGAACTATTGCTGATCAAGCGGGTTAACCGGTCTGGTCTCGCTGTCTGGTGGTGGTGATCCTATCTCATAGGGCGGTGACTGGATCAGGTCCCACGCCTATAAATAGGAGCCAATGTAGCAGCAAATCAAGACACACAAAGTGTAAGCTAAGTTGTTCCTAATTCCTGCGGTCTGTTTCTTTCTGACCGGGCGGTCTGCTGATTGAATTTTCTTGTGCAGCTTCTTCGGATAGTGCGGTCTGCAGCGATTACCTCTTCCTCGGAAAGTGTTCGGGAGGTCTGCGACTTGTATTGTGGGTTGCTGGAGTTCGGGAGAAATAGTGGAGGTCGTAAGGAGGGTGCGGTCTGATCAGCGGGCTGAGGTGGTGTTCTGTAACCGGTAGTGTTGTGCGGTTAGGCGGCTTGCAGAGATCGGCAAGGAGACCGAGCGGTCTAGAGCGGTCTTAGTTATCTTCCTTCAAGTTGTGTATTTTTCTCTTTGGAATTTGTGTGCTGGCGAAATCTTATCTCGCCAAGCACACCTCTCCCTGTAATGAAGATTTTGCTTATCAATAAAGACTATATTTCCTTATTGTGCTTCTGGTTGTTTGGTTTGAGTTGTATGTTTCCTGCTCACTCCATAAAGATTCGAAAAGATTTCACAAGAATAATTTAAATAGGAGAACTTGATAGGATAAACCCTATACCAATTTGGGACGGATCGGCATATTAGAAGGACATGTTAAGTCCTACAAGTGGTAGGCTCGATATATTTGAAGGACGAGTTAAGTCTTGCGAGCGGTAGGTGATGCGCAAAACTATATCCGCAAACGATAATGGCAAGTGTACCGTATCGAATGTAGTATAGGTTGTTAAAACAAGGTCGTATTAGAGTCGGGGCGGTTGAGTACTCTTACTTCGGAAAATCTTTATTATTTTATCGAAAGAAACTTGGGTTGGTTGGTTGCAAGAAAGAGAAAAAATTTGTTTAAAACTATGATAAAAAGGATTAGCACTCAACCTTGAATCACCTTGGAAAAGATAAATAAATAAAGAAATAAAACTTCTAATCCTCTTTAAAAGAAATGCTTGACCGTGGAGGTTCCTGATTTATAAACGTACATCTCTCAAGGATACGCCTAACTGAGTTTAGGTTGATCAATCGAACTCTCGTTCTAGAATCGAAACCCCTAAAACTCGCCTTATCGAAGTGAACCCCTCTATTGGATATAACTCCAATCCGGGAGATTTATGTCATCCTCTCACGAGGAGTGCATTCAAATCTCTTTATCCTTGAAATGATCGATTCGAACTCAAAACCTCTCGATTATTAGACTACGAAAACAAGAATGAGATTATATATCGATAATATAATCTCAATCAATATAAATTCAAGGATAAATCTTATGCGATCTAAATAAGAGAAAAAGAAGTTCTAAACTAAATTATGAATTATATTTTCCTTGGATCATCTCGGCCGAGTACGAATGAAATTTAGCTACTCATGGAGATGGAGGAATTGATGAAATACAAGAAGTGCATAATGAAGATTGAGAGTAGAATAAGAGAAAAAGTACTATTTTATTAATTGAAAAAGAAATTACAACTAGAAAACAAGAAGTTACAAACCTGAAATGAAAGTGCAAGCTAAGAAGGAAGATTACAAGCTTAAGAATGACAAAAACAGTGCAAGAAAATAAACTAGAACTCCCAAAATTTGTTCTTAAACATCTGCTGGAGCTGGCTTTATATTGCTGAAAAGTTGAGGTTACACGCCCTTGGTCACGCCCGTGACCAAGGGCGTGTAAGGGGCGTGATCGAAGCAGCATCGGAGAGGGCGTCTTCTGGAGTAAATGCGGGCGTTTCAGCCGTGTCACGCCCTAGGTCACGCCCGTGACCTGGGGCGTGTAATCTCAAAATCTGGCTTCTGGTGGGAATCTTCGGCGGGAAGGAGCGCGGGGCGAGTCACGCCCGTGACTTGGATGTCACACCCCCTGGTCATGCCCGTGACCTGGGGCGTGTAATTTTAAATGACGTGGCTTGCATGCTCTGGATGCTGTGGCGAGTCGTGGTTGTGACACTGGGTCACGCCCTTGGTCACGCCCATGACCTGGGGTGTTTACTTGGCGAAATCTTCACGGAGCGTCCCCGGAGTGGCAGAAGCAGGTCTGGAATACTTCGTAGGTTACACGCCCATGGTCACGCCCGTGACCTTGGGCGTTTAATTTAACTTTTATCTACAAATGTCCAGAAAACCTGAGAACACAAAACAAACTTAGGTTAGCTTATGAAATTAAAATATGAAAGTTTTATATGATATAATTTAAATAAAAGACATAATTTCATATTAAAATAATAATAAAACTATACTAAAAGATGAGTAAATAAATTACTCATCAAACACCCCCATACTTGCTCGTTGCTCGTCCCGAGCAAATTTTTTTTCATAAGGGTAAGAAAAATTAATGCAAGATATAATTATGAAGACTAGAGAGTAAAATGCGAAGTATTATGCTAGCATGCGTAGATATTTTAGTAAAAATATTTTCTTGGCATAAATACTAACTTATGAAATACTTCAAAAATGCGTTATAATTATTTATCATTACTTTGAAAATGAGTCGACGGTCAATGAAAAAGTTATGTGAAGGGAGAAAATAGCGTGATTGCTAAGATTTAAATTACTAGACGTAGACGCTCGGGGTGGCCTCCAAAGAAATCCATCAATGTCGACGACCATAAGCTTGCCCGTTTGCACTTTCTCCACTACACTTCGAACTAAATCGACTCTATGGATCTTTAGGACTTAAATAGGGTACATTTTAAGGCTTGGGTTTAAGGGTGAGGTAAACAATGATAAACATGAAGGTGCATTTAAACAAAATTTTTGAGCTAAAAGAAAATGACGACCACCACAAAATAATGAAGCTTTACCCGCATACTCATATTTTTTCTAAGGGGAGACACTCTCATACTCTTTTATTTAAATCACGAATCTTCATAATTGGGATCATTCCAAGTATGCATGTGCATACCTAGGCCGCATATCATTATGAGATTATTGCTTTTTGAGACTTAAACATTTATTTTGAATTGATACCCATAATAAATTTTTTTTTCTTTCATAGAATCGTACCCAAATATTTTTTTCATTTTAGCTCAAAATTTCAAAGTGTTCATTTGGGTTTTGGGCTTTTTAGCTTTGGTGTCGAAATGATGAGGGTGGATCAAATAAAGGTGTAAGGCTCAAATTTGTGTGAACAATGGTGGTAAATCTAGGTTGGGTGCAAAGGCTCAAACTATCCAAAGAAAGGCCTAAATCATTTCCGTAAAGTTAATTTGTCTAAAGTGCACATGTTTCAAAAATAGCTTGGGGCAAGTTCTAGACATCGAGAAAGGACACCCTTTTGTTCAATTCGAGTAATAGCTTTCTAACAATCTTCTACACACTCACCTAAACTACTTTTGGATAAGACCGGATTCGAATTTAAAAGTAAAATAAATTATTTCTACGCAAATTAATAAAACATAATTTTAGATCTATGCCAAGAATTTAATTTTACATCAACACTACTCAAAGACATGCATATGACTAGGAGCACTACATGAGTCAACAATTTTACTCAAAAGTTTCAAAAACTATTTTAGCACAAAATTATTTTTAGTCCATATGAAAAATAGTCTACTTAGAACTTACAATTTAGCAAGTGGGCGTTTTGATGAATAAAAAGAACATTTCCTAATAGATTTTTTTTTTAGTTCTTGGACTTCCCAAGGTCAACCCGGTGAAGGGCTCGCAAAGTACTAGAGGCTATGATGGGAATTCAAGCCCAAAGCGTCCTTTCCAAGAAATTTAATTTCAATTTTTTTAATTTTTTTGGTTTTTTTGTTTTCAAGTAAAACTACAAAGAAAGCTATGCTACACCCCTATACTTAAAATTAAAGATTGTCCCCAATGTTTAAAACTAAGTATGAAAGATAAAACTAAAAAAATGACAATAAAGAAAAGTCAAGATAAATTATTAGAGTGAAAAGAGGGCTTCCCTGGATGGTAGTCGGGGTTGCCGGTCAAACACCTGCAGAGTTAAATTAGAAAAACAAACAAGAAAAGAAAGACAAAAATAAAGAGATTAACATTGGGTTGCCTCCCAAGAGCACTTTGTTTACCGTCTCGTAGCTTGACTAAGTGGTAATTTTAAAGATTTTGGAAGTGAATGGTTTCGATGTTTCCGGACACGGGGTCGCCGGGGTGATATAATTTTAAGCGTTGTCCGTTGACATTGAAAGAGCTTTTTTCCGGGTGCTCTATTAGCACCGTTCCGTATGGCCAAACTTCGTTAACTATGAAGGGACCGGACCATCGTGATTTTAATTTACCCGGAAAAAGCCTAAGTCTTGAATTAAATAATAGGACTAAGTCTCCTGGTGAAAAAGTTTTTGGATTTTTGATTTTTTTATCATGATAAAATTTTGTGCGCTCCTTATAAATCTTATTATTTTCGTAGGCGTTTGCGCACCACTCGTCTAATTCATTTAATTATAGTTTTCTTTGCTCGGAGGCTAAGTTTAAATCCAAATTTAAAAATTTTAGCGCCCAAAAGGCACGATGTTCTAATTCCACCGGTAGATGACAAGCTTTTCCATAGACTAATCGGTACGGTGTACATCCGATGGCGGTTTTGTACGCTGTCCGATATGCCCATAGAGCGTCGTCTAATTTTAGCGACCAATCCTTCCTATTAACGGAAACAGTTTTTTCTAAAATTCTTTTAAGTTCACGGTTCACCACCTCCACTTGGCCATTTGCTTGTGGGTGGTAGGCGGTAGATAGCTTGTGGGTAACTCCATACTTTGCTAAAATTTTAGCAAGTTGGTTGTTACAAAAATGTGTGCCCCGATCACTAATTAGTGCTCGGGGTGTGCCAAATCGTGAAAATAATTTTTTTAAAAATTTACGACGACTCTCGCGTCGTTAGTGGGAAAAGCTTGTGCTTCCGCCCACCTTGACACGTAATCGACCGCAACAAGGATATATTTATTATTAAAAGAGTAGGGTAAAGGACCTGCGAAATCTATTCCCCAAAGATCAAAAATTTCGCATTCTAAAAAAATATTTTGGGGCATTTCGTCCCGGTTAGAAATGTTACCTGACCGTTGGCACCGATCACAATTACTCACGAAATTGTGAGCATCTTTGAAAAAGGTGGGCCAATAGAAGCCCGACTCTAGCTCCTTTCTTGCGGTCCGGTTCGCTTGATAATGGCCACCGGTTGGCCCTTCGTGGCAGTGCCGCAGAATTTGGGCGCCTTCCTCGCCTGAAATACACCTTCTTACCACTTGGTCCGCGCAGACACGAAATAAAAATGGGTCCTCCCAAAAATAATTTTTCAAATCCGAAAAGAATTTCTTCTTTTGTTGACTTGAAAATCTTTCGGTAGGACCCGGGCCACTAAATAGTTGGCCAAATCCGCGTACCAAGGGGTGGAAGAAGTCGTTACCTTTTCGATGGCAAGGAGGCGCTCTTCAGGGAATTTGTCATCAATTTCGGCTTCCACTAGTGTTCCTGCAGCCAGATTCTCCAACCGTGAGAGGTGGTCGACCGCAACATTCTCCGCTCCCCTTTTGTCTTGGATCTTCAAATCGAATTCTTGTAGTAGGAGGATCCACCTTAGCACTCGAGGCTTTGCATCTCCTTTTTGTAGTAAATACCGGAGAGTGGAGTGATCTGTAAAAACAATATGTTTTCAAAGCGTTAAATATGATCGAAATTTATCAAACGCAAAAATTATAGCCAAAAATTCTTTCTCCGTGGTTGTATAATTTGCTTGTGCGGATGTTAGCGTTTTGCTTATGTAATAAATCGGGTGAAAATATTTATTCACCCGTTGGCCTAAAACTGCACCTACAGCAAAATCGCTAGCGTCGCACATGATTTCAAATGGAAGAGACCAAATTGGCGCGATTAAAATCGGGGATTTGATTAGTTCATTTTTTATTTTAATAAACGCTTTTAAACATTCCTCATCAAAATTAAATGCGGATTCTTTTTCTAGGAGACGAGTTAGCGGTTTCGTAAATTTTGAGAAATCTTTTAAAAAATGCCTATAAAAACCCGCATGTCCTAGAAAACTTCTAATAGATTTTATATTGGTAGGAGGGGGAAGTTTTTCTATGACCTCGATCTTGGCCCTATCGACCTCGATCCCCTTACCAGAAACTTTATGTCCGAGGACTAACCCCTCTCGGACCATAAAGTGGCACTTCTCCCAGTTGAGTGCCAAATTCGTGTCTTCGCAGCGTTTAAGAACACGGTCAAGATTATTTAGACAATTAGTGAAAGAATCGCCAAAAACAGAAAAATGATCAATGAATACTTCCATGACGTCTTCTATAAGTTCATTAAAAATTGCCAACATACATCTTTGAAATATAGCCAGCGCGTTGCAAAGTCCAAACGGCATTCTTCGATATGCGAAGGTGCCGAACAGACAAGTGAAGGTGGTTTTCTCTTGATCTTCGGGAGCAATTGGGATTTGAAAATATCTCGAAAGACCATCGAGAAAACAATAGTGCGAATGACCGGATAAGCGTTCTAAAATTTGGTCAATAAATGGTAATGGAAAGTGATCCTTGCGGGTAGCATCATTTAATTTTCTGTAATCGATGCATACACGCCAACCCGTAACAGTACGGGTCGGAATCAACTCATTATTTTCGTTGGTGATTACCGTTATTCCTCCCTTTTTAGGCACGACTTGCACTGGGCTAACCCAAGTGCTATCAGAAATCGGATAAATAATTCCTGCGTCTAATACTTTTATAATTTCGGCCTTTACGACGTCGTTCATGCTTGGGTTAAGGCGTCGTTGGGGCTGAATAGCGCCGCGAGAATTATTTTCTAAATTGATTTTATGCGTTCAAAACGAGGGGCTAATCACCTTTATATCCGAAATTTTCCATGCAATTGCATGGCGGTGATTATTTAAAATTTTAATTAATTCAGAAATTTCCGAATCGTTAAGTGCAGAAGATATTATTATGGGCAGTTTTGAATTTTTTTCTAAAAATATGTATTTTAAATGTTCCGACAATTGTTTTAGTTCTAAACTCGGTGGCTCCTCGTAAGATGTTTTTATTTTAGAAATATTTAAGTTTACTTCTTCAAATTTGGTTGGCCGAGTTTTTTCTTCTAAACAAAATAAATTTGCAATTTCTGGATTTTCAAATAAAGGCGAAATTATTTCAGAAAACGACGTTATTTCCTCTTCAAAATTTGTTTCTAGGGTAAAACAAGAGTCGTCGTTTGGAAACGCATTTCTCATCGATTGATTTATATTAAAAATAACTTCTTCCTCTCCAACTCGTAGGAGAAGGTTTCCGTTACTTACGTCAATTATAGCCCGAGCGGTGGCTAGGAAGGGTCGTCCGAGTATGAGTGGTACTTCGGCATCCTCTTCGATATCGAGTATGACAAAGTCTACCGGAAAGATAAACTTGTCAACCTTCACTAGCACATCCTCAATGATCCCGATTGGATACTTTACGGACCGATCCGCTAGTTGGATGCTTATATTGGTTGGGCTTGGGTGCCCAAACCAAGCTTCTTAAATAAGGAGAACGACATAAGATTTATGCTCGCCCCTAGATCGGCCAAGGCGTTTTTAATTAATAAATTTCCAAACAAACACGGGATGGAAAACCATCCCGGATCATTTAATTTTTTGGGTAATTTATTAAGAACTATCGCCGAACATTCTGCATTAAGAGAAATACGCGAAATATCTTCAAGTTTCTATTTATTTGATAATAAATCCTTGAGATATTTCGCGTATTTAGGCATTTGAGAGAGTGCCTCGCAAAATGGTACATTAATTTGTATTTGTTTTAAAATATTTATAAATTTTTTATACTGCTCCTCGTTGCGCTCATTTTGTAAATTAGAAGGATACGGAATAGAAGGCATTTGAATAATGCGCGGAGCTAAATCAGAAGAGTTTAAATGCGGAGTTGGAGTTGAAACATTTACCTTAGGCTAGACCAAATTTGAACTTTTTACCTCCTTTCCGCTGCGGAGGGTTATAGCGTTGGCGCTCTCCAGTGGATTGGGCTCAGTATTGCCGGGTAGAGCTCCCTGCTAGCGTTCGGAGAACATCTTGGCGAGTTGTCCAATCTGATTTTCTAGGCTTTTAATAGATCCAGAAAGGTTTCGGATATTGGCATCAGTAGAAGCGACGTATTTGGTGAAGACCTCTTCAAGTGAAGGGGCCTTTGGTGGTTGTGGTGGAGCGAATCCGGGAGGATTCACTTGTAAGGGGCGTTGAGCATTATTGGGGTTGCTCCATGAAAAATTCAGGTGGTTCCTTAAACCCGGATTATAACTATTAGGGGGATTATTATTTGGGTTATAAGGAGGACGATAGGAGTTCCCCATATAATCAACTTGTTCTTGATTATAATAATAATAATTATTATTATTATTATTATTATTAGCCCCGTTAATGGCGGAGGAAGCAGACATCTCCGTCATTTGCTTAGTAAGCTATTCTACTTGATATGCTAAATTCGGGGTGGCCTCGACTTCGAAAAGTTCGGTCGGTTTGTTAGGACGCGACCGTGGTGCATTCCACTGATAAGCATTCATGGCCATCTCTTCAAAAAGCTCTTGAGCAGCTTCGGGGGTTTTGTTATTAAGTGTCCCCCCCGCGGCTGCATCAATCATCTGCCTTGTTTGGAGATTCAAACCATTGTAGAATGTCTGAACTTGTTGCTATACGGGAAGGGCATGGTGAGGACATCTCCGCAAAAGTTCCTTGAAGCACTCCTAGGTATCGTAGAGAGACTCCGATTCTATTTGCATAAATGAGAGAATGTCCGTACATAATTTAGCGGACTTCGCCGGAGGAAAATATTTAGTTAAAATTTTCTCCGTCATTTCGGCCCATGTAGTGATGGAACCTCTAGGAAGAGATCCCAACCATTGCTTGTCCTTAGTTCGCAAAGAAAATGGAAATAAACGCAAGCGAATGGCGTCATCGGTGACGCCATTAATTTTAAACGTATCGCAAATTTCCAAAAATTTCAATAAATGTAAATTTGGATCTTCATCTGGTAACCCGTCAAAGATGACGGTTTGCTGTACCATTTGAATAATACTCATTTTAATTTCAAAATTATTATTCGCCACCGCCGGGCGAATAATACTAGATTGTGTTCCCTCCCAATTTGGCCTCGCATAATAGGACATAGTCCGTAGCGGAGCCTCATTATGGTCGGGGTCACCCATTATATCTTCGTTAGTCTCTCCGACTGACTCTTCACGAATTATTGGTAGATCACTAAATCGGAGACGTCGCCGCAAGGTGCGCTCGATTTCCGGATCAAAACCAAATTCAAAATCAATTGAAGAGTTTCCTCGGGTCATAAACCAAAAGAAAAGAAAAGAAGCGGAAAAAGAAAAAGGGAAAATAAGATTGTAGATAAATAAATTTATTTTTATTTTGTTATATTTTTTAGATTTTGTTTTTATTAGGTGGTTTAAAATTAGTCCTGTACTTCCCAAGATCTACCCGGTGAAGGGTTTGCAAGGTACTAGAGGCTATGATGGGAATTCAAACCCAAAGCGTCCTTTCCAGGAATTTAGTTGCACCTTAAAATTAAGAAAAAGAAAAAGATAAAATTAATAGATATTTCGGTTTTCGAAATATCAACCGTTTCCCCGGCAACGGCGCCAAAAACTTGATGTGCAAAACTATATCCGCAAACGATAACGGCAAGTGTACCGTATCGAATGTAGTATAGGTTGTTCAAACAAGGTCGTATTAGACTCGGGGCGGTTGAGTACTCTTACTTCGGAAAATCTCAATTATTTTATTGAAAGAAACTTGGGTTGGTTGGTTGCAAGAAAGAGAAATAATTTGTTTAAAACTATGATAAAAAGGATTAGCACTCAACCTTGAATCACCTTGGAAAAGATAAATAAATAAAGAAATAAAACTTCTAATCCTCTTTAAAAGAAATGCTTGACTGTGGAGGTTCCCAATTTATAAACGTACCTCTCTCAAGGATACGCCTACTGAGTTTAGGTTGATCAATCGAACTCTCGTTCTAGAATCAAAACCCCCAAAACTCGCCATATCGAAGTGAACCCCTCTATTGGATATAACTCCAATCCGGGAGATTTATGTCGTCCTCTCTCGAGGAGTGCATTCAAATCTCGTTATCCTTGAAATGATCGATTCGAACTCAAAACCTCTCGATTATTAGACTACGAAAACAAGAATGAGATTATATATCGATAATATAATCTCAATCAATATAAATTCAAGGATAAATCTTAAGCGATCTAAATAAGAGAAAAAGAAGTTCTAAACTAAATTATGAATTATATTTTCCTTGGATCATCTCAGTCGAGTACTAATGAAATTTAGCTACTCATGGAGATAAAGGAATTGATGAAATACAAGAAGTGCATAATGAAGATTGAGAGTAGAATAAGAGAAAAAGTACTATTTTATTAATTGAAAAAGGAAATACAACTAGGAAACAAGAAGTTACAAACCTGAAATAAAAGTGCAAGCTAAGAAGGAAGATTACAAGCTTAAGAATTACAAAAACAGTGCAAGAAAATAAACTAGAACTCCCAAAATTCGTTCTTAAACATTTGCTGGAGCTGGCTTTATATAGCTGAAAAGTTGAGGTTACACGCCCTTGGTCACGCCCGTGACCAAGGGCGTGTAAGGGGCGTGATCGAAGCAGCAGCGGAGAGGGCGTCTTCTGTAGTAAATGCGGGCATTTCAGCCGTGTCATGCCCTAGGTCACACCCGTGACCCCGTGACCTGGGGAGTGTAATCTCAAAATCTGGCTTCTGGCGGGAATCTTCGGCGGGAAGGAGCGTGGGGCGAGTCACGCCCGTGACTTGGATGTCACGCCCCCTAGTCACGCCCGTGACCTGGGGCGTGTAATTTTAAATGACGTGGCTGGCATGCTCTGGATGCTGTGGCGAGTCGCGGCCGTGACACTGGGTCACGCCCTTGGTCATGCCCGTGACCTGGGGCGTGTACTTGGCGAAATCTTCACGGAGCGTCCCCGGAGTGGCAGAAGCAGGTCTGGAATACATCGTAGGTTACACGCCCATGGTCACGCCCGTGACCTTGGGCGTGTAATTTAACTTTTATCTCCAAATGTCCAGAAAACCTGAGAACACAAAATAAACTTAGGTTAGCTTATGAAATTAAAATATGAAAGATTTATATGATATAATTTAGATAAAAGACATAATTTCATATTAAAATAATAATAAAACTATACTAAAAGATGAGTAAATAAATTACTCATCAGTAGGCAAGGTATATTAGAAGGACGGGTTAAGTCCTGCGAGCATTAGGCTCGGTATATTAGAAGGACAGGTTAATTCCTGCGAGTGGTAGGCTTTGTATATTAGAAGGATGGTTTAAATCCTGCGAGCGTTAGGATCGGTATATTAGAAGGACGGGTTAAGTTCTACGAGCGGTAGGTTCAGTGCTTTATAAGGAAGGACTGGTCAAGTCTAGTGATCTGAAAGCTTGGTATTCCACTTAGACGAATTATTGTATCAAGTAGTACGTGGATACCCTGTCTGTTCTTAGAGGCGTACTCAAGGTCTAACCTTGGAGGTGTCATACTGGACTAGGAGTGGAGGACCCGATCCACTTCCCCTATTTGCCTCAACGGGGTGTACTGTTGTAACCTTAGTTTTGATTTGAGTTAGGATCCACCTTTAGTATCTAAGTTTATATCATAACATATCTTATAACTTAGATTAAATCCCATTAAGAAAGAAGACTGAAAAAAAGACATAATTAATAGGCAGAAAATAAAGAGAAGAATAAAATTAATACATATTCTCTGCGTTCAACGAATGTCGAAGGGCGCTCTGCGAATGTCGAACGACGCTCTAAGAATTATATTATATATATTCTCTGTGAATGTCGAACGGTGCTCTGCGAATGTCGAACGACGCTCTGCGAATGTTGAACGCCGCTCGATGAATTCCAGCAGACTTTCAGAAACAGTAATTTTAATTATCTGGGCGACGAATGGAATGATGAGCTCGACGAAAGGAGAGCTCAGGTCCACGAAATTTAGGCAGAATTATCCTTCTTATTTAATATGCTGTCAGATTTTATTTAAAGCAATATTTCTTTATTATATTTTATATCTTGCTATATATATTATTGTTCTGACATTACAGCTTGCAAGCATTTAATAATATAGCCGTTGGCAGAAGCATTAATTGCTATAGCCGTTGCAGCAAGCAAAAGAAGGAAAGAGGACAACAACTTTTATACATCAACAAACTTTATACAGTAGAAGAAATATAGCAGATTATTATATATAGCAGAATATATTCTGCTCACTCTTACAATAGATTATATATATATAATATATTGCTGTACATATTCAATAGAGAGACAAAAAAATACATTTTTACATCTTCTGTACAGGAAAAAGAGAAGAAGAAGAAGAAGAGAAAAAGAAGAACATGGTTAAAAACAGAGAACAAATTTATTACTTTATCTTGTTCTGTTTTTGCTAAACTCTTCTCTTGCAGATCACATACAACATGAGACATCAAACACTATTATTTGCTCAGGGATAAAAACTGCAAGAAGAAGAAGAACAAAGGATTTGGAATCAAAAGAAGGAGCCTCCACAAGCTGTCATCAAACTACATCAGACAGGGGGAGCTCTCTTCAACATATTCATCAAGTGTCTTCTTAAAAAAAGAAGAACAATATCTGTTTTCTATTTTTTTATTTCTCCCATCTTGTACAGGGTTATAAATCCCTTCAAAAGTTAGCTCCGGGTGACAGGGCACCTTAGCAAAAACCTGCATCTTGGTTAGAGCACTTTATCAACAGCTCACCTGGTGTGTGGACACCTTATCAAAAATCACCTTGGTGTGAGGGCACCTTATCAAAAACTCCTAGTGGATTCCTACCAGTGGGTAGAAGAGTATACGTACCCAGTTGAGGGGAACTACTATATTTCTCTGTGTCATCTGTGGATTGCTTTTTTTATGTTTTTATTTCCTGTGCTGTGTTATTTATATGCACTCTAACTGTTTGATTTTATTGCTCTTACAGAAATCAGCAAACTCACTTATATATATATATATATCACTTACTTTGAAAGTAAAAATTAAACAAGAGCTTTTAATAAGATAAATAAGAACTAGACCCTCCTCTCTCAATTGGTATCAGAGGCAGGTTGATTCCTTACATGCTAACACATGGAATCACAAAGATCACTTAGTTCTTATTTTGTTTTGTTGTAAAAAGGTTTTTCAAAAATTTGATGGCACTAGCAAATTTTACTTGTTCAGATCCACCTTTATGTAATTTGGATAGATTTTCTTTATCGCAAGCTAGAATTAATTTTGTATGAATGCAATAGATGAAGATATCTACAAATCTGTTTTGACAGGAACTTCATCTTCAACTCCTTCAACAGATGATCAAGAAAAGTTGATCAGTGCTGACCATAGCCATGGAGATATTGGCTAAATAAATGTCAAAAGACATTCTTCAAAAAGTGGCTGATTGCACTTCAGCAAAGGGCATCTGGAACTCCCTCGCAAGGATGGTAAATGAACTATCTTCTTCCTCTTCCACTAACATCATTTTTGATGCAGAACCTTCATTCAGTCTAACTGAAGAAGAAGAAAAAGAAGAACAACAAGCCAGAAACTTCTGTTTAATGGCTATATATGGTTCAGATTACATATCAGATGCAGAATCTGAACAAGAAAAGGTAAAAGAGGTATCAACATTTCCTAATTTTACCTTTGAAAATTTCAGATCTGTTTTCAATTCACCTTGTGCAGGTTTAAAAATTTCTGAAAACAGAATCAGTAAAAAGCTAATAATAAACAAATTAATTTCTGATAAAATTAAAGAAGATTTTAAAATAACAGAAAAACAAACTATCTGTTTAAAAAATAAGATATTTAAAGCCGATAAACAAACTTATAAAGAAAAAGAAATTTCTTATGTTCAGCAAAATAAAAATAAATTTTCAAAATTTTACTTTAATGAAATAAAAAGGCCAAAATATCTATCTATCAGGCAAATCCTTAAATTTTTTAATATTTTAACTCAGATTATAATTAAACAGCAGTTTTAAGATTTTTTGAATTTTTATCTTAAAAACAAGTCAGATAACTTCACATTCTTCCAGATTTTCTCCTAAAATCATGTTGAGCATTCTACTCAAGTAGCATGGATCAGAAATGATCAGAGCTCTGGGTGTGAGTCTCTTCTGATTAAGGGGATTCTATAGAAAGAAGCTATCAGATATTGTCTTTCTGATTATAAAAATTCTTAGAATCTGTTAACAGCTAGCAATTCACATATTAAAATTCCTATTTAAAATCAAGATTTAGGAAATTAGAAATTGCTTAGTTTTAAAGAAGAAATTTAAGAAAATAATCTCGATCCCTTAAGCCTTAAGTTATTTAAAGACTTTTTTATGCTTAGGTATCCTAAACCAAATAGGGGGAGATTGTTAGAACCTAGTCTTAATTTGGATTAGGATCCCAACTCAAATAGGGGGAGATTGTTGTAACCTTAGTTTTGATTTGAGTTAGGATCCACCTTTAGTATCTAAGTTTAAATCATAACATATCTTATAACTTAAATTAAATCCCATTAAGAAAGAAGACTGAAAAAGAGACATAATTAATAGGCAAAAAATAAAGAGAAGAATAAAATTAATACATATTCTCTGCGTTCAACGAATGTCGAACGGCGCTCTGCGAATGTCGAACGACGCTCTAAGAATTATATTATACATATTCTCTGCGAATGTCGAACGACGCTCTGCGAATGTCGAACAACGCTCTGCGAATGTTGAACGCCGCTCGACGAATTCGAGCAGACTTTCAGAAACAGTAATTTTAATTATCTGGTCGACGAATGGAATGATGAGCTCGACGAAAGGAGAACTCAGGTCCACGAAATTTAGGCAGAATTATCCTTCTTATTTAATATGCTGTCAGATTTTATTTAAAGCAATATTTCTTTATTATATTTTATATCTTGCTATATATATTATTGTTCTGACATTACAGCTTGCAAGCATTTAATAATATAGCCGTTGGCAGAAGCATTAATTGCTATAGCCGTTGCAGCAAGCAAAAGAAGGAAAGAGGACAACAACTTTTATATAACAACAAACTTTATATAGTAGAAGAAATATAGCAGATTATTATATATAGCAGAATATATTCTGCTCACTCTTACAATTGATTATATATATAATATATTGCTGTACAGATTCAATAGAGAGACAAAAAAAATACATTTTTACATCTTCTGTACAGGAAAAAGAGAAGAAGAAGAAGAAGAGAAAAAGAAGAACATGGGCAAAAACAGAGAACAAATTTATTACTTTATCTTGTTCTGTTTTTGCTAGACTCATCTCTTGCAGATCACATACAACCTGAGACATCAAACACTATCATTTGCTCAGGGATCAAAAACTGCAAGAAGAAGAAGAACAAAGGATTTGGAATCAAAAGAAGGAGCCTCCACAAGCTGTCATCAAACTACATAGACAGGGGGAGCTCTCTTCGACATATTCATCTAGTGTCTTCTTAGAAAAAGAAGAACAATATCTGTGTTCTGTTTTTTTTTATTTCTCCCATCTTGTACAGGGTTATAACTCCCTTCAAAAGTTAGCTCCCGGTGACAGGGCACCTTAGCAAAAACCTGCATCTTGGTTAGAGCACCTTATTAACAGCTCACCTGGTGTGTGGACACCTTATCAAAAATCACCTTGGTGTGAGGGCACCTTATAAAAAACTCCTAGTGGATTCCTACCAGTGGGTAGAAGAGTAGACGTACCCAGTTGAGGGGAACTACTATATTTCTCTGTGTCATCTATGGATTGCTTGTTTTATGTTTTTATTTCCTGTGTTGTGTTATTTATATGCACTCTAACTGTTTGATTTTATTGCTCATACAGAAATCAGCAAACTCACTTATATATATATATATCACTTACTTTGAAAGTAAAAATTAAACAAGAGCTTTTAATAAGATAAATAAGAACTAAACCTCCACTTTCATGTACCTGAGTGGAGACTCGAAAAGATGGATAAAGGTGGTGCTTACCAGATAGTACGCAGATACCCTTTGTGTTCTTATGGGCGTATGTAAGGTCTAGGCTGACAGATGTATGACATAAGCCTAGTTGTGGACAACCCGATCCATTGCCCTATTTTCCTCAACTGGGTACCTGAGTTGACACACTCGAACAGAGGGAACTATCAAGGATCTGTACGTACCGAGTCAAGTGCGTGTGTTGCATCATTTCATTGCATAACATAACATACATCATTCATAACAAGACCCCATTGTATAAATTAGTATGAGCTATTTAATACGATGGGTTTAGCGTAGTGCCAGATCCCTTGACTTATATGTTTGTATGGGCATCCATATAAGTTAGGGTGACTTTCATAGTTGCTCTAGTTGTTTCTTTACTTGCTCTAGTTTACTTTATAACTGCTTTGGTTTACTTTTCTAGCTGCTTAGTACTTTTATAACTGCGTGCATATACTCACTTTGACACTCATTTGTATACTGCTCGGTTCCATAGTTGCACTTCTTTTATTCATGGTAGAACTGCTTGCTAGATTCATTGTCATCTACTTGATATATGTTACCCCTTGTTGTCCTCCGCTTATTCCTCCCGCCCAGTGCCTAGGAGTCACCAGGGGAGGGGATGTGGAATTTGGCTTAGTCTTTTGACTAACGGTCGGTGGACCACATCATTTTATGAGTGTTATGCTGGAGCAGCAGGACCCCATATAAGAGAAAAGTCAGGAGGACGGGATGAAGCAATGCGACCACTACCCGTTGTTGTAGCAACAGTTACAAACATTTGTTAACAAAGTTTGATAGCTTCCGCATAGATGTAGAGTGAGAGAGTTGTTTTACGTCATTTTGGACATGTATCGGGCATAAGCCCTTTTTCTCTTTCACTTATTGTACTCATTGGTGGACTAGTCTTATAATGATGTATATATATGTGATTGTGGACTTGATGTTATTTTACTTAATTTTTGTCTTATCTCTTGTTGGCCTGTTGATCGTTCTTGTCAGCAGGATCGATGTCTTGCGGAGGAAGCTAACTTGTGTGTTAGTGTCACCGTAAGGTGGCTGTTCTGGGCATAAGATCTGGAAGCTCTCCAGGTGCGGGGAGGGATCTTACACGGGTTAAGTCCCGCGAGCGGTAGACTCGATTTTATATAAGGAAGGGTCGGGTTAAGTCTTACGAGCGGTAGACTCGGTATTATATAAGGAAGGACGGGTTATGTCCTGCGAGCGGTGGGCTCGGTATTACATTAGGAAGGATGGGTTATGTCCTGCAAGAGGTAGGGTCGGTATTACATAAGGAAGGACAGGTTAAGTCCTACGAGCGGTAGGCTCAATTTTATACAAGGAAGGGATGGGCTAAGTCCTACGAGCGGTAGGCTCGGTATTACATAAGGAAGGATGGGTTATGTCCTGTGAGCGGTAGGTTCAGTATTATATAAGGAAGAACCGGATAAGTCCTAAGAGAAGTAGACTCGGTATTACATAAGGAAGGGCGGGTTAAATCCTGCGAGCGGTAGGCTCATTATTATATAAGGGAGGACGGGTTAAGTCCTGCGAGCAGTAGGCTCGGTATTACAAAAGGAAGGACGGGTTAAGTCCTGCGAGCTGTAGGCTCGGTATTACATAAGGAAGGATGGGTTAAGTCCTGCGAGCGGTGGGCTTGGTATTATATAAGGAAGGGCGGGTTAAGTAATGCGAGCGGTAGGCTCAGTATTACATAAGGAAGGATGGGTTAAGTCATGCGAGCGGTAGGCTTGGTATTATATAAGGAGGACTGGACAGTCCGGTGAGCTGGAGGCTCGGGAAATACAATTGAGAAGCGTTCTTACCAGAAAGTACATGGATACCCTAAGTATTTTTAGGGGCGTACAAAAGGTCTAGGAGTGGAGATGAGTGACATGATCCTAGAAGTGGACATACCCAATCCACTGCCCTGTTTGCCTCAACCGGGTACCTGAGTTGACACACTCGAACAGAGGGAACTAACACAAGTTTGTACATATAGAGTCGAGTGAGTTGCATCATTGCATAATCATAGCCTAGCATAACATCATATGATAAAACAAGACCTCATCGTATAAATTATTATGGGCTCTTTTATACGATGACTTTACCTTAGTGGCAGATCCCTTAACTTATAAGTTTGTATGAGCATTCGTATAAGTTAAGGTTATTTTCGTAGCTACTCTTCCTTATTACTATATCTGCTCCTTTTGTACTGCTTTTTATTTAATGCTGATATACTATGCTTGTGGTAGCATATAATCTCTTTCAATACTTGTTTAATATATATACCTTGCTAATCTTTCCACTTGTCACCTGCTTGTTCTTACCCCTTGTTATCCTCCGCTTCGTCCTCCCGCATGGTGCCTAGGAGTCGCGGGGGGGGGGGGGGGGGGGGGGGGGGGGGAGGGGAGGACAAAATTGACTTAGTCTTTATGACTAACGGTCAGTTGTGACCGTAACACCAGGTGTACAAGGAGCCGGAGCAGCAGTACGACCAGTAGGATGTGATGGCAAGACCTGTGGATCAGTAGCCGTGCAGCACCACTACCCGATGGTAGATTTATGAGAGTTTGATAGCTTCCACATAGATTTAGATTGAGAGAGAGTTTGTTTACTTTGTTTTGGACATGTACCGGGCATAAGCCCTTACTCTCATTCAGATTATTGTACTCATTGTTGGACTTGTATTCTTTTGGATATATAAAAATATGTGATTGTGGACTTGTTTACCTAGTTTACTTCTTATGTCATGTTGGCCTGGTTGATCGTTCTTGCCGGAAGGATTGACATCTTACAGAGGCGATTAACTCGTATGTTAGTGTCACTGTAAGGCGGTAGTTCTGGTCATAAGATCCGGGAACTTTCAGGTGTGAAGAGTGATCTTACACACACACACACACACACATCCCATATAATAGGAAGATATTCTTGGTTAGTCTAGTCCTGCGAGCAGTGGGCTCGGTGTGAGTTTAATAAGGAAAGGTGATGCAGGCTGTGGTTTGGTGTTTGTTGAAATGGATTGGTTAGTCCAGTGAGCCCGTGGCTTGGGAGTTCAATTGTAGCATATGTGCTTGTGCATTTAAGTGGCGGGTCATCAAAATTGGGCAGTTGTTCACATCGACGTCAGTACGTTAGCTCGGCAAGTGTGAGTGTTCACTTAGCCAAGAAAAGACTGGTGGTCTCTAGTATTAGTACAAGATGCTCTGTAGCACCTGGTTTGGTATACCGAGTAGTACGTAAGGTCTAGGTTATGTAGTGCGAATACGGCCTAAGAGTGGGGTGGCCCCACCGACTGCCTCTGTTTGCCACTACGTGAGGTACCTGAGAGTTTGGCTAACTCCAAATCGGGGAACTAAAGGTCTGTGCACGTAGAGTCGTGCGGGTGAGTTGCACTAGTGTGAAACATATACATAAAACTTTGCATAACATTTCATTTCATTCATAATATTGCATTAAACCTTTACCCTCATCGTATAAATTATTATGTGATCTTTTATACGACGGGCCTTGCAAAATGACCCCTTAACTTATAGTTTGTATGAGCATTCTCATAAGTTAAGGTAACCTTTCCTGTGATGATAGTTAGTCTCTTATTATTTATTTTAATTATTCTTTTTTTTCATTTAAATACTATTTCTTTATTGCTCTTTTACTGCACTTATTTGTTGCTCCAATAGTAGAAATTGCTAGTATAGCATTACATTCAGTATACAATCTAGGTGAGTGAGGGCCACCGCCATCTGCTTATACTTCTGCTTTGATGTCCTCCTCTTCAATTTTCCCGCTCGGTGTCTAGGAGTCACCGGAGGATGGGTAGGAGATTGGCTTAGTCTTTTGACAAACAGTCGGTTGTGACCAAACACCACATGGGCTCCAAATGGGAGAGAGGGAGCTTCCCTGGGAGATCTAGCGCATCTAGAATATGATACAAGAGGAGGCGAGCCAGCCTAGCTCGGGAGCAGCAGCGGCCACCATGGGATCCGGGAGTGTTTAGTATTTATTACTTCTGCGAGCGATATGTAGTGAGGACCATATGTACTGGGCAGGAGCCCTTTTATTTTCCGTATTTCTTATCGTGGACTATTTTGTGATATTTTATATATATCACCTTGTGATGTGGACTTCATCTTATATTATTCTACTCTATCTCTCTATGATGTATGGTTGGCCTGGATGTGAATTGGCCAGCAGTATCTGCGTCTTATAGTGGCGACCTTCCCGAAAGTTGGTGTCACCGCAAGGCGGCGGTACTGGGTATAAGACCCGGTAGAAATGCCAAAAATGGGGACTTAAAAGGGGCATCTTGAGTATAACCCAGATGAGGCGGCCTCGGTTGGCTTCCGAAAGCCTGAGCATCAAAGTGATGCTGGCCCGGTTGCCATCCTTGGCCTGCTGGATTTTGGTTCCACGAAACGTTTGGGTGGTTTCTCACACCCGGGTTGTACGTGTTTGAAAAAGGTGTCGTACGGTTTTGATTATTAACATAATTAACACTCTCCTCAACATTCAAATTAGAAAATTTTGAAGTAAGCTCACCTGCTGGGCACTCATAGGCTTGGTGCCCAAGATTCACGCATCCTTGCCATGCTATGGCCATCACTTGAGCAGAGGAATAGGCGGGCCTCTTCAGCAAGGCTATATTCTCATATGGTGATGGTGCCGCCTCAGCTAGTGATCTTGAAGTGCTCACTTCAAATAGTCCTCTTGTGATCCTTGGAGTGTTCCTTCCTGCAGACCAGAATGAGCTGTTCATAGCGTTGTCCTACAGGATTTGTAGTGCTTCCTCGGGAGTGTGGTTCAACAAAATCCCGTCGGTTGCAGCATCGATCATGGCCTTGTAGTTGGGCTCTATCGCAAAGTAGAAATACTCCACCAAGGTCCAAGGATGTAACTCAAGATGAGGCATTTCCAGAGGAGTTCAATAAACCTTTCCAATGCCTCCGCAAGGCTCTCTTGATCATTTTGACGGAAAGTTGTGATTTCTCGCCTAATGTTTATGATTTTGTCCACTGGGTGGAATTTAGCCAGGAACATGGATGACATCACCTCCCACGTGGTAGCATTACCCAGTGGAATGGTGTGGAGCCACGCCTTTGCCTTGTCCCACTGGGAGAATGGAAATAGTCTTAACTTTACTGTGTCATCAGAGATATCAGCGTACCAGAACGTTCCGCAGATTTTAGAGAATTCAACCAAGTAAAGATGGGATCTTCAGTTGCCATCCCAGAGAACTGGGCATTGTTATGGAGGATGTTCAGGATGGCAGGCTTAATCTTGAACTAGTTATTTGTGATGGTCGGGCAAAATCCCAGATACATACTCTCGATAGTGGGAGTGGTGTAATCACGCACGGTTTGGGGCCTTGGCCGGGCCACCTCTTGTTCATCTACAGCCTGACCAACAACGGGAATGTTCCCATCCATAAGTTCAACCCCATTGTTTCATTTGACATCCATGGAAATAGCAGCACAGTGGTGCACACACAGCATCCGCTCTATTTCTAGATCGTATTCAACCAAATCTCTAGGGCCTCGCCCCTGCATACAACTCACAATAACAAACATAAATAAAAAACAACAAATCTTTATAACATCTTCCTGAAATAAAAAAAAAACAAACAACGCCCGTGTTACCCGACAACGGCGCCAAAAACTTGATGCACTTACGACAAGTGTACTGATCGCACAAGTAATATAAAATGGGGGAGTAAATCCCCAAGTATTGATCTCAAGGAACGCTAGTTAGGGTGAGTGATTTTATGGTTGTGGAAACTAATTATAAAGATTTCTATTATTTCAATGGGGGATTTTTTATTCTGAAAGACAAAAAAAAAGAAAACTAAATTAACTAATGTTGGTCGAATGCACCGCTTCGCTTGGTGGAGGGACTAGTGCAGGCCGCAATGCTCTTCTTTAGCTAGCGTATGGATGAGTAAGTTAGCGGATGGAGGATTAGTAACCAGCAGTGTGAGGGTCGTAAGCACCTCGTCACTAGGCACGCCACTAGCAATTGCTAGTGTGGCAACTCGACGCAATGGTAGAATGGTAAATGGAATGGGGGCGCTCCTCAACTCACATAACCTAATAACAACATTTCAAAGACATGAAAATACCATTTAAATCAACAAGGGCTTATGGATCATCATTCATACATCACAATAATCATCAACAAATAACTACAACATTACAAAGAAGGAAAGAGTAAACCAAAGCGCAAAGACTCGCTGAAGATTCGCGGCCAGAATCATAGGTTTGTCACGCCTCGTCCGTGCTCAATCTTCAGTTGACGTCCGGGGTCCAGAGGATTTGTCACCTTCCGCTACGTTACCCGTCTTCTTCGGATAACAGTTTCAATCTATCGCTCATCGGAGAACTTTTGGATGCTGCAGGAAATTTCTTGCAATGGAGCTTTTGAGATTACGGATGATGGAGGAGGCCGAGGAGGAAGCTCTAGCTCTTGATTTACAAGGAAATGGTGCCCAAAGCTTCTCCTAAAAGTGAGCGGTGCTGGAGCGATGAAGTGGAGCAAAACCTAGAATCTTGGTGTGGAAAATGGCAGGCTGGTCGTCGATTTCAAGAATTGGGCGAAGTCCTGGGCTTTTATAGTAAAAAGTCATAATTTTGTTCACGCACGGTCGAACGCACGACCATGTGTGGACCGTGCAATATTAAACCCTCAAGATGCCCAAGAAAATGAAGCAGACGCGGCTGTGTGATTTTACTCACACACGGTCAAAACCGTTGTGTGCGAACAAAATGCACAGGTAGAAACAGAGCACTTAAAAATAGGCTATCACAGGCAGATAGTGAATTTCCATCGCGCATGATTGAGTCCAATTGTGCATGAAGCAAATACGCGGTGATAATTTTTTAAAGATTAGGATGGAAAAGAGAGGCTCGTGCAATTTTACTCACGCATGAACAATACTGCCCGTGCGCGAACAAAATGAACGAGCGTGGTAGATCACCATTTTGGCACACAGCTGAATGCACACGATCGAAGCGACCATGCGTCAAGAAAATGCATGGCCATGCAATTCATGCAGACATGAAATCTAGGCAAAATAGATGATCTGCCCACCTGCACAGCAAAAAATAGAGCACACCATAGCTGGGAATACCCTTCCAGCTCAATCCAAACACAGAAAAAGGATAGGGAGCACCATGTGCTTACCCCCAACAACATAGTGCGCAATTGTACACCAAAATGGGCCTAAATAGTGCACTTAGAGTGAAAGTGAATATGAGTGAAATACAAGCAACTAAGGCTTGAAAGGGAAGTGCACAAGAGTGAAAACTAGACTGGATGAGTTCGTAGAACACTATAAATATCAGACTCATCAAATGCAAGACTAATGATTTTAGCAGTCAATTCAATTATTTCAACCAGGTCAAGCTCTTCTAAATCTAGATCTGGCACTATGAATGTTGACTGTGTGATACCAGGAGTTGGAGCTGTCTTGAAAATAATCTTTCTCTTCTTTTTGTATGGCTGATCTTCTATGTCTTGATTACATCTAAGACCCCTTTTGTCAAGTTGTCCTTTGTCTTTCAGTATTTTAGCTTGAGGGTTCTTGACAGCATATTTATAAGAGTCAAATAGTGTACTTGGAATTTGGATTGCCTCTATTATTTGCTCTTCTTTCACAGCATCTTTCCCCATTTTGAATCTTTCAATGAATTTACTTCTCTTTTCCTCAATTTCTCTTTGATAGGCATCATACTCATACTGCTCTCTTTCTCTACTCTCTTCAAAGACATTCTCAAGAATTGGGTAAGTATACACCTTCATCTGATTTTCAGGAATTTGAACTTTCTCATAAGTTTTGTTGTATGACCTATCCTTTTTGTACAATTTTCTCTATTCCTCAGTATACATCTCCCAGATAGGTATGTTTATCCCATATGGCCTTCCTTTGAATGTGTTTCTTCATCTGAGTGTGTCCCTTTGTCTGGGAGCTGATGTTGGAATTGTTAGAATGAGTACACAAGGAAGCATGGCTGGAGTAGGATCAGGAGAGGAAAAATAGGATCAGAAGCATGAGTAGACATAACAGGTGGTATTGTTGCTGATTCTTCAGAAGCAGGCTTGATTTCTGTGTTCTCAGGGATGGGTGAATCAACCCATACTGAGAACTCTTTCAAACAATCCCAATAGACCTCATCATATGAGAACAGATCAGACTTCCCCTAATTTGATGGCTCCCCTGGATTACAGGAAAAACCTATATGGAGAGGATGATGCTGGTGCGAGGGAGAATTGAGAGGTGATAGCTGGTTCTCCTTCAAAAACTTAAGGAGATTGTTATTATTAGTGCTCAAATGCAGTGTACACTGAATTAGGATAGGGCCTGCTGTCTCACTTCTCCCCATGCATTATATAATTGAAGAAGGATATAAAGACTTTAGTAGGCAGCACTATCGATCTCAACTCCTTTTCTATGACCTTTGTCTGGGTAGATAGGTTCCATAACCTGTGATGTTGAACACATAACTTTTGATAGCAATCTTAAGAGTACTCTAAGTATAGAGAGGAGAATTGAGACAACAATGTCTCTAATGCCAAATTAATTGTGTCTAGAATGTCTCTATTAGAGTCCATTGATTATCGTCATGTACCTGCAAGGAAGAAAGAGGACAGAAGTGCAGAGGCAGAAAAGGAGGAGAGCGAGAGGCAGAGAATTCGAAAGCATAATAAACTCTAACGACTGTGTTGCTTTTAGAAGACGATTCATCGCAACATAGGGTTGCACTCGAAGCAACGTTGAAAAGAAGTGGATTCAGCATGCCAAAATGTGTCAAAGTAGCATCTAGAAGCCAAGCCTGCGCACGTTGAAAAGTCAACATGGCGTCGAGTATAAATCGACGTGACTTCGAATGAAAGCAACAACTTAGTTAATTAGAATGCACTTGCTTTTAGAAGCCAATATGAATTCAATGCAGCGTCGAGTGCCATTCATATTAACTATCACAATCGCTCTCGAAGCTAGCATCGAGTAGAAATCGATGGTGCGTCGATTTGTATTCGATGCAACTCTGAATGAACAGTTATATTTTTCTCAAAAAATTAACTTTTTTCCCAGCAATACCTTTTTATGAAAACAGGTTATATTACATAATAGATGTGACCTAAAGAGCTCCATCAAGCATTCCCAATGCATTGACGAATAAATTATGCTTGCTTTGATCAAGTGGCTTAGTGAATATGTCAGTCCTTTGATTATCAATGGAAATATATTGAGTATTGATTTTACCCTTCTCTACATTATCTCTGAGAAAGTGGTGTCTTATCTGTATATGCTTAGTTATACTATGAAGAACATGATTGGAAGTTATAGAAATAGCACAAGAACTATCACAGAATATTGTAGAGTTCTCAAGAGTAAAGTTGTAATCTAACAACTAATTCTGCATCCATGATATTTGTGAGCGGCAGCTTCATGCAACTATATACTCAGCTTCTGCTGCAGAAGTGGAGACTGAGGTTTGTTTTTTGCTAATCCAGGAAATCAGTCTAGAACCCAGGAATTGACAAGTTCCTGAGGTGCTCTTTCTGTCAAACCTACATCCAGCATAATCTACATCTGAATAACTTACTAGATCAAATCCAGATTCTGTGGGAAACGATCAGCCAAGTTCAGGTGTACTCTTTAGATATATGAGTATTCTTTTTACAGAACTAATGTGGTATTCTTTGGGGTCAAACTGAAGTCTAGCACATATACATATATCAAACATAATTGTAAGATAGAGTAGTGAGCCAATGACTGCTCTGTAAGTCTTCTAATCAAATAACATACCCTTTTCATCTCTATCAAGTACAGTATTGGTAGCCATAAGAGTTTTCATGACAGAGGAATTTTCCATCTCAAACCTCTTGATAAGCTCTTTGGGATACTTGGATTGGGATATGAAAATGCCATATGCATTTTGCTTTACTTTGAGGCTAAGAAAGTAGGATAATTCCCCCATGCTACTCATTTCAAACTTAGACTGCATTAGGCCAGCAAACCTTTTGCAAACTCTTTGGTCTGCTGAGCCAAATATTATATAATCTACATATATTTGTACTAGGAGTAACTGATTTTTATGTGCTCTAGTGAAAAGTGTTTTATCCACCTTACCACTTACAAAAGAGTGTTCTAGTAGAAAGGTGGATAAGGTCTCATACCAAGCTCTTGGAGCTTGCTTAAGACCATGCAGTGCTTTATCTAATCTAAAAACAAAGGAGGGATGGGATGGATTAACAAAACTTTGGGGTTGCTCCACATATACTTATTCCTGAAGAGTTCCATTTAGGAAAGCACTCTTCACATCCATCTGATATACCTTTATCTTCATGTGTGCAACATAAGCAAAAACATCCTGATTTCTTCCACTCTAATGGCTGGAGCAAATGACTGATTGTAGTTAATTCCCTCCTCTTGCGTGTATCCTTCAACAACAATTCTGGCTTTGTTTCTTACTATGACTCCATTTGAGTCCATCTTGTTTTATATACCCATTTTGTTCCAATGATTGGGCAATTTCATGGTCTTTCAACTAAAGTCTAGACTTTGTTTTTTTAAACTATGCAAGCTCCTCTTGCATGGCAGCTATCCAGTGGGGATCACTATCTGCTTCTTCAAACTTCTTTGGCCTATATTGAGAGAGGAAGCACTGCATCATAGTCTTATTTGTGATCTGATTTCTTGTCTTCACTCCCACTGTCATATCTCCTATAACTAGAGATCGATGGTGATCCTTTAAGGTTATCCTAGTTCTTTCTGAACTGTTGAGTGGATTTACATCCTTATGGATTTCCTCTTCTTCATTGGCTGTGGGAGCACCATTTTCTTCCTATATAATAATCTCTATTTCTGGTTGAGCATGTGCTTTAATGACATCATCATGTGCAATAGAGTATTCATATGATTAATTGTCAATTTGATGTTTTCCTTTATCCTGACAGCCTGATGAGTGATTTATAATGTCATGCCTCTCAACATAATCTGCAAGCTGATCTTCTTCATGCAATGTAACATTCGTGAAAGTTTCCTTCCCCTTGGAAATCATATTAGTCTCATCAAACACTACCTGCATTGACTCCTAAATTTTGAGAGAACTCTTATTATAACACCTATAGGCCTTGCTTGATGAGGAGTATCCCAAGAATATCCCATCATCAGCCTTCTTATCAAATTTAGCAAGTTGACTCTTTCCATTGTTTATAATGAAGTAAGTACACCCAAAAATCCTAAAGTATGCGACTATATGCGTCTTTACTTTCAACAGCTCAAAAGGAGTCTTTAACTTAGTTTTGTGGATGAGACTCCTATTCAGAACATAGTTGGTTGTATTCAAAACCTCAACCAAGAAAGACTTTGACAAATTGGATTCAGCCAATAGTGTCCTTCATGATTCAATTAGGGTTCTATTTTTCCTTTCAGCCACCCCATTTTGTTGGGAGGGTCTAGGAGTAGAAAAGCATTGTCTTATCCCTTCATCCTCATAGAATCTATAGATTAACTAATTTTCAAACTCAGTACCATGATCACTCCTAATCATAGCAACCTGAGAATTGAATTCAGATTGAATTTGTCTAATGAACCTTGGGAGGATCATGAAAGTTTCTGACTTAGATTTTAGAAAGAACACCCAGTTGAATCTAAAAAATTCATCTACAATAACTAATGTATAAGACTTGTCTGCTAAGCTTTGAGTGGAGATATGACAAATAGATATATATGCAACAGATAGAGGGTTCTAGGAGAATCACTCTTACCAATTTCTTTGAATGAAGATTTGGTTTATTTTCCTAGTTGGCAAGCTCTACAAGAATGGTCTTTCTTAAATTACCAATTGGTAAGCCTCTTACTAGGTTATGCTCGGATAAATTAGCTATTATTTTAGAATTTAAATGACAGTCTCCTTTGTCATAATTCATTATTTTCTAGGATGGAATTAAACAAATAAACTTTAAACTAAGTGTAATCAAAGTCTACTACATATACCTTACCTTTCCTAAGTCCTATCAATTATATTTAGTTAGTTACTATGCTAAAAATATGACTTAAAGGCTTAGTGAATACAGCTTTGTATTTACCATCACATAATTGACTAATACTGATTAGGTTATGTTAAAGACCTTCAACATAAGCTACCTTAGAAAAGGAGATTTCTCTAACTCTAAACATACTATATCTTTGGTCTGTCCAGAGTGAGAGTTACCCAAAATTACCTTAGGGCCTTCTTTGTCCTTGTAGTTTTCCAGCATATCCTTTGCTCTAGCCATATGCATGGAGCATCCACTATCAATGTACCACTGTTGGGTTGTGGTATAACAGTCTCCTTTCTGCACATGAATTTAAACATTAGTATAGTCCCTCACTTGCTGGGCTCTCTTTCTTCTACCATAATAAGGAGTTATGAAAGAATAAGTTGATCTTTCAGGATCCCCTTAAGCTGAAGAAGTGTTGGTTTATTATGCCAGAAATGTTTGGCCTTGTGTCCAATCTTAGAACAATAAAAGCATCTGGAATTGAAGTGAGTAATGGGAGAGGGAAGTCTAGATGTTTTAACATCATTTGCTGGAAACATGGGTCGAGAAGAAATCGACGCATCTCTAGAGTTGCGTCGAATGTAATTCAGCATGTCTGTATAGTTACATCAATAATAAGTCAATATAGAATGTTGGTTGTGTCGAGTGTAATTTGACGAACCTTCATACCTGCTTCGAGTTGATGTCGAAGCATATGCAGAACTCCGTTGAGTTGCATTCGACGTATCTTTAAAATTGCTACGAGTTCTATTCGATGCATAATTCCTTGTATTAACAATTTGATAATTATTGATTGAGTTTTCTAAGGGTGCTTACCTAGAATTCCTTTTTGATCAACAATTTTCACCCTATTGAATATAATGATCTTATTAGGGTAGTTTTTTAATTCTTCACAAGATTCTATGTTGTCATTAGATTGATTTTCACTTGGTCTAATGAACACTATATGATTTTCCCAGATAGGTTTGTTAGGGGTTATTGTGCTGGTCGATGGATCAGCTCCTAAACCAAGATGTCTAAATCTCATAGAGAGATTCTGTGTGATATCTTTGAGCTTTTGACTCCTCCCATTGAGTGAGTCTTCAAAGGCTTTTTCCATTGTAAGCTCTTCTTTTAGGTTTGAGTTTTCATTAGTTAAATCATTTATTTTTGTTTCCTTTTTATATATCTGATTTCTTAATTCATAGTTAACAGAGTACATATTTTCTTTCTTAAGGTCTTCCAATTCTTCTCCAATTGTTTCAATTTCTTTTTGACTTTTAAGATAGTCTTGACCAAAATCTTTAAAACAATTTTTAAAATCTTCTGAAGAAAAGTAAAAGTCATCAAATAAGGATACCTGATCTTCTTCAGTTGAATCTTCTAACTCAAATAAATAGACTTCTTCAACAGCATATTCTTCATCACTGTTAGATGAAGAGGAACTTGACTCAGATTCCGAGTCACTCAACGTTTCAACTATGAAACTTTTTCCCTTCTTCTTGTCCTTCTTCCTGAAGGAATTCTTCTTATGCTCTTTCTTGCTACTACTTTTGTCCTTTTTGCTCTTTAGGACATTCAGGGGCAATGTGCCCTAGTTTTCTGCATGCAAAATAGAATATTTCCTGCATTGGATTTTTGTCAAACCTTGGTTTGTTTGAGCTCCTTTCCTTCCTTCTGGAGTCTTCAGACATAACCCATCTTCTAAATCATCTGGTTAAGAGAATGAACATCTCTTCTTCAAAAGTGGAAGGCTCTCCTTCAGCTGCCTTGAAAGCTACAATCCTTTCTTCTGGAGTTGAGACTTTCTCCTTGGCTTCAGTCTAAGCTCTGCTCTTTAATAGTAGCTCAAATGACTTGATGTTGCCTAGCAAGGCATCAGGGGAGATTTCTCTATGGCATCTGGACTCTCTAATGACCCAAATTCTTGATTGCCAAGTGCTTGGGAAGCATATAAGAAGCTTGTCATTGATCTCAGTTAGTCAGATCTCTTTGTCTAGACCCTTGAGCTCATTAATGATTATGTTGAATCTATCATACATTTCTGCCACATTCTCTTTAGCTTTCTTTTGGAATTTCTCATATTGAGATATGATAAGGGATGTCCTGTCCTTTCTTTCATATGAGCTACATTCAACCAATCTAGACAAATGACTCCCATATTTCTTTTGCTGATTGGCAGTCAACCACCTTGTGGAATATGTCATCTGACATAGTTCACACCAGGATATTTGTGCGCAAAAACTATACCTGCAAACTACAACGGCAAGTGTACCGTGTCGGAAGTAGTATAGGTTTTTAAAAAACCCAAGGTCATATTAGACTCGAGGTGGTTGAGTAATTCTACTTTGAAAAATAGCTATTATTTTTTCAATAAAACTTTGGATGATTTGTTATGAGAAAAGCAAGGCGAATTAAAGATTTAAACGATAAATTAAGAGACTAGTACTCGATTTTTGAATCACCTCGGAATGAAAATAACAAGAAACAATAAGATTCTAATTCTCTTAATAAAATTGCTTCGACCGTGGAGGTTCCTGATTCATGAGCGCACCTCTCTCAAGGAATACATCCACCTGAGATTAGATTGATAACCCGAACTCTTATTCTATAATTGAGACCCCTAAAACTCATTTTAATGTGGTGAACCCCTCTATTGGATTTAACTCTAATCCGAGAGATTTATGTCATTGTCTCTCGAGGATTGCATTCAACTCTCTTTATCCTTGAGTGATCAATTTGTATTATGAGCCTCTCGGTTAACTAAAGTACAAAAACAAGAATAAGAATTATATATCAAAAATATAATCTCATCACCTTAAAATCAAAGATAAATCTTAAGCATTTCAAGAGAAGAGAAAGAGAAAATCTAAATTATTTCATGACTTATATCATTCCTTGGATCATCTCGATCGAGTACTAATAAGGATTTAGCTACTCATTGAGATGGAGGAATCAATAAAAATAAAGGAGTTCATGATGAAAGAAGAAGAGAATGAGAAAATAAAGAACTATTTTTATTGATTATGCAAGGAAAAAGTTACACGCTACGGAATTGAAAATTACAAATGCTTTTAAGGAAGAGAAGTACAAGAACTACTAAAAATGAAAAAGTACATGAAAAGAAGAAAATGAACTCCCAAAATTTGTCCTTGAAGTTTTGGAGGAGCTGCCCTTAAATATGCGAAAAGTTGAGGTTACACGCCCTTGGTCACGCCCGTGACCAAGGAAGTGTATGGGGCGTGATCGAAGTTGGTGCGGAGAGGGTGCCTTCTGGAGTTACTGTAGGTGTTACGTATGTGTCATGCCCTAGGTCACGCCCGTGACCTAGGGCATGTAATCTTTAAACTGCAGATTGGCGGGAGACCTTCGGCGGGATGGCACGAGATATTGGCGGCAACGAGGTTACATGGGCGTGACATGAAATATCACGTGCGTGTACATGGCTGAATATCTTCGGGGAGAGATCTGGGGGGTGATCTGTTGGCAGGGAGGATACACGCCCATGACCGTTGACTTACACGGGCGTGACTTGGAAAGTCACGTGCTTCTACTTGGCGGAATGCACGTCATGGCCATGGAACACGTTCTGCTGAGCTGGAGGCATGGTTTATGTTGACACACCCTTGGTCACGCCCGTGACCTAGGGCGTGTACTTTGTGATCCTTCTCGGAATGAGCCCATTGTGGCAGAAGTAGGTCTGGAACATATCTTAGGCTGTCATGGCCTTGGTCACGCCTGTGACCTTGGGCGTGTACTTGCAATATTTGTTCAAAAGTCCAAAAAAAACCTGAAAACCATAAAATAAGGTGAAGTTAGTTCATAAAAATAAAAAGAAATAATTTAAAGAGAAAATTCGTATAAATTCATATTAAAATTATATTAAAATTATACTATAAGATGAGTATATAAAGTACTCATCAAACACCCCCATACTTGATTTTTTGCTATTCTAGAGCAAAAGAATGAGAGATAATCTACAAGACTTTGATATTATTTCTAACTAACTAACATTTTATAAAATCAAGAGTAAGTTAATGATGAATTCTAGGAATTCAAGAATTAAGTCTTAAGTTTTGGAAATAATTTAAATAGAGAAACATGCTTAGCTAAAGACTTCTCAAGATTTCTATTTAGTAAATGAAATTGTAGAAATTATCATACAAAATTAGATTGAAATTATATAAACTCTAGCATAAAAGAGGCTAAGAAAAAGACACCTACCAAAATATTGCTCTCTTAATAATTTATTTAGGACTAGAACCAATGAAATTGGCTAAGGAGAGGTTTAATCGAAAATGGCAAAATAAAGAGTTCTTGAATAGAGGTGATGAATTTTATCCTCTCACCTTATTCATCAAATATTTTTTATATATGTTTAGGAAAATGATGAATTTTATCCTCTCATTTTCCATGCCATATAATCTTTTAGAAATTCTCTTCAATCAAAAACCCAAAATGTATATGTTTAGAAGTAATGGATTTTATCCTCTTACTTCATGACATATAGTCTTTTAAATGATTTTGGGTGCATATGTTTATGGGATAATGAATTTTATCCTCTTATTCCCATGACATATGATCTTTTACTACTTTTTTTTATTTGCTAGCAAAGGGTGGGGGATAAAGAATTATTTCTAGTTTTTAAATTAAACTATTTTGAGAGCAACTTTTTTAGTGGAATGAATTTTCCTAAGATCTGAAAGTTAGTAGAGAATATAATAAAATCCAAGGTTGTTTGATCAATTTACTACAAAGTGAAGCTATTTAAGATTAAAAAGAGAAGTAGTGTTAAATTCAATCTCTAATTGAATTAAAAACATAAAGTGTTTCTAAAAACTAAATTACTTCAAATTTAAATCTAACAAATTCTGATAAAACAAAACATTAGCTAGATTAAAAATGTAAGAATGCTTATAATTACTTCTCAAACTAGATTTTTGAGAAAATAGTAAAAACACAAGGTGAGGGGTATATATATATATTATTTATTCTTAGACTTCCCAAGGTCTACCCTCTGAAGGGTTCGCAAGGTACTAGGAGGTGTGATGGGATGACAAGCCCAAACCTCCTTTTCCAAGAAATAAGATTTTTATAATATATATAATATATATATATATATTTATCTTCTTATTTTCAAACAAAATTACTTACATATCTAAGCTACACCCCCAAACTTAAAATAAAACATTGTGCACAATATTTAAAACTAAGTGTGGAGAACCAACAAGGTTAATAAAAAAATATAGAAAATGAGGAGAAGAGGGCTTCCATGGTTGGTAGTCGGGGTTGCCGGAACTAAACCTGCAAACATAAGATAAAAACCAACAAAACAAAAGGTAACGAAAAAGGATAACATTGGGGTGCCTCCCAAAAGCGCTTTGTTTACCATCGTGTAGCTTGACTGAGTGGAAATTCTCTTTTTTTAACGTTTGGCAGGTTAAGTGATTCAATTTTTTCATTGGAGGGGTCTCCTGGGTGATATAATTTTAGACAGTGCCCGTTAATCTTAACTGAGCCTTTTTCTGGGTGTTCAATAAGGACTGTTCTGTATGGCCAAACCCCTTTAACGACCAAGGGTCTGGACCATCGGGACTTCAATTTACCTCCAAAAAGCCTACGACGCAAATTAAAAAGGACAAAATCTCCCGGTGAAAAAGATTTTGGATTTTTAATTCTTTTGTCATGATAATACCTAGTGCGCTCCTTGTAAAATTTATTATTTTCATAGGGGTTTGCACGACATTCGTCTAATTCATTCAATTGAAATTTTCGATTCTTCGAGACTAAGTTTGAATTTAAATTTAGGGTTTTGAGTGCCAAATAAGCACGATGCTCTAATTCTACAGGTAAATGACACGCTTTTCCATAGACTAGTCGATACTGTGTATACCCGATGGCAGTTTTGAATGCCGTCCGATAAGCCCATAAAGCGTCATCTAATTTTTGCGCCGAATCCTTTCTATTATCCGTCATTATTTTTTCTAAAATTCTTTTTAGCTCTCGATACACTACCTCCACTTGGCCATTCATTTATGGGTCATAGGCGGTTGAAAGCTTGTGTGTAACATCATACTTTGCTAAAATTTTAGCAAGTTGGTTGTTACAAAAGTGTGTGCCCCTTCCACAAATTAGTGCACGCGGTGTACCAAATTGTGAAAATATTTTTTTTAGAAAATTTACGATGACTCTCGCATCGTTGGTGGGAAGGGCTTGCGCTTCCGCCCACTTTGATATGTAGTCGACCACAATAAGAATATATTTATTATTAAAGGAGGGAGGTAGCAGACCTATGAAATCTTTTTACCATAAATCGAATATTTCGCACTCTAAAAATATATTTTGGGGCATTTTCTCCCGGTTAGAAATATTACCTGACCATTGGCACTGATCACAATTACTCACAAAATTGTGAGCATCTTTGAATAAGGTGGGCCAATAGAAACCCGCCTCTAGCACATTTCTTGCAGTTCGATTTGCTTGATAATGACTAGTGGTTGGTCCTTCGTGGCAGTGCCGCAATATTTGGATCCCTTCCTCGCCCAAAATACACCTTCTTACCACTTGGTCCACGCAAACACGAAATAAAAAGGAGTCTTCCCAAAAGTAAATTTTCAAGTCGGAAAAGAATTTATTCTTTTGTTGACTTGAATAATTCTTTAGGAGGACCCGATCCACTAAATAATTGGCAAAAACCGCGTACCAAGGGGTGGAAGAAGTCGTTACCTTTTCGATGGTGAGGAGGCATTCTTCAGAGAATTTATCATTAATTTCAGCATCCACTAGTTCTCCTACCGCCGGGTTCTCCATTCTTGAGAGGTGGTCGGCCACCAAGTTCTCCGCTCCTTTCTTATATCGGATCTCCAAATCGAATCCTTGCAAGAGCAGAATCCATCTCAGTAGTCAGGGCTTGGCATCCTCTTTTATCTAGCAAGTACCGGATGGCGGAGTGGTCTGTAAAAACAATAATTTTAGATAACGTTATATATGAACGAAATTTATCAAATGCAAAAATAATCGCTAAAAGTTCTTTTTCTGTTATTGTATAATTTGCTTGGACGGATGTAAGCATTTGGCTTGCGTAATAGATTGGGTGAAAATATTTATTACCTGTTGGCCCAAGATAGCCCCTACAGAAAAATCGCTTGCATCACACATAATTTCAAATGGTAGAGACCAATCTGGTGCGATTAAAATTAGCGAATTGATAAGTTCATTTTTAATTTTATTAAACGCCATTAAACAATCTTCATAAAAAATAAATGCGGATTCTTTTTCCAATAATTACGTTAGCAGTTGTGTTATTTTTGAAAATTGCGTATAAACCGCCTAAAAAATCTCGTGTTCCCTAGAAAACTTCTAATAGATTTAACATTGGTTGGAGGGGGAAGTTTTTCTATGACTTCGATCTTGGCCCTATCAACCTCTTTCCCTTTACTAGAAACCTTAGGTCCGAGGACTAATCCCTTTGGGACCATAAAGTGGCACTTCTCCTAGTTGAGTACCAAATTTATTTCTTCGCAGAATTGAAGAACACAATCAAGATTGTTTAAACAATTTTGAAAGGAATCACCAAAGACTAAAAAATCATCCATAAACACTTCCATGATGTCCTCTACTAATTCATTAAAAATTGCCAACATACATCTTTGAAATATAGTCGGGGCATTGTAAAGAACAAATGACATTCTTTGATATGCGAAGGTGTTGAAAGGACAGGTAAACGTGGGTTTCTCTTGGTCTTCGGGCGCAATTGGGATTTGAAAATATCCCGAAAGACCATCAAGAAAACAATAGTGTGAGTGACCAGATAGACATTCTAGGTTTTGGTCATGAAGGGCAACAAAAAATGATCCTTGCAGGTAGCATCATTTACTTTTCTATAATCGATGCATACCCGCCAACCCATAATGGTACAGGTTGGAATCAGCTCATTATTTTCATTTGTGACTATCGTTATTCCGCCCTTTTTAGGCACGACGTGCACCGGGCTAACCCAAGTGCTATCAGAAATTGAGTAAATAATCCTCGCGTCTAAGAATTTTATAATTCCGGCCTTAACGACGTCCTTCATATTGGGATTAAGGCGTCGTTGAGGCTGATTAGTGTCGCGAGAATTATTTTCTAAATTTATTGTGTATGCAAAAAGAGGGGCTAATCCCCTTGATATCCAAAATTTTCCATGCAATTATTGCATGACAACGATTATTTAAAATTTTAATTAATCCGAAATTTCTAAATCGTTAAGCACAGAAGATATGATTACGGGTAATTTGGAATCTTTTTCTAAAAAATTATATGTTAAATTATCCGGGAGTTGCTTTAACTCAAGGTTCAGCGATTCGTCATGAGATGTTTTAATTTTTAAATTATTTTGTTCAAATTTTAAAGGCCGAGTTATTTCCTTGAGACAAAAAGTAGTAGCAAATTCCGGATCTTCAAAACTTTGTAAAATTATTTCGGAAACAAGTGATGATTCTTCTTCAAAATTTGTTTCTAAAGTAAAACAATAGTCGTCGTCAAAAAAAATTCATAGAGTTGTTTATACTAAAAATAACTTCTTCATCCCCAACTCGTAGGAGAAGTTTACCATTACTAACGTCAATAATTTCCCGAGAGGTGGCGAGAAAAGGACGTCCAGGAATAATAGGCACTTCGGCGTCTTCTTCAATGTCTAGGATGACAAAATCTATCGGGAAGATAAATTTGTCAACCTTAACAAGCACATCCTCAATAACCCCTATTGGGTATTTTATTGATCGGTCCGCTAATTGGATGCTGATTGTTGTTGGGCTTGGATTGCCTAAACCAAGCTTTTTAAATGAAGAAAACGACATCAAATTAATACTAGTGCCCAAATCCGTCAAGGCGTGTTTTATTAAAAAATTAGCGAATAGCATGGGATGAAGAACCTTCCCGGGTCATTTAATTTTTGTCATAATTTAATTAAAAAACTGTCGAGCATTCTGCGTTTAGAGATATACGCGAAAAATGTTCAAGTTTCTTTTTATTTGAAAGTAAATCCTTTAGATATTTAGCGTATTTAGGCATTTGGGCGATTACTTCGCAGAATGGTACATTTATTTGGATTTGTTTTAAAATTTCAATAAATCTTTTATATTGCTCCTCATTGCGCTCATCTTTTAACTTCGAAGGATAAGGAAGAGAAGGATTCTTACTAATGCGCGGAGCTAAATTAGAATTAACTTGCAGAAGAGAAGATGAAACGTTTACCTCGGGCTCGACCAAATTTGTAGAAGTTACCTCTTTTCCGCTACGGAGGGTTATTGTGTTGGCGCTCTCCCATGGATTGGGCTCAATTATGCCCGAAAGTGCTCCTTGCTGGCATTCAGAGAACATTTTGGCGAGCTGTCCAATCTTATTTTCCAAGCTTTTAATAGATCTGGATAGATTCCAGATGTTGGACTCATTGAAGGCAACGTATTTAGTGAAGACCTCTTCAATTGAAGAAGGCTTCGGGGGTGATGTAGCAAATCCGGGAGGATTCACTTGTGGAGGTCGTTGAGCATTGTTGGGGTTGCTCTATGAAAATTTTGGATGATTACTTAAACCCGGATTATAGCTATTATTAAAAGGAATATTATTATTCGGGTTATAAGGAGGGCGGTAGGAGTTCCCCATATAAGCAACTTGCACTTGAACAAAATTATTATTATTATTGTTAGCCTAATTGGTGGCGGAGGATGAGGAAGTAGACATCTCCTCCACATGCTTAGTAATCCATTCAACTTGATGTGTTAAATTAGGGGTGTCCTCGACTTCAAAGAGACCGGTCGGCTTATTAGGGTGCGACCGTGGCGCATTCCACGGATACGCATTCATGGCCATCTCATCGAAAAGCTCTTGAGTGGCCTCTGAGGTTTTGTTATTAAGAGTTCCCCCTGCTGCCGCATCAATCATTTGCCTCATTTGAAGATTTAAACCATTGTGGATTATTTGAACTTGTTGCCACATCGGGAGGGCATGATGGGGACATCTTCACAAAAGTTCATTGATGTGCTCCCATGTGTCGTAGAGAGACTCCGAGTCTATTTGCATGAATGATAGAATGTCCATACGTAATTTAGCGGACTTCGCCAGAGGAAAATATTTTGTTAAAAATTTCCCCGTCATCTTGCCCTACGTTGTGATGGAACCTTTAGAAAGAGAACTCAACCACTGCTTGGACTTAGTCTGCAAAGAAAAAGGAAATAAGCGCAAACGAATGGCATCATCGGTGATGCCATTTATTTTGAATGTATCGCAAATCTCCATAAATTCAACAATTGTAAATTTGGATCTTCACCTGGTAAGTCATCAAATATGGTTGTTTGTTGTGTCATCTGAATGATACTCATTTTAATTTCAAAATTATTATTCGCCACCGCTGGTTGAATAATACTAGATTGTGTTCCCTCCCAATTTGGCCTCGCATAATAGGACATGGTCCGTAGCGGGGCCTCATTATGTTCAGGGTCATCCATTATACCCTCGTTAGTTTCCCCGATTGAATCTTCGCCAATTATTGACAGATCACTAAATCGGACACGTCGCCACAATGTGCGCTCGATTTCCAGATCAATAGACAATTCAAGATTAATTAAAGAGTTTACTCAGGTCATAAACTAAAAGAAAAGACAAAAAAAGACAAAAAGAATAAGAAGGGAGAAGAAGGAAAAATTACAGTATTATTATAATATTATAGTTAAATATTATTATATATAATTTTTTCAAAAAAAAAAATGGGTTGAGTTAGTCCCAGACTTCTCGAGGTCTACACTGTGAAGGGTTCGCAAGGTACTAGGAGATGCGATGGGATGACAAGACCAAATCTCCCTTTCCGAGAATTTAAGTTCCGCCTTTTAAGATTATTAAAATTTGTAAGAGAGAGGGGTGAGAAGGAAAGAAATGATAAAATTAATAACTATTTCTTTTTCAAATTATCAACCAAGGTCCTCGGCAACGGCGCCAAAAACTTGATGCACAAAAACTATACTTGTAAACAACAATGACAAGTGTACTGTGTCGGAAGTATTATAGGTTTATTAAAAAAACCAAGGTCGTATTAGACTCGGGGTGGTTGAGTAATTCTACTTTGAAAAATCACTAATATATTATCAGACCAATAATGCAGCATCCTAGTGTATATTTTGTTCAAACCTGCATGCTAAAAACACAATGGAAAACAAGATCAAATACAAGTAGGATTTGTTATTCTCAAATCAAAGGGATGCGGAAAACTGTGTTCCAACACTTCAGATGTTGCCCCCAAAGATTCCGAAAGAGGTCCAACATTTGGCAGAGAGGATAGCGGGGCTCAGTCGCTTCATCTCTCATTTAGGAGATAAGTGTGCACCTTCCTTCAAGACCCTCCAATGGGGAACTAAGTTTAGATGGACCGAAGAGTGTGGCCAAGCATTCGAGGAGTTAAAGCGTCAGCTGACGAAGACTCCTCTCCTTCAGATCCCTCATCAATCAGAATATTTGTTCATGTACCCCGAGGTTGTTCCTGAGCCCATTAGTTCAGTACTAGTATGAGAGGAAGGTTAGAGAGAGTTCCCAATCTATTGTGGCAACCATGTGTTGATGATCATTGAGACACTACCCCCATCTAGGAGAAGCTTGCCTTGGCCTTAGTAATATCCGCTCGAAGGCTTTGCCCATACTTCTATACCCCCTTAATCATGGTAGTTACTGATCATCCGTTAAGAGTTGTCCTTGAGAAGCCAGAGCACTCAGGATGACTAGCAAAATGGACTATAAAGCTTAGTGAATTTGATATGTCCTATATGCTAAGAACCACCATCAGGGCACAAGTATTGGCAGACTTCCTCACCAATTTCGTTGATGATGGCATCGCTAAGCGAGTAATTCCCACTCCGCCGTGCTGGAGGATGTACGTAGACGATGCTTTCTAGAAGAACTCTGTCAGAGCATTGATCATCCTGATTAGTCCCAGTGTCATCAAATTGAGTAAGAAGTTAAGCTTGATTTTCCAACAACCAACAATCAAGCAGAATACGAAGCGTTAACAGCCGGGCTGAATTTGACCCGAGCGATTAGCATCAATGACTTGGAAGTGAGGACTGATTATCTGGTGATGGCATCACTGATAAATTGTACTTTCAAAACCAGGGAGCCTCTCCTCCAGAAATACCCGACCCACATTAAGCATCAAATTGGGCCATTTCGTACTTTCAGCATCCAGTATATAACAAGGGAAGAAAACACCAAGGCTGACAAATTAGCAAAATACGGGCTCCCGACTGGGGGAACTCTCATGGTGTCATTCCACTTTGCAATAGAAGAAGTGGATGTCATGGAGATCGATCGACGTCCATCCTGGATAAGACTATTTGTTCCTTACTTCGCCACAACAGAAGTCCATTCTTCAGTTGCTGACAGAAGAAGGTTTAAGCTCAAGGCGGCGCACTAATCCCTGATCATCAGGGTTCTCTACAAAAGAACTTTCCTATCACCCCTGGCGAGGTGCGTGATAGTGGAAGAAATTCCCCAAATTTTGCAAGAAGTGTGCGCGGAAGAGTGCAACAGTCACTCAAGGGCTAGGAACCTCGAGAAAAGGATCCTCTGTCAAGGATATTCTAGCCAACTCTCAAGAAAGATTGCTGAGATTGTGCGAAAAAGTTATCAAATGCCAGAAGTTTACCACTCTCCAAACTCAACCAGAGCAACAGTTGAGAAGCATCTCTATCACATGGTCATTCGATGTCTGGGGGATGGACTTGGAGGGTCCCTTCCCCTTGGCCAACGAGGAGTGGCGCCTCATTCTGGTGATGATTGACTACTTCAATAAGTGGATAAAAGCTAAGGCGCTAGCTAAAATAATGACCCATAGTCAAGAATTTTATATGGGGAGAAATCATCTATCGTCACGGGATTCCTGTGACAATCGTCACTGATAATTATCCTCAGCTCGCAAGTTTAGAACTCGAAGAATTCTGTGAGCATGTTTGAATAAAACTTCGGTTCCTGTCAGTTCATCACCCGCACAGTAAATGGCAGGTAGAAGCAACAAATTAGAAAATCCTATATTTACTCATGAAGAAAGTGGAGAACACCTGTGGAAGTTGGGCAGAGCATCTTCCAGCAGCATTGTGGACTCAAAAACCATTCCTTCATCGTCCAATGTGGAGACACCTTTCAAGCTGGCATGTTGTTCCGAGGCGCTCATCCCAGTGGAGTGAGCTCCTCGGAACAGGTCTGGACAGGAGAACATTGGGGCTCAAGCAAGGTGGAGAATAGTGGATGGAAAGCAACGATGAGTAGATGCGATGTAGTCTCGACCTCATTGAGGAGATCAGAGATCAATTTTTCATCAGGCAAGCAAAAGCCAAGTGAATAATGGCCAAGCACTTTGATAAACATATTAGGATCAAGAAGTTTGTCGAGAGCAAATTCGTGATAGGTAGATGAAATAGGAAGAGCCGCCTCAGTTGTGAAACTCAATCCTAACTGGGAGGGTCCATTCATTGTCAAGGAGGCACTTAGAAATGGTGTTTATCGGTTGTAATCCCACGAGGGAGAAAGGATGTCTAACACCTGGAGCGACGACAACTTGAAAAGATATTACTCTTAGGATGAAGTATCCTCCCCTTTCTCATTTTAATTTATGACTTAAGTCTCTTATGTTTGTTAAGGCACAATACCTGAAGTTATCTATCTCTGAATAAGTAACATCTTTATTGGCAAGGGGTTCCAAAGATTCTTAATGACCCTCTCTGCAGGTGCGGGCTACTTTATCTACCCTAAGACCACCAGAATTGCCCCCGCGTGAGGAATTCGCAACTGGAATACATGGCAGGTTAGGAACGTGATAGTCGGTCGCGCATCAACTACATGTATCTCTATGATAGTGGTGCATACAACTTGTCCACTCTTGCCCTGGTCACTACCAAAATTTGCTTGGACCCCCTCGAATGTATCTGGATGTCTCTTGCGGAGGTCATCAAGTTTCTGACCCTCTTTGCTGGCATGGACTACTTACTCTGCCCCAAGTCCACCACAATTTCCATCGCTCAAAGAATTCAAAAATGGTATACGTGGAATGTCAGAAACGTGATATCTGGTAGCGAATCAACAGAGGCGTTACTATTGTTACCCATGTCTTTTTGAGGACACACTCCAACTCATAGGTTCTCCACACCCCAAGGATGTATCCAGACATTACTTGTGGAGGAGAACCCTGCAGAAGCCATATGCCCAACTTGAAAGTGCACAGTGTACCTCTGAGTATTATCTAGAGGGGGTGGGTGAATAGTGATTTAAATCTTTTACCCTTAAATAAGCAAACACTATATAAATTACTCTAATTACTATGCAATCAGCACAACCAACACAGAATAAAATAAACACTATAAATAGAAAACAGTAAACAATAAAGGAACAACATAGAAAAGCATAACTCAGAAGACACAGAATTTTTATAGTGGTTCCCAAAAATATGGGCAGTCCACTCTTCTACAACCTTGGTAGGATTGCACTATCTAGTGCCGAGTCTTTTGATAAGGAGACTCTTAGAACCAACACTGAGTCTTTTGATAAGGAGACTCTTAGAACCACACACTGAGTCTTTTGATAAAGAGGCTATTAGAACCACTGATTCTTTTGATAAGGAGAATCTTAGAACCAACTAAATCCTTTAGAGTTCTTAGGACTCTTTCTCAGTTACAGAATAAAGATTGAGAAGTAAAGAAGAAGAGGAATAGAAAGATTCTGCTGTATGAATCCTTCAACAACTATCACACAGGATGTTGTCTTTTGATGTTCTCCAGGATCTGTATATAATGAATCCTGCTTATGGTAGAGAAGAATGCAAGGGTTATGAGCTTGTGATCCTTATGATCTCTGTACTCCAGTTTGCTTCCTACTGTAAGATGTGAAGAAGAAGAAGCAGCCTTGTTTTCTTATTCCTGTACAGAGTTGTTCTAGTTTTCTTTTTCCTTTCAGAGAGAAAGCTTGAGGAAGAAGAAGAAGACTGAATGATCTATATGTTTTTTACTTCCTTCTTTTATATACTTATTCTTTTTCAAATAGCGTTTGAATTTCTTTCCTGATCTATGTGTTAGAAGGAATATCCTTAGAACAATGATATTTCTTTCTATTTCTGTTTCCCTACCCGTCAATCTATTTTGAATAACTTCCAAGAATGTCTTTTGTTGTCTCTACGGAGTACTCCATTCCATTCTTGGCAATAATCGAGCCATTAGAAGTCATACTATAGTCTTGGATACCTTCTGGAAAAGCTTCTGAAAAGACAGCAGAAAACCTTCCATTTCTGTCTGAATTCGACGTAGCGTCGATTTCATTTTCTCTCTATTTGATGCACCTTTGAGTTCTTATAGAAGTAGCTTCCAAAGCTTTCATATCTCTGACTGAACACAGATGTCGACATTGCGTCGAATACCTATCGACGTGTCCGTCGAGTTGTAGACTTGGACACTCAAATCGATATTGCGTCGACTTATGATATTGCTTTGACAAGCTCTGTCTTCTGCGTCGAGACCATTTAGACATTACGTTCACTTCACTTATACTTTGACTTCATCCTGAGTTACTTCTACTTGTATTCGAAGTTGCTTCGACTTTTAGTCAAAGTTGCGTCGACTTCTATTCGACATAAGTTTAACTCAACTGACTTCTGTGCTTATTTTGGTCAGGTCTTGACACTTTAGTGTGAGTGTGATATCCTAGGACATCTAATGACCATATTACCATCATTATACAACATGGGTAATACATCCTAGAGTATGAAATCACTTTATGATAATTTGTAAGATAAATCACATGAGTGTTTTTCCCAACAATCTCCTCCTATTTATCTTAACAAATTTTTCAAATGATGTAAGTGATTTCAAACAAGCAGTTCAACAAAGCAAAGTACAAACAATTATACAATAACAGAATGTTATGATAAACTAAAAACTTCTGATTGATATAAATAGATGTTTATCGGAGTTTGCTACCCAAGAAATGATCTACTTTCTTTCTTTGAGAAAAGTAGATAATGCCTCATAGACCTTTCTAAATTTTCTTTCCACGTACATAAAGTTTACTGGAATTGCCTTCTCTTGATTCTTCTGCATTCATTCATGTCCTTTGAAAATATTCTCCTGATCAGATTCTGCTTTAGGATAGACGTCGGTAAGGTTGAGTCCTAGACCAAACAGTTTAGTAGTCATCAAGTTGATTTCGTTCAGATCTAGTTCTTCTGGATCAGGTACTATAAATGTAGACTGTATGACTCCAGGAATTGGAGTTGACTTGATCACAATCTTCTTTCTCTTTTGAAGGGGTTGTTCTGGTTCATCCTGATCACATCCAAGGCCTCCTTTGTGAAGTTTGTTGGATCTGTAGGCGCCCTTAGGGGAGGGGGGTGAATAAGGGTTTTAAAAACTTTAAACTTTAATAGAAAACTTTTGATATTTTGATCGAAGTTAAATCAAAAGTAAAGAGATAATGAAATTAGAAATGAAATCAATTTTATTAAACAAGAAAAGACATGATTATCATTTATAAAATTGATTACAAAATCTGATTTCAATGACGCTAGAAATCGAAGCGAATAATATGAAAACCCTTTTTTTTCTATACCGACTCGTATCCCCACGAACCGGTTGGCTTTAGCCGATCTCTCCCCAGATATAGCCTCAAGCCGCTCTAGCCAATCTATCACCAGAAAGGCCTCGAGCACCCCCTAGATCTACTCCCTAGACCCAGTCGCCAACACGAGGCGAATTACTCCCTAAGTCTAACCTAGACCTAGTCACCGTGTGGCGAATTCACGAACCGATTACAAAGTTGAAATAAAGGACAAAATACAATTATAAAACTCCCTATGAGGTAATCTGAAGGAGACGCCAAAGAATCGCTGAAGATCGTAAAAGTCCAAGCGTACGTTCTTCGCGTTGAGTTAGCGTGTTGATCCAAGCCTCCTTTGATTCCTCCTTTTGAAATATAAGTGGGAGATGTGTTTGTCTGGAAATACAGCCCTCACAAAGTTTCTGAAGTGCAGGAATAGGGATCTTGACAATCAGTTATTGGAGAGGACAAAATCCTCCGATTTATAGAATTTGAGCTAACGCCGGCGTTAAGTCCTAACGCCTGGCGTTGACTATGTATAGCAATATTTTAATGGCTCAGATCTTCAGAAGAGGAAGGAGATTCTGCACTTTAGGAAATGTTTTATTTAAGGCAATATCAACGCTGGCTTAAGGCTAACGCTGCACATTGGGCAAATCATTCCAATTGTTCCTCCTGAAATCACGGTTGCTTTCTCCTTGTCAAATTCGTCGACCAGATTGCGCCCGACGTTAAGAGCTAACGCCTGGCTTTGAGATTCTTTCTTTAATCAGCTGGCACCCCAATTTGTCGAGCAAATAATTTCGTCGAACTCAATTCGTCGATCAGGCTTCAACTTTCATCGAACGAAATTTCGTTGAACTCAATTCGTCGATCAGGCTTCAATATTCGTCGAACTCAATTTTGTCGACCGGAGTTCATCGAGCGGGCTTCATCATTCGTCGATCGGAAATTCATCGAATTCAAGATCGTCGAACGCAATATCAATTTCGTCGAACCCAGCTTCCGTTCTCAGCAGCTTGATTTCGTCGATCGCAGCATCTAGTTCGTCGAACAAAAATTTCGTCAAGCACATTTCGTCGAACGCCGATTTCATCTAGCGCTAACGCCCAGCATTAAGCTTAACGCCTGGCGTTGAGTAACTTTCAATCCTTCAGCTTGTGGTTAGTGCTAGACCATTGTTGCAGCTACCTGGTGTCAAAACTGTCCATACTTACATGCTAAAAACACAAAGGTAACAAGATCAAATACAAGTAGGATTTGTTATTCTCAAATCAAAGGGATGCGGAAAACCATGTTCCAACAATCTCCCCCTTTTGATAATAATAAATCCAATTAGAGATAAATCAGATTCATAGAAAAAGCATTTGTGTTTTTAAAAGGATATATGACACAAGCAATTTATAAGATAATGATTAGAATTATAGTTTCATTGAACATAGTGCTCCCCCTACAAAGATGCTCCCCCTTAGTGTATACTCCCATAAACTAGATACATGCTCCCCCTTAATCTAGTGAATGCTACTCCATTAATCAATATCATTTAGAATTTTATTCTCCCCTTTGTTTTTAGCAAAAGAGGGTGGAGTGAAACAAAACTAGAAAAATGAAGACAAAAGATGGGACATAACTAAGAGAGGATTAAGAGTTTTGTTGAAACATAAAGTAAGTCATGATCGAGCTTAGGGAGAGAGTAGCACAGCAGAAAAATATATGATAAGCGTGAAAGAACATCAATCAAATATTATACCAAAGGAATGTAATCACTTGCTTTATAAGAGTTTTAAGCATAAGAAAAGGTAATGATTTCTAAGTAACCAATCTACCCAGACAATATGTCTACACCCTAGCCCCGTACTAAGTGACGGATAGGCATGAAGAGCTGCAAACATGCCGTAGGTTGGGGTGTTAGTGCCATATGCAAACACTAGACTAAAATTCACCCAAGCACTATTTCCCCCTAGTGCCTCGCAAGGCCCCACTGGAACCCTCCCCGGTTAAGGACAAGACATGACTTAGAGGTGAGGTAATCTAATGTCTACAACCCTACGCCCCCGCTATGGTGAGATATGAAGTCATGGATAATAATTATTGGAAACATTTAAGCATTTTAAATCTAATGAGAGGTACATAGCCTATGGAATTATATTTTTATTTGAATTTATTAAGCACACAACTCACATAGCTATTTTGAAGTCCATTAATAAATCATAGTTTTTTAAGACTTGATATAAGCATGAGAGCACATGATATACAGACACATGATTTAATAGAGAAATGCAGAAAAACAAAAACAAAACAAATAAGAGTAGTTTTTTTTTGTTATAGTTTGACCATTCCAACAATATGTTTAGACTCTTCACATTTGAGCATTTTAACTTTGAAAATTTTCATAACTAATAGGCAAGCATGATTTAACATATTCAAAAAGATAATAACTACAATGTAACCAATCTTATTTCAAGTAAGGAAAACATTATAGAAATCATGCATTGTAATCTAGTGCTTTTACTTGAGTTTTTAGAGAATTATATAATATTTGCATTAGGATCCAATTCTCATGTGTGGAAGCTTTATGAAAATCAATGATGTGTGCATTAGGTGTTTTGATAAAAGTATACAAGTGAAATAATCAAAACACATGGCATATGTAGTGAAATAGTAATAACAACAATAAGATTGCAATCATATAATTACTTTCACACATCACATCTAGAATAAAATTTCAAAGCACATAACATATGTACAACTACCAAGGTGCTTCGCCCACACAATACTCATTAAGACTTATCAGGGAGCGAAGTAGTGCTTGGGGGATCACATAAGCAATTTTATTGATTTTTATTTATAGTGATCATGTGTACAAATAGAAGTGATAGAAAGAAATATGTTTGCACAAGACACTTTACAATTCTTTCCAAGGTGCTCAACCTCACAATGCTCATTAAGACTTATCAGGAGGGTGAGTAGTACTTGGTGGAGTTATCTTTGGCTTTTTATATTGGATTTTTATTAAGGGCCAAAAAGTCTCCGGATTCACTTGTTGTTGCAAACATTAATATTATTGAAATAACACTTCTATATCGTGCATGAAATTTATTTTTGAAAGACAGTATAGGTAATTTAGACATACAACTTAATATGTTAAAACTATTACACTACACAATCATGCAAGACTAGGATTATGAGCACATGTAGATTACCAAAATAGTGAGTGTATACTTCATTGATTAGCATAAGGCATTACTCATACTTAGAGGCATGCTAGGCAATCATACACAATTATCTATAGACTATTTCATTGCACATAATCAGATTAAGGTCAAGGCATGACAAAAACAATGTTTAGAAAATTTGAAATTAAAATTGGACATTGAAGAGAATCTTAATGTGTATCCCTAATCAATTTTGGCCATTTGAAACAAAATAACTAAGATATATTCTCTTGTGAAGACATATAGTCAAACCATAATTTTGTAAGGATTTAAAACAACAAAAATGACAAAAACATATTTTTGAACATTTTGAATTACTTAAATTTTTTTTGTATTTTAGAATAAAATTAACACATTAAGAACAACATAATTTTGAAATCAAGAAAAATAAACTGAGAGAATTCATTAGAAAAATATCAGAATTATTGAAGGAAAAATTAGAATTCCAATTTGGCCAAAATAGCTAACGCGTTAACTAGTTAACACCGAAACAGTACTCAATTTTTGAAAATTTTTCTTTTGGCATAGATAGTATATATATAGACCTTCTTAGGGTAGAAATTTTAGAGAAATTGGAAATGATTAGAAGGCTATATAAGCATGTTTTATTTGATCAAAAATGGTTTTAAAGTTTTTATTTGGTTTTCATATATGTGTGTATTACAAGATCATTAAAGGTCAAAAATGATAAAATATGCAAAACACAAAATATGCATGTTCGATCAAACCAAGAATGCATGAATAATATTATCATAAAGAGTGTATGCAAAAACATATGATATAGGTATGTCGTAGATAATAATACCCTAATTGTGTGGGAGAACAATCATTGACATCCTAAGCATTTTGTTCTTATTATATTTGATCTTATTATGGAATCAGTTTATAAACTATGGCTTTTATGTGTGATTAATTTCTTATTATATTTGATATTAAAGCAACATAGTTTATTATGAGCTTTAACTTTCAATTGTTCCCTTTTTTTGATTGATTCATTATGGCATTATTTGATAACTAGCATGAATGATAATCTTTATTAGTTGATAATGCTAGATATGATGAGTTTGAATGTAGTGTTATCCCATAAGGTTAATTGATACAATGTTGCATGTGTGTAACAATAGAGATTCAAGTTTTAGATAGAATAAAGTGATGATTCTAATTTATTTATTCATATAGATATAGAGTTGATTCTATGGTCTAAAAATAAGTGTGATACATACAAAACATAATAGATTCATATAATAATCATGATCACAGACTATATGTTTGGAAGGAATAAAATCTTTTGTAGTTATATTTGATGTTTGACTTAAAAGATCATATGATTTTGCATGATTATTATTAAAGAAAATTCATATTCAACCTTTTCAAATTATTAAATAGAAACGTTCTAAGGTGAATAGTGAATATGAGAAAATATGTTTATTTTGAAGAGTTTTGTAAATTTTCTTATTGGTTTTTGAATATTAAACAAATACATATATTTTTATTGATTTTTTCAGAATTTTAAAATTATAGAAAATCAGATACTTGAGCTAGCGCCGACGTTAGATCCTAGCGCCTGCGTTAGCTCACAGAGAGTGCTTATTTTAATCATATGGCCTAGATTTTCTTCGATTTTGCTTCTGATTTTTCTTAATTAAGTTTGTGCAATGTAAGGCCTGTCTAATGAAGTGATGAGACGAGAAGAAATCGCAAAAAGTTGCGGAAGTTAAAATTTTAGTACATGGGTTTCATATTCATTAAAGCTCCATACTCATTAGACCTTAATTCTTGAGTTTTGCACAACATATGCATGAGTGAAATGATCATAAATGAGTGACATAATATTCATGCAATTTTTCAATTCCGATTTGACATGATTATGATTAAACATACTAGGGGTAATCAAAACTGATGCAAATATATTAAATACCTTGTGCATTTTATAAATTTAGTCTAATACCCCTAAAATACACCTTTTAAATCCATTTTGACACTTATTTCATTTAGTCTTAATAATATCATATAACAAATTTAGTTTTTCAAAATTTATAAGACTTTTAGGAAATGTATCTTAGAAGGATAAAAATAAAAAGGATAAGTAGATCCATTGAAAAATGACATGACTTTTTATTCAACTTTATTCAATTTGATTTATTTATGAATTTTGGTTTAGAATGTGAAAGTCATATCACAAGTTATATAAAGTGATCATATCATGATGGCTCAAGGAAATAAAAGCAAAAAGATACAAAGGAAATTAAGCATATCATGAAGTAGAGAATTGATATTTTATTTTTAGTTGATTTCTACTTCATGCAAATGATTGGATACTAATGAATGAGAGATTTAGATATCCAAAGAGGGCCGGGTTTGGCGGTTCCTTTGGGTACCCAAATATATCGTGTTTGCTTTTGGGGAGATATGATTGAATGGGCTCTTTTGATTTGAATTTGTGTTTCATCTTTAGCTTTGGGTCTCCATTCAAATCTTGGTTTAACATTATTTTTAGTTTTCAAATTTCCATGATCATTTACTTGAATATTTGGGTCAAAAAGGTTTTTGAATTATAATTTGAAGGAAATTTGTTTGCATTTAATTTTAGGTTGGGAGAAACATGATATTGTAAATTATGGTGATTTTGATTTTGATTTACAAATTATTTATGTTCCTTACTCCCATTTTTAAACTTAGGTAAGATGTTCATATTCATATTCAACCTGTTTTTAGATATAGTTTGATATTGTGAATTTGTATTTACCATTTTCATAAGCAGGTTGATTTTTGATTTTAATTCATCATTCTTCAATTTCAAATTATGTCTAGCTATATTATAAGCGATTGTGCTATTTTTAAGAGTGGAAACAATTGAATCAATATGATTTTGATATTTATTTCTATATTCATCAAATGTTTCATCCATCTCTTTAATTTCAATTTTATAGTCCTTACACTTAGCACAATCATTTTTCAAGGATGAATTTTCTAGACATAATCTTTCATTTTGTTCTTTTATAAAAAGAAGTTCCTTTTCAAGTTCCTTGCGTTTTTCTTTTAATTCATTATATTCTACACAAGGTGTAGTGTTATCAACTAAGGAACCATGGATAGAACTAGATAAATTTGAATTTGATTGGTCATTAATTTTTGCCTTTAATTTTTATTTTCTAAGCGCAAATGTTTATTAGCATCTTTTAATTTCTTAATTTTGCGCTTTGTAGTTTGAAGCAATTGTAATGAAGAGATAGAAGTACAAAAAATGGGATTTGATTTCCTTACGTTGCTTTCGGGAGAGGCACGATTTGAACACATAGTTTCTTTGACATCTTTATGGCACTCCTCTTCCGAAGATAGTATTTCTTCTCTTTCATTTCATGTGCACTTCATGGATCCGTCATTAGAGGAGATTTCTTGAAAATTTGTGCAAGCTTGTATGTTCTCCAATTCTTGTGTTTGTTCCATACCTGTAAGAGGAAAATCATACATTTCTTCAAGAAATTTCCATACTTTGTATGCACTAGAAAAACAATATATTAATTTGAAGATATCTTGAGATAAAGCACAAAAAATATAATTCATAGCTTTTGCATTTAGGTGACGCTCTTGTTTATTTGATTCATCCGCTGGTCTTGTTATTGCTATATCCCATGCGTTGATATCTACTGTTTTAATAAACCTCTCCATTAACAATTTCCACCATTTATAATTTCTTCCTTCAAATAAAGGTGGTGCAAGAGTTTTTTCTTCTTCATAAAAATTTCCCCCATTAATAGAAGCGAGATCATGAGACGCCATTATTCCTGGTTGTTAAGCCAATTTGGAATAACCTGGCTATGATACCACTTGTTGGATCTGTAAGCGCCCTTTGGGGGGGGGGGGGTGAATAAGGGTTTTAAAAACTTTAAACATTAATAGAAAACTTTTGATATTTTGATTGAAGTTAAATCAAAAGTAAAGAGATAATGAAATTAGAAATGAAATCAATTTTATTAAACAATAAAAGACATGATTATCATTTATAAAATTGATTACAAAATCTGATTTAAATGACGCTAGAAATCGAAATGAATAATATGAAAACCCTTTTTGTTTTCTATACCGACTCGTATCCCCACGAACCGGTTGGATTTAGCCGATCTCTCCCCAGATACGGCCTCAAGCCACTCTAGCCAATCTATCACCAGAAAGACCTCGAGCACCCCCTAGATCTACTCCCTAGACCCAGTCGCCAACACGAGGCAAATTACTCCCTAAGTCCAACCTAGACCTAGTCGTCGTGTGCCAAATTCACAAACCGATTACAAAGATGAAATAAAGGAAAAAATACAAAATACAAATATATAACTCCCTATGAGGTAATCTGAAGGAGACGCCGAAGAATCGCTGAAGATCGTAGAAGTCCAAGAGTGCGTTCTTCGCGTTGAGTTAGCGTGTTGATCCAAGCCTCCTTTGATTCGTCCTTTTGAAATATAACTGGGAGATGTGTTTGTCTGGGAATACGGCCCTCACAAAGTTTCTGAAGTGCAGGAATAGGGCTCTTGACAATCAGTTATCGGAGAGGACAAAATCCTCCGATTTATAGAATTTGATCTAACGCCGACATTAAGTCCTAACGCCTGGCGTTGACACTGTATAGCAATATTTTAATGGCTCGGATCTTCAGAAGAGGAAGGAGATTCTGCACTTTAGGAATGTTTTATCTTAGGCAATATCAACACTAGCGTTAAGGCTAACGCGACACATTGGGAAAATCATTCCAAATGTTCCTCCTGAAATCACGGCTACTTTCTCCTTGCCAAATTCGTCGACCAGATAGCGCCCGACGTTAAGAGCTAACGCCTGGCGTTGAGATTCTTTCTTTAATCAGCTGGCACCCCAATTCGTCGAGCAGATAATTTCGTCGAACTCAATTCATCGATCAGGCTTCAACTTTCGTCGAACAAAATTTCGTTGAACTCAATTCGTCGATCAGGCTTCAACATTCGTCGAACTCAATTTCGTCGACCGGAGTTTGTCGACCGGGCTTCATCATTCATCGACCGGAAATTCGTCAAACAAAAGATCAATTTCATCGAACCCAGCTTCCATTCTCAGCAGCTTGATTTAGTTAATCGCAGCATCTAGTTCGTCGAACGAAAATTTCGTCGAGCACATTTCAGCGAACACCGATTTCGTCTAGCGCTAACGCCCAACGTTAAGCTTAACGCCTGGCGTTGAGTAACTTTCAATCCTTCAGCTTGTGGTTAGTGCTAGACCATTGTTGCAGCTACCTGGTGTCAAAACTGTCCATACCTACATGCTAAAAACACAAAGGTAACAAGATCAAGTACAAGTTGGATTTGTTATTCTCAAATTAATGGGATGCGGAAAACCATGTTCCAACAAAGTTGCCCCTTATTTTCAAGAAGTTTTTCTTGAAGATTCCTGACAACATACTTTGTAGGATCAAAGAGTGTGCTTGGGATTTGGATTGCCTCCATTAGTTGTTCTTTTTCTAAATCATCCTTTCCCTTCTTTAGCATTTCAATGAACAGCCTTCTCTTTTCTTCTATCTCTCTTTGAGATGATTCAAACTCATATTGATCCCTTTATCCGATTTCATCTAGGGCTTTATCAAGATTTGGATCAGTGTGTACCTCCATTCTATTTTTAAGGATTTCAACATTCTCATAAGTTTTGTAAAAAGATTTGTCCTTCATGAATTGTTTTCTTTGTTCATTTGTATACTTCTCCCAAATTGGTATGTCTCCTCCATACCCCCTTCCTTTGAACTCTCTTCCCCTTCCTCTGTAGTTCTTTCCATGTCCCCTTCCTTTGAATGAAGATCTTCCTCTGAAGGTTGGTGCTGGGACAATGGGAGTGGGTGCTAGAGTAGGAGCAAATTCAGGGACATAAGCATCAGGCAGGACTGGAGGAGATGCTGTTCTTGATTCTTCAGAGTATGGCCTGAAGTCAGGAGTTTCAGGGAGAGGTGACTCAGTCCATTCTTTGGACTCATGCAGACTCTTCAGGTAGTCATTATCATTTGAGAATAGATCACTCTCCCCCTGTTTTGATGGCTCCCTTGGATTGAAGGAAGAATTCTTGAAGGAGAGAATGATGAAGGTAGCAGAAGAAGCTTAGAAGTGATGGCAGGCTCCCCTTCAGAAACAAAGACAAGGGAAGAGCTGTAGTGTATACTGAGTCTTAAGGTCCTGTTGGCACACTTCTCCCCTTGCTTTATATCATTGAGAAAGGATATAAAGGCATCAACAGGCAGCACAGACAACCTTACTTCTATATCAATGGCTTTTATTTGAGCAGTGAGGTCCTGTAACCTTTTATGTTGAGCACACAGCCTTTGATAGCAATCTTTTAAGAAATCGAGATATAGAGAGCTGAACTGAGGCAATAGTGTCTCTAAAGCTAGATTAGCTGCTTCAACAAGGTCTCTTTGATTCAGAGGAGAAGCCATTGACTACCTGTGGGTACCTGCACGAAGAAAGAAAGAGAGAAGTAGAAAGGAAATGGGGGAGAGCGAAAGAGAGAGAAAATTCAAAAGCACAATAGAGTCTAACGACTGAGTTTCTTTGAGTAGACGAATCGTCATAACTTAGGATTATATTCAATGCAACGTCGATAAGAGGTGAATTCAGCGCTCCAAAACATGTTAAAGTCGCTTCTAGAAGATAGTTTGTGCGCTTTGCAAAGTTGACATAACGTCGAGTTGAAATTGACGTGGCTCCGAATATAATCAGCAACTATGATGTCGATGTAAGCGTCGATATGTATTTGATGCTACGTTGAGTGCTATTTGAATGACCTATCCTAGATAGCTCTCAAAGATAACATCGAATAAAAATTGATGGTGCGTTGATTTGTGTTCAACACAGCTCTGAACAAACAATTATATTTTTCTTAAAAATTTTGTTGTTTTTCCCAGAAATATCTTTCTATGAAAAATAGGGTTGAGTACATAGTAAAGATGAACTAAAGAGTTCCATCAAGCATTCTCAGTGCATTGATGAAGAACTTGTGCTTACTTTCATCAAGTGGCTTAGTGAAGATGTCGGCCCTTTGAATATCAATGGAAATGTACTGAAGATTGATCTTACCCTTCTCTGCATTGTCCCTGAGAAAGTGGTGCCTTATCTTTATGTTCTTAGTTCTGATGTGGAGAACATGTTTGGAAGCTTTAGAAATAGCACTATAGCTGTCACAGAATATTGTGGAGTTGTCAAGAGAAAAGTTATAGTCTAACAACTGATTTTGCATCCATAATATTTGTGAGCAGCAACTTCCTACTGCTATATACTCAGCTTCAGTTGTAGAAGTGGAGACTGAGGTTTGCTTATTGCTAAACCAGGAGATCAGTCTAGCACCTAGAAATTGACAGGTTCCTGAGGTGCTTTTTCTATCGAGCCTGCATCCTGCATGGTCTGCATCTAAATAGCCCACTAATTCAAACCTAGATTCTGCAAGATACCATAAGCCAAGTTCAGGTGTACCCTTTAGATATCTGAGTATCCTTTTAACTGAACTCATGTGAGATTCTTTAGGGTCAACCTGAAATTTAGAACATATACATGTAGCAAACATGATATTTGGGGTCTGTTTGGGAGAGCTGCTGCAGATTGAGAAGTTGTTGATTGAACAGAGCTCTTTAAACAGCGCTCTTTGAGGAGCTGTTTTGAAAAGCTGCAGGTTGTTTGGATGGTCTGTGGATAAGCGCTGATTGAACAGAGCTCTTTCAAATAAAACTGTTTGGTAGAACAGCTTTTTGAGAGCTATTTTTTAAACGAAAATATTAATATATATTGTTCTCAAACATTAAAACATATCAATAAAAATAAATATTGTTCTCAAATGTAAAATGAAATGGTAGGATCTCTGGTGCGTTCGTTCCACTTTATTCAATCATTCCTCGTCACCTGCACAATATCATCCTCTGTTGTATGATCGCAGAAGATCAAAACATCATTTGACTCACATATTGTTGTGCTTCCTCTGGCTTTTGGGATTCCCATTAAACTTTATACCCAAAACAAAAACACATTTATACGTACACAAACACATTTATACATACACACACATTTATACATACACACAAACACATTTATACACACAAACACATTTATACATACACACAAACACATTTATACATACACAAACACATTTATAAATACACACATTTATAAATACACACAAACACATTTATACATATACACACAAACAAATTTATACATACACACACAAACATACACAAACATATACACAAACATACACAAACACATATATACATACACACACACAAACACATATATACATACAAACATACACACACACACATATATGCATACACACACAAACACATATCTATTCAAACACACACACACACACACACACACATATCTACATATAAACATACACACACACAAACACATATATACACATACACACACAAACACATATATACATACACACACAAACACATTTATACATACACACACAAACACATTTATACATACAAACATATAAACATACAAACACACAAACACATATATGCATACACACACAAACACATATCAATTCAAACAGACACACACACACACATATCTACATAGAAACATACACACACACAAACACATATACACACACACACACATACACATATACATACACATTCAAACACATATCTATTCAAACACACACACACACACACACATATCTACATAAAAACATACACACACATAAACACATATATACATACACATTAAAACACACAAACACATATATACATACAAGCATATAGCTTAAAAAATCCAGAAATAACACCTACAATACACCTAAAAAATCCATAAAAAACACTAAAAAAAATTCAGATAAAACACCTAAAATCTCAATGCTTATAGTGAGGAGGAGAAGAAGACGATTCTCTCGTGCTAGGGCTTCAAAATCGCGCCTCTACACCTCTACCGCCTGATAAATGGAGGAGAAAGTAGATCTAGAGTAATTCGTGGCTTCTAGGTGGGATCAGGCTCGCCGGAGAGAGGACAACTTATGTAGAGACCGACCACGACAGGGGCGACCTCGCCGGAGGAATATCTGGAGAAATTGCCAGTGTCGCCGGAGGAATATCTGGAAAAATGGAATAGCTCATAGTTTTTGCCGAAGAAGGGGAAGAAGGATCGCGCACAGGAAGCGGTCAGCGGGCTCGGCAGCTATCGAGAATGAAAAGAAAGGAGTGAGAATTAGAAATGTTCCACGATTTTTAGGGCGCTGGACGCGACCCCTACTCTGCTTCTTAGGAGCTGGCCTAAATGCGGTTTATTGATCCGCAATTTTCCATCCGTGGTGCTTCCAAACACGAACAAAACAGCTCCAACTGATGGAAAATAGCTTTTCCATCCGCTGGAGCTGTTGCAAATAGACCCTTGGTCTGCTAGCTGCCAGATAGAGGAGTGAGCCAATGGCTGCCCTGTATGTCTTCTGATCAAAAGACTTACCCTTCTCATCTCTATCAAGAACAGTATTAGTAGCCATGGGGGTTCTCATGACAGAGGCATTCTCCATCCCAAACCTCTTGATGAGTTCCATGGTATACTTGGATTGGAATATGAAAATGCCTTTTGTAGTTTTCTTTACTTGAAGACCAAGAAAGTAGGATAGTTCCCCCAATGTTACTCATATTAAATCTATACTTCATTAGGTCAGCAAACCTTTTGCAAAGTTTTAGATCTTTTGAGCCAAATATGATATCATCTATATATATCTATACTAGAAGTAGCTGATTTTTATGTGCTCTAGTGAAGAGTGTTTTATCCACCTTCGTCTTACAAATGAGTGTTCTAGAAGGAAGGTGGATAAGGTTTCATACGATGATCTTGGAGCTTGCTTGAGACCATATAGTGCTTTATCAAATCTATACACAAAAGAGGTATAAGATGGATTGCAAAACCTAGGGGATGCTCCACGTATACTTCTTCCTAAAGAGTTCCATTTAGGAATGCACTCTTCAGATTCATTTGATAGACCTTTATCTTCATACGTGCTGCATAGGCAAGAAACATCTTGATTGCTTCCAGCCTTGCCAATAGAAAAAATGTCTGGTTGAAATTAATTCCCTCCTCTTTCCTATATCCCTGAGCAACAAGCCTGGCCTTGTTACTGACAATGACTCCCGTTGAGTCAATTTTGTTCTTGTATACCCATTTGGTTCCAATTATTGGGTAATTTCTTAGTCTTTCAACCAAGGTCCAGACTTTGTTCATTTCAAACTAAGCTAGTTCTTCTTGCATAGCAGCTATTAAGTGAGGGTCGTTGTCTGCCTCTCCAAACTCCTTTGGCTCATATTGTGATAGGAAGCATTGCATCATAGTCTCATTTGTTATTTGATTTCTTTTCTTCACTCCCACTATCACATCTTCTATAACCTGAGTTGGAGGGTGATCATTTAGGGTCATCCTAGTTCTTGCTAAAATATTCAGTGGATTCACTTCCTCATGATCTTCCTCTTGCTCAGTGACTATGGGAGCATCATTTTCATTCACTAGAGGGACATCCGTGTCTAGTAGAGCTAGTGCTCTAATGTCATCCTCATCTGCAGCAGAGTCTTCATCTGAATTATTGTCAGCTTTCTATGTGCCTTTGTCCTGGAAATCTGATTGGTGATCCATGATGTTGAGCCTCTCCACTTGATATGCTAGCTGGTATTCTTCCTACAATATAGTATTGATGGAGGTTCCCTTCCCCTTGGAGAACATGGGAGTTTCATTAAATACAACATACACTGACTCTTCAATTTTGAGAGAGCCTTTATTATAATACCTATAGGCCTTACTTGATGAGGAATATCCGAAGAATATCCCATCAACAACCTTCTTGTCAAAATTGGTAAGATGACTCTTCCCATTGTTAAGAATTAAGCAAGTACACCCAAAAACCCTGAACTATATGACTATAGGTGTATTTCCCTTCAATAACTCATATGGAGTCTTCAACTTAGTTTTGTGGATGAGACTTCTATTCAGAACATAGTTGGCAGTATTCACTACCTCAGCCCAAAAGTACTTTGGCAAATTGGATTCAGCCAATAATGTCCTTCCTGATTCAGTTAGGGTTCTATTTTTTCTTTCAGCCACCCCATTTTGTGTGTGTGTGGGGGGGGGGGGGGGGGTGGGGGTTCTAAGATCTGAAAAGCTTTGTCTTATCCCTTCATCCTCACAGAATCTACAAATTAACTGATTTTCAAACCCAGTGCCATCATCACTCCTGATCACAGCAACCTGAGTATTGAATTTAGATTGAATCTATCTAATGAATCTTGAGAGGATCTTGAAGGTGTCTAACTTAGCTTTTAGAAAGAACACCCAGCTGAATCTAGAGAAATCAGCCACAATGACTAATGTATATGACTTGCCTTCTAAGCTTTGAGTGGAGACAGGACCCAATAGGTCCATGTACAACAGATATAGCATTCTAGGGGAGTCATTCTTATTAATTGGTTTGAATGATGACTTGGTCTGCTTTCTAATTGGCAATCTCTACAAGGATGGTCTTTCTTAAACTTACCAATTGGTAAGCCTCTTACTAGGTTAAGCTTAGATAGCTTGCCTATTGTCTTAAAATTCAAGTGACTAATTCTCATATACCACAATTCATTGTTTTCTAGGTGGGAATTAAACAAACAAACCTCTGACCTGGCATACTCAGAATCTACTAGATAGACCTTACCCTTTCTAAGTCCAGTCAATACAATTTGGTTAGTTACAGAACTAACTATATGACATAAAGACTTCGTGAATACAACTTTGTATTCACCATCCTATAGCTGACTAATACTAATTAAATTATGTTGTTGTACTTCAACATAGGCCACCTTAGAAAAGGAGATTTCCCCAATCCTGAGTAAACCATATCCTTTGGTTTGACCAAAGTGGGAATTCCCAAAAATTACCTTAGGGCCTTCCTTGGCCTTGTAGTTTTCCAGCAATTCTTTTGCTCCAGTCATATGCATGGAGCATCCACTGTCTAGATACCACTACTGGTTTGTTGTAGAACAGTCTCCTCTCTGCACATAAAATTAAACATTAGTATAGTCCCTCTCTTGCTGGTGTCTCTTTCTTCTATCATCATATGAAGTTATAAAAGAGTAAGTTGGTCTTTCAGTATACCCCTAAAGGTGAAGAAGTGTTGGTTTATTATGCCAGCAATGTTTGTCCTTGTGCCCAAATTTAGAACAACAAAAGCATCTAGAACTGTAAATAGGAATAGAAGAAAGAGATCAAGATGTTTGAAAATTACTTGTTGGGAACATGCGTCGAGAAGAAATTGACACATCTTTAGAGTTGTGTCGAGTGTAATTCGACGTGTCTGCATAGTTACATTGATAATAATTCGATGCAGAATATTGGTTGCATCGAATAGAATTCGACGCACCCTCATACTTTCTTCGAGCTGATGTCAAAGCATATGCAGAACTCCGTCGAGTTTCATTTGACACATCTTTAAAATTGTGTCAAGTTCTAGTCAACGCATAATTCTATTTATTAAGAATTTTATAATTTTTCATTGGCTTTTCTAAGGGGTGTTTACCTAGAATTCTTGTTTGATTAGTGGTATTTACCCTATTGAATACAGTGATTTTATTAGGGTTATTATTTTTTTCTTCATATGATCCTAAGTTGTTATTAGGTTGATTTATGCTAGATCTAATGAACATTATAGGATTTTCCCATGCAGGATTGCCAGGGGTTAGTGTGTTGGTGGCTGGATCTGCTCCTAGACCAAGATGTTTGAATCTCAAGGAGAGATTTTGTATAATGTCCTTAAGCTTTTGAATCCTCCCATTGAGTGAGTCCTCAAAGGCCTTTGCCTTGGTAAGCTCTTCTTGATAGATTAATTTTTTCATTAGCTAATGTATCTATCTCTTTTTCTTTCCTATACATCTGATTTCTTACTTCATAGTTGACTGAATATAAATTATCTTTCCTAAGGTCTTCTAGTTCTTCTCTAAGTGTGTCAAGTTCTTTTTGGCTGTTAATATAATCTTGAAACAAATCTTTAAAACATTCTTAAAAATCTTCTAAAGAGAAATCAAAGTCATCAAATATATTTACCTAATTTTCTTCAGTAAATCTTCCAAAACCATTAAACAGGCTTCTTCAGCTGCACTCTCTTCATCACTATCAGATGAAGAGAAACTTGACTAAGACTCTGAGTCACTACATGTTTTAGCAATGAAAACTTTACCCTTCTTCTTATTCTTCATCTTGAAGGATTTCTTCTTGTGCTCCTTCTTCTTGTTATTTTTGTCCCTTTGCTCTTCAGGACATTCTGGTGCAATGTGCCCAAGCTTTATGCAAGAAAAACAAATTATTTCTTGTTTAGGAGTTTTATCAAACCATGGTTTGCTTGAACTCCTCTCCTTTCTTTTCGAGTGTTCTGTGTTGACCCATCTTTTGAATCTTCTGGCCAAGAGATTGAACATCTCTTCCTCAGAAATGGAAGGCTCTCCTTCAGCAGCCTTCAGAGCAATTGTCCTTTCCTTAGGAGTTGAAATCTTCTCCTTAGCTTCTGTCTCTGCCCTGCTCTTTAGTAGAAGCTCATAGGACTTGAGCTTGCCTAGTAGAGCATCAGTGGATATTTCTATATGACATCTAGACTCTCTGATAGCCCAGATTCTTGAATTCCAAGTGCTTAGGAAGCACATGAGGAGCTTGTCATTAATTTCTTTCAAAGAGAATTCTTTGTCTAGTCCCTCCAGCTCATTTACAATGGTGTTGAATCTATCACACATCTCAGCCACACTTTCTTCAGTCTTCTTCTGAAATTTCTCATATTGGGATATGAGAAGGGACTTTCTATCCTTTCTTCAGAGCTGACCTCAACTAATCTGGAATGGGATTTACAGATATCTTTTGCTGAGTTGCAGTCAGCAACCTCTTGGAATATGTCATCAGACATAGTTGATACCAGAATATTCATGGCTTTGGAATCCCATGCCTTCACCTTCTTTTCAACATCCGTCCACTTTGATATATGGAAAACTTCTTGTGTCACTATCCCATTTGCATCTTTTCTGAGTGGAGCTGGGGGACCCGAGATAACAAAATTAAAGATTTCTTCATCAATGGAGTTCATATATAATTTTATTCTGGCCTTCCAGAGTGCAAACTTATTAAGGTTACACACTGGTGGTCTTGTTGATGCATTGTCCTTAGAACTCATTTTTTTGAAAATAGTTGTTAAATATAGAAAAGAGTAAGGAGATCTTTTGATCAAGGTGTTAGCCTTTTTATGATCAACCTATCTCTGATACCAATTGAAAGTGCATAGTGTGCCTCTGAGTATTCTCTAGAGGGGGGTTGAATAGAGATTTAAATATTTTACCCTTAAATAAGCCCACACAATAAAAATTACTCTAATAACTATGCAATCAGTACAACCAACACAGAATCAAATAAACACTGTAAATAGAAAACAGTAAATAGTAAAGGGACAACACAGAAAAGCACAGCTCAGAAGACACAGAATTTTTATAGTGGTTCCCCAAAATGCTGGTAGTCCACTCTTCTACCACCTTGGTAGGATTGCACTATCTAGTGCCTGAGTATTTTGATTAGGAGACTCTCAGAACCAACACTGAGTCTTTTGATAAGGAGACTCTTAGAACCACACACTGAGTCTTTTGATAAGGAAACTCTTAGAACCACTAAGTCTTTGGATAAGGAGACTCTTAGAACCAACTGAATCCTTTAGAGAGGGATTATTAGGACTCTTTCTCAGTTACAGAATAAAGATAGAGAAGTAAAGAAGAAGAGGAATAGAAAGATTATGTTGTATGAATCCTTTTAAAGCTATCACACAGGATGCGGTCTTTTGATGTTATTCAGGATCGATATATAATGAACCCTTGCTTATGATAGAGAAGAATGCATGAGTTATGAGCTTGTGATCCTTATGATCTTTGTACTCTAGTTTCCTTCCTGCTGTAAGATATGAAGAATAAGAAGCAGGCTTGTTTTCTTATTCCTATATAGAGTTGTTCTACTTTTGTTTTTCATTTCAGAGAGAAAGCTTGAGGAAGAAGAAGGAAACTGAATGATCTATGTGTTATGTTTTTACTTGCTTCTTCTACATACTTATCTTTTTCGAATAGTGTTTGAATTTCTTTCCTCTTTTGTTCTGTCCTTAGAAGGAATATCCTTAGGACAAAGGTATTTCTTTCCATTTCTGTTTTCCGACCAGTCAATCTATTTTGAATATCTTCTGAGAATGTCTTTTGTTGTCTCTCTGGAGTACTCCATTCCATTCTTTGTAATAATCGAGCCGTTAGAAGTCAGACTATAGCCTTGGATACCTTCTGGAAAAGCATCTGAAAAGACAGTAGAAAACCTTCCATTTCTGTCTGTATTCGACATTGCGTCGATTTCATTTTCTCTTTATTCGATGCACCTCTGAGTTCTTATAGAAGCAGCTTTGAAACCTTTCTTAGCTCTGACTAAACTCAGATGTCGACGTTGCATCGAATACATATCAACATATCCGTCGAGTTGTAGACTTTAACTTTGAACTTGATCTTTTGCGTCGAATTCAAATTGAAGTTGCGTCGACTTCTGATATTGCTTTGACAAACTTTGTCTTCTGCGTCGAGACCACTTCGACGTTACATTGACTTCACTTATACTTCGACTTCAGTCTGAGTTACTTCTACTTGTATTCAAAGTTGTTTCGACTTTTAGTCAAAGTTGCATGGACTTCCTCTGCCTCTTTTCCTGGGACTCTTCAGGGGGAATACCCCGTTGACGTGGTCTCAGGTTCATATGTTTTGGTTTCTTCTTCATTGTCAGCCGCATCAGTGGAGTCTGCAACCACTTTTGCGGCCTTAACTTCGGAGTCCGGGATGACGCCTCCCCCGTATTCCTCATACAAAGTGGCATATCTGATATCCTTAAAATGCATGTCAGCGCGATGCAGCTCTTGCCGAAGATTGATGGTAACTTCCGCTAAGCACTTCCCAATGTGTAGGGTCACCCTTGCGAATTTAGGATTCACCATAGTCGTACACACCTGAAAACACGACAAAAACATCAGCAACCATCGGATGGTACACGCAAAGATTTATATTAAAGTTCAGATTTACCCTGATCTCATCTCGTAGGCACGCATTCTCTGCCAAAGATTTCTCCAAGGCATGCCAAGCAGTGCGGTCAAGGGCCAACAATCTCAGGCTAGCCGCGGTCGCTATGTTAGACAACTCCTCCACGAGGTTCCGCCGAATCACCCCGAAGTCCTCATTCCCGATGACCGCAGTGGAGACCACAAATGCGTGAGGTGAAATCCATAGCGCCTCCTATGGGTACTGAAGGTGGGTTTTGAGGGTGACCGCATCCTCCCACCGCACCATCAGTGGACTGCCACCAAGATCTTTTAGGACTTTGGCATACGGGAATGCAGACTCTCTACCTTCTGTATCTGCGTCCAACCGCATCGACCTTCACCTAGTATCGACAGAAGTGCACGCCCCTCACATTTGAGGAATCCGCTAATGCCCGCAGGGGGAGCCTTTTGTTAATGCCTCCTCTCGGTTTTGGTCAGCACATCGTCCGATGGCGCATATGAATTCTCTGGGGGACCAGCGGGATGATTGCACAAGGAAACACCGTCAGCATGCATAGGTACACTAAGCGGTTAGTATCATTAAGTTTCTAACTTAGAGCTGGAGGTATCCATGTCTTTCACCTCATCCAAGTGAGGGATGTAATGTCGGATGCCCAAAGGAGTCTTCCAGAGAAACTCCGCACTCTTATCCTCCACCTCCGACAGCTAGGGCTTCAGGAATGCGCTCTCTTCATGTGGTTCAGGAAATGGCCTGTGTTGGATCGTGAGGCGCCCTTAAAGGGGGGGGGGGGGGTGAATAAGGGTTTTAGAAAACTTTTAACTTTTATAAAGAACTTTTGATATTTTGGTAGAAGTAAGTTAAATCAAAAGTAAAGAGATAATGAAATTAGAAATGAGATCAATTTTATTAAACAAGAAAAAACATGATTATCATTTATATAATTGATTACAAAATCTGATTTCTATGACGCTAGAAATCGAAGGCGAAATCTGAAATATTCTTTTTGTTTTCTATACCGACTCATATACCCACGAACCGGTTGGCTTTAGCCTATCTCTCCCCGGATACGACCTCAAGCCGCTCTAGCCTCCCTATCCCCAGAAAGATCTCAAGCACCCCCTAGATCTACTCCCTAAACTTATTCGCCAACACGAGGCGAATTACTCCCTAAGTCCTACCTAGACCTAGTCGCCAACACGAGGTGAATTCACGAACCGATTAAAAGATAAAAATAAAAGACAAATACAAAAGACAAATATAAAACTCCCTATGAGGTAATCTGAAGGAGCTGCTGAAGAATCGTTGAAGTCCAAGCATGCGTTCTTTGCGTTGAGTTAGCATGTTAATCCAAGCCTCCTTCGATTCCTCCTTTTGAATTTGTGTGGGAGATGATGATCTAGAAAAATATGGCCCTCAAGGAGTTTCTGAAGTGCTGGAATAGGGCTCTTAGCAATCAGCAGTTGGAGAAGACAAAATCCACCTTTTTATAGGACTGGAAGCTAACGTCAGCGTTAAGAGTTAATGTCGGGCGTTGACTCAGTATAGAAATAACTTGATGGCTCGGATCTTCAAAACAGGAAGGAGGTTCTGCATCTTTGGAAACTTTCATTTTAGGCAACCTTAACGCTGGCGTTGACTCTAACGCCGGGCATTGAGTCAAAACATTCCCAAAATGCTCCTTCAATCACGGCTGCTTCCCTCCATTGATTTTGCATCTTGGCGGGAACAAAAGTTAACGCCGGCGTTAAGAGTTAACGTCGGGGTTTGAGTCAAATCATTCTTATATTGCTCCTTCAATCACGACTGCATTCCTCCTTGCCATAATCATCGATCGTTAACGTCGGCATTAAGTCCTAATGTCTGGCGTTGAGTATCTTTCTCTTTTTATTCAGTCGGCAAGCCATCCCATCGATCGGCAGCCCATCCCGTCGATCGGTAGACCATCCCGTCAAACGCTAACGCCCAGAGTTAAGACCTAATGCCTGGCATTAGACATTTTTCAATCCTTCTGCTTGTGGATAGTGCCAGACCAGAATTGCAACAACCTGGTGTCATAGATGTCCAAACCTGCATGCTAAAAACACAACGGCAAACAATATCAAATAAAGTAGGATTTGTTATTCTCAAATCAAAGGGATGCTGAAAACCAGGTTCCAACAATCTCCCCCTTTTGATAATAACAATTCCAATAGAGATAAATCCTAATCATATATGAAATATGTGTTTTTAGAAGGATATATAACACTAAACAATCGTAGAGATAATAATAAGAGTTATAGTTCATTAACATTGTGCTCCCCCTACTTAAGTGCTCCCCCTTAGTGTATGCACCCATAGACTAGATTTATGCTCCCCCTTAATCTTGTGAAACCTACTCCTTATGATTTATTATTTTATTCTCCCCCTTTTGTTATTCGCAAAAGAGGGTGGAGTGAAACAAAACTAGAATAAATAAGACAAAAGTTGGGACATAACTAAGAGAGGATTTAGAGTTTTGGGTAAACATAAAGTAAGTCATGATCGAGCTAAGGGAGAGAGTAGCACAACATAAAACTATATGATAAGCGTGAAAGAACATCATTCAAAGATTATACCAAAGGAATGTAATCACTTGCTTTATAAATTTATTTTAAGAGTGATACTACTTGTTAAGAGAGATGAAATTTTGTTTGACAAAGCACAAGTGAAAACAAAATGTAGAAATTAGCATGAGAACACATGATATAAGGATACATGATCAAATAGGAATGTGGAAAGATAAAACAAAGTTAATAAGATCAATATTTTTGTAATAGTTTGACCTTTTCAACAATATATATATCTAGACTTTTCATATTTGAGCATTTTAACTTTGAAAATTTTCATAACTAATAGGCAAGCATGAATCAACATATTCAAAAAGATAATAATGACAATGTAACCAATTCGTATTTCAAGTAAAAAAAATATTGTAGAAATCATGCATTGCAATCTAGTGCGTTTACTTAAGTTTATAGAGAATTATGTAATTTTGCATTAGGATCCAATTCTCATGATTAGAAGCTTTATGAAAATCAATGATGTGTGCATAAGTTGTTTTGATAAAAGTATACAAGTGAAATAATCAAAACACATGACACATGTAATGAAATAGTAACAACAACATTAAGAATGTAATCTTATAATTACTTTCACACATCATGTTTGGAATAAAATTTCAAAGCACAAAACAAAAGTACAACTACCAAGGTGCTTCACCCACGCAATGTTCATTAAGACTTATCAGGGAGCGAAGTATTTCTTGGGGGATCACATAAGTATTTGTATACAAATTTCATTTTAGTGATTCGGTGTACAAATAGAAGTGATAAAAAGAAATATGTTTGCACAAGACACTTTACAATTCTTTCCAAGGTGCTCAACCTCACAATGCTCATTAAGACTTATCAGGAGGGTGAGTAGTGCTTGGTGGAGGTATCTTTGGCATTTTATTTCAGATTTTTGTTTTGGGCCAAAAGGTCTCCAAAATCACTTGTTGCAAACATTAATATTATTGAAATAACACTTCCATGTCTGCAAGAAATTTATTTTTGAAAGACGGTGTAGGTAATTTAGATATACAACTTAATGTGTTAATACAATTTCACTACACAATCATGCAAGACTAAGATTATGAGCACATGTAGATTACCAAAATAGTGAGTGAATGAATCATTGATCAACATAAAGCATTACTCATACTTAGAGGTATGCTAGGCAATCATACATAATTTTCTATAGACTATTTCATTGCACATAATCAGATTAATGTCAAGCATTGAAGATAAAACAATGTTTAGGAAATTTGAAATTAAAAATTAGACATTGAAGATAATCTTTAAGTGTATGCCTAATCAATTTTGACCATTTGAAACAAAATAACTAAGAAGTTTGCTCTTGTGAAATTTTATAGTCAAACCATAGTTTTGTAAATATTTAAAGCAAAACAAATAACAAAAACATATTTTTGATTACTTTGAATTATTTGATTTTTTTGTGTGTTTTGGAATAAAACAACCAAATTAATAACAAAATAATTTCAAAAACTGAGAAAATAAACAGAGAAACATCATTATAAAATACCAGAAATAGTGTAGAGAAAACAGAATTTCAATTTGGCAAAAAGGCTAACGCCTGGCGTTAACTACTTAACATCCAATCAGAACTCTATTTTTTGAGATTGTTGAAAAATTTTCCTTTGGAATAGTGAATATGCATATAGTCCTTCTTGGTGTAGAAATTTCAGAAAATTTAAAGATGATTAGAAGGCTCAAAATTGTTGAATACTTTTCCATAAAAAGGTTGTAAAATTATTTTTAGAATGTTAATTCAAATAATGTAAATCAGATTGCATGAAAACTGAACTAAGAAATATAGAGATAAGATACTATTCAGCATTATGATATTGGCAATTTTGCACAGAAGGCTAATGTTAGGCGTTAATTTCTAACGCTGGCGTTAGAGGCTAACGCCCGGTGTTAACTACTTAATGCCGAGACAGTAGATGATTTCATTCATTTTGAAAAAACTTTTCTTTGATTTCGAGTTATTATAGAAAGGCCTTCTTAGTATATAAATTTCAGACATTTTGGAGATCATTAAAAGACTCATTAAGCATGTTTTATTTGTTCAAATAAGATTTTTATATTTTTATTTTGTTTTCAAATACTTGTGTTTTACAAGATCATTAAAGCTCAAAAATGATAAAATATGCAAAACACAAGATAAGCATGTTCGATCAAAACAATAATGCATGAATGATATAATCATAAAGAGTGCATGCAAAATATACGATATAGGAATGTCCTAGATTATAATACCCTAACCATATGCCTACACACTAGCCCCGTACTAAGTGACGAATGGGCATGAGGAGCTGCACACATGCCGTAGGTTGGGGTGTTAATCTCATATGCACACACTAAAGAACGCTCAACCTAGCACTCTTTCCCCCCTGTACCTCGCAAGGCCCCACTGGAACCCTCCCTAGTTAAGGACAAGACATGACATAGAGGTTAGGTCTTCTAATGCATACAATCCTACTCCCTCGCTATTGTGAGACACATAATGTGGGAGAATGATCATGGACATCATAAGCATTTTGTCCTATGGAAACAATTTAAAGTCACATAGTTTTTTATCTTTCAATTTTTCTACTTTAAGATGGATTCATTATGACATTATTTGATAACTAGCATGAATGATAATATTTATTAGTTGATAATGCTAGTATGATGAGTTCATATTATGCCATAAGAATAATGCATGTCTATTAAATTGATAGAAATTCACTTTGTAGACCTAGAATTAAGTGATGATTTGATTTGACGTTATTGATATCAAGGTGATTCTAAGGTCTAGATATAGTAAGATACATGCAACCACAATACATAATTTATTCATATAATTATCATGATCACCAATCATATGATAGAGCCAAAAGGATCTTTTGTAGTTTTGTGTAATGTTTGAATTAAAAGATCTTTTGATATTACATAATATAATTATAGTCATTAATTTTATCACATAGAGATTTTGATACTCATAATTAATTATTGTAAGTGAAATATATAAAACAATACATATTCAACCTTTTCAAAATATTAAAGAGAAAGATTGTAAGGTGAATAATGAATACACTGAGAAACTATTTTTTGGTTATTTTTGAAAGGTTTTATAAATTTTCTCTTTGGTTTTTGAATATTAAACAAAAACATATATATATATATATATATAATTTTCTTGACTTTTAATTTTCATTATTCTATTTTTCTTTAGCATAACATGGTATATCTAGCATAGACATTGATTTTATTCTTATAGAAAGTGATGATGCTAGAATGAAAAATTTATGGTAATAAAGTGCAAAGTTATGTAAAGATTACAAGCATATGATTTGTTGGAAGGGGACACGGGGGCCTGCGACATAAATCCGTAGACACATAAAAAATTGCTGAAAAAGAAAAACTGATATAACTTCTAAATAGAGTTGAATTTTGTCTGAGTGTCCAAATGAACTCAAATGAGCAAAGCTCATTTTCCATTGCATAGATCTTCTCGTCCTCGCTCTGAAAAGTTATTATGGGTGAAAATCAGACAAGCGGATCAAAAGTTATGATCGTTTGAAGTTTGCATCAAAATCTCGCATATTTGTGTAAATTTAATTTTGGTTTTTGTTTAAAAACATATGATTTTTGCAATTATTGAATTCTGATTTTTCGTGATTATGATTACAACATATTAGAGGCTATCAAATGACATAAGGATATTTAATAAGTCATCAATCACTTGTGCATTTTATACACTTAGCCAAAGACCCCATAATCTTCATTTAAATCCCTTTTTGACATATATTTTATTAGTCTTGATATAAGCATTTAGCATTTAGTTTATAATGATGATATAAGACTTTTAAAGGTAATGGATTTAGAGGGTTAAAAATAAAGATGATAGATATGTCACTTGAGAGATGATATGACTCTTATATTAATTTCGTTCAATTTGATTCATTAATGAATTTGTGGCTTAATGTGAGAAAGTCATATCACTTGTTATACAAAATGACCATAGCATGATGGTTAAAAAAAAGAAAACAAACAAAAAAAACTTAAGCATATCATGAAGTAGAGTTGATGATATTACATATTTAATTATTTCTACTTCATGCATTTGTATGATACCTAATAAATAAGAGATTTAGGTATCCAAAGGGGACCAAGTGGGATGGTTCCTTTGGGTACCCAAATACATCATGTTTGCTTTTGGGGAGATGGAGATGAATGAGCCCTTTTGAGTGGAGTTTGTGTTTCATCTTTAACGTTGGGTCTCCATTTAAACCGCGGTTTAATATTATTTGTATGCATCAAATTTCCATTATGATTATCTTTATCATTAAGATTATAATTGTAATGATTATTGAAAGTATTTTTCATAGGAAATTTGTGAACATTTAATTTTATGTTGGGAGAAGATTGATGTGGTAAATGATAATGATGATTGTATTTTGGAATTTCATTTTCAATCTTTTGAAGTTTTTTATTTCCATTATTTGACTTATTCAACTTTTGAGAAATCATATTCAACTTGCTTTTGAATTTTGCATTATATTGAGAATGTATGTTTTGAGAATTTTTCTTTATGATTTCCTTAAGCAAGTTGATTTCAGTTTTTAATTCATTATTCTTAATTTTTAAATTATGTCTATCTTTATTATAAGCGATTGTGCTATTTTTAAGAGTGGAAACCATTCAATCAATATGATTTTAATAGTTATTTCTATATTCTTCAAATGTTTCATCCATCTCTTTAATTTCAATTTTATAGTCTTTACACATAGCACAGTCACTTTTTAAAGTTGAATTTTCTAAAGACACTTTTTCATTATTTTCTTTTACAAAAAAAGTTTCTTTTCAAGTTCCTTGTATTTTTCTTGTAAATCATTAAATTCTATACACTGTGTAAAATTTTCAATTAAAGAGACATGGGTAGAACTAGATAAATTAGAATTTGATTCTTCATTAATTTGTCTCTTTAAATCATTATTTTCTAAGCGCAATTTGCAATTAGCATTTTTTAATTTGTTAATTTTGAGCTTTGTAATTTGTAGCAATTGTAAAGTAGAAATAGATTTACACACAATAAGAGATTTTGATTTTCTTACAGCGCTTGTGCATGATGCGATATTTGAACAAATAGTTCCTTTCTCTTCTTCATCTTCCACATCCAAACAGGAGTTTCCATCATCCCTTCCGCTTGATGTGCATTCCATGGATCTATCATGTGAGGAGCTTTCTTGAACATTTGTGCAAGCCTGTATGTTCTACAATTCTTGTGTTTGTTACATACCTACATAAGGAGAATCATAAGTTCTTTCAAGAAAATTCCAAATCTCATAAGCGGTAGGCAAATTATAAATAAGTTTGAAAATATTTTGATCTAACGCACAAAATAGACTATTTATAGATTTTTCATTTAAAACAATTTCTTTTGTAGTTAGTACGCTAGGTGGCTTTTCAATAGTAATATTCAAAACTTCTTCATCTAAAGATTTAAGAAAATTTTTCAAAAAATATTTCCACCCTTTATAATTTTTGCCCATAAATAAAGGTGGTGATAATACTTTTTCATTTATATTAAAAATTTCCCCACTAGTAGAAGCGAGATCATGATCAAGAGACGCCATTATTCCCGGTTGTTAAGCTGATTTGGAATAACCTGGCTCTGATACCACTTGTTGGATCGTGAGGCGCCCTTAGAGGGGGGGTGAATAAGGGTTTTAGAAAACTTTTAACTTTTATAAAGAACTTTTGATATTTTGGTAGAAGTAAGTTAAATCAAAAGTAAAGAGATAATGAAATTAGAAATGAGATCAATTTTATTAAACAAGAAAAGACATGATTATCATTTATAAAATTGATTACAAAATCTAATTTCTATGACGCTAGATATCGAAGGCGAAATCTGAAATATTCTTTTCATTTTCTATACCGACTCGTATCCCCACGAACCGGTTGGATTTAGCCGATCTCTCCCCAGATACAGCCTCAAGCCACTCTAGCCTTCATATCCACAGAAAGGCCTCGAGCACCCCCTAGATCTACTCCCTAGACCTAGTCGCCAACAGGAGGTGAATTACTCCCTAAGTCCTACCTAGACCTAGTCTCCAACACGAGGCGAATTCACGAACCGATTATAAAGATATAATTAAAAGACAAATACAAAAGACAAATATAAAACTCCCTATGAGGTAATCTGAAGGAGACGCCAAGGAATTGTTGAAGATCATTAAAGTCCAAGCGTGCGTTCTTTGCGTTGAGTTAGCGTGTTAATCCAAGCCTCCTTCGATTCCTCCTTTTGAATTTGTGTGGGAGATGATGATCTGGAAAAATACGGCCCTCAAGGAGTTTCTGAAGTGCTGGAATAGGGCTCTTAGCAATCAGCAGTTGGAGAAGATGAAATCTACCTTTTTATAGGACTGGAAGCTAACGCCGGCGTTAAGAGTTAACGCCGGGCGTTGACTGAGTATAGAAATAACTTGATGGCTCGGATCTTCAAAACAGGAAGGAGATTCTGCATCTTTGGAAACTTTCATTTTAGGCAACCTTAACGCTGGCGTTGACTCTAACCCGGGCGTTGGTCAAAACATTCCCAAAATGCTCCTTCAATCACGGCTGCTTCCCTCCATTCATTTTGCATCTTGGTGGGAACAAAAGTTAACGTCGGCGTTAAGAGTTAACGCTGGGCGTTGAGTCAAATCATTCTTAAATTTCTCCTTCAATTACGACTGCATTCCTCCTTGCCATAATCATCGATCGTTAACGCCGGTGATGAGTAGTAGTTATGCGTATTTTAATTATTGTATTTAGTTTAGTTTTAATTTAAAATTGCAAATATTATTTATATTTTAGTTTAAAATCACTTCTTTTATAATTTCTATTCTAAATGTAGTTTTACTTTTCTTTTGCAGATTTTCTGGTGTTTTTGGAAAAATTCCATAGTACACGCCCTCAATCACGCCCGTGACCAAGGGTGTGTAACCTAAAAATCTGTGATTGACGAAAACCGAGCTGAGTTCGACGAATCCACCGCCACGCCGCAGTCACGCCCCAGGTCACGCCCGTGACCCAAAGTCACGCTCGTCACCAAGGGAGTGTAAACATAGAATCTTCCCAGTTGGCTACCATCGAGACGTGGAGATGCTATCGAGGAGTTGACCCAAGTCACGTCCGTGACCAAAGAGTCACGCCCATGACTTCCCGCGTGATCCCTGCTCCCTGTCACGCCGAATTCAAGCCCATGCCGCATTGATGGAGTTGACCCCAGTCACGCCCGTGACCAATAAGGTCACGGTCGTGACCAATAAGGTCACTCCCGTGACTTTTCATGAGTGATCTCTTTTTGCTGTAGCGCCGCACTCAAGCCCACGCCACATTGATGATGCCGCCCAAGTACACGCCCGTGACCAAAGTTACACGGGCGTGTAATGTCCTTTTTTGCGACACTGTCATGCAGGACCCACGCCGATGTCATAGTCGTGCAGAACAAGTATTACATGCCCTAGGTCACGCCCGTGATCGAGGGCATGTAACCTTAAAATTTTTCCTATAAATTCAAAGGCTCCACTCCAGCATTCAATCCCCTTCCCCCTGCCCATTTGGACTCTTCTTGTACAGATTTTTCTTATTTCAATGTTTATGCTTAGTTTTTAAATAATGCAATTTTCTTTGTTTAATTTCTTGTAATTTCATTTCATGCAAGTTAGCCTAGTTTTATTTCAATACAATGTAACTTAGTTTAATTTCATGTATCTCTCTTTTTATGTAATGAAAATTTAAGCTTCCTATAATTTTTGCAAATTCTCTTTCTTCCTCTTAATTTAGTCATGTCTTCTTTATTTTATTTTTGTTGTTCTCTTTTTAGTTAGTTTTAATTACGCTTCCCTTATCAAATTTTATTTCCGATAAAATAATTGTTAGCTTTCTCAAAGTAGAAGTACTCGACGGCCTCGAGTTTAAATACGACCTTGATTTTTTCTTTAAACAATACTACGTTATACGCGATAAGGTACACTTGCCTTTTCGAATGAGTAGTTTGGATTATATTAACAAAAGCTTGCAAAAAACTTTCTCCTTTTCTTTTTTTAAATATTTAGAGAATTCGGCGCCGCCACCGCGGCGTAAACGTCGATATTCTGAAAAAAGGAAAGACTATTACTTTTATCATCTCGATAGGTAGGATAATGGATAATTCCTCGAAGTAGGATTACTCGTGAGACGCCTCGAACACGCCCGTCGAATTCTTATCGCAACGCAGAAAGGACTTTGTAAAACTTAAATTTTTATCATCATGTTTTTGGCGCCGTTGCCGGGGATTATTTTTTGTCGATATTTTGAAAAAAGAGAGCGCTATTACTTTTATCTTTTTTCTTATTCTTGTTTGTTTAGCTAAAAGAAAAAAAATCATTTCTTTTCCTTCCTTTTTTTAGTAATTTTCAAAAAAAAAAATTCTTTTGAAAAATTTTTGAAAACACAAAAACATTATAAAACTAATCAAACCCCAAAAAAATAAGTAACTTTTATGTTTCATTTCTTTTTATTTTGTGTTTTATTTTATTGTTTTAAAAGTAATGTTGTAAGTAATCGTGGTGATCGTCCGTCTCCAAATCAGGGACGTCCTTCTTTCTCCCCTCCCTGTTATTTTTCTTTCATTAATCTTGTGCTTGTATTTTAATTTATTGTTCTCCATACTTAGCTTTCAACATTGGGGACAATGTTGAATTTTAAGTAAGGGGGTGTATTTTCCCTTTCTCTTAAATTATAAAATCGTAGAAAATTTACAAAAAAAATTTAAAATTCCAAAAATATTTACTATGTACATAGTTTATTTTTGTTTTGTACATAGTTTATTTCCTTTTTTATTGTTTTTTTTTCAAAAGAAAAATTAGGTTTTACAAAAAAATTAGAAAACCCAAAAATATTCAAAAAAATTAGATAATAAAAAATTTAAATCTTGGAAAGGGACATTTGGGCTATCATCCCACACACTGCTAGTACCTTGCGAACCCTTCACCGGGTAGACCTCGGGAAGTCTAAGAATTAACAAAAAAAAATTTAGTTTTTTTTTTTAGTTTATGTTTAGCATTTTTTATTATTTAGATAATATCAAAAATCAAAAAAGAAAAAGATAATATCAAAAATCCAAAAAAATATAATATCAAAAATTTCAAAAAAATTGAAATAACTTAGAAAAATCCCAAAAATATAATAAGTCCTTAGTTTGGTTTTTGTTATTTCCAAAATCATTTAGAGTTTATTTATAAGCATTTATATTTTTTTTTGCTAATCATTTATTCTATCATGGTTTGCTAAATCTAATTTTTGTTTAAGTGATTTAGTGTTAAGAAATATTTTATGATTTTAATTTGATTAGAGATATTTCTTTAGCACTATTCTCTTTTATTTTAAATAGTTACATTTTTTTAGTAATCTTGCTTAAACACCTTTAGATTTTAATTATTTCTACCTCAAGTTTTTAAAATCTTAGGAAAGTTTAAATTACTAAAATTTGCCCTCAAGAGAATTTAATTTATAAGCTAGAAATCTTTTCTCTACTCTACCCTTTTGATGGCATAAAAAAATGTATTTTTAAAAGATCATATGTCATGGGAATAAGAGGATAAAATCCATTATTCCCTAAACATATGCACCCAAAATAATTTTTAAAAAGATTATATGGCATGGAGTAAGAGGATAAAATTCATTACTCCTAAACATATACATTTTGGGATTTTATTAGAAGAGAAGTTTATCATTTTACAAATTAGAAAAAACCCACTTTGCTGAAAAGGATAAAGTCCATCACCTTCATTCAAAGATCTCTTCTTATGCCAAATTTTATGAATCCCTCTAACCCAATATGTTTGATCTAGATTTAAATTATGTTATGGAGAGAGCAATACTTAGTAAGTTACTTTTTCCTTTATCTTTTTCAAAGTTATTGTTTTTGTTGGGGAAATGATTTATCTTAACCCCTAAAAATGAGTAAAATATAAATTCTAAGAATGAAAAATTAGTCTAAGTAGATATGCGTCGAATAGTATTTGACGTAACGTCAAAGTGTAGACGACGTTCCTCTCAGAATGAGTCGAAGTAACTCTAAACATAATTCGACATAACCTATGTCGACGTAACTCTGATTTCTAGTCGACGTATCTAGTTAAGTCGACGTACGATAGTCGACGCAACTTCCATATTCTCCTCTCGACGCCCAGCTATTCTGAAATCGACGCTTTTGTCGAATAGTAATCGACGTACGTCGATTTCTATGTCAAATTCAAAACACGTCAGATCTCTTTCCTTCTTTCTGTAGATCTGATTCTTATGGAATTATATTATTCTTTTATAGCCGTTCTGAATCAGTCTTTCCTTCTAATTGATTCTTGTCTAAATTGATTAAGTTTATTATGGATATTATTTGAAATCAGAATGATCTATTTCCTTCTACAGAAATATTGATTATGGAATCTTTTCTCTCTTACTATTTCTCTGACTGCTAATTGATTATTCTCCTATAGTATTCTTTGAATAAACAGAGCTATAAATAAGAGGGAAATCGGCAAAGAACAAGTAGAGGTGATCCACTCCATACATTTGAAATAGAGGAAAAGCTCCCAAGAGAAAAGTGAGAAAAATTGAGAGAAGTGATAGTGTGCCGAAGCCAACAAAAAGCCTTCTTCTTCTTCTCCTTCTGAAGCCATAGTGCTGCAATCTCTGATAGCTCTCATTGAAAGAGAAAAAGGCCTACAATCTCCTTCTCACTATAGAAGAGAGATTTCATTCACTATTTCTTGTTCTTCTAATCTTCTTGCTAGGAAGAAGATTCTTTCTTGTTTCAATTACTTCTTCTACTTCTTCTTCTTTTTCTCATTTCATTTTCAAACTGTGTAAAAGAGTTTTTAGAATCTCTCTTCAAAAAATTCAATTGTACTGGTTCTAAGAGTCTCCTTATCAAAAGACTCAGGCTGGTTCTAAGAGTCTCCTTATCAAAAGACTCAGTACAAGATAGTGAATTCCTACCATGGGGGTAGAAGAGTGGACTTCCCAAAGTTTGGGGAACCACTATATTTCTTTGTGTTGTGCTGTGATTTTCATTTTGCTATTTCTTTCTTTATTTACTTAATTCTTGTTGGTGTGTGTGGGAAGCTTAAATCTGTGATAATTACATATATATATATATATATATATATTTATTAACTTTGCACAAAGTACTTTTAAATCTCTATTCACCCCCCCCCCCCCCCCTCCAGAGAATTCTAGTGAGGTTAACTGTGCACTTTCAGTTTTTATAAATTTTAAATCTAATTTTGTTTACTTATTACTTAAATTTGTTAACTAGTTAATATTTTTGAGAACTCTTGGCTAAATATTTTTCTCTTATTATTCTAATTTCATAATTTAGGACTTAATTCGTCAATCCTTAAATTTTCTCTTTAGCTTACTTGTGATTCAATAAATTTTTAGACTTAATTAAATTTTTTATTAAATGTCTTATAAATATTTCTCATACTTTTGCTCTGGAAAAACAAAAGCTTAAGTATGGGGGAATTTGATGAGTAGTATTTATGCGTAATTTAATTATAGTATTTAGTTCAGTTTTAATTTAAAATTGCAAATATTATTTATATTTTAGTTTAAAATCACTTCGTTTATAATTTCTATTCTAAATGTAGTTATACTTTTGTTTTGTAGATTTTTTGGTGTTTTTGGACAAATTCCATAGTACACGCCCTCATTCACGCCCGTGACCAAGGGCGTGTAACCTAAAGATCTGCGTTTGACAAAAATCGAGCTGAGTTCGACAAATCCACCGCCGCACCACAAGTCACGCCCTAGGTCACGCCCGTGACCAAGGGCGTGTAAACATAGAATCTTCCCTGCGGGCTGCCGTCGAGACGTGGAGATGTTGTCGAGGAGTTGACCCAATTCACGCCCGTGACCAAAGAGTCACACCCGTGACTTCCCGCGTGATCGCTGCTTCCTACCGCGCCGAATTCAAGCCCATTCCGCATTGTTGGAGTTGACCCCAGTCACGCCCGTGACCAATAAGGTCACGCCCGTGACTTTTCACGTGTGATCTCTTTTTGCTGCAGCGCCGCACTCAAGCCCACGCCGCATTGATGAAGTCGCCCAAGTACATGCCCGTGACCAAAGTTACACGGGCGTGTATTGTCCTTTTTCGCGACACTTTAATGCAGGACCCACACCGATGTCGCAGCCGTGCAGAACAAGTATTACACGCCCTAAGTCACACCCGTTACCGAGGGCGTGTAACCTTGAAATTTTTCCTATAAATTCAGAGGCTCCACTCCAGCATTCAATCCCCTCCCCCTGCCCATTTGGGCTCTTCTTGTACAGATTTTTCTTATTTCCATGTTTATTCTTAGTTTTTAATTAATGCAATTTTCTTTGTTTAATTTCTTGTAATTTCATTTCATGCAAGTTAGCCTAGTTTTATTTCAATGCAATGTAACTTAGTTTAATTTCATGTTTCTCTCTTTCTGTGTAATGAAAATTTAAGCTTCCTTTAATTTTTGCAAATTCTCTTTCTTCCTCTTAATTTAGTCTTGTCTTCTTTATTTTATTTTTGTTGTTCTCTTTTTAGTTAGTTTTAATTACGCTTCCCTTATCAAATTTTATTTCGGATAAAATAATAGTTAGCTTTCTCGAAGTAGAAGTACTCGACAGCCCCAAGTTTAAATACGACCTTGATATTTTCTTTAAAATATCCTATGTTATACGCGATAAGGTACACTTGCCTTTTCGAATGAGTAGTTTGGATTATATTAACAAAAACTTGAAAAAAACTTTCTCCTTTTCTTTTTTAAATATTTAGAGAATTCGGCGCCGCCGCCGCGGCGTAAACATCAATATTCCAAAAAAAGGAAAGACTATTACTTTTATCATCTCGATAGGTAGGATAATGGTTAGTTCCTCGAAGTAGGATTACTCGCGAGACGCCTCGAATGCGCCCGTCGAATTCTTATCGCATCGCAGAAAGGATTTTGCAAAACTTAATTTTTTATCATCAGCCAACGTTAAGCCTTAACGCCTGGCATTGAGTTTCTTTCTCTTTTTATTCAGTCGACAAGCCATCATGTCGATTGGCAGCCCATCCCGTCGATCGGTAGACCATCCCGTCGAACGCTAATGCCCAGCGTTAAGACCTAACTCCTGGCGTTAGACATTTTTCAATCCTTATTCTTGTGGATAGTGCCAGACCAGTATTGCAGCAACCTGGTATCATATCTGTCCAAACCTGCATGCTAAAAACACAATGGCAAACAAGATCAAATACAAGTAGGATTTGTTATTCTCAAATCAAAGGTATGTTGAAACTAGGTTCGAACAGCCTAAACCTGCCAAAGTCTGCCCGGAAGATGGCAAACTTGAGTTTCCATCCATGGACCTTGTTTGGCTTGTTCAGAACCCGGAATGCAATAGAACCAATATACAAGTGCCCTTGGTCCTGGGCGCGTATGTGAAAGAGGTTTCAGAAGAACTGGAGGCTGAAGTGAACAAGTTGGATGTTGGGAACACTGGCCACAATGTTCCATTTTTGGAGAAGTCCCTAAGTCAATGATAAGTACAATTTATATTTAATATCTATATGTTGTGACATGAATAGGTTCGTACATCATGTCTCTTATATATAATATTTGGAGATCGAGCACAAAATCTCTAAGTTAAACATCATTATGTATGTGACACTCACACGATAATATCATTTTGATCACTCACATAAGGCAGCAAAAGAAGTCAGTCAACAAAAGACATAATAATAAGAACACGATGATATCGTCATGTCAACAAGGTCAACATGATTATATCATTGCGAGGACTCAAGGAATTTTATCTAAGGTATATATCGTCGTGACAATAAGCTTTACATGATGATATCATTGTGCAAGCTCAAGGAAAGTTATCTAAGTTACTTATCATCGTGCAAACAAGGTGCTCACGATGATATTGTTGCAAGAACAAAAGAAAGACATGCTAAGTCATTTATTGTAGTGTCAACTATCTTTACACGATGATATCATCTTGTCAAGCTCAAAAGGCGGGACTTCAAATTGACAAAGACGACAAAGGCAGATGTCAAATCAATCACTTTTGAAAAGTGCTCTGACATCAATATTCTAAGATTTTGACTGTTTGATGGCTCAGAGCTATAAAAGTATAAGAGAGGGTCATCAAACCCCAACCTCTTAGAATATCTTTTGCCCTAGTATACTTTGAAAGGCATGCCGGCTTCAAAGTAATAAAATAGTAAAAAGCAAGTCTTTTCAAAGAAAGAATAAAAAGAAGAAGCCAAGCTTCAACAAGAAAGCTCTTACTCTTGAGAGCAAGAAGACTTCTTCATACAAGAAAGCTTGGCACTGATCCTGGTAAGAAGGCATGTTTATTGAAGGTCCAGTGTTGCTGCTCAAGAGAAGATTTTCTATTCAGAAAGACCTAAGAAGACTCAAGCTTCTTAAAGTTATATCTTTCAGAGTCTAAACTTGTAAAACATTCTTCGAATCTCCTATTGTAAGATCTCCTTGAGTTCTAAGATAGGGTTGTGTTGTCAGCCGAAGTGTAAGGTTGGTGAGAAGGCCTGAGTGTAAGACTTTATTGAAAGTCTGAGGTAAAATCTTTTGAAGACCTAAGGTAGGATTTCTGAGTAAATCTGAGCTGTAGAATCCTTCAGATCTGAGATGTAGGATCCTTGTTGGGGATCTGAGTTGTATGAGTGTTGTCACTCTGAGGTAGGGTTGCAGTTGGCACCTGAGATAGGATTTCCAGAATAAATCTGAGGTATGGGACCTGCTGGGTTCCTGAGTTGTAAGATCTGATTGATTTGAGTTTTGGTGTAGTTGGCCGAGTCGAGCACACTGCTATATAGGTGAAGGGGGAAAGTGTAGTTATAACATCATGCCAGTACAAATAATATAACATTAGGTCCGGACGGGACCCCACGCCATATCGAACACACTAGCTAGACAGTTAATAAGTTGATAGCAGAAAAGAACTACACGAGAGTATCACAAGCGTAAACGGAAGTGATGCGTATTCGATAAGTGCACCGGTCGCTGTCAAGTAATAAATTTTGGAATCGCTTCCCCGAATATCGTCTCTCAAGGAATGCAGGTTCTGGTGAACGAAACGCGTGGTAAATCGATCGTTACACGAATGAATAAAGTAAAAACAAGGGCATTGTGATTTGGTTCCTAAGCTAATGCGGAAAAGAGAGATGCTGGTCAAAACTCCGCTTCACAAGGCGGGATGGATGCAATGGCTGCGATGCCGTGCTTCGGGAGGTGCATGGATGGAAAGTAACTGTGACGGGTGAGGGTCGCACACACCTCTTTTCCAAGCATCACCACTAGCAATTGCTAGTGCTTCACACACAACAAACTCAGAAAATCACAACAAGGAAAATGCTATTCTCACACTACCGCATCATTGCACATGAACATCATAAAAGATCTATGACATTAAGCTAATCAATAGTTCATTGCAACAACACAAAGAAAACACAAGCATCAAGTTTAGAGAGGACCAATAGGAAGATGTCACCGCATCTTGGGTTCTCGGCCGGAATGAGAGGTTGTCGGGCTCTCTCCGGGCTCGGCCCTCAGATGGTGTGCGGACTCGATGGAGGTTGTCAACGCTCCAATGACCTACAACACTTCTATGGCTTCCCACGACGAGGAATGCTTGAACACTTGGTGGAGAATGCTTGCGAACGCTCCCGAATGGAAGAATGGTGGTGGAAATCACCGGAAAATGGTCTCCTTGGTAGTGCAGGTGAAGGAGAAGCCTTCAGACCTCAGAAACGGCGGGAAGGACCTGATTTCCCGCTCCCCGAAGGGCTCTCCCGTTGATTGCGGTTTATCATGCTTTATATACTAAACAGGCAGAAAAATGGTCACGCACGGTCGAATGCACGACCGTGCGTGAATCGTGCGTTATTAAATGATAAATTCTGACTTGAGGGAGACGCTGCGCCGCCTGTGCGTTTTACTCACGCACGGGCAAATCTGCCCGTGCGTAAAAACGCACGGGTAAATTTAGAATGACTAAAAATAGGAGGAAACAGGTCGACCGTGCGTTTTACTCACGCACGGGCAAATTCGCCTGTGCGTAAAAACGCACGACTAAAGTCAGATTGTCCGTTTTCTGCCCAGATACAGACGCACGATCGCAACCGTCCGTGCGTCAATGAAACGCACGACCGTGCGATATGCACTGACATAAATTTTGGGGGAAAACGGGACGATCCAGCCGCCTGCACATATGACATACCAGCTGGGAATACACCTCCAACACCAAATAAACACAGAAAAAGGATTGGGGAGCACCATGTGCTTACCCCCAATAACAAGGAGTCCAAATGCACACCTAAACGGGCCTAAGAGTGCACCTAGCAGGGAATAACAAATATGATTGTAAACATGCCTAAAGTGTGGTGCATCGACTAGAAATACGGCCCAGATGAGTCCATAAATGTGTATATAAATGGGACTCATCACACCCCCAGACTTAACCATTTGCACATCTCGGGCAAACTACTCCGCTCTCCTATCGGAACAATTGGATGTTAGAGTATGATTGAGTGGTGGAGACTCATGCGAAGTCGCATGCTCACGAGAGTAGAAATATATTAGAATAGAATTTAACTCAAAATTATATTTAACTATTTCTAAAACAGTAATTTGAAATCTAATTTACTTGGATGGTGAATCCCGGTGAATCTTTCGGTCACACACAAGGGAAAATAGCGTGACTAATGAGTAGAGTATTACTCGAATCAAAGCTCGGGACAATCTCGTAAGAAATCCATCAAAGTCGGTGTCCATCGGCTTGCACGTTCGCACTCTCTCTACTGCATGAGATGACTCCTATCTAAAGTCAATAGGACTTATAGGTTAAGATTTGGCTTAGGCTGAGTTTAGGTTACATAAGTAGAAGGACGTTGGGAATCACATTCAACATAACTGAGCACTCAAGAGAATTACAATCACCAATACAACATTTTCAAGAAGTACACAACACCCCTAGACTTCAACTGAACACTAGGTGTGTGCTAAGCCAATCATACTTTGTCTCTGTCGAGAGAATGTAATTGAAAGTTCGTTTTGAACAATTTTTCTTCTTTTTCTCTTTTTTTTTTCTTTTCTCGACAGAATTTCTTTTGTAGGCACACTAAAAACTTCTCCTTCAGCCTTTTCAAAGCTATCATACAACACGGAGATGACACCAAACATGATAGATATATAAATTTCTTTCAGCTCATTTGTTGGTGCGAAAATGGGCTTGGCCGTATGGCTTTGGTGACATTTTGGTGGAGCTAAACAAGGAGGAAAGGTAGGCTCAAGTGGGCTTGCAAAGGTGACTACATTGGTAAGGATTTCAAAAGCACAAACGAATCATGAAATGGCCTATACCACACTTTATAACGAGTACTTCAACGCAATCGTTTCAAGAGTCGCCTAGTGCAAGTTCTAGCCACCGAGAATGGTTGTCCTTCCTTACGACCCTAGTAATAAGCTACTACTAGTCCAGCTACACTCGACCTTCTGCTACCGTTGGATTCACCGGATTCACCACTAAAGTAAAATAAATTGCAGCTACTATGATAGAAATACTTAAATTACAACATTGAATTTTATTCTACTCTAGTTGAATTTCTAGGCGTGATGGGAGCACTCGACTAGAGAACTACTCGAGTCGACATTTTTCTCCACCCTTCACTCCTACACTAACAATCCAATTCTTACAAGCGGGGAACCTCGCAGCAATACCCAATAAGTGTGAAAAATTCTCGGACCTTGTGAGAGCAAGCAGGAATAACAACTTGAGATACAAGCCAAAGCAACCAAAAAAAATCTTAGGCAAACAAACGATCTTTATTGATAGCAAACTTTAATTACAGGGCAAGACATGCTTGACGAGACATGATTTCGTCAGCACAAAACTCCAAAGAGAAGTACAGAAAAAACTGAAAACTGGAGACCGCCCAACCCGCGCGACCTCCCCTGCGATCTCTGATAGTTGCTAGACCGCAACTCTCTGCCGACCACAGAACACCACCAGACCGCTGCACAGACTGCTCCCTTCTTCCGACCTCCTGATTTTCCCGAACTCCAGCACCACAACTCCATGTCGCAGACCGCCCGAACACTTTCAGTGGAAGAGGTGATCGCTGCTGCCCACACTATCCGCAGAAGTTGCACAAGAACAGTTCAATCAGAGACCGCCCGGTCAGAAATAAACAGACCGCAAGAACAAGAGCGAACTCAGCTTACACTTGGTGTGTCTAATTGCTGCTACAGTGGCCTCCTATTTATAGGCGTGGGACCTGATCCAGTCACCACCCTATGAGATAGGATCACCACCTCCCAGACCGCGCGACCAGATCGGTCAACCCGCGCGATCAGCAACAGTACTCCTGCTTCATTTTGGTGTATTCGCTAGCTTCAACATCGACCATGAAAGACCGCTACTCTCACAGCAGATCGGGCCTTCAAAGAGGATTGCCAGACCGCCCGAAGCTATTCACCACCTGTGTTCGCACGAGACCGCGAACACAGTTAGTTCGCCATCAGATCGTGAACTCCTGTCTGCATGCCGATCTCCTCCTGAGACCGCGAACAGCAACCAGCTCACATACCAGTCTCCTCCTGAGACCGCGAACAGCAACCAGCTCACATACCAGTCTCCTCCTGAGACCGCGAACTGAGACCGCGCGACTAAGACCCTTAGTCCGCGAATACCCCCAGAAAGCCCGGTTAGCTACCAGACCGCATTCCGGAGAGAACCTGGATCAAACTGTGCGGTCACACCAGACCGCCACAGCCTTGAAGAGGACAGCACGCCATGCAGTCACGCACAGACCGCGCGGCTCCACCTTCAGCAGACTTTGGACAAGACCAGCGGTCAACCCGGGAGACCGCAACTAGGCTTAGATCAGCCAGACCGCAGATGCAGACCGCCAAGTCGCGCGAACTCGCCAGACTGCCCGACCTCCTCCAAGACCGCCCAGGTCCAAAATCCTCCAAACTTCCACTTCAACAAATTCAACACTCCCCCTTGAAGTGGGAAGTTGAAACCAGCCCCAGTAAGCTCCTTAGCCATGTGAACGGCCCTTTTGCCAGCGCCTTTGTGAAGATGTTTGCGACATTGTCCGCACTCCGCACATGCTCGACCGAAAGAGACCCCTCCAGCACCTTCTCCCGTATGAAGTGATGCTCGATCTCGATATGCTTGGTCCTCGCGTGACAAACTGGATTAGTTACCAGTTTGAGAGCACTCTCGTTGTCACCGCATAGCAGAGTCAGCTCCCGAACCTCCTTGTGGACGTCTCCTACCAACCTCCTAAGCCAGATGGCTTCCTGAGCTGCCAAGGCCGAAGCCTTGTATTCCGCTTCCGTGGTAGAGATCGATACGGAATCCTGCTTCTTGCTGCACCATGATATAGCCGTAGGGCCCGCCATGAAGACGAATCTAGATGTCGACTTTCGATCATCCGAATCTCCCCCGTAGTCAGCATCCATGTATCCATGCACCTCGAAGCCCGCATCCCTCCTGTATAGGAGACCCATATCCGAGGTCGCCTTGACATACTTCAGAATATTCTTGGCCACTAGCAGATGAGGTACCCGTGGCTCCGCCATAAATTGACTCACTCTGCCAACTGCATATGCAATATCCGGCCTTGTGATCGTCAGATAGATCAAGCTCCCAACCAGAGCTCGGAACACCAACGGATCTTGCATAATCCTCCCCTCATCTTTCTGAAGCTTCATAGACTTCTCCAGACGTGTGGAAGTGCACTTCCCTTCCTTCATGCCGAATCGCTCCACAATTCGCTCCGCATATCCAGCCTGGGACACCAGCACTCCACTTTCCTTCCTCTGCACCTCGAGTCCAAGGAAATGGTGAAGCTCACCTAAGTCCTTCATCTCGAACCTGATAGCTAGCTCGGCCCGTAGCTGTGCTACTTCCTCCTTCGAGTTCCCCGTCACGATCATGTCGTCGACGTATAGCAGCAAGATGACTTGAAGCTCCCCGCTCTTCTTGACGAACAAGCTTGAGTCTGAGTCTGAAGCACAAAAACCACAGAATAGGAGATATTCTGCGATGCGATCTTTCCGTACCACGCCCTCGGCGCTTGCTTCAACCCATACAGGGACTTCTTCAGCTTGCAGACATGCTCCGGAAAATCTTCAGACACAAAGCCTGGTGGCTGGACCATGAAGATGTCCTTGTCAATCTCGTCGTACAAGAAGGCATTCTTGACGTCGAGCTGCCAAATCTCCCATCCACTGAATGCCGCCAAGGCAATGATGAACCGAACTGAAGTCATTTTTGCCACCGGACTGAAAGTCTCTTCGTAGTCTTCACCGTATTGCTGCGAGAACCCCCGAGCTACAAGACGAGCCTTCTACCGCTCGATACTGCCGTCAGCTTTCTTCTTCAATTTGTAGACCCATTTGCATGTTACAGTAGTAGTGCCATTGGGCTTGGGCACAAGAGACCAGGTCTCATTCTTCTCAAGAGCTGCCATCTCTTCTTGTATTGCAACATCCCACTCCTTCACGCCTTGGGCCTTCTCAAAGCTCGACGGCTCCCTCTCATCCAAAGGACCAGCGAAGAAACATGAGACAAAGCTCACTGCATTTCCTCCTATATAGCGATCAGGGGCAACGATTGCTCGCTTCGACCTCCTCAGCTCCTTCCCCCGAACCGCATTATCTCCAGCTGCTTCTTCCCTAGCTCCTCTTCCAGACGTGCTAGGAGCATTGCTCCCCCTGCTCCCTGAACCAGAAGCCCCCGTCTCGGAACTAGAAGGAGATGGACCACCTTGTGACACAGGTAGCTTCACCTGAAGATTCTCCACAGCTTTCTCTGGCACCTCCACCCTGCTCTCTGGTAGCTCCACATCAGAAGATCCCTTGTAAGATGTCACCTCATCGAACACGACTTCGCGAGAAACAACAAATCTCAGCGTCTCCGGGTCCATGCACTTCCAGCCTTTCTTCCACTCATCGTATCCCACGAAGACTAGCTTCCTTGCTTTTGCATCTAGCTTCGTCCGAAGAGCATCTGGAACATGCACGTAGCAGGTGGAACCAAATACCCGAAGGTGAGCCACGCTTGGCTTCTCCTTGAACATCATCTCATGAGGAGTCAACATATTGATGGGACTCAAAGGCATCCGGTTGATGACGTAGGCAGCACAAGACATTCCCTCCGCCCAGAAGGACTTTGGGATGCTCTTGGCATGCAGCCAACACTTGCAGGTCTCCGTCAGATGACGGATCTTTCGCTCTGCAACTCCGTTCTGTTGTGGAGTATAAGCACAAGTGAGCTCCCTCCGGATGCCTGCCTTCCTGCAAAATCTGGAGAACTCAGCAGAGGTGAACTCCCCTCCGTGGTCCGTCCTCAGCTTCTTGATCCGCAGATTCAGCCGACCCTCCACGAGCTCCTTGAACTCCACAAACTTGGCAAACGCCTCCGCCTTCTCCTTCAGAAAATAAACCCAGACATATCTGGTGTAATCATCGATCAACACCAGCATATACCTGCTGCCTCCGAGGCTTGGGGTAGCAGTTGGTCCCATCAAGTCACCGTGGATGCACTCCAACGGCACACTACTCCTCGTCTGCGACTTATCAAATGGCACTTGTTCAGTAGGTTGAATTTCATGTTGTTTTTCTTCATCATCACCTTGTGTTTCACCTGATGATTTTCCCTCTTCCATGACTATTGCATCTGGTGAGGTGATCTCATTGGCAGTTGTCTAGTCCTCTTTCAACTTTAGTTCAGTACCTGCAATATTAGAAGAACTATATCAGCCCTTGAAGATCAGGCTAGTCTCATCAAGCACAACATGAATAAACCCTTCTACTACATTAGTATTCTTGTTGAACACACAATATTCTCTACTACGGGAGTTATATCCAACAAGAATTCCCTCACTACTTTTCTCTACAAACTTAGTTAAATATGATTTACCAGTATTTAAAATGAAACACTTGATCCCAGAGATTCTAAAATAGGATACAGTGGGTTTCCTGCCCTTCAACAGTTCATAGGGAGTTTTCTTATGATTTTTGGTGATAGATACTCTATTCAGCAAATGATATACTGTTTGGAAATACTGGGCCCAACAATATTCTGGCAATGAGGAGTCACTCAACATTGTTCTACCTGCCTCAATAAGGGTCCTATTCTTTCTATCATCCACCCCATTCTATTGTTGGGTTCTAGGAGAAGAGAATTCTTGGGAGATACCTTGTTCTTGAAAGAAATTTGTCATAGCACCGGATTGGAATTCTGTTCCATGGTCACTTCTCAATTTGACCACTGAACAGTCCATTTCATTCTGGATAGAATTGAAAAATGTAATTAAGATGTCAAGAGTATCTGACTTCTTTTTGAGGAAGAATACACACGTGAATCTAGAGTGATCATTAACTATCACAATGTTGGCACAAAAATTATACCTCCAAAACTCACACTACAAAGGGATGAAGGGAAACTGTGGAGTGTCGGTTACTCGAGCTAAAGGATGCCAGAAGAGAGATATTTAAGTAAGAAGCCTGCTTTGATTGATCAAAAAGGGTTACAGGAGAGTCTAAAATTGGCCAGGGTGAGAGGTAGAAAAGAGACAAAATTCAAGACAGCTTATACAGGTCATAAGATGGATGCTCAAATCAAAGGTCCCTTTTCTAGTACCCCTAGCCCTCTATTTATAAATACAGGGGCCTTCCCAAATGTGCAGGTCCAAAAATAACGGGCTGCCAGACGTACAGGAGAACTCGGGCAGGGAAGAAAGGATACATCAAGTGTAAATAGCAAAAAAGAGAGAGAAATCTAGACTGCGTGGTCATGCGGTCTCGCTGGAAGCAGACCGCCTATGCCTGAGAGAATCTGTCGAGGAAGAGACGGGCGGTCTGGGCGGTCTACACAATTTGTGACCATCGGGGCCGGTAATTCTGATCAAAAAGCTGAGGTCGTTCCGGTCAAACATGATCCCAACACATTTTCAAGTTTTGATGGAACTTCAGAAATGTTTGCTTTGACCGCGGAGATCGCGACCGTCATATATCCAGGAAAGTCTACAAATATTGTATGAAGATTTCAGAATTTTGAACTATCTGAAAGAAGTTGCGAGCTAGTCCCTTATGCAATCACCTTTATTCAGATCATTGCGGACTCAAAGGATGGAGTTGATGCGGGCTTTTGACAACGAGATGAAAACCAGATATTCTCCTACCCATCCTTCTTCAAAGAAAATGATCGACGAAACAACTTCAGTGACTTCTAAAAAGACCGTGGCGGTCAAGCCTTCCATGGTGACGTCCAAAGGAGAGGCTTCAAAAGAGATCGATGGTTCTTCTGCAAAGGAGAAACAGGACCTTTCGATTGGTGTAGAGGCCTTCGAGGTCTCAAATTTTGTCGATGTGATGACTACTTCATAAGGGTCACCTTAGTTGAAGCTTCCCAAGGTCACAATTACCTTTGATTGTCAGAAGTCGATTGAAGTCCTTGACCATACCGCCATCCAGCCCGGTTAGACTGTTTCCAGTATGGCCATCAAAGTTGGGATGCAGAAGCAGAAGACCTCAGCTGAAAAGCTCAAGCAGCAGTTAGGGGAGCAGCGAGAAGCTACAAAAGCAAAAAAGAGGAACGAGACAAGTTCTTGAGCAAAAACTGTTAAGAGAAGAAAGAAAGATGAAAAGTAGAGGTGACCGTCAAGACCCATTTGGTCAAGCCAGCAATCCCGCCTGAAGAAGGCGATCTCAAGCATTCCCCTGAGGACGCATCTGCTAAGTTAAGTGACTGGGATGGTCTCTCTCTTTCTCTTGTTGTCTCAATGTCTTCAAGTGCGGAAGATTCCGAGCTGATGTCTTATCTTGATGACCTTTCTTCTAACAGTATTCCATCTTTGATCTCGCAGGTGGTCGATCCTTTCAAGTCTGAACAACTTCGATAAATATCCGAGCAGAGAGAAAGATCGAAGAAAAAACAACAACATATAAAGAAAAGAGGCAGAGAATAGAGGAGGGGAAGAGGAAGAAGGAGGAGAAGGATAGAAAAGTGGAAGAGAACAGGAAGAAATAGGAGGAGGATAAAGTAGAGGAGCTGATTGCAGGAAAAAAAGAAGGAATTAGAGGGAGAAGAAGTTGGAGGAAGAGAAGAAGGCTGATGAAGAGAAGAAGAATAAGAAGAAGAATGAGACCGCTGAGATGTGGGAGAAGATGAAAGAGATCACTAAGAAGAAGAAAGAGAAGGTGATAGAATATCATAAGATACTGAATTTCAGGAGGTAGAGTTCGCAAATTTATTTTCATAAATGGCGAGAATGATCGATGAGGCATCAGTCACCGCTTCTGAGGCCGAGGAAGAAGAAGAGACCGCAAAAAATGGTAGTAGAGAGAGCGAGCCCACTTTTTTAAGCAGGAGTCAATATATTCCAGGTGATGAGCTGTGTTCGGTGGTGGACTCAAGCTCTAGATCTCGGTTTCCTCACAGAAGTTTAGAAGATTCTTTAGAGGATATTGCATCCTCATCATCAGAACAACGATCTCCAAAAAGATTGAAGAGCAACCATGAAGATTGAAGATCATTTTTAGTTGACTTTTCTTTATTTGCTTGAAATGTAATTGCCAGTTTTGAGACCGTGCAATCTCTGTACTCTGTAAGAATTTAAATGAAAGAAACATTTTGTGTACCATTGTCTGCTTTCTGTCAGTGAATGCACTGCTTATATTGAATATGATTCTGATTATATTTGCTGATTTGCGATCACATTATAATTTCCTATAAGGGAGAATCGATCTCAATACATATAAATCGATCACTAGACTTGGAATAGGAGAATATATGTCTTCATGATGCACGATCACGTAATCCAAAGAAGCAACATATTCATTCAATCATAAGCTTTAAAGTTGTTGAGCTAGAATCATCAGCTACATAAGAGAGATCGATAATCCTTTGATCATATAGAAAAACATTTTCATTTGAAGAATATGTGGTAATCAAAGATGTCGATCTCTTGAATTCTAGATTTCCTTTTTCATAACAATTCCGAGGAATTGATTTCAAACACTTGAGACCGCTTCTTCATAAAAAATGGATGATCCCCATATTAATTCTGAGGGCATTTGTTCATGGATGGCGTTCTCCAGTACATGAGGTCTTTTGTGAAAAACTCAATCATTATTGTTATAGATGATAACCCTAGATGTTTCAATCCATTTAATAGAAAAGTAGGCGGTGGTCTCAAATGCTCCAGACCACCCCTTAAAATATATGTATACTAGAGAAACACTGGTGGCGGTCTTAACTACCCAAGACTGCCCCTGAATAGAAAAGATAGAAGAAAGTCCTCAGGCGGCGGTTTTAAAAACCCCAGACCACCCCTTAATAGAAAAGATAAGGGGAGAAACCTTAGTCGGCGGTCCTAAATGCTCAATACCGCCCTTTACAAAAATAGATAATAGAAAAAATCCTTAGATGATGGTCAATCTCCAGACCATCCCTTAATAGAAAAATAGATAGAGAAAACCTAGGCGGCTCTCTTAAGTGATCCAGATCGCCACATAATAGAATAGATAACAAAGAAGCAAAGGCAACGGTCTTAAATGCTCCAATTCGCCCCTTGTTAGAAAAGATAATAAAGATCATAGGCGTCAGTCTGAAATGCTCCAGACCTTCCCTTGTTAGAAAAGATAACTAAGAAGTGATGCGCATACGGCAAGTGCATCAGTCGCTTAAGTAATAAAGATGGGCGTTGATAAGTAGTATTTTATAACTTTTTAATAGAAAATTTTGTAAATATTTAATGTGAATTTTCCTTTTTATGTCAATTTTAGGTTATAAGTAGTTCTTTTTGTAATTTTGATTCTAACTTAGCTTAATTTCCATATTTGCAGAATTTTGGGACAAATCAGGAAAAATTGCATGTCACGCCCTCGGTCACGCCCGTGATCAAGGTCGTGTAACCTGAAGATCAGTCCAGAATCGATGCCACATTGTTTGAACCAGTCCACACCAAGTCACGCCCCAGGTCACGCCCGTGACCCAAAGTCACGCCCGTGACCGGGGGCGTGTAATCTTAGAATCTTCCACGTAGAGCCACCGTCGAGACGTGGAGCTGCAGTCGAGAAGTCAACTTGAGTCACGCCTGTGACACACATGTCACGGCCGTGACTTTCCCGCGTGATTTCTGCTTCGCCTCCGCGCCGAATTCCAGCCCACGCCGCATTTAATGCAGCCTTCCAAAGTCACGGCCGTGACCCGACATGTCACCCCCGTGATATGTCACTTTTCGCCGCGCCGTCCAGAAAGCCCACGCCGCTGTCGGATCCGATGTGAATAGTGCAACCACGCCCTAGGTCACACCCGTGACCGAGGGCGTGTAATCTGAAATTTTTTCCTATAAATTCAGAGGCTCTCCTTGAGTCCAGGGTTCAGAATTTTGGAGTGGGGGAGGTGCTGCTAGAGATGTTAGTGAAGTTTTTCAATGCTTTCTCATGCTTTTCAATTTCATGTTCTTCCTTTTTAATTCATGTAATGTGCTAGTTCTTAGTTCTATGCAATAATTAGTTAAAGCTTGTAATCTTTTCCTTCATAGCTTGTAATCTCTTTAATTAAAGCTTGTAATCGTTTTGGTTTTCAATAAAATTAAGTTCTCTTTCCTTCATGTTCTCTTTTTCCTTAAGCACTCTTTCTTTCATGCAATGATTTTTCTTTCCTTTTCCCCATCCACTATGGTTGAGCATTAAGTATTTTTGTCTTCGTTTAATCCTTTCATTTAGCTTGCAATTAGTTTTAATTTTAGTTAAGCAAAAACAAACCAATCAAATTTTCGTCGATAAGATAATGGCGATTTTCCTTGAAGTAGAAGTAATCAACGCGCCCCGTGGAATACGACCTTGATATTCCTAAATATCCTATACTATAGACGATAAGGTACACTTGCCTTCATCGGATATAGTTTTGGAGAAAATCTCAAATCTTCATTAAATTTCAAAACCGAAAAATCAATATCAAGTTTTTGGCGCCGTTGCCGGGGACTTTGCGTAGATATTTTGAAAAGAGGATAGCTATTAATTTTATCATGTTTCTTTTTACTTTATTTTCCTTTTTCTAAATTTCAAAAAGAAAAAAAAATTATTTCAGTTTTTCCTCTTCCCTTCTTCTCTTTTTAGTGTATGACCCGAGGTAGCACTTCGATTCTTCCTTTTGATCTGGAGATCGAGCGAACCCTCTTGAGGCACCGCCGTTCTCATGATCAGGGAAATCAAGTAGAACCCAAAGAGTCGATCGGGGACACTAACGCAGCAAATATGGATCATAATCTTAATCCTCCTAATCTTAACGAGCCAAATCCTAATGAGGACGCACAACGGACCATGTCCTATTATGCGCGGCCGAATTTGGAAGGCACACAATCGAGTATTGTTCGCCCCATGGTGGCGAACAATAGTTTTGAGATCAAGTCCAGCATCATACAAATAGTGCAACAATCGGTGACCTTTGATGGTCAACCGGACGAGGATCCAAATTCACATATCTCTTACTTTCTTGAAATTTGCGACACTTTTAAGATCAATGGCATCACCGATGACGCCATTCGACTACGTCTTTTTCCTTTTTCTTTGCGGTCTAAGGCCAAGCAGTGGCTGGGCTCCCTACCTAGGGGATCCATCACTACATGGGCCGAAATGGCGGAAAAATTTCTTAATAAATATTTCCCGCCTTCAAAAACCGCTAAATTGCGCACGGATATTGCGTCATTCATGCAAATCGACTCAGAGACTCTCTATGACACATGGGAGCGCTTCAAGGAGCTTTGCGTCGATGCCCTCACCACGCACTTGCCACTTGGCAACATGTGCAAATATTTTATAATGGCTTTTATCTCCAAACGAGGCAAATGATTGATGCGGCCGCCGGGGGGACATTAAATAACAAAACCCCGATTGCCGCTCAAGAGCTTTTCGAAGAGATGGCCACAAATGCGTATCAATGGAACATGCCCCGAGCGCGGCCTAATAAGCCGGCCAGAATTTTTGAAATAGACGCAAACGCAAATTTGGCTTTACAAGTTGAGCGCTTAACAAAGTAAGTGGCGGAGATGTCCGCTTCCTCCGCCACTCCTCCTTGGGCTAATAACGTTTTAATTGAAGAACATGTTGACTACATGGGAAATCTGCCTCGGCCTTCCTATAACCCCAACACCGTTCCGTATAACAACACATACAATGCGGGTTATAGGAATCATCCGAATTTCTCATGGAGCAACCAAGGAAATGCTCAGCGTCCAATGAATTTAAATCAACCTCACCCTAATCAACTTCATAACTTAACTCCGCCTCCAAATTTGATTTCTCAAAATTATAATCCACTCGGTTTTCCACCGCAACAGCAAAAAATCTCTCCGATTGAAGAGGTTTTTGCAAAATATGTAGCTACAAATGAAACGAACATCCGGAACCTTACCGGATCGATCAAAAATTTAGAGAATCAAGTGGGCCAACTCGCAAAGATGATTTCTGAGCGTCAATAAGGAGCACTATCGGGGAACACCGAGCAAAATCCAAAGGAGACCGCGCACGCGATTACACTCTGAAGCGGGAAGGAGGTGGTTCAAAAACAGGACGAACCCAAGGTAATTTCCTCTCCTCCTCCTCCTCCTACTTTTAATTCATCTTCGAATTTGCCCGCTACGATTGCTCTGCACACTTCTATTTTAAATCTGCGCGCTCCTACTTCTAATATTCTGTATCCATCAAAATTTAAAAATGAAAGCGCCGAAAACAATTATAAAAAGTTTTTAGATATTTTAAAACAAATCCATATTAATGTACCTTTCTGCGAGGCTATCTCACAAATGCCTAAATATGCGAAATATCTTAAGGAGTTGCTCTCCAATAAGAAAAAGTTAGAAGATATTTCGCATATTTCTTTAAACGCAGAATGCTCCGCGGTTGTACTCAACAAATTGCCGAAAAAAGCAAATGACCCAGGACGGTTTTCCATCCCATGTCTATTTGGCAATTCGTTAATAAAACACGCCTTAGCGGATCTTGGAGCAAGCATCAACCTTATGCCGTTTTCTTTGTTCGAAAAGCTAGGTCTAGGAAATCCAAGGCCCACTCGAATGAGTATCCAATTAGCGGATCGTTCTTTAAAATATCCGATAGGAATAGTGGAGGACGTGCTCGTCAAGGTTGACAAATTCATCTTCCCCGTGGATTTTGACATTCTTGACATCGAAGAGTATGCCGAAGTACCCCTCATACTCGGCCGCCCCTTCCTTGCCACCTCCCAAGCTATTATCGACGTAAGTAACGGAAAGCTCCTCCAACGGGTTGGAGACGATGAAGTTACTTTCGGCATAAATTCCTCGATGTGGAACACGCTAGAAAATGACGATTCATGTTTTTACTTAGAAGAGTGTTGTGAGTTCGATTCATCCCTCGAGTTATTTTCATCTGCGAGTAGTGATTCTGAGCCCGTAGAGCTCTTTTGTGATGAAGAAGAAGTTTCTCACCCCACACCACCCGAACCATTATTTTTAGAAAAATTAAAAATCAAGACTTCTTATGAAGAACCACCCGTATTGGAGTTGAAACAACTCCCCCCTCACCTTAAATACTTGTTTTTGGAAAAAGAGTCTATGCTACCCGTCATCATTTCATCCGATCTTAGCAACTCAGAAATTTCTGAGTTGACTATAGTCTTAAGAAAGCACTGCCACGCAATTGCGTGGCAATTATCGGACATTAAGGGTATAAACCCATCTTTCTGCACTCCTAAAATATTTCTCGAAGATAATTCCCGAAATTCAGTCCAGCCTCAACGACGGCTAGACCCTAACATGAAAGAAGTTGTTAATACCAAAGTTATAAAACTTCTGGACGCGGGAATCATCTACCCGATATCGGACAGTACTTGGGTTAGCCCAGTACAAGTCGTGCCAAAGAAAGGTGGTGTCACGGTAGTTGCGAATGAAAATAATGAATTGATCCCAACCCGTACTATTACGGGTTGGCGGATGTGCATCGACTATCGGAAATTAAATGATGCCACCCGTAAGGATCACTTCCCTCTACCATTTATCGACCAAATTTTAGAACGCCTTTCGGGTCACTCCTACTACTGTTTTCTCGATGGTTTGTCGGGATACTTCCAAATTCCGATTTCGCCCGACGACCAAGAGAAAACCACTTTCACTTGTCCCTTTGGCACCTTCGCTTATCGAAGGATGCCATTCGGCCTTTGTAACGCGCCAGCTACATTCCAAAGATGTATGCTGGCAATTTTTGACGAGTTAGTGGAGGAGGTGATGGAAGTATTTATGGATGATTTTTCCGTGTACGGGAGTTCATTTGAAAACTATTTAAAAAATCTCGAGCGCGTGTTGCAGCGATGTGAGGAAAAGAATTTAGCGCTTAATTGGGAAAAATGCCATTTTATGGTCAAGGAAGGACTAGTCCTTGGCCATAAAATTTCGGGCAAGGGGATCGAGGTCGATAGGGCTAAGATTGAAGTAATTGAAAAACTCCCCCCTCCCACAAACGTAAAAGCTATTAGGAGTTTCCTAGGCCACGCGGGGTTCTATCGGCGCTTTATAAAAAAATTTTCAAAAATTACAAAGCCGTTAACCCATCTTCTCGAGAAAGATTCATCTTTTCTTTTTAGCGATGAATGTCATTTAGCTTTTCAACTTATCAAAGAGAAACTTATAAACTCCCCGATTCTAGTCGCCCCAGATTGGTCGCTCCCGTTTGAGATCATGTGCGACGCGAGTGATATTGCGGTTGGTGCCGTTTTAGGCCAACGGGTGAGTAAATATTTCCACCCGATCTATTATGCGAGCAAAACACTCACGTCGGCACAAGCAAATTACACCAAGACCGAGAAGGAACTTCAAGCAATCGTTTTCGCCTTCGATAAGTTTAGGTCGTATATCACCCTCTCGAAAGTCATCGTCTTCACGGATCACTCCTCACTTAGATATCTTTTGAGCAAATTGGACGCCAAGCCTCGTCTTTTGCGATGGATCCTCCTCTTGCAGGAGTTTGACTTAGAGATCCGGGACAAAAGGGGAGCCGAAAACTTGGCGGCCGATCATCTCTCCCGTTTAGAAAACCCCGCCTCGGACGTATTAATAGAATCTAACATTAATGATAAATTTCCCGAAGAGCGCCTCCTTGCTCTCAAAAATATTAATTCATCGTCTACCCCCTGGTTTGCAGATCTGGCTAACTATTTGGTAGCCCGGGTCCTGCCAAAAGAATTCTCGAGTCAGCAAAAGAAGAAATTCTTTTCTGATTTAAAGAATTACTTTTGGGAGGACCCCTTTTTATTCCGTATATGCGCAGACCAGGTAGTAAGACGATGCGTCTCGAGTGAGGAAGGCCTTAAAATTTTACGTCATTATCATGAGGGACCCACCGGAGGTCATTATCATTCAAACCGAACCGTAAGGAATGCGCTGGAGGCGGGCTTTTATTGGCCCTCGCTCTTCAAAGATGCTCACACCCTTGTGAGTACTTGCGACAGCTGCCAGCGGTCGGGGAACATCTCTCGCCGGGATGAGATACCCCAAAACATTTTCTTAGAATGCGAAATGTTTGACCTTTGGGGTATCAATTTTGTTGGTCCTCTCCTCCATCTTTTTCACATAAATATATTCTAGTGGCGGTCGACTACGTATTAAGGTGGTCGGAAGCGCAAGCTCTCATCACCAATGATGCGCGAGTCATCGTTAATTTCTTAAAAAAATTATTTTCTCGACTAGGCACGCCGCGCGCTATTGTGAGTGATCGGGGCACCCATTTTTGCAATACTCAATTTACAAAAATTTTAGCGAAATATGGTGTCACTAACAAATTATCCACCGCATATCACCCACAAACGAGCCGCCAAGTCGAAGTTGTTAATCGAGAATTAAAACGGATTTTAGAAAAAACAGTTTCTATCAATCGGAAGGATTGGGCAAAAAAGCTCGATGACGCGCTATGGGCCTATCGAACGGCGTACAAGACCGCTATCGGTTGTACACCGTATCGAATGGTTTATGGCAAGGCTTGCCACCTTCCGGTCGAATTAGAACACCGCGCATTTTGGGCGCTTAAATTTATAAACCTCGATTCCACTCTAGCGGGAGAATAAAGAAAATTCCAAATGAATGAATTAGATGAGTGGCGAGCGAATGCGTATGAGAGCAATAAATTATATAAGGAGCGAATGAAGTTTTATCACGATAAGCATATAAAATTTCAAAAAACTTTTTCGTCGGGCGATCTCGTCCTCCTTTATAACTCCCTCCTTCGCCTTTTTCTGGGAAAACTAAAATCCCGATGGTCTGGACCCTTTCTTGTTAAAGAGGTTTGGCCCTATGGGACAATTTTAATTTCCCACCCGGAAAAAGGTACCTTCAAAGTAAACGGCCACCGCCTTAAATTATATCTTCCGGGAGAGTTAACCAATGAAAAGAGTGATTTGATTGTATTTCAACCTATAATATGATCGGCAAGTGGGTCAAGCTACGCGACCTTAAACAAAGCGCTTTTGGGAGGCACCCCAAAGTTATCTTTTGTTATTTTCTCTTGTCTTTTCTTTTCTTCTTTAACAACTTTTGCAGGTAATCGCGGCTTCCCCACAAAAGCTTCAAAAAATAATCAGGGAAGCCCTTTTTCCTTCTCTTCTTTCGTTTTTGCATTTCTTTTTACCTTTTCTTACTTCATACTTATTTTTAAACATTGGGGACAATGTTTAACTTTAAGTATGGGGGTGTAAATAGCCCTTTGTAAATATTTGTAAATAGTTTTAAAAAGAAAATTTTCAAAAAAAATGAAAAAAAAAACAACAAAAAGAAAATTTTAATTTTGTTTCTATGTTTTCCTTTATTTAAGCACTTGTAAAATCCAAAAACTCAAAAAAAAATATTTAGAAAATCGAAAATTTAAATCTTGAAAAGGGACGTTTGGGATTTCATCCCATCACACCTCCTAGTACCTTGTGAACCCTTCACCGGGTTGCCCTTGGGAAGTCCAAGACTTAACAAAAATTGTTAAGTTTTAAAGCTAGTTTCCTTTCTTTGTAAATAGTTTTTAATGAGAAAAATTCAAAAAAAAAAGATAATATCAAAAATTCAAAAAAGATAATATCAAAAATTCCAAAAATTCTTATATCCCTCCTTCTTGTTGTTTTTGTGATTTATTAGAAATCTAGTTGAGAATGTTTATAAGCATGTTTAAGTTTTTAATTGGCTAAAATTTTGCTTATCATAGTTTGTTAATTTTAAATTTGAGGTAATCTTGATTTAAGAATCATCTTATGATTTTAAATTGATTAGAGAATTTTGTTAGCATGACTTCTCTTTTTATTTTTAAATGGCTTCATTTTGTAGTGAATTTCCTAAACCTCTTTAGATTTCAATTATATTTTCTTCTAACTTTTTAGATCTTAGGAAATTTAATGTTACTAGAATTTGCTCTCAATATAATTTAAAGCTAGCTAGATTTTTTTTCCCTTCCTTACCCCCTTTGTGGCATAAAAAATGAACTTTAAAAGATCATATGTCATGGGAATAAGAGGATAAAAATCATTATTCCATAAAACATATGCACCCAAAATATTTGAAAAGATTATATGGCATGGAGTAAGAGGATAAAATTCATTACTCCTAAACCATATACATTTTGGGTTTTTATTAGAAGAGAAAAAAAAAGAGAAAAAAAAAGAGAAAAAAAGGAAATTTAATGATAAATTCCATTTCCTCCATTCAAAAATTTCTCTTCTTATGCCAAATTTTATGAAATCCCCCTAGCCAATTATCATTGTTCTAGTTTTAGTTGAAAATTATGGAGAGGGCAATATTTAGTAATTTACTTTTCCTTAAGATTCTTTTAAGATAGAGTTCTTATAATTTTAATTTAATTTAGTTTTAAAATTTCTACAATTTTGTCAAACTACTTAATTTTCTTGAGAAGTTCTTGCCTAAACATTTTTCCCTCTTTTCAAATCATCATCATAATTTAGGACTTAACTCCCCCTTGAATTTACTCTTAACTTAACTTTTAGTTAAATGAAATTTTAGTTTTAAGTTAAAAATTTTTAAGGATGTCTTATAAATTATGTCTCACACATTTGCTCTGGAATAGCAAAACCTCAAGTATGGGGGTATTTGATAAGTAGTATTTTTATAACTTTTTAATAGAAAATTTTGTAAATATTTAATGTGAATTTTCCTTTTTATGTCAATTTTAGGTTATAAGTAGTTCTTTTTGTAATTTTGATTCTAACTTAGCTTAATTTCAATATTTGCAGAATTTTGGGACAAATCGGGAAAAATGGCATGTCACGCCCTCGGTCACGCCCGTGACCAAGGGCGTGTAACCTGAAGATCAGTCCAGAATCGATGCCACGCTGTTTGAACCAGTCCACACCAAGTCACGCCCCAGGTCACGCCCGTGACCCAAAGTCACGCCTGTGACCGGGGGCGTGTAATCTTAGAATCTTCCACGTAGAGCCGCCGTCGAGACGTGGAGCTGCAGTCGAGAAGTCAACTTGAGTCACGCCCGTGACCCACATGTCACGACCGTGACTTTCCCGCGTGATTTCTGCTTCGCCGACGCGCCGAATTCCAGCCCATGCCGCATTTAATGCAGCCTTCCAAAGTCACGGCCGTGACCCGACATGTCACGCCCGTGACATGTCACTTTTCGCCGCGCCGTCCAGAAAGCCCACCCCGCTGTCGGATCCGATGTGAATAGTGCAGTCACGCCCTAGGTCACACCCGTGACCGAGGGCGTGTAATCTGAAATTTTTTCCTATAAATTCAGAGGCTCTCCTTGAGTCCAGGGTTCAAAAATTTGGAGTGGGGGAGGTGCTGCTAGAGCTGTTAGTGAAGTTTTTCAATGCTTTCTCATGCTTTACAATTTCATGTTCTTCCTTTTTAATTCATGTAATGTGCTAGTTCTTAGTTCTATGCAATAGTTAGTTAAAGCTTGTAATCTTTTCGTTTCTAGCTTGTAATCTCTTTAATTAAAGCTTGTAATCATTTTGGTTTTCAATAAAATTAAGTTCTCTTTCCTTCATGTTCTCTTTTTCCTTAAGCACTCTTTCTTTCATGCAATGATTTTTCTTTCCTTTTCCCCCTCCACTATGGTTGAGCATTAAGTATTTTTGTCTTTGTTTAATCCTTTCATTTAGCTTGCAATTAGTTTTAATTTTAGTTAATCAAAAACAAACCAATCAGATTTTCGTCGATAAGATAATGGCGATTTTCCTCGAAGTAGAAGTAATCAACGCGCCCCGTGGAATACGACCTTGATATTCCTAAATATCCTATACTATAGACGATAAGGTACACTTGCCTTCTTCGGATATAGTTTTGGAGAAAATCTCAAATCTTCACTAAATTTCAAAACCGAAAAATCAATATCAGGCATAAGTCCCCATGTATCGATCTCTTGAGGAGTGCAAGTAGGGGTGTGAGTTCCCTATTCAGAAAAAGAATTGTAAGTGCAATGCTAACCAAATGAGGGTTTTATAATTTGGTTCCTATGCTACAAACAAGAAATAATATATGGGTTGCCTTCACCGCGTTGCTTGGGTGGATTACCGAAATAGGTGATGGGGTGGATGGAAGAACAATGAGGGTTGCAATCACCTCATCGCCAAGCACGCTCCTAGCAATTGCTAGGACGACACAAACACAACAGATAGCAACACAAGGATGAAAAACAGGCACACGACTAAAGTAAAAACCACAAGATTAACCACATAGACATGATTAACATAATGAAGCAATGTTAGGGTTTTTACACATCCCAACAACATCCACAAATTTCATTATCCATACTAGAATAAAGGAAGGAGGAAAAAGATACAACCGAGCGCACGAAGTCTTATCGGTATTCACGTTCGGAATCAAGGGTTGTCAGGCCTTGTCCGAGCTCGGTCCACGACTGATGTCTGGTGTACGAAAGGGCTGTCATTTCCTTTTACTGACCCGTCTTCGCGGATCTCCGCCAGTAGCAACCTCGTCGGTGAACTTCCCAACTGCAGCGAGAAATGTCTTGAAACGGAGCTTGAGGATTGGCGATGATGGCAGTGGCCGAAGACGAAGTCCTGGCCAAAGATTTGCGGAGAAATGGTGGCCAGAACTCCTATCCAAAGATGGAGCTAAGAGGGAAGAAAATTGAGCTTTTCCTTCTCCTCCCGACAGTTCACGATGATGGAATCCTCCTTAGGTCGAAAAAATTTGCGTACTTAAAAAGAGGCGTTAATTAAATAAATGCACGGCCAAAACACACGACCGTACATTTGGATCATGCGATTTAAAGAGACGAACAGTGCCTTGAGCTACATGAAGGTCGTTCATTTTTGTTCACGCACGAGCGACATGCTTATGCGCGACTAAAAGCGCATGGGGTAGTATAAGATGCATATTTTGACAGCATTCAGGTAGGTTGTGCGATTACCTTCATGCACGATTGGATTCAATCGTGCGTTAAGAAAAATGCACGATGAGCATACTCATATAGATTTCTGAGTAAATCACACGTTCTCCTCGATCGTGCGTTAACAATAATCGCACGGTCGTGCAATTTTCCCAAACTGCAATGATCAGCTCATGGGCACAATCCACCCACACAAATTCAAAACCCAAGCTCCTACTGCACAGAAAACATAAATAACATCCACAATAAAAGCAAGAACATGCATGGGGAGCCCCCAAACGAATACCCCCAGCACATAATGTGCAATTGCACACCCCAATTGGAGATAATAGTGCACAAAGTGTACAATTCTAACCAAGGCAAATATGAGCGTTTTACAACTAAAAGTGTAGTGCACGAGTGAGAAAACAGGCCCAGATGAGTCCGAAAAACACTATATAATCCGGACTCATCATACCCCCAGACTTAACCATTTGCTCTTCCTGAGCAAATCAACTCTCCGTGGACTACAACATAACTAGCTGGCTTAGTAATTTCAAAATAGAGAAATACGAGAAATAAAATAGTCATGCATGTAGAAAATATAGTAAACAAACTTTTTAACTATACTACATAGTTTATATATTTCGCATAGCGTGTCAAAGTATTATTTTTACTCAAAAGAGGAATCTAGGTGATTCAATCAGTCACGCAAAGGAAGAAAGCAGACGGGCCACTCACTGGCGCATTACAAAAGACTGAGGCTCGGGAACACCTCCAAAGGAATCCATCAATGTCGGGGCCATATGCTTTCCCGTTCACACTCTCTCCACGATGCTAGCATGACTTGAACACGAATCCATAGGGCATAAGGATAAAAATGGTGCTTGGGGTTAGGTGAGGTAAATAATTGATAAAAAGGAAGGCTCACGCACTAATCCCACAAAGCATACACAAACAAAGATCTCATCAACCCTCGAAAACACATGTGATTACACTGCACCCCCAGACTTAGATTTGACTACATGGGTGCGTGCACCGCCCACTCCAAACAACAACAATGATAAAAAGATTAACAATTAAACTATCTCTTTTCCACAAATTTTATTTACACAACTTTCTCTTTTTCATTCATAACTTCTCTTTTTCTTTCTTTCTTTTTCATTTCGGCATATAAACAATAAGCATAGCCACAATTTCTCAAAAATAGGTCACCGCATGACACCACAACAAAAACAAACACGAAGTGCAAAATAAAGCTCAAAACGGGTGTGTGACTAGGATAAGCTTTTAGGATTTAGCGAGATGAAAGTGGAGCTAAATCAAGAGAAGGGTAGGCATAAAGAGGCTAACAAGGGTAGACTCTAGGAACGATACAAAGCTCAACCCGGCCAAAATAATGGCCTACATCACGCTCATGCTCGACTAGCCATGCACCAATGCTTCGAGAGTCGCTTGGGGAAAGTACTTAGCCACCGAGAGAGATGATCCATCCTTCCAACTCGAGCAATACGAGGCTAGTGATGGCCACACACCTCCATATGCTACAGTTTGATTCCACCCGATTCACCACTTTTGAGTAATATAAACAATGTTTACACTAATAGAAATAATATAATTTCACAAGTCTATAGAAAAAGTAATCCTACACTATTTCAACACAGCACATGAGAACTCGATTAGGAGCACTGCAAGAGTTTCATACTACTCTATCTCAAAATCCTAAGCCAGAATCGTTCTTTTACCATATGCACAAAAGAGAAACATCTACTCATGACACGCTAGCGATTAAGTGCGCTCTAAAGTGCGTGCATGGTGTGCAAAGAAAAGACCTAAGGAAAATAATATATAATTCTAGTATGTTGTGCTTTGAGTGTGTGCACAGGTACGCACATACTCCCAACCCCCAAACATAACTAAAGAGCAAGATATGAATATACTTTATGCACGAAATTAAAATGAGAATGAAGGAGGAAGCATTCCCCATACTCAGAAAAGAGCATACAGAAGATTGGCACTAAATTTGTTTTGGGAGGGAAATCCAAGTCCACAACAAGTAGCATCCACCTGCAGAAAGGAAGTACCACGCTAAAGCAGAGATAGAATATAAGTTAGCGGATTAAAACAGAAGAGCACAATTGGGTTGTCTCTCCTTAGCCCTTTTCTTTATCGTCCTTAAGGTGGACCAAATACATGTTTTAGTAATAATTATCAAGTGTTTTTAACAAAAGCAATACAATAAATAAAGGAAGATCACACATTCCACCTTGGAACAACACAAAGCCAAAAACTAGCAGAGAAAAAGATGAGCGTCAAAGGGTCCTCCACGCCTCAGCTATACGCTGATTTGTGATGATCCTCCCCCGCCACATGAGAAAGGGAAGAGGTGAAAGATTTTGGGCCCAAGGGAGAGTCGTCTCCCTTACCCCACGCCTCTTCTTTCTCACGATAGAGGGCGAACCTGCAAGCATTGGGCTCCAATCTTTTTCGCTTGATTTTTTCCACAGTAGGAGATCGCCAACAAGCATCAGAAGCTCACTTAGAAAGAGTTTTAGTATTGCCAATCTCAACTTGAGGATTCATTTCCTCACCCCCTGTGCGTGAAAGATCTCCCCAATGTACCTGTTTTACAGTTTCAAAATTATTGTTCAAACATATAGAAGTGTCTGACGATTCATCATTTGACATATAGGAAGCAGAAAACAACAATTCCAATCTTCCACTCCCGTGGAATTCCGCTCTCTCCACAACAGTATCCACCTCAGATTCCTCCACGATTTCTTCAACGCTTTTGCTCCTCTCAAAACATAATTCCCTGTCCTCAACAATACTAGAACTATCCTTAGATACAAACAAGTATATATCAGGAACTAATTCAGGCCATCAGTAGCCTTAGTGTTAATGGGAAGGGGTAGATGGTGTTCAACCTTAGAAGATAAGGTTGCATGCCCATCAGTAAAATGCAGGATTGCCCCACTCTCTTTCAGGAAGGGAACACCCAAAATAGGGATAGAATCGTTTTCCATGGGTCCCAAAACCTGGAAGACAGTGATGACAACCGTCCCATCCACAATAACGTAAACTTCTTTCTCCTCACCTTCTATCTCAACCCCAGCACCATTATCCAGCACTAGCAAAGTCTGATCATCCGTTTTCATATTCAAGTTCAACTTCTCAACATCTTGTAGAGCAAGAATGTTGCGAGACGATCCAGAATCGCATAATGCTGAAGTATCAACATCGTTGATTTTGCAATCAACTACACACGTGTCCTGTTGAAATTATTGAAGTGAAATGGAAGGTGGCCTACGGTCTGTTTATTGGTGATCGAAGAGACCGCGCGGTCTCTGTGTTGGTGCTTTGGCGGTCTGGCTCTGGCGGTCTGCTGTGTTGGCCGATTTGTTCATTTATGTTCCGGTCTCTTTCAGTCTGCTCTGCTTGGTTGTTCTATCCTCTTTGTAGAAGACCAGGCAGTCTATTCTTGAGTAACCACTGTGACCGGGCGGCTTATGCTGGGTGATCTGGCGACTTGTCTAAAGTCGGCCAGATGTTCTTGGTTTGTTCTTAGCGATTTAAGGAAGGAGTGGTTTGTGTCCGCGCGGCTTGTGGGCGGTCTGCTGCTGATTTGCGGTCTTGGACAGGTGTTGTCCAAGTGGTTTAATCACGCGGTCTGCTCTATGAGACCGCTGACGATCTGATGGGTGGTAACTGTATCTCTCCTGCGATGGTGATGACATTCGTTCTCTCGCCTATAAATAGGGGTGCAGGGCCCGTCATTCATAACGAGAACTGTAAGAACTAGAGCCCGGGTTATTTTGTGCGTTCTCAATTTTGAGGTCGGGCGGTCTCGGAAGCGAGTTGACTGTTTGTTGTGTTCGCAGGTTTGCGTTCAGCAGGTTGCGGTCTCCTTCCTTGGTGATTTCCCAGTGGCTTGAATAAATAGTTCGGCAGCGGCTTGTGTTGAAATTTTGAAGTGAAGTGGAAGGTGACCGGCGGTCTGAGTTTTTTTTACTGCAGAGACCGCGCGGTCTCTATGTTCGTGCTCTGCCGGTCTAGTTCTAGAGGTCTGTTATGTTGGACACTTTGTTCTAGTTTTTTCCGGTCTCTTCCCGGTCTGCTCTGCTTGGTTGGTCTTGCTTCTTTGTAAGAAGACCGGGCGGTCTGTTCTTGAGTAACCGCTGTGACCGGGCGGCTTCTGCTGGGTGTTATGGCGACTTGTCTGAAGTCGGCCAGATGTTCTTGGCTTGCTCTTAGGAATCTAAGGAAGGAGTGGTTTGTGTCCGCGCGGCTTATGCGCGGTCTGCTGCTGATTTGCGGTCTTGGACAGGTGTTGTCAAAGTGGTGTGATTGCACGGTCTGCTCTATGATACCGCTCGCGATCTGACGGGTGGTGACTGTACCTCTCTTCGGCGGTGACAACATCCATCTTGTCACCTATAAATAGGGGTGCATGGCCCATCATTCATAACGAGAACTGTAAGAATAAGAGCCCGGGTTATTTTGTGCGGTCTCAACTTTGAGTTTGGGCGGTCACGGAAGCGAGTTGACTATTTGTTGTGTTCACAGGTTTGCGTTCAGCAGGTTGCGGTCTCCTTCCTTGGTGATTTCCCAGTGGCTTGAATAAACAGTTCGGCAGCGGCTTGTCTGCGAACTGGATTGTTTTGTTCTTGTGTTGTTCGCAACGAGCTCGACGATCAGGCGACCTTCAACAGTTAGGCGATCTGAGTTGCGGTCTGGCGACAGCTTCAGTTCTTTGTTCAATAAGCTCTAGTTCGTGCGGTCTGAGGTGGAGGTCTTGCAGTGCAGGCATCCTGCCTGTTTTCTGTTCGTGCGGTCTCAGGTCAAGTCGGGCGATCTCTGTAGTTCAGCGGTCTGTGCGGTCTCTGCTTGTCAAGCCGCAAGTTTTGTTTTTTGGTGTGTTTTGTTCTTCTCTCCTTCGTGATTCTTATGAATCATGTCTCGCCATGTATACCTCGCACTGTAATCAAGTTTTGTGATTCAATAAATTCTATTGTGATGTTGTGTGGCATTGTGGTTGTTTGGCTATAACTCAGTTGATGCAACTCCTGCTTACTCCCAAACGATTCAAATCAAAAAATTTAACATGGTATCAAAGCAAGGTTGTTGGAGTGGATGGGCAGTGTTCAACTTGAGTTGCCATCGTCTTTGTGAAGAAGAGACCACATAGTTTGCCATGGAAGCTAGTTACGCAAGAGGGCTTGGTATTGAACTCCTCACATCGACTAATTACAAGAAATGGAAGTCATGTATGGAGAGTTACTTGCTTGGCGAGGATCTATGGGAGATAGTTTGAGGAGAAGACACACAAGAAGTTTTTCCAGCAGGAGATAATATGGCAGAGGTGAGACTTTGGAAGAGGACTAATGCAAAGGCAGAGTTCACTCTCAAGAGGGCTATCTCACCAGAGCTGTTTGATCACATCATTGGATGTAAATCTGCTGCTGAGATTTGGATGTCTTTGGACAGGCTGCTCAATAAGAGGACTGTACCTCGGCTACAGTTTCTTGAAAATTAGTTGGCGAAGGCCTCTCAAGGTGATCTTTCTATCTCTACCTTCTTTCTCAAGATGAAGAACCTCACAGCAGAGATTTTTGCATTGGACCCTGATGAGCCCATCTCGGAGGCAAAACTGAAGAGGCATTTTATCCGCGGGTTGCGGAAGGAGTATCTTGCCTTTGTGACATCAGTTCAGGGTTGGGCAAATCAGCCATCTCTGTTGGAGCTGGAAAACTTACTTGCTTCGCAGGAAAGTTTGGCAAGATAGATGGCGGGGACTTCTATCTCTGGGGGAGATAGTGATGTGTTGTTCTATGGGAAGAAGAAGAAGAAGTGGGAGAAGAATAAGCCAGGTCATGATGGACCCTCTATTTCAGGTCAGCAAGATAGAGGTTATGCTTCTAAGTCTGATGGGAAGAAGAAGGGAGAGGGACCAAGGTGCTTCAGGTGCAATAAGACCGGCCACTTCAAGAAGGATTGTCGGGTTAATCTTCAGCCGGGACATGCAGCAGAGAAGGAGAAGTCAAAGTTTGATGAAGCTGGATGGGGAGGAGCCTTTGCGGCCAATATGACGGTAATGCCTGTTAAGGCCTTGGCTTCCATCAACTTCGAAGAGGATTGGATTGTGGATTCAGGTTCTGGGCATCACCTCATCGGGGATAAATCAAAGTTCTCTTCTTTGGCGCCTTACTCAAGTAACGATGCAATCATTATGGCTGATAATTCTTTTCATGCAGTAGAACAAGAAGGTGTTGTCTCTCTGAGCAGTGATAAGGGTCCACTCACATTAAGGAGTGTTTATCACGTGTCGGGTATGAAGAAGAATCTCTTCTCTATGACCAATGCGGTCGATGCCAGTTATCATGTTCTGTTTGGCCCAACAGAAGTGAAGTTTCTTAAAACTCAACCAGAGATAAAGGGAGACGTTATTCATGTTGGAAAGCGGGTAAAGGACTTGTTCGTTTTATCGACAAGCACCTATGTTGACAAGATGAAGACCAATGATAGCGCGGCTATCTGTCATGAAAGATTGGGGCATGTAGGCATGGACAAATTGAAGGCTATGTCTATAAGGGGCCTTGTCAAGGGCTTGCCTAGCATGTCCTCCTATGGAGACGGTCATGCGGGATGTCAGTTTGGTAAGTCTCATCGACTTCCATTTGATAAATCGCAAACAAGATGCAAAGCACCGTTGGAGTGCATTGACAGTGATTTGATGGGACCGACTTCCACCCCATGTATTGGAGGCAACAGATATATGTTGGTGTTGATTGACGATGATACCAGATATGTCTGGGTTTATTTTCTGAAAGAGAAGTCGGAAGCTTTTGCGAAGTTCGTGGAATTCAAGGAGCTGGTGGAAGGTCGGTTAGGCCTGCGGGTGAAAAATTTGAGAACTGACAATGGTGGGGAGTTCACCTCTAGTGAGTTCTCAAGTTTTTGTAGGAAGCACGGCGTCCGGAGAGAGCTCACTTGTGCCCATACTCCACAGCAAAACGGCATTGCAGAGCAGAAGATCCGTCATCTGACGGAAACCTACAAATGTTGGCTTCATGCCAAGAGTATCCCAAAGTCCTTTTGGACGGAGGGAATGTCTTGTGCAGCATACATCATCAACAGGATGCCTCTAAGTCCTATCAACATGAAGACCCCTCACGAACTGATGTTCAAGGAGAAGCCAAGTGTTGCACACCTTTAGGTGTTCGGGTCAACCTGTTATGTGCATATCCCTGATGCTCTCTGGACAAAGCTAGATGCGAAAGCAAAGAAGGTAGTCTTCGTTGGATATGATGAGCGGAAGATGGGATGGAGATGCATGGATCCAGAGACACAGAGATCAGTGGTGTCTCAGGATGTGGTGTTCGATGAGGTGACTTCCTACAAGGGGAGTTCAGGAGTTGAACTACCAGAGAGCAGGGTTGATGATAAAGGGAAGGCTGCATAAAATCTTCAAGTGGAGTTGCCTATTTCACCAGGAGCTCCAACCGTGTCAAGCTCAGAGATGGAGGCTTCAGGTTCAAAGTAGGGGGAGCGATGCTCCAAGTTCATATGGAAGAGGAGCTAGCATAGAAGAAGCAGCAGAGGAGGTGGTTACTCAGGAGCAACATATTAGGCGGTCGAAGAGGACTATCAAGCCACCTAATCGATACACAGGAGGAAACATGGTGAGCTTTGTCTCATGTTTCTTTGCTGGTCCCTTGGATGAGAGGGAGTCGTGGAGCTTTGAGAAGGCCAAAGTCGTGAAGCAGTGGGACATTGCTATGCAGGAGGAGATGGATGCTCTCAAGAAGAATGAGACTTGGTCTCTAGTGCCCAGGCCCTAGGGCATTACTCCTGTGACATGCAAATGGGTCTATAAGCTCAAGAAGAAAGCTGACGGCATGATCGAGTGATACAAGGCTCGCCTTGTGGCTCGCGGGTTCTCACAGCAGTACGGAGAAGATTATGATGAGATGTTCAGTCCAGTGGCAAAGATGACTTTGGTTCGATTTGTTATTGCTTTGGCGGCTTCCAGTGGATGGGAGATTTGGCAGCTGGATGTGACGAATGCTTTCTTATATGGAGAGATTGACAAGGATATCTTCATGATCCAACCGTCGGGCTTCATCTCGGAGGATTGTCTGGACTACATCTGCAAACTGAAGAAAACCCTGTATGGGTTGAAGCAAGCGCCTCGGGCGTGGTATGGAAAGATCACGGAGTATCTTTTATTCTGCGGGTTCTTTTCTTCAGACTCTGATTCTAGCTTGTTCATCAAGAAGGAGCGGGTGCTTTGGGTTATTATCCTGCTGTATGTGGATGACATGATTGTCATCGGGAACTCGAGGAGGCAGTAGCAAGACTGAGAGCCGAGCTTGCTATCAGATTTGAGATGAAGGATCTGGGTGAGCTTCACCATTTCCCTGGACTCGAGGTTCAGAGGCAGGAGAGCGGAGTGCTCGTTTCTCAGGCTGGATATGCGGAGCAGATCGTTCAACGATTCGGCATGGAGGAAGGGAAGAACAGCTCTATACCTCTGGAACAACATCATAAACTTCGGAAGGATGAGGGGAGAGTTCTATCTGAACCGTTGGTGTTCCGAGCTCTAGTTGGGAGCTTGATCTACTTGACGATCACGAGGCCAGATATTGCTTATGCAGTTGGCAAGGTGAGTCAGAACATGGCGGAACCACGGAAGCCTCATCTTCTGGCGGCTAAAGGAATTTTGAAGTATGTGAGTCGACCTCTGATCTGGGTCTCCTATATAGGAGAGGGTCAAGCTTGGAGTTGCTTGGATACATGGATGCTGATTACGGGGGGGGGGGGGGGGGGGAGGGGGGGGGGGACATGGATAATCGGAGATCAACGTCTAGTTTTGTCATTATGGCAGGCCCCGCAGCTATTACTTGGTGCAGCAAAAAGGAGGACTCGGTGTCTGTATCTACCACAGAAGCGGAATACAAGGCTTCGGCCTTGGCAGCTCAGGAAGCCATTTGGCTCAGGAGGTTGGTGGAGGACGTTCATGAGGAGGTTCGAAGTCCCACTATGTTACGCGGCGACAATGAGAGTGCTCTCAAGCTGGTTAATAATCCAGTTTGTCACGCGAGGACCAAGCATATTGAGATTGAGCACCATTTCATTCGTGAAAAGGTGCTGGGAGGATCTCTTATGGTCGAGCATGTTCGGAGTGCGGACAATGTTGCAGACATCTTCACAAAGCCGCTGGCTTCTTTGTAAGAAGACCGGGCGGTCTCTTCCCGGTCTGCTCTGCTTGGTTGGTCTTGCTTCTTTGTAAGAAGACCAGGCGGTCTGTTCTTGAGTAACAGCTGTGACCGGGCGGCTTCTGCTGGGTGGTCTGGCGACTTGTCTGAAGTCGGCCAGATGTTCTTGGCTTGCTTTTAGCGATCTAAGGAAGGAGTGGTTTGTGTCCGCGCGGCTTGTGCGCGGTCTGCTGCTGATTTGCGGTCTTGGACAGGTGTTGTCCAAGTGGTGTGATCGCGCGGTCTGCTCTATGAGACCGCTTGCGATCTGACGGGTGGTGACTGTACCTCTCTTACGGCGGTCACGACATTCGTCTTGTCACCTATAAATAGGGGTGCATGGCCCATCATTCATAACGAGAACTGTAAGAACAAGAGCCCGGGTTATTTTGTGTGGTCTCAACTTTGAGTTCGGGCTGTCTCAGAAGCGAGTTGACTGTTTGTTGTGCTTGCAGGTTTGCGGTCAACAGGTTGCGGTCTCCTTCCTTGGTGATTTCCCAGTGGCTTGAATAAACAGTTCGGCAGTGGCTTGTCTGCGAACTGGTTTGTGTTGTTCTTGTGCTGTTCGCAGCGAGCTCGACGATCCGGCGACCTTCAGCGGTTAGGAGATCTGAGTTGCGGTTTGGCGACAACTTCTGTTCTTTGTTCAATAAGCTCCAGTTCGTGCGGTCTGAGGTGGCGGTCTTGCAGTACAGGTCATCTTGCCTGTATTCTGTTCGTGCGGTCTCAGGTCAAGCCGGGCGGTCTCTGTAGTGCAGCGGTCTGTGCGGTCTCTGCTTGTCAGGTCGCCAGTTTTGTTTTTTGGTGTGTTTTGTTCTTCTCTCCTTCGTGATTCTTATGAATCATGTCTTGCCATGTATACCTCGCACTGTAATCAAGTTTTATGATTCCATAAAGTCTATTGTGTTGTTGTGTGGTATTGTGGTTGTTTGGCTATAACTCAGTTGATGCAACTCCTGCATAGTCCTAAACGATTCAAATCAAAAAATTTAACAGCTTGTCTGCGAACTGGTTTATGTTGTTCTTGTGCTGTTCGCAGCGAGCTCGATGATCAGGCGACCTTCTGTGGTTAGGCGGTCTGAGTTGCGGTCTGGCGACAGCTTCTGTTCTCTGTTCAATTCAATAAGCTCAAGTTCGTGCGGTCTGAGGTGGCGGTTTTGCAGTGCAGGTCATCTTGCCTGTATTCTGTTCGTGCGGTCTCAGGTCAAGCTGGGCGGTCTCTGTAGTGCAGCGGTCTGTGCGGTCTCTGCTTGTCAGGTCGCCAGTTTTGTTTTTTGGTGTGTTTTGTTCTTCTCTCCTTCATGATTCTTATGAATCATGTCTCGCCATGTATACCTCGCATTGTAATCAAGTTTTGTGATTCAATAAAGACTATTGTGTTATTGTGTGGCATTGTGGTTGTTTGGCTATAACTCAGTTGATGCAACTCCTGCTTACTCCTAAATGATTCAAATCAAAAATTTTAACATGGTATCAGAGGCAGGTTCTTTGAGTGGATAAGCAGTGTTCAACTTGAGTTGCCATCGTCTTTGTGAAGAAGAGACCACATAGTTTGCCATGGAAGCTGGATACGCAAGAGGGCTTGATATTGAACTCCTCACATCGACTAATTACAAGAAATGGAAGTCGTGTATGGAGAGTTACTTGCTTGGCGAGGATCTATGGGAGATAGTTGGAGGAGAAGACACACAAGAAGTTTTTCTAGCAGGAGATAATATGGCAGATGTGAGACTTTGGAGGAGGACTAATGCAAAGGCAGAGTTCACACTCAAGAGGGCTATCTCACAAGAGTTGTTCGATCACATCATTGGATGTAAATCTGCTGCTGAGATTTGGATGTCTTTGGACGGGCTGTTCAATAAGAGGAATATAGCTCGGCCACAATTTCTTGAAAATAAGTTGGCGAAGGCCTCTCAAGGTGATCTTTCTATCTCTACCTTCTTTCTCAAGATGAAGAACCTCACAACAGAGATTTCTGCATTGGACCCTAATGATCCCATCTCAGAGGCAAAACTAAAGAGGCATATCATCCGCGGGTTGCAGAAGAAGTATCCTGCTTTTGTGACATCAGTTCAGGGTTAGGAAAATCAGCCATCTCTGTTGGAGCTGGTAAACTTACTTGCTTCGCAGGAAAGTTTGGTAAGACAGATGGCGGGGACTTCTATCTCTGGGGGAGATAGTGATGTGTTGTTCTCTGGGAAGAAGAAGAAGAAGTGGGAGAAGAAGAAGCCAGGTCATGATGGACCCTCTACTTCAGGTCAGCAGGATAGGGTTATGTTAAAATTTTTGATTTGAATCGTTTAGGAGTAAGCAGGAGTTGCATCATCAGATTTATAGCCAAACAACCACAATATACCACACAGCAACACAAAGCTTTATTGAATCACAATACTTGATTACAGTGTGAGGTATACATGGCGAGACATGATTCATAAGAATCACGGAGGAGAGAAGAACAAAACACCAAAAAGCAAAACTGGCGGCTTGACAAGCAGAGACAGCACAGACCGCTCGACTCCAGAGATCGCCTGGCTTGACCTGAGACCGCGCGAACAGAAAACAGACAGACCGCCTGCACTGCAAGACCGCCACCTCAGACCGCACGAACTGGAGCTTATTGAATTGAACGAAGAACAGAAGGTGTCGCCAAACCGCAACTCAGATCGCCTAACCGTTGAAGGTCGCCTGATCGCTGAGCTCGATGCAAACAGCACAAAAACAACATAAACCAGTTCGCAGACAGACCGCTGCCGAACTGTTTATTCAGGGCGCTGGGAATCACCAAGGAAGGAGACCGCAACCTGCTGACCGCAAACCTGTGAACACAACAAACAGTCAACTCGCTTCCGAGACCGCCCGACCTCAAAGTTGAGACCGCACAAAACAACCCAGGCTCTTGTTCTTATAGTTCTTATCTTGTATGACGGGCCCTGCACCTCAATTTATAGGCGACAAGACGGATGTCGTGACCGCCGCAAGAGAGGTACTATCACCACCCGCTAAATCGCGCGCGGTGTCACAGAGTAGACCATGCGATCACACAACTTGGACACACCTGTCCAAGACTGCAGATCAGCAGCAGACCGTGAAAAACCCGCGCGGACACATGATCACTCCTTCCTTAGATCTCTGGGAGCAAACCACGAACATCTGGACGACTTCAGATAAGTCGCCAGATCGCCAGGCATAACCCGCCCGGACACATCGGTTATACAAGAACAGACCGCCCGGTCTTCTACAAAGGAGATAGACAATCCAAGCAGAACAACCCTGGACGAGACCAGCAGACCGCCAGAACCAGACCGGCAGCACACTGATGAGTCTCATTTATATACACATTTATGGACTCATCTGGGCCGATTATCTAGTCTATGCACTACACTTTAGGCATGATTTCATTCATATTGGTTATTCCTTGCTAGGTGCACTCTTAGGCCCGTTTCGGTGAGCATTTGCGCTCCGTGTTATTGGGTGTAAGCACATTGTGTTCCCCTTCCATTTCTCTATGTTTATCTGGTGCTGGAGGTGTATTCCCAGCTATTTTTATCTTGTATGCAGGTGGCCGGATTATCTTGTATCCAGTTTTCTCCCAGAATTCATGACTGTGTGAAACGCACGGTCGTGCATTTTCCTTGATGCACAGGCTGTTATGGTCGTGCGCTCTAATCTGGGCAGAAGACGATCGATCTGAATTTAGTCATGTGTTTTACGCACGGGCGAATATGCCCGTGCGTGAGTAAAATGCACGGTTGGCCTGTGTTGTCCATGTTTTTAGTCATTCTGAATTTACCCGTGCGTTTGTGCGCACGGGCGGATTTGCCCGTGCGTGGGTAAAATGCACGGGCAGCACTGCGTCTCCCTCAAGCCTGATTTTATCATTTAATAATGCACGGTCGTGTGTTCGACCGTGCGTGACCATTTTTCTGCCTGTTTAGTATAAAATGCAGATTACATCGGAGCGAAGAGGGGAGCGGGAAATTAGGTCGTTCCCGCCGTTCCTGAGGTCTGAAGGCTTCTCCTTCACCTCCACCACCAAAGAGGTCATTTTCCGGCGTTTTCCACCACCATCCTTCCATTCGGGAGTGTTAGCAAGCATCCCCCGCCAAGTGCTCAAGCATTCCTCGTCGTGGGAAGCCATAGAAGAGCTGTAGGTCTTTGGAGCGGTGACATCCTCCATCGAATCAGCACACCATCTGAGGGTCGAGCCCGTAGAGAGCCCGACAACCTCTCATTCCGGCCGAGAACCCAAGACGCGGTGATTTCTTCCTATTGGTCTTCTCTAAACTTTATGTTTGTATTTTCCTTGTGTTGTTGTAATGAACCATCATTTAGCTTTATGTTATAAATCTTTTGTGATGTTCATGTGCAATGATGCAGTGGTGCGAGAATAGCACTTTCTTTGCTGTGTTTTTCTGAGATTTGTTGTGTGTGAAGCCCTAGCAATTGCTAGTGGTGTTGCTTGGAGAAGAGGTGTGTGCGACCCTCACCCGTCATAGTTACTTTCCGTCCACGCGCCTCCCGAAGCACGGTATCACGGCCGTTGCATCCACCTCGCCTAGCGAAGCGGAGTTTTGACCCGCACTCTCTTTTCTGCACTAGCTTAGGAAACCCAAAATGAATGCCCTTGTTTTTCCTTTATTCGCTCGTATAACGACCGATTCACCACACGTTTCGTTCATCAGAACCTGCATTCCTTGAGAGACGATATTCGGGGAAGCTATTCCCAATTTTATTACTTGACAGCGACCGGTGCACTTGCCAAACACGCATCAAGTTTTTGGCATCGTTGCCGGGGAATGCAGGCGTGATGAGATTTTGGTTGTGAATCGATTGTTTTCGATTGAGTCTTTTATTCTTTTTAATTTACTCTTTTTCATGCTATTTTCTTCTTCTGTATCATGTGGGCACATTTGAATATCCGATGTCGTTGGTATGGGGACACAACCCACGCTAGTGATAGGTGCCCCAAAGAGTATGGTGTGGTTCAGAAACCGTACGGGTCCCATAAATCTTTTGGCTCCTCTACTGCGCCTCCGATGTCGCACTATTACGCGGTTACCGCACCTTGGGTGCCGGCAAATCCGGTAAAGCAGTGTTTATTTTGCAAAAGTAGAGAGCACACCTTGAAGGACTGTGCGGATTATCTTCGCCAATTGGCGGATGACGATGAGCCAGATATCCGGATCATCCCATCCTCGAATTCGGCGAACACAGCTCCTTCAACTGGTTACGTGTCACTTCCACCTTCACTTTTTGAAGTCCCTGGAATCGACACGTGCATCAGTGTCCCTCATGACTCCGTTTCTGATGCAACCCCCCCATACCTCTTCGGTTCATGTACCACTTTGCGTGGATTTGTGCCCTTGTGTGGAGAGTGATCCCGAACTCTTAAGAAGCACGTCTTCTTCCACTACACACGAATCTACATCTATTTCTGAAATTACATTTTGGTCAATTTGCAGGATGTTGCAGACCTGCGCAGTGTCGTGCCCACTCTCATGGATGTTTGCCCAGAAAAGCCCGCGACCTCCTCTTACTAGTCAATTCGTTCGGTCTCAGCGGTCTCATGTTGAGTGATCGCCCAGACCGCCAGTTGCCTTCTCAGCCGGAATTTTCTAAGTATCAAGCGGTCAGAAAAGCCCGAGATCGCCAGATCGGGCGGTCTGTTTGTTTTTTCTATTTTTGTTATATGCACCCCTCCTCCCTGCCCTGGCTCTCCTGTATCCCGGGCAGCCCGTAGTTTTCAGTTCTGCCCGTTTGGGCAGCCCCCTCGTCTATAAATAGAGGGGTAGGGGTACCAGGAAAAGGACTTTTGGCTCTGAGGCTCCAGCTTACAACCTGTGTAAGCGGTCTCATTTTTTCGTGATCGCCTTTTCGTGATCGTTTTCCTCCTTGTTTTAGCATCTTCTGTCTCAGTAACCTATACTTCGCAGTTTTCTCCCATCCCTTTTAGTGTGAATTTTGGAGGTACCATTTTTGGCACCAACAGAACGAACACTCGACCTTCAGATTTGAAGTGTTAGGTGAAATCCAGGCTTTCAAGATGGCTGATCGCCGTAGAGGTCGTCCTTTGCGGTCTCCCAGTGTTCCCCCCTCCGATCACAATCCGTTAGAGGCGATGGAGCGCCGCTTCGAGCTTCGGGTAGAGCAGGCTCTTCGCGAGGCCGCCCGAGCCAGGCAGGACGCTGCCGCTGTTCAGCAAGAGATCGCGCAGTCTAAGCAGGAGGCCGCTCGAGATCGACAAGAAGTTGTCCGAACTCAGCAGGAGTCCGCGAAGCAGATCGAGGCCATGAACCAGGTTCTGGCCGCGATCTCCCAGAAGATCCTTCCTCAATCCCCTCAGATCGCTACCCCTGACCGCATGGCAAGCGGTCACCCTAGCGATCATCCCGTTTTCCAGCCTGCAGCTCCTCAGCAATCTCAGCATGAGGAGTTCGCCACCCGTCGTAATTCTTTCCGAGCCGCAGCCCAGGGGCCTCCGGCTCAGACCTTGAATTTTGAAGAAGGGTTTGCTTACCCTCAAGATCCTCCAGCTCCTTTTCTTCCTCCAGGACCTTCTGTTTTTGGGGATCCTTCCCCCTTCACTGATGAGATTCGTCGGGATCCAATTCCTCATGGATTCAGAGAGCCCCGTCTTCCTGTGTATACAGGAGAGACCGACCCCATGTGTCATCTTCAAGCCTTCGAGTCTGCCGTGGCTCTCAGGAACATTTCAGATGGAGTGAGGTGCAAGCTGATGGTCACCTCCTTCGATGGGTCAGCCATGGAATGGTTCTATAAGCTGCCTTGTCAGTCTATCCCAAGCTTTGCCGCCCTAAGGCAAGAGCTCCTCCTGAGGTTCGCCACCGCAAAGAAAAGGAAGAGTGGTCCTGCGACCCTCTTCAAAATTAAGCAAGGGGACAACGAGACTGCGGCGCATTTCGTTGATCGCTTTCAGAAGGAGATCTTGGGCGTCAGAGACATGGACCCCGAACTCTATATGGTAGCTTTGATCAGCGGCTTGCAGGAGGGTCCTCTGAAGTTCAAAGTCACAACCAAAGAGCCTGGCTCCTATCAGCAGCTGATCAGCATTGCCAATCGCTATATAGAAGGGGAAATCAACAACCCTACCTATGTGAGCAATCTGACCAACAGAGCCACCCAGAAAGGCTCTGCGGGATTCTATCCTGCTCCATCTTCCTCGAAAACTAAACAAGAGCTTCCACCTCCAGCTCCAAGAGGTAAGAATTACCGCAGCAACCGCTTCAACCGAGGTAATCAATTTTTCCCACCTCAAAATTCATTTCTTCAAACTCCTGCTACTCCTGCTCCGCAAGTCACCCCCATCCACCAGATCCAGTATGCTCAACCTCCTCTTCTACCCGTTCCTTCACTTTATAATGAATCCCAAGAGTCCTTCACGGACTTTGGTGTTTCTATGAATGAAGTGCTGCAAGTTCTCCAGAAACAGCCCTTTTTTAAGAGGCCAGCTCCGCTGAATTCTGATCCGAAAACCAGAAACCCAACCCTCTACTGTGAGTATCACAGAGATAGAGGGCATTTGACAGAGGATTGTAGAGCTCTCCGCCTATTTTAGAGAAACTATTAAAGGAGGGAAAGCTTCGCGATCTCATTCAAAAGAATGACTCTGCCAAAGCTTCAACCTCCAAGGCCAAGGAGGTAGCAGAAGTTCACTGGGAGTGTGAGGAAGTAGATGATGTTGGCCATCTGGGCAACATCGGTTTTCCCAGCGAATGCGTGGACGCTAATGATGAGGGTGCCTTGGGCAACCTTTTCTGCATCCATGGGGGTGCAGGCCCGGAGTCCTCGAGAAAGGCAAGTCTAAAGAGAGTTTATCAGTCAGAGGTTGCCGCAACTTCTTCGACTCCGATTCGAGGGACGGTCACCTTTGGAGATGAAGATCTTCCTCAGACCGCGAATCCCTTTGATGATGCAGTCGTCATCAAAGCTGTGATTGAAAACTATACGGTGGAAAAAATTCTAATAGATACGGGGAGCTCAGTCAATGTGCTTTTTAAGTCTGCCTTTGAGGCGTTAAAGACAGGTAAAACTCTCCTACTAACTGAAGGACCTCTTTATGGTTTTTCAGGAGAAAAGAAAGAAGTTGAAGGGCTCGTCACCCTCTCCGTGATTCTCGGAGGAATAGTAAGGCTGGTCAAATTTATAGTCATTGATGCTCCCAGTAGCTACAACGCAATTTTCGGAAGACCCTTCCTGAACGGGTATCAAGCCATTGTCTCCACTTATCATCAAGCGGTGAAGTTCGCCTTGAATGGCAAACAACATCGAATCAGGAGCGACCCCAAGAAAGCTATAGAATGCTATGTAAAGACGGTCAACATGATCATGTCTTCTCCACCCCAGGAGGTTATGATGACTGAATCCATCGAAGTTCCTGAACAAGTTCAAGTCGCAGAAGAGGTGGAGGATGTGAGAGATGGAGTTCGCTTGGAGCCTGCCCAAGCAACTCAAGCTATTCAGATTAGCGAGGAAGATGAGAGCAAGAGCCTCTCCATCAACGCTGAATTATCCGAAGCTGACAAGAGTCAGCTCATCTCTTGTCTTCTGCAAAATTTAGATATCTTCGCTTGGTCGGCAGACGACATGCCTGGAGTGGATCCAGATGTTGCTTGCCATCACCTCAACATCAGCCCAAATGTCATCCCAATTCAGCAAAAGAAGAGGACTGTAGCAGCCACTCTGGCTCAACCTATCCGTGAGGAAGTAGAGAAGCTCCTGAGGGCGAAGTTCATCCAACCGATCCAATATCCTGAGTGGGTGTCAAACGTTGTAATGGTAACAAAGCCAGGTGGAAAGTGGAGGATGTGTGTCAATTTTACCAAACTCAATAAAGCTTGCCCCAAGGATTGCTATCCCTTGCCTCAGATAGATTCTTTAGTGGATTCTGCGGTAGGTTATTCTTTTATGAGTTTTTTAGATGCTTTTTCAGGTTATCACCAAATCAGGATGCATAAACCGGATATACCGCATACTTCGTTTATCACAAATGACGGTTGCTTCTGTTATCTCGTGATGCCTTTTGGGTTGAAAAATGCTGGAGCAACTTACCAAAAAATGATGGATACAGTTTTCAAAAGTCAGAAGGCAAGAAACCTTGAGGTGTATGTCGATGACCTCTTGGTGAAAAGCAAATCCTTCTCCTCTCATCTCAAAGATCTCTCGGAAACTTTTGCAACCCTACGAACCTTCAATATGAGGTTGAATCCATTAAAGTGTGTTTTTGGAGCAAACAGAGGTAAATTTTTGGGTCATCTCCTCACTCCAGAAGGGTTAGAACCAAATCCAGATAAGGTAAAAGCTATTTTGGAAACGCCACCTCCCAAAACCCCAAAAGAAGTTCAACAGTTGGGAGGGAGAATGGCAGGCTTGAGTCGATTCATCTCCCGGTCAGGGGATAAAAGTGCACCTTTCTTTAAAACCCTCCGGGGAGGGACCAAGTTTGAATGGACTCAAGAGTGTGATGATGCTTTCAGTCAGCTTAAAAAGCAGTTAACGTCAATTCCTCTGCTCCAAAGCCCGCGAGAAGGGGAAGATCTTTTCCTCTATTTGGGAGTTGGCACCGATGCTATAAGCTCTGTTTTGGTCCGAGAAGAGAAAAAGAAACAATTTCCAGTTTACTATGTAAGCCGAATTTTGAAGAATGCAGAGACTCGATATCCAATCCTAGAGAAGCTAGCCTTAATGCTCGTAATTTCAGCAAGAAGACTAAGACCATATTTTCAAGCTCATTCGATTTTAGTCGTCACTGACCTTCCATTAAAGAGTGTCTTGGAGAAGCCGGAGCATTCAGGCAGATTGGCAAAGTGGGCAATAGAGCTCAGTGAGTTTGACATATCCTATGTTCCAAAAATGGCAATCAAAGCTCAAATCTTAGCGGACTTCATGGTGGATGCTAAAGAAGTTGAGTCGCAGAAGGGGGTCAGAGTGCCTCTTTCCTGGAAAATCTTCGTGGATGGAGCCTCAGGGAAAAATTCTTCCGGAGCAGGAGTTATCTTAATCAACCCAAATGGAGTAAGGCTTGATCAAGCACTGAAGTTCTATTTTCAAGTAACAAACAATCAAGCGGAATATGAGGCTTTGCTAGCCGGTCTCAAGTTTGCCAGGGAACTGGGGATTGACGATGTCGAAGTTTTCACAGATTCTTTGGTGATGGCTTCTCAAGTAAATGGAGCTTTCTAAACAAGAGATAGTATTTTAAAGCGGTATCTAACCTTGGTAAAAATCGAGGTTGGAAAGTTCAAAAGCTTTACCATCAATCATATTCCAAGAGGTGAAAATGTAGAAGCAGATGAGTTGGCAAAATTTGGACTTCCCTCGGGAGGAACAACTTCGGAACTGTTTCGCCCAGCAATTGAAGAAGGAGAAGTTATGGAGATTGATCAGCATCCGTCTTGGATGGATCCATTTATTCAATATCTTTCGACTGGAGATTTCCATTCAGCAATAAAAGATAGAAAAAGGTTTAAGCGGAAAGCGGCTAACTATTATCTTGTTGCAGGAGTGCTTTATAGAAGAACTTTTCTATCGCCATTAGCACGATGTGTTTCGGAAGAAGAGAGTCCGGCGATCCTCCAGGAAGTCCATTCTGGAGAATGTTGAAGTCACTCTGGAGCTAGAACTTTGGAGAAAAGAATTCTGAGGCAAGGCTATTTTTGGCCCCAGATGAAGAAGGATGCGGAGAAATTTGCTAAGAAATGTGTAAAGTGCTAGAAGTTTGCTCCTCTCCAAAATCAACCGGCTCAACAACTTAAGTCAATAGCAACTCCATGGCCATTTGCAGTTTGGGGAATGGATCTGATTGGGCCTTTTCCTATGGCAAGTGGGCAGCGGCGATATGTCATAGTCATGATTGACTATTTTAGCAAATGGATAGAGGCAAAAGCATTGGCCAAAATTACCACTCAAGCCGTGAAAAACTTTATTTGGGGAGAGATAGTATGTCGACACGGGATTCCAATGGCAATCATCACGGATAATGGTTCTCAATTCAACAATTCGACTCTTATTAATTTCTGCAAGCAAATTGGCATCGAGCTTCGTTTCGCTTCCGTGCATCATCCTAGAAGCAATGGGCAGGTAGAGGCCGCCAACAAACTCATCATAAATCTCTTGAAAAAGAAGGTAGAAAACGTTAGGGGCAACTGGGCAGAACAACTACCTTCCGTCTTGTGGGCCTTGAGGACAACTCCGAGTTCTGCTACTGGGGAAACTCCGTTCAAATTATCACACGGTTCCGAAGCCCTTATTCCGGTAGAATTTGAAGTGAAAAGCCCAAGAGTATTATTGGCGCAACAAAATCAAATCGAGTGGATGGAAGAAAATGATGAAGAGTTAAAATGCAGCCTTGATTTAATTGAGGAATTGAGAGATACTGCAATCATCAGACAGGAAGAGGTGAAAAGAAGAATGGCGAAGTTGTTCAATAAGAATGTAAGAACCAAAGAGTTTGCTGTTGGAGATCTAGTCTTGAAGAAGGTAGATGCAGCAGCAAGGGCTAGTTCAGTTGGAAAACTTAATCCAAATTGGGCAGGGCCGTTCGTAGTAAAGAATGTGCTTAAAAATGGTGCTTACCATCTCCAAACTTATGAAGGAGAAGAGTTGCCCCATTCCTGGAGCGGAGATGATCTCAAGCTTTTCTTCTCTTAAATGTTCGTACCTAATTCACTCATTCCTTGATCCTCACTCTTTTCTTTTCTTAAACATCATGCAGGTATCACCAAGGCATTCGCAATACAAGTGTTGGATGATAAATCTTAAAAATAAGTTGATTTTTGAAAAGCCAAAAACCTGTCAAGTGAGATATCGCCGGATCCTACTATCTTCCCCCTCGACTTGTCAGCTCGACGTGTAATTCTGCCAGGACCACAGATGTCGGGGAGATTTCGAATCTGTGTAGCAGTAGCTCGCCAAGTTCGAGCGGTGGAAGTTTAGGATATCGGGTCCTTGCTGACATCTGGCACACCTCAGCTTTTCAAGGGGGTCTGGGTGGCTGGCTCAGCTCTGTCATGCAATAGGAAGGACATTGTTACGATCTTAATGATCTTTCAGGGAAAGCAATGTCGGTATAGCCTCCGCGGCATAACCACACCTGCCCTACAGATCATTTTGGTTTGTAACTCTCGAATACTCGTTGAAGCGTGGTTAGGTAAGGGGCGGTCAGAAACATCCATGACCGTTGCCTGAACCTTGGATTGGCATGTTTGCAGTAAACTCGGAAATTCTTTTAAAAAAGGCAATGTCGGTATAGCCTCCGCGGCATGACCACACCATCCTGTTGGGACATCTTTGAGATCCCTCTTTCCCATTTTCTTACTACACAAAAAAAGGGATCTCTCTTAATCCTTTTGTACTGCGATCGGGCGGTCAGCAGTTTATGAGACCGCCTATTTTTTCCTACAAAGAGTGACATCGCTTATGATCGTCAAAAGAAATTTTTCTCCAGGATAATTGAGGTCGCTATTCAGGAATCTTCTATGCCAGCCCGATAGAGGTCGGCCCGGTCTCAGTAAGAACGAGATTTTGATATTCCTTGTTATTCAAAGTTACATGAAATAATCATGATGATCTGTTTCTTATCAAGAGAAAGTGGGTTTTTTCTTCAAGGGCGGTCTGAATATAATGAGGTCGCTGAACTGAATTCATGAAGAGTTATTTCCTTTTTTCAAGTAATAACCTTGACCATCAAGGGATCTTTATCAGACGGATTTCCTGAAAGTCATTTGGGCGCCGATCACCCAGAGTTCAATAAGTTCAAATCTTCAAGTTAGTTTCTTTGTATCGCGATCTGTGTAATATGAGACCGCATGACTGTTGCAAATAAATTGGTTATTTTTCTGATCACAGTTAAATTACTAAATATTCCTTCAGTGGTTTGATTATCTCAAGACCGCAGAGTAGTTCTATCTACGCAAAAGTATCAATTTTTCCTTCAAAATCCTTGATGTCTTTTTCAAGAGATCGCCATCTGTAGTTCTTTAATGTTGATATAAAAATTACGTGATAAACCTAAGGCATTAAGATCGAATGCCGATTTTCGAACTCAGAAGAACAAATAAATGTACATCAAAAACAAGTTCACCCAGAATCTAACAAAAATCCAATTTTCTTATATATTCTAAAATATCTGTTACAACGAGACCGCTCGGTCTCCAAAAAAAATATATATATATATTACAATTCATTCCTTTTCGATCTCTTCGGAGATCGCTCATCTGAAGAAGTGGAGTCAGTGTCTGCAGAAGATTCTTCCGATTTACTAAGAGGAATTCTTGATCCAGAGCTAGAACCCGAGCTTGAGTCCCGGCCTTGAGTATAACGGCTTCCGCTTTCTTCATCTTCGATCACCACGTCTTCATCTTGACCAGCGGTCTCATCAACAAAATCAGCGGTCTCTTCAGCAGTTAAAGATTGCTCTTCAATCCTCTGTGCCGCATCAGGGAAGAGATCGGCAAATGTAATGTCCTTATACTCTTCAGTAAAACCACCTCGAACTCGAACCTCATTCAGCACTTGGTCGGCGGTCTCCTTAATGTGATGCATCATAGCCCTCTGAAAGGCCGGATTTTCAGGATCATAAGCTGCATTTTCAGATTGCTGCAAAAGAGATATGTGTTAAGACCGCGCGATCATAGGTAACGCATTCATAAAATATTAAGTGAAATTCTTACTTTTCTTTCTTCTTGCAAAGCAGTTATTTCGTCCAGAGCACCGCGAAGAGATCGCCCCATATGGTGATTCAAGATCGCGCTCCTAGCGGTCACCTGGGCACAGAGGTCGGGGAGAGCATCGGTCTCTATATTCAATATTTCATTTGTATTCTTTTTGCCGTATAGAGCAGCAGTGACCGCATATGCGTGGCGGGTCACTTTTCCACTCCATAAAGGAAGATCGGTGGAAACCTTCACAGACCTTCCTTTGGCCGCCCATTTGAGGAGAGGTTTTCCTTTAATGTCTTTCATTTTTCTTTTGAAACCAATCAACGGAAAATCTCGCTCGGCGGTCTCAGAGGTGGTGCCAAACACATCGGCCTCACGCTTCAGCCTCCTCTCCCTCTGAGTAAGAACCTCTGCAGCCGGGGAGATCGGATCTTGAACAGGGACCGCAAAGGTCGCTAAAAAACGGGAAAAAGTTAGGAAAACTTACAAAAGGTATGAAAGTAAATTATTCGAGACCGCAAGAAAAGCTTACTTTCAGCCGGCGAAATCTCGGCGATCTCAGGCCAGATCGCTAGATAATGAACAAGATCAATCCTCTTGCCCGCCAAGAAAGCCAAGATTCTCAGCTCCTCTTCTGAGACCGCTCTTATCTTCTTGAAGATACTGTCAGGTTGTGGAGAAGGTGAGTTCTTGAGACCGCCAAGGTCACCTTCAAAGACAAGAAACCTTTCTGTCCAGAAGGAGATTTTGTTTGGAAGGTTCAGGATTTTTATTCCGTCTGCCGAAAAGTACATCAACCCTTTGAACTCTTCCTTTTTTCTGCCTTCCTTCAAGATCTTCGCTGTAAGGGTTGCACGAAACAGATTCATTGTAAACTTCACTCTTACCGATCTCAAGTAATTAATGAAGACATTAACTAGACCGATCGAGTTCGGGGCCAATTGGGCGAGCACAAAGCCGTAATATTCCAAGATCTCTAGCCATTCCCATGAGAGGGGAATCCTCAACCCATTATCAAAGTGATCGATAGGGATAATAAACTTTTTCTCCTCCGCAAAGTTCAACTTTTCTTGTTCAGTTGGCGGTCTCACAACTACCTGAGTTTGAATCATGTATTTCTTTATAAACTCAATATATTCATCTTTTGACAGGCGACCTTGTTTGTGATCGGCATTCCGGAAGATGGTGGCAGAAGAAGCACGAGCAGACACCATTTTAAGCGATCGATGAGATCGGTGCTAAGAGCGCATTCGAGAAAAGATAAAATAAAGATCATGAAGACAGCTATTTATAGAAGACCAAGGGTCATTTCATAATCATTACATCTGGAAGACCGCCCAGCTAAAACATGATCAGACCGCTCGACCTATGCAAAGTAATATGAAAGCATACTATGGTAGGCGATCTCAATCAATAAAAAATACAGCAGCAATACAAGCAATCCAGGCATAAAGAGATCGAAATTTAACAAATCAAGACCACAATATTAAAACAAAACAGCCACAGGTATGGGACGATAACAGTGAAAATATTACAAGATATATTGTTCAAGCATAAAGATCGCTCGGTCTCAAGATTAATGTTCATCTCCTAAGAGGCCTGTTCCTCCCTACGTGAGCGGCGACATCTTGCATGTCGTTCACTGCGGCCATAACCGACACCAGGGTGTGGTTAGCCAGCATTGCAGACCGGTGAATTTTCGACATTTCCTTGTCCACCTGCTCCATGGGGATCAGTACAATCTCAGGTTGCGGTCACTCCACCGGATGATCGCTGGAGGCTCCCGGTCGCATCAGCATCTTACCGTGACCACTCCTCAGCCTCTCGTTTTCCGCGGACAGCGCCGCAGCTTTTCCCCTATGGTATTCAGCCTCTTTTTCAGCCTTCTTAAGAGCCCGCGTGATCTCGGCAACCCTCAGATCGCATTCTTCACGAATCCTCTTCTCATTGGAACGCAATCTTTCTTCAAGATCGCGGATCTGGTCATTCTGCGTCCGCTCCCTCATTAGCATAGAACGAACATCCTCGAACATGGGGTTAAGGATGTTGGTTAACTGAGGAGTGATCTCGATGGGTCGAGGAAGTTCTCCCTCCTCGATCTCAGCATTTTTGTTATCTGCGGCCATAGGAGATGGATTATTTCAATCATAAGCATATAATCAGATAAACTTTTTGAATAAGCAGAAAGAGTACTTGGAAAAAAGTCGAGACCGCGGTCACGTAAAGCCTTTCCGATATCTTTAGTGACCGCGGGATCTGCGGTCAAAGAAAGACGATCTGATCCCCTTAAGCGCTCTAGATCCGTTCTTTCCAAATCTCTTTTCTGCGTTTTTCCCCCTCTTTTCGTCTCCTTTTTAATTCCTCGTTACTTAAGAAGACATTGTCGGTCTCAATAAAAACGATCCTGTGTTTTCTTTCAGGAGAAGCAAAATGAACCGTAGGAAATGGAGGGAACTCGGCTGACTGAAGAATCGTTTTATTCTTACCAGCTCGCGAAATCGAGGCCGCCGCCGCACGATCTGCTGCAACCTTGTTCGAACGATCTCCCTGGAGAAAATCATCCGGGAGACCGCTAGAAAGCACAGTTTTTCCTTGGCAATCTGCGGCCTCTTCGCGGTCTCATCACCGTTTTTATCCAAAGTCTGCAAGACAACCTTTTTTCTTTCTTCAGCGATCAGGGCCGCCTTTTCCTCAGCGACCCTGACCGCTTCTTTCTTCTTCTCTTCAGCGATCAGGGCCGCCTTTTCCTCAGCGACCCTGACCGCTTCTTTCTTCTTCTCCTCAGCGATCAGAGCCGCTCTTTCCTCAGCAACTCTGACCGCCTCCCTCCTCTTCTCCTCTTCTTCCTTTTCCTTCTTATCTTTCTTCTCCTTGTCTCTCTTCTTCTCCTCGTCCTCCTTCGTTTTCTTCTCTCTTTTCTCCTTCTTTTCTTTCTTATCTTTTTCTTCTTTCTCCTTTTCTTTCTCTTCTTTTTCCCTCTGCTCTTCTACCGCTTTTTCTTTCCTCCTCTTCACTGTCTCTTCCATTTCTATCTTTTTCCTTTCCTCCTCTTTTGCCTTGATCGCTGCGTCGGCGATCTCCTTCTCCCTGCCCGCGATCTCCTCATCAACGGCGACATTTCTGAGAGCTGAAGCCTCTAAGGGATCCAACACCTGCAATGATGAAAAAGATGAATTGTTAGAAGAAACCTCATCAAGGTAGGCGATTAATCCAGAATCATCCTCTCTTGGTAAGGTTGAGACTGCGGGAAGGAAGGGGAGATCGCCCTTGGCATTCACCTGAAAATCAGCGTCCTCCAGATCGATGGATTCAGAAAATCTGGTCGCCTCCATGGCGGTCACATCTCCTCCTTCCTCATTTCTTCTGCTCCTCTTATAAGTTAAACTAGATGGACTTGTATTCTTCCTTTTTCTGTCCTTTGCAGCGATCTCCTGGTCAGCGATCTTCTGCCTTAAGGATTCGGCCTCAGCTCCCTTCTGACGCAGCCCAGCTAGAATGATCTCGGTGGAGGCGATCTCAGGAAGCTTGGAAGATGCTTGACCCAGTGCCTCCATAGATATCTGACAATTAAAAGAAATGGAAAAGTCAGGCAATTTCCATACAGGATCTGAAGAAGTATTAGACAGATCAGAAGCAACATAGACCGGCACAATCGGGCCCTCAGGAAGCTCAGATTTCTTTAGTGGAGATCGGGAGGTCTCCTTTGAAGTGCTCACTTTTGTTAAGATTTTCGGCGCTTTCTTTCCTTTCCTTGAGCTGACGCTTTCCTTTTTCCCAGGAGAATTCGCTTTCGATAGGAGAGCTTTTAAGAGATCAAGCATGGTCATCTTTGTAAGGTCGCACCTGCGTAATTATCAAAGACCGCTCGAATAGTGGAGTTCCTCAATGTCTTGCAAAATGAAGTTTTCAACCGGTATTTATAGACCAAGCCACATTAATGATGGTCGCAGTCTCAGCGGTCAAAGCTTACATTTTCGAAGTTCCAGGTGCAACTTAAAAATGTGCGGGGATTATGTTTGCCCAGAAAAGCCCGCGACCTCCTCTTACTAGTCAATTCGTTCGGTCTCAGCGGTCTCATGTTGAGTGATCGCCCAGACCGCCAGTTGCCTTCTCAGCCGGAATTTTCTAAGTATCAAGCGGTCAGAAAAGCCCGAGATCGCCAGATCGGGCAGTCTGCTTGTTTTTTCTATTTTTGTTATCTGCACCCCTCCTCCCTGCCCTGGCTCTCCTGTATCCCGGGCAGCCCGTAGTTTTCAGTTCTGCCCATTTGGGCAGCCCCCTCGTCTATAAATAGAGGGGTAGGGGTACCAGGAAAAGGACTTTTGGCTCCGAGGCTCCAGCTTACAACCTGTGTAAGCGGTCTCATTTTTTCGTGATCGCCTTTTCGTGATCGTTTTCCTCCTTGTTTTAGCATCTTCTGTCTCAGTAACCTATACTTCGCAGTTTTCTCCCATCCCTTTTAGTGTGAATTTTGGAGGTACCATTTTTGGCACCAACAATGGAGGAGGTCAGTCTCGATTGTGCCGAAGCATCCGTTTCGGTCCAGTGCGAGGAAGTCCAAGTTATAGATGAGGCCATTGCGTGCGCTGTTGAGTCTAGTGAAATCTTCGATGATATCATCAGTTTGTCTTTGCCGCACCCTATGGGGGATGAAGCCGGGATTATCCCCTCAGATGAGATTTCTTTTAGTTTTTCTTCTAATTTATTTCCTGACCCCCTTTCTTTATGTACAAGGATGCAGGATGCCCCTCCTCCGATTGATCAGATCTTATGCATGGAAGTGCCGAAAGCTTGGCGAGATGAGTGATGCGATGTTCGGCAAGTGCACCGGTCGCGCAAGTAATAAATGTTGGGAATAGGATCCCCGAGTGTCGGTCTCTTGAGGAATGCAGGTTGGGTGAACGAATCACGTTGTGTGACAATTATTACACAAGCGAAAACAAACACAGACAGTGGGGTTTTGATTTGATTTCCTACTGTTAACAACAATAAAAGAAATGCGGGTCGAAATCACCGCTTCGCAAGGCGAGATGGGTGCAGCAGCCGCGATGCCGAGCTTCGTGAGGCGGATGGATGGTATGCAGCGAATGAAGTGATTACTAGTGTGGAGAGTGAGGGTCGCAAACACCTCTTCACAAATCGCCGTTAACTCTTGCTAACGCGAATCGAACACGATGAGTGCGTGAGTGAGTGAGTGGAGGTGAGACGTATCACAAACAAATACTGAAGAACAGAGAAGAAACAACCATTGCATTTACACTAAACATCATGATATTCAAGTTTAAATGATTCAAAGAAATACAACAAAGGGGGGAGGAAGAAATCAACCAATGGACGAAGACTAGCGGCCGTTCACGGCCAGAATGGTAGTTTGTCAAGCTACCTTCAGACTCGGGCGGACTGTGCTTCCGGCGTTAAGAGACTGTCACGACCTCTCCACGTGCTTCCGTCGTATTCTACCTCAGGATGACTATTCTTTTCACCGGACAGAACTGGAGATGGCTTGCTTGATTGCTTGCGGAGGGTGGAGAATGCTCCCGGACGATGGAGGATTGCTTAGAATGGCTGGAGATGACTTCCCCTTGCGGAGAAGATGAGGTGGAGGTTGTTGGAAGTGGAAAACAGCGGCGTACTGACTGTAAATCGCGCTCCCAAAACCCCCATTATCCCTAATCTGCGGATCAGGAACTTATATAGGCGCTGGAATAAACAGTGTGCACGGTCATTGGCGCACGACCAGTGGTCGTGCGCACTGGAGTTCTGTGATCGTGCGCCTACCTGGGTGGATCCTGCAAAGTAAGAAATTTATAAAATACCATGTTCGCACGACCAGTGGCGCACGACCGGTGGTCGTGCGCACTATCGTAGGCGGTCGTGCGCACTGTCCGAAACAGAACTCATAAAATTGATGTTAAGTGCACACGAACAGTGGCGCACGACTGGTGGTCGTGCGCACTATCGTAGGTGGTCGTGCGCACTACCCGAGACAGAACTCGAAAAATAGGGTTAAGTGCACACGATCAGCGGCGCACGACCAGTGGTCGTGCGCAAGAGAACCAGTGATCGTGCGCAGTATACCTGTACAGAATTGTACAGGGAACACCTGCACGACTCCTGTTCCAGCACAACCACGAATCCAGCCACTGAAAGTGGCACTTAACAATGCATGAAAACTACTAGAGATGCAGAACATGAAATAACACCAAAAATGGGCCTAGAGGTGCACTTAGCATGGAGTATCAAATATGAGTGAAAACATGTCTAAAGTGAAGTGCATAGACTAGAAAATCGGCCCAGATGAGTCCATAAATGTCTATATATTTGGGACCCATCACACCCCCGGACTTAACTGTTTGCGCGTCCCGAGCAAACGAATTCGGTGGAGTGTGAAAATGGTAGTTAACAAAGGAAATTACACAAAGGAGTACGGTGCGAAGTAACAAACGCATGCAAATAGAAATTTAGTAAAAAGAGATTCTAACTATACTAATTAATTTACAAAAGTATTAGAGCGTAAAGAAAGATTTATCAATACTCAGTTGGTGAACTGTGAAGAACTTGATCGATCATGCCCGATGTGAAAGTAACAAGCCACTAAGGAGGGTGTTACATAAGATTGGGGTTCATGAATAACTCCGCTGAAATCCATCAACGTCGTGAACCATAAGCTTGCCCGGTCACACTCTCTCCACGGCGCTAGCAAACGCACGAGATAAATCAGTAGGGCTTTAGGATCATATTGGGGATTAGGTTGCAGTATGATATTCGAAGATAAAGACGAAGGCTACGCAACCCAAATGAGTCAACGGAACGCTGCACCAAACAAAACCAAGAACAAAGCTCGTGTGACACACCCCCAGACTTATCATGAAAACTAGGTGTGCACACGGCCTACTTCACAAATACCAACAGAATTTCTATTGCGCTTGGGAGGATATCTTTTCAATACAATTTTTTTTTTAGAATTTCATTTCAATAACATATTTTTCTTCTTTTTTCTTATCCTCCAGTTGGTTCATATTCAGCAAATAAACTTATTTTTCCTTCAAATCACAGAGATTCCAAACATCACACCAAATCAAGAACATGAGTGCAGTTAAACAGCAATTTGGTTGCGAAAGTAGGATAAGCTTTTAGGATTTGGTGAATGGAAGAGGAGCTGAAACAAAGAAGTGGTAGGCGCAAATGTTGGCTTGCAAAGGTGAGCGAATAGGATAGGGGAAGACAAAGCTCAAACTAGCCAAAAGGTGGCCTACATCACTTTTAACTCGAAGAATCGCTCGCACCCATGCTTCAAGAGTCGTTTGGGGCAAGTTCTTAGCCCACGAGAAAGGTAAACCTTCCTCCCGACTCGAGCAACACACAACTAGTGCTCGTATACACACAACACCGGGTTATCGCCAATTTCGTTCACATTCACCATTTGAGTATAACAAATCTAAAACTACGCAAAAATACTAATCATAAATTAAATGCATAGTAATAATCTAGTTTTACTCAAATTCTACTATGCGGATGCGACTAGAACACTGCGCGAGTCAACATCGCACTCCAATTAGTAATTCCTAAGCTAACACCCTAATTCACATTCCAAGCCAAAATAATTTATTCGGAGACGAAACAATCAGGTAAGTGCGTGCTTATGTGGGTGAAGTGGTGTATGAAGCTTGGAATAATGACGATGGCAACGAAAAATTTAAACAATCTTCTAGCATGCGGTGCAACTCGTGCGCAAAGTGGATAACAACGTGCTCTCCCCCAGATTTAATCTAAAAATTTCATCACAAAAACTAAAAGCTAGGGGGGAAGAAGTGTTACCCAATGCTCAGAATTGAGCATAACAGACGATTGGCGTTAATTTTCATGAGCAATCCACAGCTTCCGCCATCGCAAAGAACAAAGCTCGCCTGCAAACGACACAACTAAAAGCGGCAAAAATATATAAAAACTGAATTGAAACATGTTAGAAAAACAGAAATCAGCAAATCTGGGTTGTCTCCCAGCAGCGCTTTTATTTTATGTCCTTATGCTGGACCAAATACCTTTATTATAATTGTTTATAGAGTGCAGAAATTAAATAAAAAGTGCATGAAAAAGAGAGTTTCACAAAATAAGAGATAAAAAGAAAATCAGCTGTAGGCGCTTTTATGGTGCCCGTCTCCCAATGTCACCAGCTGACATTGCTTGTTTATAATGGCGCCATCGTATAACTTCAGTCGATGCCTGTTGATCTTAAATTTGTCTCCCTTATCCCCTGATATTTCGATGGCATCAAAGGGAGAGACATCGGTCACTGAGAAAGGACCGCTCCACCTCGATTTTAACTTTCCTGGAAAGAGGCGGAGACGGGAGTTGTAAAGCAGCACTTGGTCCCCAATTTTGAACTCCTTCGGGATGATGTGTCGATCATGCCATTTTTTTGTTTTCTCTTTGTAGATGCGAGCGTTTTCATAAGCGAAATGCCGGAGCTCTTCTAATTCGTTGAGTTGGGAACGACGCACCTCGGCCGCGGCTCCAATGTCCATGTTCAACAGTTTGGTTGCCCATAATGCTTTATGCTCCAGCTCCACAGGGAGGTGGCATGCCTTGCCATAGACTAGTTGAAACGGAGTCATGCCGATAGGTGTTTTGAAAGCGGTCCGGTAAGCCCATAATGCGTCGTCGACCTTTTTAGACCACTCTTTCCTATTTGAATGTATCGATTTCTCGATTATTCGCTTGAGCTCGCGGTGGGATACTTCTACTTGTCCACATGTTTGGGGGTGGTACGCTAATGAAATCTTTTGATGGACCCATAAAGTCTATCCCCCAGACATCAAATGGTTCGCAAACCAGCATGTTATTGAGGGGCATCTCGTCACGCCGGGAGATATTTCCGGTCCTTTGGCATTCGTCACACTTGGTGACATAGGCATGGGCGTCCTTGAAGAGGGTCGGCCAAAATAATCCGCATTGCAAAAAATTTTGTGTTGTTCGAACGGCCCCGAAATGCCCGCCAGCTTCTCTGTCATGGCAGTGCTGCAGTACAGACTGAAACTCGGCTTCAGGAACACAGCGCCTGATAATCCCATCGCTGCATGTGTGGAATAAGAGCGGGTCTTCCCAAAAATAGTATTTTTAGTCAGAGGCAAGCTTCCGTCTTTGCTGAGGGGACAGATTCGGAGAGAAGGTTTTACAAGCCAAGTAGTTAGCGATGTCAGCGTACCATGGGGCAATTGGAGGGGGCGTAGTGATTGCGAATAATTTTTCGTCCGGAAAATAATTGTTCGTTTCCTCCACACAGCTGTTGGGAGTGTCGTACTCCAAACGCGAAAGATGATCAACTATCACGTTCTCCACCCCTTTCTTGTCTTTGATTTCCAAATTATATTCCTGCAAAAGTAAAATTCAACTAATCAGACGCGATTTGGATTCTTTTTTGCTGAAAAGATACTTGAGTGCAGCGTGGTCCGTGTACACGATTACTTCGGAAAGCACCAAGTATGAGTGAAATTTTTCAAAGGAGAAGACCACGGCTAGCATTTCTTTCTCCGTGGTGGTATAGTTTGCTTGCGCGTTGTTAAGAGTTCGACTGGCATACGCAATGGTGTAAAAAATCTTGTCTTTCTTTTGACCGAGTACAGCACCCACGGCCACATCACTTGCGTCAGACATGATAATAAAGCGTAAATTCCAGTCGGGTGCCACCAAAATTTGAGCCGAGATGAGTTGTCCCCGTAAAGTTTCAAAGGCCTGTATGCATGCATCATCGAAGTGGAAGGGGACGTCCTTAACAAGCAAGCGAGATAAAGGCTTTGAAATGGATGAAAAGTCCTTAATAAACCTTCGATAGAATCCCACATAAAGAAAACTTCGGATACCTTTCACTGACGTAGGTGGAGGGAGGTTTCTGATAATACTTACCTTCGCTTGATCCACCTCGAGCCCTTGGCAGGAAACCTTATGCCCCAACACAATTCCTTCGCGCACCATAAAGTGGCATTTCTCCCAGTTCAAGACAAGATTGGTGTCCTCACACCGCTTCAAAGTCTTGGCCAAATTCGCGAGGCAAGTATCGAAGCTGCTGCCAAATAAAGTAAAGTCATCCATGAAAACTTCGAGGAAGTCTCCCACCATGTCAGCGAAAATAGCGAGCATACAGCGCTGGAAAGTTGCAGGGGCATTGCACAGTCCGAATGGCATTCTCTTGAACGCGAAGGTACCGGAAGGACATGTAAATGTTGTTTTGTCTTGATCAGACGGGTCTATTAAGATTTGATTGTAACCTGAGTACCCATCCAAGAAACAGTAGTAGTCCTGCCCCGCTAATTTTTCTAACATCTGGTCAATGAAGGGGAGTGGGAAATGGTCCTTGCGTGTAGCATCATTCAGCTTGCGGTAATCGATGCAGACTCTCCACCGGGTGATCATTCGGGTAGGTAGCAACTCGTTCTTTTCATTGGCAACAACGGTGATCCCTCCCTTTTTCGGTACCACCTGAACTGGGCTGACCCATTTGCTGTCGCTGATTGGGTAAATGATGTCAGCGTCTAAGAGCTTTATCACTTCTGCCTTCACTACCTCTTGCATTTTCGGGTTCAAACGCCTTTGGGGCTGTGCTGTGGGTTTGTACTGATCTTCAAGGAGGATCTTATGCATGCAGACCGTGGGGCTGATTCCCTTAATGTCTGCAAGAGAGCGTCCGAAGACTTTATGGTAACTTCTCAGCACACCCACCAATGCGGTTTCATTGGCGGCGAAAAGAGCTGCGGAAATAATCACTGGATGCGTGGCATTTTCTCCAAGAAAAACGTACTTTAGAGAATCCGGTAGTTGTTTGAGAGCCGGATAAATGTTTGGATCAGCAGAATCACTGGATGGCTCTCCGATTGAATGCGAAACATCGGGCTGGTTCAAATGTGCACCGTCATTTCCCACGTCCTCGCGCCGCCAACACATCTCGCTGTCATCCAAACCCGCATCGATCTGGCCATCGAATTCTTCAAGCGGCTCTGCCGGTTCGCATTCCGTGATTTCGAAGAGTTGCGACGGGTTGTGGACGTTGAAGGATATAGCGTCCTCCCCCAATCTGAGCGTGAGCTCCCCCTGCTCCACATTAATGATAGCACGAGCTGTAGCGAGAAAGGGCCACCCCAAAATAATGGGTACTTTAGTATCAACCTTCATGTCGAGGATGACAAAATCGGCTGGAAAAGCGAGACCGTTTACTACTATTGTGAGGTCCTCAACAATTCCTGACGGTTTTTGATCGATCGATCAGCTAGCTGTAGCATTACCTGCGTCGGCTTCAAGGTCCCTGCACCTAGTTCACGAAAGATAGAGAGCGGCATCAAGTTGATTGATGCTCCCAAATCACAGAGTGCCTGGCTGAAACGGTGATGACCGATCCTACAAGGAATAGTAAAGCTGCCCGGATCTTTGCACTTCGTGGGCATATTGGAGATGATGGCGGAGGACTCCTTAGTGAGATCGATAGTCTTGAGATCCTCCAATAGTTTCCGCTTCGAAATCAAGTCTTTCAAGAACTTGGAGTAGCCCGGCATTTGAGAAATGGCTTCAATCAGTGGGATGCTCACTTGCACTCCTTTCATTATTTCCAAGAATTTGTGGAATTGCTTCTCGGATTTCTCATTTCGTAACCTGTGGGGGAATGGGGGGTGAACAACACTTCTCGAGGGTTGTGCCTCGCTCACGGGGTCCGGCTCAATATGAATCTGAGTCTGCTTCTCGGCCATGTCTGCATTGCACTTGTCAGTGGAGCTCATAGGTGGTTCCTGTCGAGGAAGATTGTCAACACCTCTACCGCTTCTCAATCGCATGGTATTCACAGACTCTGGATGATGACTTGCAAGCCCAGAAACGACATTGGTAAGAGTCCCTATAGTAGAGTGAAGCTGTTGAATTGCTGCTAATTGGTCATTCATTTTATTCATCATCCCGACCACCAAGGTTGCTAACTGTTCCGTTTGCCCTGACGGCATATGATCCGCTGCTCCGTTGAATGTCACTGCATTAACTTCAGCAGTACTGGGGGAAAGAATGACATGACTCCAGTGCTGGCTGGTGTGAACTATATTCACGACCACTTCCCACGCGTCCTTCCCCAATTTATTAAACAGGGCCCCTCCGGCTGCCATATCGAATAACAGACGGAATTTGTCCAGCACGCCGAAATAAAAAATCTGAATCAAAGAGACTTCTGATAGGTCTTCACGGTAGCATCCCCTATGCAGGGATTGAAAACGCTCCCAAGCATCCACTAATGTCTCCTCCTTTCCCTGACCGAAGGTTATGAGTTCCCTGTACTTGTCCAAAATTCGGTTACGGTGTTGAAACTCATGCAAAAATCTCCTTTCGAGCTGCTTCCATGTGGTCGCCTCTCTTTTCCGGATATCCCAGTACCAACTTTTGGCTTTATTATGTAGGGAAAATGAGAATGCCAGGATCTTTTGCAGGTTGTTTTCAACTCCACTGAATATACATGCATAATAAATTTCTAAGAAGTCCTGCATGTGTTGTACCGCATCTTCATGCTTATTCCCACTGAACTTGCAATTCCCAATCATATACTCAATGATGTCGGAGGAAATCCCGAATTCGTGATCATTCCTTTGTGCTTGAACCTTTAAATCATTTAAACTTCCTTGATAGATGTATTCCTGAATAGAGGTCATGCTAGGAATACTTGAAACCCACAAGATTAGCGCACGATGGGATGAACGAAGGTAATTAGTGTGCGTATCAAAAAGAAACAAAGACAACAGAGGTAAACAAAGAGAAATAATAAAAGAGAATAGTTCCTCATGCAACGATTCTTCACGCAGACGAATTCATCATTTCTGCATTCCCCGGCAACGGCGCCAAAAACTTGATGCGATGTTCGGCAAGTGCACCTGTCGCGCAAGTAATAAATGTTGGGAATAGGATCCCCGAGTGTCGGTCTCTTGAGGAATGCAGGTTGGGAGAACGAATCACGTTGTGTGACAATTATTACACAAGCGAAAACAAACACAGATAGTGGGGTTTTGATTTGGTTTCCTACTGTTAACAACAATAAAAGAAATGCGGGTCGAAATCACCGCTTCGCAAGGCGAGATGGGTGTAGCGGCCGCGATGCCGAGCTTCGTGAGGCGGATGGACGGTATGCAGTGAATGAAGTGATTACTAGTGTGGAGAGTGAGGGTCGCAAACACCTCTTCACAAATCGCCGTTAACTCTTGCTAACGCGAATCGAACACGATGAGTGCGTGAGTGAGTGGATGTGAGACGTATCACAAACAAATACTGAAGAACAGAGAAGAAACAACCATTGCATTTACACTAAACATCATGATATTCAAGTTTAAATGATTCAAAGAAATACAACAAAGGGGGGAGGAAGAAATTAACCAATGGACGAAGAGTAGCGGCCGTTCTCGGCCGAAATGGTAGTTTGTCAAGCTACCTCCGGACTCGGGCGGACTGTGCTTCCGGCGTTGAGAGACTGTCACGACCTCTCCACGTGCTTCCGTCGTCTTCTACCTCAGGATGACTATTCTTTTCACCGGACAGAACTGGAGATGGCTTGCTTGAGTGCTTGCGGAGGGTGGAGAATTCTCCCGGACGATGGAGGATTGCTTAGAATGGCTGGAGATGACTTCCCCTTGCGGAGAAGATGAGGTGGAGGTGGCTGGAAGTGGAAAACGATGGCGTACGGACTGTAAATCGCGATCCCGAAACCCCCGTTATCCCTAATCTGCGGATCAGGAACTTATATAGGCCCTGGAATAAACAGTGTGCACGGTCATTGGCGCACGACTAGTGGTCGTGCGCGCTGGAGTTCTGTGATCGTGCGCCTACCTGGGTGGAGCCTGCAAAGTAAGAAATTTATAAAATACCATGTTCGCACGACCAGTGGTGCACGACCGGTGGTCGTGCGCACTATTGTAGGTGGTCGTGCGCACTGTCTGAAACAGAACTCATAAAATTGATGTTAAGTGCGCACGAACAGTGGCGCACGACTGGTGGTCGTGCGCACTATCGTAGGTGGTCGTGCGCACTACCCGAGACAGAACTCGAAAAATAGGGTTAAGTGCACACGATCAGCGGCGCACGACCAGTGGTCAGGCGCAATAGAACCAGTGATCATGCGCAGTATACCTGTGCAGAATTGTACAGGGAACACCTGCACGACTCCTGTTCCAGCACAACCACGAATCCAGCCACTGAAAGTGGCACTTAACAATGCATGAAAACTACTAGAGATGCAGAACATGAAATAACACCAAAAATGGGCCTAGAGGTGCACTTAGCATGGAGTATCAAATATGAGTGAAAACATGTCTAAAGTGAAGTGCATAGACTAGAAAATCGGCCCAGATGAGTCCATAAATATGTATATATTTGGGACCCATCAATGAGGAAGGTGCAGTGAAGAAACATCTTGTTTCCTCATCATCGTTGGTGCTTCCCTTTGAGGATTGGTTACAAGGGGGCAAGCGGTTCTTCTTTGAAGACATAATACTGGAGGAGAAGAAGAGAGCGAAAAAGGAGTAGATTTGGGGTTGGAGGCTGACCATCCTACTTAATTTCCACCCCTACCACCAGGTCCCCGGACCTTTTTCTTTCATCAGTTGTTACTACTTCAAATCAACTTATAGCTGATTTGTTTTGAGCATGTAATAGTAATTAGGATTTATTAACTTTTGCTTATTCCTAGACTTTATAAACTGCTTTAATACAGGTATTTGGTCCACCTTTAAGGACGTTAAACAAAAGGGCTTCTTGGGAGACAACACATGGGAACCACCTGGTTCCGTTTGCCTTTTAATTCCTTTTATGTTTTGTTATTCCCTTTTTGCTAACGTCATAGGTTGGAGCTCTCGCGTGGTGGATAATGGAGAGGATATTTTATTAAAAGAAAAGAGGAATTTCCGCTCTTCTGGCATGCTCATTTATGAGCATAGGCCCACTCTACCCCTTTCCTACTTATTTCTGAATTGGTTATTATAGTTGGTTTTGATCAAGTCTGGGGGAGAGAGTGATCGGTGCACGTGCACACACTTTGCATGCCAAGTTAGAATGTGCTGAGTTAGGAATTTTCAAATGTATTGTCGCATTGCATACCACGCACCACATTTGTTTTCTTGTTATTCGTGCGCATTTATCGTGTAAGTGCTTAATTTGTATGTTTGGAAGCTTGTTTGTTGATTTAGGATTGTGTGACAGAACAAGTTGTGACCCATGCGGTGCTACTAGTAGAGCGCTAACGTGGCTTAAAAATTCATGTAGAGTAGATTTTATTACAAAATTATAGTTTTATTTACTTCTGTAGTGTAACTATAAAATACTCTACTCGAACAGTGAATTTAGTGAATCTAGCAGTAGCCCTAGGTCGAGTGTAGAAGAGTTGTTAGCCTCGTGTTGTTTGAGTTGGAAGGAGAGGAGACCTCGCTTGGTGGTTAAGAACTTGCCCCTAGCTATTTTCAAAATGAGTGCGTTGAATAATCTTGTTGGGAGCATGACGTAGGCCATCATTTGATCCGATTGAGCTTTGATTTCCCAACCTAATCATCCCTTGATAGCCTCGTTGAGCCTTACCTTTCCTATTTGTTAAACTCCACCAAACATTCACCAAGACCACATATCCTAACCTAAAATGCACTAGAGTCAAGCTTTTAAATTTACACATTTTGTTGATGATTGTGCGATGTGGAGAAATAAAAATTTGGAGGTGTGATGTGGTGTGTGCTCGCTGAAAAATGAAAAAAATTTTTGATTGATCCTAACTTATGTTATTATGGATCAAAAAAAAAGAGAGAGTTAATGAACTCTAAAAAGAATAGGACCATAAGTATGGTAGTCTCGCGCACACCATAGTGCTTAATTGAAGTCTGGGGGAGTGTTCTTCAAGGTGAAGATGTTAAGGTTGAAATTTGTTTATTTACTGGAGGTTGGGTGCGTTTAGCCTACGTTCTTCTACTTCATTACCGTACCTCAACCCAAGCCCAAGTCTAGCCTAAAAGCCCTACTGATTCTTGATAAGATCGTCTCATGCAGTGGAGAAGGTGTGAAAGGGCAAGCATATGACCATCGACCTTGATGGATTTCTTGGAGAGCTCTTTCTTGAGATCCAATTTGAACAACGCTCACCTCAGCAGTTCACGCTATTTTCCCTAGGGCGCGATAGTTCGATTCACCAATAATTCACCTCAGAGTAGTAGTATTTTGTATTTTCCACTTGTAGAAGTTCTTAAAATATAGTCTTTGTTTTAAAATCTTTTCTACTTTATTTTTGCGATCGTTATTTTTTTACTTCCCATCGTGTTTTGCCTGCGCAGTTGCTTCTTTAACGTTCACTTTTCTACCATAGGATTAAGTGTTTGCCCGAGACGTGCAAACGGGTAAGTCTGGGGGTGTGATGAGTCTCATTTATATACATATTTATGGACTCATCTGGGCCGATTATCTAGTCTATGCACTACACTTTAGGCATGTTTTCATTCATATTGGTTATTCCTTGCTAGGTGCACTCTTAGGCCCGTTTTGGTGTGCATTTACGCTCCTTGTTATTGGGGGTAAGCACATGGTGCTCCCCTTCCATTTCTCTATGTTTATCTGGTGCTGGAGGTGTATTCCCAGTTATTTTTTATCTTGTATGCAGGTGACCGGATTATCTTGTATCCAATTTTCTCCCAGAATTCATGACTGTGTGAAACGCACGGTCGTGCATTTTCCTTGATGCACGAGCTGTTGTGGTCGTGCACTCTGATCTGGACAGAAGACGATCGATCTGAATTTAGTCGTGTGTTTTACGCACGGGCGAATTTGCCCGTGCGTGAGTAAAATGCACGGTTGGCCTGTGTTCTCCATGTTTTTGGTCATTCTGAATTTACCCGTGCGTTTGTACGCACGGGCGGATTTGCCCGTGCGTGGGTAAAATGCACGGGCGGCGCTGCGTCTCCCCCAAGCCTGATTTTATCATTTAATAATGCACGGTTCACGCACGATCGTGCGTGACCATTTTTCTGCCTGTTTAGTATAAAATGCAGATTACATCAGAGCGGGGAGGAGAGCGGAGAGGGGAGCGGGAAAGTAGGTCCTTCCCGCCGTTCCTGAGGTCTGAATGCTTCTCCTTCACCTCCACCACCAAAGAGGTCATTTTCCGACGTTTTCCACCACCATCCTTCCATTCGGGAGTGTTAGCAAGCATCCTCCGCCAAGTGCTCAAGCATTCCTCGTCGTGGGAAGCCATAGAAGATCTGTAGGTCTTTGGAGCGGTGACAACCTCCATCAAATCAGCACACCATCCGAGGGCCGAGCCCAGAGAGAGTCCGACAACCTCTCATTCCGGCCGAGAACTCAAGACGCGGTGATTTCTTCCTATTGGTCTTCTCTAAACTTTATGTTTGTATTTTCCTTTTGTTGTTGTAATGAAACATCATTTAGCTTTATGTTATAAATCATTTGTGATGTTCATGTGCAATGATGGGGTGGTGCGAGAATAGCACTTTCTGAGATTTGTTGTGTGTGAAGCCCTAGCAATTGCTAGTGGTGTTGCTTGGAGAAGAGGCGTGTGCGACCCTCACCCGTCATAGTTACTTTTCGTTCATGCGCCTCCCAAAGCACGGCATCGCGGCCGTTGCATCCACCTCGCCTTGTGAAGTGGAGTTTTGACCCGCATCTCTCTTTTCTGCACTAGCTTAAGAAAACCAAAATCAATGCCCTTGTTTTTCCTTTATTCGCTCGTATAACGACCGATTCACCACACGTTTCGTTCACCAGAACTTGCATTCCTTGAGAGACGATATTCGGGAAGCTATTCCCAATTTTATTACTTGACAGCGACCAGTGCACTTGCCGAACACGCATCACACACCATTATAGAGACCGCGCGGTCTCTGCGGTCTCCAAAATCCAGACCGCCGGCCACCTTCCACCCCACTTCAAAATTTCAACACTCCCCCTTGAAGTGGGAAGTGGAAACTAGCGCGAGTAAACTCCGCAACCGAGTGAACGTTCCCTTTGCCAGCGGCTTTGTGAAGATGTCTGCGACATTGTCGGAACTCCGAACATGCTTGACCATAAGAGATCCTCCCAACACCTTTTCACAAATGAAATGGTGCTCAGTCTCAATATGCATGGTCCTCGCATGACAAACTAAATTATTAACCATCTTGAGAGCACTCTCATTGTCACCGCGTAGCATAGTGGGACCTCGAACCTCCTCATGAATGTCTTCTACCAACCTTCTGAGCCAAACGACTTCCTCAGCTGCCAAGGTCGAAGCCTTGTATTGTGCTTCTGTGGTAGATACAGACACCGAGTCCTTCTTTTTGCTGCACCAGGAAATAGCTGTGGGGCCCGCCATAAAGACAAAACCAAACGTTGATCTCCGATCATCCACGTCTCCCCCATAATCAGCATCCATGTATCCAAGCAACTCCAAGCTTGACCCTCTCCTATATAGGAGACCCAAATCAGAGGTCGATTTCACATATTTCAAAATTCCTTTAGCCGCCAGAAGATGAGGCTTCCGTGGTTCCGCCATGTACCGACTCACTTTGCCAATTGCATAAGCAATATCAGGCCTCGTGATCGTCAAGTAGATCAAGCTCCCAACCAGAGCTCGGAATACCAACAGATCAGATAGAACTCTTCCCTCATCCTTCCGAAGTTTATGATGCTGCTCCAGAGGTATAGAGCTGCTCTTCCCTTCCTCCATGCCAAATCGTTGAACGATCTGCTCCGCATATCCAGCCTGAGAAACGAGCACTCCGCTCTCCCGCCTCTGAACCTCGAGTCCAAGGAAATGGTGAAGCTCACCCAGATCCTTCATCTCAAACCTGATAGCAAGCTCAGCTCTCAGCCTTGCTACTGCCTCCTTTGAGTTCCCGGTGATAATCATGTCATCCACATACAGTAGGACAATAACCCGAAGCACCCCCTCCTTCTTGATGAACAAGCTAGAATCAGAGTCTGAAGCAAAGAACCCGCAGAAAAGAAGATACTCCGCGATCTTCCCATACCACGCCCGAGGCGCTTGCTTCAACCCATACAGGGCCTTCTTCAATTTGCAGACGTAGTCTGGACAATCCTCCGAGATAAAGCCCTGCGGTTGGATCATGAAGATATCCTTGTCAATCTCACCGTATAAGAAAGCATTCTTCATATCGAGCTGCCAAATCTCCCATCCACTGGATGCCGCCAAAGCAATAACAAATCGAACCGAGGTCATCTTTGCCACTAGACTGAACGTCTCATCATAATCCTCTCCGTACTGCTGTGAGAACCCGCCAGCAACAAGGCGAGCCTTGTATCGCTCGATTGTACCATCAGCTTTCTTATTGAGTTTATAAACCCATTTACATGTCACAGGGGTAATGCCCTTGGAGCTGGGCACTAGAGACCAAGTCTCATTCTTCTTGAGAGCATCCATCTCCTCTTGCGTAGCAATGTGACACTACTTCACGCCTTTAGCCTTCTCAAAGCTCGATGGTTCCCTTTCATCCAAGGGACCAGCAAAGAAACATGAGACAAAGCTCACCATGTTTCCTCCTGTGTATCGATCTGGTGGCTTGATAGCCCTCTTCGACCTCCTAAGAGGTTTCTCCTGACTAACCACCTCCTCAGCTGCTTATTCTGTGCTAGCTCCTCTTCCAGATGAACTTGGAGCATCGCTGCCCCTGCTTCCAGAACCTGAAGCCTCTGCCTCTGAACTAGACACAGCCGGAGCTCCTGGTGAAACAGGCAACTCCAATTGATGATTTTCCGCAGCCTTCCCTTTTTCATCAATCCTGCTCTCCGGTAGTTCAACTCCTGAACTCCCCTTGTAGGAAGTCACCTCATCGAACAGCACATCCTGAGAGACCACTGATCTCCGTGTCTCAGGATCCATGCATCTCCACCCTTTCTTCTGATCATCATACCCAACAAAGACTAGCTTCCTTGCTTTCACATCTAGCTTTGTCCGAAGAGCATCAGGGATATGCACATAACAGGCTGACCCGAACATCCGAAGGTGTGCAACACTCAGCTTCTCCTTGAACATCAGTTCGTGAGGGGTCTTCATGTTGATAGGACTTAGAGGCATCCCGTTGATGACGTATACTGCACAAGAAATTCCCTCCGCCCAGAAGGACTTTGGGATATTCTTGGCATGAAGCCAGCACTTGCAGGTTCCATCAGATGATGGATCTTCCACTCTGCAATGCTGTTTTGCTGTAGAGTATGGGCACAAGTGAGCTCTCTCCGAACGTCGTGCTTCCTGCAAAAACTTGAGAACTCACCAGAGGTGAACTCCCCACCATTATCAGTTCTCAATTTTTTAACCCGCAGGCCTAACCGACCTTCCACCAGCTCCTTGAACTCCACAAACTTTGCAAAAGCTTCCGACTCCTCTTTCAGAAAATATACCCAGACATATCTGGTATAATCGTCAATCAACACCAACATATATCTATTGCCTCCAAGGCTTGGGGTGGCAGTCGGTCCCATCAAATCACCGTGAATGCACTCCAACGGCGCTTTGCATTTTGTTTGTGATTTATCAAATGGAAGTCGATGAGACTTACCAAACAGACATCCCGCACAAACATGACCGTCTCCATAGGAGGACAAGCTAGGCAAGCCCTTGACAAGGCCCCTTACCGCCATAGCCTTCAATTTGTCCATGCCTACATGCCCCAACCTTTCATGCCAGATAGCCGCACTATCGTTGGTCTTCATCTTATCAACATAGGTACTTGTCGATAACACGAACAAGTCCTTCACCCGCTTTCCAACATGAATAACATCTCCCTTTATCTTCGGTTGAGTTTTAAGAAACTTCACTTCTGTTGGGCCAAACAGAACGTGGTAACCGGCATCGACCGCATTGGTCACAGAGAAGAGATTCGTCTTCATACCAGGCACGTGATAAACACCTCAATATGAGCGGACCCTTATCACTGCTCAGAGATACAACACCTTCTTGTTCTACTGAATGAATAGAATTATCAGCCGTAATGATAACATCGTTACCTGAGTAAGGTGCCAAAGAAGAGAACTTTGATTCATCTCCGGTGAGGTGATGCCCACACCCTGAATCCACGATCCAATCCTCTTCGAAGTTGATGGCAGCCAAGGCCTTAACGGGCATGGCCGTCATATTGGCCGCAAAGGCTCCTCCCCATCCAGCTTTATCAGACTTTGGCTTCTCCTTCTCCGCTGCATGTCCTGGCTGAAGATTAACTCGGCAATCCTTCTTGAAGTGGCCAGTCTTATTGCACCTGAAGCTTCTTGGTCTCTCTCCCTTCTTCTTCCTATCAGACTTAGAAGCATAACCCATATCTTGCTGACCTGAAGTAGAGGGTCCATCATGACCTGGCTTCTTCTTCTCCCATTTCTTCTTCTTCTTCCTAGAGAACAACACATCACTCTCTCCCCCAGAGATAGAAGTCCCCGCCATCTATCTTGCCAAACTTTCCTGCGAAGCAAGTAAGTTCTCCAGCTCCAACAGAGATGGTTGATTTGCCCAGCCTTGAACTGATGTCACAAAGGCAAGATACTCCTTCCGCAAGCTGCGAATGATATGCCTTTTTAGTTTTGCCTCCGAGATGGGCTCATCAGGGTCAAATGCAGAAATCTCTGATGTGAGGTTCTTCATCTTGAGAAAGAAGGTAGAAATAGAATGATCACCTTGAGAGGCCTTCGCCAACTCATTTTCAAGAAACTGTAGCCGAGCTACATTCTTCTTATTGAATCGCCCGTCCAAAGACGTCCAAATCTCAGCAGCAGATTTACATCCAATGATGTGATCGAATAGCTCTGGTGAGATAGCCCTCTTGAGAGTGAACTCTGCCTTTGTATTAGTCCTCCTCCAAAGTCTCACCTCTGCCATATTATCTCCTGCCAAAAATACTTCTTGTGTGTATTCTCCTCCAACTATCTCCCAAAGATCCTCGCCAAGTAAGTAACTCTCCTTACACGACCTCCACTTCTTATAGTTAGTCGATGTGAGGAGTTCAATACCAAGCCACAATTGTGAGGAGATCAGTGGCATCTCGGGATGTGGTGTTCGATGAGGTGACTTTCTACAAGGGGAGTTCAGGAGTTGAACTACCGGAGAGCAGGGTTGATGAAAAAGGGAAGGCTGCGGAAAATCTTCAAGTGGAGTTGCCTGTTTCACCAGGAGCTCCAGCTGTGTCAAGCTCAGAGATGGAGGCTTCAGGTTCTGGAAGCAGGGGGAGCGATGCTCCAAGTTCACCTAGAAGAGGAGCTAGCACAGAAGAAGCAGCTGAGGAGGTGGTTAGTCAGGAGCAACCTCTTAGGAGGTCGAAGAGGACTATCAAGCCACCTGATCGATACAAAGGAGGAAACATGGTGAGCTTTATCTCATGTTTCTTTGCTGGTCCCTTGGAAGAGAGGGAGCCATCGAGCTTTGAGAAGGCCAAAGGCGTGAAGCAGTGGGACATTGCTATGCAAGAGGAGATGGATGCTCTCAAGAAGAATGAGACTTGGTCTCTAGTGCCCAGGCCTAAGGGCATTACTTCTATGACATGCAAATGGGTCTATAAGCTCAAGAAGAAAGCTGATGGCATGATTGAGCAATACAAGGCTCTCCTTGTGGCTCGCGGGTTCTCACAGTAGTTCGGAGAAGATTATGATGAGACGTTCAGTCCAGTGGCAAAGATTACTTCGGTTCGATTTGTTATTGCTTTGGCGGCATCCAGTGGATGGGAGATTTGGCAGCTCGATGTGAAGAATGCTTTCTTATACGGAGAGATTGATAAGGATATCTTCATGATCCAACCGCCGGGCTTCATCTCGGAGGATTGTCCGGACTACGTCTGCAAACTGAAGAAAGCCCTGTATGGGTTGAAGCAAGCACCTCGGGCGTGGTATGGAAAGATCGCGGAATATCTTCTATTTTGCGGATTCTTTGCTTCAGACTCTGATTCTAGCTTGTTCGTCAAGAAGGAGGGGGTGCTTCGGGTTATAGTTCTGCTGTATGTGGGTGACATGATTGTCACCGGGAACTCAAAGGAGGTTGTAGCTAGGCTGAGAGCTGAGCTTGCTTTCAGATTTGAGATGAAGGATCTGGGTGAGCTTCACCATTTCCTTGGACTCGAGGTTCAGAGGTGGGAGAGCGGAGTGTTCGTTTCTCAGGCTGGATATGTAGAGCGGATCGTTCAATGATTCGGCATGGAGGAAGGGAAGAACAGCTCTATACCCCTGGAACAAAATCATAAACTTCGGAAGGATGAGGGGAGAGTTCTATCTGAACCGTTGGTGTTCCGAGCTCTGGTTGGGAGCTTGATCTACTTGACGATCACAAGGCCTGATATTGCTTATGCAGTTGGCAAGGTGAGTCGGTACATGGTGGAACCACGGAAACCTCATCTTCTGGCGGCAAAAGGAATTTTGAAGTATGTGAAGCCGACCTCTGATCTGGGTCTCCTATATAGGAGAGGGTCAAGCTTGGAGTTGAATGGGTACATGGATGCTGATTACGGGGGAGACGTGGATGATCGGAGATCAACGTCTGGTTATGTCTTTATGGCGGGCCCCACAGCTATTTCTTGGTGCAGCAAAAAGCAGGACTCGGTGTCTGTATCTACAACAAAAGCGGAATACAATGCTTCGGCCTTGGCAGCTCAGGAAGTCGTTTGGCTCAGGAGGTTGGTGGAGGACGTTCATGAGGAGGTTCGAGGTCCCACTATGCTATGTGCGGACAATGAGAGTGCTCTCAAGCTGTTTAACAATCCAGTTTATCACGCGAGGACCAAGCACATTGAGATTGAGCACCATTTCATTCGTGAGAAGGTGTTGGGAGGATCTCTTATGGTTGAGCATGTTCGAAGTGCGGATAATATTGCAGACATCTTCACAAAGCCACTGGCGAAGGGACCATTTACTAGGTTGCGGAGTTTCATTGTGCTAGTTTCCACTTCCCACTTCAAGGGGGAGTGTTGAAATTATTGAAGTGAAGTGGAAGGTGGACGGCGGTCTGTTTATTCGTGATCGCAGAGACCGCACGGTCTCTGTGTTGGTGCTCTGGCTGTCTGGCTCTGGCGGTCTGCTATGTTGGCCGGTTTGTTCATGTATGTTCTGATCTCTTTCGCTCTGCTCTGCTTGGTTGGTCTATCCTCTTTGTAGAAGACCAGGCGTTCTGTTTTTGAGTAACCGCTGTGACCAGGCGGCTTATGCTGGGTGATCTGGAGACTTGTTTGATGTCAGCCAGATGTTCTTGGTTTGTTCTTAGCGATCTAAGGAAGGAGTGGTTTGTGTCCGCGCGGGTTGTGCACAGTCTACTGCTGATTTGCGGTCTTGGACAGGTGTTGTCCAAGTGGTGTGATCGCGCGGTCTGCTCTATGAGACCGCTCGCGATCTGATGGGTGGTAATTGTATCTCTCCTACGGCGGTGACGACATCCGTTCTCTTGCCTATAAATAGGGGTGCAGGGCCCGTCATTCATAACGAGAACTGTAAGAACTAGAGCCCGGGTTATTTTGTGCGGTCTCAATTTTGAGGTCGGGCGGTCTCGGAAGCGAGTTGACTGTTTGTTGTGTTCGCAGGTTTGCGGTCAGCAGGTTGCAGTCTCCTTCCTTGTTGATTTCCCAGTGGCTTGAATAAATAGTTCGACAGCGGCTTGTCTGCGAACTGTTTTATGTTGTTCTTGTGTTGTTCGCAGTGAGCTTGACGATCAGGCGACCTTCTGTGGTTAGGCGGTCTCAGTTGCGGTCTGGCGACAGCATTTGTTCTCTATTCAATTCAATAAGCTCCAGTTCGTGCGGTCTAAGGTGGAAGTCTTGCAGTGCAGGTCATCTTGCCTGTATTCTGTTCGTGTGATCTTAGGTCAAGCCGGGCGGTGTCTGGAGTGCAGCGGTCTGTGCGGTCTCTGCTTGTCAGGTCGCCAGTTTTGTTTTTTGGTCTGTTTTGTTCTTCTCTCCTTCGTGATTCTTATGAATCATGTCTCTCCATGTATACCTCGCACTGTAATCAAGTTTTGTGATTCAATAAAGACTATTGTGTTGCTGTGTGGCATTGTGGTTGTTTGGCTATAACTCAGTTGATGCAACTCCTGCTTACTCCTAAACTATTCATATCAAAATTTTTAACATGTCCTTATGGCAACCATCCGCATCCCAAATGCTCTTTCCTTGCTCCCAGGGATTTTCTCAGTATTGCTAAGGAGAGCGCCCTAAGTGCGCTCGGAGAGCACCTGGGCCTATTGGCCTAATTGTATCTCCAAGTTTCTCATGGATGCAATCTGATTAGCCATATTTGTTTGGGCTAGTTCAATGAACTTCTCCATCATCTCTTCTCGAGCACTCTTCCTTTGGATCAGTGCAGTTTGAGTATAACTCAGCTGTGATGGCCGCGAATGGCTTCCAGAGGCTTTAACATCAAACCGATGATGGACGCCTTGCCATCGTTGGCCAGGAGTCTTCTAATTCCATGAGAAATTCAGGTGATTTCTTACACCCGAGTTATACACATTATTAAATGGCACTGATTGGTTTTGACTATTTAAGAAATTGACACTCTCATCATAAGAGATCTTAGAAAAATTAGCAGATTGCTCACTTGCGGGGCACTCGTAGGCATGCCTAGGGTTTGCATAACCTTGACATGAGATTGCCATAACCTCAGCAGGGGGGAGTTGATCTTGATAATATCACCATAATATCTGAAGCCTGCTGTGTAGTCTCACATGGTGCGTGACTGCATTCACCTCAAATTGATTCTTGGCACCCCTTGGTGCATTCCTTCAAACAGTCCAGTATGTGCTATGTGAAGCAGTATCACAAATAATCCTCAAAGCGTCGTCTGGAGTCAAATTCATTATTGTTCCTCCCGCAGCAACATCGATCATCGACCTATAGTTTGGTTCAACAGCAAAATAAAAAAATTTCTACTACATTCCAGGGCCCACAACCATGTTGCGGATATCTGTGCAGCAGCTCAGCAAATCTTTCCAATGCTTTGGACAAGGATTCTTGATCAAGATGTCTAAATGTAGCTATCTCCCGCCATGCATTCACTATCTTGTTCGCAGGGTGGAACTTTGCTAAGAACTTTGATGAAAAAGCATCCCAAGTAGCAACGGTCCCTAGGGGGATAGTGTGGAGCCATGCTTTAGCTTTACCCCAAATAGAAAAAGGGAACAGCCTGAGCTTAACCACATCGTCGGTGATCCCAGCATAGTAGAATGTACCACGAATTTTTGAGAACTCAGCAAGATGAAGATGAGGGTCTTCACTCGGCATCCCTGAAAACTGGGTGTTATTTCGAATCATATTCAGGATGGCCGGCTTGATCTTGATTTGGTTGTTAACAATGGCCGAGAAAAACCCTGTGTAGACAATTCCCACCGTAGGGGTAGTGAAGTCACGCATCGTCCGCACACGAGGTCAGACCTCTTTCTGTTGATCAAGAATTTGATCACCTTGGCCATTAGCAACTTAGCCAATAACATTAATTTTTTCTCTTTCCCCTTGCAGCTTCCTCATGCAAATGAGCTCTCCTTGCCCGTTCAGTCTCTAGATTGACACTTTGAAGTTCGCATGGATTCTGTCCTTCCATAACACAAAAGAAACAAAACAATCAAAAGACCACAATTGTAACACCCCAAAACTTCATGTGCTGCTAGCCGAAATTCGTCCATTTCTATGAAAATTAGTCTAAAGGCTTTAGCGTCATTAGTCTAATGGATATAGCATAATTAGTCTAATGGATATAGAAGAATTAGTCTAATGGATATAGCAGAATTAGGCTAATGGATATAGCAGAATTAGTCTAATGTATAGCCGAATTAGTCTAATGCATATAGCCGAATTAGTCTAATGCATATAGCTGAATTAGTCTAATGTATAGCCGAATTAGTCTAATGCGTATAGCCGAATTAGTCTAATGCATATAGACTAATTAGTCTAATGTATAGACGAATTAGTCTAATGCATATAACCAAATTAGTAAAATGCATATAGCCGAATTAGTCTAATGTATAGCCGAATTAGTCTAATGCATATAGCCAAATTAGTCTAATGCATATAGCCGAATTAGTCTAATGTATAGTCGAATTAGTCTAATGCATATAGCCGAATTAGTCTAATGCATATAGACGAATTAGTCTAATGTATAACCGAATTTGTCTAATGGATATAGACGAATTCGTCTAATGGATATAGTCGAATCTGCCATTTCGTCGAATACAGACAGAAAGCTGTATTTTCGCCTGTTTCGATTTTTAAGGGTTTTGAAGGAAATTTCTAAGTCCGTGTGACTACGATCTTCATGAAAACCAAATCGGACGGCTAGGATTAATTTGAAACCCTTTAAGGAGGCTTGGGAGATAAGTTTTAGATCATTCTTACCTATACGTTCTCTCTCCAAGCCGGGAAAAGCTGCGAGCAGCGAGGAAGAAGAAGAAGGCATCTTTCGCCATCGCCGGAGCTTCGGAGCTCCGAATCGCCAACCGTTTTCAGATCTGGAAAGAGCAGCCCGTGGCGGTTCTTTCTATCCGAGTGAAATCTCAGATCTATGGCGCCGAAGAAATCTCCAAGGGTAACGATCCTTCCTCCCGGTCTTAGGACCTGTTTTTGGTCCTCTCATGAATTTTCTTTGCTTGCATAAGGCATCCCTTTCACCAAATGGGTGAAGTGTAGGATTTCCATAAGTTCTTCGGAACTCCGGGTCGATTGTGTCCGTCCCCAACATATTTGCATGTAGAAATCCAGTAGACGTACGAATTTAGGCATTTTGCGTGAAGCATATTTGCGGTCGTGAGCCCAAATCGGTGATGCTTGAATTGTTATGTTGCATTTAGGTTAAGCCTAGAATGCGTGCTGGAGAATGACTCTGTGAGATCGACTATTGTATTGCTGGACTTAAGATTAGGAATCTTTTGAGACCCGAACGGAAGTCCCATGCTTTGGTAGTGGTTGAATACAAACCTTCACCATGAAATTTGAAGTGAGTCATCTTGTACCTCCTTCATTGTTGTGCTAGTGAAGCCTAAGCCCTTGTTTGGATTAGGCCCGTAGCTTGTTGATTGATGAGACCCTTTGGTGTTTGTTAGCGAACGGGCCGAGGTAAAGCTACACCCGCATCGTGTTGTTAATGCGATGGTTTGAGTGACGGACATAAGCTTGTACCAAACCCGCACCATGCAAATCGGCGAGAGGCGGAAACCACGGGACGCTGTGTGATCATGGAATAGACCTATTTGGGAGAGTTTTCTCCGATAGGTAAAATGCTAAAGCGATTACTAAACTCTTTAGCTTAGCCCGTTACGTGCGGTCTTGAGTACCCACGGTTGTGATTTATGGATTGATGTTATGTTATCCTCATCCGTTGCTTAGGCGGTTGTGGGGAACCTTCGGGTGAACCCAACTAACATCATGTGCATGCCTAGGTTCAACTTTATTTGATGCTACACCTAGAAGATTGATTGTGCTTGAAACCTCACCCTGTGTAGTGTAGTTGCACTTTCTTTTGATTTCATATTGCAAGTACGGCTTGCTTGCAGGTTAGCGGTGACTCGCCCCTGAGACGGCTAGATGGCCAGGGGGTGGGGTCGTTACGCATTTTGTGGTCAGCTCATAGCTGCCCTCGTTTACCTCTTATTGGATGTTGGTTGCAGGTGTTGGTGAGCCGAGCGGAAAATAGCGGTTGGTTGCCCGTTGCTGAGTTGGCCCTCGAAGGCTAGCCCCCTTTTCTGCTTTTCATGTATTGCCGGCCTGCGTGCCGATGTATTTTTATGGAGTTTTGTGTATTTTGGAATGTAAGGCCTTAAGGCCATAACTCTACATATTATTTCCTTCCCGAGATAGTGGAAAATTCTAAAAGAAATGTTTAAATCAAATGCTTCCGCTTATGCTATGAGTACTCTCGTTCAGTTATTTTCTGTGTATCACCTTATAACGCCTAGCTAGTTTGTTTTAAATGGCATGGGGTCCCAGCCGGACCTAGTGTTATTAGAGAGAAACACACAACAGTTGCACTCCCCGACAACGACGCCAAAAACTTGATGCGCAGACGAAAAGTGCACCGGTCGGTAAAGTAATAAATATGGGAGTATGTCCCGAAGTATCGATCTCTCGAGGAGTGTAAGTAGTGGGTGTGTGAGTTCCCTATTCAAAAAAGAATTGTAAGTGCAATACGAACCAAATGGGGGTTTTGTTATTGGGTTCCTATGCTACAAACAAGAAATAAAATGTGGGTTGCCTTCACTGCGTTGCATGGGTGGATTACCCAAATGGGTGATGGGGTGGATGGAAGAACAATGAGGGTCGCAATCACCTCATCTCCAAGCACGCTCCTAGCAATTTCTAGGACGACATGAACACAACAAGTAGCAGCATAAGGATGAAAACTAGGCACACCACTAAAGTAAAAACCACAAGATTAACCACATAAACATGATTAACATAATCAAGCAATGTTAAAGTTTTTACACTTCATAACAACATCTACCTATTCCATTATCCATACTAGAATGAAGGAAGGAGGAAAGAGATACAACCAAGCACACGAAGACTTATCGGGATTCACGGTCGAAATCAAGGGTTGTCAGGACTTGTCCGAGCTCCGTCCATGACTGATGTCCAGTGTACGAAAGGGCTGTCACTTCTTTCTATTGAGCCGTCTTATTCATGGATCTCCGCTGGTAGTAACCTCACCGGAGAATTTCAAAACTACATGGAGAAATGTCTTGAAACAGAGCTTGAGAGTTGGCGATGATTGCAGTGGCAGAAGATGAAGTCCTAGCCGAAGATTTGCGGAGAAACGGTGGCAAGAACTCCTCTCCCAAGATGGAGCTAAGAGTGGCATAAATGGAGCTTTTCCCGCTCTTCCCGACGGTTCACGATGATGGAATCCTTCTTAGGTGGAAAACACTTGCGTACATAAATAGATGCATTAATTTGAGAACTACACGACCATGCATTTGGATAGTGCGATTTAAAAAGATGAACAATGCCTGGAGCTACAGGAAGGTCGTGCGTTTTTGTTCACGCATGAGCGACATACTTGTGCGCGACTAAAAATGCACGTGGTAGGATATGCCGCTTATTTTGACTTCATTCAGGTATGTCATGCGATTACCTTCATGCACGAATGGATTCAATCGTGCGTTAAGAAAAATGGACGATGAGCATCCTCACATAGAGTTCTGAGTAAATTGTACGATCGCCTCGATCGTGCATTAACAATAATCGCACGGTCGTGTGATTTACCCAAACTGTAATGCTCAGCTCATGGGCACAATCCACCTGCACACATTCAAAACACAAGCTCCTACCGTACAGGAAACAAAAATAACATCCACAATAAAAGCAAGAACATGCATGGGGAGTCCCTGAAGGCATACCGCTAGCACAGAATGCGTAATTGCACATCCCAATGGGCTAAAATAGTGCACTAAGTGTACAATTCTATCCAAGGCAAATATGAGCGTTTTACAACTAAATGTGTAGTGCACGAGTGAGAAAACTGGCACAGATGTGTCCGAAAACCCTATATAATCCGGACTCATCAGAAGCATAGAAGGAGGTTTTAAAATCTCCAGACATCCCCTTAATTGAATAGATGGAAATCTTGAGGTGGCAGTCATAAATACTCTAGGCCGCCCCTTATTAGAAAAGAATATGGAGATAGTGACCTTGGCGGTCAAGAGGAGAAGAGGTGTACAAACCAAGATGATGAAAAGGGTAGGTGTGGTTGCTGAAGAGCCACGAACATTGCTTTCCTCAAAAGATCATCAAGACTGTAACACCCTATGAAGAGGTGTACAGATCAAGATGATCAATAGGGCAGGTGTGGTCACTGAAAAGTGACCGACATTGCTTTCTCTGGAAGAGATCATCAAGACTGTAACACCCTAAGAGAAAAGCAATCTCAGCAATCAGACGACTTAGCCACTCCTGGACTCAGGAGGCGGTCACAGATGTTACTGACCTCCACTTTCAAAAAACATCGCTATCCGTAGACCAATGAGTGTTCGAAGGTCACATACCAAAAGAACCAGAAGGGCAGGTATGGTTGCTGAAGCGACACAAACATTTCTTTCCCTGGGAAAGATCATCAAGGTTGTAATGATGTAGTGAAATGCATGACAGAGCTAGACATTCACCTAGACAACCCTTGATGCAGAGGTGTGTCAGATGTTAGAAAGGACACGACATCCTAAAGATCTGCCACACGATCTTGGCGAGCTACTATTACACAAGCTTCATGTCACGGGGTCAATAAGTAGGTTCCGTAGATATCTTACTTGGTAGGATTTTATCCATGCCAACAATCTATATCAGTACTTCCTTTTCAATATATTGAGAGAGTACAAGAGGTTACATCAACAAAACATTTGCAAGAAAAATATAAAATCAAAATTCATCAAGACAAGAAATGCTTCAAGTCATCTCCACTACAGCTATGTGTGATAGCTCTTCCCTTCATAAGTTTGGAGATGAAAGGCACCATTATTGAGCGCTTCTTTGTCGATGAATGGCCCTACCCAATTTGGATTGAGATTTCCAACTAAGACAGATCTCACTGTCACTTCTACCTTCTTTAGAACCAGATCGCCAACATCAAACTCTTTTACCCTGACATTCTTATATTTGACCATTCTCCTTTTTACTTCTTCCTGCATGATTGTCGTCGTGTCTCTTAGCTCTTCAATGAAGTTGAGGTTGCACCACAGGTCTTCATCATTTCCTTTCTTCCAACCATCTCCATTCTGTTTAGATAGTAATACCCTTGGAATCATAACCTCAAACTCAACCGGGATAAGAGCTTCTAAGCCATAAGATAGTTTGAAAGGAGTTTCTCCAGTAGCTGAGGTTGGAGTTGTCCTTAAAGCCTAAAGCACTGAAGGCAACTACTCGGCCCAATTGCCTCAAAGATTTTCAACATTTTTCTTCAGAAGATTTATAATGCGCTTGTTAGCTGCTTCCACGTGTCTGTTGCTCCTCGGATGATGCACTGAAGCAAATCATAGCTCAATTCTGATTTGATCAAAGAAATTTATTAAGTTGGAGTTGTTGAATTGAGGACAGTTGTCAGTAATTATCACCTTAGGAATTCTGTGTTTGCATACGATATCTCCCCATAAAAAATTCATTAGAATTTGTGAAGTGGTTTTTGCTAACGCCTTTGCCATGATCCACTTGCTGAAGTAGTCTATCATCACAAGAATAAACTGGCGTTGTCCACAAGCCAAAGGAAAAGGTCCAATCAGATTCATCCCCCAAACTGCAATTGACCATGAAGTTGTTATTGACTTGAGCTGTTGAGGTGGTTGGTGTTGTAGAGGAGTAAACTTCTTGCATTAAACACATTTCTTTGATAATTTATTGGCATCTTTCCTCATTTCGGTCCGGAAATGTCCTTGCCTTAGAATCATATTCTCAAAATTTCTAGCTCCTGAGTGGCTGCCACAATCTCCATAGTGAACATCCCGGAGTATAGCTAGAATTTCTTCTTTAGAGACACATCTTGCTAGCGGAGAAAGGAAACTCTTCTTGTACAGAACTTCTGTGATGAGGTAGTAATATGTTGTCTTCAATTTGAATATCTTCATATCCTTCACTGATTGGTGGAACTCATCAGTGGAGAGGTAGAGAATGAACAGATCCATCTAAGATGGATGTTGATCTATTTTCATAACCTCAACTTCTTCAATAGCTGGATGGAACAATTCTGAAGTAGTTCCTCATAAAAGAACACCAAACTTTGCAAGCTCATCCACTTCTGCATTCTCTGGACATGGGATGTGTTTAATAGTGAAGCTTTTGAACTTGCCAATCACAGTTTTCGCCAGCGTCTGATATTGTTTCAAAACAAGATCTCTAGTCTCAAAAGTCCTGTTTACTTGAGATGCCATTACTAAAGAATCGGTTTTAACTTTCACATCTTCAATACCCAACTCTCTTGCAAACTTGAGACCTGCTAGCAATGCTTCATATTCTGCTAGGTTATTTGTGGTTGGGAAATAAAACTTCAGAGCTTGATCTAACCTAACCCCATTTGGGTTAATTAATATAACTCCCGCTCCTGAAGAATTTCTTCCTGAAGCTCCATCGACAAAAATTGTCCAGGCTATAGATGTTCCAACCACTTTTTCTGAATTAACTTCTATTGCATCAATCATAAAATATGCTAGCACTTGAGCCTTGATTGCTATTATGGGCACATAGGAGATTTCAAAATCGCCAAGCTCTATTGCCCATTTTACCAATCTGTCTGAATGCTTTGATTTTTTCTAGCACATTTTTCAATGGAATATCCATCATAACTTGAATAAAGTGAGCTTGGAAAATAGGATGCAACCTTTGAGCTGAAGTGACAAGCATCAACGCTAACTTTTGAAGGAGTGGATATCAAGTTTTCGAATCTTTTAGTATCTCGCTCATATAGTAAACAGGGAATTATTTCTTCTTCTATTCCCTGTCTAATACTGAACTTATCACATCAGATCCGATTCCGAGATAAGGAATGAGATCTTCGCCATCTCGAGGGCTTTGAAGTACATAAGTCGATGTTAACTATTTTTTGAGCTGGTCAAACACATCATCACACTCCTTAATCCATTCAAATTTTACTCCTCCACGGAGAGACTTGAAGAATTGAGCACTCTTATCTCCTGAATGAGAAATAAATTGGCCTAGGCCTGCCATTCTTTCACCTAGATGTTGGACTTCTTTAGACGATCTCGGAGGTGCCATATCTAGGATTGCTCTACTGGTTTCTTTCCTGTTCGGTAGAAGATTCTTAAGAATCATCAAAAGATGACTTTGACAAGGTTGAGAGAGGAGGTTGGCAGAATTTTACTTGATGGATAGGTGTTGATTGGAGAGTTGGAGCAAACAAGGTTGGCTGCAGAGGTCATTTCGGTTGGAATTGTTGATAACCCTGGTATTGACATTGATGGCAGATGTTCCTTCCCCTTTGAGCGGGAGGTTGGAAATCTTGGTGAGGAGGTATCATCGACTGCTGAGCGGGAAAGAAACTAGTAGAGCACTTCTGGATGGCTCTGGATGTCATGTTGGAAACATAGTTTGGGTTAATGATTTCCCCTTCTAAGAATCGGTTGGCAATACAAATTATCTCTTGGTAAGAGTTGGGCTCTTGAGTGGTGACTTCGAACTTTAGAGGGCCTTCCTGGAGACCATCCACTAAAGACACAATATAAAGAGAGGTATCAACATCCCTTATCCCTAGGATCTCTTTCCGGAGGCGAGCTAGAGTCTCACTTTTTCTCTGCTTGATTCTGAAGAGGGTTGCAGGTCCACTCTTCCTTTTCTTAGACGTTGCAAACCTCAGGAAAAGCTCTTGCCTTAGAATGCCAAAGCAAGTGATAAACTGAGGAGGTAGTTTGTAGAACCTTTCCCGTGCTTGCTTATCAAGGGAGGTGAACAGGAGTTTGCACCTCATTGCATATGAGAGAGATGTCAGAGAGACAACGAACTTATAAGCCTGAAGGTAAGAGACTGGGTCACTCTCTAGTAAACATATGCAATCGAGGCAACCTAAATACATTAGGAATAGGCTCCCAATGAACTCTATATGGAAAAGGAGAAGGCTTTTCTGCTTCAACAACATCAGAAGGAGCATTTGGAAAGGCAAGTAGCAGAAGCTGGAGTATAGGTATAATTCTCCTGGAAGTTCAACACTATGGTTGGGGTTCCCAGAGTTGCTGCTCTGAAAAAGTCATGGTGAGTTGCGAACTCTTCAGCCTGAGACCGCAGAGGAGCTGCGGGCTGAGGGATTATGCGGTCAAGTGCGCGAATGCCATCTAGAGGATCCAGGGTAGTGATCTGATTAGTCTGAGGAATTATTCTCTAGAAGCTTACTGCTAGGACTTGATTCATTGCTTCGAGCTGTCAGGCGGTCTCTTATCGATTTTGAGCGGCCTCTCAGAGAGCTTGTTCAAGGCAGAGCTCGGTGCGAAGCTCGAGATTTTCTAAAGAGGTTACAATGTTTGGATAGGGGTGACTGCTGGCGGGCTTGCGGGCTGACAGGGTTGGATTTCATGGTCTGACATCTTGTCTGGCCACTGGATTCACCTAAGCACTCTGACCGGAAGGTCACAAGTTTGTTCTGTTGAATCAAAAATTGTATCTCCAAAACTCACACTACAAAAAGACGAGGGGAAACTGTGGAGTGTTGGTTACTCAGGCTAAAGGATGCCATAAGAGAGAATGTTAAGTAAGAAGCCTACTTTGATTGATCAAAAAAGGTTATTGGAGAGTCTAAAATAGGTTAGGGTGAGAGGTAGAAAAGAGACAAAAATCGAGATCGCTTATACAAGTAATAAGCTGGAAGCTCGAATCAAAATTCCCTTTTTGGTACCCCCAACCCCTCTATTTACAAACGAGGGGGGCTACACAAACGAGAAGGTCCAAAAATATCGGGATGCCCTGGTACAGGAGAACTGGGGCAGGGAAGAGGTAAATAGCAAAAAAATGAGAAACGTTCTGACCTCGCAGTCATGCGGTCTCACTTGAAGCAGACCGCCTATGACTTAGAGAATCTATAGAGGAAGAGACGGCGGGGGGGGGGGGGGGGGGGGGGTCCTGGCGGTTTGGGCGGTCTCCGTAATTCGTGACTGTCGGGGCCTGTAATTCTGATCGAAAAGCTGAGGTCGCGGACTTGATGTGCAAGCTCATGTTCAGGAGAGAAGGCATTGGCATTTTTTGCATTCCTCCGAAGGATCTTGTGGCTATGTGCATGATGTGGAATGGACTACATTGCCACAGGATTCTTCTTAGGGGCAGGCATTTGCAAAATGACATGTTCCTTGCCTTTAGCTAATGATGTTGGTGATGTTGAACCAAATATAAATGACCCATGATGCTACATTTGTATTTCTTCATATGGAGCTTTAAGTACACTAGACCCATGGTCTTTCCTTCCTTTTCAATAAAGAGCATTGCAAGCCCCACTAGAGGGACATTCATTTTTCAAGTTACCATATATTTTGTCATGGTCATATTTATTGGATGCAAGAACCACCATTTTGAAAATGGTTTGTTGTATATTGTCTTTTCCAACATTGCCTTTGTTTGCCTCGGCCTTCTTATTATGAGCTAAGCCACTTCTATACAGGGCAGAAAAGCTGTCAATGATTGGCAATATTATCAGTGGCTTGGAAAACATAACCACTAACATCCTCTCATTAAGGAGCTTCTTCTCAAGATCTACAATGATCTTGTGTTTTTTGCTTATGGTCTCAATTTGGATAATTGACAGAACTCTCAACTTTCTAATCTCTTTGCTCATATGAGTCAGCTTTTTAGCTGTCTCATCATAAACAAATTAAGCATGTTTTAGTGTTTTAATTTTCTGAACTTGCTTCTTAGCAAGCTTCTTTCTCTTTTTGAGTGCTTACAAGAGAGCACCATATTGGTTGACCATATCATTGAAATCTTTTTCAAATTCAGATTCTCCCTCTTCAACATGTGATGAGGATGCATCTGAATCTGCACCAGTCTCATATTTAGAATCAAAGAAGAAGAGGGGGGGGGGGGGGGGGGGTTTGTGGTTACCTCATAAGGATGAGTTTCATGATGATCTTCTTCATTTGTCATGGCTGTTAGACAGCAACAATCTTCATCATCATTATCGATGTCTGACAATGACAGGGGGACTGATACCCACCTTGGAAGTAGGATAGATGTCTTCTTCAGCTAGAGCAACAAGCCCAATAAGGGTCTCTTTAAATTCTAAATATGAAGAGCTTGAGTCACTGTCACTCCAACTCTTATTCTTCTTTGCAGGAGACTCTTCTTAGATGTCTTGGCCTTGTAATGCTTTTTCTCCTCTGCTTCCTTTCTCTTTTTTTAACTGGATTGTCAGCAATGACATATCCAGACCTGTTGCAACAATAGCAAACAATGCCAGTATTAAAATGTTTGTACTATTTAATACTGGCATTTTGGGCGGTTTGGGCGGTCTTGGCGGTTTGGGCGGTCTCCATAATTCGTGACTGTCGGGGCCTGTAATTCTGATCGAAAAGCTGAGGTCGCGGACTTGATGTGCAAGCTCATGTTCAGGAGAGAAGGCATTGGCATTTTTTGCATTCCTCCGAAGGATCTTGTGGCTATGTGCATGATGTGGAATGGACTACATTGCCACAGGATTCTTCTTAGGGGCAGGCATTTGCAAAATGACATGTTCCTTGCCTTTAGCTAATGATGTTGGTGATGTTGAACCAAATATAAATGACCCATGATGCTACATTTGTATTTCTTCATATGGAGCTTTAAGTACACTAGACCCATGGTCTTTCCTTCCTTTTCAATAAAGAGCATTGCAAGCCCCACTAGAGGGACATTCATTTTTCAAGTTACCATATATGCTGTCATGGTCATATTTATTGGATGCAAGAACCACCATTTTGAAAATGGTTTGTTGTATATTGTCTTTTCCAACATTGCCTTTGTTTGCCTCGGCCTTCTTATTATGAGCTAAGCCACTTCTATACAGGGCAAAAAAGCTGTCAATGATTGGCAATATTATCAGTGGCTTGGAAAACATAACCACTAACATCCTCTCATTAAGGAGCTTCTTCTCAAGATCTACAATGATCTTGTGTTTTTTGCTTATGGTCTCAATTTGGATAATTGACAGAACTCTCAACTTTCTAATCTCTTTGCTCATATGAGTCAGCTTTTTAGCTGTCTCATCATAAACAAATTAAGCATGTTTTAGTGTTTTAATTTTCTGAACTTGCTTCTTAGCAAGCTTCTTTCTCTTTTTGAGTGCTTACAAGAGAGCACCATATTGGTTGACCATATCATTGAAATCTTTTTCAAATTCAGATTCTCCCTCTTCAACATGTGATGAGGATGCATCTGAATCTGCACCAGTCTCATATTTAGAATCAAAGAAGAAGAGGGGGGGGGGGGGGGGGGGGTTTGTGGTTACCTCATAAGGATGAGTTTCATGATGATCTTCTTCATTTGTCATGGCTGTTAGACAGCAACAATCTTCATCATCATTATCGATGTCTGACAATGACAGGGGGACTGATACCCACCTTGGAAGTAGGATAGATGTCTTCTTCAGCTAGAGCAACAAGCCCAATAAGGGTCTCCTTAAATTCTAAATATGAAGAGCTTGAGTCACTGTCACTCCAACTCTTATTCTTCTTTGCAGGAGACTCTTCTTAGATCTCTTGGCCTTGTAATGCTTTTTCTCCTCTGCTTCCTTTCTCTTTTTTTAACTGGATTGTCAGCAATGACATATCCAGACCTGTTGCAACAATAGCAAATAATGCCAGTATTAAAATGTTTGTACTATTTAGAACCATACCATTCTCCTTTGGGCTCTCTTCTTGGTCTATCAATGTTGTCGAACTTCCTTGAGCTGGAGGCAGAGGAAGACTTGATCTTCCATTATCTCCTTCTGCTCAGCATCTTCTTGAACTGTTTGGAGGACAGGGTAGGTTCTCCATCAGTTAGCTCATCTTCAGATGTGGAGGCCTCTGAGTTATCTGTATTAACACTTCTCCTTGGATGGGAGGGGGTCTTTTCTATGCACCTTCTGGAGCTTTCATCTTTGAAGACCACAAACTTGTCCTCTCTTTTTGCCTTGCTTCCCTCCCCCTCAGCTTTTCTGGTGTTTAGTTGAAGTTAAGGGTAAAGCAACTTCCCAAACACATTTTGGGGTTGGATGTCGTCCATATTCTCCATCTCCCTTATGAAACAAATCGTTATATCCTGTTGGGAATATTGCCCTCAATGTTCCCTTAATTTGAAGAAGCATCTCTCGTATTGATAAGTACATATTATATTTGATAAACTCCCTTTTGCATCATGACTGTGCAGGGTTTAGATATTCCAAGCATTGGAATATTGTTGGTGGTTCACTATCTGAACCACTGAGAAGAGCTCATTGTCTAAGAGGAACCGCTGAGACGAGTCCACGAGCCGCTGAGAAGGGGTCTGCCTCAGCTGAGCTGCAGATAGACAAAATCCGCTGAGAAGATAAACTGTCTCAGCAGATCCGCTGAGACGAAGACAACTCAACTGCTGAGACTGAAGGGTGTCTCTGCCCAACCGCTGAGACAGATTAAAATCTGAAGAAGACAAAGGCGGGATCTGCTACTGGCGCAAATAGCTGTAAAGCTAAATAAAGTATGATCCATCTTCATGCTGTTTCAGGGGCCATCTAAGAACCGTTGAAGATTAAATGAGTATAAAAGAACATAATAGGGTATTTCAGATGGCTTGGTTGCTGCTGGTGTGCTATGTGCTGAAAAGAAGAATAGCTGTTTACTGTTCCATTGACGGCTTTCAAGAACTCTCTCCTTCTACTTTAAGAACCAGAAAGAAGAAACAAGTAGATAAGATTGCTCTTCTATCCAGAAGAGCAAGGTGATATTTTCCCTTCTACTGAGAAGAAGGATCAAGCAGGAGCCAGGTTTGAAGATTACACTCAGCCCTTCTTCAATGTTGCACCAACTATGCATAATCGACAAAAGACATTCTGATGTCCACTATTGTAAGCTAAAACTTATACCTTTTGTAGGAACTGTGTTGTTTTGAGATTGTAGGGCATTGTGCCTGAGTTTGTAGGGTTGCTGAACCTGAGTTGTAGGGCTGTTGAGCCTGAGTTGTAGGGCTGTTAAACCTGAGTTTGGTAAGGCTGTTGAGCCTAAGCTATATGGAAATTTTCCTGAGAAGTAGGGCTTCTCGATAGGCCTGAGGTAGGAGATCAAGGTGATCTCTGAGTTGTAGAAGTGGGAGCACTTTAAGTTGGTAGGGTTGTTTGGTCTGAGGTAGGGTTTGGAGCAAACCTGAGAGATCTTGAGGGATCTATGTTGTAAGGTCTTGGAGCTGAGATTGGAGAAGATTGCCTTGTCTAACACATGTTAGAAAGGTGTAGAGGGAAAGTGGACTACCCATAGACACACTGTCTTGGGGAACCACTATTTACAAATGTGTGCTATCTTTGTTTGCTTGAGTGTTTGTTTACTACTCACTAACTGCTAGCAATAATTAAGTAAAATTTAAGGAGACCTATTCACCCCCCCCCCCCTCTAGGTGAATTAGACTACTAACCTATAAACTGTCAAGTGGTATCAGAGAGAGGTTGGTCATGATAGTTTATAGTTATTAGTCCAGATCACCTAGAGGGGGGGGGGGGGGGGTGAATAGGTCACTTTCTTTTCTTGCTTCTTTAATCTAGTTGTTTTAGTGAGTATAAAGATTATAAGCAAACACACAGAAAGCACACAAGCATATATAGAGGTTCCTCAAGACATGGTGTCTTGAGTAGTCCTCTTTCCCCCTTCACCCTTCCAACAATGAGTTAGACAGGGCCAACACATCCAATTCAGCTTTAAGAGCTTACAACTCAGATTCCTCAGAATCTTTTAGGTTTTCTCCAAACCTTACCTCGGGCTCAACTTCCCTACAAACTCCGAGTTCTCTAACTCCTACATCTCAGAAATTTCCTGATTTCCTACCAATGACCTATCTAGAAGTCCTACATCAGATGTTCATAAAGATCCTACACTCAAGCTGGGAGTACAGCTCTACACTCAGGCTAATCAACCCTACAGCTCAAGCACAAGGGCCTTACAGATTAATATAGTGTGAGAGATACAACAAAAGACTATATAAAGTTAACCTTCAGATCTTGTCATCTGTTGTCTTAAAGCAGGACTGTGAAGCAGCAGCTACAGTTCTTGTTTCTCCTTGATCTTCTCCTACAGCAAAGTTGAAGATCTACTTGTTCTTCTTGATTGATTCAGGAAGAACTAACTTATCTCCAAGCAGAATTGAGCTTTAGCTTGAGAGAATGCCCTTTCAGGAGGCTTGAAGAAGATCAGCCTTGCAGCACACAAAACAACTCTTCCAATGGAACAGTATACTTATTTTTGACCTAACATCTTCTTTTATACTTCCTCCTTACTTTCATGGCTATTAGATGCCGCTGACACAGCATGGACATCTGACAAAAGTGTTTCTTGCTTTTCTGCCACTTGCGCCAAAAACAGATGCCGCTAGTGCATTATTCATATTTGAATCTATCTCAATGGTTGGGCTGAGACAGCCTACAGACTCAGCGACAAATTTTGTCTCCGTCTCAGCGGCTCCGCTGAGACAGACAATCGTCTCAGTGGTTTTCCTCTATCTGCAGCTTAGCCGATCCTGACTCCTTCTCGACTACACTTGGCTTGTCTCAGCAGTTCAGCTGATACTGAGAGGTCGTCTCAGCGGTTTTGGCATTTAGACCTCTGAACATATTCCACTTCTTGGAATAACCTAACCCTGCTTTAGCATGATACAAAATAGGGTTTATCAAATACAATATGTACTTAGCATTGAGTGTGACGCCTCTTCAAATTAAGGGAATATTGATGGCAATATTCCCAACAATCTCCCCCTATTTGAAGAAGGCAGAACATCCTCAATGCTAAGGTACATAACAAGAGAAAACTTATCATGTAATGAGATATATAGCATTCATGATACCGCATCAAATAAAATTTGACATAACTAAGGCACTACAGATCATGTCAATACAGATTACATTTATGACAATCATAATAACAGCATGGTTTATCAAAAAAGTAGCATTGTTAATTCATCATGTTCAGATATTACAGAATTTTTATAGCAATGATACTGACTAATACTAGGCTTTGACTAAGATTATCCTTTAACATGAACCAATAGATATAGCAAAAATTTCATTTTCATTTCTGTTAAAATGTTGATACATTGTTTAAATTACATTTTGATTTTCAACAAAAAGTGAAATACATTGATTTAAGTTTTTCTCTTCTTAGAGGATGATGAGCATTCACCGTTATCACCAACAATTTCTTTCCCTTTTGTTGAGGCCTCCTTGTCATCAGCAGTAGTTGTAGCAATGTCCTTTTCAGCATTTGCTGCTACAATTTCAGCCAGCTTCTTCCTCTTCTCTTGCCTTTTGAAGTATAGGAATGGCATTGGAATGTACCTAGAAGGAATCCTCCTTGGGTTGTCCTTCCTCACCAGATTTTCCTTGAATATTCTCTCCCTTTTCGTGTTTCTTTCCAAATGATTTATCCATTCTTCACAGGGATATATTCTATCAGTGTCTTTGCAGACCTGTCCATGACTTAGCCAAGCATTCTGGATTATGCTTTTGGAGTCCTCACTCCAATATTCAAGATCTGGGTCTTTGCTTTGTTCATCCCTTTTCCTAGCCATGAATTCTTCAGCTAGCATCATATGTTCTCTCTCTCTTTTCTTTGCCAATCTGACATTCTGAGCCATTTGCTCTTGTTTAGAGAAGTCTCAATCTTCTGCTCTCTGCCTGTTCAGGAGGGGAAGGTTTAAGGCTAGCCTTGTTCCTTGCAGAACTTTGAGGGCTAGCTTAGAGTTGGTGATAGCATTGGTATTCTCCCCCTTTCCGGCTTCTTCAAATAATCTTTGATTATTGTCTTGTTTAGCTATTGTGATTGTGTCAGAGAGGGTTTGGAAGTCATTTTCAATGTCAACTTTTAGCTCATCCTTCATCTTTACTTCCTCAGCATAAATTTGGGTAGCAGTTGACCACACATATTCCTCAATATTTTTTGCTGTATTCTGAAGCACCCCATCTGCTTTGCTGACATATTATTTGACATATCTAATATCAGATTCTGCCATTTTAGTGACATTGTTGATGGATCTGAATATTTCAGATTGAGAATTTACAGTCTTTTCAGCCATGACAAACCACTTGGTCATTTGTTGATTCAGATTGACAGTTTCATCTTTGATGGGTTTTAGTGCAGCCATAACTTCAGACTTTACATTGGAGATGGACTGATCTACATACTCCTTCACTGTAGAGGCTGACCTATCAGCATAATCCTTCATGGATGCCAAATGAGTTTCTAGCATAAGTTGAATAACACTAATAATGTTCTCATTTGACTGTGAAGGGATGGAGGATGAAGCTTGCCGATTAATCACTTCAGATTCTTTGAGCTCTTGAGGGAGATTTGGAGGAGGGATTGATTCCACTTGGGGGGTTATCTGCCCTTGTATTTGGTCAGGAATGACTCAATCATCATCATCATCTCCAATATCAAAAATATCATTATTATTATCATTATCATCAGATTTTCCTTGCTCCTCCCCCACAAAAGGAGCACCAGTTTGTCTTTGAACAGATGAATCCCAGAGACCTGGTAGATTATCAGGATTAAATTGGATTCTTCTTTCAAGATTTAAGAGGATGTGGTCAATCTTACTTTGCATATCCTCAGGAGAATGCACTTTGTCCTCATCAATCCTAACAGGGACATCTTCAGCCGTATAACTTTTATCAGCAATATTCATTTCAGATGGCTCTTGTTGTTTCTCCCCCTCAGATAGGGCATCCAACTGGTCTTGAGGGTCTGAAGGTGAGATTACTGTGGAATCATTAGTTATTAACTAATTTACTGTTCAAGATTAGATATCATTATCAGTAATTTGAGGTTGAAGGATTAATTACCTGGGGTGTTAATTTTCTCCATGTCATTTGTCCTTATAGATTCAGCAGGCATGTTCTGTGCATCTTCAGCACCTTTATCAAATGAAGCATCCTCATTCTCATCAGAATGTTTTGACTCAGAACTTGAGACAATCATTCTGGACTTATTGGGTTCTTTTGACATCATTTTTTTCTTGTCCTTTGCCACTGATGGCTGGCTCATGGGGAGCACCCTGGTGAACCAATCCAAAGCTTTTATATCCATCCTTTTGAGGTAGTGGAGATTTGACCCTTTTGAGCTCTCAAACTTCTCTGGATAGGTGTTCAGAAGGTATAAGGATAGAATTCTTCCCAAGTTGGGGGCTTGCAGGCACTCTTTCAGTCTTTGCAAGATCACATTTCCCCAGGATGTCTTCTTGTTCAAGATTATCCTTGTCATCAGTTCAAACAAGAACTGGGAGATGGTGTCATGGGAGCCTGGTTTACAAAGAATGGCCTTCCCAACTATGTCAGAGAGGAGCTTGCCTCTCTGATTGAAGAATTTTCTCTTCAGTGAGCCTTTTTGGGTATCACCATAGTTACACCATGCTAGAGCTTTCTTCTTGTCCTTATCTGAGATATCTTCTTCCTCATCAAGACTGCATGCAGTTAAATGCAGACCTTTTTTTATTCTTTTGGAGAAGACTTTAATCTTTTCATTCCCAACCTTTGACTTCAAGGTGGACTTGGATAGGGAGATCCTTACATTGTTGTACCATTCCAGAACTTCAGTTCTGAGAATTACAGTGGGTTCAGACAGAAGGTATTGCAGACCTTGAGCTTCTAGGAGTTGAATTACCTCCTTTATTTCTTCTAGAGCTTGAGCAAATCCATTTCCTACTACCTCATACCCATCCAGAAGATCCTTAGAACTCTTTGGCGCCACTATTTCTGAGAAAATGAGACGCTGAGACGGAAGGGAAGATGATTCATCTCGGTGGCTGGGGAGTAAGGGTTGTGTAATTATCTATAATCACATTGGTCTATTGATATATGTTTGGGTTATGTTTTAATTAGCCCTAATGATTAAAGTTGATTGAACTTATTAGTTTAAGTGATTTTAGATCATTTAATGTAAAATTTTGACGAATAGCAATTTAGGCAACCCGTCTCAACGGAACCGCTGAGGCGGTGATCTATGTCGCTGGGACAGAGAACTGTCAACCGCTAGGACATGTTAGCTGTCTCAGCGATTCAGCTGGAATTTTCCCAGCTGTCTCAGCGCCTCAGCTAAAACAAGTCTTCTGTTTTAACTGATCATACAGACTAATAATTAGCTATTTTGATTGGATTGGTTGATGTCCAAATCTTGTCACTAAGTGTGTTGGTGTGACAAACTATTGTACTAGAGCATAACATTCAACCCTAAATAGAGGTCTGATAACAAGACAATTTAATGATTATTCAATATTTAACATAGCAAGATCAATCTTGAAAGCATTAAATTTGCCCTCATCCAATGGCTTCGTAAAGATATTAGCAACTTGATTGTCAGTGGGGACAAATTCAAGGCAGATATCTTTACATTCAACATGTTCTCTAATAAAATGATATCTTATCTCTATGTGATTAGTCCTGCTATGAGAGACAGAATTCTTTGCAATAGAGATAGCACTGGATGAGTCAAAATATAAGGGAGATTGACTTACCTTGAGGTTGTAATCCTCTAGCTGATGTTGTATCCACAAGAGTTGTGCAAAGCCGCTACCTGCAGTTATATATTCTTACTCAGTAGTGTAAATAGCCACACTGGTTAGCTTCTTACTGCTCCATGATATCAACCTCCTTCCTAGGAATTGACAAGTTCAACATGTACTTTTCCTGTCTTCTTTGCATCTTGCAAAATCTGCATCTAAAAAACCAGTCAGTTCAAAATCATTGTTCTTAGGGTACTAAAGGCCAAGATGTTGACTAGCTTTAAGGTATCTCAAAATCCTCTTTGCAGCTGAGTAATAAGATTCCTTAGGGCAGGCTTGGTACCTAGGATAAACACATGTTGCATACATAATGTCGGGTCTACTAGCAGTTAGATACAAAAAGGATCCAATAATGCACCTGTACATGGATTCATCAAAGGCCTTGCCCTTCTCATCCTTGTTCAGGGAAATGTTGGACCCCATGGGAGTTTTCAAGGTGGAAGCTAATTTCATCCCAAACTTCTTTATAAGCTCCCTAGTGTACTTAGTCTGAGAGATGAATATCCCCTCATTAGACTGTTTCACTTGGAGGCCTAAAAAGTACTTGAGCTCTCCCATACTGCTCATCTCAAACTCCCCCTGCATAAGGTTGGCAAACCTTTTACAGAGGTTGTCATCTGTAGACCCAAAGATTATGTCATCAACATTAATTTGGACTATAAGACACTTGCCTTTTGTTTCCCTAAGAAACAATGTGCTATCTATCTTTCCCTCAAGAACTTGTTCTTGATGAGAAATCTAGACAAGGTCTCATACCAAGCCCTAGGGGCTTGCTTTAGACCATATAGAGCTTTACTAAGTAAATAAACATAAAAAAGTAAGGGTAGGATGTACAAAACCTGATGGTTGTTCAACATATACCTCTTCCTTCAGGTTACCATTGAGGAAGGATAACTTGACATCCATCTGGTATACTTTGAACCCTTTGTGGGCAGCATAGGCAAGAAATAGCCTAATTGCATCTAACCTTGCAACTGGGTCAAAGGTTTGATTAAAGTCTATACCCTCCTATTGTCTATAGCCCTTGGCTACTAATCTTGCCTTCTTCTTGATGATGATTCCATTTTCATCCAACTTGTTTCTGTATATCCATTTGGTGCCAATGATGTTATGTCCTTGAGGTTTGGGCACCAACTTCCATACTTTGCATCTCTTGAATTGAAAAAGCTCTTCTTGCATGGCTTGAATCACGAAGGTATCTTGATTAGCCTCATCCAGCATCTTGGGCTCCAACTGTGATAGGAAGCACAGTAATAGAGCTTCATTATGAGCCCTACTTCTTGTGATCACACCTTAATTCTCAGCTCCAATTTTCTGTTCTTTTGGATGATCTCTCAAGTGTCTTGTTGCTGCAGGCATCCTAGCAGAAATTTGCAAGTATTCTTCTAGAACAGCAGGATCTTCAGCAGCCTGCACTTCTTCATCTTTAGGAATAACAACATCTATATAATCTTTGTTGCTGCTGGGAATGTCTTGGATAGACATCTCTTCCAATTTCTGCTCATTTCCTGTCAAAACAGAAGAACTAGATCAACCCTTATAAAGAAGGTTGGTCTCATCAAACACTACATGCATAGACTCTTCTACAACATGAGTTTTCTTATTGTATACTCTATAAGCTCTACTATGTGAGCTATAGCCTACAAGAACCCCCATATTATATTTTTCTGCTAACTTTGTCAAATGAGATTTTCCATTGTTTAAATTGTAGCATTTGCAGCCAAGGATTCTAAAGTATGATATTGTTGGTTGCTTGCCTTTCAGAATCTCATATGGGGTAATTCCAAGGAATTTATTGATGGAAGCTCTATTGAGAAGATAACAAGCAGCATTGATTGCCTCGGCCCAAAAATATTCTGGAAGTGATGAGTCACTAAGCAATGTTCTCCCAGCTTCTATCAAGGTCCTATTCCTCCTCTCACCCACACCATTTTCCTGTGGAGTCCTTGGGGAGGAGAACTCTTGGGTGATACCAAATTCTTGACAAAACCTTGTCAGAGCTTTAGATTGAAATTATGTGCCATGGTCAGTCCTAGTCCTAACCACAGTACATTGTAGATCATTCTGAATGGCCTTGACATGATTTATAAAGATATTTTATTTATTAGATTTCTTCTTTAGGAAGAATACCCATGTGTACTTTGAGTGATCATCAACAATCACCATGGTATACAATTTCCCACCTAGGCTCTGAATTTGCAAAGGACCAAACAAGTCCATGTGCAATAGATATAGACATCTTCTAGTGTCTTTGGAGCCAATACTTTTGAAAGTGGCCCTAGTTTGCTTACCCATTTGGCAAGCATGACAGGGAACACTTTTAATACATTTTAGATTTGGACTATTCCTTACAAGGTTTTTAGAAAATAGTTTATATAGTGTCTTGTAGTTAATGTGGGCAAGTCTCTTGTGCCATTGAACACAAATAGACTAACTTTCATTAGCTATAAGACACACAGGAGATAGGGAATTATAGCAAATAAAATATAAACAATATACATTCCCACTCCTAGTGCCTGAGAGAATGGTCTCTAAGTCATTTGACTTTTTGATCAAGCACTTGTCATTGTGGAATTCAATGACATAGCCGAAGTCACATAGTTGACTTATGCTTACAAGGATGTGTTGCAACCCTTCAACATAAGCTACCCATGTGATTGATACTATGTCATTGGAGATCATATCATATCCTTTGGTGACTCCCTTTTCAGATCCACCAAATGTATCTTTAGGTCCATTCTTCATAGCTGTGTAGTCCTGTAGAAGACTTCTGGTACCTGTCATTTGCCTTAAGCACCCACTGTCCATGTACCATATTTGTTTAAGGCTGGTACTTGAACTATCCTACAAAATAAAATTTACTATACCTTAGGAACCCAACTAATTTTGGGTCCTAGGTCCCTGTTAATACCATATGAAATATTCCTGGAAAGGATTTGTTTGGCTGGAGTGCCCTTTCTTGTAATTGGCACATTGGGGTTGTGCCAACAATCAATTACAATGTGACCCACTTTGCCACAGCACCAACACTCATATATGTTGTATCTTCTTTTCTGTAAAGATTTTGAAGTTGAGTCTTCCTTCTTCTATTCAGGAAAGGATACAATTGTATTCTTCTTTTTTCCTTTCAGCAATCACTTGGCTTTTTACTTTCCTATAGTCAGTCTTGGCAGCCATTCTCTGATTGTCATCAACAGATTTTAGCATGGCAGCTAAGCAAGTGTTGATGGTAGCAGAAACTGGACTGTTAGGCTTGGTTATAGGTCTGATAGCAGCCCTAATTTTTGTTGTATGGGAGTTTGAAGATGCAGCCTTCTTTATCTTGAGTGTAATGGCTGAGGTTCCAAAATCAAATGGTCCATGATGGGCCATCTGAATTTCCTCATGTGGAGCCTTTAAGGCACTCAAGCCTAACTCCTTTCTACTCCTATAGCTGTGAACATCTTTGTTCAAGCTATTGGAACTACCATTCAACATGTGACCATGAATGATTTGTTGGTCATATCTGTTGGATGGTATCATTAACTTCACAAAGGAAGACTTTGGTTCAATTGAAGCCTTGACTTTACCCTTTGTGTTACCAGTTGATGCCTCTTTATTGAATCCCAATCCTCTTTTATCATGAGGAGAAGGTGTCAATAATAGGTAGCACTGTCTTAGGCTTAGAGAGCTGAGCCACTAGCATTCTCTCCTTGAGAAGCTTTTCCTCAAGATCCTTGATGATCTTGATTTTATGGCTTATGGTGCCAATATGGATAATTTACAATCCCCTTAACTTGGCAATTTCTTTGCTCATCTGAGCTAGCTGGTTAGCATGTTCAGTGCAATTAGTTTTTGCCTGCTTTAGGGAAGCAATTTCTAGAGCTTGCCTCTTGGCTAACATCTTGCTCTTTTTCAGAGCTTCCAAGAGAGCACCATACCTGTCAATCAATTGATTGACATCTTCCTCAAATTCTGAATCACTTCCACCATTAGATGAAGGTGGTTCAGATTCCGGGCTTGTCTCATATTCAGAAGAAGAAATGTAGTGGATTAGTACCTGCTCACTGTCTGAATTGTATTGGCTGTCCTCATCTTCTGTTAGAGTCATCAGCCCATGGTCTTCTAGGATGGCTTCATCCTCCTCTATGTCACTGTCTGAATGTGACAGAGGGGCCCTAATTTTAATCCTTGGAGTATGAAAGTCTTCATCCTCTTCTGCAACAAACAACCTAATGTAGGCTTTCTCCTCTTCATCTGAATCCGTGGTTGAGGACTCAAATTCACTCCAGCTCTTCCCCTTCTTTGCTAGGAAGGATTTTTCACCTTTCCTTTCCTCTTGGTGATGATGTTTCTTATCACCTGTCCTTTCCTCTTGGTGATGATGTTTCTTTATCACCTTTACTTGACTGTTGTGCAGTGCACCAAGTTCTGGAAGGTGGAATCATCAATTACATTCACAATAATATTTTGGGCTCTTTTATCCATTGTGAATAGTGCAAGTTCATCCTTGGTCAAGTCAGCAAAAGGCTTGTCCACTCTCCTAGTTGGATCTATGGTGGAGGCTATTTGAAAAGTGAAAGGACTCTGCTTCACAGTAATGTAGATACTAGGGTCTAAGGCTTCCATGAACAACCTTACCCTTTGCTTCCATATGCCCAAGTTTTCTTTGTTGCATATGGGCAACTTCATAGGCCCCATCTCCTTCTGCAATCCAGTGGAAGCCATTGGATTTAGATATGACTACTCTTTGTAGGATCTGGTCAAGCATTTATGTTCTTTTTGACAAACCTGCCTCTGATACCAGTTGATATTTATAGGTAGTAGTCTAGATCACCTAGGGGGGGGGGGGGTGAATAAGTCACTTTCTTTTCTTGCTTCTTTAACCTAGCTACTTTTAGTGAGTTTAAAGATTATAAGCAAATACACAGAAATCACACAAGAATATATTGAGGTTGCTCAAGATAGGGTGTCTTGAGTAGTCCTCTTTCACCCTTCACCCTTCAAACAATGAGTTAGACAGGGCCAACACCTCCAATTCAGCTTCAAGAGCTTACAACTCAGATTCCTCAGAATCTCTCAGGTTTTCTCCAAACCTTACCTCAGTCTCAACAACCCTACAAACTCAGAGTTCTCCAACTCCTACAACTCAGAAATCTCCTGATTTCCTACCTCAGACCTATCAAGAAGTCCTACCTCGGATCTTCATAAAGATCCTACACTCAATCTGGGAGTACAACTCTACACTCAAACTAATCATCGCTACATCTCAGGCACAAGGGCCTTACAGATAAATATAGTGTGAGAGATACCACAAAAAACTATATAAAGTTAACCTTTAGATCTTGTCTTCTATTTTCTTGAAGCAGGACTGTGAAGCAGCAGCTACAGGTCTTGTTTCTCCTTGATCTTCTCCTTCAGCAAAGTTGAAGATCTACTTGTTCTTCTTGATTAATTTAGGAAGAACTAACTTATCTCCCAACAGAGTTGAGCTTTAGCTTGAGAGAAAGCCCTTCCAGGAGGCTTCAAGAAGATCGTTCTTGCAGCACACAATACAGCTCTTCCAATGGAACAGTACACTTATTTTTGACCTAACATCTTCTTTTATACTTCCTCCTTACTTTCAACGGCTATTAGAAGCCCCTGACACAGCATGGACATCTAACAAAAGTGTATCTTGATTTTCTGCCACTTGCGCCAAAAACATATCCTGCCAGTGCTTTATTCATATTTGAATCTGTCTCAGCGAATGGGCTGAGATAGCCTCCAGACTCAGCGACAGATTTTGTCTCCGTCTCAGCGGCTCCGCTGAGACAGACAACCGTCTCAGCGGTTTTCCTCAATCTACAGCTCAGCAGATCCTGACTCCTTCTCGACGACACATGGGCTTGTCTCAGCGGTTCAGCTGAGACTGAAAGGTCGTCTCAGCGGTTTTGGCATTTAGACCTCTGAACATTTTCCACTTCTTGCAATAACCTAACCCTACTTTAGCATGATACAAAACAGGGTTTATCAAATACAATATGTACTTAGCATTGAGTGCGATGCCTCTTCAAATTAAGGGAACATTGAAGGCAATATTCCCAACAGGTCAAAAAGGACTTAACAATCTGACAAGATCCTACATAGGAGTAGTCAAATCTGAATCCAATGGCTACCAATGGAGTTCAGTAGGAGATGGGATCAATGAAGTGGCCAATAAGCAAAAAGGAAAATTTTGGCATTTGGAAGCAAAGGGTTAGGCTATTCATGGAGGCCTCAGACCCTATGATTTATATTACTGTCGAGGAGGGTTCCTTTGTAGTCACAAAGCCCTCCATTATTGATCCTACTAGACAAGTAGACAAGTCATATACTGAAATGACAAGGGATGAAATTGCATTGGCCACAATGGACAAAAGAGCACAAAATATATTATTCAATGCAATTGATGATTCCACCTACCAAAACTTGGTACATTGTGAGACATCCAAGGATATGTGGGACAAACTGATTGTTTACATGGAAGGGACTGACAAAGTGAGGGATGATCGGAAATCCCTCCTTAATCAGGAGTATGAAGCCTTCAGGCAACAAAGCCTGGAAAGCATAGTTGATTGCTATGAGAGGTTTTTCAGAATAGTGAATGATCTGAGGACCTATGATAGGGTCTTTACTCATTATGAGATGAATGAAAAATTCATGAGATCTCTAACTAGAGATTGGGATACCAAGATCTGTACCATCAGAGAAGTGGAAAAGCTGGGTGAGACTCCTCCCCATGCTCTGTTGGGAAAGCTGCTCTCCTATGAGATACATGTATCTACAAGGATGGAGGAGGACACATCCTGTAGGCCTCATGCAAAGGAGAGGATTGTGGCTCTCAAGGCTAAGAGCTCTAAGAAGAACAAGGCAGGGTGCCTTCACCTCCAAGGAGGGTTGCTGGTTCAGAAAATTCTGAGCCCAGCTCATCTGATAGCAGCTCTTCTGATGAGGAGTTTGCTACCTTCTTAAGACATTTCATGAAGCTGATGAGTAGGAAGCAGTGGATGAACAAACCTTCATGCTCCTCACATCCCAGGAAGTATCACAGCAAATCTGAAAAGCTGTATCCCAAGGGGGACAGGTATAACTCTAAACATGTTAAACATATTTCAAATACTGTGATTTGTTATTGCTGCAGCAAGCCTGAACATGTCATAGCTCACTGTCCAGTCAAGAGAAAGGAGAAGGGTGGCAAGAAAGCTTATCACCAGAATGGCAGGAAGGGTGAGAAATCCTTCCTAGCTAAGAGAGAGAGGAGCTGGAGTGAATCTGAGTCATCATCCTCAGATTCAGAAGAAGAAGAAGCCTAGATTGGGTTGTTTGCATCAGAAGAGGATGAGGACTATCCTGTTGCAAAGGTGGGCATCAGGGCCACTCTATCACACTTAGACAGTGACATAGAGGAGGATGAAGAAGATATAGAGCATCATGTATTGATGGCCATAACTGATGATGATGAAGATAGTCATGACAATTCTGACAAGGTATCAATTCCTCTAAACCCTTCTTCTGATTATGAATATGTACCCGAATCTGAAGCATGCTCATCTAATGATGAGAGTGGGTCAGATTCTGAAGTGGATTTCAATCAATTGATTGAAAAGTATGATGCTTTATTGGATGCTCTGAAGAAGAGCAAGAAGCTAGCCAAGAGGCAAGCTCAGGAAATTGCCTCCCTTCAGTTGGCTAAGCAAGATAGCACAGAGTCATCTACTCAGGTGGCTCAGATGAGTAGAGAGATAAGCCAACTACAGGGAATAACAATTGTTCAATTGAGCACCATCTCCCAAAAGAACAAGGTCATAAACGACCTTGAGGATAAGCTTTTCAAAGAGAAGAGCCTAGTGACTTAATTCTCCAAGCCCAAATCCGTACTACCAATCATTGACACCTTTTCCTTCCAAACAAAAAGGAGAGGACTAGGTTTCAATAATAAGGCTGTGGGTGATGGGAGTGGAGAAAAGAGCAAGGCTAAGGCTAAGTCTCATACCACCTTTAAAAATGTGTTACTTCCCTCCAACAGGTATGACCATAAGAGTATCTATGGTCACTGGAAGAATGGGAGTTACTATAGGAAGGAAAATACTAATTATTATAGTAGAAGAAAGGGCATGAGGATGAGTGATATGAATGCTCCATGTGAAGAAATTCAAATGGTCCATTCTGGACCATTTGTTTTTGGTACCTCAGCCCTATCATTCAAGAATAAGGAAGCAAGCTCTTCCAAGTCCCTTCCAACAAAGCATTTGGTTGCTATCAAGCCTGTAGTCAGGTCTAACAGTTCAGTGTCTGATGCCAACAAATCTTGCCTAACTGCCAAGCCAATACAAGCTGCTATCATTAAGACAAAGACTGTCAAGACTGACCATAGATTGTCATTCAGCCAGATTATTGCTGAAAGGAATTGGAGGAAAGAAGCTGTCTCCCCTCCTGAACATAAGCATATTGATGCCTCCACCTCAAATAATGTTTAGAAGAGAAGATAAAACATTCATGAATGTTGGTGTTGTGGTAAGGTGGGACACTTTGCCATAGATTGTTGGTACAATCCCACTATTCCTAGTGCAAAGAAGAGCTTTCCTGCAAAGGTTGCAGCATGTGTGAAGCTTTCCTTTCATGATAACAAAGGCCTAGGACCCAAAATCAATTGGGCTCGTAAGGGTAAATGAATTTCTTTTTGCAGCATAGTTCAAGTAACATTCTAGGGCAAATATGGTATTTGAACAGTGGGTGCTCAAGGAACATGACAAGTACCAAAAGTTTACTACAGGAATACAAAGTAGTGAAGAATGGACCTAAAGTCGTCTTTGGTGGATCTGAAAAAAGGCATCACCAGAGGATATGGTGTGATCTTAAATGGCATAGTCTCAATCACAAGAGTGGCTAATGTTGAAGGTTTGCAACACAACCTTGTAAGCATAAGTCAACTATGTGACTTAGGCTATGTCATTGAATTCCACAATGATAAGTGCTTGATCAAAAAGTCACATGAAATAGAGATCATTCTCTCAGGCACTAGGAGTGGGAATGTTTATTGCTTAGATTTTATATGCAATTCTTCTTTATCTTCTGCGTGTCTTGTGGCTAATGAAAGTGAGTTTCTTTGTGTTCAATGGCACAAGAGACTTGCTCACATTAACTACAAGACAATGTATATGCTATTTTCTAAAAACCTTGTTAGAAACTGTCCTAATTTGAAATGTGTTAAAAGTGGTCCATGTCATGCATGCCAAATGGGCAAGCAAACTAGGGTCACCTTTAAAAGCATTAGCTCCAAAGATATTGAAAGATTTCTATATCTATTGCACATGGACTTATTTGGTCCTTTGCCAATTTAGAGCCTAGGTGAGAAGTTGTATACTTTGGTGATTGTTGATGATCACTCAAAATATACATGGGTTTTCTTCCTTAAGAAGAAATCTGATACTTTAGATGTCTTTATAAACCATGTTAAGGCAATCCAGAATGAACTACAATGTACAGTGGTCAAGATTAGAACTGACCATGGTAAACAATTTCAATCTGGGGCAATGACAAGGTTTTGTCAAGAATTTGGTATCACCCAAGAATTCTACTCCCCAAGGACTCCATAGCAAAATGGTGTGGCTGAGAGGAGGAATCGGACCTTGATAGAAGCTGGGAGAACATTTCTTAGTGACTCCTCACTTCCAGAATATTTTTGGGTTGAGGCAGTCAATACTGTATGTTATGTTCTCAATAGAGCATCTATCAATAAGGCCCTAGGAATAACCCCCTATGAGATTCTGAAAGGCAAACAACAAACTATTTCATACTTTAGAATCTTTGGTTGCAAATGCTATATTTTAAATAATGGAAAATCTCAATTAACAAAGTTTGCGGAAAAATGCAATGTAGGGGTTCTTGTTGTATATAGCTCACATAACAAGACCTATAGAGTATTCAACAATAAAACTCATGTTGTAGAAGAGTCTATACATGTAGTTTTTGATGAGACCAGTCTGCTCTACCAGGGATGGTCCAGTTCTCCTGTTTTGACAGGTAGTGAACAGAAAATGCAAGATAAGTTTGTCCAAGAAATACCTAGCACAAGCAAGATCCATTCAGAGGCAGCCATTCCTAAAGATGAAGATCAGCAAGCTGCTGAAGGTGCTGCTGCTCAAGAAGAAGAGCTGCAAATATCTGACAGGTTGCCTGCAGCAAATAGGCACCTAAGGGATCATCCAAGAAATCAGATTATTGGAGTTGCAAACCAAGGAGTTGTTACTAGAAGTAGAGCTCACAATGAAGCTCTTTTCTTGAGCTTTCTATCACAAATGGAGCCCAAGATGTTTGAAGAAGCAATTGAAGATACATTCAATATTCAAGCAATGCTAGAGGAGCTGCTTCAATTCCTGAGGTGCAAGGTGAGGAAGCTAGTGCCAAAGCCTTAATGAGACAATGTCATTGGCACCAAGTGGATCTACAGAAACAAGCTTGATGAGAATGGCACCATCATCAAGAACAAAGCTAGGCTAGTGGCCAAGGGGTACATGAAAGAAGAAGGAATTGACTTTGATCAAACCTTTGCCCCTGCTGCAAGGTTAGAAGAAATAAGGCTATTCCATGCCTACGCTGCCCACAAGGGGTTCAAAGTATATCAGATAGATGTCAAATAAACATTTCAGAATGGCAATATAAAGGAAGAGGTATACGTGTAGCATCCCTCAGGTTTTGTTCATACAACCCTTTCCTCTCATGTCTATTTTCTTAGAAAAAGCTTTATATGGTCTAAAGCAAGCCACTAGGGCTTGGTATGAGACCTTGTCTAGCTTTCTCGTCAAGAACAAGTTCTTGGGGAAAGATAGATAGTACATTGTTTATTAGGAAAACAAAGGGCAAGTGTCTCCTAGTCCAAATCTATGTTGATGACATAATATTTGGTTCTACAAATGACAACCTTTGCAAAAGGTTTGCCAACCTTATGCAGGGGGAGTATAAGATGAGCAGTATGAGAGAGCTCAAGTACTTTTAGGCCACCAAGTGAAACAGTTTGATAAGGAAATTTTCATCTCTCAGATAAAGTATACATGGGAGCTTATTAAGAAGTTTGGGATGGAATCAGCTTCCACCATGAAAAATCCCATGGGGTCCAATATTTCCCTGGACAAGGATGAAAAGAGTAAGTGATGAGTCCCAATTATATAGAGTTTTTTGGACTCATCTGGGCCTGGTTTCTCATTCGTGCACTACACTTTCAGCGTTAAAATGCTCATATTTGCTCTTTTCATCACTTTACACATAGTGCACTCTTTTCGCCTAGTGGGGTGTGCAATTGCACATTCTGTGCTGGGGGTATGCCTTTGGGGGTTCCCCATGCCTGTCATGTTTGTTTTTATGAATGTTATTCTTATTTCCTGTGTGGGTGGTGCTTTAATTTTGAATGTGTGCAGGTGGAATGTGCCCATGAGCTGAGCATTGCAGTCTGGGTAAATCGCACGACCGTGCGATTATTGTTGACGCACGATCGAAGTGATCGTGCGATTTACTCAAAGCTATTTGTGATGATGCTCATCGTGCGTCATCCTTAACGCACGATTGAATCCAATCGTGTGTGAAGGAAAATGCACGACCTACCTGGATGATGACAAAATCTGAAGCCTGTCTTACCCTGTGCAATTTTGGTCGCACACGAGCATTTCGCTCGTCCGTAAACAAAAACGCACGGCCTTCCTGTAGCTACAGGAATTGTTTGTCTCTGTTAATCGCACGTCCCAAAACGCATGGTCGTGCGTTTTGATCATGTGTTTCTTAAAACTATCGCCTCTATTTAAGCCACAGTTTCATTAGACCTAAAGATCACATTATTCTTCCCCGCCATTTTTTGAGCTCCAGTCCGCCACTTTCGTCGCTCCATCACCGCCCACCTTCGGGAGGAGCTCCGGCCGCCATTCTCTTGCAAATATCTAGCCAGAGAATCCTCTTGGCCTCCTCCATTGTTCATGCACCTCTAAAGCTCTATTTTGAGGGATTCCTTGCTGCATACGTGAAGTTCTCCGGCGAAGTCAGAAGCAAAGATGATTGACGGAGAAGATGGGTAAACTAGAAGGAAGTGACAACTCATCTCCGTACCCCGGACGACAGTTGGAGCCCGAGCTCGGACAAGGATTTACAACCCTAGATTATGTCCGTGAACCTCGGATGAGTCTCCGCCCCTTTTGTTGTAATCTCACCTCCTTCACATTACAGTACTGTTTTCCGTTATTATATTTGTGTATGGATAATGTATGCTAAACTGTGTTATGCTATTTAGTATATTTCATGTCTATGTGAAGTATCTTTGTGGTCTATTTTAGTGAGGAGCGCCCCATTCCATCCTCCTTCCTGCCATCATGTTCGTGTGCCGCACTAGCAATTGCTAGTGGCGTGCTTTGTGACGAGGTGCTTGCGACCCTCAATTCTGCCGGTGCGACCCATTCCACCAGCTTGCCTACTCGTCCATCTGCCCTTGCGAAGTAATGCGTTCAAGGCCTACATAGTTTTCCATCCCGTCTGACAAAGCAGTGCGCTCAAGGCCTTAATTTTAGGTCATTTATTTTTTATCTGCATTAGTTTTAGAACAAACATAAAACTCCCATCGTTACTCCAACCTAAAGGACTTCAACCTCAAGTCCTTCCTCGAATGTTAACTCCACCTTATGGTGCTCCTCGAGAGATTCGATATCCTAGGGATTTACTTCCTCAATTCTATTACTTGACAACGACAAGTACACTGTTGTTCAGACCGCGTTTGCTCCCGCCTATAACCGGTGTAGGAATTTGCGCGTCAAGTTTTTTGCGCCGTTGTCGGGGAACATAGTCGTGTGAGTTTCTTGAGATAGAGCGACAAGAGATAAAGTCTTTTACATTTGTGTATCGCATTTGTTTTAATTTAGTCATTATAAATTCGCTTTTTACTATTTTTAAGTATTTCAAAAATCAGGTTTCTGTTGATTTAATTTTTCTTTCGTGCATACTGAGTTATTTATGAATCCTTCTTTGCACCACTATGTATGCCTATCGGCAATGTAGATGGTGTGAATTGTTTAATCATTCTAGCGATGAGTGCTATTCAGGAAGCCATAATTATAATCCCTATGGTTCATCGTTTGGAGAATCTAGATCTTCATACTATGAACCTAGGTATTATAATTATGTGGCCCCTTCACAAGCATCGACTACGCCGGGTTGTTTGGCCTCTCCATGGTCAAAACCTACCGGGAAGCGATGCTTGTGCTGTCGGAGTTTTGATCACACGTTGAAGGACTATGAGGAATGGAAATTGCAATTGGAAGAGGATGATGAGGCATCACTCATCACCATTCCACCATTTCCTTATCAAACCACTCATTCAATCATTGAGGACATATACGCCATTCCCCCGTGGCCTCATGGGTGCACGACGGATGTGTCCACTAGTGTCGTTGTTGATCACTACGATGATATTTTGGAGTTTTCTTCCTCTATGGTGCCATCCTTTCCTATGGATTATGTATCTGATGATATTTCTTCACTCCTATCGGAACCTATCTTGATTCCTGTTTCTACTCAGATATTTTCTTGTATCAGTATGCATGTATCTTCTGCTCTTATTGTCGAGTTTCCATATGTGCAGGATGAGCCTATGGAGCCCGAAGCTGTGCCGAGTTGCACTGAGGAGGATATTTTCCTTAGTGAGGAGGTTTCTACCTCATCACCGGAGGAGAAAGTCCAACTCATCACTGAAGTTCCTAGATGCTCATATTCGTCCTGCAGTGCTCTTAATGCGGTCGACAATGAGTCTTTTGTGGAACCTGATGGGAGTGACATCGGGGCCACTCCTCCTGTGTTTGATTCATTTAGTTCCTCATCCATTTTATTTCCCCATCCATTCTAATAATGCTGATATTGATAAATTCATCCTTCCTGCTCCCTCTCCTGCTTTAATTTTTGATATTTCAAATATCCCCCTGCAGGTACATGAATTTTTGACCCATTTTTGGGTGATTCTGATTGGCAGTCGTGGAAAGGAAAGCAGATGGCAATGATGAAATCAATCGCCTATTCCACCTCATCATCATTTCCTACATTTTCCTTGAAAGACTAGGTGCAGGGTGGTAAGCGCTACTTCATCAATGACCGCCGATTGGAGGAGAGGAAGAGGATGAAGAAGGATGAAATATGGAGATGGAAGGCTCCTGATCCTCTTGAGAGCTGCTTTTGGGTCTTCGGGCCCATTTCTTTCATTTTCAGTTACAACTTTAAATCAACTTACAGTTGATCATTTTGGGGTGCTTGTAATAATTATGATTTATTATTTTTCGCTTTATGCTTAGACATTTATATAAACTGCTTAATACAGGTATTAAGTCCAGCTTAAGAACGGTAAACAAAAGCGTTGTTGGGAGACAACCCAAATCTTTTTATTATATTGTGCTATTATGCTAATAGTTTAGCATTTTATATTTTTTCTTGGAGTCTTTTTCCTACAGGTGCGCAACAATTTTCTTGTTTGGCGGACATGGGAGTGGATTCTTAGTACACGCCAATCTTCTGATATGCTCATTTCTGAGCATGGGTAACTTTTCTTCCCCTAGTCTTTTATTTAATTTTCATGGTTACATCAGTTGTGTCTATTGCTTAGATTAAGTCTGGAGGAGAGCCACTATGTGTTACCCACTGCACATGCACATATAATTTGCATACTAGAAGTATATTAATTTCACTTATTTTGTTTTGTTCATCTTCACCGAACACCACAACACCCACTTGAGCGCGCACTTAGCCGTAGGCGCGTTACGAGTTCAACTCGTTTCTTTTGTGTTATTGGGAAAATCTCTGTGCTGGCTTAGGATTGTGAGTTGGAATAAAATGTCGACACATGTAGTGCTCCTAGTCGAGTGCTCATGGTTTGCATAGAAATCCGTGTAGAGTAGATTTCTCTTTATACTTTTAGTTTTATAATTTTTTATTAGTGTAAATGTTGTTTACTCTACTAAAATTCGTGAATCCTGTGTGAATCAAAAGGTAGCATAGGGATGTGTGTAAAGTATCATTAGACGCGTATTGCTCGAGCGGGGAGGAAGGATAATCATTCCCGGGGGCTAAGAACTTGCCCCAAGCTATTCTTGAAGCATAGGCATATGATAGTTCTGTTGCGCGAGAATGACGTAGGCCATCATTTTGGCCCGGTTGAGCCTTTGTGCCATTCCTGATATCTCCCCTCGTTAACAACTTGTGCCTACCCCTTTCTCTTGATTCAGCTCCACGATTTTATCACCAAAGCTTAAACGCCGATCATAGTCGCACAACCCAAATTTGAGCTTTAGTTGTTTATTATTTGGGGTGTTGATGTTGTGATACTTTTATGAAAATGTGGTAGTGATTTATTGCTCAATTTGCTTAAAATGATTTGAAAAAAAAAATGAGAAAAAGAAAAGAAGTGAATAGAAAAGAAAAAAAAAAGAGATGAGCTTAATTTAAAAATCTTTGTATAAATTTGGGAGTAGGTGGTGCACACACCCATGTTGTTAAGTTCAATTCTGGGGGTGTGATGTACACGCTTGTTTGTGTGGTGCTGGAGGAGAGTATATTGCATTAGCTCATTTGGGTTAGGTGTGTAAAGAACCCTTCTTTATCATTGTTTAACCTACCTGAACCCAAGCCCCATTTAAAACCTAAAGTCCTACCGACTCGCTCTTTGAACCAATCTAGTGTCATGGAGAGAATGTGACCGGGCAAGCTTATGGTCTCCGACCGATGGATTTCGGTGGAGTTTGTCTGAAATCCCAACTTGGGCAATGCTCATCTCAGCGATTATTTTACTTTCTCTGTATGCGTGACCGAATGATTCACTGTGATTCACATTTTGAGTAGTAGTAATTGACATTAACTATAGTAGAAATTTATAAACTATCTTGTATAATTATAAATCTATTTTATTGTATTTTGTGCACGTGAGCATGCGACTTCGCATGGTATTCCGTGTCACAATTTCTGTGTTAGCTAGCTGTTTTCCTCTTCTGCATTGAATGGTTTGCTCGGGACGCGCAAACGGTTAAGTCTGGGGGTGTGATGAGTCCCAATTATATAAGGTTTTTCGGACTCATCTGGGTCTTTTTTCTCACTCGTGCACTACACTTTCAGCGTTAAAACGCTCATATTTACTCTTTTCATCACTTAACACATAGTGCACTCTTTTCGCCTAGTGGGGTGTGCAATTGGACATTCTGTGCTGGGGGTATACCTTTGGGGGTTCCCCATGCCTTTCATGTTTATTTTTATGAATGTTATTCTTATTTCCTGTGTAGGTGGTGCTTTAATTTTGAATGTATGCAGGTGGATTGTGCCCATGAGCTGAGCATTACAGTCTGGGTAAATTGCACGACGGTGCGATTATTGTTGACGCACGATCGAAGCGATCGTGCGATTTACTTAGAGCTGTTTGTGATGATGCTCATCGTGCGTTATCCTTAGCACACGATTGAATCCAATCGTGCGTGAAGGAAAATGCACGACCTACCTGGATGCCGGCAAAATCTGAAGCCTGTCTTACCCCGTGCATTTTTGGTCGCGCACGAGCATTTCACTCATGCGTGAACAAAAACACACGGCCTTTCTGTAGCTACAGGCGATGTTTATATCTGTCAATCATACGTCCCAAAATGCACAGTCGTGCGTTTTGATCGTGCATTTCTTTAAATTAACGCCTCTATTTAAGCAGTAGGTTCATTCGACCTAAGGATCGCATTATTCTTCCCCGCTGTTTTTGAGCTCCAGTCTGCCACTTTCGTCACTCGATCACCTCCCACCTTCGAGAGGAGCTTCGGGCGACATTCTCTTGCAAATCTCTAGCCGGAGCATCCTCTTGGCCTCCTCCATTGTTCATGCACCTCCAAAGCTCTATTTTGGGGGATTCCTTGCTGCATACGTGAAGTTCTCCGGCTAGGTTAGAAGCAAAGATGATTGGCGGAGAAGACGGGTAAACTAGAAGGAAGCGACAACTCCTCTCCGTACCCCGGACGACAGTTGGATCCCGAGCTCGGACAAGGATTGACAACCCTAGATTCTGGCCGTGAACCTCAGATGAGTCTTCGCCCCTTTGGTTGTAATCTCACATCCTTCACATTGCAGTACTGTTTTCCTTTATTATATGTGTGTATGGATAATGTATGCTAAACCGTGTTATGCTATTTAGTATATTTCATGTCTATGCGAAGTATCTTTGTGGTCTATTTTAGTGAGGAGCGCCCTATTCAATCCTCCTTCCCGCCATCACGTTCGTGTGCCACACTAGCAATTGCTAGTGGCGTGCTTTGTGACGAGGTGCTTGCGACCCTCAATTCCGCCGGTGCGACCAATTCCATCCGTTTGCCTACTCATCCATCCGCCCTTGTGAAGTAGTGCATTCAAGGCCTACGTAGTTTTGCATCCCGCCTGGCGAAGCAGTGTGCTCAAGGCCTGCATTTTAGGTCCTTTATTTATTTTTCTGCAATAGTTTTAGAACAAACATAAAACTTCCATCGTTACTCCAACCTAAAGGACTTCAATCTCAAGTCCTTCCTCAAACGTTAACTCCACCTTACGGTGTTCCTCGAGAGATTCGATATCCTGGGTATTTACTTCCTTAATTCTATTACTTGACAACGACCGGTACACTGCCGTTCAGACTGCGTTTTGCGCCCGCTTATAAGCGGTGTAGGAATTTGCGCGTCAGTAAGCCCTTTGATGAATCCATGTACAGGTGAATTATTGGGTCCCTATTGTATTTAACTGCTAGTAGACCATTATGTATGCTACATGTGTTTATGCTAGGTACCGAGCATGCCCTAAGGAATCTCATTACTCAGCTGTAAAGAGGATTTTGAGATACCATAAAGGTAGCCAACATCTTGGCCTTTGGTACCCTAGGGACAATGATTTTGAACTAACTGGATTCTCAAATGCAGATTTTGCAGGTTGCAAAGAATATAGGAAAAGCATAAGTGGAACTTGTCAATTCTTAGGTAGAAGGCTGATCTCATGGAGCAGAAAGGAGAAGACCATTGTGGCTATATCCATAGCTGAATCTGAATATATAACTGCAGGAAGTTGTTGTGCATAACTATTATGGATGCAACATCAGCTAAAGGATTACGACATAGAGGTAAGTAATTCCCCCTTATATTGTGACTCATCCAGTGCTATCTCTATAACTAAGAATCCTATTTCACATAGCAGTACTAGGCATATAGAGATAAGGTATCATTTTATTAAAGAACATGTTGAAAGTGAAGATATATGCCTTGAATTTGTCCCCACTGACAAACAAGTAGATGATATCTTTACAAATCCATTGGATGAGGCAAAGTTTAATATTTTTAAAATTGAGCTTGGTATGTTTAATCTAGAATAGATTTTATCATGTCAAAATATCTATGTTGCGCATTATGTTATTACTAGCTTTTTTAAAACCTGTAAACTTGTACCACAAGCTTGATAGAAAATGTTGTTATCTAAAATACTTAGTAGCATGTTTAGGACAAGAAAAAATCCTATGAAAATGGTTCACTGATAGGCAGTGAGATCAGCTAAAGCAGCTGAGAAAGTTGTAGCTGAACCGCTGAGATAGCTGAGAAGGTCTCAGCTGATCCGCTGAGATGGCTAACCCTGTCTCAGCGGTTGATAATATATTGTCCCAGCGGGTTGTCCATCCGTCTCAGCGGTTCCTCTAAGACTGGTTGACTCAATCAAAATCAACCCTAATTAACATGTCAGCACTGTACAATCAATAAATTTGATTAGATTAATCAACAATCATATAAGGGCAAATCTAAACCTAAGACAAGCCCTTATAAATAGAAGAAGGTTGATTAATTAATTACTACTCTTATTAACCTAGCCGACGAGATGAACCCTTCTCCCTCCAGTCTCAGCGACTTGTTCTTTAGTAAAAATGGCGCCAAAGTTGGCAAAAGAACTTTAGGAAGGCTATGAGATAGTGAGAAATGGATTCCAGCATGCCCCTGCCGAGATTAGAGAAGTGAGTCAACTTCTAACAGATCAAGGACTAGAATATGTTTTTTCTGAGCCAACAATAATTCTCAGAACTGAAGTTCTGGAATTTTTCTCTAGTGCCAAGATGTCCTCATCTAAATCCTCAATCAAGGGCAAAATAGGAAGCTTAAAGATAAAAGTCTCTCCAAGGAAGATGGAGAAGGCCCTTCAACTGACCTCCTGCAGTGGAGAAGAGGAAGAAGAAGTTTCTGAAAAGGATAAATACCAAGCTTTGCAGTGGTGTGAGTATAGTGATGCTAAAATTGGCTCACTAAAGAGAAAGATCTTCAATCAGAGAGGCAAACTGCTCTCTGATATTGTTGGCAAAGCTGTATTATGTATGCCAGGATCATATGACACCATACTTTATAGGACTTTTGTTGAACTCTTGTTAGGACTCTTCAAATGACTCAACTTAGGATTCTTGTTATGACTCTTTGTAGGACTCTTCTTACCACTCTTCATAGGAACCTCCATAGCACACTTCGTAGAAATCTTCCATGGACTCTTTGTAGGACTCCTTATAGGACTAGACGTTGGAATCTTCGTAGAAATTTTCATAGGAATCTTCGTACAACTCCTAGTTGGATGCTTCATAGGTCTCTTCTTAGGACTCTTCATAATTTTATTATTAGGACTCTTATTAGGATTCTTCATAGGAGACTTCTTTAGGACATTTCATTGGACTCTTTGTTGGACACTTTTTAAGAATCTTCGTAGGACTCTTCATAGGACTCATTGTAGGTCTCTACTTAGTACTTTTCCTAGCACTCTTTGTAGGATTTTTTGTAGGAGTCTTGTTAGGACTCTTGTAAGGAATCTACTTAGGACTCTATACAGGACTCTTCATAGGACTTTTTGTAGTACTCTTATTAGGAATCTTCTTAGGACTCTTCCTAGTAATCTTCGTAGGACTCTTCGTAGGACTCTTTGCAGGACTCTTCATAGGACTCTTTGTAGGACTCTTCATAGGAATAATTGTAGGGATCTTCGTAGGACACTTCGTATGAATCTTAGTAGAACTTTTCATAGGGCTCTTCAAAGGACTCTTCGTAGGAATCTACTTAGGAGACTTCATAGGACTCTTTGTTGGAGTCTTTGTAAGACTCTTCTTGGTAGTTTACTTCAGACTCTTTGTTTGACACTTTGTAGGACTCTTCATAGGACTATTTGTAGGACTCTTTATAGGGCTCTTCATATGATTCTATGTAAGACTCTTCGTAGGACTCTTCATAGAAGTTTACATATGACTCTTCATAGGACTCTTCATAGGGATCTTCATAGAAGTCTATATTGGCCTCTTTGTTGGACTCTTCTTGGGACTCTACTTAGTACACTTCATAGGAATCATCGTAAGACTCTTTGTAGGACTCTTGTTAGGACCCTTGTTATGAATCTACTTAGGACTCTTCATAGGACTCTTTTTTTGGACATTTCTTAAGACTCTTCTGAGTATACTTCATATGAATCTTCATAGGACACTTCGAGAACTCTTTCTTGTACTCTTCATTAGACTCTTTGTTGTAATGTTTTTAGGACTCTTCATAGGACTTTTTGTAGTACTCTTGTTAGGACTCTACATAGTACCCATTGTAGGACTCGTCGTAAGACTCGTCGTAAGACTCTTTGTCGGACTCTTCATCGGACTTTTTTCATAAGACTCCTAATTGGATGCTTCATAGGAATCTTATTAGGACTCTTCTTAGTTCTATTCTTAATATTCTTGTTAGGACCCTTATTAGGACTCTCCATAGGACTTTTCTTATATTCTTCATAGGACTCTTCGTAGGACTCTTCGTAGGACTCTCTGTAGGACTCTTCGTAGGACTCTTCATAGGAATCTACATAGGAATCTTCATAGGACTCTTAATCAGATTCGTTGTAGGAATTTTATTGGAACTCAACTTAGGACTCTTTGTAGGACTCATCATAGGACTCTGCGTAGGATTCTTCAAAAGACTCTTCGTAGTCCTCTTTGTAGGACTATTTGTAGGAGTCTTCGTAGGACTTTTTTGGGACTCTTCTTTGGACACTTTGTCGGACAAATATTAGGACCCTTCGTAGGACTCTTCATAGGTCTCTACATTGAAATCTTATTTGGATTCATTTTAAGAGTCTTTGTAGGACTCTTCTTAGGACTATTTGTAGGACTCTTCATAAGACGCATCTTGGGACTCTACTTAGGACTCTTGGCAGGACTCTTGTTAGGACTCTTTGTAGGACTCTTGTTAGGACTCTTTGTCTGACTCTAGTAAGGTCTCTTCGTAGGTCTCTTCGTAGGACTCTTTGTAGGTCTCTTCTTAGGACTCTATGAAGAGACCAAGAAGAGACCTAAGAAGAGACCTATGATGAGTTGTATGATTTCTTGTTATGACGGCAAGTGCGCCAAAATCTTTACAAGCAATTTTCTTGTTGCAATGACGCCAAAATCTAGGTGCCCTTTACAATCCCCGGCAACAGCGCCAAAATCTAGGTGCAATGACGGCAAGTGCACCAGTCGTACAAGTAATAAAAGCTGGGAGAGACTCCTCGAATATCGTTCACAGAGGATTGCAAGTTGGTTTGTATGATTTCTTGTTATGAAATTAATTATAATGATTCCTATGCAATTAATTAAAAAGAGGGGTTGATCTTGGTTTTCCTAATTTAACAACAGTGAAAGAAAATGCGGGCCTAAAGCACCGCTTCGCTTGGCGGGATGGAATGCAGGTTGCAGTGATGTGCTTAGGTAAGCGGGTGGACGAGAAGGCTAGCGTATGGATGATTTATAACCAGCGGAGTGAGGGTCGTAGGCACCTCATCATGGAACACGCAACTAGCAAATACTAGTGCGGAGCACAACATTGCAGTGGAGTGGATGGTGGAATGGGGCACTCCTCAGTTCACATAAACCACAACATATCTGAAAAGCATGAAATCATATTAACTGAAACACAGTGTTTATGAACATCATCCAAATTAACACACATATAAGGAAAACTCTGAAGCAATGCGCAAGGGGAAAGAGAAAACCGAAGCTCGAAGACTTTGCTAAAGATTCTCGGCCAGAAACATAGGGTTGTCAAGCCTCATTCGTACTCAGTCTTCAGTTGCGTTCGGGGTCCGGAGGAGCTGTCACATTCCTCTACTTTACCCATCTTCTTCGTGGTCTAGCTCAAGCTAAATCTTGTTGGACACCTTGAATGCAGCAGAGACTTTCCGTCGATGACGTTCTTGAGCTCGTGGATGATGGAGGAGGCCAAGGAGGAAGCTTTGGCGAATGTTTTGCAAGGCAGCGGTTGTCGGAGCTTCTCCTAGGTCAAGCGGTGGTGGAGTGGCGAAATTGGCGGAATGGAGAAGAAAATGGCGGGCTCTGAAGTGATTTTCCCGGTCTCTCCAACTCAGCAGATTTCCTGCTTTTAAATACTAAAACTACAAAAATTAAGTCACGCACGGTCGAACGTACGACTGTGCATTGCCCGTGCATTATTTAACGAAAAGATACTGCCTTGAGGAAGAAGCAGCAGCGCCCGTGTGTTTTACTCGCGCACGGTCAAAGCCGCCCGTGTGTAAAAATGCACGACCAAATCCAGATTGGCTAAAAACCAGGAAAAATAGGCGATCATGCATTTACTTTGTGCACGGGCAACTGCCCATGCGTAAAAACGCACGATCAAAGATAGAATATCATTTTTCCAGCCGAAGAGCACGCACGGTCGGAGCGATCATGCGTCAAGAAAAATGCACGATCGTGCGATTCATGCAAAAATGTAATTTGGGCAAAATTAGTATTAACCATCCACATGCATAGACATCAATACAGCTGGGAATACACCTCCAGCAACATTCAAACACAAAAAAGGGTCGGGGAGCACCATGTGCATACCCCCAAAAACATGGAGCGCAAACGCACACCAAAATGGGCCAAAATAGTGCACATAACGCGAAAGTGATTAAAAGAGAAATACAAGCAATAATAGCTTGAAAAGACGTCCACAAGAGTGAAAACTAGTCTGGATGAGTCCATAAAAGCGTATATAAATGGGACTCAACAGTCCTTCCAAAAGACTTTTCAAAACAACAACAGAAGAAATTCTTTTCTGATTTGAAGAATTACTTTTAGGAGGACCCATTTCTCTTTCGCGTTTGCGCTGGCCAATTGGTACAGAGATGCTTTTCATGCGAGGAGGGTGTGCAAATATTGCGGCACTGCCACGAGGGGCCGGCTGGGGGGCATTATCAAGCCAATCGGATCACGTAGAAAGAGATAGAGGAGGGCTTTTATTGGCCCACTTTCTTTAATAATGCTCACAATTTTGTGAGTAAGTGCGATAGCTGTCAGCGGTCGTGTAACATCTCTCGTCATGACCAGATGCCCAAACATTTTTATTTGGAATGTGAAATCTTCGATTTATGGTGCATAGACTTCGTAGACCCTCTACCTCCCTCTTATACTAATTGCGACATTTTAGTGGCAGTCGACTACATATCTAGGTGGGCGGAAGCGAAAGATCTCCCCACAAATGATGCGAGAGTCATCGTCAAATTTCTAAAAAAAATATTTTCTCGCTTTGATATGCCTCGCGCGATTGTGAGTGATAGGGGTACACACTTTTGCAACACCCAGATTGCAAAAACTTTATCTAAATATGGCGTCACGCATAAGCTCACCACCCCCTATCACCCCCAAACAAGCGGCCAAGTAGAGGCAGTAAATTGAGAGATTATGCAAATATTAGAAAAAATGTGTCAACGATGCACTATGGGCATATCACACGACTTAAAAGACCGCCATCGGTTCTATGCCCTATCAATTAGTCTATGGCAAGGCATGCCATCTGCCTGTAGAATTAAAGCACCGCGCCTTATGGGCTCTAAAATTGTTAAACCTCGATCTGGACTTAGCCTTCGAGAGTAGAAAATTACAATTAAACAAACTCGATGAAAGGTGTGCGAACGCTTTGAGAGTAATAAATTTTATAAGGAGCGCTCTAAGTTCTACCACGATTGAAAAATTAAATTTCCAAAATCATTTGCGCAGGGTGATCTTGTCCTTTAATTTAATTCACGTTTTCGCCTTTTTACGGGTAAACTGAAATCCCGATGGTTCGTCCCCTTTGTAGTTAAAGAGGTTTGTCCATATGGGACAGTCCTTCTCTCCCACCCAGAAAAAGGCGAACTTAAAGTCAACAGTCATCATCTCAAACTCTATATCGCGGGCGATCCTGTGGGCGATAAACTCGAATCTATACCCCTTCCCAACCTTTCAAAATCTTAACGTCAAATCAGTCAAGCTACGCGATGGTAAATAAAGTGCTCGTGGGAGGCACCCTGTATTTATCTAATATTATTATTACTTTTCTGTTTCTACTTTATTTTTGCAGGATTTATTGTTCCTTTTTATCGCTGTTTTAATTTTTGTACAAACTTTATTTTCGTTTATGCTTCTTCATACTTAAATTACAACATTGGGGAAAATGTTGGGTTTTAAGTATGGGGGTATCTTTTTTCGTTCTTAAAATTTTTGAAAAATAAGAACTTAGAAAAATTCAAATAAAAAAATTAGGAAAAAATTCTGAAAAACCACAAAATCCAAAATAAAAAAATTCAACTTTTTAAATAAACTAGAAAAATCCCAAAAAATTTAAAAAAAACCCCAAATTCCAAGAAAAAAATCATACTTTGTAAATAAATTACAAAAAAATTCTAAAACCCCCCAAAATAAAAAAATGTAATACTTTGTAAATAAATTAGAAAAAAAAAATCCAAAAAATTCTTAAAAACCCCAAAATCCAAAAAATGAGGAAATGATCCAAAAATCCCCAAAAAATAATAAAACCCCTATTTTTTTTTTAAATTTTTCAAAACTAGTTTGAATTTATTTATAAGCATTTTCATTATTTTTGATTTGCCAAAACTCCTATTTGTATCAAAATTTCTAATATTTAGTTTGATGAAATTTTAGTTGTAAAGAACACATTGTAATTTTAATTTAATTAGAGAACAAACTTTTTAGCACTACTTCAAGTTTACCCTAAATAGCTTCTTGTTGTATTATTTTGTCAGACCATCTTTAGACTTTAATTATTCCTGCTTTAAACTTGTGAAACTTTACGAATGTTCTAAATCTACTAAAAATTTTTATCAAAAAATTTCTTATTTTATAAACTCTAGAAATTTCTAAACCCCTTACCCGTTATTCCACATCCTTGGTAATTTTTTTCTAAAAGATCGTATGTCAATGGGAATAAGATTTCATTCCGTAAACATTGGCACACAATTAAAATTAAAAAGATCTTATGTCAATGGGACTAAGATTTCGTTCTGTAAACATAGACATTGGATATTTGAAAAAAAATGGGAATAAGATTTCATTCCCTACTCTATCCAAAAGAAAAAAAATGAGTGGGGTGAGAGGATAAAATTCATCACCCCCAAGTCAAGAATCCCTTCTCTTACCAAGCTTCCCACTACCCCTTAGCCAATAAAATTGAAAACTAGATATAAATTAAAAAATTTTGAGAGAGCATAATTAGTAAGTTTTAATTATTCTTAAAAATTTCTTTAAAAAGTTAATGTTCTTATAATTCTATTCTAATCATGGTGCTAATCATTACAATTATTTAGGTCGCTACTTAGCTAACTTTAGAAGTCTTGTTGGCTAAAACTTTTTCGCTCTTTTTAAATCATTATCATGATGTAGGACTTACTTCTTTAAATCTCCTAAATTTATTTCAAGCTTACTTTCGATTAAATATAATTTTGGTAAATTTGAAATTCTATTAATGTCTTATGGGTATCTCTTACGTTTGCTCTAGAATAGCAAAAGGTTAAGTATGGGGGTATTTGATAAATAGTAAATTATACGTATTTTAGTATAGTTTTTAGCATAGTTGTATGTAATATTTTACATATTTCTTTAACATTATTGAATAAATGATTTGTTTGTACTAATTATAATTTATATATATTTATATGTAAAAATGAACTATTTAAGTATATATTTATATATGAAGCTATATAGTAAGTATGTAAATATTTATGAAGGTAAATATGTAACAATATGCTAAAAATTTATTAAATATAAACTATATTTATTTATGTAAATATAGACTATAAATAAGCTAAAATATATAATAACATGCTTCCGGTCGATTTTACTAGTTTTGAAATCTACATCAAAGTCTCATCCCATCTATCGATATCTGGTCCCGTCGATCGGCATAGATTCTCGTCGATATACATCTAAGTCCCGATCGACATCCCTTCCCATCGATCGACGAGACGGGATGTCGATATTTCCTTCCCGTCATTTGTTTTACTTGTTTTTGAATTAAACTCAGAGTCCCGTCGATCGATAGCCTTTCCCTTCGAACGATAACACTTCCCGTCGATATGCTTCCCGTCTTGTCGATTAGCTGCTCTTTTTTCCCAAGTTTAAGCTTTCTTGAAAAAGTTGTAAACCTATTAATATATAAGAAATTTCTTCTTTGTTCTTCTTACTCTTCCTTTAAGTTTTTGTTGTGTGAGTGTGTGTGATAACTTAGATTATGTTTTCTTTTTAATTCAAGTCGTGTGTGCGGGTGTATGAGTGTACTTTTTTTGCTTTCTTTTAATTTAGTTTCCAATTATCATAGAGTGGGTGCGTATATGAGATAGATTTTCCATTTTTTTGCTAAATTAGCTTTTCTGCTTTCTTTAATTCTGTCGATTCAATTCTGTAGAGTGCGTGTGTGTATGAGATAGATTTTTTGCTATCTTTATTTCTGTTATTTAAAATTCTGTAGAGTGCGTGTGTGTACGAGATAGTTTTTCTGCTTTATTTATTTCTGCCATTTCAATTCCATAGAGCGCTGTGTTTTTAATTTAGTGTGTTCTGTCCTTTTTTCCTTATAATTGTTTTCCTTTATTTTCGCTAACTGCACACAATCGCTTAAATTATTATCTTCATCGCTCTTTCAAATTCGCAAAATTAATCAAACCTTTCATCGATAAAATAATAGTGCGTTCTTAAAAAGTAAAAATAATCAACAGGATTCAGAAAAATACGACCTTGATATTTTCTAAACATATCATATACTATACGCGATAAGGTATATTTTCCTGCATCAAAAGATTAGCTTGGATAATAATTACAAATGCATTCAAAACTCTCCTTTTTGATTTACACATTTAACAAATTCGGCGTCGTAGCCGGGGCGTAATCGTCGATATTCCTTAAGAAGGAAAGACCGTTACTTCTATTCATCGAAGTAAGATAATAGTTAGTTTCTCAAAGTAGGAGTATTCGTGAGACTCATCGAAAATGCCCGCCTAATTCTAATCCCAGTCACGTAAAGGAATTTGTAAAACTCCATTTTAACTCATCAGAAGGTTGAAAAACTGACTCAAGAGAACTCAGACTTTAGCAACCTCAAACAAGACTTCAATGCAAGCTCCAATACTAAGATAATAGTTTAATTTGCGAAATTTCTCAGGGCCTTAGTTGACAACAAAGAGCTATGCAAGGTACAAGCAAGATAGATTAAATCTATGAAGAAAGTTGGAGATTAATCTAGTGCCCTAATATTAAGGGACAAAAAAATATTGGAATTGGAGAACAAGCATCTCATTGAAAGTGTAAGACCCTCTCTTTGGTTTTACACGTTTCTAGGTCTTACCGCCCGGAATCGCCATCTTGCGGTGGAACCATTTAACCAAATGGTCACCACCATAATACGTCGATTCGGCCGGCTAATCAACATATCCAGGCAAACTAAAATTCACAAAAATAAGATATTTAAGAAGCACCAGTCCACAAAAATTATCATATAATTAAAAACTTGTCAAAATGAGATACAATATGATATAGAAGATAAAATCAGGGTGCTAGCAACTAAGAGGGGCTTTAGCCCGATATATCATATTTTTCATGACCTCTATCTTGGCAAAGATAAAACACTGTAAACACTGACACAGACTAATGCGCTCACGAATGTATAACTCCTTGCTCTGCCCAGGGTAGATGTGAAGAGTGGGTGTCGGAAGAGGGTTGCTCACCAGTGCTCTCCCCTCAGTAGCTGAGAGTCCAAGTCCTGGTCGTGCTACCGTGTCAGGTACCTCCCTCTTATTGAGGGTCTGCTCTTCTTGGCGCTCCTGTTTGTTATGCCACAACCGACTGTCAGTCTACAAGACTCCCCATGTTCCTCACTGCCTCCATCCGCGACTCCTAGGCACCATGCGAGGAGGAAGCGGAGGACGAGAAGGGGTAAAAGAAAGCAAGAAGGTGACATGGGTCTAACTAACAAGTATATATATATACATCAAGCACCTTTTCTCTAGACATTTTCAGGAGTAAAGTATAAGTATGACAGTATTACGTTGGTATACTACAATAGTTCATGCGGTTCCAATAACAGTATAAGAAACGTTAAGCATGGCAACCATATCTAGAGTATATAAAAGGAAGCAACATCATGTAAAAAGGGCAGCAATAAAAGTAACCTTAACTTATATGCGTACACACAAAGCACATAAGTTAAGAGATCTAGCACTAAGGTAAACTCATCGTATAAAAGAGCCCATACTACTTTATAAGATGAGGTCTTGTTTTATGCAAGGATGTTATGTTATGATGTGCAATGCAATGATGCAACTCACCCACCCGACATTGTACTTACAGACCTTTTGTTAGTTTCCTCTGTTCGAGTGTGTCAATTCAGGTACCCGGTTGAGGCAAACAGGGCAGTGGAGCGGACTTGTCTACTTGTAGGCTTATTTCACACATCTCCCAGCCTAGACCTTATGTACGCCCCTAAGAACACACAAGGTATTCGTGTACTATCTGGTAAGCACCACCTCTATCCCTCTTTTCGAGTCTCCGCTCAGGTACACCCCTTTGAGGCAAACAGGCGCAGTGGATCAGGTCCTCCACTCCTAGGCTAGTATGACACCACCCAGCCTGGACCTTACGTGCGCCCATAAGAACACACAGGGTATCCACATACTACTTGATACAATAATGCCTCTAAGTGGAACACCGAACCTTCGGCTCAGAGGACTTGACCAGTCCTTCCTTATACTACCGATCCTACCGCTTGCAAGACTAACTAGTCATTCCTAGACAATACCGAGCCTACCACTCATAGGACTATCTAGTCCGTCTTATACAACATCGAGCCTACTGCTCGTAGGGCAACCCGTCCTGACATCATAAATTCCTGAGCCTCAAGCTCGCAGGACATAACCCGGCCTTGTACCGTTCCATCCAAAATTTGATGCGATGTTTACTTATCAAATTTCCCCTACTTACTATTATTTTTTATCATTTAATTGAACTTAGAAGTTTAGGTTTAACCTTGGACTTCCCGAGGGCTACTCGGTGAAGGGCTCATAGTGGTACTAGGAGGTGCGATGGGATGACATCCAGACCTCCCTTTCTCAAGGTATTTAGTCTTGTTGGTGGCTACCCATTTTTGCATAACCACTACCTCTCTAGTTACTCTAAAATCATAAGGTGGATTGCATTAGAACGAACAGACGAGCATTGATGTTCAATTGAACATCGAACCCTACCTTTCTTATTGACCGATCATTTTTACGTGTCTTTATCAGTACCTACTTAAGGTCCCAATTCATACATCAAGCACACTTATACTTGTTGATGGTTCAATCCTCCTATCACATCATTTTAAATTCCAGGATTGATGGTTTTACTAAATGCACCCAACCCCTTTCTTCTAATGTATGTCACTAATGGTTAATCCTTTAATTAATCTATGACTTCATAATAATGAAGGAGTTAATAGTTCTATGTGTGATGGTCAAGGATGACTATATGATTACTAACTTAGTATGAGACCATTTTAGTTTCAGAGATTCATGTTGGCGTCAAGGGTCTATGTACAAATTTCTATGATATTCCAGCAATAATAATTCAAGGAATTAATTTCTCAACTTATAAGGCCAAATGCTACTTTGTGGGGGAAGTATGAAGTTTACTCAGAGATTAATTCTAATAAAATTCCCATAGTTTCATGTTGATACAAAAATACCATATATAACATTTCATAACAATCCAGCATCAGTAATTCAGGGAATTAGTTTCTCAAGTTATAAGTCCAAATTTTACGTTGTGAAGAAAGTTTGAAGTTTACTCAGAGATTAATTCTAATAAAATTTCCATAGTTTCATACTGATATATAAAGAGCACATACAAAATTTCATAACAATCCAGCATCAGCACTTGAGGGGATTAATTTCTCAAGTTATAAGTCCAAATGTTACTTTGTGAAGGAAGTATAAAGTTTACCCAAAGATTAATTTTAATAAAGTTTGCAAAGCTTCAAACTGATATAAAAAGACCATATACCAAATTTCATAATAATCCAGCATCAATAATTCAGGGAATTAATTTCTCAAGTTATAAGTCCAAATGTTACTTTGTGAAGGAAGTTTGAAGTTTACTCAGAGATTAATTCTAATAAAATTTCCATAGTTTCATACTAATATATAAAGACCATATACAAAATTTCATAGCAATCCAGCAGCAACACTTAAGGGAATTAATTTCTCAAGTTATAATCCCAAATTTTACCTTGTGAAGGAAGTATGTTATTTACTCAAGGATTTATTTCTAACAAAATTCTCAGAGTTTCCTACTGATATAAGAGGTCTACATACAAAATTCCAAGACATTTCAGTAAGCTTTGACCCTAATAATACTCACTTAGGGTCTTTGTGACCAAATCATATGGAATCCAGTTTCCTAGGGAAATCAACCCAAAGGTTGATGATTTCACCATGGATTATTGTACTATGGTCCTAAGTGCATGTTTTAAATTTCATGAGAGTTGACTAAGGGGATTTTCCACAATTCTAATAATAAGGTTTCTTTACTCTGTTAATGAACATCTTAAAGGTGGTCCTACCAAGTGTCATGTTTGACCAAAATTTGCTTATTTGTAAGAGTCTAAATGACCTAAGATTTTAACCAGAGGCTATTAAATACATAACTAATCTCCCAAAGTAGATTTAGAGTGATTTGAGTCCAAATCACCCATAATATACACCGTATATGATTTATTAAATTTCTACTAAAACTTTAGAAAAATGTGCCCCAAAAATTCTTATTTTTGGGCACATGGTATATTTAGGGTGCATACACATATGGTCAAATTTTCAACTTCATATACTTTACCATATAAAAGTTATTCACCTTTTAAGCATTGCCCTTCTCTAGGACAATTCCTACCAAATCTGCCCTACAGAGAGTTGTAGGGCACAAAATGGTGTACTTTTAGTTTATAAAGATAGCAAACACTAAAACCTACAAATGCTATCTCATCCAATTTTCAATTTGAAGGCTTCTAAGGGCCTCAATGTTTGAGTGCAAAAGATCTATTTCACTATGACAAAAACAACCGTTAGTGTGACCTAACAAAGGTTTTTCTATGGTTCATTAAGACATAGATCTACACAAATGCAAGGATCAAATTGAGTCAAAAATTTTACCAGAGACTAATATACACATTTCCAACCACTCAAGGAGATTTTGAGTGATTTGTGTCAAGGTAACTCATAGTATACACCATGCATGATTTAATAAATTTCTACTTTAACATTAGAAACATGTGTCCCAAAAATTCTAATTTTTTGTTCGGTGATGTATTATATCATCATACAAGTATGGCTAAAATTTCAGAGACTAAAACCATGTCAAATGAGGTAGGGTAACATAATACCCATTTGGGCTATTTGCACGCCACACTTCAACCATGTCAAGACATGCAAGTGGGTTAGCCCAACATGCAGTGGTCAAGATGAAATTAAATTTAGACCATGGACTATATTTGGTCTGGTCTACCATCCAGAAAAAATTTTAGTGCAATTGGATTTATATAACCCTAGATTTAAGCCATTGAAGGAAAATGAAATTTTGACTGAAGGTCAATTGAGGGGATTAGTTCAATTAGGCAAAATTGGGGTTTTTTGGTAATTGGTCCAATTTCCCAAAATTGGTCCATCCCATGTTAAAATTTTAGAGGTCTGGAGTGAAGTAATAAATTGAGGAACACTTCAACACAATCCACAAGAATAACAATCAGTGACAATGGGAATACAGAATAGTGCTCTTGTTATTTACTATCTCTTTACAAATCGAGACATACATGACGAGACATGATTCCTAAGAATCACAAAGGAGAGAAGCACAAGACAAAAAATAAGCCACCAGCAAACTGCCAAAGTAGAGACCGCCAGACTGCTCGAACAGGAAAGCCGCACGGCTATCCCTGAAACCACGCGAAGAGAGCGGGCTTAATGACCTCGAACTGCCAGACCGCAACCACAGACCGCTCGATTTGCTGCTTTATTGAACTGCTGAAAACAAAAACTTGTCTGCACTTCGAGACCGTCTGACCTGCGAGGTATCCTTATCACAAAAGCTTTAGCGGACAGAAACCACAACTGCACAAGCTGTCGCCAAACCGCAAACTAAAATTTCCTGACTGCTGAGGTCTCCTGATTGCCAAGTTCACCGCGAACAGCTCAAGAACTAAACCGCAGATCGGCCAGAGGAAGACCGCTGGTGAACTGGTTATTCACAACTGGGAAATTAGCAAGGAAGGAGACCGCACCCTGCTGGCCGCTGACCTGTGAACACAAACAATGGTCAAGACACTTCCGAGACCGCGCGACCATAATAAGAGACTGACACAAACAACCAGAGTAGTAGTTCTTATAGTTCTCAGTACAAATGACGGGCCCTGCACCTCTATTTATAGGCAAGCTGACAGATGTCTTCACCGCCCAAAATGAGATACACTAACCGCCCATCAGATCGCGAGCGGTCTCAAATGGTAGACCGCCCGAGCACAGCATGGCCATCAGCTGCATTATTAAACCGCACAGTTACTAAGCAAACCGCCCGGTCTCATAACAAGAGCAAAACACTTCTTCAACAACCCTAACCGACTAGAACAAGTCGTCAGACAGCACAGTCACTACAAGAAGGCAAACCTACTTAATCATCTGGCCGACTTAGAACAAGTCACCAAAACAACCTGCGCAAGCCGCCCGGACATCTGCGGTCTCCCAGAATAGACCGCCCAAGAACACCTGCGCAGACCGCGCGGTCTCTGCGGTCTCCTTTCTGCAGACCGCCCAGACCCCTTACACTTCTACTTCAAAAATTTAACACTCCCCCTTGAAGTGGGAAGTGGAAGTCAACCCAAGCAAACTCCATTACCGACGAAATGGTCCTTTCGACAATGGCTTTGTAAATATGTTAGCAACATTATCCATGCTCTACACATGCTCCACAATCAGAGAGCCCTCCAACACCTTCTTACGAATGAAATGATGACGATTCTCTATGTGTTTCGTACGCGCGTGATAAACTGGATTGTTCACCAGTTTGAGAGCACTCTCATTGTCACCATGTAGCAGAGTAAGACCTCACACCTCCCTATGAATGTCCTCCACAAGCCTCCTAAGCCAGATGGCTTCCTGAGCTCCCAAAGCTAAAGCTTTGTACTACGCTTCCGTGGTAGAGATAGACACCGAATCCTGCTTCTTGCTTCACAATGATATAGCTGTAGAGCCGGCCATAAAGACAAATCCAGAAGTCGGTCTTCGATCCTCTGAATCTCCTCCATAATCAGCATCCATGTATCCATGCAAGCAAAAGCCTGAATCTCTCCCGTAAAAGACACCCAAATTCGAGGTGGATTTGACATACTTTAAGATACTCCTAGCCGCCATAAGATGAGGTTTCCAAGGCTCTGCCATAAACCAACTCACCCTACCAACTGCATAAGAAATATCTGGCCTCGTGATTGTCAAGTATATTAATTTACCGACCAAAGCCCGGAACACCAAAGGATCAGAAAGAATCTTCCCTTCATCTCGTCTAAGATGAACTCCAACCTCCAGTGGAGTAGAGCTACTCTTTCCCCCTTCCATGTCGAATCTCTTCACGATCCAATCTGCATAGCCTTTCTGGGAAATAAGCATACCGCTCTCTTTCCTCTTCACTTTGAGTCCAAGTAAATGGTGGAGCTCACCCAAGTCCTTCATCTCAAATCTGATAGCTAACTCAGCTCGGAGTATATCGCCAACGTACAGCAGCACCAAGACCTGAAGCTCCCCCATCTTCTTAACGAATAAGCTTGAATCAGAATCAGAATCAAAGTATCTGCAGAACTGGAAGTATTCTGCAATCATGCCATACCACGCCCAAGGCGCCTGCTACAAGCCGTAAAGAGCCTTCTTGAAATTGCACACATATCTTGGGTGCTCTTCGGAAACATAACCAGGTGGCTGATCCATGAAGATATCCTTGTCACTCTCGCCATACAAGAAAGCATTATTTATGTCGAGTAACCAAATCTTCCATCCTTGGCAAGCTGCCAATGCGATCACCACCCGAACCGAAGTCATTTTCGCAACGGGGCTGAAGGTTTCTTCATAATCCTCACCATACTTCTGAGAGAAACCTCGAGATATAAGGCGATCCTTGTACCGCTCAATGCTACCATCAGCCTTCTTCTTCAACTTGAAAACCCACTTGCAAGTCACCGGAGTAACACCCTCAATCTTAGGCACCAAGTCCCAAGTCTCATTCTTCCTGAGGGCAGCCATCTCTTCATCCATGGCCATTTCACACTCCTTAACTCCAATGACATTTTCAAAACAAGATGGCTCTCTCTCATCCAGGGGACCTGCGAAGAAACATGAGACGAAGCTTACCTTGTTTCCCCCCATATACCGATCTAGTGGAATAATGGTCCTCTTGGACGTCCTCAGAGCTTGACTCTGAACCACCTCTTCAGCTACTTGTTCTGAACTAGCTCTCCTCTCAGGTAGACTTGGAGCATGTAAAACCCCATTTTTTTCATTTGAAAACCCGGGTCTTATGCCCAGAACCGCCGCTTTGCGGTGACACCATCACTCGGGAAGGTCGCCACTACAAAACGGCGATCCTGCCGGCCATATCGATCACAGAAGAAGAAAAGCATAAACGAATAAATCAAAGTTCACGTCCACAAATCACTCGCTTTATATAATAAATGCCCACATGGTATAACTGAAATAACAAACTTACAATAATAAAGGGGCACATGCCCTGTACATCATGTCCTCACTACAAGATCACTCGCGGAAGCTAACTACTAATCACTTACTGATCCTGAATCCTGTGCTCCTGTACTAGACTGGCCCGCCTCCGTCTGCACCGGCCTCTGGTGCTGCCGCGTCTCCTCGATCCCCTAAAATGATATGGTCCACCGACCGTTAGTCAAAAAGACTAAGCCTTATGTTCCCCACCCCACCCCCAATGGTTTCTAGGCACCGTATGGGAGGATGAAGCGGAGGACCGCAAGGGGTATAAAACAAAGTAGATGACGACGGATTTTGTCTATAGGAAATATCTACCACTACTCAGGTATATACATACATTTGAAGCAGTAAGTAAAATAAGGTAAAGAACAAGTAAGGTACAGTAAGTAAAGATATGTATATAATAGAAAAGTAACCATTGATTTATATGAATGCCCATACAAACCTATAGACCAAGGGGTTGTTTAGCAGGGCCTATCATATAAAAAGTCCCATATCCAATTTATACGATAGGGGTAGGGTTGAAATGCAATGTTTATGCCATGACATGCATAGTTATGCAGTTTATGCTATGTTTATACAAGTTCAACTCACACACTTCGACTCAATGCGCACAGAACTTTAGTTCCCCCTTTTTGGAGTTAGCAAGACTCCCAGGATACTCCCGTAGTGGCAAATGGAAGCGGTGGGTTGGGCCTCGCCACCTCTAGGTTGGTTTCACGACCTGTCTAATAACAATTATCAGAGTGCGCCATGGGCGGGTCGTGATGCCGCAGACATGGGCAAAGAGAAACCATGTCTGCCAGGCGGGAGCTGTAATACCAAGATATTTGTAGAAAATAATTAGATTTTGAAAAAACAATACCAGTTTGATTAACTATGCGGAAGCTTGAATTTAAAAGTGACGCTCATGCACTTTATGGGACCTGATGCAGCAACTACAAAAAAAAGTAAACCGCAGAAACAAAATGAACATTTATAAAATGTTGTAATACATTCATACCATCCTAAGTGTTGTCCACGATATAAGGAAAATGACTGACACTAACTAGTACAGGAAAGACAAATCCAAAAGTAAAAGAAATAAGATACAAAGGACCTGATGCAGCAACTACAAAAAAAGTAAACCTCCAACAGACGGGAGCTGGGCGAGGAACAACTTAGGAAGTAGACGACGCAGTCACGAACCCTAAGGCAAATCCAATCAGAAGGAAAAGCCTCAGAACAAGATAAATAGTAAATATTCAAGTTAGTTAAATAAATAAGTAAACTGGGAAACAAGCATAACAGTAAAGTATGTCAGAGACTAACTGAGATTCTCTAGTAAAATTTTTTAGCCTACTCCGGAGTTTAGCCTAGACACAAACGCATAAGCAGAAATCAATGAAAGGTGTGTGTGTCGTCATTTGATGTACAAGATTCTAGCATGGGAGTAGATGCAAGGCTTACACTACCATGCTTTCAAGATTCCCTTATTGGTTTCTGTTACCATTCAAGTGTAAACTCATTTTTCCGGTGTCACATTAAACGACACATTCCCTTTCATTGTTTGCCTATGGCGTTTAATGAGCTTACTTATCTGCAAGTAATAAAGTCAAGTGGGGCTAGTACGGAACAAGTGTGACTTAAAAAAAAACTTGTTTGCAAGCGAGAGAGTTTTCTCTACTTTCCTTAAGGAGGAGCCGGGCTTGAAGGCGGCGGCTAAGAGGCAAGGTCAACACTCTAACGGAACCTGTTCAAGATGCGTTCTCATGAATTATTTATTTCAATGCTTATTCCTATGCACACACATGCGACTCTGTTGCGTAAATAATTCAAGGGGGCAAGTTAAGAAATATACCTCCCTCGGCAAAGAGGGGAGAAGCGGTTACCACAAGAGATCCGAGGGTTTTGGCGGCGGTTGGATCCGAGAACCCTAATTCGGAGAGGGCCTTGAGCGATTTCACCGCTACATTCATTGAACAACACCAAAAATCGAATAAAACTTAGGATTAGTCGAGTATACGACACACCCAAGAGGATCCGACGTGATTACGTCGTCCGGAGGCGAAAATTTAGCACATAGTAATTGGGTTAAAAATCCGAAATGCGGGCATCCTTACCGAAGGAGACCAGATCTAGGCTCAAGAGTCCACGAGGAGGGGTTTCGAGCGAAACCCTAAGAGTCCCCTTGAAATCCGCCGGCCGAAACGGAGAGGAAGAGGGGCTGTCGACCCCTTTGGAGGAGGAGGAGCCACTGCCGGCCCTCAAGAAGGCTGCTGTCGTCGACCTAGAGAGGGGAAGGGGGGATCTTGCTGTTGCCGTCGACCTGGAGAGGGGAAGAAGTCGACGGCTGGAGATCTTGCTGCTGTCGTCGACCTAGAGAGGGGAAGGAGTCGACGCTAGAGATGGAGGAGGCGCTGGGGATGGCGATCGGGAGACGGGAGAGCGGCAGGGAGCGTGAGCGGCTTCGCGCGGCCTTGCAGTAGACGGGAGCGGGATCGAGAAAAGGAGACCTAGTCGAGCGGGTCTTGGCTTACGGGAACAGGGGTTTTAATCGTGGGAGTTTAATTGGGGGGGGGGAGGAAGGATGGGCTTAATATAATAAAGGGGGAAATTTTCTATATACTCTTATTATTATTATTATTATTATTATTATTATTAAGCCACTAATTTAAGGGTTGTTACAGTTGGTATTCACACTACCTAACCTACACTTATCGTACTACTCAACACAAAACCACAGACCATTTGAGTGCTCTTACTGGTTGGACCACTAGACTTTTATGGCTAAGTGCAAATACCACACTTGCCGAGTCAACGTATTGACGTCAGTGTGAACGACCGTCCAATACTGAAGACCCACCACCTTCATGCACATGCAAACATGTTCTACTATATACCGAGCCATAAACTCCCCGGGCTAACCTGCCCGTCATCATAACCTTCCTGGCCAACGGCTTGCCGGACAAACCCGTCCGTACCAACAAGCATTACTGAGTCACAAGTTCATCGGACTAACTAGTGCGCTGCTTCAACCACCGAGCCTACCACTCGTACAACCAAACCAACTAAACTCCCGTAACTATGGGGTGTGGGTGTGTGTGTATTATTAAGTTAATCTTGTACAACATCTTACTCCTACATTTTTTGGTTAATCTTGGACTTCCCGAGGATTACCCTATAAGGGGCTCGCTACGGTACTAGGAACAATAATGGGATGACACCCCAAAGCCCCCTTTATCAAGACACTTAGTGTTGTTGGTATCTACCCATAAGATTACCCCTCTTAACACATCACTTGAATTACACTACGTATTTTATGACCTTCTAAGGGGAAAGACGATCTTTCGTCGGTCCCAGACACCACCTTACCCTTAACTCTCCAAGCACACTCTCATCTCATAAATTCCTTTTGGTGACCTTAGATCTCTTCAACCTGACCATGTGCACCAACTACATGCCACTTCCACTTGGTAGGCCCCTAACTATCCAAATTTAACATTTTTACTATACGCAGACCAAACTAACTATATGATGCTTGTAAGTAGAGGTACTCCAAATATTCATCCAACTGACTCAAGATATTTACTGGAGGACTACCATGGTATTTTAAGACTAAATCCAGAGAATCATATTTTCCTCAACATTTTAGCATTTATTTAAATTTCTCCAATATTTGCTAAGTATGAATATGAGCATGAAGTGTAAGGTATTCTTATGATATGGCTCCCATAAAATTAAGATAAATCTATCCTGCCAAAATATCAGTAAGTAATGAATATCACAATTTTACAGTAAGGAAATGTCCTCTGTTTTTAATATTTATCATCTATCCAAACTTGAAGATTTATGAAGGAACTACCAAGAATACTTGTGCTAAAATTAGGCAAAAATTACCAGACCTCTATTGTGTCCAGTAAAGCTTAATTACAGAGTTTCAGAATTTATGGGAATCATTTCTTCACTGAAATTATTAATCTAAATAATTCCTCATTTGCACATGTTGTGAAGTTTCCTAATGATAACAATTTCCAAAAATTCTATAAAAAATCATAGAGCTTCCTAGTGCTTTGAAATATCCTATCACCAAGTTGCACTTTTTTCCAGAGAGTTTTGGACCCTTAACTATATTTCTTATGATTGAGACAAAATAGGTGCCTTGAGGATGAAGTACTAGTTAAATCATAAAATAAATTATACAAAAATTACCAGGGGTCTAAAATATGATTAAAAAGGCACCACCAAGATTTCATCTTCATCCAAGATCATTTGTGCAAGTAAAAATCTCTTAAAATAAGTTTCCCTAAAAGGGTTATGACCTAATTTTGGGGGAATAATTTCTCCTAAAATTCTCTCAAAATTCCTTAGGGCATAAATACATCCCATGAACATATCTCCTAGGTTCCATGGCCATTATATAGCTTTTGACCACATGGCCTTCACAAGGTTCTTTATGCACCCCAAGGGGTAAAACAAGGGTCCTAGGGCATATCCACCTCTACACCACCCCCATCTTACTCATGAAGGTGTTTTAGGTGATACTAAACTAGTGGCCAAGGTTTTAACTCATGGTGATGAGTTCTGGCCACCATACCCCAAGATAAACACCAAGCCCTACCTTTGACCCAATTTGACCAAACTTGGGTTGACAAATTACCCAACCAAATCAGTCCCAATTGGGCTGAGATTATTACCAGGGTAATGTGATAACCATAAGAAGCACCTACCAAAATTTGGACGTCATTGGAGGTCATTTGACCCACTAAATAATTAATATTTGATTTATACAATTATTACAAAAACATTAGAAAAAGGTTCTCCTAAAATTCCCATCTTTGGGTATGATTTGGGGGTAGGTGTAAATAGCCTAGGTTTCAATTTTCAAGTCAATCCCATAACCCAATCAAAATTTATTCAAGAAATGGTGGCTGTCCTACTCTAGGGACCAGTCCCACCGAAATGGACCTACAGGGAGCTACAAAACACCTTTTGGGGTGAAATTAATTTTAACATAAAGTAGACTCCAAGGGCTACAAATTTGGTGTTGACCACTTTTCATTTGAGGGGTACTAGTATTTTTATTAATTAAAATGAAATACTGCAGGAAGTATGACAAAATGTGTAGGAACAAGTCTCTGCGTTCGACGAAATCCGACCTGCGTTCGACGAAATCTTTTCTGCATTCGACGAACGCCATGCTTCAGTGCCCTCGACGAAATCCGATCTTCATTCGATGAAATATATTCTGCGTTTGATGAACACCGTGCTTCAGTGCGTTCGACGAAATCAATTCTCCAGCCAGTTCAGCTGATCCTCTCTCAGTTCGACGAATTAATTCAGTTCGACAAATTAATTCAAGTTCAGTTCTACAAAATCAACTATCAGTTCGACGAACTCCAGAGTGTGTTTGACGAATGAATTCCATTCGACGAACTCTGAATTCAGGTCGACGAACTCAACTATCAGTTCGACAAACTCGGCCTACAACTCGACGAATTTCTTCTACTCAGATCGACAGATCTGATGGCTCAGTAATTTTAATAAACTAAACAATGCACAGCAAAATATATGACAGAAATGTATATATCATAACTTTTAACATAAAGATCTTGCACAGATCTTGAAGTAGAATGGATGACATTCGCTTGTCTTCTTCCTCTGGCCGAAGGCCAGGAATAACCGCACCTGGAGCTCCTTCATCCTTCTTTTCCCAGCAACCTATGCGCCGCCCCGGCCGGCCAATGCCACCACCACCTTAGTTGAGGTGGTGGTCGACGATTTGCGGTGGTTGGCCGGCCGGAGGTGGCCAGAACAGTGGTATGGAGGCGGGATTAAAGCTCCAAAAACGGAGTTGTTGGCCTACCTGATTGGGGACCAATTGGCCCTAATCCTTGTACGCAACCCGATGGGATCTATCCACAGTGAGAGAGAGGAGAAGAACCAGACCTTTAATCGGGCTCGAGGATGGATGTTCCCTGATTTGCCATGGCCGCCCCCTTCAAGTTTTGCTCCTTGCCGATCTCTTGATTCTCCACCAAATGCAATGATCTAGGACTCGATTTCAACTGATATCCTCCTTCTGAAGGTGATGAAGGGTCAATTTGAGGAGGGAAAGGTTTAATGGTGGAGTGCCATTAATGGCCATTTCAGATTCACTTGAAACCTCTTGAATCCTCTACCAGATGGCATGGGAAAGGTTGTAAGACATCTTATAATTCAATGGGGTGATGAATGGAGGGTGTGGGGAGAGGAATGGGGGTCAATTTGCCTTGAATGCCATGAATTCACCTTGAATGGCCACTTTCTCTCTCTTCAAATTGGGGGAAACTCCCAATTTCTCTCTCCTAGTCACCCCCTCCAGAAATTGGATGGCATTTCATGTAATTTTAGTGGTGACTAATCATTTGGGCCATTGAAATTGGGCTTAGCCCAAAGGGATTGAGCTTTGGGCTTAATTAACCCAAGTTGGGCAATATTGACCAAGTGTTGACTTTGGTCAAATTGGTGAAATTAATTAGGCCCAATGTGTCAATGTTGACCCATTGGCCTCCCTTAGTGACCAATGGAACTTGGGGAAAGTCAATTGGTCCAATTGAACCCTAATTGACCCTAAATATGATGGTTCGACTTATTTGAGGCTAGGGTTGAATTTGGTCAATTTGGCCTCTTTGGTTGACCCCAATAGGTCCTAAATGCTCTAAGGAACCCTCCAAAGGGTTAGGTGTGCCATGGTGGGGTCAAAGAGTCAAGGTGCGGCCCTTAAGTCCAACCCTATGCTTGTTAACTAGAAATTGTTATTTGCAGTCCAATGTGGTTTCCTTCTTCCTGGCTAAAGCCAGGTGGTCTCTTCAAGCTTCCTAGGGTTTTGTCATGACCTAGTCATGAAAAAGATTCGGATGGAAGGACCTGCCTTCAACTCCGAACCTCCACGCAGATTTGGCTAGGTCCAATTTGTTCAGACTGTCTTTTTTAGTTCTTTTCATTGACATCTCACCTCCTTGACGCCTAGGAAACTTGACCGCATTATAGGGGTCTAGTTGTTTGGGAGATGTTACAAATCCCAATAAACAAAAAAAAAATTCGTCCTCGAAATTTAGGCTAGGCTCACGGGGTTTTCACCGAGAGTGACTGAACGTAACATCCCCTAAGAATTGAAGTTAATTCTGACTCAAAGAGCACCGACTATCTCTGCCACACAATTTCTAGTGGCTCTCAGGTGAATCAATCGATTGGAGGCTACCGGGCCATCTATAGTAGAAATTTGCTGCTCCGACCATAGTAGAGCTCTCCTAAAGGAGAAGCCATGGAAGACTTCGTGCAATCCCGCTAACTCCGGTGGCAACTCCAGTCTATAAGCCAACGGGCTGATCCACTCCAGGATCCTGTAGAGTCCCATCTATCTCAGACTGGGTTTCTTCCGCCTGCAAACCCGCGAGACTCCATGCATCAGACGTATCTTTCGAAACACCCGGTCTCCAACCTGGAACTCTACTTGACGATACCACGCATCGTAATACCTGACCTGGAAGCTCTGGTCCCCAACGTCCTAACTCAAATCCGTCGCACTTGGGCATCCCTGTCCTCCATAAATTCTGAGTCGAGTGCCTTGGGATCCTCATCCTGGATCCAAGATAGTGGAGTCCTGCACCTCCGTCCCTCTGAGGGTGGAGAGTTGTGCTGACATCAACCAAGAGCCCAGATAAGCCTGGACTGATCTTCACCTTTTGGACGCACACCGTCCATCTTGATTCGACACGATCATCCTGGTCACACTATGATAAGGACAAACATCTCGTCAAATCCCATCAAACACCAACGGGAGCGTCCTTCCGTCCCGAGGTGACCCTAGCTACCTTGGTCAGTTTATCCTCGATGTTCCAAACGAACTTGTGCCCGAAGTGGGGATGTGGTAACCTGTGTATGAAATCCATAATTATGTCCTCGAACTCCACTCTAGCATGGGCAGTGACTGTGGTAGTTCTCCGAAGGCTCTTGCACTTGGCCTTCACCATGCATCACAAAACTTATGACGTCTTTCTTCATTCCGAGGACATACGTGTTCCGGAATACACCATTTTTCCGGTGACTAAAGCTCTTGTTAATATGGGTAGACAACACTTCTATAATGTTTTCTCCGCATGTTTAGGTTCTTATTCCTTCAAGTACGTCTGAGTGATCAATCATCTCCACTCTACAACTCATCTAGTTCTTACCATTGGTGGAACTGATCAGATCATCAAGCGTCCTAATCATCCTTAAAATTTTATGGTGGTACACTTGTGAACTTATGAGTATATGTTAACCAATCTTTATTAGTATTCAAGTTTATAAGATGACTCCCAATCACTTTCTATGTGGAGTTTGATTCATAAGGTATACGGGTAAAATTCTTTTGAAACCTTAAGATTTTCACAAGTCAATTTCATCATGGAAATATCATCACGTTTATTTCACAAATTCCAATCGCTTCTACATATGCTAGTCTTGATCACTTTCGGATGGTCGAAAGTAAGATAAACTTAGATCGTTCTTATCATAGTAACCTCAAACACTAGATTCTAAATCCAATAAGTCATCGTCTAAGATCTCTGGTTATTCATCATCAAAGCTCCCAAGGTATAAGGGGTATTATTGTAGTTAAAATTTTCTACCATGACAGGGCGTGATTTTTAACCAACCATAAGTTAATCACTTCTGAATGCCTCAAGTCACAGGAATTTCAAATATAACTACAACTTGTATGACCTAGTTTCCGTCCATAACATTTAGAATTCGACATCTGCATCCCTGAGTGACCAGACCTAGCAAATTTACATTTCTAATGCTTCAACTAAGGTCAAGTCGTTGCTCGATCTACGATGTCCTTTCATTGTCCTGGTAATACATCAGATCATTAGTCCAGACTTACTGTTACACCATCTCGTCTTTGCCTGTGTAACGTTGAATAAGATCGACCTCAAAATCACTATGTTCACGACCCAACATCTTCTAAATTAGATCCAAAGGAAACCCAAGTCAGTAACTAATTTGCCCAATAAACAAAAGGTCAACCCCAATAAACAAAAGATAAGCCCCAATAAACAAAAGATAAGCCACTATCTATTTTGGGATGAGTATCTTCAATATCACCAATTTATTTTCGTCCCATGTTTGCAAACAATTCTTAGGGCACACAACCTTAGACTTGGGGTTCTATCTTGAGGCTCATTGGTATACTCCATACTTTAGACTCTTCAAGGTCCCCTTTACGACAACCTTATCAGGGTCAGCTTGTGTCCCAATCCCAAATGGGTCTCTTCTGAACTTGAATTCTTATCTGACCCTTGGTGTTTGTCGTGGTGGTTGTCTCAATGTAATCATGTCACCGATACGAGGGCTGAGTCTATGAGTCCCTTATCTTCTGGTTATGTGTCAATCTCTGTTTCTCTAGCCTCTTTGGTGTATCCTTGTACCTTCACCAAAGTTATACCTACGGTCTATTTCAGACTAGGGCATGGTATAAATTGTCATGGTAAGTCATGTGTCCTAGTGGGGTTGAGTATAACTCATTGACTAAAGGACTATCTAAAGAGATCTTTGTAGCCAGAGGTATACCCTGCTGGGGGCAAGGTTCGTCGCAGGCTACAAAAGAAAACTTGCCAAAGGGATTCAATTAAAATTGGACGTTTTCATGTGATTTCACCATATGGGCACACCATTGCTTACGCTGCTTAGTTTGTCCTCAAACTAAACTCGCGCGGGGTGGCCCAGGGTTTGTGGACTTCTTTTCTTCGGATCGAGCTCTGATACCACTTCGTAAGACCCCATTTTTTCATTTGAAAACCCAGGTCTTATGCCCAAAACCACCGCTTTGCGGTGACAACATCACTCGGGAAGGTCGCCACTACAAAATGCCGATCATGCCGGCCATATCGATCACAGAAGAAGAAAAGCATAAACGAACAAATAGAAGTTCAAGTCCACAAATCATATGCTTTATATAATAAATGTCCACAAGGTATAACTGAAATAACAAAGTTACAATAATAAAGGGGCACATGCCCTGTACATCATGTCCTCAATACAAGATCACTCGCAGAAGCTAACTAAACATCACACACTGATCTTGAATCCTGTGCTCCTGTACTAGACTGGCCCGCCTCCATCTGCATCGGCCTCTGGTGCTGCTGCGTCTCCTCGATCCCCTAAAATTATATGGTCCACCGACCGTTAGTCAAAATAACTAAGCCTTATGTTCCCCACCCCAAATGGCTCCTAGGCACCGTATGGGAGTATGAAGCGGAGGACAGCAAGGGGTATAAAATAAAGCAGATGATGGCGGATTTTGTCTACATGAAATATCTACGACTACTCAGGTATATATATACATTTGAAGCAGTAAGTAAAATAGGGTAAAGAACAAGTAAGGTACTATAAGTAAATAAATTTATATAATAGAAAAGTAACCATTGATTTATAGGAATGCCCATACAAACCTATAGACCAAGGGGTCGTTTAGCAGGGTCTATCGTATAAAAAGTCCCATAACCAATTTATAAGATAGGGGTAGGGGTTGAAATGCAATGTTTATGCCTTGACATGCAGAGTTATGCAGTTTATGCTATGTTCATACAAGTGCCACTCACACACTTCGACTCTATGCGCACAGACCTTTAGTTCCCCCTTTTTGGAGCTAGCAAGACTCCCAGGATACTCCCGTAGTGGAAAACGTAAGCGGTGGGTTGGGCCTCGCCCACCTCTAGGTTGGTATTCACACTACCTAACCTAGACCTATCGTACGCCTCAACGCAAAACCGCAGAACATCTGCATACTCTTACTAGCTGGACCACCAGACTTTTATGGCTAAGTGCAAATTCCACACTTGCCGAGTCAACGTATTGACGTCGGTGTGAACGACTGTCCAATACCGAAGACCCACCACCTTCAAGCACATGCAAACATGCTCTACTATATCCTGAGCCATAAACTCCCCGGGCTAACCTGCCCGTCATCATAACCTTCTGGGTCAACGGCTTGCCGGACCAACCCGTCTGTACCAACAAGCATTACTGAGTCACAAGCTCACCGGACTAACTAGTCTGATGCTTCAACCACCGAGCCTACCGCTCGTACAACCAAAACTACTAACCTCTCGTAACTACGGGGTGTGGGTGTGTACGTATTATTAAGTTAATCTTGTACAACATCTTACTCCTACAGTTTATGGTTAATCTTGACTTCCCGAGGATTACCCTGTAAGGAGCTCGCTACGGTACTAGGAACTATAATGGGATGACACCCCAAAGCCCCCTTTCTCAAGAGACTTAGTGTTGTTGGTATCTACCCATAAGATTACCCCTCTTAAGAATTCACTTGAATTACTCTACGTATTTTATGACCTTCTTAGGGGAAAGACGATCTTTCGTCGGTCCCGGACACCACCTTACCCTTAACTCTCCAAGCACACTCTTATCTCATAAACTCCTTTTGGTGACCTTCGATCTCTTCAACCTGACCATGTGCACCAACTACATGCCACTTCCACTTGGTAGGCCCCTAAATATCCAAATTTCACATTTTTACTATACGCAGACCAAACTAACTATATGAAGCTTGTAAGTAGAGGTACTCCAAATATTCATCCAACTGACTCAAGATATTTACCGGAGGACTACCATGGTATTTTAAGACTAAATCCAGAGAATCATATTTTTCCTCAACATTTTGGCATTTATTTAAATTTCTCCAATATTTGCCAAGTATGAATATGAGCATGAAGTGTAAGGTATTCTTATGATATGGCTCCCATAAAATCTAGATAAATCTATCATGCCAAAATATCAGTAAGTAATGAATATCACAATTTTACAGTAAGGAAATGTCCTCTATTTTTAATATTTATCATATATCCAAACTTGAAGATTTATGAAGGAACTACCAAGAATACTTATGCCAAAATTAGGGAAAAATCACCAGACCTCTATTGTGTCCAGAAAAGCTTAATTACAGAGTTTCACAATTTATGGGAATCATCTCTTCATTGAAATAATTAATACAAATAATTCCTAATTTGCACATGTTGTGAAGTAGCCTACTGATAACAATTTCCAAAAATTCAATAAAAATTCACAGAGCTTCCTAGTGCTTTGAAATGTCCTATCACCAAGTTGCACATTTTTCCAGAGAGTTTTGGACCTTTAATTATATTTCTTAAGATTGAGACAAAATAAGTGCCTTGAGGATAAAGTACTAGTTATATATTAAAATAAATTATACAAAAATTACCAGGGGTCTAAAATATGATTAAAAGGGCACCACCAAAATATCATCTTCATCCCAGATCATTTGTGCATGTAAATATCTCTTAACAGAAGTTCACATAAAGGGGTTATGACCTAATCTAGGGGGAATAATTTCTCCTAAAATTCTCTCAAAATTCCCTAGTGCATACATACATCCCATGAACATATCTCCTAGGTTCCATGGCCATACTATAGCTTTTGACCACATGGCCTTCACAAGGTTCTTTATGCACCCCAAGGGGTAAAACTAGGGTCCTAGGGCATATCCACCTCTACACCGCCCCATCTTACTCATGAAGTTGTTTTAGGTGATCCTAAACCAGTGTATAAGGTTTCAACTCATGGTGATGAGTTCTGACCACCATACCCCAAGATAAACACCATGCCCTAACTTTGACCCAATTTGACCTAACTTGGGTTGACAAATTACCCAACCAAATCAGTCCCACTTGGGCTGAGATTTTTACCAGGGTCATGTGATAACCCTAAGAAGCAACTACCAAAATTTGGAGGGCATTAGAGGTCATTTGACCCACTAAATAATTAATATTTAATTTATGAAATTATTATAAAAACCTTAGAAAAAGGTTCTCCTAAAATTCCTATCTTTGGGTATGATGTGTGGGTAGGTGTAAATAGCCTAGGTTTTAATTTTCAAGTCAATCCCATAACCCAATCAGAAGTTATTCAAGAAATGGTGGTTGTCCTATACTAGGGACCTGTCCCACTAAAATGGACCTACAGGGAGCTACAGAACTCCTTTTTGGGTGAAATTAATTTTAACATAAAGTAGAATCCAAGGGCTACAACTTTGGTGTTGACCACATTTTCATTTAAGGGGTTCTAGTATTTTTAATAATAAAATGAAATACTTCACGAAGTATGACAAAATGTGTTGGAACAAGTCTCTGCGTTCGACGAAATCTAACCTGCGTTCGATGAAATCATTTCTGCGTTCGACAAACATCGTGCTTCAGTGCGCTCGACGAAATTCAATCTTCATTCGACGAAATCTATTCTGTGTTCAACGAACGTCGTGCTTCAGTGCGTTCGACGAAATCAGTTCTCCAGCCAGTTCAGCTGATCATCTCTCAGTTCGACGAAATAATTCAGTTCGACAAATTAATTCAGGTTCGGTTCAACGAACTCAACTATCAGTTCGATGAACTCCAGTGTGTGTTCGACGAATGAATTCCGTTCGATGAACTCCGAATTCAGTTCGACGAACTCAACTATCAGTTCGACGAACTCGGCCTACAACTCGACGAATTTATTCTACTCAGATCGACAGATCCGACGGCTCAGTATTTTTCATAAACTAAACAATGCAGAACAAAATATGTGACAGAAATGTATATATCATAACTTTAAATATAAAGATCTTGCATAGATCTTGAAGCAGATTGAACGACATTCGCATGTCTTCTTCCTCTGGTCGAAGGCCAGGATTAACCGCACCTGGAGCACCTTCATCCATGTTTTCCCGGCCACCTAAGCGCCGCCCCGGCCAGCCAATGCCACCACCACCTTCATTGAGGTGGTGGCCGGCGATTTGCGGTGGTTGGCCGGCCGGAGCTGGCCGGAATAGGGGTATGGAGGCGAGATTAAAACTCCAAAAATGGAGCTCTTGGCCTACCCGATTGGGGACCAATTGGCCCTAATCCTTGCAGGCAACCTGATGGGATCTATCCACAGAGAGAGAGAGGAGAAAAACCAGACCTTTAATCGGGCTCGAGGGTGGTTGTTTCCTGGATTTGCCATGGCCGCCCCTTCAAGTTGTTCTCCTTGTCGATCTCTTGATTCTCCACCAAATGCAACGATCTAGGACTTGATTTCAACTGATATTCCCCTTCTGAAGGTGATGGAAGGGTCAATTTGAGGAGGGAAATGCTTAATGGTGGAGGGCCATTAATGGCCATTTCAGTTTCACTTGAAACCTCTTGAATCCTCCACCTAATGGAATGGGAAAGGTAGTTAAACATCTTATAATTCAATGTGGACATGAATGGAGGTTGTGGGGAGATGAATGGGGGTCAATTTGCCTTGAATGCCATGAATTCACCTTGAATGGCCACGTTCTCTCTCTTCAAAATGTGGGAAACTCCCAATTTCTCTCTCCTAGTCACCCCATCCAGAAATTGGATGGCATTTCATGTAATTTCAGTGGTGACTAATCATTTGGGCCATTGAAATTGGGCTTAGCCCAAAGGGATTGAGCTTTGTGCTTAATTAACCCAAGTTGGGCAATATTGACCAAGTGTTGACTTTGGTCAAATTGGCGAAATTAATTAGGCCCAATGGGTCAATGTTGACCCATTGGCCTCCCTTAGTTACCAATGGAACTTGGGGAAAGTCAATTGGTCCAATTGAACCCTAATTGACCCTAAATATGGTGGTTTGACTTATTTGAGGCTAGGGTTGACTTTTGTCAATTTGGCCTCTTTGGTTGACCCCAATAGGTCCTAAATGCTCTAAGGGACACTCCAAAGGGTTAGGTGTGCCATGGTGGGGTCAAAGGGTCAAGGTGTGTCCCTTAAGTCGAACCCTATGCTTGTTAACTGGAAATTGCTATTTGCAGACCACTGTGGTTTCCTTCTTCCTGGCTAAGGCCAAGTGGTCTCTTCAAGCTTCCTAGGGTTTTGACATGACCTACTCATGACAAAACCACTCTAGGGTTCTAGTTGTTTGGGGGATGTTACAGAGCATTGCTCCCCCTGCTTCAAGAACCTGAAGCACCTGACCCAGAGTTCGAAGCACCTCTTGCACCTGGAGAAACATGCAACTCCACCTGAACCTCCTTAGTAGCTTCACCTGGTCCACCATCTACCCTGCTTCCTTGTAACTCAACAGAATAGCTACCCTGGTATGACGTCAGTTTGTCAAATACCACATCCCTTGAGACCACAACTCTCTGTGTCTCTAGATCCATGCATCTCCAACCCTTCTTCCGGTCATCATAACTGACGAAGACTAGCTTCCTTGATTTCGCATCTAGCTTCATCCTGAGGGCATCAAGAACATGCACGTAGTAGGTAGAACCGAACACTCGAAGGTGTTTCATTGTATGCTTTATCTTGAACATCAACTCATGAGGGGTCTTCATGTTGATGGGACTGAGAGGCATCCGATTGATGACATAAGTCGCACAAGACATTACCTCTGCCAAGAAGGACTTTGGGATACTCTTGGCATGAAGCCATCAATTGTAGGTGTCCGTAAGATAACGGATCTTCCATTCTGCAATGTCATTCTGTTGTGGAGTCTGAGCACAAGAAAGCTCTCTCTAGATGCCATGCTTCCTGCAGAAGTTTAAGAACGCTTTGGAGGTAAATTCCCCTCCATTGTCAGTTCTGAACCTCTTGACCCACACTTTGAGCCGACCCTCCACTAGCTCCCTGAATTCCACAAGCCTCGCGAATGCTTCCGACTTCTCCTTCAGAAAATATACCCTAGTATATCTAGTGAAGTAATCAAACAGAACTAGCATATACCTGCTGCCTCGAAGACTTACACTTGCGGTAGGTCCAAACAGATCACCATGAATACACTCCAATGGTGCTTTACATCTGCTTTGTGATTTATCAAATGGAATACATTGAGCCTTACCATATTGACAACCTGTGTAAGACCCCGTTTTTTTTTCTTTCAAAAACCCAGGTCTTATGCACAGAACCGCCGCTTTGCCGTGACACCCTCACTCGGGAAAGTCGCCACTACAAAACGCCGATCCTGCGGGCCATATCGATCACAGAAGAAGAAAAGTATATTTGAACATATAGAAAAGCTCAAGTCCACATCACAGGAAATATATAAAACCATAAATGGTAAATGTCCACAGAGAGTAACTGAAATAAAAAGAGTTACAATAATAAAGGGCTCATGCCCTGTACATCATGTCCTCACTACAAGATCACTCGCGGAAGCTAACTACTAATCACTCACTGATCCTGAATCCTATGCTCCTGTACTAGACAGGCCCGCCTCCGTCTGCACCAGCCTCTGGTGTTGTTGCGTCTCCTCGAACCCCTAAAATGATATGGTCCACCGACCGTTATTCAAAAAGACTAAGCCATTCCCCCACACCTCCCCCGGTGACTCCTAGGCACCGTGCACGACCGTCCAATACCAAAGACGTATTGACGTCGGTGTGAACGACCGTCCAATACCAAAGACCCACCACCTTCATGCACATGCAAAAATGATCTACTATATCCCGAGCCATAAACTCCCCGGGCTAACCTACCCGTCATCATAACCTTCCGAGCCACCGGCTCGCCTGACCAACCCGTCCGCACCAACAAGCATTACTGAGTCACAAGCTCACCAGACTAACTAGTCCGCTGCTTCAACCACTGAGCCTACCGCTCGTACAACCAAACCAACTAACCTCCCATAACTACGGGGTGTGGGTGTGTGCGTTATTAAGTTAATCTTGTACAACATATTACTCCTATAGTTTATGGTTAATCTTGGACTTCCAGAGGACTACCCTGTAAGGGTCTCGCTACGGTACTAGGAACTATAATGGGATGACACCCCAAAGTTCCCTTTCTCAAGACACTTAGTGTTGTTGGTATCTACCCATAAGATTACCCATCTTATCTTTACCCTTGGATTACCCTAAGTGTGTTATGACCCTCTAAGGGGAAAGACGATCTTTCGTCTATCCCGAGCATAACTTACCCTTAACTCACCAAGCACACTTTCACCATCTAATCCATTTTGGTGACCTTTAATCTCTTCAACCTGACCATGTACAACAACTACATGTCACTTCCACTTGGTAGCCCCCTAAATACCCAAGTTTCACATTTTTACTATACGCAGACCAAACTAACTATATGAAGCTTATAAGTAGAGGTACTCCAAATATTCATCCAACTGACTCAAGATATTTACTGGGGGGCTATCATGCCATTATAAGACTAACTCCATAGATTCATAATTTTCCTCAACATTTTAGCATTTATTTAAATTTCTCCAATATTTGCCAAGTATGAATATGAACATGAAGTGTAAGGTATTCTTATTGAAAAACTTTAATTAAGGGTAGCTAATCACCTAGAGGGGGGGGGGGGTGAATAGGTTATTTTAAAAACTATTTGCAGTTCTTGATTATAACCTAAATGAATGATCAGAGCTTTCAAGAAAATGAACACAAACAAAAACACACAGAATTTTATAGTGGTTCCCCTTATCTTGGGTAATCCACTTTCCCCCTTCTCCCATCTAGCAGTGTGCTAGATAGGGTTTATATCTCCTCCAGATCTCAGACCACAAACAGGTCTTACAGCTCAGATCACAATAGATCTTACAGACTCAGATCTTAACAGATCTTACTCTCTCAGATCTCAGCAGATCTTACCAACTCAGATCTCAACAGATCCTACCAACTCAGATCTCAACAGATCCTACCAACTCAGATCTCAACAGATCCTACCAACTCAGATCTCAACAGATCCTACCTCAGCCTTTATAACAATAGGCTAACAGCTCAGATTCACCCCTGAATCTTACAACTCAGATCACACCTAATCCTACAACTCAGATCCTTGAAAGATCCTACACTCAGATCTGACAACTCAAACCCTACAGGGATTGATAAAGATAGTAACAATACTTAGACTCAGATTCTTCAAAGTGTTGAGTCTTCTTGATCTGTCTAAATGATCAAACAGAAATCTTCAACAGATCAGTAGCAACAATTTGGTCTTCTTGATTTATCAGGCTGTGATGACTGTTCTTCTTTTTAGAAAGACAGATTCTTCCTTCTTAATCTTCTCTTTTCAGAAAGAAGTATCAGCACCAGATTGCTGAAAGAATTCTTCAAGTAAGAACAGTTCTGAAAGAGGAGACGACTTCTTCAGATTCTTTCTCAGACTTTCCCTCAAAACGACGGAGAAGATAATAGCTTTAGAAATAGGAATGATCAACTGGTAAACCCATAGGTCATGCCTTCTATTTATAGCCCACCATTTGCAACATCTGTTACGCTCCTCCACGTCAGCATGACGTTAAGTCTTCAATGGTCTTTAATGGCTTCAAAATAAACAAAGGATCAGCTAGCTCTTAGACAGAAACTCTCAACTCCTCCTTCTTAGGCGTTGTGCAATCTTTAGTCATTCGACGCTTTTTATCTGTAGGAGTCAAGCAATGTATAGGAGCTCGACGCTTCATAACTGTGCCTTCATATCTAGACTCCTTTTGTTGGCGTTGAGCTAACTGAAGTTTGGTCGACACTTCTCATTCCACGGCGTCGAGCGATATTCCTTGGCTCGACGCTTCCAAACTTGGTCTCAGATCTTCACCGGCGACCTTGTATTTTTGAGCAGCAGACATGGGTCGATGCTTCTGGGTCACAGGCGTCGAGCGATGTGTGGTGTCTCGACGCTTGTGAACTTGGATGAATTCCTTGAGCACTTTGCTTGACCTGATCTTTTGCACAATGATTTTAGAAAGTATATCAAATACATTCTGAGGTATATATTTGACTTAGGAATGGACTTCTCCAAATCTAAGACATTGTGGACAATGGTCCCAACAATCTCCCCCTATTTGAAGAAGTCATAACCTCAGTCAATAATATATCCCTCTTTTCAAAGATAACCAATATTTTCTATACAGGTAATCAAAATATAATGAGTATAATACCTTATAAAATTAGATTACCAAAACATTCTAAAAAGAAATTATCTCAGACATTATTTCTCATATAAGCACAAAATCACAAGTAGTTCAGAATAAAACATGTCATGATAAGAAATGGATCACATCACAGGCATATATATATGATAATAAAAGATAGTTTGCTCTGGGAGCTCATCAATATTGTTCAAAGTTATATCAGATACATTTCTCTAAGAATTCTTAATAAAGATTAAAATCCTAATGTTGTTCAGGTTCCTTGATCTCTATTCCTCTATTGGCTCTCTTGGAAAGGACTTCAACAACCTCTTTTCTTCTCTTGAAATAGCCAAACGGCATTGGGAAGTATCTGATTGGCTCCCTATCACCTGCCTGAACTTTCCCAGCCAATTTGTCAGCCTTGAATTTTATCTTCAGCTCCTCTTGATCCCTGTGCTTCAAACACTCAGCTTCAGAAAACAATTTCCCTCTTTCTTCTGGATTACCTTTCACAGCTTCCCATGCTATCAGAATCATCTCTCTTGAAGAGGGAGACCAATGTTCAAAATCAACCCTTGATTGAACTTCTTCTCTGAACTTCCTTTTGCTAGATTCTACTTGTTCACTGGTAAAGTTCCTCTCTTGCTTTTATCCTCAGGACTATACATTTTGGCAATTTGCTTTTGGATTTGTGTAAGAGATGCTGGCTTGGTCTCAGAAACTTGATCATTATCATAATCTATGGGAGGATAGCCAAAAGTTTCTCTTATAGAATTAGAGGTCCACACAGCATGCTCAGAGCTGGCTTGAATCATTGACCTCTCCCCCTTTAGGACTTCTTCAACTATATGATCTCTTATAACATTCTTCTGAAACTTGACTTGGCCCTCCAGATGATGTATTCCACTTTCTATGGTTTTCTTGTCCTTAAGAAGATGGTCATCTATGGTATCTGTATTTAACTTTACATGATCCTTTAGAATGGAGGAGCTCTCATCAATCTTGGCAAGCAAATCTGCATCATGTTTTTGCAATTTTGCTTCTAATTTAGCAGTTCCTGTTAGAATTTGAGCAACTTGTTCTTTGTATAACACTTGCATATTGCTGCTCAAGATTCCTTGATTTGTTTGAACATCATCTACTGTCTTTGAAATACCTGCTTGTGTCTCTTTAATAGCCTTTGATGTCTCTTTGATTGAGTCTAGCTGTTCAGTTGTGTAATCCACTGAAGCACCAGCTCTTTTGAATAATTTTACCATTTCCTTTCTCAGTGCATTCATCTGATGATTAACTTCAAATCTAACCAATTTCATCTGAAAATCTACTTCATTTTTCATTTTTGTGTTATTTTCTTCAATATACTATTCCAATAATCTTCTTTGATTATTGAGCAACACCTCCAGCTAAGGTAGTATTGGACTTAAATCCGCATTGATTTCTCTTGTTATTCCAACACTTTTACTACTTTCCTCTCTGCTTGAGACGTCAAAGCCACGGTCTGACGGTACATGATGTGGAGGCTCGCCTTTTGGGTCGCCTCGATCCCCACACCCCATGGATCAATCTGATCCACCCTCGGGTCCCCACATCGACCCGATCTTCGCACCTTTCTTCTTCCTCATCTCGGGGTAGGACCTCCTCGATCCTCACCGGCCGCTGTTCCTGCTGCGCCGACACTCTTGCCCCCCTCATCTCCAGGAACTTTGGGTAGGTGGCCGTTGCATGACCTTCCTCTTGGTGGAAGTCACAATAGGGGACACCACCTCCCATCTCTCGGCCTCTGCTCCACGATTCCTTCTTCTCACTCCCGCTCCCGCTCCTACCCCACTTCCTCCTCCTCCTTTTCCTCCTTGCCCAATCGCCATAGCTTGCTGAGGTGGGGGAGCCAACAACCTCAGACCATGCCTTCAGCCAATCTTATGAGGTCTTCCTTGACCCCCATAGAAGTTGCCTCCTCCTTGCTGCCTCCACCCCAACTATAGGGCCCTCGGCTCTTCCCTTCTCCGAACATCTTGCTGCTTGACCTCCAGCTCACTAATCTTTGCTAGCCACCTCTGAATTCTGGATTAGCTGCCTCACAACCTCTCTAGATATCGACCTGACCCAGAGTCTAGTGAGAGCCTGGCAGTGGAATTGATCTAAAGCACTCCAGCACAACATTACCTTGCTATCCTCTCTAGAGATCAACCTGACTTACCGTTTAGTGAGAGCCCGACAGCAGAATCAATTTGGGGCACTCTAGCACAACATTACCTTGCCAGCCTCTCTTAAGATCAACCTGACCCATCGTCTAGTGAGAGCCTGGCAATGGAATCAATCTGGGGCACTCCAGCACAACATTACCTTGCCAGCCTCTCCATAGATCAACCTGGCCCACCATCTAGTGAGAGCCCGGCAGCCAAAATGATCTGGGGCACTCCAGCACAACATTACCTTGCCAGCCTCTCCAGAGATCAACCTAACCCACCGTCTAATGAGAGCCCGACAATGGAATTGATATGGGGCACTCAAACTCATGTGCATTGTAGGAACCTATAATGGAAAAAGACAACAATATCAATTTATATCAATTTGACATAAGAGTTCAAGGGTAGAAACATTTTAAGTCATCCCCACTCCAAGTTTGGCTAAGGAGTATACCTTCCACGTCCCGGAGGTGATATCCTCCCAACTTGAGTGCTTCATTTATAATATAAGGACCTTTACAATTGGGATTGAGTTTTCCAACCGCTGCTCCCCTTCCGGCTCCGTCAACCTTTTTCAGGACCAAGTCCCCCTTCTCGAACTATTTTACTCAGATGTGCTTGTCAAAGAACCACTCCATACACTGCTTGACCTCTTTTTGTCTGATGGTAGCCAGGTCCCGGAGCTCTTTCGCCAGGTCTAGAGATAGTTTTTGCTCTTCTTCATTCTCTATTCGCCACTCCTCATCTCCTTCGCCTGCTGCGACCACCCTGGGTGATTTTACCTCAAACTCGATCGCGAGCATGACCTCGGATCCGTGGGAGAGCTTGAATGGGTCTTCCATGTGGCTGTGTTTGGTGTGGTTCTCAAGTACCATAGGACTAAGGGGAGTTGGTCTACCCAGCAACCTCTCAGGTTCTTGACCTTCTTTTTTAATAAGTTCATAATTATTTTATGAACTTATTAAAACAGAAGTAAAGCACCCATAATCCCAACTTTTCGTAATGGGCTTTGCTATTGCTGAAGAAAAGACCAGCTTTGATATCTACAAAAACTGAAATCATACGAAAACAAGAGAAGAGGAAGCAAGAGAACAGTGTACCTGCGAGGTGGTGTCCAAAATGGAACAATAGAACGGTGTAACTGCAAAGCAAAGAGGAAGCAAGAGAACAGAAAGAAGGGAAGTTAGGTTCTGCTAGAAGAAGCGAAGAGGAAGCAAGATAATGGTGTACCTACTTAGCGAAGAGAACGACAAGAACGAAGAGGAAGCAATAGCAGAGTTCGCTGACACAGTTTCATGCGGAAAGGAGCTCGTCGATGTAGTTCTTGAAGGAAGCGTGGATGACGAAAGGGTATCAAAAGCGGGGGTTAAAGAGAGAAGGCGCGGCTGCCCATTTTGGGAAAAGCTTGCTCTAACCTAACTATTTGATGGGGGTAATATAAATTACTTAATAAAATCACAATATAGTTTAGGAGGGAATTTATTGAGTGTTTTCTTATTTTGGAGGGAATTGAAGAAGCTGAATTTTTTTAACTAGTAGTGACTAATCAGTTTTGGTCACTAATTAAATTTTTTAGAGATGAAGGTATCGTTTGGTCACTAAAAAGTAATTTTGTGTGACGAAATTTTATTTGGTCACTGATTCTAATACTTTTAGTAACTAAATTTTATATATGATTACAAATTAATCGCTCTTAATGATTTAGTGACGAAATAAAAAATTGGTCATAATAAGCATATCATTAGTGTCAAAAAAAATTCGTCACAAAAATTTGATCACTAAAGGCATTTTTTCTTGTAGTGGTTTATAGAAATTGTGGGAGTGCTAACCGAGTATTGTCATTAATTATAATATTTTTAATAGAATGATATTTATTTATAGGAAAGAAGTTATGAAATATATTTATTTAAGAGGGAAAGATGAGTGTTGGAACCGAGAATCGGCCCAACGAGGAGTTCGGACCCCTGAAAGGGGGCAGTTGACACTTACTGATCCCACAGAAGAACCTGACCGAAGACTTGGAGCAAAAACACCGACCCTTGGCTACAGTGTGGAGGTCCCACCACACACTTGGAAGATCTTTAGAGCGCTTCCCCTCCTAAGCCAGAACTGAAGTCGGGCACCTTGGAGAGCCTGAGGAGCTAACCAAGTATGTCCTAAGGAAGAAGAAGCCAAAGAAGTGTATCATCTCCAAAGGTGTCCTTCAGGGTCAATATATAGTTTTTCTCTACTGGTATGCAAATAGCGTAACTCCATCTTTTGGTTGTACTAAGCGCACTCCAAACTGGTCTGCTAACAACCAAACTCCGCTATTTTGAAGGGCTATTGGCAGCCCACAAAGGGTATTAAGGTAATGTTGGATATGTAGGCGCCCTTAAAGCAACTCCATTCGGCCTCTATAATTCCAGATTTCTCCATTTTTGCAGCCCTCGCCTCCTCCAACCGATGGGCAAAGCCCCCTCAATAATTGTCGATCCCCTCTCTCTCCCTCTAAATTTAGAGGAGGGAGAGAGAAAATGGAGGGGGCTGCATTTATATTACATACTTTTTTTTAATTATTTAATTAATGTTTTTAGAAAAGTTACCTATATTTTATAATTCCTATAATTTCTAATATATTTGTCCAATTATGTCACATAATATATCAATAAATTTATTTTGTCGAGATCTACAAAACGAGACTAATATTGAATAAATTTTAATTATTATTATTAAAAATTGTTAATCGCAAACCAAAAAAAATTATTTACACTATAGTTAACAACAAATCATATTTTTTGGAAATTATTAATTGCATAAAAATAGAAATACTTTCATCTAAAAATGCATAGAATATTCAAAATTACATTGCTTCATTGTCATGTCGTGTTAGAATTTTTTATTTGAATCGTTTAGGAGTAAGCAGGAGTTGCATCAACTGAGTTATAGCCAAACAACAACAATGCCACACAGCAACACAATAGACTTTATTGAATCACAAAACTTGATTACAGTGCGAGGTATACAGGGCGAGACATGATTCATAAGAATCGCGAAGGAGAGAGAAGAACAAAACACACCAAAAAACAAATCTGGCGGCCTGACAAGCAGAGACCGCACAGACCGCTGAACTCCAGAGACCGCCCGGCTTGACCTGAGGCCGCACGAACAGAAAACAGCCAAGATGACCTCAGACCGCCACCTCAGACCGCACTGCAAGACCGCCACCTCAGACCGCACGAACTGGAGCTTATTGAACAAAGAACAGAAGCTGTCGCCAGATCGCAACCGCCTAACCGCTGAAGGTCGCCTGATCGCCGAGCTCACTGCGAACAGCACAAGAATAACACAAACCAGTTCGCAGACAAGCCGCTGCCGAACTGTTATTCAAGCCGCTGGGAAATCACCAAGGAAGAAGACCGCAACCTGCTGACCGCAAACCTGCGAACACGACAAATAGTCAACTCGCTTCTGAGACCCGCCCGACCTCAAAGTATAGATCGCACAAAACAACCCGGTTTCTTGTTCTTACAGTTCTAGTTGTGAATGACGGGCCATGCACCCCTATGTATATGCGACAACAAGGATGTCGTCACCGCCGAAGAGAGGTACATTCACCACCCGTCAGAACGCCAGCGGTCATACAAAGCAGACCACGCGATCACACACTTGAACAACATTCTGTCCAAGACCGCAAGTCAGCAGCAGACCGCGCACAAGGCGCGCGAACACAGGAACGCTCCTTCCTTAGATCGCCAAGAGCAAACCAAGAACATCTGGCCGACTTCAGACAAATCGCCAGACCGACCAGAACAAGCTAGAACGGCCAACATACCAGGCCGGCAGAGCACCAACATAGAGACAGCGCGGTCTCTGCAGTCACCAAAATACAGACCGCCGGCCACCTTCCACTCCACTTCAAAATTTCAACACTCCCCCTTGAAGTGGGAAGTGGAAACTAGCCCAAGTAAACTCCGCAACCGAGTAAACGGTCCCTTTGCCAGCGGCTTTGTGAAGATGTCTGCAACATTGTCCGCACTCAGAATATGCTCGACCATGAGAGATCCTCCCAACACCTTTTCACGAATGAAATGGTGCTCAATCTCAATATGATTGGTCCTCGCGTGACAAACTGGATTATTAACCAGCTTGAGAGCACTCTCATTGTCTCCGCGTAGCATAGTGGGACCTCAAACCTCCTCATGAATGTCCTCCACCAACCTCCTGAGCCAAATGGCTTCCTGAGCTGCCAAGGCCGAAGCCTTGTATTCTGCTTCTGTGGTAGATACAGACACCGAGTCCTGCTTTTTGCTGCACCAAGAAATAGCTGTGGGGCCCGCCATAAAGACAAAACTAGACGTTGATCTCCGATCATCCATGTCTCCCCTGTAATCAGCATCCATGTATCCAAGCAACTCCAAGCTTGACCCTCTCCTATATAGGAGACTTACTCAAAGCCTGACCCTCTCCTATATAGAAGACCCAGATCAGAGGTCGACTTCACATACATCAAAATTCCTTTTGCCGCCAGAAGATGAGGTTTCCGTGGTTCCGCCATGTACCGACTCACCTTCCCAACTGCATAAGCAATATCAGGCCTTGTGATCGTCAAGTAGATCAAGCTCCTAACCAGAGCTCGGAACACCAATGGTTCAGATAGAACTCTCCCCTCATCCTTTCGAAGTTTATGATGCTGTTCCAGAGGCATAGAGTTGTTCTTCCCTTCCTCCATGCCGAATCGTTGAACGATCTGCTCCGCATATCCAGCCTGAGAAATAAACACTCCGCTCTCCCGCCTCTGAACCTCGAGTCCAAGGAAATGGTGAAGCTCACCCAGATCCTTCATCTCAAATCTGATAGCAAGCTTGGCTCTCAGCCTTGCTACTTGCCTCCTTCGAGTTCCCAGTGACAATCATGTCATCCACATTCAGCAGAACTATAACCCGAAGCACCCCCTCCTTCTTGATGAATAAGCTAGAATCAGAGTCTGAAGCAAATAACCCGCAGAATAGAAGATACTCCGCGATCTTTCCATACCACGCCCGAGGCGCTTGCTTCAACCCATACAGGGCCTTCTTCAGTTTGCCGACGTAGTCTGGACAATCCTCCGAGATGAAGCCCGGCGGTTGGATCATGAAGATATCCTTGTCAATCTCACCGTATAAGAAAGCATTCTTCACATCGAGCTGGCAAATCTCCCATCCACTGGATGCCGCCAAAGCAATAACAAATCGAACCGAAGTCATCTTTGCCACTGGACTGAACGTCTCATCATAATCTTCTCCGTACTTCTGTGAGAACCCTCGAACCTTGTATCGCTCGATCGTGCCGTCAGCTTTCTTCTTGAGCTTATAGACTCATTTGCATGTCACAGGAGTAATGCCATTGGGCCTGGGCACCAGAGACCAAGTCTCATTATTTTTGAGAGCATCCATCTCCTCCTGCATAGCAATGTCCCACTGCTTCACGCCTTTGGCCTTCTCAAAGATCAAAGGCTCCCTCTCATCCAAGGAACCAACAAAGAAACATGAGACAAAGCTCGCCATGTTTCCTCCTGTGTATCGATCAGGTGGCTTGATAGTCCTCTTCGACCTCCTAAGAGGTTGCTCCTGACAAACCACCTCCTCAGCTGCTTCTTCTGTGCTAGCTCCTCTTCTAGATGAACTTGGAGCATCGCTCCCCCTACTTCCAGAATCTGAAGCCTCCATCTCTGAGCTTGACACGGCTGGAGCTCCTGGTGAAACAGGCAACTCTACTTGAAGATTTTCCGCAGCCTTCCCTTTTTCATCAACCCTGCTCTCCGTTAGTTCAACTCCTGAACTCCCCTTGCAGGAAGTCACCTCATCGAACACCACATCCCGAGATACCACCGATCTCCGTGTCTCAGGATCAATGCATCTCCATCCCTTCTTCCGCTCATCATATCCAACGAAGACTAGCTTCTTTTCTTTTGCATCTAGCTTTGTCCGAAGAGCATCAGGGATATGCACATAACAGGTTGACCCAAACACCCGAAGGTGTGCAACACTTGTCTTCTCCTTGAACATCAGTTCGTGAGGGGTCTTCATGTTGATAGGACTTAGAGGCATCCTGTTGATGGCGTATGCCGCACAAGACATTCCCTCCGCCCAAAAAGACTTTGGGATACTCTTGGCATGAAGCCAGCATTTACAGGTTTCCGTTAGATGACGGATCTTCCGCTCTGCAACGATTTCTGTGGAGTATGGGCACAAGTGAGCTCTCTCCGGAAGCTGTGCTTCCTGCAAAAACTTGAGAACTCACCATAGGTGAACTCCCCACCATTGTCAGTTCTCAATTTTTTCACCCGCAGGCCTAACCGACCTTCCACCAGCTCCTTGAACTCCACGAACTTCGCTAAAGCTTCCGACTTATCTTTCAGAAAATACACCCAGACATATCTGGTATAACCGTCAATCAACACCAACATATAGTTGTTGCCTCCAAGACTTGGGGTGGCAGTCGGTCCCATCAAATCACCGTGAATGCACTCCAACGGCGCTTTGCATCTTGTTTGTGATTTATCAAATGGAAGTCGATGAGACTTACCAAACTGACATCCCGCACAAACATGACCGTCTCCATAGGAGGACAAGCTAGGCAAGCCCTTGACAAGGCCCCTTACCGCCATAGCCTTCAATTTGTCCATGCCTACATGCCCCAATCTTTCATGCCATATAGCCGCGCTATCATTGGTCTTCATCTTATCAACATAGGTACTTGTCGATAAAATGAACAAGTATTTTACCCTCTTTCCAATATGAATAACTTTTCCCTTTATCTCCGGTTGAGTTTTAAGAAACTTCACTTCTGTTGGGCCAAATAGAATGTGATAACCGGCATCGACCGCATTGGTCACAGAGAAGAGATTCTTCTTCATACCTGGCACGTGATAAACAATCCTTAATGTGAGTGGACCCTTATCACTGCTCAGAGAGACAACACCTTCTTGTTCTACTGCATGAACAGAATTATCAGCCGTAATGATTGCATCATTACCTGAGTAAGGAGCCAAAGAAGAGAACTTTGATTCATCCCCGGTGAGGTGATGCCCACACCCTGAATCCACGATCCAATCCTCTTCAAAGTTGATGGCAGCCAAGGCCTTAACGGGCATGGCCATCATATTGGCCGCAAAGGCTCCTCCCCATCCAGCTTCATCAGACTTTGGCTTCTCCTTCTCCGCTGCATGTCCCGAATGAAGATTAACCCGGCAATCCTTCTTGAAGTGGCCGGTCTTATTGCACCTGAAGCACCTTGGTCCCTCTCCCTTCTTCTTCCCATCAGACTTAGAAGCATAACCCCTATCCTGCTGACCTGAAGTAGAGGTTCCATCATGACCCGGCTTCTTCTTCTCCCACTTCTTCTTCTTCTTCCCAGAGAACAACACATCACTATCTCCCCCAGAGATTGAAGTCTCCGCCATCTGTCTTGCCAAACTTTCCTGCGAAGCAAGTAAGTTTTCCAGCTCCAACAGAAATGGCTTATTTGCCCAACCCTGAACTGATGTCACAAAGGCAAGATACTCCTTCCGCAACCCGCGGATGATATGCCTCTTCAGTTTTGCCTCCGAGATGGGATCATCAGGGTCCAATGCAGAAATCACTGCTGTGAGGTTCTTCATCTTGAGAAAGAAGGTGGAGATAGAAAGATCACCTTGAGAGGCCTTCGCCAACTCATTTTCAAGAAACTGTAGTCGAGCTACATTCCTTTTATTGAACAGCCCGTCCAAAGACATCCAAATCTCAGCAGTAGATTTACATCCAATGATGTGATCGAATAGCTCTGGTGAGATAGCCCTCTTGAGTGTGAACTCTGCCTTTGCATTAGTCCTCCTCCAAAATCTCACCTCTGCCATATTATCTCCTGCTAGAAAAACTTCTTGTGTGTCTTCTCCTTCAACTATCTCCCATAAATCCTCGCCAAGCAAGTAACTCTCCATACATGACTTCCATTTCTTGTAATTAGTCGATGTGAGGAGTTCAATACCAATCCCTCTTGCGTATCCAGCTTCCATGGCAAACTATGTGGTCTCTTCTTCACAAAGACGATGGCAATTCAAGTTGAACACTGCTTATCCACTCCAACAACCTCGCTTTGATACCATGTTAGAATTTTTGATTTGAATCTTTTAGGAGTAAGCAGGAGTTGCATCAACTGAGTTATAGCCAAATAACCACAATGTCACACAGCAACACAATAGACTTTATTGAATCACAAAACTTGATTACAGTGCGAGGTATACAGGGCGAGACATGATTCATAAGAATCACGAAGGAGAGAAGAACAAAACACACCAAAAACAAATCTGGCGGCCTGACAAGCAGAGACCGCACAGACCGCTAAACTCCAGAGACCGCCCGACTTGACCTGAGACCGCACGAACAGAAAACAACCAAGATGACCTCATACCGCCACCTCAGACCGCACTGCAAGACCGCCACCTCAGACCGCACGAACTGGAGCTTATTGAACAAAGAACAGAAGCTGTCGCCAGACCGCAACTCAGATCGCCTAACCGCTGAAGGTCTCCTGATCGCTGAGCTCGCAACGAACAACACTAGAACAACACAAACCAGTTCGCAGACAAGCCGCTGCCGAATTATTATTCAAGCCGCTGGGAAATCACCAAGGAAGGAGACCGCAACCTGCTGACCGCAAACCTGCGAACACAACAAACAGTCAACTCGCTTCCGAGACCGCCCGACCTCAAAGTTGAGACCGCAGAAAACAACCCGGGCTCTTGTTCTTACAGTTCTAGTTGTGAATGACGGGCCATTCACCCCTATTTATATGCGACAAGACGGATGTCATCACCGCCGCAGAGAGGTACAGTCACCACCCGTCAGATCGACAATGGTCATACAAAGCATACCGCGCGATCACGCCACTTGAACAATATTCTGTCCAAGACCGCAAGTCAGCAGCACACCACGCACAAGCCGCGCAAACAGAAGAACGCTCCTTCCTTAGATCGCCAAGAGCAAACCAAGAACATCTGGCCGACTTCAGACAAGTCACCAGACCGACCGGAACAAGCTAGAACAAACCGGCTAACATAACAGACCGCCAGAACCAAACCGGCAGAGCACCAACATTGAGACCGCGCGGTCTCTGCGGTCACCAAAATACAGACCATCGGCCACCTTCCACTCCACTTCAAAATTTCAACACTCCCCCTTGAAGTGGGAAGTGGAAACTAGCCCAAGTAAACTCCGCAACTGAGTAAACGGTCCCTTTGCCAGCTGCAGCTTAACTGGAAACTAGCCCAAGTTCGTGGTTGAGCTGCGGATATCAGAATTTTTGCTATCTGCAGCCCAATTTTGGGAAGTCTATAAATAGACCCCCATGGGCACCTTGGGAAGGGATGTTGGTCTCCACCCCTCTCCTCGTGTGTGACTTGTGTGCAAGCACTACCCCCTCCCCCTGTCAGTAAAGGATGATGGTGAGGTGGTCCTTAATGCCCTCCAAGGTGCTCAGGCTCAGCATTGGCTTGGGAGGGGAAGCTCTCTTTGAACTTTCGGGTGTGTGGTGGGACCTCCACGCTACAGCTTAAGGAGTCCGTTTGTGGACTCAGGTGTTCTTCAAGGGCAAGGTCTTTCGGTTCTTAGCAACTGGCCAAGGGTTCTAGCTCAGGTCAAGTAAGGGTTAGCTGCATCCCCCTTGCGAACGTCGAGACCAGTTCTCTGGTTTCAACATTCTGGTGCGCTGAGCATGAAAGCAGCTAGTTCGGAAAGCCCTGAGTAAATCTCATAGCTGGAAGCGATGAGCTGGGGGACTCGCCCCCTGTCGGCGAGTATGTGAAGAAGGGTGATTTTGATGAGTTCAGGAAGACAATCCTGGAGCTCTTGCGGGTCGCACTCCCCCCTCACGGCGAGTGCTCAACACCACCCGCACCCGCGCTCGCCTCGCCCTCTCCAATGGAGGCAGAGCAAGCGCATCGGCAAGGGAAGGAGCCAGTCACGGGGGAGGTCTCGGGTCTCCAGGCAAGAGTGCTTTTCAACAGCTCTCCCGGGACCGGTTACCCCAGTGGGGAAGTGGAGAGAACGCTTTCGACTCGTTAGGGAGGTTGGGGAAGTCCCTTCTGTGAGCTGATCATCTCGGCTCCCGTTCCCGATGGGTTCAGCGAGCCTGCCATGTCCTATTATACTAGGAAGGACGACAAAATTCAGCACCTCCAGTGGTTTGAAGACATGGCCTCGATCAGGCAGATGTCGGATGCCTTTAAGTGTAGACTCTTCGCCGTCACGTTCAGTGGGAAGGCGAGGGCTTGGTTACACCAGCTCCCGATGGGGACCATCTACGGCTTCGAGGACCTGCGTCGGAGTTTCTTGCTAAGGTTCTCTACTTCAAAGAAGAGGAGGAAAGGGGCAGAAGCGTTGTTCTTAATTCGGCAAAGATCGGGAGAGACGTTGAGAAGTTACGCGGATAGATTACAGGAAGAAGTGCTCCTAATCATTGAGGTGCTCGGACACACCCTGCAACTGTCCTTCACCCTCGGGTTGCAGCATGGGCTGTTTAGGATGAGTTTGACTCCGGACCCCCCCCCCCCCCCCCCCCCCCGGTGTCTTTCGAAGAGCTGATGGAGCGTGCTGCCCGGGAGGAATAAGGAGAGAGGAAGTGAGGAGTCAGGGACATCAGGGACCCCCCGCTAGGTCGGAGCAAGGCTGGAGGTCTCAACCGCCAGCCGCCCGACCAGCCTGGAGGCCGCCTGGGGGACCCTCTCATGGCCAAGGAAGAGGCCACTTTGATGGAGGAGGAGGCTATCACGGAGACAGAGATGATTCAATCTGGCGGGAGGAATAAGGAGAGAGGAAGTGAGGAGTCGGGGACATCAGGGACCCCCCGTTAGGTCGAAGCAAGGCTGGAGGTCTCAACCGCCAGCCGCCCGACCAGCCTAGAGGCCGCCTGGGGGACCCTCTCATGGCCAAGGAAGATGCCACTTTAATGGAGGAGGAGGCTATCATGGAGACAGAGACGATTCAATCCGGCGGGCTGGCAGCCCGATGCAAGGCCGCTGCAATCCCTGCCCCTGCAGGCTATGGCGATCGAATGAAAGAAGGGAGGAAAGAAGAGGACCCGCCTGGGGAATGGGGCAGGCGAGCTGGCGTTGCTATATTGTGACTTCCATCAGCAGGAAGGTCATGCGGCCGCAGCCTACCCTGAGTTCCTCGAGATGAGAGAAGGAGGGAAAGCCCCAGCAGGGGGAAAGCAGCTCTTCCTGGAGGGTCCAAGGGGAAGAGGAAAAGGGAAGAAGAAGGAAGAAGAGGAACCTTGCGAAGAAAGAACCGACCTGAGGGCCCTGGGTGGGATCGAGGTGATTCACGGAGGAGTGGGTATAGAGGCCACCCGAAAGGGTAGCCTTCATACCATATATCTTCGGAGCATCGCTTCAGCCTCCCGATCCCCACCCCCTGGCGAGAAGATTACCTTCTCGGCCCAAGATATGCCATCCCACGAGGATCCCTTCTGCGACACACTCATCATCAAGGCCGCCATCGAAAACTTCACGGTCTCCCGAATCCTAGTCGACAACGGGAGCTCGGTGAACGTGGTGTTCAAGAAGGCTTTTGACAAGATGAAGGTCGAGTTGAAACGGGTGTTGGCGTTAGATGGGCCACTCTTCGGGTTCTCCGGAGAAAGGAAGGAAGTGGAAGGAGGAGTCGAACTCCTCGTCACTTTGCGGGGTACGTCCAAAAACTGCCGGTTCGTCATCGTGGATGCGCCGAGTAGTTACAACACAATATTCGGGCATCCCCTCGTCAGCGCGTACCAGTGCGTGCCGTCCTCATACCACCAATGCTTGAAATACAGCACTAGAGGAGTCCAGGTCCGGGTCAGGGGAGATCTCAGGGAGGCGCGCCAGTGCTACGTCACAGTTGTCAATACAGTCGAGTGGATGAAGAAAGCAGAAGAGATGGGAGAGGTGATGGAGGAGAAGGCCGGGGAGTATGTGTCCATGTAAGCGCGAGGAGGCGCGGTGTAATGAACTTGTATCGCCTTGACTATGAATGAAAAAAGTTTCTTTTTTTAGGTAACACTGTTAGGGCAAAACTATGCTTGCAAACGATAACGGCAAGTGTACCGTATCGAATGTAGTATAGGTTATTGAAACAAGGTCGTATTAGACTCGGGGCGGTTGAGTACTCTTACTTCAAGAAAATCTCTATTATTTTATCAAATAGAACTTGGGAGTGATTTTGCAAATGGAAAATAAAAATAAGATTAAATTAAATGACGAGTAAAAAGGTCAGCACTCGATCTTTGAATCACCTTGGAGATAAAATAAGAACGAAGAATAAAAGCGCATTCTCTTAATAAAATAGCCTTGACCGTGGAGATTCCCGAATTATGAACGCACCTCTATCGAGGATGCGCTCACCTGAGTTTAGGTTGATCAATCGAACTCTCGTTCTAGAATCGAAACCCCTAAAACTCGTCTTATCGAAGTGAATCCCGCTATTGGCTTTTACTCCAATCCGGAAGGGTAACGTCGTCCTCTCTCAAGGATTGCATTCTACTCTTTTTATCCTTGAATGATCGATTCGCCTTACGAGCTTGTTCGGCTAACTAAAGAACGAAAACAAGAACGATAATTATAAACTAGAAAGTATAATCTCATTTCATTAAAATCAAGGATAAATCTTAAGCGTTTTTAGAAAAGAGAAAGAGCAATTCTAAATTACTTCAAAACCAATATTATTCCTTAGATCATCTCGATCGAGTACCAATAGAGATTTTAGGTACTCATGGAGATTGGGGAATCAAAATAAATAAAAGAGCGTATCATAAAAGAGAGAGGGAATGAGAGAAGAAAAGATCTAATTTATTAAATTACAAAAGAGAGTACAAGCTATGAAATTGAGAATTACGACTATTGAAATGAAAATACAGTTTGCAAGAAGAAGGATTACAAGACTACTAAAACATGAAAAATAAACATGAAACGAAGTATCTAATCCTAAAAAACTGGTTTTTTCACATCTGGAAAAGCTGGCTTTATATAGCTGAAAAAATGAGGTTACACGCCCTTGGTCACGCCCGTGACCAAGGGCGTGTAAGGGGCGTGATCGATGCTGGTGCGGAGAGGGCGCGTTCTGGCTTCAATGCAGGCGTTTCGGACGCGTCACGCCCTAGGTCACGCCTGTGACCTGGGGCGTGTAATCTTGAAATAGTGCTGCTGGCGGGAAACTCTGGCGGGAAGAAGCGCGGGGCGAGTCACGCCCGTGACTGTAGGTCACGCCCTCGGTCATGCCCGTGACCGAGGGCGTGTAACTTTAAATGATGCGGCGGCTCGATCTGGATGCTGGTGGCGTGGTCCCGACCGTGACTTGGATGTCACGCCCTAGGTCACGGGCGTGACCTGGGGCGTGTACTTGGCGAATTTTCACGGAATGGGCCCGAAGTAGCGGCAGCAGGTCTGGAACACATCTTAGGCTGACACGCCCTAGGTCACGCCCGTGACCTTGGGCGTGTACTTGATCTTTTTGCTCAAAGTGCCCAGAAAACCTGCAAAACATAAACTAAACTTATATTAGTGACAGAAATAAAAAGGAATGATTATTATAAGATAAAACAAATAATTGATATAAATTCATATTAAAATTACATCAAAATTATGCTAAATGATGAGTACAAATAGTACTCATCAAACTCCCCCATACTTGAGCTTTTTCTATTCCAGAGCAAAAGAATGAGGGAAGAGTTACAAGACATCGGTATTATTTCTAATTAACTAAAATTTTATTAAACCAAGAATAAGTCAAAAGCAAATTTTAGGAATTCAAGAATTAAGTCATAAGTTATGTTGATAATTTAAAAAGAGGAATTTGTTTAGCTAACTACTTCTCAAGATAACTATTTAGCAATCGAAATTATAGAAATTTTCAAACAAAATTAGATTAAAATTATAGACACTCTAACATAAAAGAAACTTAAGGAAAAGACACCTACCAAAATATTGCTCTCTTAATAATTTAGTTTAAGACTAGAAACAATGAAATTGGCTAGGAGTGTGTTTAAGCGGAATGGCAAAATGAAGACAAAGGATATGAAGAGGTTTTTGATTGGGGTGATGAATTTTATCCTCTCAACCCCCTTTTTTTCATTTTTTTTAAGTATATGTAATACCAGAGAATGATAGACTATTATGTTATCATTTCCACGACATATACACATTTTTCTCTCTTCATTTTTTTTGGAATTTTGGGTTGCATATGTTTACCAGAGAATAAAGAACTAACATCTCCTTATTCCCATGACATATGATCTAACAAAAGGGGAAAAGAAAAAATACATATGTTTACCAAGGGTAAAGAAAACTTCTAGTTTATAAATTAAACTATTTTGAGAGCAAATTTTTAGTGGAATGAAATTTCCTAAGATCTTAAAGTTAAAAGCGAATATAATGAAAAAAATCTAGAGATGTTTAGCCAATTTACCACAAAGTGAAGCTATTTAAAATTAAACGGAGAAGTAGTGCTAAATTAACTCTCTAATCGAATTAAAAACATAAAATGTTTCTTAAAACCAAATTACTTCAAATTTAAATTTAACAAATTTTGATAAAGTAAAATATTAGCTAAATTAAAAATGTAGGAAAACTTATAATCGTACCTCAAACTAAATTTCTAGAATATTAAAAACAACAAGGGTAGGCGTTATTTATTATTATTACTATTTTTTTTTTCAAATAAAAAAAAATAATGAAAGCGAATCTACACCCCCATACTTAAAATTAAACATTGTCCCAATGTTTAAAACTAAGTATGAAGAAAATTTTGAAAAATAAACTTTTTTTTTTTAAAAAGGAAAATACATAAAATTAAAGATAAGCAAGGGGTGCCTCCCAAGAGCGCTTTCTTTTTCCCGTCTTTAAGCTAGACGGTTATTGTTAGGAAAATGGAAATTTGAAAGAGAAGTGAACAGGCAACTCCCCTAATTCACGCGTGGGTGAATGGGCCGGCGTCAGTCGCACGGCAACTCCTCCGTTTATCTTGTGATTCTCCTTTTGTCCTTGAACTTGAATATGTAAATCCAAATCACCTATACATACCTGAGGTGATTTGAATTTATAAAGATGGGCGGCATATGGATCATCAATTAATTGGGGTAGCAACGGCTCATCTTCAACTTGGAAATTATTAGTATAAAGAGAATCACAATTAAACTTGTCAGATAATATTTTGCAAGGAGGAGGCGCTTGCGAAAATAAATGATTAAGATCCGGTTGTTCCTTTTCTATAATAATTATTTCTTTAGAAAAATCTAGTGTATTATCAAGCGGAATTAAATTTTCGGACACTAAATTTTTATGAATTTTTGGTTGGATAGAAGAAATTCGCGAGTATTCATGACAAAAAATATAAAATCCGGGTGAAGTAGGGGAAGAAACTTGTTCTTCTTCTATTTCATCCGAGGTGTCCATAACTTTAAGAAATTCTTGGTAAAGTAATTTTTCTTCATCTTCGGTAAAAGAAGTTATGGGATTACATGAAACCACATGTTCCTCCATAACTAAATCATCCGAAGGTGGATTAAAAATACTAGTAGAAATAAAATTTTCCTCTAAAATTTGGGGGGTAGTATCTATTTGAATCGGCGGACATTCCCCAAAATTAGAGCACGAAGGTTGCGGCGTAAAAGAAGAAGAACAAGAATTCGATTCTAAAGATTTATCTTCATCGCCCCGTAAACTATCCGGGTGAGCTTGCCATGAGGAATAATCTACTTCGGAGCTAGAAGAACAATTATTAAATGCCGAAAAATTATTTTCATTAAAATTTGAAAAATTATTTTCATCGAAGTTTGAAAAATTATTAAAAGATGAAAAATTATGATCGTAGTTATTATCAAAATTATTTTCATAATATTGAGGATAATTATTTTCATAATAATTATTTTGAGAATAAGAATGCAAATAACATTCCTCACTTTGATGAGGCGCACAACAATAATGACAACTAAATTGGCGTTCTCGTGCAGCTTGTAAGAGATAAAGTTGGTTTCGAAGCTCGACAACCTCAACAGCCAATTCCGATTCTTTCATATTAAAAATAAAAAAAAGGAAACAACCTTCACCTAAATGAATGGAATTTTATAAATATTTTTATTATAAATTTTATTTTTTCAAAAAGCGGGTTAAATTAGTCCCGGACTTCCCAAGATCTACCCGGTGAAGGGTTTGCAAGGTACTAGAGGCTATGATGGGAATTCAAACCCAAAGCGTCCTTTCCGAGAATTTAGATTTCGCTTTTTAAGATTTTTTTTTTATATAAAAATAAAATTAAAGAAAAGGGGGAGAAGAAAGAGAACGATAAAATTAATAAATATTTCTTTTTTCGGAATATCAACCGTGTCCCCGGCAACGGCGCCAAAAACTTATTGGGGCAAAACTATGCTTGCAAACGATAACGACAAGTGTACCGTATCGAATGTAGTATAGGTTATTGAAACAAGGTCGTATTAGACTCGGGGCGGTTGAGTACTCTTACTTCAAGAAAATCTCTATTATTTTATCAAATAGAACTTGGGAGTGATTTTGCAAATGGAAAATAAAAATAAGATTAAATTAAATGACGAGTAAAAAGGTCAGCACTCGATCTTTGAATCACCTTGGAGATAAAATAAGAACGAAGAATAAAAGCGCATTCTCTTAATAAAATAGCCTTGACCGTGGAGATTCCCGAATTATGAACGCACCTCTCTCGAGGATGCGCTCACCTGAGTTTAGGTTGATCAATCGAACTCTCGTTCTAGAATCGAAACCCCTAAAACTCGCCTTATCGAAGTGAATCCCGCTATTGGCTTTTACTCCAATCCGGAAGGGTAACGTCGTCCTCTCTCGAGGATTGCATTCTACTCTTTTTATCCTTGAATGATCGATTCGCCTTACGAGCTTGTTCGGCTAACTAAAGAACGAAAACAAGAACGAGAATTATAAACTAGAAAGTATAATCTCATTTCATTAAAATCAAGGATAAATCTTAAGCATTTTTAGAAAAGAGAAAGAGCAATTCTAAATTACTTCAAAACCAATATTATTCCTTGGATCATCTCGATCGAGTACCAATAGAGATTTTAGGTACTCATGGAGATTGGGGAATCAAAATAAATAAAAGAGCGTATCATAAAAGAGAGAGGGAATGAGAGAAGAAAAGATCTAATTTATTAAATTACAAAAGAGAGTACAAGCTATGAAATTGAGAATTACGACTATTGAAATGAAAATACAATTTGCAAGAAGAAGGATTACAAGACTACTAAAACATGAAAAATAAACATGAAACAAAGTATCTAATCCTAAAAAACTGGTTTTTTTCACATCTGGAAAAGCTGGCTTTATATAGCTGAAAAAATGAGGTTACACGCCCTTGGTCACGCCCGTGACCAAGGGCGTGTAAGGGGCGTGATCGATGCTGGTGCTGAGAGGGCGCGTTCTGGCTTCAATGCAGGCGTTTCGGACGCGTCACGCCCTAGGTCACGCCCGTGACCTGGGGCGTGTAATCTTGAAATAGTGCTGCTGGCGGGAAACTCTGGCGGGAAGAAGCGCGGGGCGAGTCACGCCCGTGACTGTAGGTCACGCCCTCGGTCACGCCCTCGAACTTTAAATGACGTGGCGGCTCGATCTGGATGCTGGTGGCGTGGTCCCGACCGTGACTTGGATGTCACGCCCTAGGTCACGGGCGTGACCTAGGGCGTGTACTTGGCGAATTTTCACGGAATGGGCCCGAAGTAGCGGCAGCAGGTCTGGAACACATCTTAGGCTGACACGCCCTAGGTCACGCCCGTGACCTTGGGCGTGTACTTGATCTTTTTGCTCAAAGTGCCCAGAAAACCTGCAAAACATAAACTAAACATATATTAGTGACAGAAATAAAAAGGAATGATTATTATAAGATAAAACAAATAATTGATATAAATTCATATTAAAATTACATCAAAATTATGCTAAAAGATGAGTACAAATAGTACTCATCAAACACCTATAGGTAAGATCCCCGACTAGAGACCATTCTTCGGGCTCAGTCATGCCGGCAGATGGGAGACTCATCGGGTCGACTCGCTACTTGACTAAGTGGCTTGGGAAGGTGTTGAGTTCCTCTGCCTCCAGGTGAAGGTAAGCACTTAGGACGTGGATGGGTACTCCGCCCCCAATTGGTAAGATCCCCGACTAGAGTCCATTCTTCGGGCTCAGTCATGCCGGCAGATGGGAGACTCATCGGGTCGACTCGCTACTTGACTAAGTGGCTTGGGAAGGTGTTGAGTTCCTCTGCCTCCAGGTGAAGGTAAGAACCTAGGACGTGGATGGGTACTCCGCCACCAGTTGGTAAGATCCCCGACTAGAGACCATTCTCTGGGCTCAGTCATGCCGGCAGATGGGAGACTCATTGGGTCGACTCGCTACTTAACTAAGTAACTTGGAAAGATGATGAGCTCCTCCGCCTCTAGGTAAGCCAGGCCCCTAGGATGTGGACAGTTATTCCACCCCCAGTTGATTTGAAAAAAGCATTGAGTTCCTCTGCCTCCAGGTAAGCTAGGCCCCTAGGATGTAGATGGGTACTCCGCCCCCAATTGGTTTGGGAAGGTGATGGGTTCCTCTGCCTCCAGGCAAGCTAAGCCCCAGGACGTGGATGGGTACTCCGCCCTCAATTGGTTTAGAAAGGTGTTGAATTCCTCTGCCTCCAGGCAAGCTAAGCCCCTAGGACGTCGACCGGTTCTCTACCCCCAGTGGCTTTTGTGAGATGGTTGAGTTCCTCTGCCTCCAGGTCAAGGTAAGCACCTAGGACATGGACCGATTCTCTACCCCCGGTGGCTTTTGTGAGATGGTTGAGTTCCTCTGCCTCCAGTGAAGGTAAGAACCTAGGACGTGGACTAGTTCTCTGCCCCCAGTTGCTTTGGTAAGATGATGATTTTTCCTCCACCTCTGGTCGAGTTCGGCTCGACTAGAGGTGTTGAGTTTTTCTCTGCCTCATGTCAAGTTCAATTCGACCTACGGCGTTGAGCTTTCTCCACCTCCAGCTGAGCTCGGCTCACAGGAGGGTTGTTAAGTGAAGAAAAGTTTGCCTTCCACCTCAGGTCGAGTTCGGCTCGACTATAGGTGTTGAGTTTTTCTCCACCTCAGGTCAAGTTTAATTCGACCTTAGGTGTTGAGCTTTCTCCACCTCCAGCAGAGCTAGACTCACAGGAGGGTTGTTAAGTGGAGAAAGGTTTGCCTTCCACCTCAGGTCGAGTTCGGCTTGACTAGAGGTGTTAAGTTTTTCTCCACCTCAGGTCAAGTTTAATTCGACCTAAGGTGTTGATCTTTCTCCACCTCCAGCTGAGTTCGGCTCACAGGAGGGTTGTTAAGTGGAGAAAGGTTTTCCTTCCACCTCAGGTCGAGCTCGGCCCGACTAGAGGTGTTGAGTTTTTCTCCACCTCAGGTCAAGTTCAATTCGACCTAAGGTGTTGAGCTTTCTCCACCTCCAGCTGAGCTCGGCTCACAGGAGGGTTGTTAAGTGGAGAAAGGTTTGCCTTCTACCTCAGGTCGAGTTCGGCTCGACTAGAGGTGTTGAGTTTTTCTCCACCTCAGGTCAAGTTTAATTCGACCTAAGGTGTTGAGCTTTCTCCAACTCCAGCTGAGCTCGGCTCACAGGAGGGTTGTTAAGTGGAGAAAGGTTTGCCTTCCACCTCATGTCGAGTTCGGCTCGACTAGAGGTGTTAAGTTTTTCTCCACTTTAGGTCAAGTTTAATTCGACCTAAGGTGTTGAGCTTTCTCCACCTCCAGCTGAGATCGGCTCACAGGAGGGTTGTTAAGAGGAGAAAGGTTTGCCTTCCACCTCAGGTCGAGTTCGGCTCGACTAGAGGTGTTAAGTTTTTCTCCACCTCAGGTCAAGTTTAATTCGACCTAAGGTGTTGAGCTTTCTCCACCTCCAGCTGAGCTCGGCTCACAGGAGGGTTGTTGAGTGGAGAAAGGTTTGCCTTCCACCTCAGGTCGAGTTCGGCTCGACTAGAGGTGTTAAGTTTTTCTCCACCTCAGGTCAAGTTTAATTCGACCTAAGGTGTTGAGCTTTCTCCACCTCCAGCTGAGCTCGGCACACAGGAGGGTTGTTAAGTGGAGAAAGATTTTCCTTCCACCTCAGGTCGAGCTCGACCTAACTAGGGGTGTTGAGTTTTTCTCCACCTCAGGTCAAGTTTAATTCGACCTAAGGTGTTGAGCTTTCTCCACCTCCAACTGAGCTCGGATCACAGGAGGGTTGTTAAGTGGAGAAAGGTTTGCCTTCCGCCTCAAGTCAGGTTCAACTGATATACTCGGCAGGAGTATCCCGTTGGCAGGGCCCTTCGTGGATTCCTCTAAGGTCCCACCTAATCGTCAAATAGGTGGGTTGGACTTTCTTTCTGAGCTTAAGGCTAGCTCGAAAAGAGCGGGGATTGTGTACAACCCTCATATTTTCCGAGTCGGTGTGACCCGACGCGGATAAGTTCATGGTAGAGAGGGTGATCGTGATGTAGCAGACTGAACTGTCGGAGGTCGTCAAGACCAGAAAGAGAAGGCCCGGGGGGGCAGACCTCCTTGGACGAGTGGACCTTGGGTCCACTCGACCAAGGACCCGGGCGAGTTGACCCTTGGTCCACTCGCCCAAGGACCCGGGCCAGTGGACCATTGGTCCACTCGCTCGAGTGGGGGGGCTAGTGGACCATGGGTCCACTCGCCCAAGGGTAAGGGCGAGTGGACCTATGTTCCACTCGCCCCGAGCAGCTGGGTGAGTGGACCAAGGGTCCACTCGCCCGGTGGGTTGATTGGATCAAGGTCCACTCACCCAGTAAGAGTGGTGGACCTCGGTCCACTCGTTCGACCCCCGGCAAGGGGGGAGTGGACGTCTCGTCCTCCGCTCGCCCCCCTCTTATTTTGACCATCCAGGTTCGTGGTTGAGCTGCGGATAGCAAAATTTTGGCTATCCGCAGCCCAATTTTGGGAAGTCTATAAATAGACCCCCATGGGCACCTTGAGAAGGGATGTTGGTCTCCACCCCTCTCCTCGCGTGTGACTTGTGTGCAAGCACTACCTGTTAAGATTTTAATTTGAATCGTTTAGGAGTAAGCAGGAGTTGCATCAACTGAGTTATAGACAAACAACCACAATGCCACACAGCAACACAAGAAACTTTATTGAATCACAAACTTCATTTACAGTGCGAGGTATACATGACCAGACATGATTCATAAGAATCACGGAGAAGAGAAGAACAAAACACACCAAAACAAATCTGGCGATCTTGACAAGCAGAGACCGCACAGACCGCTCGACTCCAGAGACCGCTCGGCTCCAGAGACCGCTCGGCTTGACCTGAGACCACACGAACAGAAAATAGCCCAGATGACTTCAGACCGCCACCTCAGACCGCACTGCAAGACGCCACCTCAGACCGCACGAACTGGAGCTTATTGATCAAAGAACTGAAGCTGTCGCCAGACCGCAACTCTTATCGCCTGACCGCTGAAGGTCGCCTGATCGCTGAGCTCGCTGCGAACAGCACAAGAACAAACAAAAACAAGTTTGCAGACAAGCCTCTGCCGAACTGTTTATTCAAGCCGCTGAGAAATCACCAAGGAAGGAGACCGCAACCTGCTGACCGCAAACCTGCGAACACAACAAACAGTCAACTCGCTTCCGAGACCGCCCAACCTCAAAGTTGAGACCGCACGAATCAACCCAGGCTCTAGTTCTTACAGTTCTCGTTAGGAATGACGGGCCCTGCACCTCTATTTATAGAGGTGTAGACGGATGTTCTCACCGCCACAAGAGAGGTACAATCACCACACATCAGATCGCCAGCGGTCTCACAAGGCAGACCGCGTGATCACACCACTTGCATAATGCCCTGTCCAAGATCGCAGATCAGCAGGCAGACCGCGCACAAGCCTCGCGAACACGAGACCGCTCCTTCCTTAGATCACCAGGAGCAAACTAAGAACCATCTGGCCGACTCTAGATAAGTGATGAGTCCCAAATATATACACATTTATGGACTCATTTGGGCCGATTTTCTAGTCTATGCACTTCACTTTAGACATGTTTTCACTCATATTTGATACTCCATGCTAAGTGCACCTCTAGGCCCGTTTTTGGTGTTATTTCATGTTCTTCTTCTTTAGTAGTTTTCATTTATTGTTAAGTGCCACTTTCAGTGGCTGGATTCGTAGTTGTGCTGGAACAGGAGTCATGCAGGTGTTCCCAGTACAATTCTGTACAGGAACACTGCGCACGATCGTTGTTTCTATTGCGCACGACCACTGGTCTTGCGCCGCTGATCGTGTGCACTTAACCCTATTTTTTGAGTTCTGTCTCGGACAGTGCGCACGACCACCTACGATAGTGCGCACGACCACCTACGATAGTGCGCACGACCACCGGTCGTGCACCACTGTGTGTGCGCACTTAACATCAATTTTATGAGTTTTGTTTCGACTAGTGCGCACGACCACCTACGATAGTGCGCACGACCACCGGTCGTGCACCACTGGTCGTGCGAACATGGTATTTTATAAATTTCATACATTGCAGGCTCCACCCAGGCAGGCGCACGATCACAGGATTCCAGCGTGCACGACCACTGGTCGTGCGCCAATGACCGTGCGCACTATTTATTCCAGCGCCTATAAATATTCCTGCTCGCGATTTAGGTCGAAACCTCCGCATTTTCTTCCGCCAGTCCGCCGTTTCATGCTCCAGAGCGCCCGATTTTGCCCCTCCATCGCCGCCCACCATCGGGAGGTGCTCCGGGCTTGTTCTTCACGCCATTCTTGAGCCGGAGCTTCCTCTCGGCCTCCTCCTTCATCCTAGAGCTTCAAGGAAGGTTTAGCCACCATCGCCATCAAGCAAGAGGAAGTTTGCAACCTCTACCGGATCGTGACACGAAGAAGATGGGCTCATTGGAGAGTAGTGATAGCTCTATCTACCCCGGACGTAGTTGTGGACCGAGCTTGGACGCGGATTGACAACCCGGCGATTCCAACCGTGAATCTACAACGAGACTTCGGATTCGGTCGATTTCTTGCCTTGTTCTTCTCTTATTGATGTATATGTAGCTAGAGCTAACATTATGATGAAGTAGCACTTAACTTTATTTGCATTTCTATACATTTCATGTCTATGTGAAATATTTTACTGTTTGAGTTGCTTGAGGTGCGCCCCATTCCATCCTCCATCCCGCCGTCACGTTCGTGTGCCGCACTAGCAATTGCTAGTGGCGTGCTTGTCGACGAGGTGTTTGCGACTCTCATTCCGTTAGCCTACTCGTCCATCCGCCTATCGAAGCGTGGCATCGCAGCCCGTGTAATCCATCTCGCCCTACGAAGCAGCGCGCTCAAGGCCTGCACAGTTCGATTCAGCTTGCCTGCTCGTCCATCCGCCCTTGCGATGCAGCGCGCTCAAGGCCTGCCTAGTCTCCATCCCGCCAAGCGAAGCATTGCATAGCGGCATTGCATAGGAGTAGTTGTAATATTTTCCTTTATTTTCCACAACCAAATCAACCCCCCTCCGTGATCCATCCGATTAAAGGACTTCAATCTCAAGTCCTTCCTCGATAATAAACTCCACCATACTGTGTTCCTTTGAGATCGATACTTGGGAATTCATTCCCATTTTATATTACTTGAACGATCGGTACACTGCCGTTTCGTGTCGCAGTCTTACTACCGTTTATAGCGGTGTGCTAAGATTTGCGCCATCAAGTTTTTGGCGCCGTTGCCGGGGAACACAGTCGTGTGAGTTTTCTGGAGAGGGAAAACCTGAGAGAGAAGCCCTTCCATTTGTAATTGCATTTCTTTGTTTTATTTCTTTTTATTCCATTTTCCTGTTTTAATTAGGTTGCTTTAGTAATTTTTGTTAGGTGTGGTATTTCGCACAATAGTATTTTTCTATTTGAATCGTTTTATCTTCGCACTATGTGGGCACATCTTAATATCCATTGTCGTTGGTGTGGAGCTACCTCCCACTCTAGTGATGAATGCCCTACGGAGAATGGTGGGCATAATTCTTCTCGCCCAGCATATAGAGCATCGACTTCGTCTGATACTCCATATGGTGTGCGTAAGTCTTATGGCTACTCTGCTGAGCCTTTACTGTCTTACTTCTTTTCGGCTTCAGCACCCGCTGTGCCAAAGAAGACCGCTAGGCAGTGCCAGTTTTGTCGGAGCACAGATCATGCCCTGAAGGATTGTACTGCTTTTCGTCGCCAATTGGATGAGGATGACAAGCCGGATATCCGGATCGTCCCGAATCCTAACTCTGGCGGCACACCTTCAACATCCGGTTTTGTGTCTTTGCCACCTTCACATCTTGAAGGGTATGGCGTTGACACAGTCACCAGATGTGTGGCTGATCTGGGCACCGACATTGCTGAGCCTATTCTCCCAGTGCATCCACCACCCCTAGTGGATTCGATTCTTTGTGAGGAATCAGTGCTCGACTTTTATCCGAGCACTATTCCTCTCCCTGTTGTGCATACTACACTCGTCTCTGACGACATTATTGATGATGTGTCGCAAGAGGAGGCTGGTGACGTTAGTGTCATGCCTGTTCCTATGGAGGAGGACAACCTTCCAGGTGAAGAGGAGTTTTCCTCAGCACCGGTGGAGGAAGTCCAAATCTCTAGCTTGGCCACTGTTGATCCCGCCGAATCTTGTAGCATTGATGACAATGCAAACATTATTTTACTTCCCCAACCTGATGGGAGTGAGACCGGGACCACTCCCCCGATTTTTGATTATTTATGTTCTTCGTCTTGTTTATTTCTCGATCCCCCCTCTTCATCCGAGCCTGTGTAGGTTGAGTCTTCACAGGTACCCCAGGAGGATTTGGTGCATATTGCCCAAGTCAATGATGAGAGCATCCTCTTATGTGAGGAGGTTGATTCCCCCTCCGTAGGGGAAGCTCCACTCATTGCCTTTTCCTCCCGCCACCTCCCTGTTGACGACACCTTGCTAGGCAAGGATGTTTTTGGTGAGATGAGTGAGGACCAGGCCTCCTCCTCTTCTTACTTTCTTTTCCCTCTACCTGTGAAGAGCAGGTATTTATATTCGGGTAGAGGTGTGACTGTTCTTTCTCCGTATAGGTACCCGCTACCTACACGCATATTAGAACAGTTACCTGTCCACTTTTCTTTTCATAGGCCTATAAGCTAGAACTGTATAAAATCTGAATAAGTCGTGCTGGGATGACAATAACCCCAGTAGTTATCTTACCTTTTCCTGCATTTCTTATTTCTTCTTGTTTAGTTTAGTTAGTAGTATTCTTTTTTCAGTTTTCTATTTTCTTCTATTTCTGCGGAGCTGACCCCTGCAGGTATCTTTTCTGGAGGGCGGATGCTGCGGCTCATTTTAGCTTACACGCGTCTTCTGGTATGCTCACTTCTAAGCATTGGGTAATCTCTTTCCCTAGACTTCATTTTCAATTTTCATGGTTACATCATTTATGTCTATTGCTTAGATTTAGTCTGGGGGAGAGCCGCTATATGTTACCCACTGCACGTGCACATCTCATTTGCATACTAGAAGTATTTTAATTTCAGATATTTAGTTATGTTCAATTGTATTGCACACCACTACACCCACTCGAGCGTGCACTTAGCTGTTGGCACGTCTTGAGCTGAACTCATTTCCTTTTGTGTGATTTGGAAAATCATTGTGCTGGCTTAGGATTATGAGACGGAGTAAATTGTTGACTCTTGTAGTGCTCCTAGTCGAGTGCTCATGTCTCGTTTAGAAATTCGTGTAGATTCAATTTCTTTTTATGCTATTAGTTTATATTTTTTTTCTATTAGCGTAAATATTGTTTACTACACTCAAAAATTGGTGAATCCGGTGTGAATCAAACGGTAGCATAGGGATGTGTGTAGACGTTCGTTAGCCTCATATTGCCCGAGTCGGGAGAAAGGATTATCTTTCTCGGTGGCTAGAACTTGCCCCAAGCGATTCTTGAAGCATGGGTATACAGTTAGTCAATTGCGTGAATGTGATATAGGCCATCATTTTGGCCCTGTTGAGCCTTTGTACCCACTCCTATCGCTTTGTCCGTGTCAGCCCAGTTGTGCCTACCCTTTCTTTGATTCAGCCCCACTGTTGTCTCACCAAAGCCTAAATGCCAATCCTAGTCGCACACCCAAATCTGAGATTTAGCTGTTTATTATTTTCATGAGTTGGGTTGTTGATTTGGTGATATGTTTGTGAAGATGTGGATGTGTTTTATTGTTTAGCTGCTGAAAATGATAAGAAAAGAAAAGAAGAAAATGAGAGAAAGAAAAGAAGTGAAAAGAAAAGAAAAAGATATGAGCTTTAATGAAAAATCTGTGTAAAAATATATGTTTGGGAGTAGGCGGTGCACACACCCATGTTGTTAAGTCTAAGTCTGGGGGTGTGGTGCATCCGCGTGTTTTTTTTGGCTACTTGGATAGTGTTATGCATTTGCTCATTTGGGTTTTTGTGTTCTAAGCCTTCATGTTTATATTTGTTTACCTCACCTAAACCCAAGCCTCATCTTAAACCTTAAGTCCTATTGATTCACGCATTTGAGTCAAACCAGTGCCGTGGAGAGAGTGCGAACGGGCAAGCTTATGGTCACCGACATTGATGGATTTCAATGGAGTTGTCCCGAGCCCCAATCTTTGGCAATGCTCTCCTCAGCGTTCAGTTTACTTTCTTCCTATGTACGACCTTATGATTCACCGTGATTCACTTTTTGAGTAAATGTAATATATAAATACGCCCCTAAGAAAAGTATAAACTAATATGTATAATTAGAAATTTTGTCTACTGTACTTCTACGCACATGAGCATGCGACTTCGCATGGTACTCCGCTTGATAATTTCTTCGCCAGCTTATGTTTTTCCTGTCCGCGAGAGATGGTTTGCTCGGGACGCGCAAACAGTTAAGTCTGGGGGTGTTGTGAGTCCCAAATATATACACATTTATGGACTCATTTGGGCCGATTTTCTAGTCTATGCACTTCACTTTAGACATGTTTTCACTCATATTTGATACTCCATGCTAAGTGCACCTTTAGGCCCGTTTTTGGTGTTATTTCATGTTCTTCTTCTTTAGTAGTTTTCATGCATTGTTAAGTGCCACTTTTAGTGGCTGGATTCGTGGTTGTGCTGGAACAGGAGTCGTGCAGGTGTTCCCGGTACAATTCTGTACAGGAACACTGCGCACGATCGCTGTTTTTATTGTGCACGACCACTGGTCGTGCGCCGCTGATCGTGTGCACTTAACCCTATTTTTTGAGTTCTGTCTCAGACAGTGCGCACGACCACCTACGATAGTGCGCACGACCACCGGTCGTGCGCCACTATGCGTGCGCACTTAACATCAATTTTATGAGTTCTGTTTCGACCAGTGCGCACGACCACCTACGATAGTGCGCACGACCACCTACGATAGTGCGCACGACCACCGGTCGTGCACCACTGGTCGTGCGAACATGGTATTTTATAAATTTCTTACATTGCAGGCTCCACCCAGGCAGGCGCACGATCACAGGATTCCAGCGCGCACGACCACTGGTCGTGCGCCAATGACCGTGCGCACTGTTTATTCCAGCGCCTATAAATATTCCTGTTTGCGATTTAGGTCGAAACCTCCGCATTTTCTTCCGCCAGTCCGCCGTTTCCTACTCCAGAGCACCCGATTTCGCCCCTCAATCGCCGCCCACCATCGGGAGGTGCTCCGGGCTTGTTCTTCACGCCATTCTTGAGCCGGAGCTTCCTCTCGGCCTCCTCCTTCATCCTAGAGCTTCAAGGAAGGTTTAGCCGCCATCGCCATCAAGCAAGAGGAAGTTTGCAACCTCTACCGGATCGTGACACGAAGAAGACGGGCTCATTGGAGAGTAGTGACAGCTCTCTCTACCCCGGACGTAGTTGCGGACCGAGCTTGGACGCGGATTGACAATCCGGCGATTCCAACCGTGAATCTACAACGAGACTTCGGATTCGGTCGATTTCTTGCCTTGTTCTTCTCTTATTGATGTATATGTAGCTAGAGCTTACATTATGATGAAGTAGCACTTAACTTTATTTGCATTTCTATACATTTCATGTCTATGTGAAATATTTTACTGTTTGAGTTGCTTGAGGTGCGCCCCATTCCATCCTCCATCCCTCAGTCACGTTCGTGTGCCGCACTAGCAATTGCTAGTGGCGTGCTTGTCGACGAGGTGTTTGCGACCCTCATTCCATTAGCCTACTCGTCCATCCGCCTATCGAAGCGTGGCATCGCGGCCCGTGTAATCCATCTCGCCCTATGAAGCAGCGCGCTCAAGGCCTGCACAGTTCGATTCCGCTTGCCTGCTCGTCCATCCGCCCTTACGATGCAGCGCGCACAAGGCCTGCCTAGTCTCCATCCCGCCAAGCGAAGCATTGCATAGCGGCATTGCATAGGAGTAGTTGTAATATTTTCCTTTATTTTCCACAACCAAATCAACCCCCCTCCGCGATCCATCCGATTAAAGGACTTCAATCTCAAGTCCTTCCTCGATAATAAACTCCACCTTACTGTGTTCCTTTGAGATCGATACTTGGGAATTAATTCCAATTTTATATTACTTGAACGATCGGTACACTGCCGTTTCGTGCTGCAGTCTTACTACCGCCTATAGCGGTGTGCTAAGATTTGCGCCATCAATAAGTCGCCAGATCGCCTAGCATAAGCCTCCCGATCACAGCGGTTACACCAGAACAGATCGCCCGGTCTTCTACAAAGAAGATAGACAGACCAAGCAGAACAACCCGGGACGAGACCGCAACATATAAGAACAAACCGGCCGATCACACCAGATCGCCAAAGACAGACCGACAGACCACCAGCGCAGACCGCGCGGTCTCTGCGGTCTCCACAATTCTGACCGCTGGTCACCTTCCACTCCACTTCAACATTTCAACACTCCCCCTTGAAGTGGAAAGTGGAAACTAGCCCGAGTAAACTCCGCAACCGAGTAAACAGCCCCTTCGCCAGCGGCTTTGTGAAGATGTCTGTGACATTGTCTGCACTCCGAACATGCTCGACCATAAGAGATCCTCCCAACACCTTTTCACGAATGAAATGACGCTCAATCTCAATATGCTTGGTCCTTGTGTGACAAACTGGATTATTAACCAGCTTGAGAGCACTCTCATTGTCCCCGCGTAGCATAGTGGGACCTCGAACCTCCTGATGAACGTCCTCCACAAACCTCCTGAGCCAAACGGCTTCCTGAGCTGCCAAGGCCGAAGCCTTGTATTCCGCTTCTGTGGTAGATACGGACACCGAGTCCTGCTTTTTGCTGCACCAAGAAATAGCTGTGGGGCCCGTCATAAAGACAAAACCAGATGTTGATCTCCGATCATCCACATCTCCCCCGTAGTCAACATCCATGTATCGAAGCAACTCCAAGCTTGACCCTCTCCTATATAGGAGACCCAAATCAGAGGTCGACTTCACATACTTCAAAATTCCTTTCGCCGCTAGAAGATGAGGCTTCCGTGGCTCCGCCATATACCGACTCACTTTGCCAACTGCATAAGCAATATCTGGCCTCGTGATGGTCAAGTAGATCAAGCTCCCAACCAGAGCTCGAAACACCAACGTATCGGATAGAACCCTTCCCTCATCCTTCCAAAGTTTATCATGCTGATCCAGAGGTATAGAACTGCTCTTCCCTTCCTCCATGCCGAATTGTTGAACGATCCGCTCCGCATATCCAGCCTGAGAAATGAGCACTCTGCTCTCCCGCCTCTGAACCTCGAGTCCAAGGAAATGGTGGAGCTCCCCCAGATCCTTCATCTCAAACCTGATAGCAAGCTCAACTCTCAGCCTCGCTATTGCTTCCTTCGAGTTCCCTGTGACAATCATGTCATCCACATACATCAGAACAATAACCCGAAGCGCCCCCACCTTCTTGACGAACAAGCAAAAATCAGAGTCTTAAGCAAAGAACCCGCAGAATAGAAGATACTCCGCGATCTTCCCATACCACGCCGGAGGCACTTGCTTCAACCCATACAGGGCCTTCTTCAATTTGCAGACGTAGTCCGGACAATACTCTGAGATGAAGCCCGGCGGCTGGATCATGAAGATATCCTTGTCAATCTCTCCGTATAAGAAAGCATTCTTCACATCGAGTTGCCAAATCTCCCATCCACAAGATGCCGCCAAAGCAATAACAAATCGAGCCGAGGTCATCTTTGCCACTGGACTGAATGTCTCATCATAATCTTCTCCATACTGCTGTGAGAACCCGCGAGCCACAAGGCAAGCCTTGTATCACTCGATCGTTCCGTCAGCTTTCTTCTTGAGCTTATAAACCCATTTGCACGTCACAGGGGTAATGCCCTTGGGCCTGGGCATTAGAGACCAAGTCTCATTCTTCCTAAGAGCATCCATCTCCTCTTGCATAGCAATGTCCCACTGCTTCACGCCTTTAGCCTTCTCAAAGCTCGATGGTTCCCTCTCATCCAAGGGACCAGCAAATAAACATGAGACAAAGCTCACCATGTTTCCTCCTGTGTATCGATCTGGTGGCTTGATGGTCCTCTTCGACCTCCTAAGAGGTTGCTCCTGACTAACCACCTCCTCAGCTGCTTCTTCTGTGCTAGCTCCTCTTCCAGATGAACTTGGAGCATCACTCCCCCTGCTTCCAGAACCTGAAGCCTCCATCTCAGAGCTTGACACAGCTAGAGCTCCTGGTGAAACAGGCAACTCCACTTGAAGATTTTCTGTAGCCTTCCCTTTTCCATCAACCCTGTTCTCCGGTAGTTCAACTCCTAAACTCCCCTTGTAGGAAGTCACCTCATCGAACACCACATCCCGAGATACCACTGATCTCCGTGTCTCAGGATCCATGCATCTCCATCTTTTCTTCCACTCATCATACCCAACAAAGACTAGCTTCCTTGCTTTCGCATCTAGCTTTGTCCGAAGAGCATCAGGAATATGCACATAACAGGTTGACCCGAACACCCGAAGGTGTGCAACACTCGATTTATCCTTGAACATCTGTTCGTGAGGGGTTTTCATGTTGATAGGACTTAGAGGCATCCTGTTGATGACGTATGCCGCACAATACATTCCCTCCGCCCAGAAGGACTTTGGGATACTCTTGGCATGAAGCCAGCATTTGCAGGTTTCCGTCAGATGACGAATCTTCCTCTCCGCAACGCCATTTTGCTGTAGAGTATGGGCACAAGTGAGCTCTCTCTGAACGTCGTGCTTCCTGCAAAAACTTGAGAACTCACCAGAGGTGACCTCCCCACCATTGTCAGTTCTCAATTTTTTCACCCGCAGGCCTAGCCGACCTTCCACCAGCTCCTTGAACTCCACGAACTTCGCAAAGGCTTCCGACTTCTCTTTTAGAAAATACACCTAGACATATCTGGTGTAATCGTCAATCAACACCAACATATATCTGTTGCCTCCAAGGCTTAGGGTGGCCGTCGTTCCCCTCAAATCACCGTGAATGCACTCCAACGGTGCTTTGCATCTTGTTTGCGATTTATCAAATGGAAGTCGATGAGACTTACCAAACTGACATACCGCACAAACATGACTGTCTCCATAAGAGGAAAAGCTAGGCAAGCCCTTGACAAGGCCCCTTACTGCCATAGCCTTCAATTTGTCCATGCCAACATGCCCCAACCTTTCATGCCAGATAGCCATGTTATCGTTGGTCTTCATCTTATCAACATAAGTACTTGTCGATAAAACAAACAAGTCTTTCACCCATTTTCCAACATGGATGACATCTCCCTTTATCTCCGGTTGAGTTTTAAGAAATTTCACTTCTGTTGGGCCAAACAGAATGTGATAACCGACATCGACCGCATTGGCCACAGAGAAGAGATTCTTCTTCATACCAGGTACGTGATAAACACTCCTCAATGTGAGTGGACCCTTATCACTGCTCAGAGAGACAACACCTTCTTGTTCTACTGAATGAACAGAATTATCAGCCGTAATGATTGCATCGTTACCTGAGTAAGGCGCCAAAGAAGAGAACTTTAATTCATCCCCGGTGAGGTGATGCCCACACCCTGAATCCACAATCCAATCCTCTTCGAAGTTGATGGCAACCAAGGCCTTAACGGGCATCGCCGTCATATTAGCCGCAAATGCTCCTCCCCATCCAGTTTCATCAGATTTTGGCTTCTCCTTCTCTGCTGCATGTCCTGGCTGAAGATTAACCCGGCAATCCTTCTTGAAGTGGCCGGTCTTATTGCACCTGAAGCACCTTGGTCCCTCTCCCTTCTTCCTTCCATCAGACTTAGAGGCATAACCCCTATCTTGCTGACCTGAAGTAGAGGGTCCATCATGACCTGGCTTCTTCTTCTCCCACTTCTTCTTCTTCTTTCCAGAAAACAACACATCACTATCTCCCCCGGAAATAGAAGTCCCCCCATCTGTCTTGCCAAACTTTCTTGCAAAGCAAGTAAGTTCTCCAGCTCCAACAGAGATGGTTGATTTGCCCAACCTTGAACTGACGTCACAAAGGCAAGATACTCCTTCTGCAACCCGCGGATGATAAGCCTCTTCAGTTTTGCCTCCGAGATGGGCTCATCAGGGTCCAATGCAGAAATCTCTGCTGTGATGTTCTTCATCTTGAGAAAGAAGGTAGAAATAGAAAGATCACCTTGAGAGGCCTTCGCCAACTCATTTTGAAGAATCTATAGTCGAGCTATATTCTTCTTATTAAACAGCCCGTCCAAAGACGTCCAAATCTCAGCAGCAGATTTACATCCAATGATGTGATCAAACAGCTCTAGTGAAATAGCCCTCTTGAGTGTGAACTCTACCTTAGCATTAGTCCTCCTCCAAAGTCTCACCTCTGCCATATTATCTCCTGTTAGAAAGATTTCTTGTGCATCTTCTACTCCAATTATCTCTCATAGATCCTCGCCAAGTAAGTAACTCTCCATACACGACCTCCACTTCTTATAGTTAGTCAATGTGAGGAGTTCAATACCAAGCCCTCTTGTGTATCCAGCTTCCATGGCAAACTATGTGGTCTCTTCTTCACAAAGACGATGGCAACTCACGTTGATTACTGCTTATCCACTCCAAGAACCTGCCTCTGATACCAAGTTAAAATTTTGATTTGAATCGTTTAGGAGTAAGCAGGAGTTGCATCAACTGAGTTATAGTCAAACAACCACAATGCCACACAGCAACACAAGAAACTTTATTGAATCACAAACTTCATTTACAGTGTGAGGTATACATTGCGAGACATGATTCATAAGAATCACAGAGAAGAGAAGAACAAAACACACCAAAACAAATCTGGCGATCTTGACAAGCAGAGACCGCACAGACCGCTCGACTCCAGAGACTGCCCGGCTTGACCTGAGACCGCACGAACAGAAAACAGCCCAGATGACTTCAGACCGCCACCTCAGTCCACACTGCAAGACGCCACCTCAGACCGCACGAACTGGAGCTTATTGAACAAAGAACTGAAGCTGTCGCCAGACCGCAACTCTGATCGCCTGACCGCTGAAGGTCGCCTGATCGCTGAGCTCGCTGTGAACAGCACAAGAACAAACATTAACCAGTTCGCAGACAAGCCGCTGCCGAACTGCTTATTCAAGCCGCTGGGAAATCACCAAAGAAGGAGACCGCAACCTGCTGACCGCAAACATGCGAACACAACAAACAGTCAACTCGCTTCCGAGACCGCCCGACCTCAAAGTTGAGACCGCACGAATTAACCCAGGCTCTAGTTCTTACAGTTCTCGTTAGGAATGATGAGCCCTGCACCTCTATTTATAGACGAGTAGACGGATGTCATCCCCGCCACAAGAGAGGTATAATCACCACCCATCAGATCGCCAGTGGTCTCACAAGGCAGACCGCGCGATCACACCACTTGGACAATGCCGTGTCCAAGACCGCAGATCAGCAGGCAGACAGCGCACAAGCCGCGCGAACACGAGACCGCTCCTTCCTTAGATCACCAGGAGCAAACTAAGAACCATCTGGCCGACTCCAGATAAGTCGTCAGATCGCCTAGCATAAGCCACCCGATCACAGCGGTAACACCAGAATAGATCGCCCGGTCTTCTACAAAGAAGATAGACAGACCAAGCAGAACAACCCAGGACGAGATCGCAACATATAAGAACAAACCGGCTGATCACACCAGACCGCCAGAGATATACCGGCAAAACAGACTGGCAGAGCACCAGCGCAGACCGCGCGGTCTCTGCGGTCTCCATAATTCTGACCGCTGGTCATCTTCCACTCCACTTCAACATTTCAACACTACCCTCTCCCCCTGTCAGTAAAGGTTGACGGTGAGGTGGTCCTTAGTGCCCTCCAAGGTGCCCAGGCTCAGCATTGGCTTGGGAGGGGAAGCTCTCTTTGAACTTCCGGGTGTGTGGTGGGACCTCCACGCTGCAGCTTAAGGGGTCCGTTTGTGGACTCAGGTGTTCTTCAAGGGCAAGGTTTTCGGTTCTTAGCAACTGGCCAAGGGTTCTAGCTCGGGTCAAGTAAGGGTTAGCTGCATCCCCCTTGCGAACGTCGAGACCAGTTCTTCGGTTTCAACAACCCACAAATATTCAATCAGTACATCTCGAAGTGCAAAATGTGCATCCTTGTCTTTGAACTTTTTATGCCGATTTAGGAACTGACGAAATCTTTCAGCTTCACTTGTGCTCATCTCTTCAACATTCTGAGCGGGTGGTGGAGTGGAAGTTTCCCCATATTCATTTTCATCTCGCTCGTCTTCAACAATCATATTGTGCATTATAATACAAGTAGTCATGATATCATGTAACACATGTTTATCCCAAAAATAGGCTGGCCTGTAACGCCCCAGGTTTTCTTATAATCTTTTAAGCGGGGAATGCGAGAGGATAATGTCTTAAATATGAAACTCCCGTTACAAATTGTAAATGCGAGAGGGCGTTACCGTTTCAGAAGCGTCGTCGTCATCGTCTGGCGGGTTAATCCTAGATTAAACCATCTACGCGGGCATAAGTATTTATTTGCATGTATGAAAGTTCGTGCGGGTAGGTGTATAGATGTGCATATATACATTTATGATGTTACGTATGAAGTTTTATGCGTATATAAGCAACCCAATCGATTGTGATAAAATTTCCTATGGGAAGGGGCTACGCAAGTAGGAAAAATATATAAGTGTATATATGTATTCGTATTTGTGCAAGGGGTTGTATAAGGGTATATGTTTGTGCGTATAGTGGCGTATAAAGATTTATACAAACATAAACACAATATATATATATATATATGTATATATGTATAAAAATTTGGTTCCATTAAGCTTTATGTATATATGCAGGTGGATATATGTATATACAATCATATATTATATATATATGAATTATATATGATACCTATATAAAAGTTATTATTATTATTATTATTATTATGTTATAATATGGCTGGCAGCCTTTATTCTTCCCTCTCCCCTTTCCCCGATGACCCCTCCCCCGTCTCTGCCATGTGAGCTGGATAGAGAGATCTAGGGATTCGTCGGTGGCGCCGGTGGTCAGGGGCTTGGCCGTCGGAGTGGTCTCGGGAGGTTGCAGGACCCTGTCTGTCGTCGCCGGGGCAGCCCTTTCGGTGAGCCATCGTGATATGAATGAAATCAATGTATTGCAAATCAAGGAAGAATTACAGGTCAGTCAATAAGAGAAACAAGAACAGCACCGTCATAAGGAGGAATTCTCCTGAACAGACAGTAGACGAGGAGCCCTGACTCGACTCAGTACAGAGAGAAAGTAACATAAATCTCAACGCATACCCCTGCTTATCTCTACAGGTTTATTTATAGACCTTACGGAAGACAAAAAGACCAAAAGACCCTCCTCTGCAATTTACTAACAACCCCCGTGCCTCGTCATTGCCTCGTCACTGTGCTCTTCTGATTGGTCCACGTGCCCTGACATTTCCTCGTCACTGGACTCCTCTGATTGGTTCGCAACATTGCCCTCCCCTTTAAAAACTTCCTTGTCCCCAAGGAAGAGATGCGGGTAACGCAGCTGAAACGGCTGCAAGTCCTCCCATGAAGGTGTGTCTTCCTCCAGCCACTTAATCAAAAGCTGAGCTCGCACCACTCCACGCCACTGAATGATCCTTTTGTCCAGAATTCCCTCAGGTTCGACCAACAAATTTCCTTCTATATTGACCGTGGTTGGCAATGGTATTAACTGTTCCAACCCAGTTCTTCCCTTATGCTCCCTCAGCTGAGATATATGAAAGTCAGGATGTACCTTTGCGTCCGCCGGCAAACCCAACCGATAAGCCACTGCCCCAATTTTCTCCATGACCTGATACGGACCAAAAAAATGAGGAGCCAACTTTTGACAAATCCTCCCGCGCACGCTGACCTGCCTATATGGTTGTAACCGAACATATACCCAAGCTCCGACTTCAATTGACCTCTCCCTTCATTTCTTATCCGCTAACATTTTCATTCTATTTTGTGCCTCTGCTAAATTCCATTTCAATAAATTGATTACCTTTTCTCTTGCCAACAGAGATATATCCACCGCCTCTACTATTGTTGTTCCTGATTCATATAGCGAAAATGGTGTCGGTTCCTGCCCGTATACCACCTCAAAAGGGGTCATCCATGTAGCGCTGTGATATGTGGTGTTATACCACCATTCTGCCAAAGGAAGCCAAAATGCCCAACGACGAGGGCGATCGAAGGTCATACAACGTAGATAACTTTCTAAGCACCTGTTAACCACCTCTGTCTGACCATCCGTTTCCGGATGATAAGTTGTCGACATCTTCAAGTCAACCCCCAAAATCCTCCAAAGCTCCTTCCAAAATATACTGAGAAATACTGTGTCTCTATCACTCACAATAGATTCTGGAAGCCCATGTAAACGAAAAACGAAATCTAAGAAAACCTGGGTGATAGACTCTGCGGTATATGGGTGGGAAATCGCCACAAAGTGTGCATGTTTGCTAAGACGATCAACAACCACCAATATTGCTGCCTTACCTTCACTCTTTGGCAACCCTTCTATAAAATCCATGGAGATTTCCCTCCAAATCTTATCAGGAATTGGAAGAGGTTGCAATAATCCCATCGGCCGCTGATTATCCGCCTTGCATTGGAGACAAACAGAGCAATTTTGGATATAGCTACATACATCCCATTTCATTCCTCTCCAATAAAACATAGGTTTCATGCGCTGATAAGTGGTCGTGATGTCGGAGTGACCACCGACGGCTCCCTCGTGATAAAGTTGCAGCAACTTGATCTTCACTGCCGCCGCATTTCCAACTACTAAACGTCCCTTGCGAGTTAACATTTCCCGCAACCAGAGATACTTGGGAAAAACCTGAGAATCAATTGATGAGTCCTGATCATATACACATTTATGGACTCATCCGGGCCGTTATTTAGTCAATTCTCCGCACTTTAGCCTTGTTATAGTTTATATTTGATAATCCACGCTAGGTGCACATCTTGGCCCACTTTGGTGTGATTTTCGTGCTTATTATCATTAGTAGTATTCTTGTGCTGTTAAGTGCCACTTTCAGTGGCTAGATCTGTGGTTGTGCTGGAATAGGAGTAGTGCAGGTGTTCCCGGTGCAATTCTGCACAGGAACACTACGCACGATCGTCGGTTCTATTGCGCACGATCACTGGTCGTGCGCCACTGATCGTGTGCACTTAAACCTTTTTCACGAGTTCTGTTTGGTGCAGTGCGCACGACCACCAACGCCAGTGCGCACGACCACCGGTCGTGCGCCACTGCTCGTGCGCACTTATCATTAAATTCTGAGTTCTGTTTGCTGTATTGCGCACGACCATCAACGATAGTGCGCACGACCACCGGTCGTGCGCCACTGGTCGTGCGAACATTTTATTTTATAATTTCGTATCTTGCAGGTTCTACCCAGGCAGTGCGCACGATCGCAGAATTCTAGTGCGCACGACCACTGGTCGTGCGCCAATGACCGTGCGCAGTATTTAATCCAGCGCCTATTTAAACGCCTGTTGCGATTTTAGGGCGGGGGGTTCACTGGCGGGAGCGGGATTCCTGTTCCGTACGCCGTCGATTTCCACCGTGGGACGCCTCCACTTCATCTTCTACGCAAGGGGAAGCCTCCTCCATCCATTCCAAGACTTCCTCCATTGTCCGTGAGTGTTCTCCATCGTCCGCAAGCCTCCAAGCAACGATTCTCTCATTCCGCCCGGTGAGAAGAAGAAGGAACCTGAAGTCGAAGACGACGGAGCTACGTAGGGAGATCGTGACAGCTCTCTACGCCGGAAGCATAGTCCGTCCGAGTCCGGAGGTAGCCCGACAACCTACCATTCCGGCCGTGAACGGCCGCTAGTCTTCACCACCGGTTATTTCTTTCCTCTTTTCCCTCGTTGTACTCTTTGAACCATGCAATACTCGAATATTGTGATGTTTATTTTGATGGAAATGAATATTTCTTTGTTGTTCTTCATGGTTTGGTGGTGATTCATTCCGCTTTCTCTCACTCACTCGCGCACGCACGCAAGGTGTTTGATCTGCGTTAGCAAGAGCTAACGGCGGTTGTGAAGAGGTGTTTGCGACCCTCACCCTCACGCACTTGAGTTCACTTCATCCGCCTCACGAAGCACGGCATCGCGGTCGTTGCATCCACCTCACTTTGCGAAGCGGTGTTTTCGACCCGCATCTCTTTTGTTGTTGATAAGATTAGGAAAACCAACCAAAAGCCCCATCTTTGTGTTTGTTGAACGCTTGTCTAACAATAATCACTGCGCATTTCGTTCACCCATCCTGCATTCCTCAAGAGACCGACATCCGGGGAATTTATTCTCCACAATTATTACTTGACAGCGACCGGTGCACTTGTCGACACGCATCAAGTTTTTGGCGCCGTTGCCGGGGAGTGCAGGCGTGTTTCGTTTTGTGTTGTGACTTTCGTTATACGAGCAGTTTTTTTTTATTTTCTTTGTTTTTCTTTTTGTTTTTGACAGTTCATGCAGAGGCTGGTCGCAGGTGAACTCGCACCTTTTGATCCAGAAATCGAACGAACTGCTCGCGCACGAAGGCGCGCTGTGGCTGTACAAGCGGCCATGGGTGATCAGGTAGACCCAAATGATGTTGATCCGAGAATGCCCGGCGTGGGGAACATCAGCCTGGGATTGAGCAGGAGGCAGCTAGGCCTCGACCCCGCACGATGAGGGACTAGACCACTCCAACTGCTGGGAGTGTGTATCCAGGTTTTGGGCCCAATATTATGAATAATCAGTTTGAGATCAAGCCAGCGATCTTAAACATCATCCGGAACAACGCTCAGTTCTCGGGGTTGGCCAGCGAAGATCCGCATCTGCATCTGGCAGAATTTTCTGATATTTGCGGAACCTTCCGCTACGCAGGGATTGCTGACGACACAGTCAAGCTCAGACTGTTTCCCTTTTCACTCCGCGACAAAGCAAAGGTGTGGCTCCACTCCATTCCGTACGGGACTGCTGCAACTTGGGATGCCCTCGCATCCAAGTTCCTTGCTAAATTCCATCCCGTGGATAAGATTGTAAGCTTGCGGCGGGAGATCGCCACATTTCGCCAACTTGACCAAGAGACCCTTGCTGAAGCTTGGGAGCGCCTCAACGATCTCCTTCGCCGTTGCCCTGGCCACGAGCTCCAACCATGGAATGTGGTTGAATTGTTCTACTTCGCGAACGAGCCCAACTATCGGGCAATGATCGATGTTGCGGCGGGTGGTACCTTGATGAACCACACTCCTGAAGAAGCCCTTCGAATTCTGCGCGACACTGCCTCCCACAGTACATTCTGGACTGCAGGGAGAAATGCTCCAAGAAGCGGCCGAGGTCTTTTCATGGTCGACTCTCTCCCCTCACCATCCGCGACTGCTGCTGTCATTACCTGCGAGGGATGTGGAGGCGGAGGCCACCACGCGTATGAGTGTTCGGGGAACAACGTGGCAGGTGACTTCGCACACTTGAACTTGAACGAATCTGTTAATTATGTAGGAAATCAGCCTAGGGGCGCCTTTCAATAATGCTTATAATCCGGGAGCGAGAAGTCACCCAAACTTCTCGTGGAATCCAAACACACCTGGCCAACGATGGGCACCGGGGCAGCATCAAAACGATGCTTACGCCTCCGGGAGCCAACCGAGGCCACCACACCCGGACTATAATCAAGCACCCCCTACTCAAAAAAAGAGTAATCTAGAAGAGATGATGGAGAAATTCATGCAAGTAGCTAATTCGAATATGGTAAATCAAATTGCATCCATGCGAAACCTGGAAACGCAGTTGGGCCAATTGGCCCAAGTGCTAACCGAGCGATCGCAGGGGACCCTTCACAGCAACACGGAGAAGAACCCAATTGATCAAGGGAAGAGTCTTGGGGATGTGGTAGAGGTTGAACCGAGTGAGCTGGTAATTTCTTGTGCCATCAATAAGGTTGAAACAAAAGCTTTATGCGATTCCAGTTCCTCCCGCAACGTCATTGCACTGCAAGATGTTGCGAAATTACAACTTGAGATGAACACGGAGGAAAGGAAATCGCTTATTCTCGTTAACGGCACTATTATCCAATCTGAGGGGGAAGTGAGAAATGTGGAAGTAATAGTTGAGGGGACGACTGTGATCGCGGACTTTCAGGTGTTGGGCCCCCAGGAAAATCAATCCATTCCTATCTTGGGCGTGCCGTTCTTGAAAGAGAGCGGCGCCACCCTTGACTTCGCTACGGGGTGTGTTCTCCTACCTAACAAGGCGCTGCAGCCCACTCGCCTCGAAGCTACAGCTGACACATCCACTCCTCCCCCTCTCGTTATTTCTGATGAATTTCTAAGATGTGCAGGAAAGATACATGATCAAGAAACAAGTGAAGGAGGAAAGGAGGAGCTCCAATCAGATGAGGAAGAAGAGGTTGACTTCCGGAAAGAGTTCGACTCCGAGAAGGAGGAAGACTGCAGTTCGGGAAACGTTGACTTGGATCTAGTTAGGGATGCTGATTATTTATCTTCTTGTGGTGAATCTTGTAATAAACTATCTAAGCGCTCCATCTCCTGGGCCGATCCGGTGGTTACCGCGATACCGGAGGTGACGCCACCCGCCACTAAGGCGGAAAATTCTGAAAACTTTCAACGGTGGCAGTCTCCGACTGTCACCAAACTTAAAAAGGAAAAACTTCTGCGCGACGCTCGTGCTGCCGCTCTTCGTGGCAAGGTGGCGGAGGTTAGGGGAGCATTGGGTAATACCAGTGCTGTCCCTAAAGCCTTCACCTCCCGCCTACGTGCTACGGGAGAAGCGCACCATAAGAGCGCTTTTAGCTGATTTGTGTTTAGTTGATGTGGTGAACTGCTTCTCTTTTAATTCTTGAACTATTTAAACAATGCTAATACAGGTATTTGGTCCAGCTTAAGGACGTTAAATGAAAGCGCTCCTGGGAGACAACCCAGATTTCCTGTTTTCGTATTTCCTTTTTCCTAACTCATTTAGTTCAGCTTTTGTTTTTGCTTTTGTTGCTTTGAGTTTGTGCTTGCAGGTTTTGTGTTCGATGGTGCGGATGCTGCGGACTAGTCGTGATCATAAACGCCAATCGTCTGGTATGCTCATTTCTGAGCATTGGGGTAACGCTTCCTCCCCTCTTTTAGCTTCAAATTTCTAGATATATTATTTAGCTTAAGTCTGGGGGAGCGGTTGTTATTATCCACTGTGCATGAGTTGCACCGCATACTAGAAGGTTGATTCTTATTTATCCTATCATTATCATTGTTTTTCATTTTTCACACATCATCTCACCCATTTGAGTGCGCGCTTATCTTTTTGTGTTGTGCCGTTTAAACTATCCTGGTTGGAAAGTGAAATAGGTTGTTAACGTAGGAATTATTATTTGGAGTGCGATGTTGACTCATGTAGTGTTCTAGTCACTTTGCATGCTATGGTAGAGTTTGAGTAGAACTAGATTTTCTTTATGCATCAAATTTATGTTTAGTATTTCTACGTAAATTTAGATTTAATATACTCAAGTGGTGAATTCGCATGAAATTGACGATAACCCGGTGTTGTGTGTGTGCGATTGCTAGTCGTGTGTTGCTCGAGTTGGGAGGAAGGTTTATCTTTCTCGTGGGCTAAGAACTTGCCCCAAGCGACTCTCGAAGCATGGGTGAGAGCTACTCGTTGAGTCAAGCATGATGTAGGCCACCCTTTGGCTAGTTTGAGCTTTGTTATTCCATGTCCATTTCATTCACCTTTGCAAGCCTATTTTGTGCCTACCAATCCTTTGTTCAGCTCCTCTTCTTCCACCAAAGCCTGAAGCCTATCCCACGCCCGCAACCAAATTGTTTTTAACTGCGCTCATAATTCTAAACTTGTGTGGAGTGTGGAATCATTGTGTTATGATGGGAAAATAACGTCCATCTGCTGATTTTGAACCAACCGGGAGTTACATAAAAGAAGTAAAATATGTAAAAGAAAAAAAAGAGTATTTTGAAAAAAAAATCCTCCCGAGCTAAAAACAGAAAATTTGTTGGTATTTGTGAAGTAGGCCGTGTGCACACCTGGTTTTCATGATAAGTCTGGGGGTGTGTCACACGAGCATAGTTGTTGGTCTTGTGTGGTGCAGCATTCCGTTAGCTCACTTGGGTTGCGTAGCCGCCGTGTTTAACTTTGAAATATCATACCGTAACCTAAGCCCCGTTCTAATCCTATAAGTTCTACTGATTTGATTTGCGAGTTTGCTAGCGCCGTGGAGAGAGTGTGACCGGGCAAGCGTATGGTTCACGACGGTGATGGATTTCAGCGGAGTTATTCCTAAGCCCCGATCTTTTGCAACACCCGCCTCAGTGTCTCGTCACTTTCATACCGGGCATGATCGTCAAATTCTTCATAATTCACCAACTGAGTATAACTAAATCTTTAATTACGCTTTAATACTTATGTAAATTAGTTAGCATAGTTAAACTCTCCTTCTACTAGAATCTCTACTCGCATGCGTTGTTACTTCGCACCATACTCCCTTGTGTAATTCTCTATGTTAACTATCGTTTTCACGCTCCGCCAGATTCGTTTGCTCGGGACGCGCAAACAGTTAAGTCTGGGGGTGTGATGAGTCCTGATCATATACACATTTATGGACTCATCCGGGCCGTTATTTAGTCAATTCTCCGCACTTTAGCCTTGTTATAGTTTATATTTGATAATCCACGCTAGGTGCACATCTTGGCCCACTTTGGTGTGATTTTCGTGCTTATTATCATTAGTAGTATTCTTGTGCTGTTAAGTGCCACTTTCAGTGGCTAGATCTGTGGTTGTGCTGGAATAGGAGTAGTGCAGGTGTTCCCGGTGCAATTCTGCACAGGAACACTGCGCACGATCACCGGTTCTATTGCGCACGATCACTGGTCGTGCGCCACTGATCGTGTGCACTTAACCCTTTTTCACGAGTTCTGTTTGGTGCAGTGCGCACGACCACCAACGCCAGTGCGCACGACCACCGGTCGTGCGCCACTGCTCGTGCGCACTTATCATTAAATTCTGAGTTCTGTTTGATGTATTGCGCACGACCATCAACGATAGTGCGCACGACCACCGGTCGTGCGCCACTGGTCATGCGAACATTTTATTTTATAATTTCGTATCTTGCAGGTTCTACCCAGGCAGTGCGCACGATCGCAGAATTCCAGTGCGCACGACCACTGGTCGTGCGCCAATGACCGTGCACAGTATTTAATCCAGCGCCTATTTAAACGCCTGTTGCGATTTTAGGGCGGGGGGTTCACTGGCGGGAGCGGGATTCCTGTTCCGTACGCCGCCGATTTCCACCGTGGGACGCCTCCACTTCATCTTCTACGCAAGGGGAAGCCTCCTCCATCCATTCCAAGACTTCCTCCATTGTCCGTGAGTGTTCTCCATCGTCTGCAAGCCTCCAAGCAACGATTCTCTCATTCCACCCGGTGAGAAGAAGAAGGAACCTGAAGTCGAAGACGACGGAGCTACGTAGGGAGATCGTGACAGCTCTCTACGCCGGAAGCATAGTCCGTCCGAGTCCGGAGGTAGCCCGACAACCTACCATTCCGGCCGTGAACGGCCGCTAGTCTTCACCACCGGTTATTTCTTTCCTCTTTTCCCTCGTTGTACTCTTTGAACCGTGCAATACTCGAATATTGTGATGTTTATTTTGATGGAAATGAATATTTCTTTGTTGTTCTTCATGGTTTGGTGGTGATTCATTCCGCTTTCTCTCACTCACTCGCGCACGCACGCAAGGTGTTTGATCCGCGTTAGCAAGAGCTAACGGCGGTTGTGAAGAGGTGTTTGCGACCCTCACCCTCTCGCACTTGAGTTCACTTCATCCGCCTCACGAAGCACGACATCGCGGTCGTTGCATCCACCTCACTTTGCGAAGCGGTGTTTTCGACCCGCATCTCTTTTGTTGTTGATAAGATTAGGAAAACCAACCAAAAGCCCCATCTTTATGTTTGTTGAACGCTTGTGTAACAATAATCACTGCGCATTTCGTTCACCCATCCTGCATTCCTCAAGAGACCGACATCCGGGGAATTTATTCTCCACAATTATTACTTGACAGCGACCGGTGCACTTGCCGACACGCATCATCAATCTCCATGGCTTTAATAATCTTCTGTATGTGCGAATCTTCACTCCAAGATTGCCTAATAAGTTGAAGAATGTCGGACGTTACTGTAAGCACTGCCTTGAGTTCTCCCTTGTCATCTTCAAACCGCCTGGACAGAGCATCTGTGCAGGCATTGGACTTCCCGGGCTTATATTGTATATCATAATCGTGTCCCATCAATTTGGATAGATATTTTTGCTGCGCCACGGTGGATAACTTCTGTTCCAGCGTATATTTGAGACTCTGCTGATCCGTTCGAATCAAAAACCTGCCGCTTAAGAGGTAATGACGCCACCGTTGTACCGCCAAAACTATGGCCATTAACACTTTTTCGTATGTGGACAGAAGAGAATTTTTCTTACCCAGTCTTTTGCTAAAATAGGCCACTGGTCTTCCCCCTTGCAACAACACTGCCCCGACTCCGGTATCCGAAGCATCAGTCTCCACCACAAAAGGTTGAGAAAAATTCGGTAGACAGAGGACCGGTGGGCAGGATACCACCTTTTTTAATGCTAGAAAAGCCTCATTAGCTGCCTCCGTCCAGTGGAATCGTCCTGGTTTCAACCGTTCGGTGAGGGGTTTCGCTATCCAGCCATAGCGAGGAATAAATCAACAATAATACCCCGGTAATCGCAAGAAACCACGTAACTGCTTCAACGAACTAGGTGCCGGCCAGTCCATCATAACTCAGATTTTTTCTGGATCGGTGGCGACCCCTTGCCTGGATAAAATGTGGCCAAGATAATTCACTTGCCTTTGACCAAAACTACACTGACTCTCCTTGAGAAACAACTGATGCTTGCGAAGTTTCTGAAAAACTAGAGTAAGATGCTCCAAATGAGTGGACCATGTTTTGCTGAATACTAATATATCGTCAAAAAAATGAGGATGTATTTGCGCAGTTCTTGGTGGAACAAACAATTCATCATCCCTTGGAAAGTTGTCGGAGCATTAGTGAGCCCAAAGAGCATCACTAGAAACTCATAATGCCCCATATGGGTCCGAAATGTCGTTTTGTGGATGTCCTCCGGAGCCATCCGGACTTGGTGATAACCCACGCGCAAGTCAAGTTTGGAAAAATACGTTGCCCCGTGAAGTTCATCGATTAGCTCTTCCACAAGTGGAATTGGAAATTTTGCTTTGATTGTATGACTGTTGAGGAGCCGATAATCGATGCAAAACCTCCATGTTCCATCCTTCTTTCTAACCATGACCACTGGAGAGGCAAAGGAGCTATGACAATCCTGAATGATTCCCGACCGCAGCATTTCCTGAATTAATTTCTCCATGGCATCCTTCTGCAATGGTGGGTAGCGATATGGACGAAGATTAAGTCCATCTATGCCAGGTTTAAGGGGAATGCGATGTTCTTCATTTCGTATAGGCGGCAGCGTTATTGGTTCATCGAATAGATCTTCAAACATATGTAACAGTTGTTGCAACTGCTGTTGTTCCACTGCTGTACCTGAGATCTCCCCGTCTTGCGTAACCAAATCATCCAGCCGAGCTTCAAAAAACGCCCCCTCCTCCTGATCCGGGGAAGTACACCATGTCACCATATGCAATTGTCCCCCCTTCCGAATTATTTGTCTAGCTGACAATCCTTCATTATCATACCCGGTTTATGCCCCGCTCCTCGCAGCGAAACCTTCCGTCCTTGGACACTGAATTCCATCTTGAGATTACTAAAATCCCAGTGGATGACTCCTAAGGTGACAAGCCACTGCATTCCCAATACTATCTCACACCCTCCCAAGGGTAAAATCAATAAATCTGATGTGAAACAAACCCCTTGCATCTTCCAACTGAATCCGACTACCTTTGAAGAGCTGGTAAGGCGCTTCCCATCTGCGATTGCCACCGTGAATTGCGGAATAGGAGTTAAAATACACTGCAATCGACGAGCCACCGACTCATCAATGAAATTGTGCGTACTTCCGGAATCGATCAAGACCCCCACTGGTTGTCCCTGATACGATGCAGTTACTCGCATTGTATGGAAGGTATTAATACCTGTGATGGCGTTCATTGTTACTTGAAACAATGGGAAATCATTTCCGTGCTCATCAGGAGAACTCTTCTCCACGACATCCTCAGTAAGGGCTTGATTAATATTCTCATCATCGACAATCACCTCCAAGGCATAAGACTGTCGGCGAGAAGAACACTTATGACCAGGCGTATACTTATCATCACACCAAAAGCATAGACCGCGCGCACATTTAGCATCCATCTCCGTAGACGTAAGACGACGTGCTCCCGAGCTCGGTTTGATCGGTGGTACCGCTGCTGTAAGCTGTGAGGTCGTAGAAGAGATCTGAGAAGATTGGCGGAATCCTGGAATACTAGTTGATCCGGAAATCCTGTGAGTATGTAATGCGATCTTGTGTTCCTGAATACGAGCCAAAGAAAACACCGTGTGCAGGTATTTTGGCTGAAACATACGCACCGCGTAACTAATTTCGTCGCGCAAGCCCGCTAAACAGAAACTTACAGCATACTCCTCGGATAATTGAACCCGGTGACGTAGAGAATCAAATTCGTCCAAGTACTGTTGAACGGAGGATCGTTGTTTCAACCTCTTAAGTTCTCCCATTGGATCCTCAAAAAGGATCGATCCAAATCGACACTGCAAGGCCTGAACATATTCTTCCCACATCGGCGCCGGGAGGGATGACCGGGTTGACATAAATGCTTGATGCCAGCAGAGTGCTCGACCCTCTAAATGAATCGAAGCGAGCTTCATTTTCATCGGCGGTTGAGTGTTATCCAACTCAAAGAATTGTTCACAGCGATACAACCAATCAGCAAGGGCCGAACCATCGAATGTTGGGAAATTAATTCTTGCCAGGCGCGTGGGGTAAGAATTGAAGGATCGATCCGCGAAAGAAGATCGATATGCGAAAGAAGATGGCATACCGCCAGAACTCGATGCCGTCGATGCCCGCAAACTAGAAAACATCTCCCGTACCTCCTCCAATGTCCGATCCTGCTTATCCTCCAAAGATTGCAGCGATCGGGTCAAAGTATCCTGAGCCTGGCGCAGAATCTCCAGATCCTGCTTCCAATCATGAGAACGGGTGCCGTCCGCTACCGGCATGGCGAACGTGGGAGTTCGATCCCTCTGATACCACTGATATGAATGAAATCAATGTATTGCAAATCAAGGAAGAATTACAGGTCAGTCAATAAGAGAAACAAGAACAGCACCGTCCTAAGGAGGAATTCTCCTGAACAGATAGTAGACGAGGAGCCCTGACTCGACTCAGTACAGAGAGAAAGGAACATACATCTCAACGCATACCCCTGCTTATCTCTACAGGTTTATTTATAGACCTTACGGACGACACAAAGACCAAAAGACCCTCCTCCGCAGTTTACTAACAACCCCCGTGCCTCGTCATTGCCTCGTCACTGGGCTCTTCTGATTGGTCCACGTGCCCTGTCATTTCCTCGTCACTGGGATCCTCTGATTGGTTCGCAACACATCGCTGGGATCGGCGGACCTTCGGTTGTTCCAGGCAAGAAAACCTTTCCTCCCTCCCTCCTTCTCTCTTGGCTGGACCTCTTACTTGTGGTAATTCTTCTTCTGGATTCTTAAGCGCAGAAATTTCTTGTTTTTGTTGGCAAGATCTTGGGATCCCTTTGGGGTTCGATCTTCTAATTCTTGTCAGAACAAAAAAAAATCCTTTGCACACGAATATATATCTTATTACTCAATTCTATCAATTTGATTTCTCTTTCTTGTTCATCTGAGCGATTCAATGATGAATCATCGATCTTCCGTGAAGAATAGATTGATTTTTATAACCTGGGGTGAGGCTATTCAATTCGTGCAGCCATGGTAAGGCTCAAACTATGTGCTAATTTCCCATCTTTGTTACCCCATGGTGAAGAATCATTTACTGGAGTTTGCTAGTCTAGGATGGCCTGTGTGTGGATTCTTAGGCAACCCATGCAGCGAGCTTGCTATTCTTCTCTGTATCGTTTCAATGCTATCAGATGTATTTAGATATTTATATACGCATCGTTAACATTCAAATGGCATAATGGCATATAAGTATGAAATGTTAACAGAGCATCATCAGCAACAACTTAATTTTAAGAAGTCAGTTTTCTCAATAGTATCTTTATCTCCACTTTTGAGAAATTATTACTTTTTACATACAAGAAGCTTTGCGCGTGCTTGGTATTATTTTACGACAACATGCTTCCAGACAGGGTTGCCTGCTCGTCGAAAGGGCTGCTGATGTTCTTATACCTTAATAGTGGGTTGTTGCTATGGTGGTTCCTGTTAATTGGGGGCTGTTTTCATGCTATCTTGTTGGGGGCTGCTCTAATAATACCTGTTGATTGGGGGGGCTGTTTTCATACTTTATTGTTGGGGGATGCCTTTGCAATACCTTGAAATGTGGGGGCTGTTTCCTTATACTTGTTAATTAGTAATGTGGGGGCTGCTTCTTATCTTTATTAAATGGGGGCCGCTTCTCATCATTGTTAATTTGGGGCTGCAATATATATATTTCTTCTTGTTATTGGGGGCTGCCTTTGTCTATTAAGGTTGGGGGAAATCCTTTTATTAAGGCTGTTTGTTGTTTGGGGGCTGCTGTTATGTTGATTATGTTGGAAGTTTTTTTGTAAATTCCCATGGTTTATGATAATAAACACTTGATATACGAAACTCTGCATCTATGCGCTAGGAAATTTCCTTGGTACATACTTAAGTAAATTACCCAGTTCGTGGGTTTTGTTGATTTAAAGGCTGGGCATTTACTTTGGTATATGCTAAGTTAAATTTTCTGGGCTATATGCTAGGGATTTCGTTCTTTTGGGGAAGGTTGGCCCCAGCAACTATTCGTTTTATACTGGAATTCCACTTGGGCTATATGTTTTTGGCCACCCTTGGTCTGATCTTCTTAGTTAAGCATAAGTGGTCTTGCTCGGCTAATTTCCTATCCTGCACTTTTTCTTTTGTTGGCTAAGTTTGGATGTTTTGGCGGGCTAAATTTCCTTGGAATTTCTGTGGCTAGTTCTCGATGATTCCACGAAGCCTTTAATCATTAAACTTGGAAGAGATGTAGAGATATTTTGGCTTCGAACTTTTCATGCGTACCAATTATTGGCAGCCTTATACTTAGTGTGATCTTCAATACCTTTTTAAGCAGCCCTCGTATATAGCGTTGATTTCAAGCTTTTTAGTCCTTCTATTGAGTCGTGGTTTGAAGCTACGCTTTGTTTGTTGAGTTGTCCTCTATTTGGTTAGTTATCGTTTATGGTGTCTTTTTGTGCCCTTCGTCGTATCCTTGCGAGAAGTTTGTTGGGGGTGTCTAGATTGGATTCACCATGTGTTTTCTTATGAACCGTTGAGTCTTGTTCAGGTGTTTGTCCTTCGTGTTATGATTTTCTTCGTCTTGTTCCGACACCAGACCTGGCGTGGTGTCGGCTTTCTGAAGTCTTCGACCTTGTCGTAAGTTGAATGTCGTTGTATTGATTAATTGCTGAACCTGGTGCTGGCTAATCCTCTCGTCTTGAGTTGTGGTTACAACTATCTGAAATCCCGTTCCCCCACCTGGCACTCCTCTGTTTGCTATGTTGGATTTATGAGCTATGTATGCTATATTGACTAATTCCCCGGGATAGTTTTGATGGGTGGTTCTTGATCTCTATGACCTTCGTTGTTTAGATGTTCTGTGTATTCTCTGGTAAACTGCACCATGGTATAGTTATATACTTATATGTATATCCATATACTTATGTATATGATTATGCACCCTATTTTGGCTTTTTGGGTGGCAGTGGACCACCCTGTTTTGGCTTTTTGGGTGGCAGTGGACCACCCTGTTTTGGCTTTTTGGGTGGCAGTGGACCACCCTGTTTTGGCTTTTGAGTGGCAGTGGACCACCCTGTTTTCTTTTGAGCTGATCAGTCTCAAGTTCTTAAGCACATATGCTTATATATGTGTATTATGATAGTATATGTATGACTATCACATCTGAGCCGCTATGGCGGACACGTGGTGGGCTTTGATTGTGTTGACTATTACCTTCTGGTGCAGGCTTTTCTTCTTACCGAGTGCACTCGTTTGAGCTGGCTCGGGTTGTTGTAAAATTATAGATGTTTATCTGCTTAGCTTTTCCTTCCTGCACTCTTTTACTTCTGATGCTGCTAAATCTTGGTTTTCTTACACCCTTTTTGGGTTGAGTCTTTAGTTGCCGCAGGTGTTAGAGCAGCGTCGTTCAGGTCTCCTGTCGAGGCCCTTCCCCTCTTCTAGGTAAGAGGCAGTTTCTTCCTGTTATTTTCCTTCTTCCCTGCGGGTTCGTGTCAGTTGTTGGCGCCCATATGGCTTTTATCTTTAGATTACTTGCTAGTAGTATTGATGTTACTTTCAAGTTCTTTACCTACTTGCTCTCTGGGAAGCTTTATGCTAGGATGCATTAGTTACTTTATTGATATAAAAATGTCATCCTTGCATATCATGTTTGTTTTTAATAAATGTCACATATTTTGAAAATCGAAGAAAATCTTTTCTTACTATACTAAACATAGATATGCGCATATCATTTCTGAGATGTTTAGTTCCATGCTCATGTAGGCTAAAAACAAACCTATTTTCCGCTACGTATGTATAGTTTTCTACTTGTGGACTAGATGATCCACCAGACCGAGGGACGCGGTCTTAAACTAAAATGAAAATTTCTCTTTTAATCCAATCACATATATGTCTTTTATAAAATTATCGTAAGGAGTGTTTGCCTGAGCGTCTGTAGTCGTGTCCTGCAGGCGTGGCATCACGACGCGTATTTTCCCCTTGCTCTGATATTACGTATTATATTTTTTGGGAAAATGCGGGTTGTGACAGTTGGTATCAGAGGGAGGTTAGCCGGGTTGTTGTGATAGTCTGGTTGGCCCGGTTAACCGCCTGGTGAGAATCGTCATTCATCGCATACGCACATCGAAGGGTCATCAGTATGTCTTGGCTGAAGCATGAACACTACACTCGTAGCATGATAAGAAGTATACAGGGCATATTATGTAGTATGGGATGCATAATATGTGTTTGTATATGGAACCTCATAGGTGACAACATACGATTGTTATGTAGTATGGGATGCATAACGTAGGTCGCATGCGTGTCCATTAGATTTTCTTTTTCATTGCATGCGATAATATGTAGTATGGGATGCATAAGATCGCATGTGTACGCCGCTCATAGCATGCATTAAGGCCTTTTTTAGATTGCATAGCACTGCATATACATCATAACATAGCATTAGCACACGTGCCAAGCTAAAGACATACATGATGACGCTCGTACACACATGATTTGGAATAAAATTCTGCATTCATGCATTATATTATATGCACACATGTTGATAGGATGATGGTGTATCATCCTAAGTTTAGCATAACATCATTTCATAAATTCCCAGAGCAAGGTAACAGCAAGAGCAAGTATCTACTCTTTCCTGGTCTGTATCGGGTTAGGAAATTCTAGTGCCTAGCTGTTGTGTCTTAAGCTGGGTGTATTGTGGTGTTCATTCGTAATTGCTGTCGATGACTCCAGAGCGTGGTGCGTCAGAGTCAGCTCTCCGGTTAGAGGGGGGACCCTTAGGTGTTCTTAGTGAGGCGGTGACTAAGGAGTTGTGATGGAGTATCAAGGCGTTGTTGAGGCAAATGGTTGTGAAACAAGCGCAGTTTTTCTGCCCAGGTGTTTTCAGGTTAAGGTCTTGACCTAGTTTATTCATTGGCTTGCGAATGTGGATTTGGATTTTTGTTATCTCAATTCTGTGCGAGTTAAGGTAGAGGATGTTGAGCGTGCCCTTTTTTATTTGAGTTTTACTTGATGTTTGACTATAGAGCTTCGCAGGCGGTCATCGTTAGGTTATCGATTGTTGAGCAGTTTTTCCCCCAGGTGATTCCAGGTTAGATTCTAATCTAACTCTTAACTTTCAGCTTTGGTTCTAGTTTGTTTTCACTCGTTTAGTTATGTATCCGCCTTTATAGGAGAATTTAAGGTAAAGAACCATTAGGTGCGCGTCCTTCTCGATTCTGGTGCTACCCACTCATTTGTGGCTGGGACATTATAGTGCGTCATAGTTTGACCCTCGTTTTGATTGGCGATCCATTTAATGTTAAGTTTCCCCTCTGTTGTTTCTGTGGTGTCGAATCAGGGCTTTCGGAGTTGTCCTGCCCTCTTAGGTAGATTCTTAGCTTTTGCTAATCTAAAGGTGCTAGACCTGGAATTTTCGCTGTGATTTTGGGTTTGGGGCTGGTGGTCCAGGTTTGATGCTGTTATCCAACGCAAGGAAAAGCGTTTGGATTTTAAGCTGGACATCGGTCAACCCTCGAGCCTGTTTGGCTTTCCGCGCAATGTTTCCCCGATTGTTTCCACGGTGTGTGCTCGGAGCCTTTAGTTTCCAGTTGTTTTGCTTACCTTATTTCTATGTTAGAAACTGGTAGCAGTTTGTGGGGGTATCAAAGATTTTTTCCTGTGGTGCGAGAGTTCACTGATATATTCGTCGTTAGTCTCCCTGGTTTTCTGCCTGTGTGAGTTGAGGAGTTTGTTTCTGACCTTGAGCTGGGTACTTGTCCTATTGCTAAGGCACCGTACCCTTCGGCCTCGCGTGTGTTGCGAGAGTTGCGCAAACAGTTAGATGAGTGGTTGCAGTGTGGCTTTTCCTGGCCTAGTTCCTCACCCTGGAGTGCTCTCGTCTTGTTCGTAAAGGAGGGAGTTAGTTCGGTGTTTTCGAAGACTGATCTTCATTTAGACTTCCTTTAGTTTGGGTTCCGCAAGTTTGATGTTCCGCGATTTGCTTTCTGTTCTCGGCTTGGACATTTCGAGTTTTTGGTAATGTCCTTTTCTCTTTGGGTAATCTTATCCGCATCCGCTTTCCTAGCCCTTTTCGGTTAGCGTTTCTATCTAGCGAGTGTAAGCTTACCTCTCCCTTGCCTTTTTCATCTTTTGTATTCTGAGTTTCGGTTCTAAGTCTCGGGACGAAACTTCCTTCTGGGTGGGGCAACTGTAATGCCCCAGGTTTTCTCTTATATTTAGTCTAAGCGGGTATGTGAGGGGTGATAGTGGTAAAATGTTTGGTATTGTTGCTGTAAAGTTTTGGGGCGAAACTTTTTGTTAGGAGAGGTGGCTGTAATGCCCCAGGTTTTCTTATAGTCTTGTAAGCGGGGATCGCGAGAGGATAATGTCTTAAATATGAAACTCCCGTTACAAATTGTAAATGCGAGAGGGCGTTACCGTTTCAAAAGCGTCGTCGTCATCGTCTGGCGGGTTAATCCTAGATTAAACCATCTATGCGGGCATAAGTATTTATTTGCATGTATGAAAGTTCGTGCGGGTAGGTGTATAGATGTGCATATATACATTTATGATGTTACGTATGAAGTTTTATGCGTGTATAAGCAACCCAATCGATTGTGATAAAATTTCCTATGGGAAGGGGTTACGCAAGTAGGAAAAATATATAAGTGTATATATGTATTCGTATTTGTGCAAGGGGTTGTATAAGGGTATATGTTTGTGCGTATAGTGGCGTATAAAGATTTATACAAACATAAACACAATATATATATGTATATATGTATAAAAATTTGGTATATGTATATACAATCATATTATATATATATATGAATTATATATGATACCTATATAAAAGTTATTATTATTATTATTATTATTATTATGTTATAATATGGCTGGCAGCCTTTATTCTTCCCTCTCCCCTTTCCCCGATGACCCCTCCCCCGTCTCTGCCGTGTGAGCTGGAGAGAGATATCTAGGGCTACGTCGGTGGCGCCGGTGGTCGGGGGCTTGGCCGCCGGAGTGGTCTCGGGAGTTTGTCGGACCCTGTCTGTCGTCGCTGGGGCAGCCCTTTCGGTGAGCCATCGCCAGGATCGGCGGACCTTCAGTTGTTCCAGGCAAGAAAACCTTTCCTCCCTCCCTCCTTCTCTCTTGGCTGGACCTCTTACTTGTGGTAATTCTTCTTCTGGATTCTTAAGCGCAGAAATTTCATGTTTTTGTTGGCAAGATCTTGGGATCCCTTTGGGGTTCGATCTTCTAATTCTTGTCAGGACAAAAAAAAATCCTTTGCACACGAATATATATCTTATTACTCAATTCTATCAATTTGATTTCTCTTTCTTGTTCATCTGAGCGATTCAATGATGAATCATCGATCTTCCGTGAAGAATAGATTGATTTTTATAACCTGGGGTGAGGCTATTCAATTCGTGCAGCCATGGTAAGGCTCAAACTATGTGCTAATTTCCCATCTTTGTTACCCCATGGTGAAGAATCATTTACTGGAGTTTGCTAGTCTAGGATGGCCTGTGTGTGGATTCTTAGGCAACCCATGCAGCGAGCTTGCTATTCTTCTCTGTATCGTTTCAATGCTATCAGATGTATTTAGATATTTATATACGCATCGTTAACATTCAAATGGCATAATGGCATATACGTATGAAATGTTAACAGAGCATCATCAGCAACAACTTAATTTTAAGAAGTCAGTTTTCTCAATAGTATCTTTATCTCCACTTTTGAGAAATTTTTACTTTTTACATACAAGAAGCTTTGCGCGTGCTTGGCATTATTTTACGACAACATGCTTCCAGACAGGGTTGCCTGCTCGTCGAAAGGGCTGCTGCTGTTCTTATACCTTAATAGTGGGTTGTTGCTATGGTGGTTCCTGTTAATTGGGGGCTGTTTTCATGCTATCTTGTGGGGGTTGTTTCCTTATACTTGTTAATTAGTAATGTGGGGGCTACTTCTTATCTTTATTAATTGGGGGCCGCTTCTCATCATTGTTAATTTGGGGCTGCAATATATATATTTCTTCTTGTTATTGGGGGTTGCCTTTGTCTATTAAAGTTGGGGGAAATCCTTTTATTAAGGTTGTTAGTTGTTTGGGGATGCTGTTATGTTGATTATGTTGGAAGTTTTTTTTGTAAATTCCCATGGTTTATGATAATAAACACTTGATATACGAAACGCTGCATCTATGCGCTAGGAAATTTCCTTGGTATATACTTAAGTAAATTACCCAGTTCGTGGGTTTTGTTGATTTAAAGGCTGGGCATTTACTTGGGTATATGCTAAGTTAAATTTTTTGGGCTATAGGCTAGGGATTTCGTTCTTTTGGGGAAGGTTGACCCCAGCAACTATTCGTTTTATACTTGAATTCTCCTTGGGCTATATGTTTTTGGCCAACCTTGGTCTTATCTTCTTAGTTAAGCATAAGTGGTCTTGCTCGGCTAATTTCCTATCCTGCACTTTTTCTTTTGTTGGCTAAGTTTGGATGTTTTGGCGGGCTAAATTTCCTTGGAATTTCTATGGCAAGATCTCGATGATTCCACGAAGCCTTTAATCATTAAACTTGGAAGAAATGTAGAGATATTCCGGCTTCGAACTTTTCATGCGTACCAATTATATGCAGCCTTATACTTAGTGTGATCTTCAATACCTTTTTAAGCAACCCTCGTATATAGCGTTGATTTCATGCTTTTTAGTCCTTCTATTGAGTCGTGGTTTGAAGCTACGCTTTGTTTGTTGAGTTGTCCTCAATTTGGTTAGTTATCGTTTATGGTGTCTTTTCGTGCCCTTCGTCGTATACTTGCGAGAAGTTTGTTGGGGGTGTCTAGATTGGATTCACCATGTGTTTTCTTATGAACCGTTGAGTCTTGTTCAGGTGTTTGTCCTTCGTGTTATGATTTTCTTCGTCTTGTTCCGACACCAGACCTGGCGTGGTGTCGACTTTCTGAAGTCTTCGACCTTGTCGTAAGTTGAATGTCGTTGTATTGATTAATTGCTGAACCTGGTGCTGGCTAATCCTCTCGTCTTGAGTTGTGGTTACAACTATCTGGAATCCCGTTCCCCCGCCTGGCGCTCCTCCGTTTGCTATATTGGATTTATGAGCTATGTATGCTATATTGACTAATTCCCCGGGATAGTTTTGATGGGTGGTTCTTAATCTCTATGACCTTCATTGTTTAGATGTTCTGTGTATTCTCTGGTAAACTGCACCGTGGTATAGTTATATACTTATATGTATATCCATATACTTATGTATATGATTATGCACCCTATTTTGGCTTTTTGGGTGGCAGTGGACCACCCTGTTTTGGCTTTTTGGGTGGCAGTGGACCACCCTATTTTGGCTTTTTGGGTGGCAGTGGACCACCCTGTTTTGGCTTTTTGGGTGGCAGTGGACCACCCTGTTTTGGCTTTTGAGTGGCAGTGGACCACCCTGTTTTCTTTTGAGCTGATCAGTCACAAGTTCTTAAGCACATATGCTTATATATGTGTATTGTGATAGTATATGTATGGCTATCACATCTGAGCCGCTATGGCGGACATGTGGTGGGCTTTGATTGTGTTGACTATTACCTTCTGGTGCAGGCTTTTCTTCTTACCGAGTGCACTCGTTTGAGCTGGCTCGGGTTGTTGTAAGATTATAGATGTTTATCTGCTTAGCTTTTCCTTCCTGCACTCTTTTACTTCTGATGCTGCTAAATCTTGGTTTTCTTGCACCCTTTTTGGGCTGGGGCATTCTTTTCTTATGAATGTCTCAGGTTCAGGTCTTTAGCTTCCGCAGGTGTTAGTGCAGCGTCGTTCAGGTCTCCTGTCGAGGCCCTTCCCCTCTTCTAGGTAAGAGGCAGTTTCTTCCTATTGTTTTCCTTCTTCCCTGCGGGTTCGTGTCAGTTGTTGGCGCCCGTATGACTTTTATCTTTAGATTACTTGCTAGTAGTATTGCTGTTACTTTCATGTTCCTTACCTACTTGCTCTCTGGGAAGCTTTATGCTAGGATGCATTAGTTACTTTATTGATATAAAAATGTCATCCTTGCATATCATGTTTGTTTTTAATAAATGTCACATATTTTGAAAATCGAAGAAAATCTTTTCTTACTATACTAAACATAGATATGCGCATATCATTTCTGAGATGTTTAGTTCCATGCTCATGTAGGCTAAAAATAAACCTATTTTCCGCTACGTATGTATAGTTTTCTACTTGTGGACTAGATGATCCACCAGACCGAGGGACGCGGTCTTAAACTAAAATGAAAATTTCTCTTTTAATCCAATCACATATATGTCTTTTATAAAATTATCGTAAGGAGTGTTTGCCTGAGCGTCTGTAGTCGTCTCCTGCAGGCGTGGCATTACGACGCGTATTTTCCCCTTGCTCTGATATTACGTATTATATTTTTTGGGAAAATGCGGGTTGTGACATGGCCCCTTAATAATCACAAATTTTGACTGAAGAACTCCAAATGCCCGCTCTACATCTTTTCGATATGCTTCTTGCATCATTGCGAAGTGTTGTTTTTTTTATCTTGGAACTGAGAAATAGTTTGAACTAATGTTGACCATTTCGGATATATTCCATCGGCTAAATAATAACCAACGTCATAATTTTTTCCCAAGATTTTATAATGAGTAGGAGGTGTAATACTTTGTGCTAAGTTAGCAAATAAATGAGATGATTGCAAGACATTGATATCATTGTTCGAACCTGGTAAACCAAAATATGTGTGCCATATCCACAAGTCATACAATGCTACCGCCTCGAGAATAATTGTTGTCCCACCATGACGACCTGAATATTGTCCTGCCCATGTAGTTGGGCAGTTCTTCCATTCCCAATGCATGCAATAATCTAGACTCCCCAACATCCCTGGAAATCCTCATTCTTCTCATTTCTGTAATAATTTTTGTTTGTAGCTCACTCAAGCCAAAGTGTTATATGGAGACGATCCGAAAGAAAAAAAAGGGTTCATGTTTGACCATGTTTGGTCTATCTTGAAAAATACAGAAAATGGATAGATACGTCCGGGTCTATAAAAGGTATGAACTCTATAAATATTAGCATGCCACAAACTTTAGATTCTAACTCTCCCAGTCAACGAAAAAGTATAGACTTAAATACAGACAGCAATGAAATGAATCCTACTAGTACTGGTGATGAAGAATCCCCGATCTCAAATTCCATTAATCGACCTGATGGAAGAAAGAAAGAAAAAGAGAGGAGGAGAAAGGTCAGTGGTAAGAGTTGTGATATTGAGGCCAAGACTACTGAAAATGAAGAAATCATGGATATTTTAAAGAGGGGGCAAGTAGAACGAGCAAATGATAGGTCTTCTATAAAACAACTCATGAAGTTAAAACTCAAAAATGCTAAGAGACTATTAGATCTTCAGAGCGCTAAACAAGATCATGATATCATGATGATAGATTTGGAAAACATCAAAGGAACTCCAGAGCGACAGTATTTTCGTAAAAAAACAAGCTATTTTGGATAGAAACATTAAAAAATCATTATTTCAAGGATCTTCATCACTCGAAGGAACTGAATATGGAGGAGGTATGTATGAAGGTAGTGGTTAGGAAGGAAGCCAATATGGGGGAGACCAATACAAAGGACCTCAGTTTCATGGAGGCCAGCATGGAGGAAGCCAATATGGGGGAGACCAATACAGAGGACCTCAGTTTCATGGAGGCCAGCATGGAGGAAGCCAATATGGAGGAAGCCAATATGGAGTACCCGAATTTGGAGGAAGCCAGTACCGATAAAGCCAGTACGGCGGAAGCCAATATGAAGGAGACAAATATGGAGGACCTCAGTTCAGAGGAGACCATCACGGAGGAAGCCAATATGGAGGAAGTGACTATAGAGTACCCGGGAATGGAGACAAACAACTCAGGGGAACTGTGCGCAGAAGTCATAACGAACCAAGTGATGACCTACCAGAATTTTAGTATTAGTTCCAATGTAATATTTTTATTTTGAATTATGTAATTTTTATTGTCTTTTAGCTTTTTTTTTGTTTTTCTTATGTTTGTTTAATTTCAATGAGCATTTCTGTTTGTTGTATGTTAGCGAACCCACTAAGTTTTGTTGTATTTTAGCATTTCCTTTTGTGGTTATTTTGGTCATTTGTATTTTGTGGTTATTAATTCTAAATGAAAGTTCTATTTTGTCGTTATTTTTATTTTTGTTGTAATAAAATTTGAAATAAAAAAAAAAACTTAAAAAAATTTAATCAAATAAAATAAATTAATAATAAAAATAATAATTTATTATTATAAATATAAATATATATATATATATATATATGAGTGCCCGACACGGGGCTCCGCCCCTACGGCCAAGTGCGACATTACCAGGCATGCGACGGCGGGCTTTGCCCGCCCATGGCGCGATGCTGTCGGGCGACCTTCTACCGCATCCAAGCGGTATTCGCCTGCATCCATGCGGGCTTCGCCTGCATCCAGGAGGGCCTCGCCCACCTCTGCACGGGCTTCGCCCGTGCTCGACGCGCCTGCGGGATGCGCCCGCAACATATACATATGAGTACTCAAGATGACCGTAAAAAAATATACATCAATATTACAATATTTATTTTGTAAAAAAATATATGTATATTGTTAAAAAGATTTTTTTAACAGTGTAAAATCTTGGAAAGTTTTATATTGTATTTTTTTAACGGTCTGATTAAATATGAAAAAAAATCAACGATGTAAGATGAATCTATGGTAAGAGCGGAATATATGTATATTGCTTTATATAATAAAGATATATATATATATATAATATACATATAAAAATAATTTAATATATATATATAGATAAACATAAAAGTATATATATAATAATTATGTTCTCTAAATATAGAGAACATGGTTGGAGTTGCTCTACCATGTTCTCTATATTTAGAGAACATAGTACAAGGGGGATCTATTTATTTAGAGATCTCCCATTGGAGTTGCTCTTAGAGGGGGGGGGGGGGGGGGGGGTGAATAAGGGTTTTAAAACTTTTATTATATTTTGAATGACTTGGAATAATAAGAGATCAAAATAGAGCAAAACAAAAACAAACCAAGTGAAATAAAATAGAGACGTGATTTTATTAATATGAAATGTAGGATTACAAAACTTGATTTCTTATGATGCTAGAAATCGAAGGCGAATAGTGAAAAGACTTTTCGTTTTCTATCCCGACTCGTATCCCCACAAACCGGTGGCTTTAGACTATCCTCCCCCAGATACGACCTCAAGCCGCTCTAGCCAATCCTCCCACGGATACGGCCTCGGGCACCCTGTAGATCTACACCATAGACCTAGTCGCCAACACGAGGCAAATTTTTGCACTAAGTTCTACCCAGACCTAGTCGTCAACACGAGGCGAATTCACTAAACGACTACAAGAATAAAGATGTGAAATAAATAACAACAATATGAAAAACTCCCTATTTGGATCTCTTTAAGAAGTAGACGAAGTCCCGCAGAGTATGATTGTAGTCGATGCGCTCTTTCATCACGATGATGAAGCGTATTGAAATCTTCTCCACGGATCTCTTTAAGCCTTTAGGGATTTGTGGGAGTATCTCTCTAAAACATCCTCTATCTGTTATGGCACAAAGCTCTAGAGTTTTGGGGTGTGAGAGGATGAAGAAGACGGAGCCAATGGGTTATTTTTATAGCCTTAGAGTTAGCACATGCGCTATCGCTACCGCCGGCGCTATCTCAGTTTAGGAAATATCATGCGTGTGCGTATCTTTCATTCCAAGGAATCCCTGCCGCAATTCCTCTTGTGCTTCGAGATAGAGCCTGCGCTAGTGCCTTCTACAAAATGCCTCCCGAAATTGCTCTAATCAGGGCTAGCGCCTGCGCTAGTGGCTATCGACGGCGCTAGTGGGCCTGTTGGAATTTTGACATCAAACTTCAGGGCAAACTTCTTATGTTATCCTTAAGTAATACAACATTGTTTCCTGCACACTTAAATACACAATATCAAATACACATATGATTTGTTATTCTCAAACCTAGGAGATGCGGAAGACCATGTTTCAACATACTCCCCCTTTTGATAATAACAAATCCATTAATGATAAATCAGAGCATTAATACATAAAGCATGATGAAACTTACTTGTGTGTGTGTGTAAGTGATGACTTAGGATAATTATCGATTTTGGAATTTAGAATTGCTCCCCCTAAATATATGCTCCCCCTATGTGAATGTTCCCCTTATATGTAAGTTATCATCTTAATCATTAATCATGTTAGTTTTCCCATTTGATAGTGATTATTATTTATCATGTTAGTTCTTCCCCTTTTGTTATTAGCAAAAGTGGGTTAAGAAAGCAAGAAACATAGAAAGAGTTTTTTTATAGCAAAAGATAAGGCATGATCAAGTTTTTAGAGGAAATGAAATGATAAGGAGTTTTTAGCATAAAAAATCGTAGAAATAAATTAGAGTTTTTAGCATAAAAATGATATGCATGTTAGAACAACCAATATAGATTTTACCAAGCAAGTCTACCACTTGTTGAAGGAAAAGAATTTTGAGATTCAAGTGATGATACACACAAAAGAAAATACTTTAAATAAGCATGAAAGCGCAAGGTAAAAACTTATATGGTGATGATGCGGAAGACTTATAGAAATAGAAGAAACATCTATTTGTAATCAAGACTATTCATAAGAAGAAATATGAGTTAAATTTCAAACATAAGAAGATGTTTTTGGAGTTCAAAATTTTAAGAGTTATAGCATAATTTTTGAGAGATTTTAACCGAGATAATTTAGAGTTTTATCACAAGCGGAAAGACAATAAAATTGATTAACCAAAGAGAACATCTTTTTGGAGGTTCAAGGATCATAATAGGAATAAGAGATGTTATGCAATAAAAGTGATGTTGTTTGGATAAAAAACAATCTTATATAAACATCCAAGTTTAAGATAATATTTTTAAGAAATAATTTTCGTAAGCAAGTAAGGTTTTCAATAAAGTTTTCATGACAATGGGCAAGGAGTTCTATTTTTTTAAAAACAACTAAGACAAGCGTGATTACACATATTCCAGAAGATAGTAACTATTAATTTGCACATATTAATTTGCATTTCAAGTTATGAAAAATCGTAGAGATCATGCATTGCAATCTAGTGCTTCTACTAAAGCTTTCTAGAGAATTTATGTAAATAAGCATTAGAGTCCAATTCTCATGAGTAGAAGCTTAATGAGAGATAATGATGTGTATAAAAAGTGTTTTGATAAAGGTATACAAGTGATATAATCCAAAACACATGACTTATATAGTAAAGTAGAAACATTATTAAGCATGTAATCTTTTTAACTACTTCTACACATCAATTCTAGATTTGATAAAAAGCACATAAAAGTACAACTACCAAGGTGCTTCGCCCACACAATGCTCATTAAGACTTATCAGGGAGCGAAGTAGTGCTTGGGGGATCACATATTTATTTTAAATAAGAGATTTTTGTGATCTGGTGTACATAATAGAAGTGTATTAAAGTAGTTTGCACAAGATACTTTACAATTCTTTCCAAGGTGCTCAACCTCACCATGCTTATGAAGACTTATCAGGAGGTTCAAGTAGTGCTTGGTGGAGTTATCTTTGTCATTTTATTCTTGATTTTTGTAGCAAGACAAAGTTCTCTAAATTCACTTGTTTTTACAAACACTTATAATTATGTAATTTCACTTCTATATGTGCAACAAAGTTTTGAATAATGTGTAGGTAATAGAGATAGACATCTTAATATTGTAAGCTACTACACTACACAATCATGTATGGTTAAGAATTATAGGTACATGTTGTCTCTACCAAAAGTATGAGTGTAAAGAGATCATTATCAAACATAACACATTACTCATACTTAGAGGCATGCAAACACAATCCTACACAATTCACTATAGACTTTTTCATTGCACATAATAAGATTAAAATCTAAGCATGACAAGCCAAAACAATGTTTAGAAAACTTGAGATTTTAAATTAAACATTTTTAGCCAAACCTAAAATAACATGCTTGTCATTTTTGCCAAAGTAATGAAACATAGAAATCTTAGTTATTTTAATAAAACCTTGCCGACACAAATAAAAATAAACAAAGACATATTTTTTGCATTTTTGCATTTTGGAATTTTGTATTTGATTTTTCAAACATCACACAATGGCATTAAGATAAAAATAGGTAGTACATATAAAAGAACATATTTTTATTGATTTTTCAAAATTTTAAAAACACAAAAAATTGGACACTCGAGCTAGCGCCGGCGCTAGCGCTAGCGCGACAAACAGTACACTATTTTTTAAGATTTTGAAAATTATGATTATTGATCTTGATTAAGTGTCCCAAGAGTAGTTTCATGCAGAAATTTCAGAATTTTCGGAGATGTCTAGATAGTGCAAATTGCATGAAACGTTAGCGATTTCTTATATGACTTTACAAAATAAATATCGCATGAGATATATTTTCTTTTATCTTCATTTTGATTTTTCTAAGGCTTGTGTTTATCAAAATAATGTAAGCTGAAAAAGGTATGAAATGTAAACACAAGATATCGTGTTCGAATGAGCCAAATAAGCATTATTTAAATGACTATAATGTGAAATGATGTTCATGCAAAGAATAAAATAGATATGCCCTAGATAAAAATACCCAAACTATATGTCTACACTCTAGCCCCGTACTAGCGACAGATGGGCATGAGGAGCAGCACACATGTCGTTGGTTGGGGTATTGCTCTCATATGCATATACTAGAGAACGCTCAACCTAGCACTATTTCCCCCTAGTGCCTCGCAAGGACCCAATGGAACCCTCCTCGGTTAAGGACAAGACATGACTTAGAGATTAGGTCTCTAATGCATCCAATCCTACGCCCCCGCTATTGTGAAACATACAATATTGATATATGATCATAGGCATACAAAGCGATTAGGTTTAAGAATGATTAATAACCTATGAGTTTGTTTGAATTTTAGAATGATAATATAAAACTTCATATATATCATGAATTCAAAGTTCCAAATTTTCTATTTTTATATTAAACATATGATAACTAACATTGCATGAGTCCAACACGATAACTAATAATATTCATTAGGATACAATGTTAGTATAATAATACATTCGTTCAATATTTTTTTTATGATTTTATTTTTAATCACAACTTATGAATATATATATTTTTTGAAAAGATAATGATTATTTTCTTTTTCGATTATTGTAAGATTACGCATGAGTCTATAATTAATTTGATCTTTGCTAGACTTTAGTTGGACTTAGCAATTTAGAGAGGATCTCGGACTTCCCAAGGTCTACCCTGTGAAGGATTCGCACCGGTACTAGGAGATGTGATGCTGTGACATCCCAAATCTCCCTTTCTCAAGATATTTAGGTATTATTGGTTGCTACCCATACTTAATATTTAAAATTTATAGACTCAAAAATTTTTGAAAGAGAAAAAGTGAAGTTCCTGATTTTATTAATTTAGATAAATATCTCATAACAAATTTAGAATTTGATTTATATGGATAATATAAGATATTTATAGGCAATGAATATAAGAAAGGTAGATAGGTCATCACAATAAATATGACTTTGAATTTTGATATATTCTATGTATAAACGTATTATTCTTTAAGAGATAAAATCATATTTCCAATAATATATAAGAAGACCATGACATAATAGCTTTAAAAAAAAGAAAACAAAAAGAAATATTAAAAGACATTGAAGCATATCATGAAGTAGAAATTTGTATATTTCATTTTGAAAAGATTCTACTTCAAGCATTTGATGATACCTAATGAATAAGAGTTTTCGGTATCCAAAGGGGACCAATTGTAACGGTTCCTTTGGGTACCCAAATATAGTGAGATGACTTTTGGGGAGATGAGAACGAATGAACCCTTTCAAGTGGGTTTAATGTTTCATCTTTAATTTTGGGACTCCACTCATACTTAGGTTTAGAGTTATAAATATGCATCAAATTTTCATAGTCATTTACTTGAATATTTGGATAAAAATGATTTTTGAATTTATTATTTAAGAGAAATTTGTTTGCTTTTAAATTTATGGTGGGAAAACAACTATGATGTAAATGACAATGATGATAGAGTTTTGGAATTTCATTTACAAGATTTTGTTGTTTTTCATTTCCTTAGTTTTGCTTGGATAAATTATGAAAATTAATATTTAACTTGCCTTTGGATTTTGCTTGATATTTTGAATTTATGTGTTGAGAATTTTTCTTTATAATTTTCTTAAGCAAGTTAACTTTATTTTCTAATTCATAATTCTTAACTTTGAGATTATGTCTAGTTTAAATATAAGCAATTGTGCTATTCTTAAGAGTGGAAACAATAGAATAAATATGAGTTTTGTAATTATTTCTTAACTCTTCAAATGTTTCATCCATCTCTTTAATTTCAATTTTATAACTTTTACACATAGCACAATCATTTGTAATAGATGAATTTTCTAAAGATAATTTTTCATTATGTTCTTTAAGATGCTCTTTTCATATACCTTGAGTTTTTCTTTAAGAATATTGCAATCAAAACAAGGTTTTATATTTTCAATTGAAGAGACATGGGTAAAACTAGATAAATCAGAATTTGATTCTACATTAACTTTTGCTTTTAAACCTTTATTTTCTAAGCGCAATTTGCAATTAGCATTTTTCAATTTCTTAATTTTGCGCTTTATAATTTGTAGCAATTGTAAAGTAGAAATAGAATTGCAAAAAATAAGAGAATTTGATTTCCTTACAGTGCTTTTGGATGCTGTGAGATTTGAGCATAGAGTTCCTTTGTTATCTTCATCTTTTTGGCACTCCTCTTCCAAAAATAAAATTTCTTCTTCTCTTCTACTTGATGTGTACTCCATTGATCCATCATGAGAGGAGCTTTCTTGACCATTTGTGCAAGCTTGCATGTTCTCCACTTCTTGCGTTTGTTCCATACCTGTGAGAGGAAGATCTTACATTTCTTCAAGAAATTTCTATACTTTGTATGCACTAGTAAAACAATATATCAATTTGAAAATATCTTGAGATATAGCACAAAAAATACTATTCAAAGCCTTTGCATTTAGGTGTCATTCTTTTTAATTTGATTCAACCATTGGTCTTACTATTGTTATATTCCATGCTTCGATATCTAAAGTTTTAATAAACTTTTTCACCCTTTATAATTTCTTCCTTCAATAAAAGGTGGTGCAAGAGATTTTCCTTCTTTACAAAAATTTCCCCAACTAATAGAAGCGAGATCATGAGACGTCATTATTCCCGATTGTTAAGCCGATTTGGAATAACCTGGCTCTGATACTACTTGTTCGATCTATAGGCGCCCTTAGAGGGGGGTATACGGATTTTAAAACTTTTGTTATATTTTGAATTACTTGAAATAATAATAGATCAAAATAGTGCAAAACCAAAACAAATCAAGTAAAATAAAATAGAGACATGATTTTTTTTAATATGAAATGTAGGATTACAAAACTTGATTTCTTATGATGTTAGAAATCGAAGGCGAATAATAAAAAGTCTTTTCATTTTCTATCCCGACTCGTATCCCCACAAACCAGTGGCTTTAGCCTATCCTCCTCCGGATGCTGCCTCAAGCCGCTCTAGCAAATCCTCCCGCTGATACGGCCTCGAGCACACCCTAGATCTACACCCTAGACCTAGTCACCAACATGAGGCGAATTTCTGCCCTATGTCCTACCCAGACCTAGTCGTCAACACGAGGCGAATTCACTAAATGATTACAAGAATAAAGATGTGAAATAAATAACGACAATATGAAAAACTCCCTATGTGGATCTCTTGAAGTATTATACGAAGTCCCGCAGAGTATGATCGTAGTCGATGCGGTCTTCTGCCACGATGATGAAGCGTGTTGAAATCTTCTCCACGGATCTCCTTAAGCCTTCATGAATTTGTGGGAGTATCTCTCTAAAACTTCCTCTATATAATGTGGCACAAAGATCTGGAATTTTGGGGTGTGAGAGGATGAAGAAGACGGAGCCAAGGGGTCCTTTTTATAGCCTTGGAGCTAGCGTTATCGCTACCGCCGGTGCTATCCCTATTTAGTAAATATCTTGCATGTGCTATCTTTCATTCCAAGGAAACCCTGCCGCAATTCCACTTGTGCTTTGAGATAGCGCCTGTGCTAGCCCCTAGCGCCTGCGCTAGCCGCTAACGCCTGCGCTAACCGCTAGCGCCTACGCTAGTGCCGTCTAAAAATGCCTCCCAAAATTTCTCTAATCAGGGCTAGCAACTGCGCTAGTGGGCATGTTGGAATTTTGGCATCAAACTTGGGGGCAAACTTCTTATGTTATCCTTGAGTCATATGACATTGTTTCCTGCACACTTAAATACACAAGATAAAATACACATAGGATTTGTTATTCTCAAACCTAGGAGATGCGGAAGACCATGTTCCAACAGGTAATTTCACCAGCATACCCCATTGGGTGAGTGGCGCTTGAAAGAGCCACTCGCCAGTCTTCCTGCAATAAGGGCTTGCGAGATCTCCCCTTGTGAGTATAGGTCCTACTCGCCTCGCTACTTGGAGTAGCGAGTCCTTACTCGCCTCACTATGGCTAAATACACCCCAAAAGTGCCGAGTCGGAATCTCCCTCGGTCCCGCACTATGCCTCTTGCAAGGGTACATGGCTGGCTTGCCTCGCCTCCGCTCACTTTGCTTATGCGAGGCAGCGAGCCCTGGTTTGCCTCGTCTCGTTTCTGCCCGCTTCGCCGATACCCAATTCTCCATCTTACCCATCGGCAAACACGGGGTTGTACACAATCCCCGCTCTTTGCTAGATTAATCTAAGCTCACGAAGAAAACATCAAACCCTTGGTGTTCGTCGAACGGATGCTGACCTTGCAGGAATCTTTTTGTGGGACTTATCCCAGTGCAATAAATACCACCAATCCTGGGCGATGGGTAATCCTGTCATCTTTCGCCTTCTCTCTCCACCTGATACTGTAAACATCAAAATGCCTCTTTCAGAAGAAGCCTAGGCTCGCTTGAACGCGTCGTGAGCCGATGAACATTCGATCTTCGTTCAGTTCGACCCTTGGGTCGCCCGACAGCCCACTCCGGCCTTCCCTAGGATCAAAAAAGCGAAGTCGGTCTGGCGATGTCAAGGGGAGGATGGGTCCTCTCTCTCGGATCCGTCGCTCGACACTGGGCTCGCCTAGTAGGTATTCAGGTTGACAGGTCATTCCTCCACTTAACTATGCTAACACTACTTTTCTTTTTCACAGAGCGCACTCCTGGAGGGAGCAATTGCGAACGAGCCCCTGGTGGGCACTCACCTCCCCTCCCCTGGGAGGACCGACTCGGCGGCCATGGATCTGGACGCCGCCAAAACGCGCGTCCCCTCGCCGCGACCTGGTAAGCTTTTCGCATTCTTCATCGACGAGTTCCTTGATCTGTCCTGACGTTATTTCCCCTTGCAAGCCCCGTCAAGCCTGACCATCTCCACCCCAGGTTTTAGTCTTTTGGGCCAGCCGACCCCTGGAGGCTCGCTTCCTGGTGTTGTTCGAAGCGCGAGCAATGCGCCTCGCCCCCTGGGCCTGGGAAAATCCCTGACGCTGACTTACACTGAGGCCTTTTAGGGTCAGCTGAGCTCTTCCCGCTAGCGACCCGGTACGACCATAACCTTGCAGGTAGGTCGACGCCAGATGGGTCAACACCAGCCATTATTTGTGTCTCGCTCTCGCCACTAAATATTCTCTTGCAGGTGCCCCCGAGAGCTCCATTGATCAGGACCTTGGAAGGAGAAGATGTCGCCCCCGCCCTCGCCAGACCAGATTGCTGATTTCCTGAGCGATCCTCGAGACCCCGAGGTGATCAAGAGGAGAACCACCGAAGTGCTCCAGAAGTATGGGCACATGATGCAAGACCTGTACAGTAAAGCGAGGGAGTATAGGGCGGACACCGAAGAGAGGCTCGTCTCCTTTGGCGATGACTAAGCACAGCTCCGTGCCGAGCTGCAGCTGGATGCTCGCGATGAGGTTACCTCCTCGGGGGTGCACCTCTCGCGGGTAGACGATCAAGTTCGCTTGATACAGTGAGAGCTCTACGCCATCCGTGCATATCATTATCCCCGAGTACCGCCGAGGTCAGCGGTGCGAGGTCGAGGCCGATGGAGCTGGATCAAGTACTGATCCTACTCGCCTTCGCACCCACCCGACGAGCCAGCTATTATAAAATATCTAAGAACAATCTGCGACCTGCTATTGTTATTATTTTGATACTTCTCACCCGCCCTCGGGCTTTATTTATTTGCTTGTGTTTCAATATTTCTGTTAGTATCGTGCTTGCTAGTTTCTTATTTTTTTTAATGCCCTAACAAGCGATCCATACGGGGCTCGCCTTACCTACTCTGAACTCACTTTGCTTATAGCGAGTCAGCATTGTTGTATTGCGGCGAGCAGGTAAGAAAAAGGACTGGTTCAAATACCGAGGCGCATGATGTAGTTCTGCTAGCCCCCCCACTGACACTTCGATTCCTCCCCCGCCGCCTTTAGTTTTCTATAAAATAGGCCTCATTTTCAAATCCAACCACCGCATTAATATCTCTTGACTCTTCCCTTTCATTCTCGCAAACTCGCACATTCTCTCTCGCATTCGCTTCCTTTCTGAAGAGATCTAATGGGTGGTAACGGAGACAACGTCGTGGGTCGGGCCAAGTGTGTCTGGACCATTTGCGACCACTCCTTTTTCAACTGCTTGCGTACCGAGGGAGAGTACCACAACGTTGTTGCGAACTACATCTTGTCGGGGTTCTTGGCCTGCCATCCTGCGAAGACAGAGGTTATCAACAACCTCTACCTAGATGAGTTCGCCATCCCCGTGGCCCACTTCGACGTCGGCCTGCGGCTTCCTCTCTGGCCAGAGATCAGCCAGGTATTCACTCACACTTTTATTATATTGCTTTCTTTGCGTTTGCGTAAGATCCAACTATTTGTTGCGAACCTGCCAGATATTAAAACATTTCGGCATGATCCCGAGTCAGATGACCCCCAACTCGGTCGCTGTTATGGTAGCCTTCCCCTGCTACCTGAGGGAGGAGTGGATCAAGTTCAACTTGTCGATCTTCCGTAAGCTATTCTCCTTCCGGGTCTATAAAGACGGGACCGCTTATTTCGTGAGCGAGCATGACAGGGTTTGCGAGACCATCAATAAAAGCCACTACTGGCCTCTAAAGTTCATGCTCGTGAAGGGGCACTTTGGCAATGTCCCCTTCTCACCCATCCAGCGCGGCGAGCCAACCTACCGCCCTCATGCGCTCGGCGGCCACGTAGCCAGTCTCTTTACCTACATATCGACGAAAGACTTCGAGGACGCCTACCTCTGAAGGAACGTCGACTCGCTACTCCTCGTGCCTCTGGAGCAGGTTTGACTCGCATTTGCCATTACCTTGTGCTCTGCTTTTCCTTTTCCTAACCTCTGTTCATTGTCACTTGCAAGGGAGCGAGGCCTTCCACTCCATCCCCCCTATGCGAGGGCCAAGACTTTCTCCCCTAGCCCAGCGCTCGCTAACACCGCTGCCTCCACGTGTCAGGAGCTTCCCAGCACCTCCGCGCCTCCTCCTAAGAAGCGGCTCCTACCTGCGAGTCATGGATCTCTTTCCGTGCCGCCACCTCCAAAGAAGAAAAAGAAGACCTCGCCCTCGGCCAAAGGGAAAGGGGTCATCGGGGATTTGCCAAGGGTTGATCCCTCTGCGGTCTCGCTAGCGGATAAGGGTATCGGTGAGGTCGTCAATGAGGTTACCAATACGTCGAGTGTTCCCGGCCTGTCGAGCCACTGCAACTTCTGCCTCGGCTTGTGGCACCGAGACGAGGCTGGCGAGCCTTTGCTGGATTGGGATCCGGAGGCTAACAGGGCCTCCATCTCTACCCTTCTCCCCTCCTGGGTGGAGCAGGAGACCATCGGGGGCCATGCCTTCTCCCTATCCTTCGGGCTTTACGGCCGGGAGGACGCCGCCGAGTGTGACAGCCTAACATATCGGACGCTCAAATATAAAAGTGCGCGATCCCAGCTCCGCTCCCTGGAGCTTGCCCATATGACGGGTCAGCGCTACCTCCAGGTGGAGAGGAATTCCGAGGATCAGAAGCGCGAGATGAAGACCGCGATAAAGGAGATCGTGTTCTTCTAGGAGAAGCAAGACTATGAGGACCTTAAGCGTGAGCTGGAGGCCGCGACAGAGGAAATTGTGAGCCTCAAGGAGAAACTAGACATCTCCGACGGCCTCATCGCCAGCCTTCAGGGTGGGCTGGTAAGTTTGTTGATCATTCGCCTACTTCTCTCCCTGTTCTACCTCTTGCTTAATATACTTTTTGCAGGATGCTGAGAATGGCAGTCAGCTTCTCGCTTGCACCTCTGACCTGTAGAAGGAGATCGACGGACTAAAGGCTTACAACCATGAGTTGGCCTGGGTTGCCCTCACCCGCCTCCTCGCAGCCCTATGTCCTTGATGAACGAGTTGCGCGCGCAGGAGGAGGCGATGCAAGAGATCGCGATCGTGGCGGCGAAGCACATTTACCGCACTCTGAAGGGGGCCCGCCTTCTCTCTGCCGAGGCAGTGCGGCAGACCATTGAGGAGGTTGTACCAGATCTATTCGAGGCAATTCCGGATTGCGAGGACAGCGAGAGCGAGAAGTCTATGGAGGACCCTTGAATGACAAATGTATTTTCCTTTTGTTTTTATTCGGCAAGATCGCCATAACGCTTGTAATAGAAAACTTCGTGAAATGAAATGAGACTTTTGTTTAGTGCTTTCGCTTGTCTTTCTTATCTTGCCTTATCGCAATGCGCTTGCGCATCATTTATACTCGCACGCCTTTCTTGCGTCGCTCACCCCCTTTTTTGTCTTACGAGCATTTGCTTACCTTTCAGAACTTCCGCGCCAGACCTGACTCGCTCGTCCTTAGGAATTGCGGGCGAAGATCCAGCCATACCTATTCATGTGCCACATCCCCGACCGATCTATTTAGATCCTCTTATACCTGCGAGCCATCCTACCTCGCTAATTCAGGCGCGCCATTATTCGCCCTCGCTTAGGCATTTGCGAGTGAGGTCCTCCTACGTGAGAGGCTTGTCGATGACTCGATCTGCCAATGTTTCACTAGGAGAACACCGTCTTTCTTCGCCCCCCTGAAGGGCTTGTTGATCCTGCTGGCTAGCGGCAGCCTGACAGTGGAGTTTCTGAGTTATGTTGCCAAATCACCTTGTCAGCCTCTCCATAGATCAACCTGAACCCACCGGCTAATGAGAGCTTAGAAGCGGAATCAATCTGGGGCACTCCAACATCTTGTTACCATGCCAGCCTCTCCTGGGATCAACCTAAACACATCGGCTAATGAGAGACTGGCAACGAAATTGATCTGGTGAACTCCAGCACCTTGTTACCTTGCCAGCCTCTCCAGGGATCAACCTGAACCCACTGGCTAATAAGAGCCTGGCAGCGGAATCGATCTGGGGCACTCCAACACCTTGGTACCTTGTCAACCTCTCCAGAGACCAACTTAAACCCAACGGCTAATGAGAGCCTGACAGCGGAATCGATCTGTGGCACTCCAGCACCTTGTTACCTTACTAGCCTCTCCAGAGATCAACCTGAACCCACCGGCTAATGAGATCCCGGCAGCGGAATCCATCTGGGCCACTCCAGCACCTTGTTACCATGCCAGCCTCTCTAGAGATCAACCAGAACCCACCGGCTAATGAGAGCCCAATAGCGGAATCGATCTGGGGCACTCCAGCACCTTGTTACTTTGCCAGCCTCTCCAGAGATCAACCTGAACCCACAGGTTAATGAGAGCCCGACAGCGGAATCGATCTGGGGCACTCCAGCACCTTGTTACCTTGCCAGCCTCTCCAGAGATCAACCTGAACCCACCGAATAATGAGAGCCCAACAGTAGAATCGATCTGGAGCACTACAACACATTGTTACCATGCATGGGCCGATTATCAGAAAAGACAACAATTTTAACTCATAATAAATCAACATGCGAATTCAAGGGTAGAAACGTTTTAAATCGTCACTGCTCTAAGTTTGGCTGAGGTGTACCCCTTCCACATCTCGGAGGTGATACCCTCCCCCCTCTGACTTGAGTGCTTCCTCTATAATATAAGGACCTTCCCAGTTGGGATTGAGCTTTCCCACTGCGGCTCCCCTTCCAGCCGCATCGACCTTTTTCAGGACCAAGTCTCATTTCTCGAACTGCTTCACCCAAATGTGCTTATCGAAGTACCGAGCCATCACTCGCTTGACCTCTTCCTGTCGGATGGTCGCCAAGTCCCAGAGTTCTTCCACTAGGTCCAAGGATAGCCTCTGCACTTCTTTGTTTTCCACTCGCCATTCCTCATCTCCTTCCCCTGTTGTGACCACCCTGGGCGACTTTATCTCAAATTCGATTGGGAGGACGGCCTCGGACACGTGGGAGAGCTCGAACGGGGTCTCCCCTGTTGCTGTGTTTGGTGTGGTTCTCAAGGCCTAGAGGACCGAGGGTAGCTGCTCTACCCAGTTACCCCATAGGTTTTCGACCATTTAAACAAATTCACAATTATCTTGTTTGTCGCTTCCACTTGTCCATTGCTCCACGGGTGATGGACCGACGCAAAACGAAGGTCTATGCCTAGCTGGCTGCAGAAGCTGACAAACTCCTTGCTGGCAAACTGCGTCCCGTTGTCCTTGACGATGGCTAATGGAAGCCCATGCCGGCAAATTATCTCCCCCATACAAAATTTCTTATTACCTGAGAGGTTACCTTAGCCAGCTCCTTCACCTCCAGCCACTTGGAGAAATAATCGATCATCACTAGCAGTAACTTCCTTTGACCACTGGCCTTGGGGAATGGACCTACCAAGTCCAACCCCCATATCGCTAACAACCGTGGATCCGTTTTGGTCTGAATCCTCTGGGCTGGAAAGAGTTTGAGGGGAGCATATAGATGGCACTTGGAGCACTTCTTCGCGAACTCTGCTGCATCCTTGTTGAGTGTAGATCAGAAGTAACCTTGCCTCCACACCCTTCCCTCCAGGGTCCTGCTCCCCGAGTGGTTGCCGCACTCTCCTAAATGGATCTCTTCCAGGACCCTCGGGGCCTCTTCCTCCGACACACAACGGGCTAAGAACCCTGAGAGGGTCATCTGGTACAATCCTCTTGCATGCAAAGAATAATATGCTGATTTGTACCTGAACTGCCACCTGTCCATATCTCCTTCTAAGAACCACCCCGATGATAAGAAGGTGATGAAGGGTTCCACCCTTGAGGCCCGTCGGTCTACCTCTATCAACTCGCCTTCTTCGATGGACGATCGAATGAGCTTCGACACTGTTCCTCCACTCTTGGGATCGAACATGGCCAGGAGATCCGACGGGAGGCTCTCCTCTCTCGGCACATGTCGAATCGAGAAATTATGAATTGCCCGATGATCCCCTTTTCCTTTTCCAGGTATCGCTGAAGAGTCAGTTCATTCGCCTCAAACTCTCCCTTGATTTGGCACGCTACCACCATGGAGTCCGTCGAGACCTCCACATCCAATACGCCCATCTCCCGGGCCAGGCAGAGCCCTGATATTAAAGCTTCGTACTTGGCCTGGTTGTTGGTGAGTGGGAAGTGGATGTTAATGGCCTGCTCAATCATTATTCCCTGGGGGCTTACTAAGATTACACCCCCTCTAAAGGAATGCTTTCCTGATGCACCATCAACAATTATTTTCCATGTCAGCGAGGGAGGTGGCTCAAGCTCCTCCATCTCGGTCACGTAGTCAGCCAATAAAACCGCCACCACTTGTGCCTTTATAGGGTGCCTTGGGACAAACGAGATATCGAACTCGCTCAACTCTACCGACCATTTGGCCAACCTTCCTGAATGCTCCACCTCTTCCATGATGCTGCACCTTAATGGAGTGTATCTGGAAGTAAGGTCGAATCTTTCGGGCCGACACCACTAGGGCGAAGGCTAGCTTCTCTAAGATGGGATACCTAAGCTCTGCCTTCCTTATCACTCTACTGACGTAGTAGATTGGGAGTTGCTTCTTGCCCTTCTCCCTGACCAAAGTAGAGCTTACTGCCTCGGCCCCCACCCCCAGGTACAGAGACAGGTCTTCCCACTGCCTAGGTCCCTAGAGCAGCGTGGCATGGGTCAATTGCTCCTTTAGCGCTTAGAACGCTCCTTCACACTCATGGGTCCATTCGAACTTCTGGCTCCCTCAGAGTACTTTGAAGAAAGATGAGCACTTCTCCCCTGCCCTGGAGATAAACCTGCTAAGCCCGGCCAATTTCCCCATGAGGCGCTGGACCTACTTTGCGTTCCTTGACGACCCCAGCTCCAAGATGGCCTTCACTTTGTCGGGGTTGGGCTCTACCCGGCCGGGGTGAGCAAGTGGCCTATAAACTTTCCCGGCTGGCCCTAAAGACGCACTTCTGGGGGTTGAGTCTCATCTTATATTTTCTATGTGCACCGAAGGTCTCTTCAATGTCCCGAAGGTGGGACTCAAGATCTCGGCTCTTGATCATGAGTTCGTCCACATATACCTCAAGGTTCCTCCCCCTTCTGCTCACGAAAGACCATGTACATCATTCACTGGAATGTTGCTCCTATATTCTTCAGCCCAAAGGGCGTCATCTTGTAGCAGTAGCATCCATCCCCTGTGATGAACAAAACATCCTTGATGTCAAAGGGATGCATGCGAATCTGATGATAACCTGAAAAGGCACCTAGAAAACTCATTAGAGAAAAACCGACGGCTGAGTCAACCAACGCGTCGATTCGAGGCAAATGGTAGCAATCCTTAGGGCACTATTAATTCAATAAGGAAAAATCAACACACATCCTCCACCATCCATCCCTCTTCTTTACCATCACCATGATGGAGACTAGGCCTGGATACTAGATCTCAGATACAAAACCTGCTCTGAAGAGCTTGTTCACCTCCTTCTGTATGGGCTCCTCCAGTTTGTCGACGATGGACCTCTTCTTCTGTCTGATGGGGCGGGTGCCAGGGTCAAGGTTGAGGCAGTGACAAGCCACATCTGCATCGATCGCCGACATTTATGTCGCACTCCAAGCGAAGACGTCCACGTTCTCTTGGACGCAGGCCAGGATCCTCCTCTGGTCCACGGGGCTGAGCTCCCCACTGATTTCCACCTTTTTCTACCGCTCCTTCCCGGGATACAACCTCCAGCTCCACGATCCTCTCCACGTCCTCCAACCTAGATTGTTCCCCCGAAGTACCTTCTTTCTTTCCTCCGCAACCGAATACTTTGGCTTCTCCCTCCGAAAAATTTGATAGAGATTTTATAGTTTTAAATAATTCCAACTAATATCTCGATGCAAGCAAGTATACCTATCGAAATATAGTCTAGGAAAGATGTCGTATTTTCCCAAGGCCTGTCGAGTAATCTTACTCATTCAAAATTTCTATTAATTTATCGGTGGAAAATTGGATTTGTTTTGGAAATTAAAAAGTTTCAGATTGGAAATTACTAAAGAGAAAAAGATCATGATTTAAAAACATTAGAACTTGATTAAGTGTTCTTGGGAATCCGATTATAAGAGATACGTTCTAATTCTTAAAATTCTATTTCAATTGGAGGATTGAAAAATACGATAGAAGCTCGCTAGAGACAATTATCGCCTAATTTTAAAATACTTCAAATTGAATCTCTTAAATTTGAAATAAATTATATCGCATAAAAATTAATCCAAAATTCCAAAAGAAGTTATATTTTCAATTCTCAAAGAAAAAATAACAAACTTTTTATTTCCGAGAGATCTAAGGTATCCACGAGCCTCTCGACTACTAGGACGTCAATCAGATCACGAAATTTATATACTAGCAATATAAACTCTCATCCAACTACTAATCGTAAGTAAATCGAAATAAAACTTTAAAAATTAGAGACGACGGATTATGATTTAATCTTCATCCCAATACTAACCAATCAAGTACTAAGAAAGAGATTAGCTACTCATAGTGAAATAAGAGACATGAATAAGAGAGAGAAAAGACATAAATTTCATTGATCGAAGATAAGGACGATTACAAAATATAACAAGATGAACTATAACAATAACATGAAAACAAACTTACAATAACATAAACTTTCAAACACTCTCCAACATAAACATGAAATCTAACAACATGTAGCGCTCAAGATGAAAATTCCTCACACTCCTCTTCTCTTCTCTCTTGAACCCCTTCCAAAGATCTGATTTGTCATGCTCTCCAAATGGCTCCAACCGGTCCTTTATATAGGCATAGAGGGGAAAGAATATGAGAGGCAAATGAAGGGATGGAAGGGGAAGAAGAAGAGTTAGAGGTATAAATATGCATTGATGAGAGGTTATGAAGAGGTGGATTTAATTTTCATTTGAAGAGAAAGGTGGCCGACTATACATGAATAGGAAGTGTTTTGAGTAATTTAAATGGAAGAATATGAGGGGTGGAGGAAACAAAAAGGATTGCATCAATGAAGAAGAGAGAGGGTGATGTGGAGGCACAAAATTAAGATAATGAGATGGCATGATATTATTTTATGGAGAAATGAAGGTGGCAGTAAGTAAATAGAGAAGTGATGGGTTTTAATATTAATGGAATAACGTGGGTGGCTGTAATTTTATAGGATTTAATGTGGTGGTGATGTGGAGGGATCTTGGAAATGAATGAAAACGTGGAGATGAAGAAGAGGAAGGGTCTCACGGTTTCATGTAAGAAATAAAATCCGACTGTTTCAAAATTTAATGGAATAATATTGCAAAGTGGTTTCAACGTGCATGGCTTTGCGTGAGAATTTATGTGACCGGCTAGCATGGGCTGGCTGCTTGAATGGATTGTTTTGGTCGGGTGGCGATCTTACGTGCGGCATGGCAGCAATGACGATAATGGAGATGAGTGAAGATAGCAGTGATGGCGATATTCTGCTGCGGGCTTTTATGTCGAGACGTGTTGAAATTTCCCCAGGCCTGTCATAAAATAAAACAAAATAATATTAGTGCGAATAATATAAAAATAATAATAAGAAGATAATTATAATATAATTTAGAGAAATATATATAGTTTATATTAAAAATATAATAATAATAATAGGCATATTTAAGTCAAAATATGCGTCATAAGTAGACGACCTCCAGCTCCACGATCCTCTCCACGGCCTCCAGCTTAGATTGTTACCCCCAAATACCTTCTTTCTTTCCTCCGCAACTGAATGCTTTGGCTTCTCCCTCCTCCATCTCCTCCCGGACTCCCAACAGCTCCCATTCCCCTCTCTCCTGGGCTTGGTCTCCTCCCCTTTCCTCTCCCATCTCCTCCACCTCGGGACATTCAACGACCCCTTCCCATACACTCCGCCTCTCTAGCTCCCGATCCATCTCTTCCGCCTCAGCCTGCCAGGTGAATGTGTTGACCGAGGTGACGTAACACTGCCTTGCCACCTTTGGGTCCCCCTCACACTGATTTGAACTCCACCCACGCTGAACTTGAGACACTGGTGGAATAAGGATGGGACGCATTGGAATGCGCTGATGAGTGGCCATCTGAAGATAGCATTATAGTTGCTCGGAGCGTCAATGATGATGAACCGCAGTTGCGGGACTGTCCCCTCCCCCCCCCCCCCCCCCCCCAAGATGACATGAATACCCACTCCTCCTTCCACCTCCTTCCTTTCTCATGAGAATAGGAACAAAGGGCCATCTGAGGCCAACACCCTCTTCGCCTCCACCTTCATGTCGTCAAATGTCTTCTTGAAAATGACATTGACCGAGCTCCCGTTGTCCACGAGGATCCAGGCGACAGTGAAGTTCTCGATGGCCGTCTGGATAACCAGTGCATCGCAGAACGGGTCCTCATGATACGACATATCCTTCTGATATAAGGTTATCCTTTCTGCTGGGGGTGGGGCTTGGGAAGTCGAAGCCACGCTCCGACGATACATGGTATGGAGGCTCTCCTTCTGGGTTTCCTCAATCCCCACTCCCCCGTGGATCACCCCGATCCCTCCTCGACTCCCCACGTCAGTCCGATGCTCACACCTTTCTTCCTACCCCTCTCTGGGTAGTACCTCCCCAATCCTCACCGGCCGCTGCTGCGGCTGCGCCGGGCCTCTCGCTACCCTCATCTCCAAGAACTCCGGGCAGATGGCCGTCTCGTGACCCTGTTCCTAGTGGAAGTCACAATAAGGCAATGCCCCCTCCCTTCTCTCAGCCTCCGCGACAATGTTCCTTCTCCGAGCTCCTGGTCCTCCTCCTCCTCTCCCTCGTCTGATCGCCATGACTTGCTGCGGCGTGGGAGTGGGTGGCCTAGGACCCTTCCTTCACCCTAACTGGTGAGGTCTTCCTTGCCCCCCTTGGAAATTACCCCCTCCTGGGGCGAAGCCTCATCCCGGACCCTGCGTACCTCCTCCCTGTTGTCTCCACCCCAACTCCGGGGCTCTCGACTCTTCTCTCCTCCTAACCTCCTATTGTCTAACCTGCGGCTTGTTGGAGCATGCTTTTTGACCTCCTTGGATTACTAATAACAAATCTCGGGTGTGTTTGATCCTATTTTATCTATGATGTATAGGTATAATAGGTATGCGACTATGTTAATTGTTGTTTGAAGCTCAGAATGAATAGTCGAGAACAAATCAATGTCGTTAGCGATAGCTAGATGTCATCGACGACATCTCAGCGATTTCATCTCAGTGGTTTCATCTCAGCGTTTTCATCTCAGCGGTTTCCGCTCAGTTGTTTCATCTCAGCGGTTTCAAGAACAAATCACAATCAGAATTATGACATCGATATTGGAATTCGACAGCCCACGTTTCGACCACAACCATCACGTCGCGCATACACATCATTTTCATGGGACACATGGCAGCTGGAGGAGAGAATTTCGGTGGACGACAGCTAGATGTCGTCGATGACATCAGAAAATATATATTGGCTCGATTTCTGTGGAGAAAAGAAGATACACCAATCTGGAGTACCATTTCTCCAGTGCATTTCGTCCAGAGAGCTCCAGAACTCTGAGAACTCCCATTTTGGCAAGAACGTTCATGTGCAAAGAAGAGACGGTCCGTGCGCAGCATCTCAGTCAATCTTTGCAATGATTCAATTCCATCTTCAGAGCTTCATATTTAGGGAGTTTCATATCTTAATTTCTACTTTGTATTTTATCTTATCATTTTGTAATCGAAGGAGGAGATTGCCGCCTTGTGCGTGGCATCTAATTCTGTGTGCGGCTTAGGAGGAAATCGCCTCCTTGCGCGTGGCGTCTAGGTCCTTGTGTGGCTTAGGAGTAAATCGCCGCCTTGTGTCCATCGTCTAGATCGTGGAGAGATCTAGGGGGAGGCTAGTAGCAAGATCTAGGAAGTGATACGCTATAGCCGGTCGGTCCTTGTTGAAGGATCGGTAAATTGAAAGAAGTTTATTTTTATCATAGCCTTGATTTTATGCTTTATTAAGATCGATAATTCTTTGTATTCATCACTTGTGAAAATAAAATTTGATTTCCAATTTCCTCATGATTTCCTAAGTGATTATTTAGGTTGTGTAAAAATCTACTTGTTTATCATTGTGAAATTATCTTAATATTTTAGAAAATATTCAAAGTAAATATTAGCCCTTATTCACCCCCTCTAAGGGCGCCACAAGATCTAACACTTGGTATCATAGCAAAGTTGCTCCAAAATGGTTTTACCACCGAGAGTAATGGCGCATAACGATCACGCATTTGTAGAGGGTCAAGGGATTAGTCGACCACCCTTATTCACGGGCATGGACTATAACTATTGGAAAACTCGGATGCATTGTTTTCTAATTGCCCTATATATCGAAGTCTGGAACATGGTAGAGATGAGTTATACTCCACCGACATTAGTCGTTGGTAGTGTAACAATGGATAAGCCCAAGGATAAATGGGATTATAATGATAAGTTAAAATGTAAGAATAACACCAAAGCAATGAACGCTCTATTCTGTGCGTTAGATAGAACTGAGTTTAATAGAGTATGTGCATGTGAAACTGCGTATGAAATTTGGAATTTATTAGAAGTTACTCATGAAGGTACCTGACAGGTGAAGAACTCCAAACTGTTCCAACTCGAGTCAGAATTTGAAAAGTTCGGAATGGAGGTTGATGAAGACATTGATACGATGTACACCAGATTTACTAAGATCGTCAACAATTCCAAATTCATTGGAAATAACTTTTCCAATGGAGATTTAGTTAGAAAAAACTTAAGATCACTTCCCTCGAAGTTCAATCCGAAGGTGACCGCCATCTCGGAATCTCATGATATTAAGACTCTTCAACTAAAGAGTTTAATTGGAAACTTGAAGACACATGAAGTGTAACATCCCCCAAACAACTAGACCCCTAAGTTGGTTTTGTCATGACTAGGTCATGAAAAAACCATAGGAAGAGCTCAAGACCATGTGAGCTTTGGTGAGAAGGAAAAAACCCAAGTGGTCTGCAAATAGCAGTTTTCAAATACCCAGCCTAGGGTTGGACTTTAGGGCCTCACCTTGAACCTTGATCCCACCATAGTATCCCTAACCTACTAAGGGCCTCCTTGGATCACCAGGGACCCACTGGGGACAACAAAAGAGGCCAAAATGACTAAAGTCAACCCTAATCCAAAATTGGTCAAACTAACTCAATTAGGGGAAATTGGCCTCCACCATGCCAAATTGACCCTGCCCCTACCCTTATAGGGATACTAGGGAGCTAATGGACCAAAAATCCCCATCATGGGACCTCCAACTTGGCCAATTTTACCAAAGTCAACTCTAGCTCTATTTTGGTCAAAGTGACCTATTAAGGGCAATTCACCCTCACCTTGCAAAATTGACTCCACTTAAACCTTCCTCACCCTTAAGAGAGTCCAATGGGTCACTACCCACCCATTGTTGTCAACCTAAGTGGTCAATTTGACCAAAGTCAACCTTATCCTAAATTTAGGTCAAAATGACCTACTTTACCCAAATTGAACCTAATCCACTTGAGCTAGACCCAATTGATGTGGTCCACCACTTAATGGGGATTGAATGTTGCTGGTTGGGCCATCCAATTTGAAGAGATTCGTCCAGGAGAGAGAAAGCCCAATTTGAAAGAGAGAGAAAGAAAGGGGAGTTATTGGGGAGGAAGAAGAAACCCTCAATCTGAGCAATTGATGGCACCATTCATCTCTCCTTGGGGAGAGGAGAAGTTTTCAGACTCTTCCCGACCTAATTGATGACCAATTCATTCCCCCCCCCCCCCCCCCCAAGTGTAACCGAAATCCTAGTTGATGCCCATTAATGGCTTTCAGGAATAAAGCCACCCAAGCTCGAATTGAAACCCCCATTACCTTCAGTGATCAGAGAGGAAAAAAACCCCCAACCTTCCAGTGAGAATCGTGCAGAGGAGGCCTAGATCAACATGGCACCAAAGGCACCACCTCCGGCAATGGCGACTCATCGGAATACGCGACACCAAGCCCCCGCACAGGTCCGATCTGCTTCCTCTCATCTAGTGCTAGATCATCATCTAGATTGGGGCTTGATTCGAGCCAAATCGGGCCCGAATCAAGCTTCCGATAGGGCTCGTTTCGATCCGTCTTTCCCTCGTGAAAATTCCAACCAAGAGGTGGTCGAGGCACAACCCACCGCTTCCGTTATGTAGTGCAAATACCAACCTAGAGGTGGGCGAGGCCCAACCCACCGCTTCCGTTTGCCACTACGGAAGTATCCTGGGAGTTTTGCTACCTCCAAAAAGGGAGAACTAAAGGTCTGTGCGCATAGAGTCGTAGTGTGTTAGTTGCACTTATGTGAACATAACATTTAACTACATACCTTGCATGTCATAGCATAAACATTGCATTTCAACCCCTACCCCTTACGTATAAGTTGGTTATGGGACTCCTTATATGATAGGTCTTGCTAAACGACCCCTTGGTCTATAGGTTTGTGTGGGCATTCCTATAAATCAACGGTTACTTTTCCTTACTTACCTTTAAATATTTACTGTACTTGTTTACTTTACTTGTTCTTACTCTACTTTACTTACTGCTTCAGTTATGATATATATTGCATAGTGGTAGACATTCCCTGTAGAATACATTTACGTCATCTGCTATTGTTTACACCCCTTGTTGTCCTCCACTTCATTCCTCCCGCTCGGTGCATAGGAGTCACCGGGGGAGGGGTGGGGGAATGGCTTAGTCTTTTTGACTAACGGTCGGTGGACCTTATCATCTTAGGGGACCGAGGAGATGTCGCTGCACCAGAGGCCGGTGCTGATGGAGATGGGGCAGTCTAGCACGGGAGCACCATTGGCAGGATCCGTGAGCATCGTTTAGGTGTAGTATTTTTGCTTCCGCGAGAGAAAATGAAGTGAGGAATTGATGTACATGGAATGAGCCCTTTATTATTATCATACCTTTTATTCAGATATTTGATGTGGACATCTCTTTATGATGGTTTTACTTTCTATGTGATATGGACTTGGCTTCTATAAGTTTGCTTAAGCTTTACTTCTTCGTGATCAATCTGGACGGCAGGATCAGCGTTTTGTAGTGGCGACGACCTTTCCGAGCGAGCGTGTCACCGCAAAGCGACTGTTCTAGGCATAAGACCCGGGTTTTGTAAGAGAAAAAAATGGGGTCTTACAAAGTGGTATCAGAGGAAACCTCGATCCGGAGAAAAGAAAAGAAGTCCACAAACCCTGGGCCACCCCGCGCGAGCTTAGTTTGAGGAAAAACTAGCAGCGGAAGCAATGGTGTGCCCATAAGGGAAATCACATGAAAAGTCCACTTCTAACTAAATATTCTTTAGCTAAGTCCCTTACGAATGAAATTTTCTTGTGTAGCCCGTGACGAACCCTACACCGCAGCACGGAGTTCCACCGACTCCAAACGTCATTCCACCACCACTGGCTCCTACTCCGTTCCAGCAGACGGAGATTAGACAAACACTGACAGCCATACTAGAGACATTCAGGGCACAGTAGGCATCGGCTCCTCAGCAAAACCCTGGGGCCAACTGGATGAGCGTCTTCCGAGGTCTCTCCCCCCCCCCCCCCCCCCCCCCCCCCCCCCCCCCCCCGCCCCATCCTCGGGACGAAGCCAGTTGTGAGGACTGAGGAGTGGGTGGACATCATGGAAGAGATGCTGACAGGGATTCAGTGCCCAGCAGATATGGAGGTGCCACTGGTGTTCTCATGCTTAGAGTCCCATACAAAGAGATGGTGGAAGAGGTTCCTAGACACATCATATACAGGACTGGAGGCTACGGATGTTTCTTGGGATGATTTCAAGGTAGCACTGCTGGTGCATTTTGTGCTGCAGTCTGCAAGAGACAAGATGGAGGACAGATTTCTGCAGTTGAGGCAGGGGAGCAGGACAGTTCTGGAGTATAACCGGGAGTTTACCCATCTATCCCGGTTTGTAGTTTCGTATCAGCTGGATGACGCAGGATACGCAAAAAGGTTCTACAAGGGCCTTCATGATGAGCTGAGGCGGGCCCTCCTCTTCGTCTCCGATGGCAGTATGACTAAGATCCTGGAGATGGCAAAGAAGCTGGAGGTTGACCAGCAAACTGTTCGTGGAAGGAAGAGACCAATGGAGGACCAGGGATGGGGAGGCGGAAGGGACCAGCTGTAACGCCCCTGATTTTCGTTAATTATTTTACGTGCCCGCTGTGATGTAATTTTGGCGTAAGGGCGTTACGTCAGCTCGTCTAGTAGTGTGTTGAGCCTTAGCTTAGTTAAAGTATGTCTTGTAGATCGAGCGTGCGAGATTTCGCATCGTTTCGAGTTAAGGTAAAGATTTTGGGTGGATATCAAGATTTTAGCTTCGGGAGGCTTTAGCCTGAGTTTGGCCCGTCGGAATTGAATTCTGACTTCGTTGTTGGATTCGTAGCGTCGTGTTTCAGTTAAGGCGCGAATTTCGTGGAAATCTGAGGTGATCTAGTTTCCCTCGCGGTTTTAAGTGAATGGGGGAATTAATTAATTAATTAATAAATTAGGTTTTTATATAAAGCCTAAAGTCTTCTTCCCCTATTCATCTTCTTCCTCCCTCGATCAAATCAGCCGCCGAGCGAAAGGGCGAGTGTGGAGCTTCGAGGAGCGTTCGATCGGCGATTTCTAGGGCTGTAGTAGTCGGAATCGCGTTTGGAGAGTAGATTTGGAAAGCTCTCGGCGAGATCTTCGTTCTAGCGGTAAGCTTTTCCCATTTTATGGAATTTTTGGAGTTAGGGTAGTGACGTAACCCCTTCTTTCGACCCGAAAAGTCTCAGGAATCTGTGCTCGTGTGTTTCCCTAGCCGATCCATAGCTTTCGGAGCGGAGATCTTCGAGTTTGCAAGGTTTAAGGCAAGTGGCTTCCTCCTCCTTCTCTTTCGTTTTTTGAAGCATTGTTTCGCTTGTGTCGATTTCATGTCGCACGGTTTAACTTAAGTCTTGGAGTGTTGGTTTGGTAGTAAGCATCCTTGATTGTTCTTCCTCGCTAAGCATCAGATAGTTTTTCCCTGGAGAAAACCGTGAACTGGGTAAACTCACATTTTCTTTCTTCTTGCTAATTCCAGATTACTCGAGAAATCATACGCATCTCTCGAGAAATCATTCTCATCTCTCGAGAAATTGCCTTCCTCTCGAGAAATAAATTCTCATCTCTCGAGAAATCCCTGCCTTCCTCTCGAGAAATCAATTTTCATCTCTCGAGAAATCAATTTTCATCTCTCGAGAAATCCTACTCATCTCTCGAGAAATCCTACTCATCTCTCGAGAAATCCCTGCCTTCCTCTCGAGAAATCAATTTTCATCTCTCGAGAAATCAATTTTCATCTCTCGAGAAATCCTACTCATCTCTCGAGAAATCCCTGCCCTCCTCTCGAGAAATCAAATTCCATCTCTCGAGAAGTTCCTTGTAGTTCTCGATTGTCAACCACCGCCAGGGGCGCTGCCCCTTGGACCCCGTTAGGGGCTCTGCCCCTAAGACCCCGCCAGGGGCGCGGCCCCTTGGAACCCCGCCCGGAACGCATGTGTTTTCGTTGAGTTTTTGTGTTTGAATCTCGTGTCCCCTCGGGTGTACTTGGATGATCGCCAGTGACCCTTCGGTGCTCCTGATCTCGAATCCCTCTTGTTTGAACCTCTTTTTACTCGTTGTTGTCTGTTAACAATTGAGTTACTCTTATGACTCATATTGATCGATGTGTACTTCGTCTTGACCCTATTTCTTAGGGCCTTCCAGTGATTATCCTTTCGGGCAGCGTCCCGTGTCTAATTAAAATTTAAGTAATAAGAACTATTGTCTTTAGCCTTACACAGTAGTTGTGTTTGGGGGACAGTGGGGGAAAATGTTATAGCCTTGCACGGTTGTCGTGTTTGGGTGGTTGGGTCTAGTGGTACCCCCACCTGGTTTTGGGCTTTGGGTAGCGGAGGTAGTTAACCGCTCCCGTATAATTTGAGCTGATCAGTCTCATTAATTGATGAAACTAAATAAATGAACGTGTTGTTCCCCTTTTGGTATTTAGTGCACTTGATGCTTGTTGACTCTTTGTTTAGAGCTCTCTTTCGGTAAATTTGGCTTGGGTTGGTACCCCTTGTGCCTTGCTTGTTTTTCTGGTAGTTTTCTGCCACTTGGAATTCCTTGCTGAGGCGTTCTTTGTTTTATTGAATGCCTCAGGTTCAGAGCCGTAACGGCTAGTGGTGTAGCCTGAAGTTCAGAGTTTTTGTAGCTGTTCACCCCGCTGCCGCGAGGTAGTTGTTTTTAGTTACTTCTTGTGCTCAGACATACTAGTAGGTGCCAATGGGTTAGTGTCATGTTGTTGACGCCCATTGTGCCCCTTGTTATACTTCATAGTTTATTTGCCAGATTATGCCACTACTTTTAGATCTTGAGTATCTTACCCTCTGGGAATGATTTATGTTAGGTGCACTATAGTTATAAAATGGTTTTTCTTCATCCTCATTGCATTCTTTCTAACTGAAACCCTTAACTTTATAGTCGCCTAAAGGTATTTTCTACTCTTACAGTACGCCTAGTTATGTGCATATCATTTACGTCATGCTCCGTCGTTTGCATACATGTAGGACTTTAAGTAAACTAAATCAAGTATTTTCTGCTGCAATTATATATACTTTCTCGGTGGACTAGTTGATCCACGAACTGAGAGACACAGTTCTTATCTCAGAACCCCTAATAAATGATTTCAAATGATGACTTATCATATAATCATGTTTGTTTAGTTAAGTAATAGGTTCCCGCCTGAGCGTCTACAGTTGTCTCCTGTATGACGTGGCATCATGACGTGTATTTTCTCTTACTCTAATATTCTTAAATTCGGAGAAAATGCGGGTTGTGACACCAGCCGAGAGGCCGAGATGCTGGGGAAGGAAGGACGGAGGTCCGACACCGCCAGGAGCAGAGACAAGAGCAGAGGGAGCCGGTATTGTTGGCTCCTCAGCCTCTATAGATGCGGGAGATGCCGAGGATTGGAGGAGGTGGGCCACCTCTGGAGAGCTACCACTTCCAGCAGACGGGCCACATTCAGAGGAACTGCCCTCAGAGTAATGCACCACCAGCACTACAGGCTGCCCCACAGGCCCAGCATTTTGGGGGCCGGGGAAGTGGACGAGGTCGTGGATTTCAGGGCAGAGATCGGAGGCAGAACAGGGACCAGACGTACGCTCTGGACCTAGCTCAGCCCCGGGACCCTGCAAGGGTCATTACAGGTATAGTAATCGTCTGCGGCAAGCCCGCATACACCTTATTCGATATGGTGCCTCACACTCGTTCATCTCGGATGAATTCGTGGACGATCTGAACCAAGTCCAGCACTTCGAGCGTACACTCAGGAGGGTGCGGTTCCCGGATGGATCAGAGGTAATAACAAATGCAAAGTGCAACATAAATGTGGAGATTGGAGGAAAGCTGCTCGAAGCGCCGACGATGCTTTTAAAGATGAAGGACTTTGATCTGACCCTAGGCATGAACTAGCTGCACGGAAATCATGCAAGGATTGATTGCCCGACGAGAAGCATTGTTCTGAAGCATAAAGACACGGAAGTAGTAATCAAAGGTATCAAATCCCCCTCCCATATCTTTTTATCATCAGTTCAGGCCGTCAAGGCCCACCTGCAGGGAGACGAGGTATACCAGGTGCTCTTCGAGGCGACGGAAGTCAAAGACTCGGTGTTAAATATCTCGGTCGTGCGGGATTTTGCCGTCGTATTTCCAGAGAAGATACCCGGGCTGCCTCCGCACCGCGAGAAGGATTTCCAAATCCAACTGGTGTCGGGGGCTAAGCCGGTATCTAGAGCTCCCTACCAGATGGCCCCGAAGGAGCTAGTGGAGTTTCAGCAGGAGCTGGTGGAAGTTGGGTTCGTTAGACCAAGTTCCTCACCTTGGGGAGCTCCAGTGCTATTCGTAAAGAAGAAGGATGGGACGCTCCGATTGTGCATCGACTACAGAGCACTGAATAGGCTGACAGTGCGGAACACGTACCCTTTGCCAAGGATAGATGAGCTTTTTGACCAGCTAGAGGGAGCCCACTGCTTCTCGAAGTTGTACATGAGGTCGGGGTATTATCAGCTAAGGATCCAGGAGGAGGACATCCCGAAGACGGATTTCAGCAGCCGATACGGATTATATGAGTTCATGGTGATACCGTTCAGACTCACAAATGCACCATCAGCATTTATGAGCCTGATGAACCGGGTTTTCGATCCTTATCTCGACATTTTTGTCATCGTGTTCATCGACGACATCCTCATCTATTCAAAGACGGAGGAGGAGCATGCACGACAATTGGCACTAACTTTGGAGAAGCTTCGGGAGCATCGTATGTATGAGAAGTTCAGCAAGTGCTAGTTTTGGCTGAAGTAGGTGGCCTTCCTAGGCCATATTATCAATGGAGCTGGTCTAGCAGTGGATCCAGCAAAGATCTAGGCAGTGCGGGATTGGACACCTCTGAAGACGGCCACCGACGTGTGGAGTTTCTTGGGACTTGTCGGTTATTACCGGATGTTCGTGGAGGGGTTTTCCCAGATATCCCTCCCGCTCACATCCCTGATGAAAAAGGATGCTTCTTTTACATGGACGTTGCAGTGTGAGGCAGCCTTCCAGGAGCTGAAGGGTCGACTTACTACGGCCCCCATCCTTGCCCTTCCATCGGGGAGGGAAGGATTCTAGGTGTACACGGATGCGTCATACCAGGGGATGGGTGCTGTTCAGATGCAGAACGGGCACGTGATAGCATATACCTCCCGCCAGTTGAAGAATCACAAGCGGAATTACCCGGTGCATGACTTGGAGATGGGAGCAGTTGTATTCGCTATCAACATTTGGCGGCACTACCTCTACGGTGTCCACTGCGACATATTCTCAGATCACAAGAATCTAAAGTTCGTAGATACACAGAAGGAGCTGAACATCCGGCAAAGACGATGGGTGGAGTTTATATCAGACTACCAGTACACAATGCATTACCACCCAGGGAAGGCAAATGTAGTAGCAGACGCTTTGCGCAGGAGAGCTACCACATCGGGAGCAGAGCCCAAGTTGATGGCCAGGGAGCTGGTATGGATGTTCGAGGACATGCAAATCTCCTTAGAATCCGAGGACGATCTGAAGCTATACGAGGAGTACTTAGCAGCGATGTGTGCCTCATATGACATTCGAGACCGCATCAGGGATGGGCAGAGGCAGGATGCCAAGCTAGAGCCGATATTCAGAGCCTTGGAGGCAGGCTCAGCCGGAGACTATTCTTTGAAGGATGGCCTATTGAGTTTTAGAGGCCGAGTATATATACCGGCAGGGAGACAAATTCGGGAGGATATTATGATAGAGGCTCATTGTAGTGGATATTCCGTGCACCCGGGTATCACCAAGATGACAGCAAATCTGACGAGGACCATGTGCTGGCCGGGTATGAAGAAATACATCACCTATTTTGTGACTCACTGTTGGGAACAGTGCCCAGCAATGTTCTTGATTTGAAGAAGTGCTCAACTCAATGATAAGTGCAAGTTGTATTTAATATTCTATCTAGCTCATGCTTGCAGAGATCGACAAATGTCAAGTACTTCTGTAAGTACTATATATATTGTCAAGAAGAACAAGATTCGTCGAACGCAGAAGCAAGATCGTCGAATTCAGAAGGAAGATCATTGACCGCTGAGACTCGGCAAGATCGCCGAACATAAAGAAGACGGTATCGTCGACTTCATCAAAGTGGCCTTATCGTCGAGAAAGAACAAACATCGTCATGAAGAAACCTTGTCGCTGAAAAGGCCAAAGTATGACTGATGGCGTCGAACATCGCCACAAAGGAGGAATGTCGTCGAGAAGACTGAAGACGGATAGCTGAAGATTAGCAATTGGTGAAGTATGATCTGTCGTCATAGTATCATCCATGTCGTCGAGAGAACAACATGATTACGATGATAGTGTACAAGAAGGAATATCACGACGACACAGTCAGAGATGGCTTATCGTCATTTATTCAGAAGAGCAAGAATAAATCGTATCGTCGAGATACCAGTATGAGAGGCGGAAGCAAGAACAACTAAAGATCTATCTAAGTTCAAGACTTCGACAAAGTTCTGTCATCGAGATATTGTCCATGACGTCGTAATGATGGAAATATCGTCGAGACAGATTCAAAAATTACGGACGCGCTGTCAGCATTTAATGCCACCGCCTGATTGTCCAATCCGCGCATGCTCTTATGGAATGGGAGTCTATCATTAAAGGACATCACAAGTTACCGTTATGCGGCTCATCTGTCCTATAAAAGGGAACAGTGATGCCCTAGAAAATGATCTTCAAAGAAAGAGAAAAAGAACGAAAAAGTATCCCGCCGCTACACTTCAATAGAACAGTATTCTCGGCGAAGAAGAAGAAGATCAAGTAGAGAGCAAGCATCAAGTGCTCTCTGAAGAATCAGTCATCATATAGACTGAAAAGTAGCCGATCAACACCAGGCAAAAGAAGTGAAGGCTGAAGAAGATCCAGTGCTGAATATCTAGATCAAGAAGCATCTTCTTCAACCAAAATAAGCCAATCTTGATCAGGCTAAAGTTGCCAATCTTCATCCGGCAGAAGTAACAGTTATTTCTACTGTAATCTTTGTAAAGGCTTGTGGGCCTGATTGTCAAGCTTGAGTGCTTGAGACCTATGAGGCTCGAGGGCCAGGGCAGAGGCTGGAGTTGCGGGTCAGTTGTGTAGGGCTTGCGGGCCTGATTGTCAAGCTTGAGGGCTTGAGACCTGTGAGGATCGAGGGCCAGGGCAGAGGCTAGACTTGCGGGTCAGCTGTGTAGGGCTTGCGGGCCTGATTGTCAACCTTGAGGGCTTGAGACCTATGAGGCTCGAGTGCCATGGCAGAGGCTAGACTTACGGGTCAGCTGTGTAAGGCTTGAGGGACTGTGTGTCGAGCTTGCGGGCTCGGGGGCAGTAGGGTCTTGCGGGCCCAGGCTGTTGGACTTGCGGGTCCGAGGTGTAAGGCTTGAGGGCCTGAAGATTTGGCGGCATTTGCTGAGCCTAGCACACTGCTAGGTAGGCGCAGAGGGAAAGAGGACTACTCAAGACACCCTGTCTTGAGGAACCTCTATACATCGTTGTGTGCTTTCTGTGTTATGCTTCATAACTCTTAAGATCTACTAACCAGAATTAAAGAACACTAAAGAGGGGATAAAATAATTTGAAGAATGATATAGATTTTCCGTGTTTTGAAATTAAGTGATGGTTTGAAGATTTTCTCCAAAACTATATCCGATTAAGGCAAGTGTACCTTATCGCCTATAGTATAGGATATTTAGGAATATCAAGGTCGCATTCTACGGGGTGCGTTGATTACTTCTACTTCGAGGAAAGTCACCATTATCTTATCGACGAAATTTTGAGGTTTGTTTTGTTTAACTAAAAAAAAGACAAAATGCAAGCTAAATGAAAAGATTAAACGAAAATAAAAAGGCTTAATGCTCAAACATAGTGGAGGGGGAAAAGGAAAGAAAAATTAACATTGCATGAAAGGAAGAGTGCTTAAGGAGAAAGAGAACATGAAAGAAAGCAAACTTAATTTTATTGAAAAGCAAAACGATTACAAGCTTAAGAAGAGATTACAAGGCTAGGAAGGAAAAGATTACAAGCTTTAACTAAACTATTGCATTGAAATAAAAAAAAAGTAGTACATTGCATGAAAAATAGAACATGAAATCTTAAGGAAAAACATGAACATGAACATGAAAGACTCACTATCAGCTATAGCAGCACCTCTCCATCTCCAAAAATCTGAACCCTGGACTCAAGGAGAGCCTCTGAATTTATAGCAAAAATTTTCAAGTTACACGCCCTCGGTCACGGGCGTGACCTAGGGCGTGTAAACATTACTGACATCAGATCTGACAATGGCGTGGACTTTGCGTGACGGCGGGAGACATTCAGACATTACACGCCCGTGTAACTTTGGTCACCGGCGTGTACTTGGGCGGCTTCATTAAATGCAGCATGGGCTGGAATTTCGGCGTGGCAGAGAAGGGATCACGCGGGAAAGTCACGGGCGTGATATTTTGGGTCACGGGCGTGACATTTCGGGTCACGGGTGTGTTCCTGGGCGGCTTCAATTAATGCAGCGTGGGATAGAATTCGGCGCGGCAGAGCGCGTTCGTCGAACTCAGCTCAGGCTTCGTCGAACGCAGGGGCGGAGAGCATTCGTCGAACGCAGCGGCAGAGAACTTTCGTCGAACGCAGCAGCAGAGAACTTTCGTCGAACGCAGCTCCAATTTCGTCGAACGCAGGGGCAGAGATCTTTCGTCGAACGCAGCGGTAGAGAACTTTCGTCGAACGCAGCGGCAGGGAACTTTCGTCGAATGCAGCGACAGAGAACTTTCGTCGAACACAGCTCCAATTTCGTCGAACGCGGATCTTTAGGTTACACGCCCTTGGTCACAGGCGTGACTGAGGGCGTGACTTGTGATTTTCTCCAATTTTTCCCATAATTCTGCAAAAATAAAAGTAAAACTACATTTAGAACAGAATTTATAAAAGAAGTGATTTTAAACTAAAATATAAATAATATTTGCAATTTTAAATTAAAAACTATAATAAATACTATAATTAAAATACGCATAAATACTACTCATCAAAGAACCTATTCACCCCCCCCCCCCCCCCCTCTAGGTGATAAGTTGACACCCAATAAACAATAAGTGGTATCAGAGGTAGGTTGTTCAAAGAAAAGCTTAACAGCTTGAACATATCTGCTTTTGGGTGTCCAAGTTTCACAGCTATGGAGTCAAGGATAGTTGTTTGTTCCATTGAGAACTTCGCCCTTTGGAAAATTTGAGCAAGAACCCACATGGAGGCAATGGATCCCAGAATGTTTTTAATTACTCAAGAAGGACCCTCCATAATAAAAGATGAGAGCCTCCTAGCCAGCTTGGACAAAGAAGCCAAAGATATTCTTGCTGATGCAGTTGACATCTCAACATTTCAGAAACTGGCTCACTGCATAACTGCAAAAGAGATGTGGGACTCTCTATCAATCCTTATGGAAGGATCAGAACAAGAAAGAAGCAAAGCAACTAAGAAGAAAATCAGAACACTGAGTGATAGTGACTCATGTTATTCAGACTCAGAAGAGGAAAATCAGTTTGGACAGACTGTCTTATCTGAGTCAGAGGAAGAAGTCAAGGATGAAGTCTCACCTGAACATGTATGCATAAGAGCTCCTATATCTACTTCAGACTCAGAATCGGAGACGAGCTCATCTGGTAATGATGACTGGCCCAAGTCATACAATGACCTCTTAGAAGATGTCAAGATGCTCAAGATGCTGTGCAAGGAGCAGGATGCAAAGATCTCCTCTCTTCAAGCAAGAAATCTTGATCTCTCAGAGAAAGCAGAAAGGCTAACTTTAGAGAATGCAGAGTTTTGTCAACTCAAAAAGGACTTCAAGTCAAGCTCCAACCTTGACTTGATAGACAAGTTTGGAAAAACTCTGAAGGCATTGATTGAGAGCAAAGAGTTGTGTTGCTCACTAACCAGGGAAGTAGTTCTTCTGAAGAAGGACAAATCTCATCCCAAAGTCCTGAAATCTAAAAGTGACAACATCAGAAGGGTGGAGAGTAAACTCCCCTTTATAGTAAAGCCTATGTCAAGGCCCTCCAAACCAGAGACCTCTCCTTTACTGGTAAATGGTTGCTGCCCCACTCAGAAAAGGGAGCAGGGACGCTTTAAGGAAGACAGATCAGGCAGACCCTATGGGAAGAAGGGTAACTTGAGGAAGGTAAGATCACCCTCCAACAAGAATGCTGGGCAATCCAATCTTGGGTATTTCAAGTTTGGGAACTCCACTGGTGGGGCAAAGAACATGCCAAAAACCACAAGGGTACCTCAAGAAGTCATGAGGAAGCAAAAATTTGCTAAGCCCAGAGAAGGGAAGAAATTCTCAGAAAAGACTAAATCCAGATGGAAAACAGTTAATGGTGACAGCAAACATCATATCTACCATCAGCACAGTTCCCCTTCTCTGCCTCATTCATTTGTTCACACACAAAGAACTATTGCTCACATAGCTAGCCAGAAAAGAAGATACAACAAGTTTGAATGTTGGTGCTGTGAAAAGACTGGGCACTTCGCAATTGATTGTTGGTACAATCCAACTGCTCCAAGGGTAACGAATGCCAAACTCGCAAACAATGTATTTCACAATCACTATGCATATCAAAGGTAGTTATATCAAGTATGCCTGTCAAAACTAACAATTTTCCAGGACCCAAATTCACTTGGGTTCCTAAAGGCTCGTAATTCTTTTTTAGTCCAAGTGCCCACCAGGCAAATCTGGGCCTTGGACAAGGTAGTTGTTCTGACCCACAGGCAGAACAGCAAAGTATATTAACTAACATAATTCGTGCAGGGTATCTTACTAAAAGAGGGCTAAAAGTCACATAGGGTTGGTGTCAAAGGAAAACTCCCAAGCAGGGCAAAAGAATGCCTGACGCAGACATGTAAGAAAGAATTGACTCATCAATACAAGAAGTTGTTACGACGATAAATATTCGAGCTGGGAGGATGCATATCCAAGGTTCATTTCGACAATAATAACCGCATCGACATAGTATAATCAAGATATTTTTATCGGGATTAGACGGGTCCATCGGAACCGTCTGATCGTTTCTTAAGGTACGCGCCTCTTCACCTACCGACACTATAAATAGAGTAAATGCTCGAAAATAAAAATTATGCCATCACTTGCCCTAAGTTGTTCCGTCGACAAACCCTCGCCTCCTTTGTCGTGCTGCCTTCTCTTTCACTCCAAATCAATGGCTCCCAAGAAAGAAGAAGTGATCTCAGGTTGTGAACTTCAACGAGGAGGCTTCAATGCCTGCTCCGACGAAATAAGATCAGTAATAGGATTGCTGGAGGCATCGGGACTAGAATATATCCTATGTGAACCCTCAGTTCTTCTCCACCGGGAATTGGACGAGTTCTTTGCCGAAGCAAAACTCGACCACACAGAAACACGGATAAGGTCCGTGGTGGGAGGCAAGAAGGTCAAGATATCCGCAAAGAGCCTTGGAAAAGCACTGAATCTGCCAAGCATCCAAGGGGAAGATGAAGAAGAAGAGTTGACGTCTGAGGATATGTCAGCAAGCTACACTTGGTGCGGACACACAGGGAAGACCTACGGGTCTATCAAGAGAGCTGAATTCAATTAGAAGGGGAAGCTGCTAGCCGACATTGTTGGCAAAGTGTTGTTGTGCAAGCCTGGTTCCCACGACCTCATATCGAAAGACATGTTTGCTGTCATGGCCAGAATAATCCACTCTAAGAAAACCAATTGGAGTGAATTCCTCTTCCTGAGAGTGAAGAACACCCTGAAGTCCCCCTCGTATGGAAGAATATTATCCCTTTTTCTTCTAAACATCCAGGGTGATACATTGCATACAAAAATGGGAGTACCTCTTCATTACTCCAAGAAATTGGATGCAAAGATGCTGGACCGATGGGATAGGTCCATCCCCAAACCATCCTCTGATGACAAGCCTGCTCCCAAGAAACAGAAGAAACCAGCAACCCAAATAAACCCCTCCAAAGAAGATGAGTCATCGAACAGTTCTGATGACATACCACCACCCCCACAAATCCCTGGTACAACTGAGGGGGAGACTTCCACTCAAAGGGCTGCTCAGGGGACAGCACCAGAACTTGCTCCCACAGAGGTTATTGAAGAAGGTGGAAACCCCAACTTGGGGAATGCTCCTACTGAGGGGGAGTCCCAACTTGGGAGCTCAGCCCAAGACGCAGAAATGATTGATGGGGAGCTCCCGGTAGGAGGCTCAACCCAAGATGATAAAGTGACTCATGAGGAGCTCTCGGCTGGAGGCTCACATCAAAAGGATGCTCAAGTTGAGGGGGAGACCCATCTTAGGTACTCTGCCCTAGAAGAACAAGGGAATGAACCCTCTATCCCAAAAGGCAATGGCGCTATGCCTGAGCCAACGGAAGACATTACTCTCTCAGACTGCCGAGAGTTAATGGTAGCAAGCAAGATTGTGCTCATAGATCCATGTGAGGCACTACCAGAAGATCACCAGGGGAAAGAGAAGGCTATAACACATATTAGTGAAGAATCGTCTGTAGATGTCAGTGAAGCAGCTCCACAGGGAGGAGGAGATCAAGAAGAACAGACTGTTGAGCCATCTTTGACTCAGGCAGCATCTCTCTTCCACATAATATCAGGTCTACTATCTGCTTAGCGAAAACATCTAGAACAATTCATAGTATAGACTGTGGACAGTCTAAGGAAAGAGATGAAAAGGGGAAATTCAGAAAGTAAAAAGCGACATACACATTCTCAACACCCAATGTGCTCATTTCTATACTATGGCAGCTCCTGCAATCGATAAAATGAGTGAGGAAGTTAATAAAGTGGGACATCTAACCCACATCCTGAAAAAGCAAGGCACGTTCTCGGAAAATGTGTATTATGGTCTTAAGCAGATAGAGACAGATGCTGAAAATAACCGAAATCAAATTCTGAATAAGGTTAATGAGAACGCTCATACTCTAGATACACATCTACTGGAAGTAAACAACAATCTGGATGTAACTGAACAATCCTTGCATAACAAGCTGAATCAAGTCAGAGAAGGACTTGAGGAAAGGGTAATTGAACAAGCCCTAAAGGGGGAGAAGGAAATTAAATGCCAGTTCACATCAAGCGATGTCGATAACAAATCAAATAAAGCAGACAATGGAGCAACCCCCGTCACTATATGAAGCTACCAATCCTTCTGAATGCACTAACTCAGCTGAGTATGGAATAGAGCTTGGAAAATCAATAACCTCCAGAAAAGGAAAGAGAAATTAGAGCAGCCAGTATCGGCAAAAGAGACTGAGGGAAATTGAGATGGAACCACAATCAGGAAGGTGGAGTCCTGTCTCAAGAGAAATAATAACTTAATCATGGATTCAGTTTGGATATCCACAGCAGGACTATCTGAGGGTATACCAGTCAACTGAATGGCAGAAACATCTGAAGCAGCTGGAGAGGAGGAAGAATCATAAGCTAGCATTCCCACAAGGTCCTCCTCCCTCTCCTAAGAAGATCCCCCTGCCCATCAACTACTATCAGAGGCAAAGGCAGAAAACCAAAGGGGAAAGCTGCAGCAGACGTTGATGGGGCACCAAATTAAAATCTTAATTAGTCTGCTGGGGCAAATGAATGCTAATGTCTATTCTTGAACATTTAATCTATTTATATGCTTAGCATTTACTGTGAAGAACATTTAATAAATCTTATATGACTGCTACTTTATGTGTAATGTTATCATCTGAAATATCTTCTCATAAGTAGCATTTATCATTGAGGTAAGTTAGGGCTTCTTCAAATAGGGGGAGATTATGGGGAACAGTGCCCAGCAATGTTCCTGATTTGAAGAAGTGCTCAGCTCAATGATAAGTGCAAGTTGTATTTAATATTCTATCTAGCTCATGCTTGCAGAGATCGACATATGTCAAGTACTTCTGTAAGTACTATATATATCGTCAAGAAGAACAAGATTCGTCGAACGCAGAAGCAAGATCATCGAACTCAGAAGGAAGATCGTCGACCGCTGAGACTCGGCAAGATCATTGAACGTAGAGAAGATGCGGTATCATCGACTTCATCAAAGTGGCCTTGTCATCGAGAAAGAACTAACATCGTTGTGAAAAAGCCTTGTCGCTGAAAAGGCCAAAGTATGACTGATGGCGTCGAACATCGCCACAAAGGAGGAATGTCATCGAGAAGACTGAAGACGGACAACTGAAGATTAGCAATTGGTGAAGTATGATCTGTCGACATAGTATCATCCATGTCGTCGAGAGAACAACGTGATTACTACGACAGTGTACAAGAAGGAAGATCACGACGACATAGTCAGAGATGGCTTATCGTCGTCTATTCAGAAGAGCAAGAATATCTCGTATCGTCAAGATACCAGTATGAGAGGCAGAAGCAAGAACAACTGAAGATCTATCTAAGTTCAAGACTTCGACAAAGTTCTATCGTCGAGATATTGTCCATGATGTCGTAATGATGGAAATATCGTCGAGACAGATTCAAAAATTGCGGACTCGCTGTCAGCATTTAATACCGCCGCCTGATTGTCCAATCAGAGCATGCTCTTATGGAATGGGCGTTTGTCATTAAAGGACATCACATGTTACCGTTATGCGGCTCATCTGTCCTATAAAAGGGAACATTGATGCCCTAGAAAATGATATTCGAAGAAAGAGAAAAAGAACAAAAAAGTATCCCGCCGCTACACTTCAATAGAACAGTATTCTCGGCGGAGAAGAAGAAGATCAAGTAGAGAGCAAGCATCAAGTGATCTCTGAAGAATCAGTCATCATATAGACTGAAAAGTAGCCGATCAACACCAGGCAAAAGAAGTGAAGGCTGAAGAAGATCCAGTGCTGAATATCCAGATCAAGAAGCATCTTCTTCAACCAAAAGAAGCTAATCTTCATCAGGCTAAAGTTGTCAATCTTCATCCGGTAGAAGTAACAGTTATTTATACTGTAATATTTGTAAAGGCTTGCGGGCCTGATAGTCAAGCTTGAGGACTTGAGACCTATGAGGCTCGAGGGACAGGGAAGAGGCTGGACTTGCGGGTCAGCTGTGTAGGGCTTGCGGGCCTGATTGTCATGCTTGAGGGCTTGATACCTGTGAGGATTGAGGGCCAGGGTAGAGGCTGGACCTGCGGGTCAGCTGTGTAGGGCTTGCGGGCCTGATTATCAAGCTTGAGGGCTTGAGACCTGTGAGGCTCGAGGGCCAGGGCAGAGGCTAGACTTGCGGGTCAGCTGTGTAAGTCTTGAGGGCCTGTGTGTCTAGCTTGCGGGCTCGGGGCAGTAGGGGCTTGCGGCCCTAGGCTGTTGGACTTGCGGGTCCGAGGTGTAAGGCTTGAGGGCCTGAAGATTTGGCGGCGTTTACTGAGCCTAGCACACTGATAGGTAGGCGCAGAGGGAAAGAGGACTACTCAAGACACCCTGTCTTGAGGAACCTCTATACATCGTTGTGTGCTTTCTGTGTTATGCTTTATAACTTTTAAGATATACTAACCAGAATTAAAGAACACTAAAAAGGGGATAAAATAATTTGAAGAACCTATTCACCCCCCCCCCCCCCCTCTAGGTGATAAGTTGACACCCAATAAACAACACTCAATGCGAGTCTTGCCAACTCGTGAAAGCAGAGTGACGGAACCCCACCGGATTATTGCAGCCACTCCAGGTACCGGAGTGGAAGTTCGACGACATCGCAATGGACTTTATAAACGGTCTTCCCCGATTTCATGCGGGAAATGATTCGATTTGGGTGATCGTCGACAGATTGACGAAGGTGGCCAGATTCATTCCAGTCAGGAAGGACACTCTGGTCAGTGTTTTGGTACGGAGGTTCGTGGAGCAGTTTGTTCGGTATCATGGGGTGCCTAGGACGATCGTGTTTGATCGAGATGGATGATTTACGTCAAGGGAGTGGAGAGTGGTGCAAGCCTACCTAGGCACCCGGTTGACTTTTAGTACAACCTTCCGCCCCCAGAAAGACGGACAAACAGAGCGTACCAACTGGACCCTGGAGGATCTTCTACGCCTTTGCATTCTGGACTACGGGGAGCCATGGGAGAGACTGTTGCCATTAGTCGAGTTCTCATACAACAACAGTCGCCAAGCTAGTATAGGTCGGGAACCCTACGAGGCATTATACGGACGGAGGTGCAGGACACCATTGTCTTGGATTCAAGATGAGGACCCCAAGGCACTCGGCTCAGAGTTCGTGGAAGACACCGAGGCTCAGGTATGACTAATTTGAGATAGGATGTTGGAGTCCCAGAGCAGGCAGGCAAAGTACTACGATGCACGACTCGTATGGTAGAGTTCCAGGTGGGAGATCGGGTTTTCTTGAAGATACGCCCGATGCATAGAGTCTCGCGGGTCCGCGGGAGGAAGAAGCTCAGTCCGAGATACATGGGGCCTTACAGGATCCTGGAGCGAATCGGTCCCTTGGCTTACAGACTGGAGCTACCATAGGAGTTAGAGGGACTGCATGACGTTTTCTACGTCTCCTCACTTAGTAAGGCTCTACTTCGGCCAGAGCAACAAGTATCTACTACGGAGGGGCCAGTAGCTACTGATAGATCGGTTCACCTGGAGCCGGTTCGGATAGACGACACAGAGTTGCGAGTCTTGCGGCGCAAGAAGGTTCTGCTGGTCAAGGTCCTATGGAGGAATCATGGGCAGGAGGAGCATACCTGGGATCCACTGAACCTGATGCAGCAAAAGTACCCGAAAATGGTTACCCCTTCCTCAGCCAAAATAGTTCTCCCTTATCCCCTGATATTTCGATGGCACCAAAGGGAGAGACATCGGTCACTGAGAAAGGACCGCTCCACCTCGATTTTAACTTTCCTGGAAAGAGGCGGAGATGGGAGTTGTAAAGCAGCACTTGGTCCCCAATTTTGAACTCCTTCGGGATGATGTGTCGATCATGCCATTTTTTTTGTTTTCTCTTTGTAGATGCGAGCGTTTTCATAAGCGAAATGCCGGAGATCTTCTAATTCGTTGAGTTGGGAACGACGCACCTCGCCCGCGGCTCCAATGTCCATGTTCAACAGTTTGGTTGCCCATAATGCTTTATGCTCCAGCTCCACAGGGAGGTGGCATGCCTTGCCATAGACTAGTTGAAACGGAGTCATGCCGATAGGTGTTTTGAAAGCGGTCCGGTAAGCCCATAATGCGTCGTCGACCTTTTTAGACCACTCCTTCCTATTTGAATGTATCGATTTCTCGATTATTCGCAGAGCAGGAAGTTGAGACAGGATGTTGGAGTCCCAGAGCAGGCAGGCAAAGTACTACGATGCACGACATCGTATGGTAGAGTTCCAGGTGGGAGATCGGGTTATCTTGAAGATACGCCCGATGCATAGAGTCTCGCGGGTTCGCGGGAGGAAGAAGCTCAGTCCGAGATACATGGGGCCTTACAGGATCCTGGAGCGAATCGGTCCCTTGGCTTACAGACTGGAGCTACCACAGGAGTTAGAGGGACTGCATGACATTTTCTACGTCTCCTCACTTAGGAAGGCTCTACTTCGGCCAGAGCAACAAGTATCTACTACGGAGGGGCCAGTAGCTACTGATAGATCGGTTCACCTGGAGCCGGTTCGGATAGACGACACAGAGTTGCGAGTCTTGCGGTGCAAGAAGGTTCTGCTGGTCAAGGTCCTATGGAGGAATCATGGGCAGGAGGAGCATACCTGGGATCCACTGAACCTGATGCAGCAAAAGTACCCGAAGATGGTTACCCCTTCCTCAATGATGGACCCTGTTGTTGGAACCGAGAACTCGATTCTCGTAGTTCGGACACCAGAAAGGGTGATGTTCGCCCTTACTTCTACCGAGCGAGAACTGACGACTAGACACTCGAAACTTAGGATACTCGCAAGACAACTAGATCCTCCAAACAGACCTCTGAGCCGCAGCGAGGAGGTCCCGCCACAAATCCGAATTTAATTTTTTCTGGGATGTTATATTTTCTTACTTGTAGTAGAAACCCCACAAGCTTAACCTGAATTTTGAGGACGAAATTTCTATTTTTATGTATTGGGATTTGTAATATCCCCCAAACAACTAGACCCCCAAGTTGGTTTTGTCATGACTAGGTCATGACAAAACCATAGGAAGAGCTCAAGACCATGTGAGCTTGAGTGAGAAGGAAAAAACCCAAGTTGTCTGCAAATAGCAGTTTTCAGATACCCAGACTAGGGTTGGACTTTAAGGCCTCACCTTGAACCTTGACCCCACCATAGTATCCCTAACCCACTAGGAGCCTCCTTGGAGCACCAGGGACCCACTGGGGACAACCAAAGAGGCCAAATTGACTAAAGTCAACCCTAACCCTAAATTAGTCAAACTAACTCAATTAGGGGCAATTGGCCTCCACCATGCCAAATTGACCCTGCCCCTACCCTTATAGGGACACTAGGGAACTAATAGACCAAAAATCCCCATCATGGGACCTCCAACTTGGCCAATTTTTCCAAAGTCAACTCTAGCTCTATTTTAGTCAAAGTGACCTATTAAGGGCAATTCACCCTCACCTTGCCAAATTGACTCCACTTAAACCTTCCTAACCCTTAAGAGAGCCCAATGGGTCACTACCCACCCATTGTGGTTAACCCAAGTGGTCAATTTGACCAAAGTCAATCTTATCCTAAATTTAGGTCAAAATGACCTACTTTACCCAAATTGAACCTAATCCACTTGAGCTAGACCCAATTGATGTGGTCCACCACCTAATGGGGATTAAATGTTGCTGGTTAGGCCATCAATTTGAAGAGATTTGGCCAGGAGAGATAAAGCCCAATTTGAAAGAGAGAGAAAGAAAGGGGAGTTATTGGGGAGGAAGAAGAAACCCCCAATCTGAGCAATTGATGGCACCATTCATCTCCCCTTGGGGAGAGGAGAAGTTTTCAGCCTCTTCCCGGCCTAATTGATGACCAATTCATTCCCCCCAAGTGTAACCGAAATCTTAGTTAATGCCCATTAATGGCTTTCAGGAATAAAGCCACCCAAGCTCGAATTGAAACCCCCATTACCTTCAGTGATCAGAGAGGAAGAAAACCCCCAACCTTCCAGTGAGAATCGTGCAGAGGAGGCCTAGATCGGCATGGCACCAAAGGCACCACCTCCGGCAATGGCGACTCGCCGGAATATACGACACCAAGCCCCCACACAGGTCGGATCTGCTTCCTCTCCTCTAGTACTAGATCATCATCTAGATTGGGGCTTGATTCGAGCCAAATCGGGCTCGAATCAAGCTTCTAATAGGGCTCGTTTCGATCCCTCTTTCCCTCGCGAAAATTCCTCACTCCGACCAGCTCCGGCCGGCCAACCACCCCTAATCGCTAACCACCGCCTCAACGAAGGTGGTGGTGGCATTGGTCGGTCGGGGCGGCGCTCAGGTGGCCGGGAAAGTGAGGAGGAAGGAGGCCCAGGACGGGAACATCTCAGCCCTTGGTTGAAGGAAGAAGAAAACCAGCAGCCTCACGATTTGCGCCAAGATCTGTGGAGAGATCAAATATTTATATTATGTTATGATATGTATTTATGTCACACTTTGAGCAGTGTTTTGTTTTAATTAATAAAAATAGTAGAGCCCCTCAAATGAAAAAGTGTCCGACATCAATATTGTAGACCTTGGTGTGTAGATTAAATGAAAGTTTGTTTCAGGCCAATAGGGGCATTGTAGCCCCCTGTAGAGCCATTTTGGTAGGACTGGTCCCTAGGGTAGGGCAGCCACCATTCCTTAAATAACTTTTGATTGGTTCATGGGATTGACTTGAAAATTGAAACCTAGGCAACTTGTATCAACCATCTCATCATATCAAAAGATGGGAATTTTAGGAGAATATTTTTCTAAGGTTTTTGTAATAATTTCATAATTCAAATGTTAATTAATTAATCGGTGTAATGACCCCCAATCCCCTCCAAATTTTGGTCTGTGCTTATTAGGGTCATTATATGAGCCTGGTAAAAATTTCAGCCCAATTGGGACTGATTGAGTTGGGTAATTTGTTAACCCAAGTTGGGTCGATCTAGGTCAAAATATAGGGTATGGTGTTCATTTGGGGGTATTATGGTCAAATCTCATCAACATGATGTGCAACCTTGGCCACTGGTTTATGATCACCTAAAACACCTCCATGAATGATTTCGGGTGATGTGGGGTAGATTTGCCCCAAAACCCTAGCTTTAGCCTTAGGGTTGCACTTTGAGTTTTGTGAAGGACATGGGGTCAAATTTTATTGAATGGTCATGAAATTTGGTGTACAAGTTCAAAGGGTGTAATAATACCCTAGAAAATTTTAGGAGGATTTTAAGAACCCTTATTCCCCCTAAATTAGGTTATAACCTCTTTAGGGTATTTCATTATAAAAGAAATTTACATGTTCAAATGGTCTTGGGTGATGATGAAACCTTGGTAGTATCTTTATAATCATATGATGGACCTCTGGTAATTTTTGTGTGATTAATTAAATTATTTATTCAGTACTTCATTCACAAGGCACTTATTTTGTCTTAGTCTTAAGAAAAATAATTGAGGGTCAATACTCTCTGGAAAAATTTGCAACTTGGTGATAGGATATTTCAGGGTAATAGGAATCTCTGTGAATATTTGTGGAATTTTATGAGATTGTGATCAGTAGGCTACTTCACAACCTGTCCAAATTGGGATTCTCTTAAAATATTTAATTAAATGAGAAATTGAGTTTCATAAATTGTGAAACTCAGTCAGTAAGCCTTTCTGCTCATCTTAGAGATCTGGTATTTCTTTCATAATTTTTGGAATTATTTAACAGTAGGTTCCTTCACAATTTTCCCTAGAAAGGGTTTCTTTGGAATATTGATTTATGTAATTAATATGCCTTTATAAATTCTAGAATTTGGTCAGTAGACTTTTCTGACTAATATGAAGGTCTAGTAATTTTTCCATAATTTTTGGATAAGTATTTTTGATGGTTCCTTCATTAACTTCCAACTTTGGATAGATGCTAAATATTATAAATAGAGGACACTTCCTGATTGTAAAATTGTGATATTCTATATTTACTGTTAATTTGACATGATAGATTTATCTTAATTTTATGGGAGCCATATCATAAGAATACCTTACACTTCATGTTCATATTCATACTTGGCAAATATTGGAGAAATTAAAATAAATGCTAAAATGTTAAGGAAAATATGAATCTCTGGATTTAGTCTTATAATGCCATGATAGTCCTCCAGCAATAATCTTGTGTCATGAGGATGAGTATTTGGAGTACTTCTACTTATGTGGTTCATATAGTTCGTTTGGTCTGCGTATAGTAAAATGGTAAAGCTTGGGTAACTAGTAGTCTACTAAGAGGAAATGAGGTTTAACTGGAGTACATGGTCAGGTTGAAGAGGTTGAGGTCACCGAAAAGGAGGTCATGTGGTAAATGTGCTTGGTTAGTCCAGGGTGAGGTTGTACTCGGGATTGACGAAAGATTGTCTTTCCCCCTGTAAGTGTCATAAACCACCTAGGGTTAATACAAGTGAAATGGTAAAAGGGTTATGCATATCGGTAGATACCAATAACATTAAATGCCTTGAGAAAGGGAGTCTTGGGGTGTCATCCCAGTATAGTTCCTAGTACCGTAGAGAGCCCCTTACAGAGTAATCCTCGGGAAGTCCAAGGTTAACCATAAATTATAGGGCTAAGTTGTTATACAAGATTAACTAAGTAATATACTCACTCACACCCCATTGTCACGGGTACATTAGTCGGTTTGGTCTTACGAGCGGTAGGCTCGGTGGTTGTAGCAGTAGACTAATTACTCTGGTGAGTTTGTGACTCAGCAATGTTTATTGTGACGGACGGGTTAGGCCGGGGAGCTCATGGCTCGGAGATAGATGGTAAATATGTTTGCATGTGCATAAGGTGGTGGGTCCTTAGTGTTGATGGTCGTTGCACCGACATTAATACTTGGGCTCGGTAAGTGTGGACAACCCTTTACTAAGACAAGTCTGGTGGTCTAACCAGCAAGAGTATGCAGTAGCTCCGTTGCTGTGTTCTTAGCGTTGAGGAGTACGTTAGGACTAGGTTAGGTAGTGCAAATACCAACCTAGAGGTGGGCGAGGCCCAACCCACCTCTTCCGTTTGCCACTACGGAAGTATCCTGGGAGTTTTGCTAGATCCAAAAAGGGGGAACTAAAGGTCTGTGCGCATAGAGTCGTAGTGTGTGAGTTGCACTTGTGTGAACATAACATTTAACTGCATACCTTGCATGTCATAGCATAAACATTGCATTTCAACCCCTACCCCTTACGTATAAGTTGGTTATGGGACTCCTTATATAATAGGCCTTGCTAAACGACCCCTTGGTCTATAGGTTTGTGTGGGCATTCCTATAAATCAGCGGTTACCTTTCCTTACTTACCTTTAAATATTTATTGTACTTGTTTACTTTACTTGTTCTTACTCTACTTTACTTACTGCTTCAGTTATGATATATATTGCGTAGTGGTAGACATTCCCTATAGAATACATTCACGTCATCTGTTATTGTTTACACCCTTTTTTGTCCTCCACTTCGTTCCTCCTGCTCGGTGCCTAGGAGTCGCCGGGGGAGGGGTGGGGGATTGGCTTAGTCTTTTTGACTAACGGTCGGTGGACCTTATCATTTTAGGGGACCGAGGAGATGCTGCAGCACCAGAGGCCGGTGCAGATGGAGATGGGGCAGTCTAGTGCAGGAGCACCATTGGCAGGATCTGTGAGCATCATTTAGCTTTAGTATTTTTGCTTCCATGAGAGAAAATGTAGTGAGTAGTTGATGTACAGGGCAAGAGCCCTTTATTATTATCGTACCATTTATTCAGATATTTAATGTGGACATCTCTTTATGATGGTTTTACTTTCTATGTGATATGGACTTGGCTTCTATAAGTTTGTTTAAGCTTTACTTCTTCGTGATCGATCTGGCCGGCAGGATTGGCATTTTGTAGTGGCAACCATTCCGAATGAGGGTGTCACCGCAAAGCGGCGGTTTTGGGCATAAGACCCGGGTTTTGTAAAAGAAAAAAAATGGGGACTTACATGAAGTGGAACTGAAAATCCAACAACAAGAGTACAGTGTGGAGCCAAGAAAGAAAGCATTGGCATTAAAGTCTAAGAAAGAAGTGTTGGATCGATTGGCGCCCTTAGAGGGGGGGGGGGGTGAATAAGGGAATAAAAATTCTTTGTAATAATGTTATGAAAATTACTAAATTGTATTATAATATGAGAAAGGCAAATTAACAATTTAGCTAATTTGTGAGAATATCATAATAACCAAGTTTAGAAACAAGTACTAAATTGTTTTATGATGAAAGAGATTGAACTAAACAATTTAGATAAAGTAATTTGAATTGAAAACTTAGTAACCAATATATTAGAGATAACGCCAAAGAAGAGAAATCAAGTAAACACAAATAGAGACATGATTGTATTAATATAAAAAGGTGTTTACATAATTTGATTTCAATATCGCTAGAAATCAGAGGCGTACAAATGTAAATATCTTTTCCTTTTCTATATCGACTTGTATCCCCACAAATCGGTTGGCTTTAGCCTATCCTTCCCCGGATAAGGCCTCAAGCCGCTCTAGCCAATCCTTCCCCGGATATGGCCTCAAGCCGCTCTAGTCAATCCTTCCCCGGATATGGCCTCAAGCACCCCCTATATCTAATCACCTAGAACTAGTCTCCAATACAAGGCGAATTCCTCCCTAAGTCCTACCCAGACCTAGTCGCCAACACAAGGCAAATTCTCTAAACGGTTACAAAAATATATGGAATGAAAATAAAGATAACAATAATAAAACTCCCTATATGAGATCTTCTGAAGTCGGAGATGAAGGATCGCTGTAGTATGAGTGAGGTCGAAGCGATCATCCTTCGGATGTAGCGTGACGTTGTCCTCCTCCAGAATTCTCCTTAAGCTTTTTGTGGGAGAACCATCTTTGGCAGCATAGCAGTAGTAGAATTATGGCACTTGCAATCTCTCTGGGATGGATAGCCAAAACGAGAAAGAGCCCATCAATTTATAGACCTTGAAGATAGCTCCTGCGGTAGCTCCTAGCGCCTGCGGTATCGATCATGTAGAAGCGGTTACGAAACCATCGAGGCTGGCTTATCTTGTCTAAGGCTGACCGGCGGTGGCGCTGTGCATGAACTTGAGCTAGCGCCTGGCGGTAGCGCTCGTGTGGAGCAGTTACGAAACCGTCGGCGGCGTGGCGCTGTGCACGAACTTGAGCTAGCGCCTGGCGGTAGCCCTAGTGCTGGCGGTAGCGCTAAGGAACCGCTGAGATGAAGCTAAACTGCTGAGACGCTGAGAAGAAACCGCTTGGATGAAATGATCTACTGTGGAGCATTAGCACTAACGCTGGCGATAGTGTATTCTTCCAGATGTTTGAATTCAGCTGCTTTCTACCTGTGGAGTATTGCACCTATAGTTCCTGCACACTATAAACACACGACAAGCAAGATCAAATACAATTTGGGGTTTGTTATTCTCAAACAAAGAGATGTGACACACATGTTCAACAATCTCCCCCTTTTGATAATAACAAATCCTCTTAGCAAGAAATCAACATTAGTGTTTATAGTATATGATAAACATGATAAATAGTGCAATTATAGAATATGATAAGCATGAGAAATGTGCATACTCCCCTTATCTTAATGCTCCCCCTACATAAATGCAATTTATGTTTTACTCCCCCTAAATGATAGATTACATGAATTATTCTCCCCTTAATCTTCTATATGTCTCCTATATAGATTTCTTCAATCAATCTCCCCCTTTTGGTATTATCAAAAGAAGGTAGGGTGAGGGTAGTAAGGAGGCATTCTGTAGGCTAGTTATAAATCATGATCGAGCTTTTGCAATATATGAAATGATAAAGAGTTTAAGCATAATATTGAAGAGATTTCAAATAAACAGATAAGAGTTTTAAGCAAGCGTAAGATTATAAGAAACATCTTTTTGTAAGCATGAAAAGCATAAGTAAAGATATGAGATTTAGTTTAAAATTGAAAGATGTGTTAACCTTTTTGAAATCTCAAAGTCTTTCATAAAGATACCAAGCATGAAATGAACATATGAAAAAGGGAATATATTACAATGTTACTTAAATTTAAGTTCAAGTGGAACCAAAAATATTTTAGAGATCATGCTAGGTTATTTAGTGCATTTTTTATATAAAGAGTAGTATAGATAAAGCATTAGAATCCAATACTCATGAGAAGAAGTGTTATGAAAGATAATGATGTGCACATAAGTGTATTTTGAGCAATGTTAACAATTGATTTAAAGCAAAAAATACAAGACATGTGAAGAGTAAAGTGCACAATAAAAAATAAGTATATCAACTTTCACACACCTTTATGTACATAATTTTTAACAAAGTGGTGTAGTAACAAAGGTTTGCACAAGACACTTTACTATTCTTTCCAAGGTGCTCAACCTCACAATGCTTATGAAGACTTATCAGGAGGTTCAAGTAGTGCTTGGTGCAGTTATATTTGTCTACATATATAATTTTTTGTTCACATTTGTGAGACAACATTCTTCGAATACACTTGTTTTGCAAACCCAACATAATAAATTTTTTAACCACTTTTCTTAATTTTTAAGTGCAGTTCAAATGTAGTGTAGATAATAAACTTATGCAAATTTTAATTCATTGTACAATTACAATACACAAGCAAGCATTTTAGATTTAAACACACATGTACATTACCAAACAAAAGTGAGTGTAAAAGTATCATTATCAATCACAATACATTTACTCATACTTAGAGGTATGCTAAGCTTGGTTCTACACATATTTTTAAATACAATTGATGCACTTTAAATAAATATATCAAAGCATGATAAAACAAAACAATGTTCATAGTAATATGAAGAAATAAGTTTTAACATTGTAGATAAAAATAATAGAATTCATACATGCTTGATATTAGCAATAAAGATCATACAGTTTTTTTTTTGTTTTATCATTTTTTTAATGAGATAAAAATAGAAAATCACAAAAATATATTTTTGTATTTTTGAATTTTGAACTTTTGTAGTTGATTTTTCAAAATATGGATAAAACACAAATCTCAAAAACATATTTTTGTATTTTTGAATTTTGAACTTTTGTAGTTGATTTTTCATAATAAGAATAAAACACAAATCTCAAAAACATATTTTTGTATTTTTGAATTTTGAATTTTTGTAGTTGATTTTCTTAATATGAATAAAACAAAAATAACAAAAGTCAAAAACACAACAAGTAAGTAGTACATATGAACTAACTTATTTTTATAGATTTTTAAAAAATTTAAAACACAGAAAAATCAAACACCCACGCTAGCGCCGGCGCTAGTGCTAGCGCGACAAATAGTACTTGATTTTTCTGAGAATTTTTAAAATCTGATTTTTGATATTAATTAAGTGTCCTTCGAGTAGTCTTATGCAAAAATTTTTGTAATTTTTGGAGATGTCTTGATTGCTCAAATTTGCATAAAACATTAGCTTTTTCAAATACATGTGTTTTACAAAAAAGAAACATTTAAGCTCAAAAATATAAATTTTGCAAACACAAGAGGACACACATTTTTTTTATTAAACAACCCAAAATATGCATGAATTAAGTGATAAGTAAATAAAAAGTTCATGCAGTGAATTATAAGTATGTCCTAAGATTAAAAACTACCCTGACTAAATGTCTACACCCTAGCCCCGTACTAAGTGACGGATGGGCATGAGGAGCTGCACACATGTCGTAGGTTGGGGTGTTAATCTCATCTGCACACACTAGAGAATGCTCAACCTAGCACTCTTTCCCCTAGTGCCTCGCAAGGCCCCACTGGAACCTTCCCCGGTTAAGGACAAGACATGTCTTAGAGGTTAGGTCTCTAATGCATACAACCCTACGCCCCCACTATTGTGAGATATGAAGTCATAGGTGAATAATCTTTGGACAACCTATGCTTCTAAACTATGGGTTGATTTATAAACTATGGGTTTTGTTTAATGTGATGAGTTATATATTGTCGCATAGTTTTCTACTTTTATGAGATGATGATATGAGATAACTAGCACAATTACTAATATTCAATAAGTGATAAAGCTAGTAAGATGAGTTTTGGGTTTAATGTCAGGTCATAAGATTAATATTAAAATTGCATGTATTCCAAAATAGAGTTTCAAATTATAGATCTAGAATAGAGTGATGATTAAGTTTGATTTATTATTTCATTACAAAGTTGATTCTAGAGTCTACAAATATGAGAGATACATGCAATCACTAGCAAAGCATATTCACACATCAAATAATGTAAGAAAAAAATTATTCATAATTTTTATCATAAGATTCATAATTCCTATTATTGATTTGAGATATTTCTTGATAGAACATGAATTATGATTTATTATTATAGAGAATTTTGCATGAATATATGTTAGGTCATCATGAAATATGTGAATTCTATTCCTTCTAGACTTATGGCAATATGATTTGGTGATTTTCTTTTGAATGAGCAAGTTTAATTTGTAAGTCTGGAAAATGATGATCATGCAATCGTATTAAAGACAGAGATCACATATATAAAGTTTTGAAATTTATAATAAAATTTCATTCAATAATTGAATTTATTGATCTTTGGTTTTGCATGATAATATATGATTCATGATACAATATTCATATATAGTCTAATGATTAATCCATAAATTTTAGTATTCTATTTATGATTTCAAATCACATAGTTATCATGAAATTTGAATAGCATTGTAGATGTTATACTTAGCATAAGTATATAAGCATAGACCAAGAAGTGATGCTAGGATTATGAGTTCGAATGCAATGTTATTACATAGGATTAATGGAGATAATGTTGCATGTAATATGAGAAGTTTTCAAATTTTCTTTAGACCTAGAATGAAATGATTAAACTTTTGATTTGATCTTAAAGATATAAGATGATTCTAAGGTCTAAATTGCATGCAAACAATGGTGACACACATCACACACATAATATCTAAATTGATATATGAAACAATTATACTAAGGATAGCATGTGATGAAAAATCCATAAACACAGAAATTTCCAAATCAAGCAAACTAAGATAGTTTTTAAAACGGAGTTGAAATTGGGCAAATTAACAGCACCAAACGAACTCAAATGGGCAAGCCTAGTTCGCCGTTGGATGGAGATTTCTGTGCTCTTTTCGAAAATATATTAAACACAAAAATTGGACGAGCGGGATATGGCTGTTTGAAGTTTTGATCGTAAACTTGCATTTTTGAAAGATTAAACATGCGTTTAGATGAATTTATGTTTTCAATTTTTCTAGATAATATTCTTCATTATAATGGCTATCATATGCAGCAAACTAAAATAGAAAAGAATAAAAAACAGTGCGCATTTTAATTTTTAGTTTAAGCCCTTTGATAAACCATTTAAATCCAATCTTTAAAATAATTTCAATAGTCTTGATAATAATTTCAATATTCAACTTATCATGATAATTCAAGACAATTAAGGGGAAAGGATTTAAAAGGATAAAGAACTAAGAAGAATAGAGATAGGTCACTTTGAAAAATATATGACTTAATGTTCAATTTTAATTCAATTTGATTTGTTAAACATTAGGCTTAAAATGTGTAAGTCATATCCCATGAAATATAAAGAGACCAAAAACATTTTGGATCAAAAATACAAAATAAACAAAAGAAAAGGAAATAAAGCACATCATGAAGTAGAGTAGTGATATTTCATTTTTATTATTTCTACTTCATGCAAATGATTGGATACTAATGAATGAGAGATTTAGGTATCCAAAGGGGACCAAGTGGGATGGTTCCTTTGGGTACCCAAATACATCGTGGTGGCTTTTCGGAAGATAAAGGTGAATGGGCCATTTTAATTGAAGATGATATGTCATTTTTCCTTATGGGTCTCCATTCATACCTTGGTTGTTTATCTTTTAAATTCATATTATGATTATGTGACATCTTTATATGATTATATTTGTTTGAAAAATAATTCATTTGTGATTTATGTTTATTCAAATTATTTTTCAAAATACTTTGATGTTGATAATCATAATGAATTTTATTATATGGATTCTTTGAGAGTTTATAAGAGTAATGGTCTTTCTTAAGAAATGAATGTTGAAAGAGTGGGTTATAATATGTTGTAAATGATTGATTCTTATTTTGATGATTTTCATTTCCACTCTTTCTTATAGACATACTCTTAAAATATGAAGGATAATATTTTGTAGTTTGATTTTCATGAAAAGGAGTTTTTAAATTTGAGTCATGATTGAAAATATATTGAGACTTATAATAGTGACTCTTAAGAATTGTGTGAGGGTCATAATTCTTTTTGAAACTAAACTCCTTTTGAGTTGATGTATGAATATGATCCTTTTTAGAAATGATTTTGTAAGTCATTTCTCTTTGTTATTCAAAATCTTATGATGAAAGTCATTACTAGAAATTAGAACTTTTTCAACAAAAGATTTTAATTGTCTTAACTTACAAGTTAAAGCATTATTTTCAAATATCAATTTTTCATTATGCTTTTTAGAAACTAAGAGCCCCTTTTCAATATCCTTGAATTTTTCTTTTAATAGATTTCAATTAAAACAAGGCTTTGAAATTGTAATAAAAGAGCAAGATGGAGATGCCACATCATAATTAGATTCTACATTAACATTAGCTTTTAACCTTTTATTTTCTAAACGTAATTTATCATTTGTAATTTTCAATTTCTTAATTTTACGTTTAGCTATTTGTAGCATATGTAATGTGGAAATATAATTAGTCACAAAGATAGAAGAATTTGATTTACTTACATTGCTATCGGGAGAGGCAAGATTTGAACATAAAGTTCCTTTTACATCTTTTTGGCACTCCTCTTCCAAAGATAAGATTTCTTCTTCTCTTCCACTTGATGTGCACTCCATGGTTTCATCCTGAGAGATTCTTTCTTGAATGCTTGTGCCAATTTGAATGTTTTGCACTTGTTGTGCATGCTCCACACCTATACACGGAAGATCAAACATTTCATCAAGAAATTTCCAAACTTTGTACGCATTAGTGAAACAATAAATCAATTTGGAAATATCTTTTGATAAAGCGCAAAATAAAGTATTCATAGCCTTCGCATTTAAATGACATTCCAGTTTATTTGATTCATCCGCTGGTCTTATAATTGCCATATTCCAAATTTTGACATCATATGAATTAAAAAAAGATTTCATTAATATTTTCCTCCCTTTATAATTTTTGCCTTCAAATAAAGGTGGTGCCAAAGATTTTTCATTTATAAGAAAGTTTCCCCCACTACTAGAAGCGAGATCATGAGACGCCATTATTCCCGGTTTTTAAGCCATTTGGAATAACCTCCCTCTGATACCACTTGTTGGATCGATTGGCGCCCTTAGAGGGGGGGGTGAATAAGGGAATAAAAATTCTTTGTAATAATGTTATGAAATTTACTAAATTGTTTTATAATATGAGAAAGGCAAAATAACAATTTAGCTAATTTGTGAGAATATCATAATAAACAAGTTTAGAAACAAGTACTAAATTGTTTTATGATGAAAGAGATTGAACTAAACAATTTAGATAAAGTAATTAGAATTGAAAACTTAGTAACAATATTTTAGAGATAACGCCAAAGAAGAGAAATCAAGTAAACATAAATAGAGACATGATTGTATTTATATAAAAAGGTGTTTACATAAATTTGATTTCAATATCGCTAGAAATTGGAGGCGTACAAATGTAAATATCTTTTCCTTTTATATACCGACTTGTATCCCCACAAACCGGTTGGCTTTAGCATATCCTTCCCCGGATAAGGCCTCAAGCCGCTCTAGCCAACCCTTCCTCGGATATGGCCTCGAGCACCCCCTAGATCTAATCACCTAGAACTAGTTGCCAACACAAGACGAATTCCTCCCTAAGTCCTACCCAGACCTAGTCGCCAACACAAGGCGAATTCTCTAAACGGTTATAAAAATATATGGAATGAAAATAAAGATAACAATAATAAAACTCCCTATATGAGATCTTCTGAAGTCGGAGATGAAGTATCGTTGTAGTATGAGCGAGGTCGAAGCGATCGTCCTTCGGATGTAGCGTGACGTTGTCCTCCTCCAGAATTCTCCTTAAGCTTTTTGTGGGAGAACCATCTTCGGCAGCATAGCAGCAGTAGAATTGTGGCACTTGCAATCTCTCTGGGATGGATAGCCAAAACGAGAAAGAGCCCATCAGTTTATAGACCTTGAAGATAGTGCCTGCAGTAGCTCCTAGCGCCTGCGGTATCGATCGTGTAGAAGCGGTTACGAAACCGTCGCGGCATGGCGCTGTGCACGAACTTTAGCTAGCACCTGGCGGTAACGCTCGTGTGGAGCGGTTGCGAAACCGTCGGCGGCGTGGCGCTGTGCATAAACTTGAGCTAGCGCCTGGCGGTAGCGCTAGCGCTGGTGGTAGCGCTAAGGAACCGCTGAGACGAAGCTAAACCGCTGAGACGCTGAGAAGAAACCGCTGGGACGAAATGATCTAACGCGGAGCGTTAGCACTAACGCTGGCGGTAGTGTATTTTTCCAGATGTTTGAATTCAACTGATTTCTATTTGTGGATTATTGCACTTATAGTTCCTGCACACTATAAACACATGACAAGCAAGATCAAATACAATTTGTGGTTTATTATTCTCAAACAAAGGGATGTGACACACATGTTCAACAAGAAGTTGAGAGTGAGACTGATGGAGATAAGGAAGAAGTTGAAGAAAGTTTGTTTGTGAGAAAATTTAAGAAGTTTATGAGAAATCCTGAAAGGTGGAACACTTTTAAGAAGTACTTTAACAAGAAGGATTTTGCATATAAGAAGGGAAAAGGAAATAGTGAGACTGAGGAAGATGATGAGCGTCCACCACCGGAATGTTATCATTGTAAAAAGATTGGACATATAAGGAGCAAGTTCCCAAAGTTTCTGAAAGAGCAAAAAGAGAAGAGGTATAATAAGAGATACAAAAAGAAAGTTCTGAAGGCGGAAACATGGGACGACACATCATCGGAAGGAGAAAGTGATTTAATTTCTGAAGGTCGTGAAGAAGCAAATATGTGCTTAATGGGAAAAAGCAACACATCATCTGAGAACGATTGTAGTGTCCAGAGCGACACTGAGGTAACTCTCCCAACTTATGATGAGTTTTATGATGAATTTCTTCGTACTTGAATGTTTTTCAAAAGAGTCTTAAAGATATTGATAATCTAAAATCTGAAAACAAAGTTCTTTCAAAAGAAAATAGAAAACTAACAAATGAATTAAAAGTTCTTGGGAATGAGAAGATTGCTTGTCAAGAGTGTGATCGCTCTTTGATAAGAATTAAAGAATTAGAACAAGAACTTTCCAAGTCCAAATCTAAATTAGATTTTCTTATCAAAGAAAAGAGGGATTTTGAAAGATCCTTGAAATCTTCTCATTCAAAATTGGATAATAGAAAGAAAGGGTTTACAAATCGGTGTGTTATGTTAGTTAAAGAAAACACCGCTTTGAAAGCTCAAGTCCATGATTTAAACTTGGCTATAAATAAGTTTGGAGTTGGCCCGAAATCACTGGATTTGATATTAGCCAACCAATGTCATGGAACTGCTAAGTTTGGACTTGGATACATTGCTGGAAGCTGTCGGAATCCGACAGTAACTGTCATCGACGATAGTGAAAACTCCAGTAAATGGAAGATTATTAATAAAAAAATGCTTTAACTGCTACAATATCCTCTTCCAGTAAGAGTCCACGGAAAACTTTGAAAAGAGTGTCATCTCTCTTTGTTGTGTGTTCCAAATGTAATAGATTTGGTCACATCACGGACTCTTGCAGGAAGAAGGGATCATGCAATATTAAGCAAGTCTGGGTACCTAAGACGTCCACCTATACTATGGGAGGAACTACTTGGGTAACCAGATATTTATTCTCATCATCTTGTTAGGTATGCTGGCAGGCTAAGGACAAAGAAAACGTGTGGTACTTTGACTCTGGTTGTTCAAAACACATGACGGGCAATAAATCAAAGTTCCTTAGCTTGGAGATAAAGAAAGGAGGGGTTGTAATGTTTGGCGACAATGGTAAAGGAAGGATCATGGGAATTGGTGAAGTTGGTAATGATTCTTTCAAGATCTCTAATTTTTTATTTGTTAAAGGCTTGAAACACAATTTAATATCTATAAGTCAATTATGTGATATGGGCTTAAATGTTTTATTTGAGTCATCATCAAACCTTTGCAAAATAATAGATTCAAAAACTCATGAAGTTATTTTTACCGCACCAAGAATTCATAATGTTTATATGATTACCTTTCATGAACTTTCTCATTCATCATTTAAATGTTTCATTTCAAAGAATGATGAGTTAGAATTGTGGCATATGCGACTAAGACAGTCTAGTACTAAACTTGTAGTGAAAATTTCAAAAATAAATTGACTAAGGGTTTACCATTATTAGATGGAAAGCTTTCTTCATTATGTTCGCCATCTCAAAAAGGAAAATTTACAAAATCATCTTTTAAAAGTGAAAATATTATGTCTACTTCTAGGCCTTTGCAATTAATTCACATGGATTTGTTTGGTCCAATTTCAACTCAAAGTCTAGGAGGTAGAAAACATACATTTATCTTAATTGATGACTATTCTTGTTTTTATTGGACTATTTTTCTAGTATCCAAATTTGATGCGTATATTGAATTTACTAAGCTATGCACTCGAATTCAAAATGAATTAGATTTAAAAATTAAATGTATACGATCAGATCATGGTGGTGAATTTGATAGTGATAAATTTATTTTATATTGAACTGAATTTGGTATAAAGCATGAATTTTCCGCTCTTCACACACCACAACAAAATGATGTAGTGGAGAGGAAAAATAGAATACTTCAAGAACTAGCACGCACAATGTTATCTGAATTTAAATTACCAAGATATTCTTGGGCCGAAGCTGTTAGTACTGCGTGTTATGTTATAAATCGTGTCATGCTTCGTCCTATTTTGAACCTTACTCCATATGAATTATATTTTCAAAAGAAACCTAATGTATTTTTTTTCAAAATATTTGGGTGTGAATGTTTTATTTTAAAGACAAAAGATACTTTAGGTAAATTTGATGAAAAATGTGACGAAAGTATTTTCATTGGTTATTCTTCAACTAGTAAAGCTTATAAAGTTTATAATAAACGGATTAAAGTAGTTGAAGAAACAATTCATGTTAAATTTGATGAACTTGTTCCTTGTATAGTGGAAAATAAATCTGCAGGTGATGGTGATTAACTCCCGTTGAAAAAAATGATTATAAAGAAGACGTACTTGGAAATGAAAAAGAAGAAAAAGTAGAAGAAGTACAAGAAGAAATTGAGGAATTCGTGCCACCACGCAAGCTTAGATTCACTAATGATCATCCACAAGACTTGGTCATTGGAGAACCTACAAGAGGGGTAAGTACACGTGCTTCTCTACATGATTTATTTTCAAACCTTTGTTTTATTTCCAACATAGAACCAAAGGATGTTTCAACCGCTTTAAATGATGAATCTTGGTTTTTAGCTATGACGGAAGAACTTAATCAATTTGATTGAAATAAGGTTGGGAAACTTGTAGAAAGACCTAGTGATCATCCTGTAAGACCCCCTTTTTTCGCTACAGAACCGGTTCATATGCCCAGAACCACCGCTTTGCGGTGACACCAACAAACGGGAAGGTATCCACTATAAAGCTCTGATCCTACCGGCAATATCGATCACAGAAAAGAGAAGTACGACTGAAGACAAGTCCAAAAATCACATGCTATATAGATATCATGAAATAATAACATCCACATATAGTAAATGAATAAAAGATAGTAAATATAAAGGGCTCATGCCCTGTACATCATTTCCTCGCTACAGAATCACTCGCAGAAGCAAAAACTACTAAAGACACTCACGGATTCTGAAACTAGCGCTCCCGTGCTAGACTAGCCCGCCTCCATCTACACTGGCCTCTGGTGGTGCTGTGTCTCCTCGATCCCCTAAAATGATATGGTCTACCGACCGTTAGTCAAAAGACTAAGCCTCATTCCCCCCATCCATCCCCTAGTGGCCCTAGGCACTGAGCGGGAGGATGAAGCGGAGGACAGCAAGGGCACAAAAAAAGCAGGTGACATGTCATATCTACAGGAGTGTCTATCACTACGCAGGTGTTTATATGTAATTGAAGCAGAAAATAATAAGCAAGCAGGATAAAGAACAAGTAAAGAACAGTAAAGTAAGCAGGTAAAGACAGGTATATAATAGAAAAGTAACCATTAATTTATAGGAATGCCCATACAACCCTATAGACCAAGGGGTCGTTTAGCAAGGCCTATCGTATAAAAAGTCACATAACCAATTTATACGATAGGGGTAGGGGTTGAAATGTAATGTTTATGCTATGACATGCAGTGTTATGCTGGGTAATGTTATGATCACACAAAGCAAATCGCACACTTCAACTCTATGCGCACAGACCTTTAGTTCCCCCCTTTTTGGAGCTAGCAAGACTCCCAGGATACCCCCGTAGTGGAAAATGGAAGCAATGGGTTGGGCCTCGCCCACCTCTAGGTTGGTATTCACACTACCTAACCTAGACCTATCGTACGCCTCAACGCAAAACCGTGGAGCGCTTGCATACTCTTACTGGCTGGACCACCAGACTTTCTTGCCTAAGTGCAAATCCACACTTGCCGAGTCAGTGTATGGACGTCGGTGTGAATGACCATCTATACTGAAGACCCACCACCTTTATGCACATGCAATATGATTACTATGTATCTCTGAGCCAAAGGCTCCCCGGGCTAACCCACCCGTCACAACAACCTTCCGAGCCGCCCGCTTAACGGACAAACCCGTTCGCAACTACATCCACCGATCCTACTGCTCGTCCAACCAAGCAAGGTAACACCCACAGCAGCGGGGTGTGGGTGATTGTATTATCAAGTTAATCTTGCATAACAACGTACTCCTATAATTTAGGTTAATCTTGGACTTCCCGAGGTCTACCCTGTGAGGGGCTCACAGCGGTACTAGGAGGTACGATGGGATGATAGCCCAAACTTCCCTTTCCAAGAAACTTATTTTAATTGATGTCTACCCTTGGACATACCCCTCTTACCATTTCACTTGCGTTAACCCTAAGTGTTTTATGACTCTCCAAGGGAAAGACGATCTTTCGCCAATCCCGAGCACAACCTTGCCCCTTAGCTTATCAGGCACACTCAACATGCAGGCTCCTATTGATGACCTCAAACCTCCTCAACCAGACTAAGTACACCATCTACCTTCTATTCCCACCTAACGGTCTATAAGTTACTCAAGTCTTACAGTTTTACTATACGCAGACCAAATGAGCTACATGAGGTGCATGAGAGGAGGTACTCCAAATAATCATCAAAATGACTCAAGATTATTATTGGGGGTGAGCTATGACATCATAGCACCATATCCAAAAGTTTATAATTTTTCTACTTTATTTGATATTTATTATAATTTCTCCAAAATCACGGAACCTATGATTGTGTACATCAAGTATGGTTTTCTGACATGGTATGGCTTCACTAAAATTTGTATAACTAGACAGCAGCAAAATAACAACCAAACCCGAATATCACAATTTACCAAAAATGCGTTGACCTCTAATTAAAATATAAACTAATTAATCAAGATCAATGATTAACAAAGAAGCTACAAGAGATTCTCATTCAATAATTGCAAGAAATTTTGCTGGTGTCCAAAATGGTCAAAAAAGTTCACTGGTTGAGTTTCATTATTTTATAAGTCCATTTGACCATATAATTCCATTAATTAAATAAACATGTCCAAGGTCGCCTTGTGAAGGGAACCATATATAAATAACTCCAAAAATTATTTTAAAATTACTAGATCATGTGTTTGGTCTAACAAGTCTTCTGGCCAATTTCCATAATTTTTTAGTGAGTATTAAACCCATAATTAATTTTTATACAACAAGGACACAGATTGAGGGTTATGAATGAAGTACCAGAAATAGCACTTCAAAATTCTTGACAAAATTATCAGAGAACAATATCATCGATAAGAACTCACTGCCAAAGTTTCATAAACATCCTAAGCTATATGAGCAGGTAATCCCTTCTAGAAAGAAAGAGCCCTAAATGATTCTTCATTAAATCAGAGAGAATAAAATTCACCGAAAACTCCAAATAAATTACCTAGGGCTCTACACCACCCTTTTAACCTCTCTACCAAATTTCAAGTCAATCTGATGACATATGACCTTATGACCTTCAATAGGTTCAATATACAACCCTAAGGTTTGAACTAGGGTTCTAGGGCACATCCACCCTAAACCACCCAAAAATACTGGAGGGGGTATGTTAGATGACATCAAGTCAGTGGTCAAGTCTCACAATATCTGGATGAGGGTTGATCTCCCAAATCCATCAAGTGCACTTTTGATCTAAAACACCCTTAGTTTGACCAATCTTGGGTGACTCAATTACTCAACCAAATCAATTCCAAACGGAATGAAATTTTTACCAGAGACGCGATATGACCATAAGGACCACCCACCAAAATTTGGAAGGGTTGTGATGTCATTAGACCCTATAATTAATTATTACATGAATTATTAAATTTATATAATAACTATAGAAAAAGTCTCTCCAAAAATTCCCATTTTTGGATATGTTGAGGGTAAGGGTAAATCGAGCATATGCTCAAAATTTCAAAACATTTGGACATCTGGATTAATGGGGGCACACCAATCAAGATCTGGACAACCCTATGTACAGGTTGCACCATTTTGAGTGTTGCAGTCAAACCAGTGGGCCAAATCGGCTTAAATCAATTTTAAATTAAAGTAGACATCAGGGGCTACAAGTTTGGTATAGATCACTTTTCCAGTAGAGGGATCTAAGTATTTTCTATAAATATTTCCAACTACTTCCAGCAAAAGGGCAGAAATAGGAATAACAAATATATAATTACATTAACTTGCACAGATCGTAAAGCACGAACGAAGGGCATCCCTTCATCTTCTCCAATCAGCCAACGACCATGGTAGGCCCGTCCTGTAGCAACTTGGGAGGTGATTTCCCCAGCCAACTAGACGCTCTCCTGGTCGGCCAATGCCTCTACCACCTCCGTTGAGGTGGCGTCCGGCGATGTACGGTGGTGGACCGGCCAGAGGCGGACGGAATCAAGAATTTAAACAAGGGAAGAAAGCTTGAACACAAGCTTCTGGCCATGCCAATCCAAGACCAATTGGCCCCAAATCTAGTGGACAAAATGATGAGAACCACCCATTAAGAAATAGATGAGAGGGGAGGACCTGAATTGCAGCTTGTAGTCGGGTCGATCGCCGGTCCGCCATGGTTGGTCGAGAGCTCTTGGGTGTCATGCCGGTAGAGAAATTATTCTAGAAAAATGGGGGAAACTCATTCCCTTCACACCTTGAGCCCTTTTATAGAACCAAATCCTGGTGGGGAGGCGATGAAGCTTGTGATTCCCCCATTAACACCATTCATGGTGAAAATTTCGGCCATCTCCAAAGGTCACCCATTTCATCACCCATAAGAGTTGGAAAACCCTTTAATATTCTCCTAATTGATGGGGGGAATAAATCCCCATCAATTGGGAGGACTTTTGGACTCCCTTGGCCATGAATTTGGTCAGCAAAATGAGCCCCGTCCGCTTTCCGTCGATTTAGCTACCGTCGGCGCTAGTGCTAGCTCCTACGCTAACATCTCGGCGGTGTAACGCTCGCCTATTTGGCAACCGCCAGGCACTACCGCTACCGCCGATGCTAGCATTTCAACGGTATTTGGTTCGTCTCAGCGGTTCAGTGCTCGTCTCAACGGTTCACCTAAACCACCACTACCGCCAGTGCTAGCCGCTAGCGCCAGCGCTAGCGGCGCATTCAATACACCTCCTTCTTTCTATGATTGGATAATTGGGGCATTACGAGGGGACCCCTTTACTGGGTTAGTCATGTCATGGTGGGGTCATGGGTCACGGCGATGTCCTAAGGCCAACCCTGTTGAAATTGTTGAAGTGGAAGTTAGAAGCCTTTTGGACCTGGGCGGTCTGGGAGGAGGTCGGGCGGTCTGGTGTGACCGTATGACTTGGCAGTCTGCCTCTGCGGTCTGGCTTGTCTTAGCCTAGCTGCGGTCTCCTGGCTTGATCGCTGGTATCTGGTCCAAGGCGGCTGAAGGTGGAGGCCGCGCGGTCTGTCTGTGACCGCGTGGCGGGCTATTCGTCTTCAGGTGTGCGCGGTATCTGCGTGACTGTGTGGTGAGCTGTCTTCTTCAAGGCTGTGGCGGTCTGGTGTGACCGCACAGTTTGATCCAGGTTTTCCAGAATGCGGTCTGGTAGCTGACCGGGCTTTCTGGTGGTGTTCGCGGACTAAGGGTCTTAGTCGCGCGGTCTCAGGTTGCGGTCTCAGGAGGAGACTGGTATGCAAGCTGGAGGCTGTTCGCGGTCTCAGGTGGAGACCGGCATGCGGACAGAAGTTCGCGGGATGATGGCAAACTGGCTGTGTTCGCGGTCTCGGGCGAACACAGGGGGTGAACAGCTTCGGGTGGTCTAGCGATCTCCTTTGGAGTCGCGATCTGCTGTGAAAGTGGCGGTCTCTCATAGTTGATGTTGAAGCTGGAGAGTTCACCAAAATGAAGCAAGAGTACTGTTGCTGATCGCGCGGTGTGACCGGTCAGGTCGCGCGGTCTGGAGGGTGGTGATCCTATCTCATAGGGTGGTGACTGGATCAGGTCTTACGCCTATAAATAGGACCCATCGGCAGCAATAATTAAGACACACCAAGTCTTCTGCGGATAGTGTGGGCAGCAGCGATCACCTCTTCCTCTGAAAGTGTTCGGGCGGTCTGCGGCTTGGAGTTGTGGTGCTGGAGTTTGGGAGAATCAGGAGTTCGGAAGAAGGAGTGCGATTTGGTGGTGTTCTGTGATCAGCAGGTCGCTGCGGTCTGGCAGCTTGCTCTCAAGTCACAGGGAGGTCGCGCGGTCTGAGCGGTCTCAAGTTATCTTCAACTTTGTAATTTTCTCATTGGTGTTTGTGCTGGCGAAATCATGTCTCACCAAGCATGTCTTGCCTTGTAATTGAAGTACTGCTATCAATAAAGGTTACTTGTTTGCCTCCATTTGCTTCTGGTTGTTTGGCTTGTGTACTCTAAGTTGACTAACTCCTGCTCGCTCCATAAAGATTCGAAAAATTTCACAAACCCTAGGCTTGGTAATCAGAAATCACTATCCGCAGACCATGGTGATTTTCGCCTCGATCCTAAGCTCTTATGTTCTCTTCGTGCATCATAGGGTTTTGTCATGACCTAGTCATGACAAAACCGTCCTACTAGGGGTCTAGTCATTTGGGGGATGTTACAAATCTCAATAAACAAAAAAAATAATTTTGTCCTCGAAATTCAGGTTAGGTCTACGGGGTTTCTACCGCAAGTGATTGTATGTAACATCCCTTAAGAAACTAATTATACCTTATGAAAAAAGCTCTGGATACTTATACTGCATCAGTTCTAGCGGCTCCCTGACAAGCCCTCCAATCCATGATTTTCCACAGGACCTTTACCTACGGAACCTTCTTGCGCCGCAAGACTCGCATCGTCGTATCGTCTATCCTGATCGGCTCCATGTAAACTGATCGGTCAGAAGTTACTGGACCATCTGTAATAGATATCTGCTACTCCTGCCGTATTAGAGCTCTCCTAAGGGAGGCGACGTGAAAGATGTCGTGCAATCCCGCTAGCTCCGGCGGCAGCTCTGGTCTGTACGCCAGGGGGAGATCAGCTCCAGGATCCTGTAAGGCCCCATATACCAAGGACTGAGCTTCTTTCGCCCACGTACCCGCGAGCATCAGACGTATCTTTAGGAACACCCGGTCTCCAACCTGGAACTCTACTGCATGAAGCCGCACATCGTAATACCTGGCCTGCCTGTTCTGGGCTTCCAGCATCATAACTCGAATCAGTCGCACCTGGGCATCTGTGTCCTTCGCAAATTCAGAGTTGAGTGCCTTTAATCCTCATCCTGGGTCCAAGATGGTGGATTTTTCCGCCTCCATCCCTCTGAGGGTGTAAAGGTGTGCTGAACGTCAATCAAAAGCCCAGATAAGCCTGGTCTGATCTTCACTTCTTGGACATAAACCGTCCATCCCGATCTGACACGATCATCCCAGATACACTATGATAATGGACAAACATCTCATTAAATCTCATTAAACACCAACGGGAGCGTCCTTCCGACCCGGGGTGACCCTAGCTACCTTGGTCAATCTATCCTCAATGTTCCAAATAATTTGTGCCCGGAGTGGGTGGTAACCTGTGTATGAGATCCATAATTATATCCCCGATCTTCCACTCTAACACGGACAGTGACTGTGATAGTTCCCCAAAGACACTTGCACTTGGCCTTCACAAGTCGATAGACCTCACAGTGCATCACCAAGCCTACGACGTCTTTCTTTATTTCGGGAAACTACATGCTCCAGAAAAACACCATTTCTTCGATGACTAAAGCTCTTGTTTGTAAGGGTAGACAACGCCTATATAAAGTTTCTCTACACGTTTAGATTCTTATTCCTTCAAGTACGTCCGAGTGATCAATCATCTCCACTCCATGACTTATCCAGTTCTTATCACTTGTGGAACTAATCAGATCATCAAGTGTCCCAATCATCCTCAAATTTTAAGGAGGTGCACTTGTGAATCTTATGAACATATGTTAACCAACCAACACCTGTATCAATGTTTGTAAGATGACTCCCAATCACTTTTTATGTATAGTTTGATTCATAAGATATACGGGTAAAATCTTTTGAAACCCTAAGATTTTTCACAAGTCAATTTCATCGAGGAAATATCATCACGTTTATTTCACCAAATATCTATCACTTCCACCTATGCTAGTCTTGATATCTTTCGGATGGTCCAAAGTAAGATAAACTTAGATCATTCTTATCATAGTAAACTCAAACACTATGTTCTAATTCCAATAAGTCATCGTTTAAGATCTCTGGTTATTCATCATCATAGCTCCCAAGGTATAAGGGCTATTATTGTAGTTAAAAATTTCTACCATGATAGGGTGTGAATTTTTTTTTAACAAATCATAAGTTGATCACTTCTGAATGCCCCGAACCACAAGAACTTTCGGATATAACTATAACTTGTAATGTCTAATTTTTGTCCTCAACTTCTAGAATAGGACATCGACATCCCTATTTGATTAATCCCGGTGACTGTACATTTCCAAAGATTCAACTAAGGTTAAGTCGTTGCTTGATCACGATGTCTATCCATTGTCCTGGTAGTACTATAGGTCATCATTCAAAACATACTTTTACACAATCTCATCTTCGCCCGAGTAACATCGGCTATGATCCACTTCAAAATCACTATGTTCACGACGCAACGCTTTCTAAATTAGGTCTAAGGGAAACCCAAGTCAGTAACCAATTTGCCCAATAAACAAAAGGTAAGCCCAAATAAAGAAATGGTAAGCCCCAATAAACAAAAGATAAGTCACTATCTATTTTGGGCAAAGTATCTTCGATATCACCATAATATATTCGTCCCAAGTATGCAAAGAATTCTTTGGGCACACAACCTTAGACTTGGGGTTCTATCTTGAGGCTCATTGGTATACTCCACACCTTAGACTCTTCCAAATACCCTCTACGACAACCTTATCAGGGTCAACATGTGACCTAATCCCTAACGGGTCTCCTCTGAACTTGAATTCTTATCTGACCCTCGGTGCTTGTCATGGTGGTTGTCTCAATGTAAACATGTCACTGATACGAGGGTTGAGTCTACGAGTCCCCTACCATTCTGCTCATGTGTCAATCTCCCTAAGGCGGTTCTATCAGTTTGGATAATCCTTGGTATGTGAAGTAGGGACATCAGAGTTTATGGCTTAGGTGGTCATTCCCGCGCTAAACTCCTCCTCTAACCTCTTTGGGTATCCTCGTACCTTAATCAAATTTGTACCTACGGTCTATTTCAGACTAGGGCATGGTATAAATTGTCATGGTGAGTCATGTGTCCTAGTGGGGTTGAGTCTAACTTATTGACTAAAGGACTATCTAAAGAGATCTTTGTAGTCGGAGGTATTCCCTACTGGGGGCAGGGTTCGCCGCAGGCTACAAAAGAAAACTTGTCAAAAGATTCAGTTAAAAGTGGACTTTTTCATGTGATTTCCCCATATGGGCACACTGTTGCTTCCGCTGCTTAGTTTGTCCTCAAACTAAACTCGTGCGGGGTGGCCCAGTGTTTGTGGACTTTTTTTCTTCGGATCGAGGTTTGCTCTAATACCAGTTTGTAAGACACCTTTTTTTGCGAAAAAACTGGGTCTTATGCCCAGAACCACCGCTTTGCGGTGACACCAACACACGGGAAGGTTGTCACTACAAAGCGTCGATCCTGCCGGCAATATCGATCACAGAAAAGAGAAGTGCAAATAAGGACAAGTCCACAAATCACATGCTATATAGATATCATGAAATAATAACGTCCACATACAATAATGAATAAAAGATAGAAAATATAAAGGGCTCATGCCATGTACATCATTTCCTCACTACAGAACCACTCGCGGAAGCAAAAACTACTGAAGACACTCACGGATCCTGTACTGGCGCTCCCATGCTAGACTGGCCTGCCTCCATCTGCACCGGCCTCTGGTGGTGTTGTGTCTCCTCGATCCCCTAAAATGATATGGTCCACCGACCGTTAGTCAAAATACTAAGCCTCATTCCCCTCATCCATCCCCTAGTGGCCCTAGGCACCGAGCGGGAGGATGAAGAGGAAGACAGCAAGGGGCACAAAACAAAGCAGGTGACATGTCGTATCTACAGGAGTGTCTATCACTACGCAGGTGTTTATATGTAATTGAAGCAGTAAACAATAAGTAAGCATGATAAAGAACAAGTAAAGAACAGTAAAGTAAGCAGGTAAGGATATGTATATAATAGAAAAGTAACCATTGATTTATAGGAATGCCCATACAAACTATAGACCAAGGAGTCTTTTAGCAAGGTCTATCGTATAAAAAGTCACATAACCAATTTATACGATAGGGGTAGGGGTTGAAATGCAATGTTTATGCTATGACATGCAGTGTTATGTTGGGTAATGTTATGATCACACAAGTGCAACTAACACTTCGACTCTATGTGCACAAACCTTTAGTTCTCCATTTTTGGAGCTAGCAAGACTCCCAGGATACCCCTGTAGTGGCAAACGGAAGTGGTGGGTTGGGCCTCGCCCACCTCTAGGTTGGTATTCACACTACCTAACCTAGACCTATCGTATGCCTCAACGCAAAACCGTGGAGCGCTTGCGTACCCTTACTGGCTGGACCACTACACTTTCTTGCCTAAGTACAAATCCACACTTGTCGAGTTAGCATATGGACGTCGGTGTGAACGACCGTCTATACCGAAAACCCACAACCTTTATTCACATGCAATATGAAGACTGTGTATCTCCGAGCCATAGGCTCCCCGGGCTAACCCACCCATCGCAACAACCTTCCAAGCCATCTGCTCGCCGGACAAACCCGTCCGCAACTACATCCACCAAGCCTATTGCTTGTCCGACCAAACAAGGTAACACCCGCAGCAGCGGGGTGTGGGTGAGTGTATTATCAAGTTAATCTTGCATAACAACTTACTCCTACAATTTAGGGTTAATCTTGGACTTCCCGAGGTCTACCCTGTGAGGGGCTCGCAGCTGTACTAGGAGGTACGATGGGATGATAGCCCAAACCTCCCTTTCCCTAGGTCTACCCTATGTGTTTTATGACTCTCCAAGGGAAAGACGATTTTTCGTCAGTCCCGAGCACAGCCTTGCCCCTTAGCTTATCGGGCACACTCAACACACAGTCTCCTATAGATGAACTCAAACCTCCTCAACCAGACTAAGTACACCATCTACCTTCTATTCCCACCTAACGGTCTACAAGTTACTCAAGTTTTACAGTTTTACTATACGTAGACCAAATGAGCTACATGAGGTGCATGAGAGGAGGTACTCCAAATAATTATCAAAATGACTCAAGATTATTATCAGGGAACATATGATTTTGTACATTAAATATGGTTTTCTGACATGGTATGGCTTCACTAAAATTTATACAACTAGATAACCACAAAATAACAGCCAAACCCGAATATCACAATTTTCCAGAAATGTCTTGACCTCCAATTAAAATATAAACTAATTAATCATAATCAAAGATTAACAAAGAAGCTACTAGAAATTCTCATTCAATAATTGCAAGAAAATTTGTTGGTGTCCAAAATGGTCAGAAAAGTTCACTGGTTGAGTTTCATAATTTTATAAATTCATTGACCATATAATTCCATTAATTAAATAAACATGTCCAAGGTCGCCTTGTGAAGGGAACCATATATAAATAACTACAAAAGTTATTCTAAAATTACTAGATTATGTGTTTGGTCTAACAAGTCTTCTGGCCAATTTCCATAGTTTTTCAGTGAGTATTAAACCCATAATTAATTTTTATACAACAAGGGCACATATTGAGGGTTATGAATGAAGTACCAGAAATATCACTTCAAAATTCTTGACAAAATTATCATAGAACATTACCATCAATAAGAACTCACTGCCAAAGTTTCATAAATATCATAAGCTATATGAGCAGGTAATCCCTTCTAGAAAGAAAGAGCGCTAAATGATTATTCATTAAATTAGAGAGAATAAAAGTCTACAAAACTCCAAATAAATTACCTAGGGCTCTACACCACCCTATTAACTTCTCTTCCCAACATCAAGTCAATCCGACGACATATGACCATATGACCGTCAATAGGTTCAATATACAACCCTAAGGTTTGAACTAGGGTTCTAGGGCACATCCACCCTAAACCACCCAAAAATACTGGAGGGGGGTATGTTATATGACATCAAGTCAGTGGTCAAGTCTCACAATATCTGGATGAGGGTTGATCTCCCAAATCCATCAAGTGCACTTTTGATATAAAACACCCTTAGTTTGACCAACCTTGGGTGACTCAATTACTCAACCAAATCAATTCCAAACGAAATGAAATGTTTACCAGAGACACGAATGACCATAAGGACCACCCACCAAAATTTGGAAGGGTTTTGATGTCATTAGACCCTATAATTAATTATTAAATGAATTATTAAATTTCTACAAAAACTACAGAAAAAGTCTCTCCAAAAATCCATTTTTGGATATGTTGAGGGTAAGGGTAAATCGAGCCTATGCTCAAAATTTCAAAACATTTGGACGTCTGGATTAATGGGGGCACACCAATCAAGCTCTGGTCAACCCTATGTACGGTGGTGGGCCGGCCGGAGGCGGCTGGAATCAAGAATTTAAACAAGGGAAGAAAGCTTGAACACAAGCTTCCGGCCATGCCGGTCCAAGAAAAATTAGCCCCAAATCTAGTGGCCAAAATGATGAGATCCACCCATTAAGAAATAGATGAGAGGGGAGGACCTAAATTGCGGCTTGTAGTCGTGTCGATCGCCGGTCCGCGATGGTTGGTCGAGAGCTCTTGGGTGTCATGCCGGTAGAGAAATTATTCTAAAAAAATGGGGGAAACTCATTCCATTCACCCCTTGAGCCCTTTTATAGAACCAAATCCTGGTGGGGAGGAGATGAAGCTTGGGATTCCTCCATTAACACCATTCATGGTGAAAATTTCGGCCATCTCCAAAGGTCACCCGTTTCATCACCCATAAGAGTTGGAAAACCCTTTAATATTCTCCTAATAGATGGGGGGGAATGAATCCCCATCAATTGGGAGGACTTTTGGACTCCCTTGGCCATGAATTTGGTCAGCAAAACGAGCCTCATCCGCTTCCTGTCGATTTATCTACCGTCGGCGCTAGTACTAGCGCCAGCGCTCACATCTCGGCGGCATAACGCTCGCCGGTTCGGCAACCGCCAGGCACTACCGCTATCGCTAGCGCCTCGCTAGCTTTTCGATGGTATTTGGTTAATCTCAGCGGTTCAGTGTTCATCTCAGCGGTTCACCTAAACCACCACTACCGCCAACGCTAGCTGCTAGCGTCGGCGCTAGCGCCGCATTCAATACACCTCCTTCTTTCTATGGTTGGATAATTGGTGCATTACGAGGGGACCCCTTTACTGAGTTAGTCATGTCATGGTGGGGTCATGGGTCACGATGATGTCCTAAGGACAACCCTAGGCTTGGTAACCAGAAATCACTATCCGCAGACCATGGTGAATTTTGTCTCGAGCCTAAGCTCTTATGTTCTCTTCGCGCGTCCCAGGGTTTTGTCATGACCTAGTCATGATAAAATCGTCCTAGGGGTCTAGTCATTTGGGGGATGTTACAAATCCTGTTGTAGGACTAAAATGGATTTTCAAAAATAAATTAGATAGTGAATCTAGGATTAGTAGAAACAAAGCTAGGCTTGTAGCAAAAGGTTATGCTCAAATTGAAGAAATAGATTTTGATGAAACTTTTGCACCCGTAGCACGCCTTGAAGCAGTTAGGATTTGCATTGCATTTGCTAGTAATAAAAGATTTAAATTATTACAAATGGATGTTAAAACTGTATTTCTAAACGGGTACATTAAGAGGTTTATGTATAACAACCTCCTGGCTTTGTTAATGATAAATATCTCAATCATGTTTATAAGTTATATAAAGCTCTTTTTGGTTTGAAACAAGCACCGTGAGCATGGTATGAAAGATTGATGCTTTATTTATTAAAGAATTATTTTAAAATGGGTAGTGCTGATTGTACACTCTTCATTATCTTTGGATCGACTGATGAAGAGTTATGTAAATGATGATATAATTATTTTGCAAATTTATGCTGATGACATTATCTTTGGATCGACTAATGAAGAGTTATGTAATGATGTTGTTAAAGTGATGAAAAATGAATTTGAAATGAGCATGGTAGAAGAACTTACTTATTTTCTAGGTTTTCAAATTACACAAAAACATGACGGCATTTTTATTAATCAATCTAATTACATTCATGATGTGTTAAAGAGATTCGGGTTTGACAATCTTAAACAAGCTAGTACTCCTATGAGTGTTTCTTTAAAGTTAGGAAAGGATGAAAGTGGAATTTCTATAGATCAAACTTTATATAGTGGGATGATTGGATCATTATTATATTTAACCGCTTCAAGACCTGACATTATGTTTGCAGTGTGTTTATGTGCTAGATTTCAAGCTAATCCAAAAAAAATCACATTTAAAAGCTGTTAAATGTATTTTATGTTATCTAATTGGGAACTTCTAAGCTAGTTTATGGTATCCACATAGTGAGAATTTTATTTTGCATGGCTATTCCGATTCTGATTATGCTGGGTATTCATTAGATCGCAAAAGCACTAGTGGCACTTGTCACTTTCTAGGCCCTTCACTCATTTCTTGGCCGAGTAGGAAACATAATTTTGTTGCTTTCTCAACAACAGAGGCCGAGTACATTGCACTAGGTAGTTATTGTGCACAAGCCCTTTGGATGAAGCAAACATTAGAAGACTAAAACATTAATCATCAAACTATAGAATTATGGTGTGACAACAAAAGCGCTATTGATTTAACAAATAACCTAGTACATCATTCTAGGTCTAAACACATCGATGTTCCACATCATTTTATACAAGACCACATAAAGCAAAATCACATCAAAATTTCATTTATTGGCACAGATTCGCAACTTGCCGATATATTCACAAAACCACTTCCGGATTCCCGCTTTCCAATGAGTCCCATAAATCATCCACGACTTCGCGTAGAGATCCTCCATGTGAGATTCGTTGATTTCTCATCTCTAACGTTGGCTCACGCTGAGATCGACTAGGTTGCATAGTTTCCGTATTGAAAATTCCGGAAAAATAATCATTCAAATAAAAATCTTGGTTTATCCAAGAATATTTCTTAAATAATATGTGTTGGATGATTGCTCCCATAGGCAAGCTATGCACTTTCTTCCAAGTCGGACTCTTCAATCTAAACGTATTGCGTATAATGGATAATAGTAGATCTGCAACATAAAAAGGCTCTTTTTTTAATATGAAATACGTCACAAGGCTAAGTTGTGTCGTAATACTCCTTGAGTCACCGGCTTTGTACATGATTGTATTCCTTATGATTTATTGCACAACCTGTGCATCTGGTGTGAGCGTCATCATCGTAATTAAATTCTTCATTGAATTTCCGTGCAATATCATATTCAGGAGCGTCCAATCTCATTCTTTTCTATAATTTCTACTATGTTCGTCATATGATCTCTCTCAATCAGTCCAAATTCATTTCTTAAATCTATGTGGGTAATTTCCAAAAATTATCCTTGGATTTTTGATCTTACACCCTCATTCAGATCCGTATAATTTGGATCTTCCAAGTGATTGTAAAAATCTCGAATTAAAACTGATGAGAACGTGTCTGGGATTATGATAGAAATAATACCAGCCTCGGCGAGTAGAAAATATATGTGTTCTTGTCGTGGAAGGTCAAACTCCACCACTTTAGCTACTCCCATAAGTGATCTCTTAATGCCTGGATAGCTTTGGTATGATGAATGGGAGTCACCGGACGTACATCTATGCGCTCTAGAGCTGGACGCCATGCCTTCTCTTTCACTACCTTCACATGCAAACAACAACAACAAAAAATCTAAAAACTGAAATTTTTGATCTCTAAACTTCATAAAAACAAAAAGGAATCCATAAAACAAGTTTTCTTTTAAGAAATTTTAACCAAAAATTAAAACCCCCATGAACTTACCTTAGATCTAGGATTTTTACCAACTTTACACTGCCTCTCTCGTGAAACCTACAGGAAATGACTCCAGCATTTATTTTACACAGTTTCGCGACCTTTTATACTTTTTTCCGCTGTCATCCACGACAGCTAGATGTCGTTTTCCGACATCGTCAAAACGTCAAAATTCAATTCCTGAATCTATTTGCTTGACAATTCAGTTATATGTCATTACTACTACATCAACTTTATCATGTATAAAAATTACTCAAGGTGATATCGTACTCTAAAATGCCTTTTTAACATTGTTATAGCTTTGTCATTCTCATGATATCATCTACTTGATACTCTCTAATAGTACATGAGAATTACTAGAAATTGTTTTCGCATGACTCTAAGTATGAGAAATATTTTATGTATGATAATGAGCAATCACGTACACTTACATTGATTCGTTACATATGAAATACTATTTACTTACTACATGAATCATGATTGTTATCCCATAACACACTAACCTTCATAAAAGACACTCTTTAACTTAGATCCATTTGCACAAAACCAATTTTTCTATCATGTTTTGCAAAAGAAGTGAATTCGGAGGTCCTTCGTCCAAAGCAGAGAGAATAAAAACCAAAAAAAATCATATCACTAAATATGTGATAAAGAAAGAAAAATATTACTATAATTAAATGACAAGGACACTCCACCAAGCACTACTTACCCTCCTGATAAGTCTTCATAATCTTTGTGTGGTTGAGCACCTTGGAAAGAATTGTAAAGTGTCTTGTGCAAATACTATATGGTACTTCATGGAAATTTTGTGCTCTGACTTCTATGTTAAGTGTTTTTGTCTTTGTATGTCCGTTAAATAATTATGCTACTCATATTCATGTGTGACTTAAATTATCTCATATGTATCCTCTCAAACTATCACTTGAACATTTCATTATTATATATAACATTTCGTCTCATGAGAATTGGACTGAAATGATTCCAGACTTCTCTATACTATTGTATCTCTCTGTGATATTTTTGAATGCACATAATGATGTTTAGGTTTATTTGATTCTACAGATTGTTTCATATTTTGTTTCTTCCCAATCTATACTTGCTTCCCCAATATAATGACATATTCCTATATTGGTTAATTGTTGCAATATTGCTTATGCTTCTATCATACGAATTTTATTCTTCCTATATTTGTTTTTCCTCCTAAATGTCACTTCCTAACCTCAAATTTCTTTTAATAATACCAAAAGGGGGAGAATTATTTTTGTAAGAAATCATTACTAAACACATTAATTGCTTATCATATTTAGGGGGAGTACAGACGTAGGGGGAGAATACATATAAGGGAACTTCATCCAAATGACGTTATTGCACAACCAATTATTTAGTCTTGCTTATCTTATATCACTTAAAGGATACTCTGATTTCTTTCAAAGTGGATTTGTTATTTTCAAAAGGGGGAGATTGTTGGAGCATGCTTTTCAACCTCCTTGGTTTGCTAATAACAAATCCCGGGTGTGTTTGATCCTATTTTATGTATGATGTGCAGGTATAATAGGTATGCGACTATGCTAGTTGTTGTTTGGAGCTCAGAATGAATAGTCGAGAACAAATCAATGTCGTCAACGATAGCTAGATGTCGTCGACGACATCTCAGTAGTTTCATCTCAGTGTTTTCATCTTAGCAGTTTCGGCTCAGCGGTTTCAAGAACAAATCACTGTCGGTATTCTGGCATCGATATTAGAATCCGACAGCCCACATTTCGACCACAACCGTCACATCGCGCATAAACATCATTTTCATGGGACACGTGGCAGCTGGAGGAGATAACGTCGGCGGATGACAGCTAGATGTCGTCGACGACATTATAATATGTATATTGGCTCAATTTCTGTGGAGAAAAGAAGATACACCAATCTGGAGTACAATTTCCTGAGTGAATTTCGTCCAGAGAGCTCCAGAACTCCGAGAACTCCCATTTTGGCAAGAACGTTCAAGAGAGAAGAAGAGACGGTCCGTGCGCAGCATCTCAGGCAATCTTTGCAAGGATTCAACACCATCTTCAGAGCTTCATATTTAGGGAGTTTCATATCTTAATTTCTATTTTGTATTTTATCTTATCATTTTGTAATCGAATGAGGAGATCGCCGCCTTGTGCGTAGCGTCTAAGTCCGTGTGTGGCTTAGGAGGAAATCGCTGCCTTGTGCGTGGCGTCTAGGTCCTTATGTGGCTTAGGAGTAAATCGCTGCCTTGTGTGCAGCGTCTAGATCGTGGAGAGATCTAGGGGGAGGCTGGTAGCAAGATCTAGGAAGAGATACGCTATAGCCGGCCGGTCCTTGGTTGAAGGACTGGTAAATTGAAAAGAAGTTTATTTTTATCATAGCCTTGATTTTAAGCTTTATTAAGATCAATAATTCTTTGTATTCATCACTTGTGAAAATAAAATTTGATTTCCAATTTCCTCATGATTTTCTAAGTGATTATTTAGGTTGTGTTAAAATCTACTTGTTTATCAATGTAAAATTATCTTAATATTTTAGAAAAAATTTAAAGCAAATATTAGCCCTTATTCCCCCCCCCCCCCCCCCCCCCCCCTCTAAGGGCGCCACAAGATCCAACACGGCTCACTTAGCTTTGCCAGCCTTCTTGCGAACTCCTGGTTGGCCTCCGCCCCCTCGATCTCCTCCTACTCCCTTTCCATCAACTCATCGAAGGATACAGGGGCCTTCTGCATTAGACTCATCTTGAAGAATCCCTCCCGTAGCCCCACCGTGAAGGTGAGATGGAGAGCGAATCCGGGAACTTCCTAGGTGAGCAGGACCTCCTCCTGGAATTGGTCCACATAGTGGGTCAGCGACTCCCTCGGCCCCTGTTTGATTTTGAAGAGTGCCTCGGCATCCTTCTTCCTTTTCTTCGAGGTCGAGAAGCGTAGCAAAAAGCTACGACGCAGGTCCTCGAACGCATTGATCGATCCTCCCGGGAGATGGTGAAACCAGTCACGCGCCTTCTCCTTCAGCGTAGTGGCGAAGAGTTGGCACTGAAAAGGTTCTGACACGAGCCTAAGGGAGACTATGTCCTCGAACCATTGCAGGTTCTAAATGGGGCCATCCATGCCAGTGTGGTACACTATGTCCGGCTCCCTGAACCCCTCGGGGAGTGGTGCGGAAAGCACCAGCTCGCAGAACGGGCTTCCTTTGTTCGCTGCTCTCGCCTACTCGACTCTCCCCACGAGCTCTTTTATCGGGTATGCTCTTGTCAGGAAAGCACTCGCTGGGCAGGCACTCATCGGGCAAGCACTTGTCAGGCAAGAACTCGCTGGGCAAGCACTCGCTTGGCGGGGAAAGAGCTCTCGCCCAGTGAGACCTCTCCCTGAAGCTTCTTTAACCGTCTCCTTACCTGCTCTTTGCCCCGGGGCGGCCTCGCCTACCCCCGATGGAGGGACGACCTATGGTGCTAGGTTTGAGAACTTGCCCCGCGCCGCGACAAAGGCGAGGTTGATTGTCTCGAGTATCTCCCTTCAGAGATCTGCCAGCATCCCTGTTGTCACTTGTGGTCCAGATGGTGGCGAATCGCCAAAGACGGCCTCTCGCTCATCCTCTCCAACCATGTTGCTACTTTGAGAGTTTCTTGTACCAACAACACTCCATGCTCACAGCACCAAAAATGTTGGAACCGAAAATTGACCCAACGAGGAGTTCGGACCCCTGAAATGGGGCATCTGACACTTAATATTCCATAGAAGAACCTGACCAAAGACTTGGAGCTAAAACACCGACCCTTGGCTATAGTGTGGAGGTCCAACCACACACCCGGAAAATCCTTAGAGCGCTTCCCCTCATAAGCCAAAACTAAAGTCGGGCACCTTGGAGAGCCTGAGGAGCTGTCACAACCCGCATTTTCTCCGAATTTAAGAATATCAGAGTAAGAGAAAATACACGTCATGATGCCACGTCATACAGGAGACAACTGTAGACGCTCAGGCGGGAACCTATTACTTAACTAAACAAACTTGATTATATGATAAGTTATCATTTGAAACCATTTATCAGGGGTTTTGAGATAAGAACTGTGTCTCTCAGTTCGTGGATCAACTAGTCAACCGAGAAAGTATATATGATTGCAGCGGAATGTACTTAATTTAGTTTACTTAAAGTCCTACATGTATGCAAACGACGGAGCATGAAATAAATGATATGCACATAACTAGGCGTACTGTAAGAGTAGAAAATACCTTTAGTCGACTTTAAAGTTAAGGGTTTCAGTTAGAAAGAATGCAATGAGGATGAAGAAAAATCATTTTATAACTATAGTGCACCTAGCATAAATCATTCCCAGAGAGTAAGATACGCAAGATCTATAAGTAGTGGCATAGCCTGACAAGAAACTATAAGGTATAAAAAGGGGCACAATGGGCGTCAACAGCATGACACTAACCCATTGGCACCAACTAGTATGTCTGAGCACAAGAAGCAACTAAAAACAACTACCTCGCAACAGCGGGGTGAGTAGCTACAAACTCTGAACTCCAGGCAACACCACTAGCCGCTACGGCTCTGAACCTGAGGCATTCAATAAAACAAAGAACGCCTCAGCAAGGAATTACAAGTGGCAGAAGATTAGCAGGAAAACAGACAAGGCATAAGGGGTACCAACCCAAGCCAAAATTTACCGAAAGAGAGCTCCAACAAAGAAACAACAAGCATCAAGTGCACTATATACCAAAAGAGGAACAAACATGTTCATTTATTTAGTTTCATCAATTAAAGAGACTGATCAGCTCAAATTATACGGGAGCGGTTAACTACCTCCGCCACCCAAAGCCCAAAACCAGGTGGGGGTACCACTAGACCCTACCACCCAAACACGACTACCGTGCAAGGCTACAACATTTTCCCCCACTGTCTCCCAAACACAACTACTGTGTAAGGCTAAAGACAGTAGTTCTTATTGCTTAGATTTTAATTAAACACGGGACGCTGCCCGAAAGAATGATCACTGGAAGGACCTAAGAATTAGGGTCAAGGCACAGTACACATCGATCAATATGAATCATAAGAGTAACTCAAATGTCAACAGACCACAACGAGTAGATGGGGGAGGTCCAGAAATTGTTACTGTTTGAATTCGTCGGAATTCGTCGGGATTACACGGAATGTCCCGTGTAATCTCGACGAATTGACACAGAAAAACTTTAACTTGATTCGTCGGAATTCGTCGGAATTACACGGAATGTCCCGTGAAATCTCGACGAATTGACACAGAAAAACTTTAACTTGATTCGTCGGAATTCGTCGGAATTACACGGAATGTCCCGTGAAATCTCGACGAATTGACACAGAAAAACTTTAACTTGATTCGTCGGAATTCGTCGGGATTACACGGAATGTCCCGTGAAATCTCGACGAATTGACACAGAAAAACTTTAACTTGATTCGTCGGAATTCGTCGGAATTACACGGAATGTCCCGTGAAATCTCGACGAATTGACACAGAAAAACTTTAACTTGATTCGTCGGAATTCGTCGGAATTACACGGAATGTCCCGTGAAATCTCGACGAATTGACACAGAAAAACTTTAACTTGATTCGTTGGAATTCGTCGGGATTACACGGAATGTCCCGTGAAATCTCGACGAATTGACACAGAAAAACTTTAACTTGATTCATCGGAATTCGTCGGGATTACACGGAATGTCCCGTGAAATCTCGACGAATTGACACAGAAAAACTTTATTCTGCTGTGTGGTCTAACGGTTTTCTCCAGGGAACAACTACCCGATTCATAGCAAAGGAACAATAAACAAGGAAGCTTACATTAACACTCCAAAACTTAAGTTAGACCGAGCGACATGAAATCGACACGAGCGAAACAATACTTCAAGAACAGAAAGAGAAGGAGGAGGAAGCCACTTGCCTTAACCTTGCGAAACTCGAGGTCCTCCGCTCTGAAGGCTAAGGAAACACTCAAGCACGAAATCCTAGAACGATTCAGACCAAAAGGAAGAGTTAGGTTACCGCCAAATCTCCCAAAACTCCACGAAACGAGGAAAGCTTACCGCTAGAACGAAGATCTCGCCGAGAGCTTTCCAAATCTTCAAACCAAACTCGATTCCGACCACTACAGCCCTAGGAATCGCCGGTTGAAGGCTCACAAAACCTCCGCTCTCGCCTCTCTCGCTCGGCGGCTGGTTTGATCGAGGAGGAAGATAATGAATAGGAAAGAAGAGACTTAGGCTTATATACTAACCTAAGTTTATTATTTAAATTAATTAAATAATTCTCACATCTTACTTAACCCTCGAGGGCGACCAAAACACTTCGGATTTCTACGAAATTCGCACCTTAACTAAAACACGGCGCTACGAATCCAACGGCGGAGTCAGAATTCAATTCCGACGAGCCAAACTCCGGACAAAGCCTTCCGAAACTAAAATCTTGAAATCCACCCAAAATCTTTACTTTAACCCGAAACGATGCGAAAACTCGCACGCTCGATCTACAAGACATACATTAACTAAGCTAAGGCTCAACACACTACTAGACGAGCTGACGTAACGCCCTTACGCCAAGATTACGTCACAGAGGGGACGTAAAATAATTAACGAAAATCAGGGGCGTTACAGTCACTCCCCCTAAAAGGAAGTTTCGTCCCGAAACTTGAAATCCAAGGATCAAGAAAGATACAGAAACAATTCTAAGGATACAGAAAAGAAGACTTACCCGAAGTCTAAGAGAAGAGGCTAGGATGAGTCTCTCTCATAGCAGATTCCAATTCCCAAGTTGCGCTTTCGACACCCTGATTCTTCCAAAGAACCTTAACCATTGGGATCGTCTTCCTTCGCAACACACGCTCCTGAGTCCCCAAGATTCGGACGGGCTCTTCGACATAAGAAAGATTGGGTTGCAAAACGGGCACTGAATCAAGAACAAGCCGATCGCTACGCAAACATTTCCTCAACTGGCTTACATGAAACACATTGTGAACATTAGGGAAGGAAGCAGGCAAATCCAATCTATACGCTGACACTCCGATGCGCTCAATAATCCGGAAAGGTCCCACATACCGGGGATCCAACTTGTGGTTCCTTCCAAACCTCTTAACACCTGGCATCGGAGAAACTTTCAAGAACACCCTGTCTCCAACGGCAAATTCTAAATCCACTCTTCTTCGATTCGCATACTTCTCATACCGCTCCTGAGCAATACGGAGCTTCTCGCGGATATGAGTCACAGCAACATTCATCTCTTCCAAAGCCTCTGGGCCTAGCAAGGGACTCTCACCAACCTCGGCCCAAAACAACGGAGTCCGACAACGCCTCCCATACAGAGCCTCAAACGGGGCCATTTGTAGGCTTTCCTGATAACTGTTGTTATACGCAAACTCCATCAATCCAAGCCGCTTATCCCAAGCCCCACCGTGGTCTAAGATATAGCACCTTATCATATCTTCCAAGATCTGATTAACTCTTTCTGTCTGACCATTGGTCTGGGGATGATAAGCGGTAGAGTACCTAAGGTCGGTACCCAAGGCTCCCTGCAAACTCTGCCAGAAACGAGACGTGTACCTCGAGTCTCGGTCCGACACAATGCTCACAGGCACACCATGCAATCTGATAACTTCATCCAAATACAATTCTGCTATTTTCTCCATCGAGTAACCAATCTTAAAGGGCACAAAGTGAGCACACTTTGTCAAGCGATCTACTATAACCCACACCGAGTCATGACCACTGGGAGATCTCGGCAAACCGGTAATGAAGTCCATCGAAATACTCTCCCACTTCCAGCTTGGAATATCTAACGGGTTCAACTTACCTCCAGGCCTCCTATGATCTGCTTTCACGCGCTGACAAGTTAAACATTCTGACACGAACTTCGCTATATCATTCTTCATACCCGACCACCAAACGATCTGCTTCAGATCTTTATACATTTTCGTGGAACCAGGATGATAGGAAACACTAGAATCATGCGCCTCGCTACAGATCTTTGTCCGAATTCCTTCCAACGCGGGGACGCAATACCTACCTCGGTACCTCAAAGTATTCTTATCATCGATCGAAAAATCTGGCAATTCTCCTTTTTCAGTTCTACTTCGAAGATGCTGCAAGTCAGGATCTTCCTCCTGATGCATCCGAGTAAGGGCAATCCAAGAAGGCTCTTCAGCCTCTAAGCTCGAGGGTGCGGTACAACTACCGACTGAGATATCCATCAACATAAACTCCTCTACTAAGGACTGCACTGAGAGATTGAAGATATGCGCGGTTTTCCGGCTCAGGGCATCGGCCACTACATTAGCCTTACCCGGATGGTACAGAATATCTACTTCATAATCCGCCACATACTCCAACCACCTCCGCTGGCGCAGATTCAGCTCCTTCTGGGTGAAGACATACTTCAGACTTTTATGATCTGTGAAAATCTTGCATGACACTCCATATAATAGGTGTCTCCAAAGCTTCAAAGCATAGATTACTGCGGCGAATTCTAAGTCATGCGTAGGGTAATTCTTTTCATGAACCTTCAATTGTCTAGACCCATAAGCAATCACCTTCCCTTCTTGCATCAACACACAACCCAGTCCAATGTGAGATGCGTCCACATAAACGGCATACTCTAATCCTTCGATCGGTAAGGCCAACACTGGAGCACTACACAAACGCCTCTTCAATTCCTGAAAGGCCTCTTCGCACTTATCGCTCCAAACAAAAGCAGTATTCTTCTGGGTAAGCTTGGTCAAGGGTGCGGACAGCACTGAAAATCCTTGGACAAATCTCCTGTAGTACCCGGCCAACCCTAAGAAACTCCTTATCTCCTTAGGCGTCGAAGGCGTCTTCCAATCCAATACGGCAGAAATTTTAGCGGGGTCTACCGTAATTCCATCTTTGTTCACCACATGACCCAGAAAGGATACTTGAGGAAGCCAGAACTCACACTTGCTCAGCTTCGCATACAACTTGTGCTCTCTAAGAGTAGACAATACTAAGCGCAAATGCGTAGCATGCTCCTCCGCACTTCTAGAATAAACCAGCACATCATCTATGAATACCACCACAAAATGGTCCAGAAAATCCTTGAACACGCGGTTCATCATGTCCATAAATGCAGAGGGGGCATTTGTCAAACCAAATGACATGACTAGAAATTCAAAATGTCCATAACGAGAACGAAAGGCAGTCCGGGGAACGTCCGACTCACGGATCCTCAACTGATGGTAGCCTGATCGAAGATCAATCTTCGAAAACACCGTGCTACCACGCAACTGATCAAACAGATCATCTATCCTTGGCAACGGATACCTGTTCTTGATGGTCACTTTGTTTAATTCTCTATAGTCTATACACAGTCTCATGGAACCGTCCTTCTTTTTTACGAACAACACTGGAGCACCCCAGGGAGAAGAACTTGGCCTAATGAAACCACACTGCAACAACTCATCTAACTGAGTTCGCAACTCTTCTAACTCGCGCGGGGCCATACGGTACGGTGCCTTAGCAATAGGACGAGTACCAGGCTCAAGATCAATAACGAACTCCACATCTCTAACGGGCGGGAGACCAGGGAGATTAGCAGGGAAAACATCGGGGAACTCTCGCACCACCAGAATATCCTCGACACACGGCGATCCACCAACAGCTTCTACTACAGAAACAAGGTAAGCCAAACAACCGGAAATTAACAGTTTCCGAGCACATACCGCAGAAATTATCGAAGAACTCTGGTACGGAGAACCAAAAACGCTCATGGGTTGACCGTTGTCCATCACGAAGTCCAGACGCTTTTCCTTGCATCGGATGACCGCATCATAACTGGACAACCAGTCCATACCCAATATTACGTCAAAGTCTTCTAAGTCCAACACTTTGAGATCAGCAACAACCAAGAAATCTCCTAAGAGAACGGGGCAACTTCGAACGCACTGGTTCGAGGACACCAGATCACCAGAAGGGAACTTAACGAGGAACGAATCGTTGCCCAGCTCAGGGGTCAAACGGTGACGCTCAACGAAGGCCCTTGCTACGAACGAATGGGTAGCACCCGAATCGAACAGAACACGCGCCCAACGATTCTTTACCTTAAATCTTCCTATAAGCGCAAAGAGAAACTAGTCTAATACAGCAAACTAAAAAGGAAACAAGACAAAAAGTTGTCTTAAGGTCTAACCTGCGATCACTTGGGTCGAAGACTGCGCTTGCTCCTGGGTTAACACATTCAGCTTTCCTCTTCCTTTATCCTGAAGTTGCGGCGGCGGCAAGGTTCGAAGCGGAACAGGCTGCAACGGGGGTTGAATCAGCGGGCATTGGAACTTCATGTGCCCCTTCTGCTTGCACTGGAAGCAGACTTTATCTTTGGTCCAACACTGGGCCACATCATGCCCTTTCTGCTTGCACAACTGGCAGAGCACCTCACCCTTCGGAGCACCCTGGATTACTAGCACTCGCTGCTGCTTCTGAGTTCCCTTCCTCTTGAAACATTTCTCCACTGGATGGCCGGGGCGGCCACAGAAGCTACACACCTCTCCACTCCTTTTCTTTGGAGCCGGGTTAGACACCTTGGGGGTCTCCCCCTCTTCGACTTTCCTCTTGTCCTTTTTCATTAGAGCACCCCGATTCTTGGCATTGTCGATAGCCTCGACTTTCAGTGCTGCTTCTACCACTTCAGCATAACTTTCAGATTTATAAGCACTCGCCAACTGCTGAATATCGCTACGAAGACCTCCAAGAAATCGCTTCATTCTTCCTGCCTCAGAAGTCACTAAATCTGGAGCAAATCTGCTCAACTTACTGAACTCGATCTCATACTCACTAACCGTGAGTTGTCGTTGCTTCAGGTGCAGAAAATTATTCATTAAACGGTCTTGCTCGACCGACGGCAGGAATTTCTTTAACACCATCGCCTTAAACGACTCCCACGAGCATCCACCTACGAGATTTTCCCTCTCCCTAATCCACCAACTCTTAGCAAGTCCTTTCAGCTGGTAAGCGGCGACCATCACCTTTTGGTCCGCAGAGATTCCTGAGTATGAAAACATCTCCTCAATGGCAACAAACCAGTCGTCTAATGCCATGAAGTCTGCTCTTCCGTCAAACGTAGGAGGTCCCAACCTTTGAAAATGCGAAATGAAATTCATTTCCGGTGGTATCGCTACCGGGGGTACCAAGGGAGCAGGAGGAGTAGGTACAGTCTGTCCTACTACTGGGGCCTGCACTACGGGTTGCTGCCTAGCACCGGCAGCCAACAACGCCTCGACCTGCGACTGCATCGCAACCATCTGCCTAGTCAGAGTCTCATTGCTCTGGCGCAGACTCTCGATCAAGGCTTCACTCTGCGCACCCGAAGACTCGCCCTCAGACTGGGGAGTCGACCTAGTCGCGACTCGCTTGCGCGCCATTTCTGCTAATACGCATAAACCTCTAATTAAAACTTAACCTTACACTAGAACTACACTGCTTGTTTCAGAACATACATGTACAGTTACTTGCCATTTCCACTACCTTTCTCTGGGATATTTTCATGATGATATGCTAAATTCAGGAACGATACTACATCGTCCCACTTGACTCATGCGCAAGGGGCATGAATGCATGAATTTTCTACTTGTTTTGAAATCATGTGTGTACGTGTGTCATCATATAAGTCTTTAACTTCGCACGTGTGCTTATGCAATGCTATGTAAAGTATGTTGTGCTATGCATTCTAATAAAGGCCTTAATGCATGTTATGAGCGGCGTACACATGAAATATTATGCATCCCATACTACATAATATGCCCCGTATACTTCTTATCATGCTATGAGTGTAGTGTTCATGCTTCGGCCAAGACGTACTGATGACATATCGGTGTGTGTATGCAATGAAACCAAAAAAAAACTACCAATCTATATCAGAATTTGTTGCCCGACCAATTTGTCGAACAACCTACCTCTGATACCAACTGTCACAACCCGCATTTTCTCCGAATTTAAGAATATCAGAGTAAGAGAAAATACACGTCATGATGCCACGTCATACAGGAGACAACTGTAGACGCTCAGGCGAGAACCTATTACTTAACTAAACAAACTTGATTATATGATAAGTTATCATTTGAAACCATTTATCAGGGGTTTTGAGATAAGAACTGTGTCTCTCAGTTCGTGGATCAACTAGTCCACCGAGAAAGTATATATGATTGCAGCGGAATGTACTTAATTTAGTTTACTTAAAGTCCTACATGTATGCAAACGACGGAGCATGAAATAAATGATATGCACATAACTAGGCGTACTGTAAGAGTAGAAAATACCTTTAGTCGACTTTAAAGTTAAGGGTTTCAGTTAGAAAGAATGCAATGAGGATGAAGAAAAATCATTTTATAACTATAATGCACCTAGCATAAATCATTCCCAGAGAGTAAGATACGCAAGATCTATAAGTAGTGGCATAGCCTGACAAGAAACTATAAGGTATAAAAAGGGGCACAATGGGCGTCAACAGCATGACACTAACCCATTGGCACCAACTAGTATGTCTGAGCACAAGAAGCAACTAAAAACAACTACCTCGCAACAGCGGGGTGAGTAGCTACAAACTCTGAACTCCAGGCAACACCACTAGCCGCTACGGCTCTGAACCTGAGGCATTCAATAAAACAAAGAACGCCTCAGCAAGGAATTACAAGTGGCAGAAGATTAGCAGGAAAACAGACAAGGCATAAGGGGTACCAACCCAAGCCAAAATTTACCGAAAGAGAGCTCCAACAAAGAAACAACAAGCATCAAGTGCACTATATACCAAAAGAGGAACAAACATGTTCATTTATTTAGTTTCATCAATTAAAGAGACTGATCAGCTCAAATTATACGGGAGCGGTTAACTACCTCCGCCACCCAAAGCCCAAAACCAGGTGGGGGTACCACTAGACCCTACCACCCAAACACGACTACCGTGCAAGGCTACAACATTTTCCCCCACTGTCTCCCAAACACAACTACTGTGTAAGGCTAAAGACAGTAGTTCTTATTGCTTAGATTTTAATTAAACACGGGACGCTGCCCGAAAGAATGATCACTGGAAGGACCTAAGAATTAGGGTCAAGGCACAGTACACATCGATCAATATGAATCATAAGAGTAACTCAAATGTCAACAGATCACAACGAGTAGATGGGGGAGGTCCAGAAATTGTTACTGTTTGAATTCGTCGGAATTCGTCGGGATTACACGGAATGTCCCGTGTAATCTCGACGAATTGACACAGAAAAACTTTAACTTGATTCGTCGGAATTCGTCGGAATTACACGGAATGTCCCGTGAAATCTCGACGAATTGACACAGAAAAACTTTAACTTGATTCGTCGGAATTCGTCGGAATTACACGGAATGTCCCGTGAAATCTCGACGAATTGACACAGAAAAACTTTAACTTGATTCGTCGGAATTCGTCGGGATTACACGGAATGTCCCGTGAAATCTCGACGAATTGACACAGAAAAACTTTAACTTGATTCGTCGGAATTCGTCGGAATTACACGGAATGTCCCGTGAAATCTCGACGAATTGACACAGAAAAACTTTAACTTGATTCGTCGGAATTCGTCGGAATTACACGGAATGTCCCGTGAAATCTCGACGAATTGACACAGAAAAACTTTAACTTGATTCGTCGGAATTCGTCGGGATTACACGGAATGTCCCGTGAAATCTCGACGAATTGACACAGAAAAACTTTAACTTGATTCGTCGGAATTCGTCGGGATTACACGGAATGTCCCGTGAAATCTCGACGAATTGACACAGAAAAACTTTATTCTGCTGTGTGGTCTAACGGTTTTCTCCAGGGAACAACTACCCGATTCATAGCAAAGGAAGAATAAACAAGGAAGCTTACATTAACACTCCAAAACTTAAGTTAGACCGAGCGACATGAAATCGACACGAGCGAAACAATACTTCAAGAACAGAAAGAGAAGGAGGAGGAAGCCACTTGCCTTAACCTTGCGAAACTCGAGGTCCTCCGCTCTGAAGGCTAAGGAAACACTCAAGCACGAAATCCTAGAACGATTCAGACCAAAAGGAAGAGTTAGGTTACCGCCAAATCTCCCAAAACTCCACGAAACGAGGAAAGCTTACCGCTAGAACGAAGATCTCGCCGAGAGCTTTCCAAATCTTCAAACCAAACTCGATTCCGACCACTACAGCCCTAGGAATCGCCGGTTGAAGGCTCACAAAACCTCCGCTCTCGCCTCTCTCGCTCGGCGGCTGGTTTGATCGAGGAGGAAGATAATGAATAGGAAAGAAGAGACTTAGGCTTATATACTAACCTAAGTTTATTATTTAAATTAATTAAATAATTCTCACATCTTACTTAACCCTCGAGGGCGACCAAAACACTTCGGATTTCTACGAAATTCGCACCTTAACTAAAACACGGCGCTACGAATCCAACGGCGGAGTCAGAATTCAATTCCGACGAGCCAAACTCCGGACAAAGCCTTCCGAAACTAAAATCTTGAAATCCACCCAAAATCTTTACTTTAACCTGAAACGATGCGAAAACTCGCACGCTCGATCTACAAGACATACATTAACTAAGCTAAGGCTCAACACACTACTAGATGAGCTGACGTAACGCCCTTACGCCAAGATTACGTCACAGAGGGGACGTAAAATAATTAACGAAAATCAGGGGCGTTACAGGAGCCAACCAAGAATGTCCTAAGAAGGAAGAAGCAAGAAGTGGATCCTCTCCAAAGGTTCCCTTCAGGGTCTATATATAGTTTCTCTCTACCAGTCTGCAAATAGCGTAACTCCGCGTTTTGGTTTTACTAAGCACACTCCAAACTGGTCTGCTAACAACCAAACTCCATTGTTTTGAAGGGCTATTGGCAGCCCACAAAGGGTATCAAAGTAGTTTCACCTACAAACCTCATTGGGTGAGTGGCTCGTGAAGGTACCATTCGCCAGTCTTCCAGTGAGCAGGGCTCACGAGATATCCCCTTGCGAGTAGAGGTCCTACTCGCCTCGCTCCTTGGCGCGACGAGTCCTCTCTCGCCTCACTATGGCTAAATGCACCCCAAAAGTGATTAGCTGGAATCTGCCTCGCTCCCACGCTATGCCCCTTGCAAGGGGACATAGCTGGCTCGCCTTGCCTCCACTCGCTTCGCTAATGCGAGGGGGACAGCCCTGGCTCGCCTCGCCTCGTTTCACCTAAGTACTATGATCAAACAAATACTCACACAGAATAAAACAGTGTTGAATGTGAAGCAAGAAAAACAGAAAAAGTTATCTAGTTATCTAAGCTATAAGGGACAACACAAAAAATAAGCAATCCAGAAGACACAAAGATTTTTTATAGAGGTTCCCAAAAATGTGGGTACTCCCCTCTTCTACCACCTAGTAGGAATGCACCAACTATGTCTGAGTCTTTTGGTAAGGAGACTCTTAGAACCACTGATCATTTGATAAGGAGATCATGAACCACCAGATATTTTGATAAGGATATCTTGATACACCAGATCTTTTGATAAGGAGATCATGAACCACTGAATCCTTTGGAAGAGGGATTCTCAAAACTCTATACAGTTGGGAATGAGAAGGAGAAAGAAAGGGAAAGGAAGAAGAATTCTGTTTTCAGAATTCTTATGAAGCCTGTATAAAGAACAACTTCTTTAATCTTTCATTAAATCTGCTAATGATGAACTCCTGCTTATGATGGTGATAATTTGCAGGAGCTATGTTTGTCAGATCATTTTTCTTCTTTCTGATTGAACTCTGGCTGTTATATGATTGTGATGATAAGCAACCTTATTCTGTTCTGAGAGAGGGAGAGCAGCAGTTCTTTCTTCTCTGTATCTGTTCTCTATTAGGGTTCCTGAGCAGGAAGAGGAAGGGGAAGCCCTAATAGAACAGTATGGTTGATTGTGATCAATACTCTGGTTTTCTCTTTCCTTTCTTCCCTTTTATTGTCCATGTTCAATTTGAATTTTGTTTCCTTTTCTGGTAAGTCCTGAAAAGGTATTTTTGTCTGGACAATTACTCCTTTCCTTCCTTATTTAATTCCCGACCCGTCCACCAACAATAAGCTTATTTCCAAGAAAGTTTTTCTTTGTCCTCTATTAATTCTTCATTCAATTTGAGGCAATTAAGGAGTCATTGGGGAACGGTCATAAGTGAGGTGGGCCATGAAAGAGGGTCCAAAAATGACAGCTGAAAAGGTTTCCTCTTCAGATTGTATTCGACGTAGCGTCGAGTTCTCTTCCTCTCTTATCGACGCACCTTCGAGTTCTTATGGGAGCAGCTTTGAATTCATCCTTGCTCTGATTGAACTTTGTTAGTCGACATTTCATCGATATCTTATTGACGTAACCGTCGAGTTGAGGATATGGCTCTGAACTCCATTATCTGCGTCGAGATGAAGTCTACGTTGCGTCGACTATAGATGGCTTCGACAGATACTTCCTTCTGCATTGAGTTGAAGTAGACGATGCGTCGACTTCTCAAGATACTTCAACAAGTCCATGGCCCATACGTCGATGTCTACTTGACGTAACGTCAACTTGATCTACTTCAACAGAAGGGGTGAGTTGCTTGGACTTCTAGTCAGAGTAGCGTCGACAATAACTCGATGTTGCGTCGATTTCTATTCGACGCAAATGATAACTTTGCAGAAATTTTGCTTCTCTTGATCTGGTCTTGACACCCTAGGTTGAGTGTGACATCCTAAGACATCTAATGACCAGATTACCCTTACTATACAAAGGGTAATTCAACCTAAGAGATAAAATCACTTATTAGGTAATTTGTTAAGTTAAATTAAAGGGGTTTTTCCTAACAATCTCCCCCTATTTATCTTAACAAATTTTACAGTTTGTATAAAGTGATTTTACACATTTCTTTGCATAAACAAAAATACATACAAGATATTATAGACAGAAGGAAATAACCGACTGTAATCATAAGCCATTTCTTTCAATTATCAAGATATATATAAATCACCATAGCTGGTTTTTTTTCTAAGGAGGTATAGTGTTGAAACCGATTTCTCGTTCTCTTGTGGAGCTCGGGGCCCTCAACGAATTGAGGGGCAGCTAGCCCTTACCGGTCCCTCGGAAGAGGTAGGCAGATAACTCGGACAAAGAACAAAGACCCTGGTCTCAACAAGGAGGTCCCTACACTAACCCGGAATATCGTTGAGCGCTTCCCCTCCCAAGCCAAAGCTAAGACTCGGGCACCTCGGAGAGCTAGAGAGCCCAAACCAAAGCGACCTAAGGAGAGAAGAAGGCTCAAAGATTCTGAACCGGTCTCTTCCAAGGTGCCCTTTAAGGTCTATTTATAGATTTTGGTTTTGTGGTCTGTCAATAGCCAACTCCCGCTGTCCATTCTTACTATCCGCACCCCAAATTGGTCTGCTAACAGCCAAACTCCGCTGTTCGGAGGGGCTAACCGCAGACCACCAGGGGTCTTCTGGTAAAAGACCACCCCAGGTACCGGCGAACCAGAGACCCTTGACCTGTTCAGCGAACACGGGTCTCGCCAAAATGACTGGCTGGCTCGCCTGCCTAACGAACTCCTTCGACTGGCTGGCTTGCCTGCCTATATGGCTCGCCTGCCGAACCGCTCCTTAGCGGGTCGGGCTCGCCAAAATGGCTAACTGTACCCCAGAAATGGCTATTTGCACCCCAAGGTCCCGGGCCGGCCTAGCGAACTCCTTCGACCGGCTGGCTCGCCTGCCTCTATGGCTCGCCTGCCGAACCGCTCCATAGCGGGTCGGGCTCGCCAAAATGGCTAACTGTGCCCCAGAAATGGCTATTTGTACCCCAAGGTCCCGGGCCTGCCTAGCGAACTCCTTCGATCGGCTGGCTCGCCTGTCTTTATGGCCTCCCGCTCTTCCTGGGCTCGCCCCGCCTGGGCTCGCCCATCCTGGCTCGCTCCCTTGGGCGTGCGAACCAGAGACCCTTCCTGGCGAACATCGGGGTTGTACACAATCCCCGCTCTTTGCGAGGTTGTCTTGAGCTCGCGAAGAAACATCCAACCCCTGGTGTTCGCCGATTCGGCTGACGTGGCGGGAATCTTTTTGTGGGTCCCACGCCCAAAACTATAAATACCGTCCGCCGCGGCTAGTGATCAAGCTTTTCCTCCCCCTTCTTCCTCGCAGAAAACAACCTCTCCAGAATGTCTTCCAAGCCGAGCGTGCGGGATCGACTGAAGGCTTCCAGAGATATGGCGAAGGCCCAGGCCGCCAAGCGCAACGCCTGGAAGTTCAACCCCGCCACATCCCCTTCCCCCCAGTCTAAGAAGGCCAAGACGGTTTGGAGGTCGCAGGGGGAGGACGTGTCGTCACCTCCTGCCTCGCCCCCGCCGCTGAATACCGGGCTCGCGCAACAGGTATTCTTCGTCTAGACTTTTTATATCGACTCCCTATTCACTCCTTCCCCTCTCGCAGAATCCTCCACCTGAGGAACACATGGCGGGCCTCACGCTGACCTCTTCTGACGCTCCGTCCCCAGCGAAGCTGGGATCGCTAGATGCTGGGACCGGGACCTCGACCCAACAAGCGCCTCTCTCGCAACCCCGTAAGTCATAAGTACCCTCCTTTATCTCCGGTTAAGTCTGTGTGATATCCATGTGTTTGTGGCCTATGCAGATACCCCACCGCCGAGCCACAAGAAGAAAGGCTCCACACCGGCGCACTCGCCGATTCCGCCTAAGGTTAACGTGGAGACCCCGGGCTTCGATATGGTGGGCAGGCGATGTCCAGGCGGCTCGCTTCTCGACGGCGCCCAGGTCGCGGAGAGGGTGGTGTATCCCCCTGGTCTGGGGAAACCCCACGTCCCAGGGTTCCGCGAAAACTTCCAGGGCCGACCGGAGTCCTCTCGCAAGCAACGTCGCGAGTCCCCCTTCTCCCAAGGTTAGCACATTTTCGCGGGCTCCTTCTCTTGCTCGTCTCCTAATCCTACTAACTCTTCCTTCGCAGAAATTTCAGGAGCCACGCCTGAGTCAGAGCACGGGAGGGTGGAGATGTCACCGCCGCCCTCGCCGAGCCAGATCGAAGACTTCTTGGGCGACCCGGGCGACCCCGTGCGGATGAAAAGTCGGGTGTCAGAGGTGCTTCAGAAGCATGGTATGATGCTGCGCGAGCTGGAGGAGCGGTATGACGCGGACCGAGCTTTCTTTAACGAGAGATTCGCCGCGATGGAGGACGCGAATGCGCTTTTGCTCTCCGAGGCGGGGCCGGTGACTCGCGCAGATGCTACCTCGCCCGGCATGCACATCTCGCGGGGCGAGGACCAAGCACACCTAATCCTGCGCGAGCTCAAAGTACTTCGCGAATACCACTATTCGAGAATGCCGCCGCGCGCGGGGAAGCGAGGCCGGAGTCGCTGGAAATGGCTTCCTTATCCCTAAGCCTGTCGTGGGTTTATTTTTACTGTCCCCTTGCTTTTATTTCTTTCATGATGCTTCTGTCGAACGATATCTGTGGTGTGGTAATACTTGCGAGTCCATCGTGACTCGCCTTTTATCTTTTTTTGTTTTGCCTTTTATTTTTGTGTTGCGCCTGTGGCTTATTCCGTTCGCTCGCCGTGTTTGATACGATTGCCCTCGTGGAGCGCTCGCGAACTTCTGGGCGATGTTGTGCCCAAACCCCCTTCCCTCACGGTCCGGCCTCAGGCGGGGCTTAATTACGGCGCAGTGGCGAGCCCGGGATCGCAAGACTGTAGTCTTATCGAGTAGAAATCTGCTTTATTTTTGCTATCCGCACTCCCGACTCTTTGATTCCTGTGCCCATCCTAGTTTCCTATAAATAGTTCGGATTCACTTTTCTATCCGTCGCATTTATTTCTCAAATCCTCTCGCGTCTACGCTCATTTCTGTTCTCGCAAGCTCGTGCTCGCGTTCGCTGCTTGCAGGTTGCCTCTTCCTGACTCGATGCGAACAAATCAGTCAATGGGAGCGGATGGCGAGAGCGAGGGGCGGTCACGATGCGCCTCAGCGTTTTAAGCTCATGAATTCTACTGTGCGAACCTCACGGCCGAGGAATACAAATATGTCGTGGATCGTTATCTTTCGGAGGGCTATTCAGCTCGCTGTCCAAGCGAGAGAGCTACACTGAACGAGACCGAGGCTGGCGAGCTCGCGATTCCCATTGCTCACTTCGAGAATGGGTTGCGACTCCCCTTATGGCCTGAAATTCGTCAGGTACTTCGCTTAGCCTTCTCGCCGCTCCCTGTTCGCCATCGCGACTTTTTCACCGCTCTTTGCAGGTGCTACGGTATTATGGGGTACTGCCAAGCCAGCTGACCCCGAATGCGATCGCGGGCATTGTCGCGTTCGCTAGTTACATGCGGGAGGAGAGGATCGAGTTCAGCCTCCTCCTCTTCCGCAAAGTGTTTTCCTTTCGCGCCTTCCGGGACGGGACCACCTACTTCGCGAGTCAGCACGTCACCGTCTGCGAGAAGGTGAACAAGAGTCACTACTGGACTCAGAAGTTCATCCTGGTGAAGGGACCCTTCGGTAACCTCCACTTCACCCCTCTTCAACGGGATGACGCCACCTACCGCCCTCCGAGCTCGCTGGGCGGCGCCGACGCCAAACTCCTCCAATATCTCTCCGAAAAAAACTTCGAAGTCGCCTATCTGCGGCGCAACGTCGACTCGCTACTCGTGGTTCCTCAAGGGGAAGGTACGGCTCGCTCTCGCCCTACTCTCCTTTCCTTTTCTTCGCTGTGTAACGCTCTTACTCTACAGGCGAGCGCGAGATCCCCGTTAATCCTCCGCATGCGCAAGGCACCACTCTTACGGCGGACACTCTCACGACCGCGGAGGCAGAGGCTTGCCGCGATCTTCCTACCACCGGGTCCGGTAAGAAGCGGCCTCCGTCTGCGAATCAGCCCGGTTCGCAACCCTCCTCCAAGAAGTCGAAGGGGAAAACCTGCATTGTCAAAGACAAGAGCGCGGTCGTTGATCTGAGCGAGACCGACGGCTCGCCCCCTTCTCCTGCGAAACAGTCGGACCCCTTGGCGAGCCAGGGCGCTGGGAGCTCTTCCGCAACCCCCCAACCCTAGGGCCACAAGAACTTCGGTCTGGGTGAGAAGGTTTCTGATATCCTCGGTGAGCCCTTGCTCGCTTGGGATCCTGACGCCAACCGGATTTCTTGCTCCACCCTTCACCCCTCCTGGGTGGAGCTCGGTAAGGCCGGGGAGGAGGCGTTCTCTATCTCCTTCGGCTTATACGGCCGCGAGGCCGCCGCCGCCTATAAAGAGATGGGGCCAAGGCAACTGGTCTATGAAGAAATGCGAGCCCAGTTCCGCTCGACGGAGCTCGCACATATGGAGGGGCGCCGTTATCTGCAGGCGGATAGGGATATCCGCGCGTACAGGGAGGAGCTTAAGAGAGCTCGCGAGGAGATCAAAGGCCTTAAGGAGAGAGAGGAGGCGTCGGAAAGCCTTCTCGCCGGGATGCAGGGCAAGATGGTAAGCGGCCCTTGGGCCTCTTTTCTTTGCTGTTCGCGACCTCCAACCTTTATCTAACTCATTTTAATGCTAACTCAGGATGCCGACGTAGCAACCAAGCTTCTCGCTCGCAACGGCGAGCTGGAGTTGGAGAATACCATGCTGAAGGCTCGGGTGGACGAGCTGGTTCGCAGCGTGCTACCTCCTTCTCCTGGGCGAGCCGGGTCTCAACAGAGGGTTGCCGAAAGCGAGGAACAGAGGCGGCGAGATGCACAGGAGGTCGCTAACCTCGTTTTCACGACCCTTAAGAACGCGAGTCTACTAGCTGAAGACGCGATGGAGTTTACAGCCGAAGACGTCTGCCCGGACCTCTTCGACTTGGCGCCATGGTTGGGGACTCGCAAGAATGGCGAGGGCCCTCCCGAATGAACCCCCTTAGATTCCCTTCTCCCTCTTTCTTTCGAATGAATGTATATTATTTTTTTTGGGCTGGCGAGATCGTCGCCGAACTTAGAGAAATCCTGGGGAATGACAGTTATGGTTTTTTTGTTAGTATTTACGCGCCTGCTCGCGTTTATTGTTTCTTTTGCACTTGGTCTCTTTCTTTTGAACTCTCATGACTGGTTGTTATGTGGCAGTGCTTCCAGGGGGCTCGCGAATGCGTGTGTCTGGGCTCGCCTCGCCAAGATTCTCCCTTTATGGATTCCGCGAACTCAGGCTGTCGCCGCCCGCGGAGACTGCCCGGCGAACCCGACCTTGGCGAGCTCAGACATTGACATCTCGCGAGCTAAACCTCCCTTGCTTTAGCATCTCAACCCATTACCTTAGGCCTTACCAGCCTCGACCCCTTCAACTTTGCGAACCAAGCCTCTCTGGCTCTAACACCTCGACCTGTTGCCTTCAAACCGTGACCCCTGTTGCCAGCCTCTCCAGAGATCAACCTGAACCCCCCGTCTAGGTGAGAGCCTGGGAGCGGAATCGATCTGGGGCATTCCAGCACCAACATATCCAACCTTGCCAGCCTCTCCAGAGATCAACCTGAACCCCCCGTCTAGGTGAGAGCCCGGGAGCGGAATCGATCTGGGGCATTCCAGCACCAACATATCCAACCTTGCCAGCCTCTCCAGAGATCAACCTGAACCCCCCGTCTAGGTGAGAGCCCGGGAGCGGAATCGATCTAGGGCATTCCAGCACCAACATATCCAACCTTGCCAGCCTCTCCAGAGATCAACCTGAACCCCCGGTCTAGGTGAGAGCCCGGGAGCGGAATCGATCTGGGGCATTCCAGCACCAACATATCCAACCTTGCTAGCCTCTCCAGAGAACAACCTGAACCCCCCGTCTAGGTGAGAGCCCGGGAGAGAAATCGATCTGGGACATTCCAACACCAACATATCCAACCTTGCCAGCCTCTCCAGAGATCAACCTGAACCCCCCGTCTAGGTGAGAGCCCGGGAGCGGAATCGATCTGGGGCATTCCAGCACCAACATATCCAACCGTTGTCACCCCGGCACGGCAGTAGTCACAAGCATCACGAAAAAAGGAGTAAGGCATTCATTAACAACATAATAAAGCTTTCAAGGGTAAAATCGTTTCAAATCATCTCCACTCCGGGCTCGGTCGAGGGGCACCCCTTCCATATCCTGGAGGTGATACCCCCCCCCCCCCCCCCCCCGACTTGAGCACATCGCTTACAATTTATGGACCCTCCCAGTTGGGGTCAAGCTTACCCAACGCGGCCCCTCTGCCGGCTGCATCGACCTTCTTCAGGACTAGGTCTCCTTTCTGAAAGTGTTTGATCCGGATATGTTTGTCAAAATATCGAGCCATCCGCCATTTGACCTCTTCCTGCCTGATGGTGGCCAAGTCCCGTAGTTCTTCCACTAGGTCCAAAGATAGCCTCTGCTCTGCATTGTTGTATTCTAGCCACTCTTCATCCCCCTCGTTCGCAGCGATCACCCGGGGGGTCTTTACCTCAAACTCTATGGGGATATCGGCCTCGGATCCGTGAGAGAGCTTGAACGGGGTCTCCCCAGTGGCGGTATTCGGGGTGGTCCTCATGGCCCAGAGGACGGAGGGTAGTTGTTCTACCCAGTTTCCCCGAAGGTTCTTTACTTTCTTTTTTAATAGGTTAACGATTATTTTGTTTGCTGCCTCCACCTGCCCATTGCTACTCGGGTGGTGGACTGATAGCTAAAATTTAAGATGTAAATAATATTCTCCAAATTCTGCGAACTATAGGCAAGAGCACCTATCATTCATAGCATAGGATATTCAAAACAAATAAATATCAAGTGTCGTATTCCACGGGTCTGTTGATTACTTCTACTCACGCAAATTATTATTATTTTATCGGCAGTAAAATAGAGTTTTGAAAATAATTAGAAGAAAAGAAACATTTGATCGGGAATCATTCTTAAGTGAAATGTTTTGTAAATCTAGAATTCAAAAGAAATCGATTTAGATAAACTTGACCGTGGAGGTTCCCAAAATATGATAGAACCTCTCTCGAGAGAACTACCACCTAACCTTAGGTTGATCGATTAAGACCCCTCGGCCAGTCGAAACCCCTAAGCTTGCTTTATGCGGTGAGCCCCACTATTGGATTTGACTCCAATCCGGAAGATTTGCGTCACCCTCTCTCGAGGAATGCATACAACTCTTTTTACCGATGAGCGATCTACCCGTATTTACGGATCTCTCGATACACTAAAATACGGATCAAACTTGATTATCATACCCTAGAAATATGAAACCAAAAATTGCAAATCAACGGTAAATCTTAGTTTTCCAAACTAAACTATGAATAAGAGATTTTGAAAAGATAAAAGCTTAAGAATTCATCCGACCAAATACTATGAAAATCAAAACATAATTGAGAAGAAAGTTATTTTTATTTCTAAGTAAAGAAAAGTACAATTGCATGTAAAGTAGATCTAAGCTAGGAATTAAAAAAGACAAGACATAAAATAAAGTTACACTAAGAAAAATGCAGAAAAACTATACTAGAAACGATCCAAACTAAGCATGGCCTGGATGCCCATCACTTTGGCAGCAGCTGGCTTTTATAGGCAGAAAATTGCTGAGTCACGCCCTTGGTCACGCCCGTGACCAAGGGCGTGTAAGCTGCGTAATTGCGTCTTGAAAGCCCGGGAACGTTGGGGAAGAAAAACCGCCAAAATTGATCATCTCGACGGGTCACGGCCTAGGTCACGCCCGTGACCTAGGGCGTGTCTTGACCGAGTCAGGAAACGGCGGGAAACGGCGCGATCTGGAGTTAATTTGGCAGTTGAGGGAGAGGGCACGGCCTCGGTCACGCCCGTGACCAAGGGCGTGTAAGCTGGAACGACTCGGCGGCAGAAACTGCTTGAATTGAATGCTTGTTGGGCGAGTCACGCCCGTGACTTGAAGGTCACGCCCCCGGTCACGCCCGTGACCTGGGGCGTGTAACTTTAATCCGACGTGGCAGCGAGTTCTGTGAGCTGAAAGCGATACACGGTCGTGGCCATGGTCACGCCCCTAGGTCACGCCCCTAGGTCACGCCCGTGACCTGGGGCGTGTATTGAGGGTTTTTGCAGAAATGCTCCAGAATTTCCCCTGAACACGGCTATGTGCTTGAAATTGCTATTAGCAGCCCCAAAGTCCCTGAAAATATAAAACAAAGCAAATTAGATATATATTAAATTAAAATTATATAAAAACTAATTAATTACTACTAAAATACTATATAAAAATAACTATAAATAATGCACTATCAAATACCCCCATACTTAAGCTTTTGCTATTCCAGAGCAAAAACTAATTTATAAGTATGAGAAGAATTTATAGGACATTTCCAAAAAGATTTACTTCAAATTATGCACTTCAAATCTCATAAAACTCATGTCAAAATAAGTTAAGAAATTAAAATTCAGATTTATAAGAAATAATTCATAATTCATAAATTGAAATGAGTAGAATAAATTTTAGTTTTGAAATTCTCTAACTAAATCTTCATAAACAAAATTGCATTGAATTAAGCAAAATATTCCAAGATTAAAATTATAAGAACTTTACAATCATGAGAAACTTTTAGAAAACTACAAAATATTAACTATGCTCTCTCAATAATATCTTGGATAAACAAGTGAACTTGGCTAAATGGGGTAAAATTGGCATTGAAGAAGTTACTTTGTATATGGGAAATGATGAATTTTATCCTCTCATTTCCATCTTTTTTTTTTATTTCTTCTTCTTTTTATATCCCAAATGTATATGTTTAGGAGTGATGAATTTTATCCTCTCAACTCCATGCCATATAATCTTTTACTGATTTGGGTGCATATGTTTAGGAATGATGAATTTTATCCTCTCATCCCATGACATATGATCTTTTCAAAATTTTTTTATGCCAAACAATGGGTTTAACAAAAAGGTAGGGAAAGGGCTAGGGTTTAAAGGCTAAACAAATTCCAAAGAAACATTTTAAGAGCATAGAAAATAATTTGAGCAATCTACAAGAAACTATGAGTTCAAGTTAATATAAATAAAATCTAGAGATATTTAACACAATTACTACAAAATTGAATTATGATATTTTAAAGAGAGAAAGTAAAACTAAGAAATATTCTAAGCAAATCAAGATAATGAAAAACTCATTAAATCAAATTCATCTAAAAATTAAATCTAACATATTTTGAAGAGAAATATAAGATTAAAACTACATAAAAAGAAAACTCTTTAAAAAGCCTATAAAGAAAACTCATAATTAAAATCAATTTTGCATAAATGAAGTTTGGAGAAATTTAATATTACAAAATTTATTTTATTGGAAATTAAAATAGTTTTTTTTAAATGAAAACATTTTTTTGAATTTTGTAAATTTTTATAACAAAATTGAAAATAAAGAATAAAAAAAATCAATTTTTTTTGTGAGTTTTGAAAAAGATTTTCTAATTTTTTTTGGATTTTTAATAAAAACTGAATATAGGAGAATACACCCCCATACTTAAAAATAAACATTGTCCCCAATGTTTATAAGCCAAGTAGGAGGGAAAAGAAAATAAAATGCGGAAAAAGTAAAAGGCAAGAAAAATAAAGATAAGCAAGGGGTGCCTCCCAAGAGCGCTTTCTTTTTCCCGTCTTTAAGCTAGACGGTTATTATTAGGAAAAAGGAAAATAAAATTGAAAATGCACAGGCAACTCCCTTAATTCACGCTCAGGTGAGCATGCCGAAATCCGTTGCCCGGCGACTCCTCCGCTATACTCTTGACTCTTCCGTTGTCCGTTAGCGTGAAATTGCGAATCCAAATTACCTATACATACCTTAGGTAATTTGGATTGTTGGAGATGAGCGGCAAATGAATCGGTGAAGACGTTTGGTTGCAACGGCTCATCCTCTACATGAAAATCGTTAGTATAAAAAGAATCAGGATTTAGCGAGTCAGAAAATTTTTCACAAGGAGGAGTTTCTTGCGAAAATACATGATTAAGCGTCGGTTGTTTATTTTCAAAAATAAAAGAATTATCAGAAAAATCAATGCAAAGGGGAGAAAATTCATGAGACACAATTTCTTCATGAACTATAATTTCATGAGAATGAGAAGAAAGGGCGGGCGAAGGAGAAGAAGAAAAATTTTCATTTGCTAATTCGTCCGGTGTCTCCATGACTTTGCGAAATTCTTGGTACAATTGTTCTTCTTGATCTTGAGAATAAACATTTAAAGTGAGAGAAATAACATTCGGAAAAATTTCAAGATCAGAAGAAGAACAAATTTGTGGAAAAGGCGAGGAATGCAAATCATAATTGAAGGAATTTCCATTTTCGCACTGAAAACTATCCGGGTGACCTTGCCACCATGAATAATCAACATCAGAGTAAGAAGGAAATTCATTCAAATCATTATTTAAAGAAAAATTATTTTCATCATAAAAATTATTATTTTCATTATAAAAATTATAATTTTCAGTAGAAAAATTAATTTGATGTTCATGAGAAAATTTTTGAAATGAAAAATAGCATTCCTCACTAGAATGATGATGCCCACAAAAATGACAAATAATTTGGCGCATTCGCGCGGCTTCCAAAAGATCAACTTTATTTTGAAGCTCGGCAACTTTTGCGGCCAACTGCGATAACATCATTTTTTTTTTAAAAAGAAAATTAAACAACCGTTACCTAATAGAAGTGAATTTTAAAAGAAAAAGCAAAAAGAGAAATGGGGGTGGAGAAAGAGAATGATAAAATTAATAAAATTCACGCTTTCAAAATATCAACAAAAAAAATACTCCCCGGCAACGGCGCCAAAAACTTGATAGCTAAAATTTAAGATGTAAATAATATTCTCCAAATTCTGCGAACTATAGGCAAGAGCACCTATCATTCATAGCATAGGATATTCAAAACAAATAAATATCAAGTGTCGTATTCCACGGGTCTGTTGATTACTTCTACTCACGCAAATTATTATTATTTTATCGGCAGTAAAATAGAGTTTTGAAAATAATTAGAAGAAAAGAAACATTTGATCGGGAATCATTCTTAAGTGAAATGTTTTGTAAATCTAGAATTCAAAAGAAATCGATTTAGATAAACTTGACCGTGGAGGTTCCCAAAATATGATAGAACCTCTCTCGAGAGAACTACCACCTAACCTTAGGTTGATCGATTAAGACCCCTCGGCCAGTCGAAACCCCTAAGCTTGCTTTATGCGGTGAGCCCCACTATTGGATTTGACTCCAATCCGGAAGATTTGCGTCACCCTCTCTCGAGGAATGCATACAACTCTTTTTACCGATGAGCGATCTACCCGTATTTACGGATCTCTCGATACACTAAAATACGGATCAAACTTGATTATCATACCCTAGAAATATGAAACCAAAAATTGCAAATCAACGGTAAATCTTAGTTTTCCAAACTAAACTATGAATAAGAGATTTTGAAAAGATAAAAGCTTAAGAATTCATCCGACCAAATACTATGAAAATCAAAACATAATTGAGAAGAAAGTTATTTTTATTTCTAAGTAAAGAAAAGTACAATTGCATGTAAAGTAGATCTAAGCTAGGAATTAAAAAAGACAAGACATAAAATAAAGTTACACTAAGAAAAATGCAGAAAAACTATACTAGAAACGATCCAAACTAAGCATGGCCTGGATGCCCATCACTTTGGCAGCAGCTGGCTTTTATAGGCAGAAAATTGCTGAGTCACGCCCTTGGTCACGCCCGTGACCAAGGGCGTGTAAGCTGCGTAATTGCGTCTTGAAAGCCCGGGAACGTTGGGGAAGAAAAACCGCCAAAATTGATCATCTCGACGGGTCACGGCCTAGGTCACGCCCGTGACCTAGGGCGTGTCTTGACCGAGTCAGGAAACGGCGGGAAACGGCGCGATCTGGAGTTAATTTGGCAGTTGAGGGAGAGGGCACGGCCTCGGTCACGCCCGTGACCAAGGGCGTGTAAGCTGGAACGACTCGGCGGCAGAAACTGCTTGAATTGAATGCTTGTTGGGCGAGTCACGCCCGTGACTTGAAGGTCACGCCCCCGGTCACGCCCGTGACCTGGGGCGTGTAACTTTAATCCGACGTGGCAGCGAGTTCTGTGAGCTGAAAGCGATACACGGTCGTGGCCATGGTCACGCCCCTAGGTCACGCCCCTAGGTCACGCCCGTGACCTGGGGCGTGTATTGAGGGTTTTTGCAGAAATGCTCCAGAATTTCCCCTGAACACGGCTATGTGCTTGAAATTGCTATTAGCAGCCCCAAAGTCCCTGAAAATATAAAACAAAGCAAATTAGATATATATTAAATTAAAATTATATAAAAACTAATTAATTACTACTAAAATACTATATAAAAATAACTATAAATAATGCACTATCATGGACCGACGCGAGCCTGAGGTCAATGCCGAGCTGAGTGCAGAAGCCAACAAACTCTTCACTAGCAAACTGCGGCCCATTGTCCGTCACTATGGCTAGAGGTAGCCCGTGCCTGCAAATTATCTCTCCCCACAAGAAATTCCTTACCACCTGAGAGGTTACCTTAGCGAGTGCTTTCACTTCTACCCACTTGGAGAAGTAGTCGATCATGACCAGCAGGAACTTCCTCTGGCTGCTGGCTTGGGGAAAGGGACCGACCAGATCTAATCCCCATATGGCGAAGGGCCAGGGAGCCGTGATGGTCCGGAGTCTTTGAGTTGGGAGGAGCTGGAGCGGGGCATAGAGCTGGCACTTTGGACAATCCTTGCGAACTCCGTCGCATCCTTGCTGAGAGTGGGCCAGAAGTAGCCTTGCCTCAACACCCTTCCCTCCAGGATCCGACTCCTGGAGTGACTGCCGCACTCCCCAGAGTGGATTTCTTCCAAGACTCTCGGAACCTCCTCCTCGGAGACACAACGGGCCAGGAGTCCCGAGAGAGTTTTCCTATATAGCCCTCCTGCATGCAAGGAGTAATAAGCGGACTTATACCTGAAGCGTCTCTTGTCCATATCCTCTCCAGGGAACTGCCCGGAGGAGAGGAAGGTGATGAATGGGTCCATCCACGAGGCTCGTTGATCCACCTCCATCAATTCTCCTTCCTCGATGGAGGGCCGGAAGAGTTCCGAAGCCGTCCCTCCCGCTCGGGGACCGAACTTGGCTAAGAGGTCCGCCTGGGTGCTCTCCTCCCTCAGCACGTGCTTGATGGAGAAGGTGCGGAACTGCCCGATGACCCCCTTAACCTTCTCCAGGTATAGCAGGAGGGTCGGGTCCTTTGCTTCAAACTCTCCCTTGATCTGGCATGCTACCACCATGGAGTCCGTGGAGACCTCCACGTCCTGCACTCCTAGTTCCCGGGCCAGCCGAAGGCTTGCTATCACTGCCTCATACTCAACCTGGTTGTTAGTAATTGGGAAATGGATGTTTAAGGCTTGCTCAATCCGAGTCCCCTGAGGACTTACCAGGACTATTCCCCCTCCATAGGAGTATTTTCCTGACGCTCCGTCCACCAACATCTTCCATGCCTCTAGGGGAGGTGGCTCGTGCTCCCCCACTTCGGCCGCATAGTCGGCCATGAAGTCTGCCACCGCCTGAGCCCTGATGGACGTCCTGGGCACAAACGTGATATTGAATTCACTTAACTCCATGGACCACTTTGCCAACCTTCCTGAGTGCTCCACCCCTTCCATGATTTTACGGAGCGGGTGGTCCGTCACTACCTTGATTAAATGGGCTTGAAAGTAAGGTCGGAGCCTCCGGGCCGACACCACCAATACGAAGGCTAACTTTTCCAGGATCGGGTACCGGAGCTCTGCCTTCTTCAGCACTCGGCTGACGTAGTAGATAGGGAACTGTTTCTTCCCCTCCTCCCGGATCAACACGGAACTTACTGCTTAGGACCCTACCCCCAGGTACAGGGATAGGTCTTCTCCTGGCCTCAGCCCCTGGAGCAGAGGGGTTTGGGTGAGCTGTTCTTTCAGAGCCTGGAAGGCTTCCTCGCACTCCCGGGTCCACTCAAACTTCTTGTTGCCCCGCAGCACCTTGAAAAAAGGTGCACACTTTTCCCCTGCCTTGGAGAGGAACTTGCTGAGCCCGGCCAACTTCCCTGTAAGGCTCTGAACCTCCTTTGGATTCTTCGGCGACCCCAACTCCATTACCGCCTTAACCTTGTCCGGGTTAGGCTCCACTCCTGCGGGGGTGAGTAAGTGGCCTAGGAACTTTCCTCGGCTTGCCTCGAAGACACATTTCACGGGATTGAGCTTCATTTTGTAGCGCCGCAGGGTCCCGAACGTCTCCTCAAGGTCTCGGAGGTGAGACCCAAGGTCTCGGCTCTTTACCATGAGGTCGTCAACATAAACCTCCAAGATTCTTCCCTTTTGCTCGCGGAAGACCCTGTCCATCATCCTTTGGTATGTGGCACCTGCATTCTTGAGCCCGAACGACATCATCTTATAACAGTAGCATCCATCCCCCGTGATGAAGGAGACATCCTTGATGTCCGGGGGGTGCATGCGGATTTGATGGTAACCTGAAAAAGCATCTAAGAAATACATCACAGAAAAACCGACGGCTGAGTCAACCAGCGCGTCGATCCTAGGCAGGGGGTAACAATCTTTAGGGCATGATTTATTAAGTAAAGAAAAGTCGATACACATCCTCCATTTACCTCCTCCCTTCTTAACCATAACGACGTTGGAGACCCAGCCTGGATACTGGATCTCCGTTACAAAGCCTGCCTGTAGGAGCTTGCTCACCTCCTCGTGGATGGGCCCTTCCAGCTTGTCAGCGGTGGCCCTTCTCTTCTGGCGGATAGGGCGGATGCCGGGGTCGAGGTTGAGGCGGTGGCAAGCCACATCCGCGTCGATCCCGGGCATTTCCGTGGCGCTCCAGGCGAGGACGTCTATGTTCTCCTGCACGCACACCAGGATCTCCGCTTGATCTTCCGGGTTAAGTCCCCCGCTGACCCGGACCTTCTCTACCACCCCTAGCTGGGTGGTGACTTCGAGCTCCACGACCTCGTCCATAGCCTCCAGCCAGGACTGCTCTCCCCAAGCCTTTTCCTCCGCGGCATAAGTGAGAGCCTGGGTTCCTTCCTCGACCTCCTTCTCTACCACCATCAGCTCCTCCGCCACTCCCTCCTAGGCCTTCTCTTCTTCTTCCTCTCTTTCTGCCCAGGGTCCTTCAGCTACCCCTTCCTGGGCATGGACATCATCTCTCTCCATCTTATCCTTGGCTACCTCCTTTCCTCCGGCTTCAGCTGCCTCCTCCATCATCTTATCCCACTCCTCAGCTTCTCCCATCCAGGAGATGGTGTTGACTGCCGTCACGTAGCACTGCCTTGCCACCTTGGGATCTCCCCTGATCCACACCTGAACCCCTCCGTCGTTAAACTTAAGGCATTGATGAAAGGTGGAGGGGACATAGCGGAACGCGCTGATGAGTGGCCGTCCGAAGATGGTGCTATAGCTGCTTGGAGCGTCCACTATGACAAAGCGGCAGTTTCTGGACTGCCCACCCAGGGTCACATGAAGTCCTACTCCTCCTTCTACTTCTTTCCTCTCCCCTTAGAATCCAAACAGAGGGCCATCCGAGGCCAACACCCTTCTGGGCTCCACCTCCATCATGTCAAACGCCTTCTTGAAGATGACGTTGACCGAACTCCCGTTGTCCACTAGGATTCGGGAGACGGTGAAGTTCTCGATCGCCGTCTGAATGACCAGCGCGTCGCAGAACGGGTCCTCATAGCCCGGCATGTCCTTCTGGGTGAAAATGATTTTTTTGGTCGGGGGTGGAGCGGTGGATGTTGAAGCTATGCTCCGGCGGTAGATGGTATGGAGGCTAGCCTTGCGGGTCGCCTCCACCCCTACCCCCCCATGGATCACCCCAATTCCTCCCCTATTCCCCACATCGTTTCTATCCTCACACCTTTCCTCATCCTCCTCTCGAGGTTCGACCTCCACAATCCTCACCGGCTGCAGCTGCTGTGGCGCGGGCGCTCTGCCCCTCTTCACTTCCAGGAACTCCGGGCAGGTGTCCATTGCGTGACCTTCCTCATCATGGAAGATACAATACGGCAACGTCACCTCCCCCGCATCGGCTTCCGCCACCCTATTCCTTCTCCTCCTAGCGGATGTCGCTTCCACCTCGCCTCTCCTTCCTCTTCCTCTTCCCCGGCCAATTGCCATGGCCTGTTGAGGTGGGGGAGGCATCTGCATCGGACCCTGCCTCCACCCCAACTGGGGGGGTCTCCATTGACCTCCGAAATGGTTACCCCTTCCTGGGCCGTAACCCCTTCCCTGCCCTTGCATTCCTCCACCTTGCGGCCTCCATCCCCCCTCCGGGGCCCGGGGCTCTTCCCTTCTCCTGACCTCATGGTGTCTCACCTCCGGCTCACTGAGCTTTGCTAGCCTATTGGTGAGCTCCGGGTTGGATTCTTCACTCGCGACTTCCTCCGATACCCTCTCCATCAGCTCTTCGTAGGAGACAGGGGCTTTTCTCTTCAACGCCATCTTGAAGAAACTCTCTTTCAACCCGACCGTGAAGGCGAGTTGGAGTGCAAACCCAGGCATCTCCTGAGTGAGCTGTACTTCCTCTTGGAACCTATCGGCATATTGAGCCAGCGACTCCCTGGGCTCCTGCTTCACTGCGAAGAGGGAATCAGCGTCCTTCTTCCTCTTTTTTGAGGTCGAGAACCTCAGCAAAAAACTTCGGCGCAAGTCCTCGAACTCGTAGATTGATCCTGCAGGGAGTTGATGGAACCAGTCCCTGGCCTTCTCCTTGAGGGTGACGGCAAAGAGCCGACACTTGAAGGCATCTGACATCGGCCTGATGGAGACCGAGTCTTCGAAGCTCTGCAGGTGCTGGATGGGGTCATCCATACCGTTGTAGTACACCCGGTCCCACTCTCCGAACCCCCCGGGGACGGGTGCGGAAAGCACCAGCTCGCAAAAGGGGCTTCCCCCTCCTGTCACTCTTTCTGGCTCCACTCGCCCCCCAAGCTCTCTCGCCAAACTTGATCTCGCCGGGACTGCACTCGCGAGGGCGGTGCTCGCCTGAACCACCCCGACCGTCATCGCATCCTCTTGGCGCGGACTTGCCGGTGCCGCGCTCGCTGGGACGGAGTTCGTTAGCACTGAGCTCGCCGGCACGGAGCTCGCCGGCAAGGAGCTCGTCGGACTGGCGAACAATACTCGCCCTTCCCTGTCCTGACCTGACCCAACGACGACTTCCTTTCCAGTCCTTCCCCCTGGAGCATTCACGCCGACCGTCGTTGAGGGAGGGGTCGCCTGAGGTGCTGGGGTAGCAAACTCGCTTCGCAGAGCTGTGACCGTGAACCCCAAGGTGTCGAGCACCTCCTTTCTGAAATCTGCGAGCATCCTGGCCATCGCCTCCTGAGGTGTCTCGCCGAACTCCTCGCCTTGCTCCTCATCTCCCGCCATAACCCTTCTCTGGAACTTTCTTGAACCAGCCACACTCCACGCTCACCGCACCAAAATGTTGAAACCGATTTCTCGGTCTCTTGTGGAGCTCGGGGCCCTCAACGAATTGAGGGGCAGCTAGCCCTTACTGGTCCCTCGGAAGAGGTAGGCAGATAACTCAGACAAAGAACAAAGACCCTGGTCTCAGCAAGGAGGTCCCTCCACTAACCCGGAAGATCGTTGAGCGCTTCCCCTCCCAAGCCAAAGCTAAGACTCGGGCACCTTGGAGAGCTAGAGAGCCCAAACCAAAGCGACCTAAGGAGAGAAGAAGGCTCAAAGATTCTGAACCGGTCTCTTCCAAGGTGCCCTTTAAGGTCTATTTATAGATTTTGGTTTTGTGGTCTGTCAATAGCCAACTCCCGCTGTCCAATCTTACTATCCGCACCCCAAATTGGTCTGCTAACAGCCAAACTCCGCTGTTCGGAGGGGCTAACCGCAGACCACCAGGGGTCTTCTGGTAAAAGACCAACCCAGGTACCGGCGAACCAGAGACCCTTGACCTGTTCACCGAATATGGGTCTCGCCAAAATGATTGGCTGGCTCGCCTGCCTAACGAACTCCTTCGACTGGCTGGCTCGCCTGCCTATATGGCTCGCCTGCCGAACCGCTCCTTAGCGGGTCGGGCTCGCCAAAATGGCTAACTGTACCCCAGAAATGGCTATTTGCACCCCAAGGTCCCGGGCCGGCCTAGCGAACTCCTTCGACCGGCTGGCTCGCCTGCCTCTATGGCTCGCCTGCCGAACCGCTCCTTAGCGGGTCGGGCTCGCCAAAATGGCTAACTGTACCCCAGAAATGGCTATTTGTACCCCAAGGTCCCGGGCTTGCCTAGCGAACTCCTTCAATCGGCTGGCTCGCCTGTCTCTATGGCCTCCCGCTCTTCCTAGGCTCGCCCCGCCTGGGCTCGCCCATCCTGGCTCGCTCCCTTGGGCGTGCGAACCAGAGACCCTTCCTGGCGAACATCGGGGTTATACATATAGAACTTTACATGATACCTGAGCTTAAGAATCCTTCTCAAGAGTTCTTCTTTTCCTTGAGAATACTTTTGGACCCACCTTCCTTTGTGCCATCTTCAGAGGCTCATCGTCATCTTCAGTAGTAATGTCTTTGAGAAGCTCCCCTTGAGAGTGTGCATTCACTTCAGCCTGCTAGGCAGCTTCCTGAGCGATCTTAGCTACTTCATCTAGTAGACCTTTATTCTGAGACTCACCCTGAACCACTGTTGTACTTACAGCAGCCATTTCAGTATCCAAATTCCTTTGAACATCTGGAGCAAGCCCCCTGAATATCTGGGAGCTCCCCTTGATTTGTTGCATCTATTTTCTCCTCATTCATCATATCTGGGAGTTCGCCCTCATCTGTCAGATACTGATTTTCTAGCTTATTTCCTTTTTCTGGATGCTCTGGCACTGGCTCCCCTGGATATGTGGACTTTGAAAGGTGGTCACTTTGTCTGGAGCAGGAGCTTCATTATCATCATCTTTATCCTGTCCACTCAAATCTAGGACATGTCTTTCTTCCTCTAAAATGTTCTCCCCTTCTTAACCTTGCTGGCCAGAGAGGTTAAGAATTCCTTTGTGACTATGGAGGAAGATACAAAATCCTTGAGGCTTTGGAAGGATCTTGTAGAATCTAATAACACAGCCTCCATTTGAGAGTACTTCCTATCAAATTTCTTTGCTTGAGAGGCCACCATGTCTGCAAATGTGGAGGAGGCAAGGCCAACTGCTTTGGAAATTATTTGCTCAAGGTTAATTGGGGGGGTATGGAGGAGGTAAATGGAGGGAAATCTTCTTGGATAGGTGAGAGAGCATGATAGATTTCAGGTGTGACATGAATAGGTGGAGGAGGTGGAGTAAATGTGGATGGTAGTTGATGAGGAATTTAAGGAGATGGCTCTAGGGCTGAAGAGGATTGGTGTTGGTGTTGGTGTTGTTGTTGTTGTTCTTGAGAATAATGTTGAGCTGGAGCATCATCCTGATGGAGGTCTGAAGCAGTGTCCAGTGGAGTTGGACAAAGAGGAGGAATATCATCCCTTGGGGGATCTGGTATTTTCCTCTAAGAATTTTGAGGAGGAGGAGAGGGAGGAGGTGAAGCTGGAGCTTGACCAGGCTTCAAGATTTGTCTGGTCCAATTGGAGAATATTCCTATGTTGATTCTTTTCCCTGGTGGAATTGGCACTCCCTTTGACTTACACACTGCTGGGTAGTCATGTAGAAATACTTGGCTCATGACTCTCATATATGCATTTTCTTTGTGGGCATATTTGTGCCCAATCATCCTTAGGAGGCATTTCCCCAAATTAATCCATTTCTTAAGAACTAGAGCTACCATTATCTGAAGCTGTTGCTTTGGAATAGCATCATGTGCTGATATTTTACATAGCAACACCTTCCCTTCAATGTCTGCAAGGAACCTATATTCTTCCCCAAGATCAATCTTCTTTAGATTGATGGGCTTATCTTTCTTAAACTGCATAATCTCCAGGGCCCTCTTAGTCTCATCCCCTGATAATTCATCTGACTCATTTCCAGGAAGAAGATCATACGTTTGGTTCAATATTTCCTCTGTTATCAGTACATCTATGTCACGAACTCTTCCCTTGAGGGAACCATCCTCTCATATCTGAACACTGTCTTTAAACTCAGTTAGTTATATATCCAAGATCTTGCATCTGGTGGATATTGTTGGATCTGTAGGCGCCCTTAGAGGGGGGGGGGGGTGTGAATAAGAGTTTTAAAAACTTTAAACTTTAACATAAAACTTTTGATATTTTAGTCGCAGTTAAATCAAAAGTAAAGAGATAATGAAATTAGAAATAAAATCAATTTTATTAAACAAGAAAAGACATGATTATCATTTATAAAATTGATTACAAAATCTAATTTCAATGACGCTAGAAATCGAAGCGAATAATATGAAAACCCTTTTGTTTTTTATACCGACTCGTATCCCCACGAACTGGTTGGCTCTAGCCGATCTTTCCCCAGATACAGCCTCAAGACGCTCTAGCCAATCTATCACCAGAAAGGCCTCGAGCACCCCCTAGATCTACTCCCTAGACCCAGTCGCCGTGTGACGAATTCCTCCCTAAGTCATACCTAGACCTAGTCGCCGTGTGGCGAATTCCCCCTAGTCCCCGCAAGGCCCTAGTCGCCGTGTGGAGAGTTCCTCTACCGAACAAAAGATATAAAAGGTTACAATTTAAAAGTAAAACAAAAACACAAACTAAAAACTCCCTCAAAAGAAGAACTTGATGTCGATGTAGATGCGATCGTATTGGTCTTCAAGTTCTTTGCGTTCACGAACGTTGACGGAGTTCTTCGGGCTGCTTGGAGAAGGCTCTCACGAGTGCTCTGAATATATGGCTCCAATCCCTTCTGTATCAGCAAGCAACTACGGAGGAGGCGCATGTCTTCTTATAGAATCGGCCACTACCTCCCCGTGGTATCCACATTAGGCAATGAAGCACACGGATCGTGGTAGTTTAGGCAACATTTTGAGTGCCAAAACACTAGCGCGCCGCGGTAACGCTAACGCCCCGCGATAGTGAGATATCCTTCCTTCAGCCACTATCTCCTTCCAAATCTGCTCCTCAATCAATTGAAGACGGGAAGTTTCCAAAAGCTACCGCCGGGCGTTAGACTTAACGCGCCGTGATAGTACTTGCCAAAATAGCGTCCCGTCGACATTCCTTTTTCTCCACTGTTTCCTTCTCGTCAAATGTTTCCATTTATGCCAGCGTCAGCGATAGTGATAACGCTCCGCGGTAGAGCACATTTCTTTTCGTCAGGCGCATCTTTGTCAAACCGGCCTTATATTTCGTCGATCGAATTTTCGTCGAACGGGATTCGGCTTTCGTCGATCGCAAATTCGTCGAACGCAGTGATAAGCATTTAATCGAGCGCAGCTTTCATATCGTCGAACGAACACTAGCGCCAGCGGTAGTACTAACGCTATGCGGTAAGACATACATTTCGTCGAGCGTCGTGGTAGAACATGCAGATCGTCGAGCGGAGCTCACAGTTCGTCGAACGGAGCTCTCAGTTCGTCGAACAGAGCTTTCAGTTCGTCGAACGCCAGTTTCCTTCTCAGCGGTTTCCTTCTCAGCGGTTTGTTAGCGCCAGCGGTAGTCTTAATGTTGCGCGGTAGTAACAAAAACATATTTCCATGGAGATTTGAAAGCACTGAATCTTGCATACAATAAACACAAAATAAGTATGATCAAATACAATAGGATTTGTTATTGTCAAACCAAGAGATGCGAAAAGCATGTTCCAACAGATATCAGTTTGGTTAATCCAGCATCTTGAAGCAGACCAAGAATGACCTTGAAGCTTTCGGCCGCTGCACCGAACGAATCTATGTCCACATCGAATCCGGAGTTCACTTTTGGTGGAGCCATCGGATTAATGGTACCTGTAATAACACGGAGAAAATGAGAGAGGGGCGCAGGAGAGTAGGAGAATAAGAGAGCAAGAGAGCAGGAGAGCAAGAAGAGAAGAATTTGAAAGCGCAATGATCTCGACGTTGAAGTTGCTTACAAGAAGACGATTCATCGTAACTTAGGGTTTATGTCGACGCACTGTCGATAAGGATTAGTATTTGGCGCGCAAAAATAAGCGGAGAATGCTCTTAGAAGCATTTTTGAGCACGCAGTAATATCGACGTTGCGTCGAATAACATTAGACGTAATCTAGTCGACGTAACAACATTCTGGAAATTGTTCAACATCCTTTAAGTCGACGTAGTCCTGTCGATGTTACGTCGATTATCAATCGACGCAACCTCGACTCTGATTGGCGACCAATAAGATGACGCGTGCATCGATAAGAACTCGACGTTGCGTCGAGATCTATTCGAATTATCCACTCTGAATGCTTCTTGACGCTAGCGTCGAGTAGAAGTCGATGGTACGTTGACTTCTATTCGATGCACCTATGAGTGAACGGAACCATTTCCTTAGAAAATTCTTGATGTTTTTCCCAGCAATTATATTTATTGAAAATAGATTATAATATCAATTTTATAAACTTTTAAGGAAAATTCAAGGTAGGTGAAAGTGGGGATAGATCAAGATTACTCTAGAGGGGGGGTGAATAGAGTATTTTAAAATAATCTTACTTAGCTTAAAGAAATCTGTATAAAACAATTTGAGTTAATTAGTATATGTGTAAGTAAGTGCAGCACAGATATAAGCACAAACTAAAACACAACACACACAGCACAAACAAATAATAAAGACAGGCACAGAAGACGCAAGGATCTATAGTAGTTCCCCACAACTTGGGTACATCTACTCTTCTACCACCCTGGTAGGAAATCCACTAAGGCTTTTTGATCAGGTGAGCCTTCACCACAGAGCTTTTGATCAGGTACTCTAAACCACAATTTAACTTTTAAAGGGAGTTAGAACCCTGTACACAATTATAGAATAACAGTAAAATAAAGATGATGATGTCTTCTCTTTTCTCTAACAACAGAGAAGACTAGTGGAATGTTGAAATTGTCAGATCTCCCCCTGTGAGTAAGAGTAAGTAAAAAGGAGAGAAAATCTGCTCAGGGTGTAGGTCTTCTTGATCTTCAGAATATCTCCAGCACAAGTTCTCTAGAGGAAAAATGATGCAGATGATTTCTAGAGATTAAAAGTAGGTGTCTGGAGAAGACGAAGACTTCAGAGAGAAAACAGAGAGAGTTCTTCTTTTTGAATTTAAAACTGAGTAGCACAAAGCTTATATTTATATCTGTGTCTCTCTCTAGTATAAATAGCAATGATAATCTCTTCACGGGAGAGAGTTGATCCTCTTTAAAATTTCAAACAGGGCTGGAAAGGAAGGAGACAAAAAGGAAAGATTTCTCTGGAATACCAATATATTAAATTCCTTGAAACTTGCAATCTGCCTTATAAAATAATCTGCACGCAGCCCTTAATTAATGCAGCAACGGTCATAAAATCTTTGATAGAGAATACTGCAATAACTGACTGATATTTTAATAAGAACAGCTGTCAGCCTTCATAAGAAATCCTGAGGATAACTCCAAAATAATACTCTGAATAGAAGAGGTCACTGAATATAGAGACTCTGAAGAAGTTCGACGATCTGAAGGGAAGTTCGTCGAACTTAACCTGGAAAGTTCGTCGAACAAACAGAAACTTTCGTCGAACAGAACTTTGAAGTTCGTTGAACCAAGTTCGTCGAACGGATACTTGAATTCGTCGAACGAACTAGAAGTTCGTCGAACACCTTAACTTAGCTAATCTTCAAATTTCTTCTAGACATAGCCTATGACCCTTATACTATACATGTTGGGTCAAAACAGATCCTATACCTGGAAATAGACATCCTAGCCCAAATCAGTAATAGGGTTGAACTGTGTTCCAACAGTAGGGATCACTCCCTTGGATAAAGTTTGTTCCTTATTCATGTCCTACATATTTCTCCCCACTCCATATTCTCCTGAGTGGGACCCTACCTAATCCTGCACAAGTAGTTCAAACATTAGAAGGGACCCAGGTTACCTTGGGTCCTTTGCTTTTACCATTGTAGGGTTCAATGTAGGAATAGAAGGGTCTTTCATGATACCCTTCTGGATGATAAGGAATGGGTTTCCCAAACCTATTATTTTGATACTTGAAATGAGTATATAATGTATCTAAATAAAGAAGGTCTGCAGAATGTCTTATTATCCTAGGTTTTGATTTTACCCTTTGATTGTATGCTTTTTCTGCTTTCTTCTTCTCTTGAGATTTCTTTCCTTTGTTGAGATTTGTTTTCTTATCTCTAGATGTTTTCTTTGGTGTATTGACTTCCTGATCCTTAGTATTTTCACTGTCCTTATATGATTCATACTCACTAGGTCTAACAAATGGTACTGGATTTTTCCAGGCAGGATTCCTAGGTGCTTTTGTGCTTGTGGAGTGCTCTGCTCCTAACCCTAGGTGATTAAATCTCATAGAGAGATTTTCTATAATGACTTTGAGCTTCTGACTCCTCCCATTGAGTGAGTCCTCAAAGCCTTTGCCTTTGCTAGCTCTTCTTTTAAATTTATGTTTTCTTCTCCAAGTTTAATCAATTCTAACTCTTTATTATTAATTTCATTTGTTAGGCTTTGATTTATTAGGCGCATTTAATCTTTCTTAAGGTTCTATAATTCCGCTCTAGTTGTGTCTAATTCTTTTTCTACCATAAGATGATCAATGCAGAAATCTTTAAAACAGAATTTAAACTCTTCTGAACTCAAATCAAATTCATCAAAAATTGATATCTGATCCTCTTCATGATCTGATGACATCCCAAGTGCCATCAAGCAAGCTGCTTCTGTTGCTGCTTCATCATCACTTTCAGATGATGAGGAGCATAATTCTGCTTCAGAATCACTCTAGTCTTCAGCAATGAAACCCTTGGCTTTCTTCTTGTCTTTCCCTATAAAAAACTTCTTTCTCTTCTCCTCTTTGTTACTGCTTCTGTCCCTTTGTTCTCGTGGGCACTCTGGAGCAATGTGCCCTGGTTTGCTGCATGTATATCAGGTAATCTCCTTCTTTGGAGTTTTATCATAACTGGGCCTTGAGTCCCTTTCTCTCCTCCTTGAGTCTTCTATCTTGACCCATTTCTTGAATCTCCTTGCTAGTAGATTGAACATTTCATATTCAGGAGTGGAGGGCTCTCCTTCATTAGCTTTCAGAGCAAGGCTCCTTTGGATTGGAGCTGGAGTAGTTTCCCTCTCTTCTGACTCAGCCCTGTTCTTTAGTAGCATCTCATATGACTTAAGCTTTCCTAGCAAAGCTTCAGTTGAGATCTCTCTGTGGCACCTAGACTCTCTGATTGCCCAGATTCTTGAATCCCATGAGCTGGGGAAGCATATGAGGATTTTATCATTAATTTCAGTCAAGAAAATATCCTTGTCCAAGCCTCTGAGCTCATTAATGATAATACTGAATCTGTCATACATATCAGCAACAAATTCTTTAGCTTTCTTCTGAAAGTTCTCATACTGGGATATGAGAAGGGACTTTCTGTCCTTTCTTTCATCAGCATTTTCTTCCATCATTGTGGTGAGTGAATCCTAGATCTCTTTTGCTGATTGACATTCAACAACCTTCTAGAAAATGTCATCTGACATTGTTGATACCAGAATGTTCATGGTCTTGACATCACATGCCTTGACCTTCTTCTCAGCCTCTGTCCATTCCTTTCTTGGTACAGCCTCAGTTGTTGAGGATTCTACTGCCTTTTGTCTAACTGGAGCTGGAGGACCTGTGAGAAAAACATTATAGATGTCTTCATCAATAGAATTCATATAAAGCATTATTCTAGACTTCCAGAGTGTGAACTTATTCAAGTTACACATTGGTGTCTTATGAAAGCATAATCCTTAGTACTCATTTTCTTTATAAAATATTATTTGTAATAAAGAGAAATAAGTGTAGGAGGTCTTTTTGATCAAAGTGTTAATCTCTTAATGATCAACCTCCATCTGATACCAATTGAAAGTGCACAGTGTGCCTTTGAGAATCCTCTAGAGGGGGTGAATAGAGATTTAAAATTATTTATATCCTATTTGTGCAAACACAATACAACCTAAGTACTATGCTCCAACAAATACTCACACAGAATAAAACAGTGATGAATGTGAAGCAAGCAAAATAGTAAAAGTTATCTAGTTATCTAAGCTATAAGAGACATCGCAGAAAATAAGCAATCCAGAAGACACAAAGATTTTTTATAGAGGTTCCCCAAAATGTGGGTACTCCCCTCTTCTATCACCTGGTAGGAATGCACCAACTGTGCCTGAGTCTTTTGGTAAGGAGACTCTTAGAACCACTGATCTTTTGATAAGAAGGTCATGAACCAGCAGATCTTTTGATAAGGAGATCTTGAACCACCAGAACTTTTGATAAGGAGATATTGAACCACTGAATCCTTTGGAAGAGGGATTCTCAAAACTCTGTACAGTTGGGAATGAGGAGAAAGAAAGGGAAAGGAAAAAGAATTCTGTTTTCAGAATTCTTATGAAGCCTGTATAAAACAGCTTCTTTAATCTTTCACGGGATTTGCTAATGATAAACTCCTGCTTATGATGGTGATAATTTGCAAGAGCTATGTTTGTTAGATCCTCTTTCTTCTTTCTGATAGAACTCTGGCTATTATATGATTGTGATGATGAGCAATATTGTTCTGTTCTGAGAGAGAGAGGGAGAGCAGCAGTTCTATCTTCTTTGTATCTGTTCTCTATTAGGGTTCCTGAGCAGGAAGAGGAAGGGGAAGCCCTAATAGAATAGTATGACCGATTGTGATCAATACTCTGGTTTTCTCTTTCCTTTCTTCCCTTTTATTGTCCCTATTCAATTTGAATTTTGTTTCCTTTTCTGGTAAGTCGTGAAAAGGTATTTTTGTCTGGACAATTACTCCTTTTCCTCCTTTAATTCCCGACCCGTCCACCAACAATAAGCTTATTTCCAAGAATACTTTTCTCTGTCCACTGTTAATTCTTCATTCTATTTGAGGCAATTAAGGAGCCATTGGGGAACGGTCTTGAGTGAGGTGGGCCATTAGAGAGGGTCCAAAAATGACAGCTGAAAAGGTTTAATTTTTAGACTGTATTCGACGTAGCGTTGAGTTCTCTTCCTCTCTTATCGACGCACCTTCGAGTTCTTGTGGGAGCAGCTTCAAATTCATCCTTGCTCTGATTGAACTCTGTTAGTCGACGTTGCGTCGATATCTTATTGACGTAACCATTGAGTTGAGGATATGGCTATGAACTCCATTATCTGCGTCGAGATGAAGTCGACGTTGCGTCGACTTTAGATGGCTTCAACAGATACTTCCTTCTGCATTGAGTTGAAGTAGACGATGCGTCGACTTCTCAAGATACTTCGACAAGTACATGGCCCCTACGTCGATGTCAACTCGACATAACGTGGACTTGATCTACTTCGATAGAGGGGGTGAGTTGCTTGGACTTGTAGTCAGAGTAGCGTCGACAATAACTAGATGTTGCGTCGATTTCTATTATACGCAAATGATAACTTTGCCCAAATTTTGCTTCCATTGATCTGGTCTTGACACCCTAGGTTGAGTGTGACATCCTAAGACATCTAATGACTGATTACCCTTACTATATAATGGGTAATTCAACCTAAGAAATAAAATCACTTATTAGGTAATTTGTTAAGTTAAATCAAATGGATTTTTCCCAACTTTAATGTTTAAATTAACACATTTATATATTTACCCATATATTATGAAAAAAAAACTAACTTTTAGTCAATTCTCTCATAATACATTTTTGTCACGGCCAAAAACCATGGCTAATACTTATGTATGTGTCACGAATTAGAAATTGTAGCTAAAATATTATCCACGAATTAAGCAATTGTGGCTAATATTGTCTTATTAGTCACGAATTCGATAAACCATGGCTAATGCTTTCTTTTTTTTTGCCACAAATTAAGCATCCGTGGGTAATACTTATTTATTAGCCGCGAATTAGGAGTCGTGGCTAATACTTAACTATTAGCCATGATTTTTGATCCGTGGCAAAAAAAGTGTCGCTAAAAGTCAAATTTTTAGTAGTGTGATGTGATATGACACTCCTCAGAGCCGTTGCAGATTGGAGGAGGTATAAAGGAAGATGTTAGGTCATTAAATCAGAGGGTGGACAAGATGTGAAATAGCTGTTACTATTCTATTGAAGAAATACTGCTTCCACAAGATATCTCTATCTGCTTCCTGAAAGTGATTTCTCAAGCACCAAGCAGATTACTTCCAAAGAGATAAGTTTGTTTTTGCTCATTCTATCCAGAGAGAACAAGTGGATCTTTCTTCATCTGCTGAAGAAGAAGATCAGAAGAAACAAGGCCTAAAGCTAGTGTTATTCAGCCCTGCTTCAAAACAGCATCTGTTGTGCTTCAACAACATAAGATCTAAGCTGAAGGTTTAATCTATACTATCTTCTGTTGTAACAGCAAAAATATAAACTCTGTAAGAACTCCATTGTTCTGAGTGTGTAAGACTTTGTGCCTGAGTTTGTAAGGCTATACTCCCAGCCTGAGTGTAGGATTTCAGAGGAGATCTAAGGTAGGGCTTCTTGATAGGCCTGAGGTAGGAAACCAGGAGAGTTTCTGAGTTGTAGGAGTTGGAGTACTCTGAATGGTATGGTTGTTGGCCTGAGGCAGGGTTTTGGAGGAAACCTGCGAGATCCTGAGGGATCTGAGTTGTAAGCTTTTAGAGCTGAGATTTGGAGGAGTTAGCCTTGTCTAACCCACTGCTAGAAAGGTGTAAAGGAAAAATGGACTACCCATAGACACACTGTCTTGGGGAACCACTATAAATAGCTATGTGTTTTCTGTGTGATTGCTATTCTTTATTCAATCACTTAATAACATCTAGTTGTAAGTAGAAAATTTCAAAGGAACCTATTCACCCTCCCTCTAGATGAGTTAGACTACTACCAAGTAAACTATCAATTTGTATTTTGATATTCCAATTAAGCTAAAATGTGTAATAATATAATTTACTATAGTTAAAATATGTAATTATGTGTAAATAGCTTGGTTAAGAGTGAAAAGAAAAAGAGTATTTGAAATTAATGAACTTATTTAATTTGTATAATAAATACGAGTGGCGGTGCTCCACTCCTATGCCTAACCATGATAATATCTCGACTGTGACAGTGTAGCTGCACGACGACACTTTTGCGGCTTGCAACTGATATCTAATAAAATATATAATAATATAAAATCACACGTGACCGATGACCCCCAATATTTAAATTTAAATTATAATGTTTATGAACGTAATTATGCAGTATGTTAAAATTTTTGATTGGACCTTTCGGAGTAAGCAGGAGTTGTATCAACAAGAGTTATAGCCAAACAACCACAATGCCAAAACAGCAACACAAGAAATCTTTATTGAAACAGAACTGCTTTACAATGCGAGGTATATATGGCGAGACATGATTCATCAGAATCACGGAGACGAGAAGAACAAAACACACCAAAAAGCAAAGCTGGCGGCTAGACAAGCTCAGACCGCACAAGCCGCACCACTCCAGAACTCGCCCGGCTTGCCCTGAGATCGCACGAACAGAAACCGGACAGACTGCCAGCACTGCAAGACCGCACCTCAGACCGCACGAACTGGAGCTTTATTGGAACAAAGAACTAAAGTTGTCGGCAGACCGCAACTCAGACCGCCTAACCGCTGAAGGTCGCCTGATCACTGAGCTCGCTGCGAACAGCATAAGAACACAATAACCCAGTTCGCTGACAGACCGCAGACGAACTATTTATTCAAGCCACCAGAAATCACCAAGGAAGGAGACCGCACCCTGCTGACCGCAAACCTGCGAACACAACAAAGGTTAACTCGCATCCAAGTCGCGCGAACTCAAACTTGAGACCGCAAGAAACAATCCGGGCTCTGGTTCTTGCAGTTTTAGTTAGGAATGACGGGCCATGCACCCCTATTTATAGGCGGGTGGACGGATGTCGTCACCGCACAAACCGGGATACAGTCACCACCCATCAGATCGCGAACGGTCTCAAAAGACAGACCGCGCGAACAGACCTCTTGGTCGATCACCCGACCAAGACGCAGATCAGCAGACAAGATCGCGCACAGGTCGCGCAAACACGAGACCGCGCACAAGTCGTGCGGTCTCAACAACGCTCCTTCCTTAGATCACCAGGAGCAAGCTAGAACCATCTGGCCGACTTCAACCAAGTCGCCAGATCACCAATATAGACCGCCCGGGTAGACAGTCATATAGGAACAACCCGCCCGGTCTTCCAACAAGGAAGCCAGGCAAACAAGCAGACCTACTCGGGAACAAACCGCAGCTACCAAGAACAGACCGGAACAACCAGCAGACCGCCAGAACAACCCGGCAGAGCCAGACCGGCAGATAACCTATACAAGCCGCGCGATCACCGCGGTCTCCCAAACCAGACCGCCCGGTCTCCTCCACACCACTTCAAAAATTCAACACTACCCCTTGAAGTGGGAAGTGGAGACTAGCCCGAGTAAATTCCGCAACCGTGTAAACGGTCCCTTCGCCAGCGGCTTTGTGAAGATGTCTGCGACATTGTCCGCACTCCGAACATGCTCTACCATAAGAGATCCTCCCAACACCTTTTCACGAATGAAATGGTGCTCAATCTCTATATGTTTGGTCCTCGCGTGAATGACTGGATTGTTGACCAGCTTGAGAGCACTCTCATTGTCCCCGCATAGCATAGTGGGACCTCGAACCTCCTGATGAACGTCCTCTACCAACCTCCTGAGCCAAACGGCTTCCTGAGCAGCCAAGGCCGAAGCCTTGTACTCCGCTTCCGTGGTAGATACAGACACCGAGTCTTGCTTCTTGCTGCACCAAGAAATAGCTGTGGGGCCCGTCATAAATACATAACCAGACGTTGATCTCCGATCATCCACGTCTCCCCCATAATCAGCATCCATGAAACCATGCAACTCCAAGCTTGACCCTCTCCTATATAGGAGACCCAAATCAGAGGTCGACTTCACTTACTTCAAGATGCCTTTTGCCGCCAGAAGATGAAGCTTCCGTGGTTCCGCCATGTACCGACTCACCTTGCCTACTGTATAAGCAATATCTGGCCTTGTGATCGTCAAGTAGATCAAGCTCCCAACCAGAGCTCGGAAAACCAATGGTTCAGATAAGACTCTCCCCTCATCCTTCCGAAGTTTATGATGTTGCTCCAGAGGTATAGAGCTGCTCTTCCCTTCCTCCATGCCGAATCGCTGAACAATCTGCTCCGCATAGCCAGCCTGAGAAATGAGCACTCCGCTCTCCCGCCTCTGGACCTCGAGTCCAAGGAAATGGTGGAGCTCCCCCAGATCCTTCATCTTGAATCTGATAGCAAGCTCAGCCCTGAGTCTTGCAACAGCTTCCTTCGAATTCCCGGTGACAATCATGTCATCCACGTACAGCAGCACAATCACCCGAAGCACCCCCTCCTTCTTGATGAACAAGCTAGAATCAGAGTCTGAAGCAACGAATCCGCAGAATAAGAGATACTCTGCAATCTTCCCGTACCACGCCCGAGGCGCTTGCTTCAACCCATACAGGGCCTTCTTCAGCTTATAAACGTAGTCCGGATACTCCTTCGAGATGAAGCCTTGCGGTTGGATCATGAAGATATCCTTGTCAATCTCGCCGTATAAGAAGGTATTCTTCACGTCGAGTTGCCAAATCTCCCAACCACTCGAAGCTGCCAAGGCAATAACAAATCGAACCGAAGTCATCTTTGCCACTGGACTAAACGTCTCATCATAATCTTCTCCATACTGCTGTGAGAACCCGCGAGCTACAAGGCGAGCCTTGTACCGCTCGATACTACCGTCAGCTTTCTTCTTCAGCTTGAAGACTCATTTGCATGTCACAGGAGTGGTGCCCTTGGGCTTGGCCACAAGAGACCAGGTCTCATTCTTCTCGAGAGCTGCCAACTCTTCTTGCATAGCAATGTCCCACTCCTTCACGCCTCTGGCCTTCTCAAAGCTCGACGGCTCCCTTTCATCCAAGGGACCAGCAAAGAAACATGAAACAAAGTTCACCATGTTTCCTCCTGTGTATCGATCTGGTGGTTGAATAGTCCTCTTCGACCTCCTAAGAGGTTGCTCCTGACTAACCACCTCCTCAGCTGCTTCTTCTGTGCAAGCTCCTCTTCCAGATGAACTTGGAGCATCGCTCCCCCTGCTTCCAGAACCTGAAGCCTCCATCTCAGAGCTTGACACAACTGGAGCTCCTGGTGAAACAGGCAACTCCACTTGAAGACTTCCCGCAGCTTTTCCTCCTTCATCAACCCTGCTCTCTGGTAGCTCAACTCCTGAACTCCCCTTGTAAGAAGTCACTTCATCGAACACCACATCCCGAGAAACAATTGACCTCCGTGTCTCAGGATCCATGCATCTCCATCCCTTCTTCCGCTCATCATACCCAACAAAGACTAGCTTCCTTGCTTTCGCATCTAGCTTTGTCCGAAGAGCATCAGGAATATGCGCATAGCAGGTTGACCCGAACACCCGAAGGTGTGCAACACTCGGCTTCTCCTTGAACATCAATTCGTGAGGGGTCTTCATGTTGATAGGACTCAGAGGCAATCTGTTGATGACATAAGCTGCACAAGACTTCCCTCCGCCCAGAAGGACTTTGGGATACTCTTGGCATGAAGCCAGCATTTGCAAGTTTCCGTCAGATGACCGATCTTCCTCTCGGCAACGCCATTCTGCTGTGGAGTATGTTCACAAGTGAGCTCTCTCCGAACGCCGTGTTTCCTGCAAAAACTTGAGAACTCACCAGAGGTGAACTCCCCACCATTGTCAGTTCTCAATTTCTTCACCCGCAGGCCTAGACGACCTTCCACCAGCTCCTTGAATTCCACAAACTTTGCAAAGCCTTCTGACTTCTCTTTCAAGAAATACACCCAGACATATCTGGTGTAATCGTCAATCAACACCAACATATATCTATTGCCTCCAAGCCTTGGGGTGGCAGTCGGTCCCATCAAATCACCGTGGATGCACTCCAACGTCACTTTGCACCTTGTTTGTGATTTGTCAAATGGAAGTCGATGAGACTTACCAAACTGACATCCTTCGCAGACATGACCGTCTCCATAGGAGGACAAGCTAGGCAAGCCATTGACAAGGCCCCTTACCGCCATAGCCTTCAATTTGTCTATGCCTACATGCCCCAACCTTTCATGCCAGATGGTCGCGCCATCATTGGTCATCATCTTATCAACATAGGTACTTGTCGATAAAACGAACAAGTCCTTCACCCGCTTGCCGACATGAATAACATCTCCCTTTATCTCTGGTTGAGTTTTGAGAAACTTCACTTCTGTTGGGCCAAACAGAACGTGATAATCGGCATCGACCGCATTGGTCACAGAGAAGAGATTTTTCTTCATACCAGGCACGTGATAAACACTCCTCAACGTGAGTGGACCCTTATCATTGCTCAGAGAGACGACTCCTTCGTGCTCTACTGGATGAATAGAATTATCAGCCGTAATGATAGCATTGTTACCTGAGTAAGGCGCCAAAGAAGAGAACTTTGATCCATCCCTGGTGAGATGATGCCCACACCCTGAATCAACAATCCAGTCCTCATCATAGTTGATGGAAGCCAAGGCCTTAACGGGCATCGCCGTTATATTAGACGCAAAGGCTCCTCCCCATCCAACTTCACCAGACTTCGGCATCTCCTTCTCCACTGCATGTCCCGACTGAAGATTCACCCGGCAATCTTTCTTGAAGTGCCCGGTCTTGTTGCATCTAAAGCACCTCGGTCCCTCTCCTTTCTTCTTCCCATCAGACTTAGGAGCATAGCCCCTATCTTGCTGACCTGAAGTGGAGGGTCCATCATGACCCGGCTTCTTCTTCTCCCATTTCTTCTTCTTCTTCCCAGAGAACATCACATCACTTTCTCCCCCGGAGATTGAAACCCCCGCCATCTGTCTTGCTAAACTTTCTTGCGAAGCAAGAAGGTTCTCCAACTCCAACAACGACGGTTGATTTGCCCAACCCTGAACTGAAGTCACAAAAGCAAGATACTCCTTCCGCAACCCGCGGATGATATGCCTCTTCAGTTTTGCCTCAGAGATAGGCTCATCAGGGTCCAATGCAGAAATCTCTGCCGTGAGGTTCTTCATCTTGAGGAAGAAGGTAGAAACAGAAAGATCACCTTGAGAGGCTTTCGCCAACTCATTTTCAAGATACTGTAGCCTCGCTACATTCTTCTTATTGAACAACCCATCCAAGGATGTCCAAATCTCAGCAGCAGATTTACATCCAATGATGTGATCAAACAGCTCCGGTGAGATAGCCCTCTTGAGAGTGAACTCTGCCTTAGCATTCGTCCTCCTCCAAAGTCTCACCTCTGCCATATTATCTCCTGCTGGAAACACCTCTTGTGTGTCTTCTCCGCCAACTACCTCCCAAAGATCCTCGCCAAGCAAGTAACTCTCCATACACGACTTCCACTTTTTAAAGTTAGTCGATGTGAGGAGTTGAATACCAAGACCTCTTGCGTATCCACCTTCCACGGCAATTTATGTGGTCTCTTCTTCACAAAGACGATGGCAACTATAGTTGATCACTGCTTATCCACTCCAGAAACCTCCCTCTGATACCATGTTAAAATTTTTGATTGGACCGTTTAGGAGTAAGCAGGAGTTGTATCAACAAGAGTTATAGCCAAACAACCACAATGCCAAAACAGCAACACAAGAAATCTTTATTGAAACAGAACTGCTTTACAATGCGAGGTATACATGGCGAGACATGATTCATCAGAATCACGGAGACGAGAAGAACAAAACACACCAAAAAGCAAAGCTGGCGGCTAGACAAGCTCAGACCGCACAAGCCGCACCACTCTAGAACTCGCCCGGCTTGCCCTGAGATCGCACAAAAAGAAACCGGACAGACTGCCAGCACTGCAAGACCGCACCTCAGACCACACGAATTGGAGCTTTATTGGAACAAAGAACTGAAGTTGTCGCCAGACCGCAACTCAGACCGCCTAACCGCTGAAGGTCGCCTGATCACTGAGCTCGCTGCGAACAGCATAAGAACACAATAATCCAGTTCGCTGACAGACCGCAGACGAACTGTTTATTCAAGCCACCGGAAATCACCAAGGAAGGAGACCGCACCCTGCTGACCGCAAACCTGCGAACACAACAAAGGTTAACTCGCATCCAAGTCGCGCGAACTCAAACTTGAGACCGCAAGAAACAATCCGGGCTCTGGTTCTTACAGTTCTAGTTAGGAATGACGGGTCATGCACCCCTATTTATAGGCGGGTGGACGGATGTCGTCACCGCACAAACCGGGATACAGTCACCACCCATCAGATCGCGAACGGTCTCAAAAGACAGACCGCGCGAACAGACCTCTTGGTCGATCACCCGACCAAGACGCAGATCAGCAGACAAGATCGCGCACAGAGGCCGCGCGAACACGAGACCGCGCACAAGCCGTGCGGTCTCAACAACGCTCCTTCCTTAGATCACCAGGAGCAAGCTAGAACCATCTGGCCGACTTCAACCAAGTCGCCAGATCACCAATATAGACCGCCCGGGTAGACAGTCATATAGGAACAACCCGCCCGGTCTTCCAACAAGGAAGCCAGGCAAACAAGCAGACCTACTCGGGAACAAACCGCAGCTACCAAGAACAGACCGGAACAACCAGCAGACCGCCAGAACAACCCGGCAGAGCCAGACCGGCAGATAACCTATACAAGCCGCGCGATCACCGCGGTCTCCCAAACCAGACCGCCCGGTCTCCTCCACACCACTTCAAAAATTCAACACAGTATTCTTGGACTTTTGGCACTTTGCACCCTTCAATTAGGGGGTTTGGCATTTTGCACCATAATTATTTAATTTTAGCATTTTGCACCCCCAAATATGTTTAGTGTGACATATTGCACCCCCCCCCCCCCCCCCCCCCCCCCCCCCCCCCCCCCAAATAGGTCCAGTATTCTTTGTGAGTGGTTTGGTGGAATTTTGGCACTTAGCACCCCCTAATTAGGGGTGTTTGGCACATTGCACCCCAAGATTTACTTATTGGCACTTTCCACCCTCAAAACCCTTTAAATGAGCACTTTGCACCCTCTAGTCATTTAATAATTATAATTTCATTTATTAAATCCGAAAATTGAAAGAAAGGAGGGGTACTTTGGTCTCTTGATTTTTTAATCATTTTAGTTTATATTTTAATTGCATATTGCATTCGATTATTTGCTAACCGCAGACCCACAAGTATGAATAGTTTATATTTTACAGTTATTATTGCATTCGATCAGTTTATTCCAGCCAATTTATTTCTCCTAATACTATTCGCAGGCCAATTTTTTTGTAGTTTTTCCAAATAATTGTGTTTTAATAATTATAATTGTGTTTCGATTATTTGTTATAAAAACGTATATTGTGTTCCAAATGTTGTCACATATACTGTGTTGATAGATGGCCTGTGCAAGGCTGGGATGTCTCACAGAGCAGAGTTACTTTGTAAAGAAATGTTGGTCACTGGTTTCCTTCCAAATCATGTTACATTTGGCTATTTCCTGGACCACATTGTGAATGAAGGGAACTTGGAAGAAGCTGTAAATTTACATGCACAGATGCTCAAGGAGAAGATAGCGAACACCCCTACTTATAATATCTTACTGAAGGGATTCTGCAAAGAAGGGAGGATTCAAGATGCCAGAAAACTTTTTGCTGACATGAGGAATAATGATCTTCTTCCTGACTGCATCAGCTATTCAACACTTATCTATGAGAACAACAGAAAAGGTAATTTACAAGGAGCTATTAGCCAAACTCAGCAACATATAGCACTCTTATTCAACACATAGCAACATATAGCACTCTTATTCTGTTAATAAGCCTTAATAGTTTGCTACGATTAAATCATCCAACACATACAACTGAATAGTTTTATCACCAATACAAACATATATGAAAATTGTTTGAAATATAACATACATCTCATCATATTCAATGTCAAAATCAGTAAATAAATCTAGATATTGCACAGTTGGCCTTCCTTATTCGATGTCTTCCCAAACATGTTCCGCGCCTGTGAAATAATAATGCAATATTTAATGGATGTGATTTACAAAAAGTAAATGAACCGCGCTAGTATGATAATTCTCACCTTGACTAAATGAAGCATAAAATGATTCTTGTGTAGAAACTAAATTTGTTGCTTCTTTTGAACTTGCATCATTCTTCCTTACCTACATGATAAAAAAATTAAGGACAAACATATACATATAAGAAAGAATCAAAATGAAATAATAATACTATTACTAACTTGTAATTTTGATTTGAATGTTGATGTTGTTGGCAATGTCGGTTCGGTATTCTTTGATGATTGACCGCAACTCTTTTTGTTGTGCCCCGTCATTCCACAATTGGAGCATGTATATTTTGTGCCTGGCCTTTTTAAACCATACTTTTGGCTATCCAACTCATCCTTTTCCTTCCTCCTTGCTTGCAATGATGGTCTTCCACATTTTTTTGGTTTTACATCCCATGGTACTAGAAGATTAAAGTTGGAATGAGGCCACTCCTTTTGTACTTTAATGAGATTCAACATATGTTCATATGCTTTCATGTAAGTACTTTTCTTGTACCAATAATCCACATAATCTTCAACCTTTTCTCTTTTGTAGAAGATGCATGCAATGGCATGAACACATGAAATTCCACTAAGATCCCATTTATTGCAACTACAACGTTGAGTTGCTAATTCAACCGTCCATTTATCACCGACCCATCCTTTCACCTCAAATGTATCATTGTCATTCCATTCCAGAATGTAGTCATGAACCCCTCTTTTGTTATTCTCTAGAATTTTTTGAATGTTAGGACAAATGTCTCCACTTGATCTTAACATTTTATCCCTTTGTGTATGCATTCTTCTCATCATTATTATTTCTTATAATCTCAAGCATTGTTATGATCGGTTTGCCTCTAGCCTTTAGTATCACATTGTTGAAACTTTCGCATAAATTATTGAGTAGCATATCACACTTAGGCAATGTGCTAAAATGAGACCTTGCCTAATGTCTAGGATGTCTTGCCCTTACCCAATTATAAGCCTCCACATTGAACACTTTCAGCTTCTCCATTTCATTATTAAAATCAACAAGTCTTGTGACAGATGCAGCCTTCCATAACAAAGATTTGAGATGCAGCCCTTTATGCATTTGCTTGAAATTACCATACATATGACATAGACAAAACCTATGTTCTGCATTTGGTAGTAACTCTTGAACTGCTCGTATAAGACCCTTTTGTTTGTCCGATATGATAGTCCAAACATAAGTGTTAATGATATTCAAATCTTTTACAAGTAGACTAATAAACCATTCCCAAGATTTTCTATTTTCCTTTAATATCATTGCATAAGTTATTGGATGCATACCATTATTGCCGTCAATACCCACTGCACATAATAAAACTCCTCCAGTTGAGGTCTTTAGGTGTGTACCATCAAGACCAATAACGGGTTGACATCCAGCAAGAAAGCCCGCCTTCAAAGCACCCCAACATATATATAATCTCTTGAAAATACATGCTTGTGATTCAGATCGCTGTTTACATTGCACTTTCACCATTGTGTTAGGATTAGTTTGACAAATTTCCTCACAATAATCCCAAAGACTAGCGTACTGTTCCAACTCTGTCCCATGAATGATCTTGTTAGCATATTTTTTTGCTCTGTACATTTTCCAAATAGAAAGAGAAGTCAAGTTTTCCATTTGCATTGTTTCTTGCATTGAAGTAACTGGCCACTCAGGGTTACTCCTAAGGTGGTGTTGATATTTCTTTGCAAGATAATCTGAAGTACAATGTTTAGAGTTTGCGGCTCTATAGCATGTGTATTCTTCTTTTATAGTTTTTACTTGAAAAGTTTTATCACTTTTAGATATGATAGATGCATACATTACCCAACCACATTCACAAGTGACTTGTATCGTATCACTGCAATTTTTTGTGAATTTTATAGGCTTCCCTTGCATGTTAGAATAAGTTCGTACAACATCTCTAAATTCTTCTACGGTATGGAAGCACAATCCAACTTCAAATTCGAAAAATGATTCATTTGCATTGCCTTGATAAATTTGATACCGAATTTTGTTGGGTTCACATGCAAGCTGACTTTTACTTTTGTATTGAGTGATTATTTGATTTTGTTCACTACAGTGTACTGTTTTTGTCTCTTTCAATCCGACCCATTCAACTGCTTCATCTACATTTTCATCAAACTCTAAGTCATCGTACTCAAAATCATCATCGGCAAAGTCATCACTAAAAGTGGAATCGCTGCCATCTGTATCAACATTCCCCACTTCGTCACTTATTGAGTCACTATTGTTTTCAAGTTCAAATATTGTAGTTTCAACAGGAGTTTCATTGTGGATTCGGCCTTCAATGGTCTCAACATAAACATCAACTTCTCTTTCAGTATTAGCATAAGTTGGCAATTTTTTGACATCATTATCATTAAGAATTAGGACGAAATTACTGAATTCCTCTGATAAACAACAATAAAATCTGACCCAACCCATGTGCCCCACTAAAGTAGCCATATTATGCAAATCCTTTAACAATATCTCAGTGTAATCACAATAGTCAAAAAAACTAATCTCATTTGGCATATAAGTTATTCTGGTGGAACCAATAAACGATCCTGAATGGTGCATTTTGATTGTAAACAATGAATCATCCACAAATGTGTAATCTGCGCAACTTTCTGAATCTTTATCTCTTAAAATCCACCCAATTCTAAATAATGTAAAAGAAATAAAAATGAATCAAAATCACTGAAAATAACATATCAACACAGCAAAAACTTCTACTTTTAGATGTGAATATAATATCAAAAACAAGTCCTTAGCTGTAGAAAAAATTAAGGATTTTTTACAGCCATTAATATAGTGATACCGCAGCCATTATTCTTATAATCTAGTGATATCACAGCCATTAAAACAACCATTAATCCAGTGATATAAAAAACAAGTGCTTTGCTGTAGAAAAATTAAGGGTTTTTTACATCCATTATTCTTATAATCTAGTGATATCATAGTCATTAATCAAGAAAGAAATCACTAAATTGCATCTCAAGCATTGCTATTGCTGTAGAAAAATTAAGGTTTTTTTTACCTCAAATGCGTGAATCAGAATGCCACCGAGCTCACGCCGGGAAGAAGAAATTAGACCTCGCTGGGAAGAGATAACGGGACCTCGTCGGGAAGAAGACTGAAACCACGCCGGCAAAGAACAATGCAACCCTAGAAAAAATGGTCGGTTAAGAAGATGGAATAAAACGGAGATGTCGCCGGTGAACTTCATGCCGTGAGGAAGAGTCGGGACTCACCTAAAGGAATCGGAGCCGGAGCTGTCGGCCCTCGCAAGGAATCGCCGATGTCGCCCCGTTGTTGACGATGTCGCCGCTCTTCTCCCAGCAATTTCGCTCGGTGCAAACTAACCAGATGTGGACCGGCTTTGTTATGTTAGGGTTTTTCTTTAGGTTATACCGAAAGTGCCCTTTTATATTAAAGAAAAAAGGTTTCTAAATTTACAAATGCAGGAGATTTAAATGAGAGGGTGCAATGTGCTCATTTTAAAGGGTTTTGAGGGTAAAAAGTGCCAAGAATTAAATTTTGGGGTGCAATGTGCCAAACACCCCTAATTAGGGGTGCTAAGTGCCAAAAGTTAATGGTTACTCCCCATTTAAACCGGCTGCGAAAGAATTTTTTCGTCCGTTACTGCAACAAATCGGTGATATTTGAATACCCACGGTGATCACCGCGCGTTACAGGGGAAGGGCCTTTTTCCGTCGCTTTGAAGCTGGAGGCTCGAGCACCAGCGTCGCTGCCCCGTCCGCAACCCCCTTCTGATTTTCCTCTCCTCCATCGCGGTAACAAGTCCGACGCTGAGCTTCCTTTTTCGCGCAGCCCCTTCCCAGGCGAGAGAGGAGAGATCCCGTTCGCCGGCCGTCCCTCACCGCCGACGGCCCTCACCTCCGGCATTCCTCACCGACTGCTCTCTGCATCGTCCCGATCGGAAGGATCTTGAGGCGACGCTTCCCTCATTCGCCCACCTGCTTTCTGAACCGAAGCATCCCTCATTTGTGGTCCTGCTCTCTGAACCGAAGCTTCCTTCTCGCACTCTGCATCGACCCTAGGGCATCAGTGTAATCCCTTCAGAACCCGATTATTCTTCCATGTCCTGCAATGTTTTGGTCATACGCATCTCTTTATTTATTTTTCCATGATTGATCGATTTGTTCGTACGCATCTCTTCATTTTGTTCTTAAGCATCCCTTCCATGACGTGCAACTGTTTTATTCAATTTTTTTAAGAACTTCACTGTTTTGTTCTCCAATTCATTCTCAATTCTTTGATCTGTTAGCCATATTGTATTTTTTTAATTTAAAAATGATAACAGAGAGAGTGAATATGTAATTGTATATGCAATCTCTTGAGTAAGCTCTAATCTGTAATTTTGTTTATATGTGATACTTTCAGAAAATCATCTCAAAATTAGCCTGATTGTGCATTATTCCAAAATTCACCAAATTTCCAACATTATTTCCCATCTTGAAGTAGTGCACTTTGTTTTATGCTCATGTGTCGCATTTTCTTTAAGTTATGTGTGTGTTTAATTTTTAACCGCCATCCGTACGGTGATTTGCCAAACAGATACAGGGTTTTTCAGTGTTTGAGAAAAGTGTTACTCAAACACTTTTCTCAGTTCTGAAAATACAGTTTTGAATCTCCCTTTTGAACTGCTCCCTTTTAAAATGGCACTGGTTTTCATTTGTGAATGAGAAGCACGTTGGTGGTTTCTTGCTTCAGTTTGCGGTCGGAGTGATCGAGATTCAAAAATCTCTCCCACTCAACGGTCTGATTTTTTTCCAGGAAAAGTACCCCCCTTCTAGCTTGGAGGGCCAGCGAGGAAAGCAAATCGACGGAGGGAAGATGCGGGGAAGATGGAGCAAATGCAAAGCCAATGAAGTCGGTGAGGCGAGAGACATGGAGAAGCAAGAGTTTCGTCATAATTCAGATGAAGAAGCTGACGAGGTTGAGGTGGTCAAGGGTTTCTTCGCTTGCTACCTTCTCTGCTCTTTAAGCCCTCGCCATAAGGGCCACACGTACATCGGGTATTCCTTAATCTCTCTCAAATTTTCAATACTAGAGTTCAGAGTTAATTCTGACGCTGTAATAGCGGATCTTTGCTTTTCTAGAAAAAGAATAGCAATGTTCCCGGATCTTCTTATTTTTCTTATTCGATTTGTGCTTGATATTTTCATCGATATCTGGATTATTAACTCATCTGTCACACAGATTTATAACTTCCCTTCCTTCTATGAGATTATTATGCAGTTCAATTTTAGTGGTTTGTGACTTACTTAAAGTTTGGGGATATGTTGGGGGTCCTGAGATGGATTCTTTAGCCCTTTTATATCCGAACTCCTTGATGATATGGAAGGTTTTTGTAGCTAATTATGGTGGATGTATTAGGTTTACTGTAAATCCTCAACGGAGGATTAAACAACACAATGGTGAGAAGAGGTGTGGTGCATGGAGGACAAAACGTGGACGACCATGGGAGATGGTTATGTGCATTTACGGATTTCCATCCAATGTTTCTGCTCTTCAGGTGAGTTTCTTGTAAATCCTTCAATTCTATTAAAAGTTTTCAAAACCTATGAATTGTTGAATTTACTATTGAATGTAAGAAACAAATTTTGTAGCCAAAAACATGACAGTTCACTTGAAATCAGCACTTAATTTGCTTATTGAAGTCCACCTATCTCTTATGAGTCTCGCTAGATGAATTTTTGAAACAATTCAAATCTCACCGTGTATTTGTGAAGTTGTATTTTTATATTCTATTATGTATTCCTTATTGCAAGTGTGTGATGGATAATCACTTTTTGTCGTCTCCATGGAGAACATTAAGCCATCCAATTTTCGTTTGTTGTATTGAGGTTCTCACCTAATTTTAATTTTTAGTTGGGATTGTTGACTTCTATAATTTGATCTATCTGACAAATTTTGATGCTTATTTTGGTTCAATTGTTTACACATCATGTTGTCTAGGGATGACAATGAGTAGAGCATGGTATGGTCAGAGCACTGCTATGTTCAAGCTTGTTTATTTATTTTCTTTATCAAGCTAAATCAAATTTACATAAACAAGAGTTTCAAAATCACATTGAAACTTTTTTATTTAAGCTCGAGTGGTAATTGAGTTTTAATCAAGCTTAACAAAATGTGAGGTGCTAATGCTTAATCATTTAACCTCTATTTGACACAATCACATAAAAAAAATTCATATGAAATTCACATGACTTTGTTTGTATATTATTTTATGTTATTCAAATAAATATAAAATAATGAAAGGAACTAAACACTATCGTAATTTAATCCTTGCGATTTCTCACTATGTTTATACTTTTAATTAAAATACTCTACCAAATTATGATAAATGTGATACTTGTTTATTTGTTCATTTCCTTTCTGATTTAGTTCATAAGTTTAGATTACATCTTAACACTATCGTAATTTGATCATTGCGATTTCTTACTAGGTTTGTACTTTTAATTAAAATACTCTATTAAAGAATTAAGATGCAAGCAGATATAATCTAAACTTATGAACTAAATGAGAAAGGAATTGAGCTAATAAACAAGAATCACATTTATGCTGAACAGTTAAATATAAATGAAACTAGCTTGAAATATACTCAAAATTTAGTTTGAGTGATTGTGTTTGACCCTACTCGCTTATTGGACCTTGATTTGTCAGTGAGAACACTGAGATGCTAACTTGATATTACTTGACCTTCGCGACTGTCCCAACAATAGGATCCAAATGATTTCACGCGAGAGTCCCAGACACAAATTTTTTTTGGGACATAACCCAAAAGTTTTGTTGATTTCTCCGCATCTTCCCTGGTACCACTACCAAACACCATTTCAGATTCCCTTCTTAGATGATCTCTTCAATGAGCTCTTGTAGCATCCTGTATCTTCAGTATTGTGACCATGGTCATAGTGATGGTTGCAATACATCTTAAAATTTCTTCGTCCTGGCAGACCGTTTATCGATGGCGGTCTGTTGTAGATGATCTCGAGCATCGTGTTGAGTTGATTATGATGTGGGTGCATATTGTCCCGTGATTCTACCTTACTGCCTCATGAGGGTGCTTCCTCTCCCTCTCCAAATATCTTGGGACCCTATTCTTCAGGGTGATGAATTGATGTGTGTTTAGTCAGGGCATGACTCTTCTTTCTCAATTTGCTCTGACCTAGCAAGTAGGTTATTCTCGCGACGAGAGTTTTACTCTCATTTGGCAAATCACTTTCTTATCTAAGTGTTTATACGCCATATCCCTTGTAAGACTATGGGGTATTCGTAGTAAACTGATATTTCAATGTCCCTTTCTTTTGCCCTTGTAACAATGTTGTTGTTAGAAAAGCCCATATCAAAGGCCCATAGTTAGGCCCTTTTTTGTATTTGTTAGTGTATTTATTTCTCTCTCTCTCCTTTAGTTCCACATTGTGTAAATATGTATTTCCTCCTTGTATTTTATAACACAAGTAATACATACAAGCTTCAGCTTTTCCTACATGGTATCAAAGCGAGGTTACGGACCTGCGGCCTCCCTGCTTTTGCGGTCACCAAAATCCTGACCGCACCCCTCTTCTCTGACCGCAGCCTCTCTTGGAGCTCCCCGTGAAAAGCTTCCCGTCCAGCCTCCTCCTCGGGGCCTTCTTATAGACTTCCGGCTGTCTGTGGGCCCCGCTTCCTCTCCTCCTTACGTCGTTGTGGCCTCCTCCCCGTCTCGCGCGGTCTGCGCCTCCTTCGATCTGCTCGCAGCTGCGACCTCCAGCGAGCTCCTCCTCCAAATCGAAGCAAGCTCCTTCCTCCGACAGCAGCAGTCTCGATCACTGTGACCGCAGCGATCTCTCCTCCGAAGCGAGCTCCTCCGCCGATCTCACAGGAGTAATCACCCACCTCAGCAGCGGTCTCCTCTGCCCCAGCGAGCTCTCCTCGCAGACCGCCGAGCGCCCTCTTGCAGCGGGTTCCTCTAATCGCAGCACCCTCTTGCTTGCGCTCCCTCCATTGTATCGTAGCCTGCTCCAGCCCGTGCGGCATCTCAGCGCCAAGCGAGCTCTCCCAGCGGCAGCCTGCTCCCACGGTTTTTTTCTGCGGACTGTCTCCTGCTCGCACCGGTCTGCTCAGCGATCAGCCTCGTTCGGCTTCTGCTCCTCCAGCGGTCAGCCCTTGCCGACCTCTCCCGCTAGCCGAACTCCCTCAGCAGCGATCTCCCTCAAGCGATCTCCAGCAGCAGTCCCCCCTTTGCTTATCTTCAGTCCGCCGCTCTCTCTGCTATAATGGGCTCATCTGAGAACTCCTCGGCTTTGCCTACTGAGACCGTCCAACAGCACCCTCCTAGTGAGCTCCGTGATGAGCTGCGAATTACTACTCTCTCCCTCTCCGGGAAGAAAAACTTCATTCCTTGGGGTCACTCAATCCGCCGGGTCCTCCAGGCCAAGGGTCTTCTCTCTCATCTTACCGATGATCCCCCGGCTCCCACTCCTCCTGAGTGGCTCAAGACTGATGGTCGGGTCCAGACCTGGATCCTTAACTCTTTGGAGGGCGAACCATATGAAATGGTCATGTACCTGCCCACGGCCAAAGGGATGTGGGACGAGCTCCACTCCTTATACTCCGGCAAGGACAGCCTTCAAAGTCTCTTCGACATTATCTCTGATCTTCAGGCTCTGGACACCAGTGGACCAAACATTACCTCTGTTGTTGCTCGGTTCAAGTCTCTATCCGAAGCATGGCTTCAACACCAACCGCCCACCTCTGATCTTGCCACTCAGCACGCGCAAAGGGAGGCCGTCTGCATTGCTATGCTAATAGCCCGTGTTCCTCCACATCTTCTGAGTATTCGGGCACAGGTCTTGGCCTCGACTCCCACCCCCTCCTTATCGGTTGTCTGCTCCATGCTACTCAAAGTATCACAACCTCCGGAGGCTCTTGCTCCTCCCTCACCGGCTCTTCTCCAAAATGTCCCTGCTCCTTCATTTCCTCCTCCTTCTAGCCGAGGGGGTCGGTCGGCCTACCGTGGAAGGGGCCGTGGTGGACGAGGACGGCCGAAGTGCTCGTTCTGTGGTCGTGATGGCCATTATGAGTCCACCTGCTTTCGGAAGGCTGGCAACCCTCCTCCTCCTCCACGACCAACTGCTGCAGTCATTGACGATAGCTCCTCGGCCTCTCGTGCCGATCTTGAGGCTCTCCGCCTACAGTTCCAGCAATTCCAAGGGATGATGACTCCACCTGCCTCGGTCGCCTCCGTCTCCAGCCCAGGTATCGTTTGTCTCTCCACTAGTCCTCGCTGGATAGTGGATTCGGGTGCCACTCATCATATCACCTCTCTTCAGCCGCCAACGTATTCGGGTGCTCCTCATCCGAAGTGTATCACTGTGGCCAATGGAGCGACTGTCTCTGTGTCCGGCTCAGCTGACCTATCTCTCAGCCCATCCATTTCTCTCCGCTCGGCACTCCATGTTCCGGGCTCCCCGTTTAACTTACTCTCTGTTAGTCGTCTCACTACTGATTTGGATTGCTCCGTCACTTTTTCACGTTCTTCTTTTCTGATACAGGATCGACGGACGGGGACTACCATTGGTAAAGGGCAGCTGCGCAACGGGCTCTACCTTCTCGACGACTCTCCCACCATCCTCACCTCTGTCTCTTCTACTGACTGGCATCAGCGTCTTGGCCATGCTCTCCTCCCTATCCTCAAGAAGGCACTCCCCGATGTATCTTTTTCTACATTTCAATGTGAATCATGTATTTTCGGCAAACAGCCGCATTCATCCTTTCCTGCAACCTGTACTCGGAGCTCCGCTCCTTTTGATCTTATTCATTCCGATATTTGGGGTCCCTATAAAATTTGTAGTATCTCTGGATTTCGTTACTTTATTACTTTTATTGATGATTACTCCCGCACAACATGACTATACTTACTTCGCTAGCGCTCTGAGTTACCTCGTGTGTTTAAGGCATTTATCCTTGAAACCCGTACTTACTTCTCCACCACCGTCAAAACGCTGCGCACCGATAATGCTCGCGAATACACTGACAATGAGTTTTCGAGCTTATGCTCTGAATTCGGGATTATTCATCAAACCTCTTGCGCTTACACCCCTCAACAAAACGGTGTGGCCGAACGGAAGAACCGACATCTCCTTGATATGGCCCGCTCGATCATGATTCACATGAACGTTCCTAAGGTCTATTGGAACTTTGCGATATCTACCGCATGCTTCATTATAAACCGCCTTCCCTCCTCCGTACTCAACAATGCCAGTCCGTTCAGTCTACTCTTTCCCTCTACTCCGGCCTTCCCTCTCACACCTCGAATCTTCGGTTGTACGTGTTACGTCCACTCCATGGGACCATCTATGGACAAACTAGATCCCAGAGCGACTAAGCAAATGTTCGTTGGCTACTCCCATACACAGAAAGGCTACGTCTGTTATTCTCCTCTCACTCGGAAAATTTCGGTGTCCGCTGACGTAACCTTCCGAGAAGACCTGCCATTTTTTCCAGCTCCAGCACCATCTTCTCCATCACCTTCTCTCCCACAACCCGTCATGCGACCCATCGTCCCGGTTAATACGCCTCCTCCACCACCTCTGCCACAACCACTCCCTACTCCGCCTCCCTACCGGCCGCCTCTTATCCAGGTCTATTCCTGACGCACTTCCCGCCCCGTTGCCCCTGCGCGGTCGTCCTCGTCCTCTGGTGCTCCAAGTCCTGCTAATCCGGTAACAGAGTCCACCGCTCATCCAATGGCGAGCTACGTATCCCTGCATCGTCTCTCCCCTCCACTTAAAACTCTTGCTACTTCTTTGTCTACTGTGGCTATTCCTCACTCAGTGCAGGAGCCTCTCCAACACCCTGGCTGGCGCGCTGCCATGGAAGAGGAAATGACAGCTCTCTGGGCAAACAAAACCTGGACTCTGGTACCCCGCCCTCCGGGTCAGAAAACAGTTGGCTGTAAATGGGTCTTCGTCATCAAACATGCTCCAAATGGCACTATTGATCGGCTGAAAGCTCGCTTGGTTGCTCGTGGATATACTCAACTACATGGCATTGACTATGAGGAAACCTTTTCTCCGGTGGCGAAACTGAATACCGTTCGTGTGCTCATCTCTGTTGCTGTACATCGACGGTGGCCCCTCTATCAATTGGACATAAAAAATGCGTTCCTACAATTGCCATAGACAACTTGAAGTCCGCATTATCAGTTGCCCCCGCTTGTCGAAACATCTTATTGAAGTACACATGGATTCTTGTCTCCCTTGCTTAAGGTCAAAAAAGCTTCCTCCTTCTAATGTCGACGTAGTGCGCCAAGTCCACGAGGATTCTTGTTTCCCTTGCTTAAGGTAAAAAAACATTTAAGACTTGTGCTTCCTCATTCTATTATAAGCCCTTTGAAGTTGTGGATGGACCAGACTGGAAAACCGGTGAACTAGTCTCACTCTTTTCTACCTCCCACCCTGACCTATTTTGGACCCCCTCTGTAATCCTTTTTGAGATCAATCGAAGCAGTTTTTCCCTCAGAGATCTCTCCTCTGACATCTTTCATCCCGAGTAACCTGCACTCCGCAGTTCCCCCCATCTCTTTTAAGTGTGAGTTTTGGAGGTACAATTTTTGTGCCGATATCTATAGATCTTAATACCAAGTATGTAAGTCGCTTCGTCTAATTTTTTCATAGAAAAACAGTCCTCTAGCCTGTTCTTAACAACTTGCAGGGTTGGAATGTCATTCCCAATCATTAGTATGTCATCTACATACAATATCAGGAATACGACATTGCTCCCATTAATCCTCTTGTAAACACAAGATTCATATTCATTCTTGATTAATCCAAACTCTTTGATTTTCTCATCAAAATGTAGATTCCAACTTCGAGAAGCTTATTTCAATCCATAAATATATCTCTGCATCTTGCATATTTTAGTGGCTTCATCTGGAGATACAAAACCCTCGGGTTGTGTCATGTACACTTCCCAAGGTACCAATTGACGCAGGACGAATCTATAGGCGGCGGAAAATCCGTGACCTAACCCTACATGTTATGCAAAGCCCGACGGATTAGTCACGAATTAGATAATAAATTTAAACATCTCACGCAGTTAATTCACAGCAAGATACAATAATTAATTAGGGCGAAACAAGCTTAGGCGTTCCTCCGTGTGAAGGGCCAAAGCAAGAGCGCGCGGCGAATAATTTCTTCCTGCAGTTAGAGATTTTTCCAGGCACAAATAACTAGAATAAAATGAACTTCCAAACAAGCATAAGATTACCACAGAGCAACATTGTTTTAATACCTTTAACCAATACAAAACATATCACAAATCTGAAATAAACTAGGGCTGCAGCGATTTAAAATAAATCTGAAGTTTGGAGGCGAAATGGGGTCTTTCCGGGTGGTGGAAGATTAGATCGGGCAAGGGGAAGGTGGCTCCACAGAAGGGGAGGAGTTGGCTGCGGGTATGGGGGGTTTAGGGGCTGGACCGGAGCCCGGGACTGGATCTGTCCAGATCTGTCCAGATCTGGACAGATCTGGATTTGGGTGGTGGACAGGGAATCGGGTGGGGGCTGGGGCTATTGTAGGCGGCTGTTAGAGTGGCTGTCGGCGGGTGCTGGAGGGATGGCAGCGTGGGGCTGCTGGGAGCAGGGAGGGCGGCGATAGAATGATGAGGGGTGGCGGCGGTGGTGGCTGGGTGGCTGTGGGCTTAGGGAGGCTGCTGGGAGGGGGAAACAAAGAGGGGCTGCTGGGAGGGGGAAACACAGAGGCGGCTGCTGGGAGGGGGGAAACAAAGAGACGGCGGAGGATCTCCTGGAGGTTCAGGCGGCTAGTTCAGGGGAATTAAAAAGTATAGCAATGAATAGTAGATTTCATTTTTGAATAGTAAATTTGAGTAGGAAAATTATTGGATTTCTGGACAGCCAATAGGTGGCTGTTTGGGGGGATATCGGGGGTTGCGGGAGGGAAAACAAGGAGGAGGACAGATACTTACCCAAGGAGTCGTCACCAAGGGGGGCTCCACGGAGTCGGCACCGCGGAGGAGATCACCGGAAATGAGGAAGACAATCTCCAAATTTCAGCAATGAAATTCCTGCAGCCCTAAGACATCTATTTATAAGAAAATAAGATTAGGGCATCTGAAATCGACGGCTATGATTGGCCGGCGGTTTCGATCTCATAACTACATGAAATAAAACTCAAAATACATAATGCTATATATGAAAATGATTCGCAACACGCATTCGGACGCATCCACGGAGTCGGATCGTCGATCCGGGCACGCCATATATGGTAAGTCGCCAAATCAGCCATAATGGGCCCAAAACTCGTCCTTCACTGCTCCGCATCAGGTTTCATTAAGGAAATTCATTTTGACATCCATTTGCCAGATCTTGTAGTCATAATACGCAACAATAGCAAACATAATTCTGATGGACTTTACCATGACAACAAGGGAAAAAGTTTCATCATAATCAACACCATGAATTTGCTTGAAACCGTTAGCCACTAATCACCCTTTGAATGTTTGTACATTCCCATCCATGTTGGTTTTCTTCTTGAAGACCCACTTGCACCCTATGTGTCGTACCCCTTCAGATGGTTCCACCAAGGTCCAAATTTGGTTTGCATACATGGAGTCCATTTCAGATTTCATGGTCTCAAGTCACTTCTCGGAGTCTGGTCCACTCATAGCATCTTGGTAGGTTGCAGGTTCATCATCACGATCCATAAGCAACACACAACCTATTTGAGCAATGAGAAATCCATATCTCTCAGGCTCAACTTTAGGTCTACCAGATCTACGTAAGACTTGTGTTTCTTGAGCAGACTCTCCAACTACAACATCTTGTAGTTCTTGCTCAGGTTCCATCTCTGGTTCATTCATTGTTTGTGGTTCTTGAACTTCTTCAAGTTCTATTTTAGCAGTCTTTATAGTAGAAACTCTTTCTCTAGAAAGACACCGGTCCTTGTGACAAAAATTTTGCCCTCAGACTGATTATATAAATAGTATCCCTTAGTTTCCTTAGGATACCCCACTAGATAATACTATATAAATAGTATCCCTGATTATGTAAATAGTATCCCTTAGTTTCCTTAGGATATCCCTTAGGGCCTGCTTGGCTAAGCTGTGGCGATGGGAGAAGCAGCGATGGGAAACAGTGGTGGAGGAATCTGCTGTTTTGCAGTGGTGAAAAAATTCATGAAACTGTTTGGAAAACTGTATTTGCAGTGCTGTGTGAAACAGTGGTGCAGAATTAAATAGAAATGAAAATTAAATAATGATAATAATAATTAAACCGTTATATTTAAAAGTTATATATATTAATTTTCTTTAATTATAAAAATAAAGATAATAATAATGTTTAAATTCATGAAACAGTGGACGAGCCGAAGATTTTTTTTCGCGATCTCGTCCTGCTCGACGCTACAATTCCAACAGGCACATTCTTGCACAATTTCGAGGTCGTTCGATATTCCAAACAAATGCCAGGACGCTCTCGACTCGCCCACTAGCTAGGACGCACATATGCGCACAATTTCGAGGACGTCAGGATGCACGTATGCGCACAATTTCGAGGCCGTTCTCCGTAGAGATTTTCAAACCAAACACGGTCCGACTCGGAGTTAAGCCGATCCGATTTTCAAGCCTGGTGACCCGCAACATTAATAATAAAATGCTAATATATAAAAATTATATTTAATGATTAAAAGTTATATTAAACCTTTAATTATATTAAAGATTAATATATTATATTAAACATTAAGGTATAATAAACAAAACATTAAGTTAAATGTATATATACTGTATATATTAAACATTAAGTTAAATGTATATATACTATATATTAAATGCTATAATATTATAAAATTTAATATATATTAAAAATAATTTTTAATTTTTTTAACAAAAGAGCGCTGCAGCCCTATTTCAGGGCTGCAGCGCTGCCTGCCGCAGGTCCCCACCCGCGGAAGGAAAATAGGCGGTGGATTCCTTCCACTGCCTATGCAGTTAAATTGTTTGGCGGGGCGGCAGAAAAATCGGCTGCATGCCGCTGCTGTGCCGCCCCGCCAAACAGACCCTTAGTTTGTCAGGCATTTGACATCTCACGTATTCCTCATAGCCCCAAATCTTAATGAAAGACATACTAGGACGCTTCCCAGTCCATATCTCATTTGGTGTCTTTTGAACCGTTTAGTTGGAACACGATTTAGTGTGGAAGCAACTGTCTATAGAGCATATCCCCAAAAGGAATCAGTCAGATGTGCATGATTTATCATCGGCCGCACCATGCCTAACAATGTACGATTCCTCCTCTCAGAAACACCATTATCCTGTGGTGTTCTAGGTGGAGTGAGCTGTGATACAATACCACACTCTTTGAGATGATCATGAAACTCATTACTCAAATATTCGCCTCCTCGATCAGATCAGATTGCTTTAATTGATTTTCCCAGTTGGTTATGTACTTCATTCTTGAACTCCTTAAACTTTTCAAAGAATTCAAATTTGTATTTCATAAGATACACATATTTGTATCTACTGAAATCATCAGTAAATGTAATGAAGTAGTGGAACCCACCTATAGCCATAGAACTCATGGGTCTGCATACATCACTATGTATGACACCCAAAAGGTCATCAACCCTCTCAGTAGGACCAGTGAAAGGGGCTTTAGTCATTTTGCCTAATAAGCAAGACTCGCATCTCTCAAATGATTCATAGTCAAATAAGTTCAATAGTTCATCTTTATGGAGCTTGGAAATGCGCTTCTCGTTTATATGACCTAAACGACAATGCCAAATGTACGTAGGATTCAAGTTATTTGTCTTTTAGTATTTTCTACGTTATAGATTGACTGGTCTATGATTAAAGATAGGGCGCAATGACGATAAATGATCCATATAGCCGACCCCACTATAGTGGGATAAATGCTTGAGTGTTGTTGTTGTTGTTGTTATAGATTGACTGGTCTAAGTTCAAAACATACAAGTCATTAAACATTTGAGCTATGTCATAACAAACATCATTCTTATAAATAGAACAATTATTGTTCTTAATTATAAAAGGAAAGTCATTCATGTCCAAACATGAAATCGAAATAATGTTTCTAGTTATATCAGAAACATAATAACAATTATCTAGTTCAATAAAAAGCTTAGTGGGTAAAGAAAGACAGTAAACATCGACGGCAACGACATCAACTCTTGCTCAATTTTCAACGCACAGGTCTACCTCTCCTTTACCCAACATTCTTCTCCTTCCCAGTTCCTGCACATTTGTACAAATGTGAGAACCACATCCGGTATCCAATACCCAAGATGAAGGAGCAAAAAAATTTATTTCTATAACATAAATACCTGAAGCGGAAGCCACACTTCCCTTCTTCTTCTACAGATCCTCAATATATAGGGGATAGTTCCTCCTCCTGTGCCCTGCCTTATCGCAGTGGTGACATTTCCCTTCCTTGGCCAGACCCTTCTTCTTGAATGCTGAAGACTTGGGATCAAGATATGTATTAAATCCTATCTTCGTCTTCTTTGATCCCTTGGCCTTGACCTTGCCTTTATGCACCATCAGTATGTGACTAGCAGGCTTAACCTTTTTCATGTTGTTCTCGGTAGTTCTTAACATGCCTAGGAGCTCGGGCAGTGTCTTGTCAGTTTCGTTCATGTTGTAGTTCAAGACAAACTGCTCATAACTGTCCGGCAACGATTGCAGGATCAGATAAGTAGTCAACTCTTGACCCATGGGAAAACACAGTCTCTCAAGGTTCTCAATGTACCTAATCATCTTGAGTACATGAGTCCCTACTAGGTCTAGAGCTCTCATCTTGCACTGAAACAATGCTGGCATCGGCGTGTAATATGGAGCACGTCGAAACCCAATCGACAACCCATCGATGGAGGGCCTCTGCCAGTAAAAAGGGGAGTTGCGACCTGTGCTGGAGAGGGCTGGTGGAGGCGAACAACTGGAGGGCTGCTGTGATCGATCGAAGGGGAGTATGCAGAAATTTTCTGCTACCCGGAGAGGGTGACGAAGTAAATGCAGGTGAGCTGCTAGCGCACACTTTTCTGAATAAGGCCGAAGGAGGAAGATTGGAGGCGGCGGTGTCGTAGGTGGAGCACGGTTGGTGTCGTAGGCGGAAATCTACTGGATCGATAGCTCTGACACCAAGATGTTATGGGCCTAGCCCATAACGTTGTCGGAGGTGGTTGTGGAGGCGGAGATATAAGGGGGGGCAAGCTCAACCCGTGGAGAATACGAGGTGAGAGGAAGAAGGGGAGCCATGCTCAGCCTTAACCCTAGAAATGTGAGGAGGAGAAAAGAACTCAACAGAGGAATAGAATTTGGTTACTTTCATTCATTCCTCGTACAATGACCCAATGAGTCTATTTATAACCTTACAAGATTGCATGGGTGTAAATATCCCCAAAACAAAAATAGGTGTGTGAAATACTAAAATATAACGATTCTAATTAGTCGTAACTACGATTCGACTCGAACACTCAAAATAATATACATAAAGATACGTAAATGAAATATGTGTAACCGGTGACGGAAGGTGGGGACCCATAACAAATGACCGGAAGGAGGAGCCCTTCTATTCCACGGCCTCAGTTCTTCGATCGAAACTCCGAAGCTCCTCAAATGGCGGGATCTCGTCAAGCCCTAGGCCCTCCCTTTTTTTCCTCTCTTCTCCTCTCTCACGCCATGGGCTGGTCTAAAATGAAAGAGTTCGGCCCTCCTTCACGATATTAGGTTAGAGAAACTAAATCTGGGTCTTTGGATTGAGACCATAGCTCGGATTAAAATTTAAAAAGTCAATTTGCGGCGATCGCGCAGTCATGTGCACCATGCGCACGGTCGTGCACCCTTTTGCAAATTGCATCACAAAGCACGCACGGGACGCGGGCATGGTCGTGCGCAAGGGCGCACGAGCAAATTCAGAACTTTCGGAAGTTCGGTCATTTGCACTTGCCTTCGCGCAGGAGTGGACACACGATCATGCGTGGAGGTGCAAGATTAATTCCAGGAGTATGGGATTCTTCCCTTTTCTACTCTATAGGAACGCATGGTCATGCGACTTGCAGCTCACAGTCGTGCACGAAGGGAAATGCAGGTTTTCTACCTTTGGTCGACACGAGGAACTCTCTGTACGCATTTCATGACTCTACACTTCATCAACCGAGTTTTAAGAGTAAATTTGGGGCGTTACAGACCGTTATGGCAAACACTTAAAATAGGAGGGGTATGTTGCTAACAGGAGGAGAACATCGGGGAATACCTGTGGTTGCCGGAGAAGCTCATCAATGGTGAACGACAGGAAGAGTCTCACTGAGCAGGTGTGGCGGAATGGAAATGTTTATTTCACCTGAAATTTCCTAAGGTTTAGCTCTTAACTTCACTTGAATTAGCTTCCTCCATATTCATTTCATTTCGTTCATCATACATACAGCATCTTTCAAAATAGCTTTATTTTAATACCGCATGCCTTTAATAGTATTGATGGGTTCTCATCTATTATGTAGGAAAATCCGGGTTGCGATTAAACAAAAACCCTACTCCTCCACTAAGATAATGAGGTCATGGGTGAGAAAGTGGGTTTAACCAAGAGAAAGTCAAACCCACTATCTACGCAACGAACCGCGGACGTAACCGCCATGGGAACACGCAATCCTGCACATACAACCGCAAGCAACCGCGCGCAGCTGTGCCGCGTGCACACGCGCGAGCTGCCGCGCGCAACCGCGCGAGCTGCCGCGCGCAAACCGCGCATGGCGGTACCGCGCGCAACAGCCCGCGCTAGCGCGCGCGACAGTGCCGCGCAAGCAACCGCGGGAAAAAGTGCCGTGTGCGGCCCGCGCGCGCAACTGCCATGCGGCACGCGCGCGGCCCGCTCTACCGCGCGCGGCCCGCTCTACCGCGCGCGGCCCGCGTAGTACCGCGCGCGGCGGTGCCGTGCGCAACCGCGCACGGCGTGCGCGGTACCGTTCGATCTCTCTTGCCGCGCGGCACGCCCGCCACCCCTTTGCGTCGTCCTCGCACGTCACCGATCGTGCTTTTACAACACTCCCGCTCGATGCTCGATGTACACTTAGCACCGCCAAGTTCATAACGTGTTTTTGATCCACGCGCAGTTGAACACTACAAAGTTCATAATGCGCACAGTTGCTAACTCTACTTTTGTCACGACCCGTCTCGACAAAAGTCAGAGTGCGCTTCGGGGCGGGTCGTGATGTCACAGGCATGGGCGAAAAAGAATCCATGTTTGCTAAGGCGGAAACAGAAATACTACAAATAGTTTTAAAATAGTTACTTTTGAGTAAAACCGATTGATTTATTGCGGAAGCTTTTTAAAATAGAAAAGTTTGAAACAGGTGCACATGCATTTTGCAAAAACAACTTATGATACAAGTTCTGGTACAGATCAAAATGCAATGACAATTCAGAGAAATGAACATGCAAATCATGTCAAATTCTACATATAATATTTAGCCTAGTAGTTGTCCATGAAACAGGAGAAAATGCTTGATCGTAATTATTCCAGAACAGAAATATCCAACAGTAAAAGAAATGAAACATAAACACAAAACTTGAAGCTTGACGCAGATCGGCTCAGGAAGCAGGCGGCGCAGGGAAAACAAAATAAGTCTCAGAACATTGAAATACACGAGCAAAATAAAATAAAATACGAGCAGGGAAAACAAAATATGTATGTACTGTTTTTCAGGAAACAAAGCTAACAGGGCAGACAAGTAAGTGAGACAAGCAGAAATATTTATAATTATTAAACTAGTCCGAAGTAAAGCATATAAAGATGATCATGTAATAACATAAGTTGTAACAAGTGACAGTGTAAGTGTTTTTGTTTGACGCGCAGGATTCATGATTCAAACAGATTCAAGTACGGATTCAGGAGATTCAGAAATTTATGCTCGCTATGACCGGTCTTTTGTTCCCATTGGGAATTCAAGAGAGAATCTAAGTCAAGGAGTTGCGTCAATTAAAATCCTATCGTTCAATTGTTTACTTGTGTTATTAATGAAATAATTCATGATTGAAATATTCTAACATATCAAGACATGTAACCAAATACTGATTCAAATATACAATAATAGGATTTACAAACGTGAACAGAGGTGCATAACATTAGATAATTGAAAAGATTCATAGATTGGTGATTCTAATTGGAACATACTCACGTTGAAGAAAAACATCAGATCAAGAAATAGACTTAATCCAAGTCTTTTAACTAAACAAACATAAGAAACATGATTCGATGATTCAAAGAACTCGAAATAGAGTTTTGAAACTTACGGGTTCAAGTATTCACGAGTAATAAGATTGCTATACATCATTTTCTAGGATACCAAGCATTCATTCATGTTGATCCATTTCAAGACACGATTATCTTCTAAGTAAACATGTGTACGATCCGAACATGATAGAAAAACTCCGATCATATATTTGCTAACCAGAAATCATTACTATTATTATCATGACGCTTATTACACATGCTCAACAATCTACCATTCCTTGAATTGTCCATCAAATAAGGAATTCATTTATCTAGGTGACTAATCAAAATAACATCATTCATGTTCACAAATTCGTGTCATTTCAAACACGTGAAACCTCAAACTACTAACAAGTCGATTCAGACATTCAAGACCTAAGCTTATATGACGAAACATGCATTCAAATGTAAATCATAAAATTATAAGAAAAGACACATAAATTGAAGCTCAATGTTTTTAAGAGAGGAGGATCTCTACTTGCCTTAAGGTGAGGCTGAAACTGACGACGACTAAGCGGCATAAGCAAAAATCAGAAACCCTAGTTAAACCTGTTCAGGAACAACGAAAGCGATGTAACATAATTTACTACGCTAATACAAGCATTCTACGACGCGGAAAATAAACAAAGAGGGTTTAGAAATTACCTCCCTTAAATGCGAGGGGAGATGAGATTACCACGTGGAAAATCGGAATTTGGCGGCGCTTAAGCTTGGGGGAACCCTAAGTCGGAGAAGACTTTTGCGCGATCCTGCTGAGAGGTTCGACTATTGGTACCGGAAATCACAACTAAAAGGAATTAATCGATTATAAAGTAGCACAAAATTTATAAATGATTCGAAAATAAATCTGAATAAAAGGGTGGAGGAAGGTAGACCTCCCTTTAATTACACAAAAAATGCCACTAAATGAGTTTTAATTCCTTTAAAATGCCCCTTTTGTTATATGGGTTGCGGCTAGACAAAATAAGGAAAAATACTGGTTGTTACATTCTCCCCTACTTAGGAATTTTCGTCTCGAAACTTTCCGAGTATTTCCTGGCTAGGGTCTCTCATGGCGAAGATTCAGATGTCATTTATTCCAAACAAGATTTGCAAATCAAGACATGGAAACTAACTATGAATATGATGAAACAGAAAGGAAAACAAGCGCGGAGACTTACTAAGATCAAGAGAAAATTTGCGGATACTTGCTTCGCATAACAGATTCAAGTTCTCAAGAGAATTATTCAGACTTTTCATGCATTCAAAAAACAGTTATCATCGGGATGATTTTTTTTTAATCTTGCGTACTTGATACTCTACGATCTTAACGGGTATAGCCAGATACGAAGGATTGAATTCAGGGAACACAGAAATTGTTTCACTTAGCTCAGAATTAAGAGATAAGACTGAAGAATTCAGGAGCGAAAAATCTTTGCACGAAGGGGGTAATTTACTTGCGATGTTGACGTTTAATAGCTAACTAGAAGGGGATACTGGAGAATCAGATGAGATCGATAGTCGAGCAGATCAGGAAGACTGAATACGAATATCGGAGATTTGAAACTAGAGATTCTAACACATTTCCTACTGTCAGGTACATAAATTATGTAATAATTACAACATTTCCATTGGACAACTCTAGGTAATGATCATGCAAGTGCAAAATTGAAATCATGTGCGATGTCAAGCAAATAGTAAAACCATGCGTGTACAATCATAATTGTTGTTCTTAGCTGGACACTTGTGCAATGCTTATGATATGAATGCAAATGAATGTATACACATGCCACATTAAGCGCCTATATCACTTAATATGTCATGCATATTATGATTCTAATGTCAACGCACTTGAAAATATTAAACTGCCTATAACCATTTAATATTCGCAAGCGGTGTATATCCTAGTGGAATTCATATGCACAAAAATGTTAAGTTTGCCCATACTCCCTTAACATTCGTGTGCATACTACTCATGCTTATGAGTGAGTGTGTGCGTGTTTCAGCCGCGAACAACACATAATGACAAGGTGCGTGAAGAAATGATACATGCATAACTATTTATAACATAAGATCTAAAATATTTGATAATTGTAAAATACTTTATCTTTAGAAACAAACCTGGCTCTGATACCAACTGTCACGACCCGTCTCGACAAAAGTCAGAGTGCGCTTCGGGGCAGGCCGTGATGCCACAGGCATGGGCGAAAAAGAATCCATGTTTGCTAAGGAGGAAACAGAAATACTACAAGTTGTTTTAAAATAGTTACTTTTGAGTAAAACAAATTAATTTATTGCGGAAGATTTTTAAAATATGATAGTTTGAAACTGGTGCACATGCATTTTGCAAAAACAACTTATGATACAAGTTCTGGTACAGATCGAAATGCAATGACAATTCAGAGAAATGAACATGCAAATCATGACAAATTCTAGTACATATAATATTTAGCCTAGCAGTTGTACATGAAACAGGAGAAAATGACTGATCGTAATTATTACATAACAGAAATATCCAACAGTAAAAGAAATGAAACATAAACACAAAACCTGAAGCCTGACGCAGATCGGCTCTGGAAGCAGGCGCCGCAGACACGAACGCTAAGGCAAATTCCAAAACAAGAAGGAAAAGCCTCAGAACATTGAAATACACAGGAGCAAAACAAAATAAAATACGAGCAGGGGAAACAAAATATGTATGTACCATTTTTCAGAAAACACAGCTAACTGGGTAGACAATCAAGTGAGACAAGCAGAAATATCTATAATTATTAAACTAGTCTGAAGTAAAATATATAAAGATGATCATGTAATAACATAAGTTGTAACAAGTGAAAGTGTATGTGTTTTTGTTTGACGTGCAGGATTCATGATTCAGACAGATTCAAGTAGGATTCAGGAGATTCAGAAATTTATGCTCGCTATGACCAGTCATTTGTTCCCATTGGGGATTCAAGAGGGAACTCAAGTCAAGGAGTTGCGTCAATTAAAACCCTATCATTCAATTGTTTACTTCTGTTATTAATGAAATAATTCATGATTGAAAGATTCTAACATATCAAAACATGTAACCAATTACTGATTCAAATATACAATAGCAGGATTTACAAACGTGAACAGTGCATAACATTAGATAATTTAAAAGATTCATAGATTGGTGATTCTAATTGGAACAGACTCACGCTGAAGAAAAACATTAGATCAAGAAATAGATTTTATCCAAGTCTTTTAACCAAACATGCATAAGAAACAAGATTCGATGACTCAAACAACTCGAAAGGGAGTTTTGAAACTTACGGGTTCAAGTATTCACGAGTAATAAAATTGCTATACATTATTTTCTAGGATACCAAGCATTCATTCAGGTTGATCTATTTCAAGACACGATTATCTTCTAAGTAAACATGTGTACGATCCGAACATGATAGAAAAACACCGATCATATATTTGCTAACCAGAAATCATTACTATTATTATCATGACGCTTGTTACACATGCTCAACAATCTACCATTCCTTGAATTATCCATCAAATAAGGTATTCATTCATCTAGGTGCCTATCAAAATAACATCATTCATATTCACAAATTCGTGTCATTTCAAACACGTGAAACCTCAAACTACTAACAAGTCGATTCAGACATTCTAGACCTAAGCTTATATGATGAAACATACATTCAAAAGTAAATCATAAAATTATAAGAACAGACACATAAATTGAAGCTCAATGTTTGCAAGAGAGGAGGATCTCTACTTGCCTTAAGGTGAGGCTGAAACTGACGGCGGCGGCTAAGCGGCGCAAGCAAAAATCAGAAACCCTAGTTAAACCTGTTCAAGAACAACGAAAGCGATGTAGCATAATTTACTACGCTAATACAAGCATTCTACGACGCGAAAAATAAAACAAAGAGGGTTTAGGAATTACCTCCCTCAAATGCGAGGGGAGATGATATTACCACGCGGAAAATCATAATTTGGCGGCGCTTAAGCTTGGGGGAACCCTAAATCGGAGAAGACTTTTGCGCGATCCTGCTGAGAGGTTCAACAATCGGTACCGGAAATCACAACTAAAAGGAATTAATCGATTATAAAGGAGCACAAAATTGATAAAGGATTCAAAAATAAATCTAAATAAAACGGTGGAGGAAGGTAGACCTCCCTTTAATTACACAAAAATGCCACTAAATGAGTTTTAATTCCTTTAAAATGCCCCTTTTGTTATATGGGTTGCGGCTAGACAAAATAAGGAAAAATACTGGTTGTTACAACTTTCCTTCTTAAGACTGCAGGATTCACACATTTCTATCAGAATCGTCAACGAAGCTGCCCGTACTGCCCGAAGTGCCCAAACTGGTCAGGGGGCGAAATCGTCATATTCAGAAAATGGTGATCTATGTGTTCTCGATCAACGGTCGAGATCGGCCCATCAGGTGGTTACGGTGGTTGCAACGACGAAATTACCGGGCCGCCCCCGGCCAAATCTATAAAAAGGGACCCTGAACCCTCATTTGTGTGGAGCTGGCATTCGGCATCCGAGAGAGATTTATGAAGAATTCCTTCAGAAATCTCCTTCGCGATTCGAAGATCTCCTTCAGTGTTCGAAGATCTCCTTCAGAGTTCGAAGATCTCCTTCAGAGTTCGAAGATATCCTTCAAGACTCGAAGATCTCCTTCGGACCTCGAAGACCTCCCGTGACAGCAAAATACTTAGTTTTTCTAAGAGGTGGCCTATCATCCTCAGAGACTTTCCTTCAACTGTAACTGTAAAGAGAAGAGGTCTGTCGCTCTCGGTCCTCGCAACATTACTTGTAACACCCCAACATCTAGTGAAATTTGGCTGGCGCAGATCCGACTACGTGGTTTTTCACCCTTTCGAGTTTTCCACGCTAAAAACGTTCTATTGCCATCCGTCTGTTCTCTCTGTGGTTGTTTACGCGCTCGGCTCACTCTCGGGCTAAGACGGTTCAACTCGCCCGATCTGAAAGAGCGTCGAGTGACCCGCAACAGTTTGACGCGGTCTGTGGGAAAGGTGTTCCCCAACTGTAAAGACTTTTCGAAGACAGTATTCGCTTCGTAGCAATACTCGTGACTACCAACAATGGCAAGAAGAAGTGCCCGCACCACCGATGGCTCAATCCCGGAAGGACGTATTGATCACGCTCCCTCTCATTCGCTCATCAACGCTCCTCCCGCCGAAGAGACCGCGTTAGCACCCGTTGCCGCACTGGAGGGGCGCGTACGCCAGATAGAGGAGCAACAAACTGAAATGTTGGCTCTCCTCAGAAACCTCGGAGCCCCGCGAGCTCCCGTTCCTCCTGCCGCACCAATCATCCCACCCCTTGATCCCGAATCATGCTCCAATGGGGGAAGCTGCCCAAGAAGGAGATACCTACAAAGAAGAATACTCGGATGCTGCCAGCTCCACCCCGCCAGGGGCGTTAGAGGAGAACCCCTCCACCATCAGCAAGGAGGGGTAGGAGTCGATCAAGCCATAGGAAGGCCCACTCGTGAGGAAATCCGCGATGTGATTGCCGAAGAGTACGGACAGATCGGGCGTCGGGGCATCTTTGCCCGCCGCCCTCTACATCGTGGCTCCCCCCTGATACAACAAATCCCGGTCCATCCAATTTCGCACGGTTTCAAGCTTCCAAACATCGAAATATTTGATGGGATGGATGATCCGCTGAAGCACATAAACCATTTCATCACAATTATGAGGATCTATAACGCTGCTGATCAGCTCCTCTGTCAAGTGTTTCCGGCAACACTTAAGGGACAAGCGCGCACTTGGTTCCATTCTCTGCGGGATGGGTCCATCAACAACTTCATCGAGTTAGCCAGACAGTTTACAGACCAGTTTGTCGCTAACCGAAGAATTGTCCGAGATCCCTCACATCTTTCGGGGATTCGCCAGAACGAGGGAGAGACCCTAAAGGACTTTTTCCGTCGATTCACAGCTGAGCCGGGACAAATCCCAGGGGTTGATCCCGAGCTTCTACGCAGCGTTTTCTTAGGGGGACTCCGCCCAAGTGGCTTTTACTCCGCTCTGATGAGGGAGACAGTACCAAGCTATCCAGATCTCGTGCACCGAGTAGAGGCACAAATTGCGGCCGACGAAGCGATCGAAGCTCACCGCCGACAATTCGAAGGAGTGGTAAAGAGGAAGAGAGAAGAGCCAACCCCGAAGCAGCAAGAGGAGCGCCAGGGGAATGTACGTCAGCAAGACCGCCCTGGGAACAGGCCCCCCCCCCCCCCCCCCCCGAACCTACCAAGAGTATGCACCGCTCAATACTTCCCGCACAAACGTTCTCTACGCAATACATGATAACCCGGCACTACAAAGGCCAAGAGAACTCTCCCAGGGCAGGGGAAATCAGTCAAAGTACTGCGAGTTCCACCGAGGTGCAGGACATGCTACCGAGGAATGCATCAAACTCAAAGATGAGATAGAACGTCTCATCCGACAAGGTATCCTCGGAAGGTTCTTGCAGGACCAGACGCAAAATCATCCAGCAAACGGAAGAAGAGAACAGTCGCCTGCCCGACAAGGCGCGTCGGGAGACAGGCAAGTAGTAGGGGTAGTGGAAACCATCTCAAGCGTTCCGTTCCCCACTGTCAATTCAATTGCCCAGCCAATTGAGACGATCAGCTTCGGGGATGAAGATTTAAAGGGACTGCTCATTCCGCATCAAGATCCACTGGTTGTTAGCGCAGAAATCGGCAGCCCCAGCTTCCGCGTCAAGCAGGTGCTGATAGACAATGACAGCTAAGTCAACATCATGTTCATGCCCTCTCTCCTCAACATGAAGATCCCACCAGAAAGTCTCCAACCAGCTTCCGGTCCAATCTACGGCTTCAACGGCAATCCTGTCCCGGTTAAAGGAACCATCACTCTCCCTGTTACCCTAGGAGATTTCCCAAGGCGGGCTACCCACGATGTGCAGTTCGTACTAATCGAGTCAGAATCGCCTTACAACACGATTTTCGGTCGACCACTGCAGCTTCTATTCGGAGCTATCCCGTCCATCCCACACCTCGCAATGAAATTTGTCACCCCAGGAGGAATTGGAGTTGTTCGTGGAAACCAGGAGGTAGCACGCGCGTGCTATCTGCAGCAGATGAAGCCTGGACAAGGAGTCGCCCTGTGCGCCACCACATCCAGAATATGAAACCCAAAAGAAGCTAGGAATCGGGCAGAAATGTCCTATATTCCAAACTCGTCAAACCTTCTTTAAGAACTCTTGTTTGTAATAATTATTCTAGAAAAGTCGTAAGCCTGTGCTTACGTAAAAACTATTGTGTTAAATTTCAAAATGCTTTCTTTGCTTCAAGCCACGCTATTAAAAACAGTTAAAATCAGCGGCAAGCAGCGCCAATTGCTGTAACATCAACAACATCCCCCAGGTCGGTAACGCGAACCTCCCACTACTCGGCTCGAATCGCTCGTCATTCGCCCACATAGTAGGTTCCAACACCATCTGGGTCTCGTCCTCCACTATCAACGACATCCCCCAGGTCGATAACGCGAAACTCCCACTACTCGGCTTGAATCGCTCATCATTCGCCCACGTAGTAGGTTCCAACACCATCTGGGTCTCGTCCTTTAAACCGCGTCGCCAGGGCCTGCCCCCCTCGCTCTCGCAAACGGTTCGAAGCGTTTGCCCTTCACCGCTACTATCAACGACATCCCCCAGGTCGGTAACGTGAACCTCCCACTACCCGGCTCGAATCGCTCGTCATTCGCCCATGTAGTAGTTTCCAACACCATCTGGGTCTCGCCCTCTAAACTGCGCCGCCAGGGCCTGCCCCCCTCACGCTCGCAAACGGTTCGAAGCGTTTGCCCTTCACCTCTACTATCAACGACACCCCCCAAGTCGGTCACGCGAACCTCCCACTACTCGGCTCGAATCGCTCGCCATTCTCCCACGCAGTAGGTTCCAACACCATCTGGGTCTCGTCCTCTACTATCAATGACATCCCCCAGGTCGGTAACGTGAAACTCACACTACCCGGCTCGAATCGCTCGCCGTTCGCTCACGTAGTAGGTTTCTACACCATCTGAGTCTCGTCCTCTAACCGCCAACCCCGTAAATGCAGAACATAGTTCGTCGAGCAAAACGTCGGTTCAAACGCCACAAAAACTCTACTACTACAAGAGCTAAAAGCAAGAACAGTTGCACAAACGACGCAATCCGTCAACAACAATACAGTCAGCAAATGATACTCCAACAAGCGAGCCGAACCCTCCACAAGTGTCTTCTCCGTCCGGACTTCAGCACGGGACTCCTCTAACTCCGCCGCAACGCCCGGATCACACCGAAAGATGGCAAAATCCTCGCACTTCTTTGAGCAATAAGAGCGAACTCCGAGGATTTGGGGGGCAATTGATGGGTTCTCATCTATTATGAGGGAAATCCGGGTTGCGATTAAACAAAAACCCCACTCCTCCACTAAGATAATGAGGTCATGGGTGAGAAAATGGGTTTAACCAAGAGAAAGTCAAGCCCACTATCTCTGCAACGAACCGCGCACGTAACCGCCATGAGAACACGCAATCCTGCACATACAACCGCGAGCAACTGTGCGCGGCGGTGCCGCGCGCAACGGCGCGAGCCGCCGCGTACGGCGGTGCCGCGCGCAACGGCGCGATCCGCCGCGCACGGAGGTGCCGTGCGCAACTGCTCGAGCCGCCGCGCGCAACCGCTCACGGCGGTACCGCGCGCGGCACACGCGGCACACGCGGCACACGCGGCACACGCGGCACACGCGGCACACGCGGCACACGCGGCACACGCGGCACACGCGGCACACGCGGCACACGCGGCACACGCGGCACACGCGGCACACGCGGCACACGCGGCACACGCGGCACACGCGGCACACGCGGCACACGCGGCACACGCGGCACACGCGGCACACGCGGCACACGCGGCACACGCGGCACACGCGGCACACGCGGCACACGCGGCACACGCGGCACACGCGGCACACGCGGCACACGCGGCACACGCGGCACACGCGGCAGTGTCACGTGATCAACCGCGCGCGCAGCGCGCGGCCCGCGCCGCCGCGCGCGGCGGTGTCGCGCGCAACCGGTCGATCTCTCTCGCCGCGCGGCACGCCCGTCACCCCTTTGCGTCGTCCTCGCACCGCTCCGATCGTGCTTTTACAATGCTCCCGCCCGATGCTCGACGCGCACTTAGCACTGCAAAGTTCGTAACATTGCAAAGTTCATAGTGCGCGCAGTTGCTAACTCCACTTTCCTTCTTAAGACTGCATGATTCGCACATTGCTATCAGAATCGTCAACGAAGATACCCGTACTGCCCGAAGTGTCGGAACTGACCAGGGGGCAAAATCGTCATATTCAGAAAATGGCGATCTGTGTGCTCTCGATTAACAGTCGAGATCGGTCCGTCGGGTGGTTACGGTGGTTGCAACGACGAAATTACCAGGCCGCCCCCGACCAAATCTATAAAAAAGGACCCTGAACCCTCATTTGAGGGGAGCTGACATTCGGCATCCGATAGAGCTTTCTGAAGAATTCTTTCAGAGATCTCCTTCACGACTCGAAGATCTCCTTCAGTGTTCGAAGATCTCCTTCAAAGTTCAAAGATCTCCTTCGAGACTTGAAGATTTCCTTCGTCGCTTGAAGATCTCCTTCGGACCTCGAAGACTTCCTGTGACATCAAAATACTTAGTTTTTCTGAGAGGTGGTTTGTCATCCTCAGAGACTTTCCTTCAACTGTAACTGTAAAGAGAAGCGGCATGTCGCTCTCGGTCCTCCAACTTTACTTGTAACACCCCAACATCTAGTGAAATTTGGCTGGCGCAGATCCAGCCACGTGAGTTTTCACCTTTTTCGGGTTTTCCACGCTAAAAATGTTGTCTTGCCATCCGTCTGTTCTCTCTGTGGCTGTTTGCGCGCTCGGCTCACTCTCGGGCTAAGACGGTTCAACTCGCCCGGTCTGAAAGAGCGTCGAGCGACCCGCAACATGTATATAAAAAATACTACTATCTTTTTTATATTGGGAGTGTACACAGATAAGAATAAACGTGAATGTCAGTGAGTACTTAGGGCTCCCTAAACCCACTATTCACGCATGCCACCTTATTGGGCTAACCTAAATGATGGATCCGTTAGCTCATAAACCTCATGCGATCCTTCATTTAAAGAGTTCTGTTTAGTCATCATATATCATCATAGAAAATGATTTTTCTTGCATTCCTATTCTAGCCTAGCCAAACAATTCATTCCAAGTTCTAACCAACCTGTTCTTGTAATGTGATTCCAAATATAAACGGAAGAAATTCGAAATGATATATACTATAAACATATTAGGATTCAAAATATCTCAACACGGATGCAACTTTCTGGTACTTCAAGTGAAGTTTATTCCCACTGCACTTCTAATGCTAGACTTAAAAAATTTCATTATGCAGTTTGAGTGGGCATGGCAGCACCCAACAGAATCTCTAGCTGTCAGAAAAGCAGCTTCAAATTTTAAATCCCTTTCAGGCATGGCTAATAAAATCAAGCTTGCCTACACGATGCTCACCCTCTCGTGCTGGGAAAAGTATTCTTCGCAACTCTTTCCTCTCGATTCAACATCCAACTATTAACAGTCTATTATTAATCAATATATAAATTTTCTAATCAGCTTAAAACTCACCGTGAACTTCTTCTCGACAAAACACACGAAATATATAGCTGGTTGCCCAAGGCTGCCAAATCAAATGCGACTCAACATTTGTGGCATGGAAGATCTCCATTGTTATGTTGAAGGGCAGGCTTTTCATTCCAGCAAAGCTGACGAGGAAGAAGATGATGGAGAAACAAATATTGACCAGGAACTCAGGTGCTCAGAGCCTAGTCAAGAGCAGTATGGGAGCTCGTCCCATGGTTCGAGAATACTAATGGAGTTGAATGAATTTGAAACCATGAGGGCTTCAGCTAGCTTAACTCCGAGTTCTCCCAGCAAAGGTGGCGGAATGGGGAAGGCAGAGATGTCCGCTAATCAATCGACTCCGAGGAGTTCTGACAATGAGGAGTTGACTCTTTCTCCTGAAATCAATGTTATAAATTTGTGCACACCATCCAGTGGCATTATTGGATTCAAAACGAAGCGAGCTTTATTTGATTCTGATATCGTTGACCTGACTGATTCTCCGGTGGTTATTCAGCTGTGAGGCTCTAGCTCGAGGAACGGTTGCAGCACGTTACTGCTTGTATTGTGATGCACTATCTGGATATTTATTTGTTGTTGAATGCTATTGAATATGCATTCTATTCATGAAAATAATGTTTTTATTATTATTCAACTTCGAGGCTAGTTCCCGGAATGGTTGGAGCGCATTACTGCCAGTATTGTGATTCGCTGTCAGGACTCAGGATAGTATTTGTTGTTGATTTCAATTTGATTATGCATTTTATTCATTGTTGTTTTTATTTCACTGACAATTGTCTTCTATGCTATTACGAACCTTTTTGAGAAGTTTGGGGATAGAGTAGGCAAAATTATCATTTTGCCCCCAAGAAAAATGCGAAGTTTGGATGTTAAATGATCATTATTTGTAAAAATATTACTCGCGCTTTCATATTTAGTATTTATATTGTCATAGAGATAAAAGTAATGTGTATGTTTTATCTTAGTTATTATGTAATATTTTTGGTCTTAAGCACACCTATTAGCTACGCAATTTACAACTGATGCCCATGACCTATAACGTGATCTTCAAGACCAGAAATTCAAGATAGCTCGCAGAAATATTGGCCGCACGAGAATCAAGGCTAGGAGCGGACCTATTAAGCCACTGAATGACCGTCATGGAGTCTCCCTCAATATGAAGATGTCGAGCTCCACCGTCCACATAGAAAGTTATTCTCGTTGGTCCCGTGGTTACCCAACAAGCAGCAGACAGTAAATAAACCTCACTAACTCAAGTGAAGTACCCAACATGAGGGTGTAAATAGTGAATTCTCTCACCATGTGGTACAAATAGTAAAATCCTCAAACATGAGGGGGTGCAAATAGTGAATTCCCTCATTGTGCGGTGCAGATAGTAAAATCTCACAACATAGGGGTGCAAATAGTAAAATCCTCCAACATGGGAGTGCAAATAGTGAATTCCCTCATCATACGGTGCAAATAGTAAAATTCTCCAACATGGGGTGCAAATAGTAAATTTCCTCATCATGAGCTGCAGATAGTAAAACCTCACAACATGGGGGTGCAAATAGTAAAATCCTTCAACATGTGGTGCAAATAGTGAATTCCCTCATCGTGCGGTGCAAATAGTAAAATCCTTCAACATGGGGTGTAAATAGTGAATTCTCTCGTCGTGCGGTACAAATAGTAAAATCCTCTATCATTGGGGTGCAAATAGTAAATTCCTCCAAACGGGTGTGTGTATAGCACATAAATTGGTTATGGTGTTCGGGTAGCCGCATAACCACCATAACCATCGTAACCACCCACTATAGGTGGGTGTAAATGTCTAGAATCATATCGGGTTGCGTATAAAATAATACCGGAATAATATGTGTCTCAAACCATATAAGCCCGGCATGCACATAATAATTATGGTGGTTACGGTCTGCGAATAACCAGATAACTACCGTAACCACCTCTGTGGCCTATAAATAGAACCTCAAGACTTCACCTTTTTCCATCCTTTTCTCCTCCTCCTTCCTCTTCCTCTTGAAGATCTCCCTCCTCTTCGAAGCCGCCCTTGAAGGAACCTTCAAGCACTTTGAAGACGGACGAAAATCTCCATCCTACTTCGAAGCTCTCCTTCCTCTTCGAAGATCTCCTTCCTCTTCGAAGATCTCCTTCCTCTTCCTCTTGAAGATCTCATTTCCTCTTCGAAGATCTCCTACATCTTCGAAGATCTCCTTCAAGCACTTCGAATACAAACGAAGATCTTTATCCTCCTTCGAAGATCTCCTTCATATTCGAAAGATCTCCCTCGCCTTCGAAGACTCCTTCGAAGATCTTCGAGCACCTGGAAGATCCTTCGAAGGCCTTCTTCCGCTCTCAAAACCGTTCCAAGCGCGCCTCCGTGCGCTCCGCTCCAAGCGCGCCTACGCACGCTCTGCTCCAAGCGCGCCTCCGTGCTCTCCGCTCTAAGCGCGCTTCCGTGCGCTCTGCTCCAAGACCGCCTCCGTGCGCTCTGCTCTCAAGACAGCTCTAAGCGCGCCTCCGGCCGTGCGCTTTGCTCTCAAGATCGCTCCAAGCACACCCCCGCATACGCAGCAACAAGCGTACCAGCAAGACCAGTACTCCAAACTCCTCCCGCGCAGCAGGAGACAAGCCGCAGAGACATAGACGCACAGAGCACATCGATCCAACCTTCAAGCTGCAGTCAAAATCTCCAGAGCGCTCAGAACGCAATATTCCCCTCTGCAGTAGACAAAAGACTTAGCTCTGTGAGTGGTGACTTGTCACCCACCGAGCACCTCTCTCTTAACAATTGTAACGAGAGGCGGGCTGTCGCCCTCGAGTTCTTCATAACCACTCTGTACAACAACCAACAAATAGTGGAAGTTTTGGCCGACACAGACCCGACCGCGTGGTTTTTCACCAAGTTGACGGGTTTTCCACGTTAAAAAATTGTCTTGTCAGCTTTCCTTTTTCTGTGACTGTTTGCACGCTCGAACGCTCCCGGGCTAAGACGATTCAATTTAGTCCGATCTACCGGAGCATTGAGTGGTCCGCAACAAATGCAATATATTATAGTTTAAAGATGAATCTTCCTATTACACCATCAAATAATCGGTAGCATTTGAAACAAATATTTTTGTTGATAAAAATTAAATAATTTTAAAAAAAATTAGTAAAAAAAAAAATTAATATTTTAATGAAGACATGGGGTTTAAAGTGTTTCATCAATGTTTTTTTATTAACTACGTTTTAAAAGAGAAAACGTTGACTTTATATATGGTCCTAGATCACAACTAATTTTTATTTTTAAATTGTAAATAAATTAAAGTTGGCCGCCGGGCAACTGGTTCCAATCTAAAACAGGCCGAAAGAAAATCCAAAAATTTCTCTACATTGACGAAACAATAATCTAATATGTTTACTGGAATAACTTACAATTTATCAACAAGAAGTAAATATCTTACATTGTTCATGTCGTCGACAGTTGTTCTGGAGGTGAGCAGCAGACTCCAGTCAACAAGAAGGGAGCGGCAAGAAGTTAATATCTTCCGGTCGGCAAGAAGGGAACATCAAATGCAAGAGGATGATCCAATTGACAAAGTAAGCTAAAATGCCGTAAAGAAGGGGAGAAGGGAGCGAGCTGTTATTCCTCTACGCTCAGATTGCAACTCATGGAAAGAGGTACAATCACATAAGAGGGATACGAGATTGCGGAAGAACAAGAGAATCAGAACGCAAGAAGAACACTCAAACTTTATTGCTTAGAAATATTGGCTAAGACTGAGATGCCTCAAACCATTACAACTGACCATTATTTATAGTAGCCTAGATGGGACAACTTACATCACACGCTACCTTATCATCAGTGATAAGATTTCTTTCTTCCGCCACAAGTTATTCCTTTCTTGACTTCTATGACACGCCAAAATAACTTTATGCCTTATCGTACAAGATAAGATTCCTTACTTGACTTCTACGACACTCAACATATAATATATCTTATCATACGGGATACGATTCCTTCTACTTTACACGTCACACTTGAGACAAACATATTACACACCACACATATTATTACTGGAAGTAATAAATACGATAAGACTTTAATTCCTCCTGAAAGCTTAAAAAACTTCCACTAATTTCTCCTGATGATCCGAATGTGTTTAAGATATGTTAATAATGGTATTGTCATAATTTGTTCATGCTGGTTTGCATTTGGTTGATGATAGAAAGTATGCTCTATGACTGTAGCCACGAATTTTTCCCGTGGCTAGACCATGGCAAAAACTCTTTAGCCACGGTTTTGGACTTTTAGCAAGGACAATTTACCCTGGCTAAAACTCTGTTTTCTTGTAGTTCCATTCCAAGGGATCCTCCACATCAGAAATCTTAAGCCAAAACCTGAGGCGAATTCTTTTTGTGATTAAGAGTTGTGTCCCTAGAGGCTGCTAAGGAGTGTGTGTTGAAATTGTTGAAGTGGAAGTTTGGAGAATTTTGGACCTGGGCGGTCTTGGAGGAGGTCGGGCGGTCTGACGTGACCGCACGACCTGACGGTCTGCATCTGCGGTCTGGCTGATCTAAGCCTAGCTGCAGTCTCCCGGGTTGACCGCTGGTCTTGTCCAAAGTCTGCTGTAGGTGGAGCCGCGCGGTCTGTGCGTGACCGCGTGGCGTGCTGTCCTCTTCAAGGCTGTGGCAGTCTGGTGTGACCGCACAGTTTGATCCAGGTTCTCTCCGGAATGCGGTCTGGTAGCTAACCGGGCTTTCTGGGGGTATTCGCGGACTAAGGGTCTTAGTCGCGCGGTCTCAGTTCGCGGTCTCAGGAGGAGACTGGTTTGCGAGCTCGTTGCTGTTCGCGGTCTCAGGAGGAGATCGGCAAGCAGACAGGAGTTCGCGATCTGATGGCGAACTGACTGTGTTCACAGTCTCGCGCGAACACAGGTGGTGAATAGCTTCGGGCGGTCTGGCGATCTTCTTTGAAGTCGCGATCTGCTGTGAGAGTAGCGGTCTCTCATGGTCGATGTTGAAGCTGGCGAGTTCACCAAAAATGAAGCAGGAGTACTGTTGCTGATCGCGCGGGTTGACCGGTCTGGTCGCGCGGTCTGGGGGGGTGGTGATCCTATCTCATAGGGTGGTGACTGGATCAGGTCCCACGCCTATAAATAGGAGGCCACTGTAGCAGTAAATATATACACCAAGTGTAAGCTGAGTTCGCTCTTGTTCTTGCGGTCTGTTTATTTCTGACCGGGCGGTCTCTGATTGAACTCTTCTTGTGCAGCTTCTGCGGATAGTGTGGGCAGCAGCGATCACCTCTTCCTCTGAAAGTGTTCGGGCGGTCTGCGGCTTGGAGTTGTGGTGCTGGAGTTCGGGAGAATCAGGAGGTCGGAAGAAGGGAGCGGTCTGTGCAGCGGTCTGGTCGTGTTCTGTGGTCGGCAGAGAGTTGCGGTCTAGCAACTATCAGAGATCGCAGGGGAGGTCGCGCGGGTTGGGCGGTCTCCAGTTATCAGTTTTTTTTGTACTTCTCTTTGGAGTTTTGTGCTGACGAAATCATGTCTCGTCAAGCATGTCTTGCCCTGTAATTGAAGTTTGCTATCAATAAAGATCGTTTGTTTGCCTAAGATTGTTTCTGGTTGCTTTGGCTTGTATCTCTAGTTGTTATTGCTGCTTGCTCTCACAAGGTCCGAGAAATTTTCACATGGTATCAGAGGCAGGTTGGAGTGGATAGAGCAGCGAATAACTTAGAGTAGCCATCGCCTTTGTGAAGAAGGAACCAGAGGAAAAACAATGGAAGGTGGATTTGCAAGAGGTCTTGGGATTGAGATGCTTACATCGACTAACTTTAAGAAGTGGAAGTCGTGTATGTAGAGCTATCTTCTAGGGGAGGACCTCTGGGAGGTTGTTGGAGGAGATGCGACTGAAGAGGTGAAGGCAACAGAAGCGGGTGACAATGGTCCGGCCGTGAGGGCGTGGAGAAAGACCAATGCTAAGGCCGAGTTCACTTTGAAGCGTGCCATTTCACCTAATCTATTTGATCACATCTTAGGGTGTGGATCAGCTGCCGAGATCTGGAGAGCCCTGGATGGGTTGTTTAACAAGAAGAATGTAGCTAGGCTACAGTTCTTAGAGAATGAGCTGGCAAGGTCGGCTCAGGGTGATCTTTCTATCTCAAATTTCTTTCTGAAGATGAAGAACCTCTGCGCTGAGATATCAGCACTGGATCCTGATGAGCCAATTTCTGAGGCGAAGCTGAAGAGGCGCATCATCCGCGGCCTGCGGAAGGAATATGTGGCCTTTGTGACGTCGGTGCAGGGTTGGGCTAATCAGCCGTCTTTGATAGAGCTGGAGAATCTGCTAGCGTCGCAGGAAAGTCTGGCAAGGCAGATGGTGGGGGTGTCCGTGTCTGGGGGAGATGGCGAGGTTCTCTTCTCAGGAAAGAAGAAGAAGTGGGATAAGAAGAAGAAGACCGCTGGAGGCTATGTGCCTTCAACTTTTGGACAGCAGGAGAGGGGCTATCTTCCTAAGGCTGAGGAGAAGAACAAGAAGGAAGGTCTCAAATGCTACAAATGCGGGAAAGTTGGGCACTTCAAGAAGGACTGCAGGCTGAATACTCAGCCAGGGCATGCTGCTGAGAAGGAGGAAGCACCGGCCAGTCATACTGATGGAGGATGGGGAGGAGCCTTCTCGGCTTCTATTGGAGTCTCGGTTCCTATCAACTATCAGGAGGACTGGATCGTGGACTCGGGGTGTGGTCATCACCTCACCGGGGATGGATCGAAGCTTTCTTCAGCGGAGCCCTACACTGGTAACAATGTTATTATTACTGCAGATAATACTGTGCATGCAGTCGAGAAGGTCGGGGTTGTTTCCTTGGGCAGTGATAGAGGGCCATTAACCTTGAAGAGTGTCTATCATGTGCCCGGTATGAGGAAAAACCTCTTCTCCGTGACCAACGCTGTTGACGCTGGGTATCACGTTCTGTTCGGCCCAACAGAAGTGAAATTTCTACGTAATGTAGAGGCCGTGAAGGCCGAGGTCGTCCTTGTCGGGAGGAGAGCGAAAGACTTGTTCGTTTTATCGACAAGTTCTTATGTCGACAAGATGAAGACGAATGATGGTGCCGTGATATGGCATGAGAGGTTGGGGCACGTAGGGATGGATAAGCTGAAAGCTATGGCGGTGAGAGGTCTGGTCAAGGGCCTGCCAAATCTATCTTCCTACGGTGAAGGTCATGTTTGCGAAGGATGTCAGTTCGGCAAGTCTCATCGACTACCGTTTGATAAGTCGCAGACGAGGTGTAGTGTGCCGTTGGAGTGCATCCACGGTGACTTGATGGGACCAACTGCTACCCCAAGCCTCGGAGGCAGCAGGTATATGCTGGTGTTGATCGATGATTACACCAGATATGTCTGGGTTTATTTTCTGAAGGAGAAGGCGGAGGCGTTTGCCAAGTTTGTGGAGTTCAAGGAGCTCGTGGAGGGTCGGCTGAATCTGCAGATCAAGAAGCTGAGGACGGACAACGGAGGGGAGTTCACCTCTGCTGAGTTCTCCAGTTTTTGCAGGAAGGCAGGCATCCGGAGGGAGCTCACTTGTGCTCATACTCCACAACAGAACGGAGTTGCAGAGCGAAAGATCCGTCATCTGACGGAGACCTGCAAGTGTTGGCTGCATGCCAAGAGCATCCCAAAGTCCTTCTGGGCGGAGGGAATGTCTTGTGCTGCCTACGTCATCAACCGGATGCCTTTGAGTCCCATCAATATGTTGACTCCTCATGAGATGATGTTCAAGGAGAAGCCAAGCGTGGCTCACCTTCGGGTATTTGGTTCCACCTGCTATGTGCATGTTCCAGATGCTCTTCGGACGAAGCTAGATGCGAAAGCAAGGAAGCTAGTCTTCGTGGGATACGATGAGAGGAAGAAAGGCTGGAAGTGCATGGACCCGGAGACGCGGAGATTTGTTGTTTCTCGCGACGTCGTGTTCGATGAGGTGACATCTTACAAGGGGTCTTCTGATGTGGAGCTACCAGAGAGCAGGGTGGAGGTGCCGGAGAAAGCTGTGGAGAATCTTCAGGTGGAGCTACCAGTGTCACCAGGTGGTCCATCTCCTTCTAGTTCCGAGACGGGGGCTTCTGGTTCAGGGAGCAGGGGGAGCAATGCTCCTAGCACGTCTGGAAGAGGAGCTAGGGAAGAAGCAGCTGGAGATAATGCTGTTCAGGGGAAGGAGCTGAGGAGGTCGAAGCGAGCAATCGTTGCCCCTGATCGCTATACAGGAGGAAACGCAGTGAGCTTTGTCTCATGTTTCTTCGCTGGTCCCTTTGATGAGAGGGAGCCGTCGAGCTTTGAGAAGGCCCAAGGCGTGAAGGAGTGGGATGTTGCAATGCAAGAAGAGATGGCAGCTCTTGAGAAGAATGAGACCTGGTCTCTTGTGCCCAAGCCCAAGGGCACTGCTCCTGTAACATGCAAATGGGTCTACAAATTGAAGAAGAAAGCTGACGGCAGTATCGAGCGGTACAAGGCTCGTCTTGTAGCTCGGGGGTTCTCGCAGCAATACGGTGAAGACTACGAAGAGACTTTCAGTCCGGTGGCAAAAATGACTTCAGTTCGGTTCATCATTGCCTTGGCGGCGTTCAGTGGATGGGAGATTTGTCAGCTCGACGTCAAGAACGCCTTCTTGTACGGCGAGATTGACAAGGACATCTTCATGGTCCAGCCACCAGGCTTTGTGTCTGAAGATTTTCCGGAGCATGTCTGCAAGCTGAAGAAGGCCCTGTATGGGTTGAAACAAGCGCCGAGGGCGTGGTACGGAAAGATCGCAGAATATCTCCTATTCTGTGGGTTTTGTGCTTCAGACTCAGACTCAAGCTTGTTCATCAAGAAGAGCGGGGAGCTTCAAGTCATCGTGCTGCTATACGTCGACGACATGATCGTGACGGGGAACTCGACGGAGGAAGTAGCACAGCTAAGGGCCGAGCTAGCTATCCGGTTCGAGATGAAGGACTTAGGTGAGCTTCACCATTTCCTTGGACTCGAGGTGCAGAGGAAGGAAAGTGGAGTGCTGGTGTCCCAGGCTGGATATGCGGAGCGGATCGTGGAGCGGTTCGGCATGAAGGAAGGGAAGTACATTTCCACACCTCTGGAGAAGGCTATGAAGCTTCGGAAGGATGAGGGAAGGATTATGCAAGATCCGTTGGTGTTCCGAGCTCTGGTTGGGAGCTTGATCTATCTGACGATCACAAGGCCGGATATTGCATATGCAGTAGGCAGGGTGAGTCGGTATATGGCGGAGCCACGGGTACCTCATCTGCTAGCGGCCAAGAATATTCTGAAGTATGTCAAGGCGACCTCGGACATGGGTCTCCTATACAGGAGGGATGCGGGCTTCGAAGTGCATGGATACATGGATGCTGATTACGGGGGAGATTCGGATGATCGAAAGTCGACGTCTGGATTCATCTTCATGGCGGGCCCCACAGCTATATCATGGTGCAGCAAGAAGCAGGATTCCGTGTCGGTCTCTACCACGGAAGCGGAATACAAGGCTTCGGCCTTGGCAGCTCAGGAAGCCATCTGGCTTAGGAGGTTGGTGGGAGACGTCCACAAGGAGGTTCGGAGCCGACTCTGCTACGCGGTGACAACGAGAGTGCTCTCAAACTGGTAACCAATCCAGTTTGTCACGCGAGGACCAAGCATATCGAGATCGAGCATCACTTCATACGGGAGAAGGTGCTGGAGGGGTCTCTTTCGGTCGAGCATGTGCGGAGTGCGAACAATGTCGCAGACATCTTCACAAAGACGCTGGCAAAGGGGCCATTCACACGGCTAAGGAGCTTACTGGGGCTGGTTTCAACTTCCCACTTCAAGGGGGAGTGTTGAAATTGTTGAAGTGGAAGTTTGGAGGATTTTGGACCTGGGCGGTCTGGGAGGAGGTCGGGCGGTCTGACATGACCGGACGACCTCGCGGTCTGCATCTGCGGTCTGGCTGATCTAAGCCTAGCTGCGGTCTCCCGGGTTGATCGCTGGTCTTGTCCAAAGTCTGCTGTAGGTGGAGCCGCGCGGTCTGTGCGTGACCGCGTGGCGTGCTGTCCTCTTCAAGGCTGTGGCGGTCTGGTGTGACCGCACAGTTTGATCCAGGTTCTCTTCGGAATGCGGTCTGGTAGCTAACCGGGCTTTCTGGGGGTATTCGCGGACTAAGGGTCTTAGTCGCGCGGTCTCAGTTCGCGGTCTCAGGAGGAGACTGGTTTGCGAGCTGGTTGCTGTTCGCGGTCTCAGGAGGAGATCGGCATGCATACAGGAGTTCGCGATCTGATGGCGAACTGACTGTGTTCGCGGTCTCGCGCGAACAAAGGTGGTGAATAGCTTCGGGCGGTCTGGCGATCTTCTTTGAAGTCGCGATCTGCTGTGAGAGTTGCGGTCTCTCATGGTCGATGTTGAAGCTGGCGAGTTCACCAAAAATGAAGCAGGAGTACTGTTGTTGATCGCGCGGGTTGACCGGTCTGGTCGCGCGGTCTGGGGGGGTGGTGATCCTATCTCATAGGGTGGTGACTGGATCAGGTCCCACGCCTATAAATAGGAGGCCACTGTAGCAGCAAATATATACACCAAGTGTAAGCTGAGTTCGCTCTTGTTCTTGCGGTCTGTTTATTTCTGACCGGGCGGTCTCTGATTGAACTCTTCTTGTGCAGCTTCTGCGGATAGTGTGGGCAGCAGCGATCACCTCTTCCTCTGAAAGTGTTCGGGCGGTCTGCGGCTTGGAGTTGTGGTGCTGGAGTTCGGGAGAATCAGGAGGTCGGAAGAAGGGAGCGGTCTGTGCAGCGGTCTGGTCGTGTTCCGTGGTCGTCAGAGAGTTGCGGTCTAGCAACTATCAGAGATCGCAGGGGAGGTCGCGCGGGTTGGGCGGTCTCCAGTTATCAGTTTTTTCTGTACTTCTCTTTGGAGTTTTGTGCTGACGAAATCATGTCTCGTCAAGCATGTCTTACCCTGTAATTGAAGTTTGCTATCAATAAAGATCGTTTGTTTGCCTAAGATTGTTTCTGGTTGCTTTGGCTTGTATCTCTAGTTGTTATTGCTGCTTGCTCTCACAAGGTCCGAGAAATTTTCACAGTGTGGTTGTAGGTATATGCTCAGATTGTCACAAGAATTATGCGGCGGTTGTATCATTCGGTATGATAGCAAGTCATGTTAACACCAGAGGAGATTCTTGAGAAGTAAGGACTCTTACATCTATGACAAATCCAAATCCTATTACCTGTTCCTCTTCTTTCTTGGAAGTGCACAATGTGACTCTGAGAATCCTCTAGGGGGGGGGGGGGGGGGGGGGGTGAATTGAGATTTAAAACAAACTAAGGAGTTATGCTCAAACAAAATCACATGCATAATAATATAGTGCAGGAAATAAAATGCTGAAGAAAAGAATTTGGACAGCACAGAAAAGCACAACACAAACATAAGAGATTTTATAGAGGTTCCCCTAAATATGGGTAGTCCTCTTTTCTACCACCTGGTAGGAATGCACCAGCTGTGCCTGAGTCTTTTGATAAGGAGACTCTTGAACCAAAGATCTTTTGATAAGGAGATCTTGAACCACATATCTTTTGATAAGGAGATCTTGAACCACTAAATCCTTCGGAAGAGGGATTATAAAAACTCTTTTACAGGTGAAGAGAGAGTGAAAGAGGAAGAGAAAGAAAGAAGGAGAATTCTGTTCTCAGAATTCTGTGAAGCCTTGTGCTTCAGATTTCTCTTTTCTGGATCTTTGAATAATGAATCCTTGCTTTTGATTGAGATGATTTGCATGGATTATGAAGCTTCAGATCCTATCTGTTTTTCTTCTATTTAGATCTGGCTGATGTATAGTAGTGATGAGATGCATCCTTTGTTCTTCTGATTTGAGAGAGAGAGAGAACAAATCTTCTGTTTTTGTCTTTTAGGGTTCCAGAAGGAAGAAGAAGAAGAAGGAGACCCTAAATGACAGCTGTGAGAAATTGTAATAAGTGTTGTGTGTTTTTCTCTGCAATCTTCTTATTTATTGTCCCTCTATTTGGTTTTAATTCCTTTCCTCTTCTGGAATGTCCCGAAAAGGCAAATCATTGGACAATAACTCTTCCTTTCCTCTTTTAATTCTCGACCTGTCCACCAACTATAATGTCCCATTCTAAGAAACCTTTTCTGTCTTCTTGAATGCTCCTTTCCATTTGAGTCAATAATTAAGTCATTGGAGAACAGTCTTGAGCACTATGGGCCATGAGAGAGAGATTCAAAATGACAGTTGAAAAAGTTTCCTTTTCAGACTGTATTCGACGTAGCGTCGAGTTCTCTTTCTCTCTTATTGACGCACCTTCGATATCTTGTAAGAGCAGCTTCGAATTCATTCTTGCTCTGATTGAACTCTGCTTGTCGACGTTGCGTCAAAACTATATCGACGTAACATTTGAGTTGAAGGCTTGACTCAAAACCTCATTATCTGCATCGAAATGTAGTTGACGTTGCGTCGACTTTAGATAGCTTTGACAAATACTTTCTTCTGTGTTGAGTTGAAGTAGAAGCTGCGTCGACTTCTTATGATACTTCGACATGACCATGAACTCTATGTCGATATCCTTTCGACGTAGCGTCGAGTTGAATTACTTCGACAGAAGGTTGAGTTGCTTGGACTTCTAGTCTAAGTAGCGTCGACATCCATTCGATGCTGCGTCGATTTCTATTCGACGCAAACGATAACTTAGCCCAAATACTGCTTGTCTTGAAATTGTCTTTTCACCCTAAGTTGAGAGAGATATCCTAAGACATCTAATGACCACATTACCCTCACTATATAATGGGTAATTCAACCTAAGAGATAAAATCACTTTTTAGATAATTTGTTATGTTAAATCAAAGAAGTTTTTCCCAACAATCTCCCCCTATTTATCTTAACAAATTTTACAGATTGATTAATGTGATTTTACACATTCCTTTTACATAAACAAAAATACAGACAAGACAACATAGACATAAGAAAATGACAGACTGAAATCACAAGCTATTTCATTCAATTATCAAGAAATTATATAGATCTCCACAGCTGTTTGATTCTAGGAAGCATAAAGATTTACAGAGTACCTGAGCTTCATTGCCCCTTCTCAGAAGTTCTTCTTTTCCTTGAAAATACTTTTGGAACAACCTTCTTTGGAGCAATCTGCGGGGGCTCATCCTCTTCAAGGGACATTGTTACTTCTTCTGCAACATTGTCTTTGGGAAGCTCCCCCTGAATTTGAGCATTTAGCTCAGCAATATCAATAGCTTCCTCGACAATCTTTGCCACTTCATCCAGCAGATTTTCATCCCGAGGCTCCCCCTGATCCACTGCTATACCTACAACTGCCATTTCTTCATCCAGATTCCTTTGGGCATCAGGGACAGGCTCCCCCTAAGTAGATGGGAGTTCCCCCTGATTATCTGCAGCAATATCCACTTGATTCTCTGGCTCATTTTCTATTTTCATGCCCTTCTTGATGCTCTGAAACTGGCTCCCCCTGAACCTTTGGACCTTGGAAGAAGGTCACTTTCTCAGGGTCTTCAACATCTTTCCCTTTATTAAGGCCACTCTCATCTAGTACAAGCCTTTCTTCCTCCAAACTATTTTCTTCCTTCAAAATATTCTCCCCCTTCTTAACCTTGCTGGCAAGGAGGGTTAAGAACTCCTTGGACACAAGGGAGGAAGACATGTAGTCCTTAATGCCTTGGAGGGATCTTTTGGAATCTAGCAGTTCAGCCTCCATTTGTGAGTATTTCCTGTCAAACTTTCTGGATTGAGATGCTAATAGATCAGCAAAAGTAGAGGAGGCCAAGCCAACCGCCTTAGAGATGACCTGCTCAAGGTCAATTGGAGGGAGAAGATAGGTAGATAGAGGAGGTGATAGAGGGAAATCTTCTTGGATAGGGGAGAGTGCATGATAAGTTTCAGGGGATATATGGATTGGTGGTGGTGGAGCAAACTGAGAGTTTGAGGAAATAGTGGATGATTGTTGTTGAGGAATGTGAGGTGTTGCCTCTGGGACTAAAGTATATGGAATGGATTGAGAGATTTGCTGTTGTTGTTGTTGCTGCTGAGGAGATGGTTGAGCTGGAACATCATCCTGAGGGTGATCTGGAACAGTGTCCAGTGGAGTTGGAGAGGGAGGAGGAGGAATATTATCCCTTAGAGGATTTGGTATATGCCTCTCTGAATCTTGAGGAGGAGAGGGAGGAGGTGAGTCTGGAGCTTGACAAGGCTTCAATATTTTCCTGGTCCATTTTCAGAATAATCCTATATTTATTCTCTTTCCAGGAGGAATATGAAAGTGGAGGTTAGATCTTAAGTTACTCTAGAGGGGGGGGGGGGGGGGGTGAATAGAGTATTAAAACTTTTTCTTAGTTTTTATAGCGGAATTAAAATAGTATTATATATAAGTGTAAGCAGTGTGAGAATTATATTAACAGAAAAATTAAGTAAATGAAATCACACAACAAACAGCACAAGCACAGAAAATAACCAAACACAGAAGACACAAGGAGCTATAGTAGTTCCCCAATAAATTTGGGTACGTCTACTCTTCTACCACCCTTGGTAGGAATCCACTAGGATTTTTGATCAGGTGCCCTCACACCAAGGGATTTTTGTTCAGGTGTCCACACACCACAGAGATTTTGTTCAGGTGCTCAAAACCAACTAGATTTTTTGATCAGGTGTCTTGCCACCAAGGAGGTACACTTTTGAAGGGAGTATTAACCCTGTACAAGAGAGGTAAGAAAGAGTTTATAGTGTTCTTCTCTGTCAAGATGCTGAGAGAAGACTCTAGTGGATGTTGTTGTAAAGCTCCCCATGTCTGATTGAAGTATTTGACAGAAGATGGAGAAGCTTTCTCTTGAAAACTAAGATCTCCTGTAGCAGATTGATCTGGAAGAACAGGTTCTTCAGATTGCTTGTTGCTCTTTTTAGAAGATCTGAATTTGCAGCAGATTCCGAGAGAATGCTCTTGAGGAAGATGTTCTCAGAAGAAATTTTTTTTTGCTCCTTGTAGAAGAAGAAGAAATACTTGCTGAGAGATGTTGTATCTCTTTCTTCTTTTTCTGCTGTATATATTCTTTGTATTCTGTAATAGAATAATGTTTGAATTCTGTCGACTGATTCATATATGTCCAAAAACAAAAACTGTCTTTAATGTATTCTATATTTGTGAATAGAATAATCAGTCTTTAAGACATTCTTGGAATAACAACAAAACTCAAAACGACTATGGCAGGTCCTTTAATTCCTTGGCCGTGAAAAGATTCCTTTTCATTAAATGTCAACGGCTATTACTGTCTTGGAAAAAGGAAAGAAGGGAATATATTAATTGAGTTTAATATCCTTCCTTATCTGTCAGAATACGTCCAAAGATATTAAATAGATCTGTTATAGTCGTCGTTTTGCTGTTAGGATAAATATAATGTAGCTGATAACAAATCTGGGATTCAATAAATGACCTGTCGAACGCTGGCTATAATCTGTCGAGCGCCGGCCAGAAGATGTTGAACGCTGGCTGGAAACTGTCGAGCGCTGTCCAGAAGATGTTGAACGCTGGCAACAAAAACTGTCGAGCGCTGGCAACAAAAACTGTCGAACGCTGGGAGCCATCTGTCGAGCACTGCTAGCCATTTGTTGACCGCTGGGAACTTTAGATTTTATCTTAAGTTCTAGCTAATTTATCAGCCTAAAGACTTGACCCTTAAACTATACAATGGGGTCAACTGATCCTAATCAGTACATAGTGATCCTAGCCCAAAACAGTAATAAGGTTGCTCCAACAATCTCCCCCTATTTGGGTTAGGATACTATTTGACAAATAAATCAAATAATAAATAACACAAAGATAAACAACAGAGCAGAAATATATCTGACAGAATTGAAATGCTTCAGCAGATAATATTGAAATAAAATGCTCTGAGTTAAGAAACATTTATACTGAATTCAAGTAGTTCAAAGACAGAAGGAATTTGAAACTGTACCTTTTCACTGTGAGGAAGGCTTGAAAATGATTTCCCTGTTGGGATCTTCAGCTTGCTTCTTGCTAATGTTGCAATTTTCTGGACTTATGATTGTTTGAGATGTAGTAGGAAGAACTACTGCTGCTGGATACTTCTTTAAAAATTTTTCAGCATTAAAATTTTTTTTGGAATTGTACTTTTCAAGCTCTTGCTTTCTGAATTCAGACAATGTAGAAAATTGAGAATGGTCCTCACCTTCAGCCTTAGCTTTATTGATCTGAGCAATAGCTACTGATTCTCTGAATCTAGCCATGTGAGCTATTTCATCTGTTTCTTGAATTTCTGGAGAAGGAGACCTTTCAACATAATCATTTGCCTGCTCTGAGGTTTTATTATCTTGAAGATTCATTCTGCTGTGAAATAAGCCATTTGAAAAAGTATATCTGTAATCTGAAATTGGTCTGGAAGAACTTGAGGGAGGAGCTCTGGCTGGTGTAGAACTTTGAGAGCCACTGGAGCTTTTATGAGTTCCTTCATATCTCCTAGACTGCTGGGGGGCAGATCTAGAGAAGGAGGAAGACATCCCTGCTGATCCTGCTGCTGGAGGAGGAGGAGGAGGAGGGTGATTGAACTTAACTGGATTATCAGGAATATAACTAGTTTTCTTGAACTTCTTTCTTCTTTTCTGCTCATTTCTGGAGAGTGTCATCCAATGATGTGAGACTTTGTCAAGAGAGATATTGTGGAGAATATAATATGGGATATCATTATCTGGATTAGGAGGCTTGGGGATTGCTTTAGACTTAGCCTTTGTTTTCTTTCTTTTCCTTGACAGTGTATCATCAGAATCACTATCATTATCTTCTTCATCAGAATCAGAAGAAGAGATTGGTGTATCATATAAATCTGCTATCAATGTAAGAGCTTTGATCCTTTGCTCTTCAGCTTCATAAGATTCATCTTCTGCTTTCCAGATCTCATCAAAGTCTGGAATTGGAGTTTCATCAAAGATAAAAGTTGGAAAGTCAGAATTTAAAGTTGGAAAGTCAGAATTTGTGATTGCTTCTTCTGACATTACAACTAGTTTTTCTTCTTGACTGAGAGCTTGATCTTGAATGAAAACTGTATCTGTAATCTTAACTTCAAAACTTCTAATTATCTTATTTAACAGAGCTTCATTAACTGGAGCAGTATATGGGACAATTGCTCTAGAATAATTATGCTGTTGAGGTAAAACTGGTAGAACTGTACTAAACTGAGAAAGCAAATAAATAATATCTATAGAGGGATTAATAGAAACATTATTTATTTCTTCTGGACCTGGTAGAACTGGTTCTTCTGAAATTGGAAGAACTGAATTTCCAAGTGCTTGAGCATCTGGAGCATCTGGAGCTTCTTCATCAGACATCTCCCCCTGCCTAGCTTCAGGGAAACCTGAATCTAGGCCCCTAGAAGAAGGGACAGATTGAAAGGAAGGGAAGGAAGAAATCTTTTCAGATAAAGCAGAAATAGATTGAACAATTGGAGCAAGTTTTGCATCCAATAACTGGTCTATTTTGGGAAGGATGAGACCAAGTATCTGATCAGCTACAGAGAAAAGATTTAAATAAGTGAATTCGTGAGAATGAGAGGAGGATGGCTCAGAAGAGGGAGGAATAGAGATTGGTACAAAGATGTTTGAGACATCTGCACCTTGTTGAGAGGGTTCTTGATGAGTAGAAGAAGAATGATGGATAGGGCATCGGGAATCATTATGAGTAGGAGATGGAGGTGGAGAAGAGTGATGAGGGAGGAGATCAAAAGAAGGAGGGGGAATGTCATCAATATGTGTAGAAGAATTGTAAGGTGGAGATTGTGCAGGGGAAAAACTTTGAGTAGTATGAGGTGGGAGAGGAAGGGAGGAGACCAAAGGAGGAACTTCTGGAAGGGTTAGGGAAGAGACTGAATCAGTCCTTGTGTCTTCAGAAGCTTGTTTGACTGACTTTGGATTCTTCTTTGGAAATACCCTTTCCCACTTAGCAAAGAGAGCTGAGGTCAGCTTCTTGCTAGCATTGATTGTTACCTTTGGGGAGACCAGAAGGTTTGGATGCCTTTCCTGCAGAACAATTCCTAAAATTCTTCCAAAGCTAACATTCTCCTTGGAAATCTTTTTCTTAATCAAATTAAACAGAAGTGATCCCCAGTTCACTTTCTTTTTCTCCATCAATGCCACCATCAACAGAAATTGGTGCCTTTTAACATAGTCATGTCCTGTTGTTTTTCCTAACAACATCTTGCCAACTATATCTGATAAGAATTTGTATTCCAAAGACAGATTTTTCTTAAGCAGATGATTAGGGTTTCCAGAGGAGTGACCCATTTTGACTAAAGCTGCTTCAAATTCATCAGAACAAATTTCTATATCTTCATCACCATTCACAAGCCCAAAAACTTCAGTTAGAATGGTAGGGGTAAGAGAAACCTGGTGTCCTGAGATTGTGCCCGTCAGACATTCATCTTCCTGCTTAACTGTGAAACACCATTCTTTGATTTCAGCTGTGTGAAGCTTTATCCTCAAGCTCATTAACTTCCTCAATTGTTGCTTTTCAAAGAGTTGAAGGATGTCCTTGAAGATTTGATCAGATGTTGCGAAGGATTCCATATCTATGTCGAACCCAGCATCAAACTTCATGGAATAGAGCGAGGCTTGAGAAATCGCCATTGAGTCCTGCAAAAGAGGAGAAAGATCAAGTGCAAAAGGGGAACTGGAGGGAAACGATTTCTGTAGGCGCGCTCTTAAGAAATACAAGTAGTAAATATATATATGAGAGAAAGAGGCACATTTGTGGAGCGGCGTTCAGCAACTAACCCTGATAAAGACAGAAGCCGAAAAGACTTTAAGTTTTTGTTAGACAGCGTTCGACAAAAAAATATCCTTTTCGTCGACCGCTGTTCGACAGGTAACATTTCTTTATCAATTCTGAAAATATAAGGTTTTGTCGACCACCGTTCGACAAATGATATAAATTCGTCGTTCTCCGTTCGACAATTTTTTGAGGTAAATAGAGAACTTAATTTACTAGAAGATTGAGTCTCCATCTATCATTCCTAGTTGATTTATAAAGAAGATATGCTTCTTTTCATCCAATGGCTTGGTGAAAATGTCAGCTCTTTGTAAATCAGTAGGAATAAATTGTAGGCAAATTTTATTTTTATCCACATTATCCCTAAGGAAGTGGTGCCTAATTTCTATGTGTTTAGTCCTACTATGGAGAACTGGATTTTGTGCTATAGATATTGCACTAATATTGTCACAAAATATAGTTGAATTATTTAAGTTGACTCCATAGTCTAGAAGTTGATTTTGTATCCACAATATCTGTGAGCAGCAACTGCCAGCAGCTATATATTCAGCTTCAGCTGTTGATGTTGACACAGATGTTTGTTTCTTACAAAACCAAGACACAAGCCTATCACCAAGGAACTGGCAAGTCCCTGATGTGCTTTTCCTATCTACTCTGCATCCAGCATTATCTGAATCTGAGAATCCAGTTAATTCAAATTCAGATGCTGTTGGATACCAAAGTCCTAGATTAGGGCAACCCTTTATATATCTCAAAATCCTTTTTAGCAAAATTAAGTGAGATTCCTTGGAGTTAACTTGAAACCTAGCACAAATACAAGTAGCAAATATTATGTCAGGCCTACTTGCTGTTAAATAGAGTAATGAGCCAACAATTGCTCTATATACTTTTGAATCAACAGGTTTCCCTGATTCATCATTATCAATAACAGCATTTGAGGGCATGGGTGTTTTCATGGTGGAAGAATCTGATATACCAAATCTTTTCACTAATTCCTTAGCATACTTAAATTGGGATATGAAGATTCCATTTGAAGTTTGCTTCACTTGGAGACCAAGGAAGTATGATAACTCATCCATACTACTCATTTCAAATTTAGATTGCATTAGATTTGAAAATCTTTTGCACAAATTTGAATCAGTAGATCCAAAAATAATATCATCTACATATATTTGAACTAGCAGAGTTTTATTTTTATGTATCTTGAAAAATAAGGTTTTATCTATTAAACCCCTACATAAATTGTTTTCCAAAAGAAAACTAGCTAAAGTTTCATACCATGCTCTGGGAGCTTGTTTGAGACCATAGAGAGCTTTCTTAAGCTTAAATACAAAAGAGGGTTGAGTTGGAGAGAGGAAACCTGGGGGTTGTTCCACATATACTTCTTCTTTGATTTCTCCATTCAAGAAAGCACTCTTTACATCCATTTGATATACCTTGAACTTTTTGTATGCAGCAAATGCAAGAAATATTCTGATTGCTTCAAGTCTTGCAACAGGAGCAAAGGTTTGATCATAATCAATCCCTTCTTCCTGTGAATATCCTTGGGCTACCAGTCTTGCTTTATTTCTTACAATGTTGCCTTGTTCATCTAGTTTGTTCCTGAAGACCCATTTGGTGCCAATCACTGGATTGTCTTTTGGTCTAGGAACCAAATCCCATACTTTGTTTGTCTCAAACTGATTGAGTTCCTCTTGCATAGCAATGATCCGGTTGGGATCTTGTTCTGCATCTTTTATAGTTTGAGGTTCAATCTGGGAGAGAAAGCATGTGTGCATCAAGTTCTGATGTACTTGATTCCTTGTTTGCACACCTGCTGAAATATCACCAATTACTTGTGATATTGGATGATCTCTAACTGTGATGTGGTCAACAGTTGGAGTTGGTTCAGCAATAATTTCCATTTGGGGAATTTGTTCAGCTGCTATATTCTGTGGAGGATTATCTGTTGTTATCTGTTATGAACTTTCAGCAAAATCTGGGAGATTTTCTTCTTCACTCTCCTCAGCATTCTGCTGTTCAGGATTCAGAATTCCTTCTTTATGTAGAGATAATTGATCTAGCTGCTCACATAATATAGGTACCTGGAGATTTTCTATGGTAGAAGAAATCTTCTCCTTGTAAAACATGTTAGTCTCATCAAAAGTAACATGCATAGATTCTTCTATCTTGAGGGTAGATTTATTATAAATCCTATATGCTTTGCTGGTTATTGAATATCCTAAGAAAATTCCTTCATCTGATTTTGGGTCAAATTTTCTAAGGTATTTCTTATCATTATTGTGAATGAAACATCTACACCCAAATGATCTAAAATAGCTAACCTTAGGTTTCTTCCCTTTAAGTAATTCATAAAGAGTCTTTCCCTTAAGCTTGTGTATCAAACTTCTATTCAGAACATAATTTGCTGTGCTGACAGCCTCTGCCCAAAAAGATAGGGGCAAATTAGCATCTGCAAGCAATGTTCTTGCTGATTCAATTAGAGTTCTATTTTTCCTTTCAACTACCCCATTTTGTTGAGGAGTTCTAGGAGCTGAGAAACAATGCCTGATACCTTCCATCTCACAGAATTCTTGCATAAGAAGAGACTCAAAGTCACTGCCATGATCACTTCTGATCAATGCAACTTCAGTAGAGTACTCAATCTTTATGCTCTTAAGAAAGTCTGTAAGAACTTTAAAGTTATCTGACTTTTCTCTCAAAAAGAACACCCAAGTGAATCTAGAGAAGTCATCCACAATAACTAGAGAGTAAGACTTCCCCCCTAAACTCTTTGTTGCTATAGGTCCAAAAAGGTCCATATGTAGCAAATATAAGATTCTAGGTGAATCACTTTTAGATAATGATTTAAAGCTGTTTTTAGTTTGCTTGCCTAGTTGACATGCCCTACATAAACCTTCTTTCTTATATGATCCCAAGGGTAAACCTCTAACAAGTTTGTCCTTAGATAGTTTAGCAATCGTCCTAAGGTTTACATGTCCTAGTCTCTTATGCCAAAGATCACTAGATTTACTTGTATCACTAAATAAACAGACTTCTGTAGTAGATGAATTGAAATTTACTAAGTATATATTACCTTGTCTAATGCCTGATAAAATAGTAATACCATTAGTAGATTTAATAAGGCATTTCAATTTATTAAAGGTTACCTGATACCCTTCATCACATAATTGACTTATGCTGATAAGGTTATGCTTCAGTCCCTTTACATAGGCTACCTCTTTGAAGGTGACTTCTCCAACTTTGACTTTTCCATAGCCTTTGGTCTGTCCACAGTTGGAGTCTCCAAATATAACTTTTGGTCCAAGCTTTGCCTTGAAGCTGTTCAGGTTTGACTTGTTCCCTGTCATATGTTTTGAATAGCCACTGTCCAAATACCATTTTTCACTTGTTCTTGGACAGCTGTGTACCTGCAAAAACAAAGACAAAACAAATCTATTTTTTCCTGACCCAGATTACCTTGGGTCTTTTTGTATCTCCACAGAAATCTGAAATAAACGACATTTCAGGCTGATCCTTATAGCCTTTTGGATGATATCTCCTTGGAGGTATTGTCCACTCAGTAAAAGGATTTTTAGTGTGTTTAGAATTAGAATTCCTGAAATTCTGTGTATAGTGTTTGTTCGACAGATTTGAGTAAATTTGTCGATTGCCGTTCGACGAATGTGCTTGATTTCGTCGAACAGTGTCTATGTAATTACTATACTGAACATCTGTTTTCAGTTTTCGTCGATCGCCGTTCGACAGATTGAAATCTTTTTGTCGAGCTTCATTCGACGAATTCTTCTGAATTCTTTTATTCTCTACAAACTTGCTTGAAACATCTTTATTCACTTCTACAACCTCTTTGCTCTTAGTAGAATTGAATATCAATGGAGTAGAGAGGATGTTTTTCTTAAGAAGGTATGGATCACTTGAGGATGCACCCAAACCCAGCTTGCTATTAAATCTAGCATTCACTGTTTTTTTGAATTCACTAGAATTGAAATCAAAACTAGATATTACCTGGTCTGCATTATCTTCTGCTTCTGATTCTGATTCTTCTTTATCAGAATTGTTTGCTGAGGCATTGATTGCCATCATGCAGAAGTTCTTATCTTCTTCATAGCATTCATCATCACTGGATGAAGAAGCATTTCCTGACTCACTGTCTGAATCATAAATGGCCATTAGACATTGGTCATTTTCCTTTGAATTTTCTTCATCATCATCAGATGAGCTGGATGATGATTCAGATTCAGTGTCACTCCAGGATTCTGCTATAAATCCTCTTCCCTTCTTTTTGTGCTTGTGGGAGGAAGACATGCTGGAGCTTCTCTTTTCTTCTTTATCCTTTTTCTTATCTTTCTTTTGCTTCTCTGGACATTCTGTCAAGTAGTGTCCAGATTTCCTGCAACCAAAACAAATAACTTCTTTAGGAGTTGATTTGTCATATCTTTGCTTATCTCTTGATCTGGATTCTTTCCTTCTGAAATCATTCTTAGCCATTTTGTAGAATCTTCTGGCTATGAGGCTCATGAGTTCATCATCTTTTGGAGACTTTTCTTGTTCTGCATCAGCTGCCTTGAAAGCTATGCTCTTCTCTTTCTTTGGTGCTGGAGATGAAGTGGATGCTTCAGCTTCCATGGACTTGATGAGCTGCTCATAAGATTTGAGCTTGCCCAACAAAGTTTCAGTGGTGATCTCATTGAGACTTCTGGCTTCCTTATTGGCCAGATCCTTGAATCCCAAGTGCTAGGGAAGCACATTAGGATCTTGTCATTAATCTCTGTTAATGAGATTTCCTTGTCCAGAGTCCTAAGTTCACTTATAATTACACTTAACCTAGTGTACATGTCTGCAACTGATTCTTCATCACCTTTCTTGAAGTTCTCATACAGAGAGATCAGGTGTGATCTTCTGTCTTTCCTTTCATCAGCAGAACCTGAAACAATTGCAGTTAGGGTATTCCATATATCTCTTGCTGAAGTGCACTCAACAACTTTTTGGAATATATCATCTGACATGGTTTGTGCCAATATATTCATTGCTTTGGCATCTGCATTCTTGTATTTCTTCAATGGATCTATGTGTCCTGGAGGAGGTACAGCATTGGTTGATGATTGTTCTTGTGCTGGTGGAGGTCCTGTCAAAATAGAATTATATATATCCTCATCAATAGAATTCATGTAAAGCCTAATCCTTGCTTTCCACAGTGCAAACTTACTAAGATTGCACATAGGAGGTCTTGTGCTTGAGTATTCCTTGTTTTGTGCCATGAGTTTTAAACAGAAAATAGATAAAGAGAAACTCTAAATTAAATTAAGGTCTAATTGATCTTTGTGATCCAGACTAACATCTGTAAGTGAGATCAACCTTCCTCTGATACCAATTGAAAGTGGAGGTTAGATCTTAAGTTACTCTAGAGGGGGGGGGGGGGGGGGGGGGTGAATAGAGTATTAAAACTTTTCCTTAGTTTTTATAGCGGAATTAAAATAGTATTATATATAAGTGTAAGCAGTGTGAGAATTATATTAACAGAAAAATTAAGTAAATGAAATCACACAACAAACAACACAAGCACATAAAATAACCAAACACAGAAGACACAAGGAGCTATAGTAGTTCCCCAATAAATCTGGGTACGTCTACTCTTCTACCACCCTTGGTAGGAATCCACTAGGATTTTTGATCAGGTGCCCTCACACCAAGGGATTTTTGTTCAGGTGTCCACACACCACAGAGATTTTGTTCAGGTGCTCAAAACCAACTAGATTTTTTGATCAGGTGTCTTGCCACCAAGGAGGTACACTTTTAAAGGGAGTATTAACCTTGTACAAGAGAGGTAAGAAAGAGTTTATAGTGTTCTTCTCTGTCAAGATGCTGAGAGAAGACTCTAGTGGATGTTGTTGTAAAGCTCCCCCTGTCTGATTGAAGTATTTGACAGAAGATGGAGAAGCTTTCTCTTGAAAACTAAGATCTCCTGTAGCAGATTGATCTGGAAGAACAGGTTCTTCAGATTGCTTGTTGCTCTTTTTAGAAGATCTGAATTTGCAGCAGATTCTGAGAGAATGCTCTTGAGGAAGATGTTCTCAGAAGAAATTTTTTTTTGCTGCTTGTAGAAGAAGAAGAAGAAATACTTGCTGAGAGATGTTGTATCTCTTTCTTCTTTTTCTGCTGTATATATTCTTTGTATTCTGTAATAGAATAATGTTTGAATTCTGTCGACTGATTCATATATGTCCAAAAACAAAAACTGTCTTTAATGTATTCTATATTTGTGAATAGAATAATCAATCTTTAAGACATTCTTGGAATAACAACAAAACTCAAAACGACTCTGGCAGGTCCTTTAATTCCTTGGCCGTGAAAAGATTCCTTTTCATTAAATGTCAACGGCTATTGCTGTCTTGGAAAAAGGAAAGAAGGGAATGTATTAACTGAGTTTAATATCCTTCCTTATCTGTCAGACTACGTCCAAAGATATTAAATAGATCCGTTATAGTCGTCGTTTTGCTGTTAGGATAAATAGAATGTATCTGATAACAAATCTGGGATTCAATAAATGATCTGTCGAACGCTGGCTATAATCTGTCGAGTGCCGTCCAGAAGATGTTGAACGCTGGCTGGAAACTGTCGAGCGCTGTCCAGAAGATGTTGAACGCTGGCTGGAAACTGTCGAGCGCTGGCAACAAAAACTGTCGAACGCTGGGAGCCATCTGTCGAGCACTGCTAGCCATTTGTTGACCGCTGGGAACTTTAGATTTTATCTTAAGTTCTAGCTAATTTATCAGCCAAAAGACTTGACCCTTAAACTATACAATGGGGTCAACTGATCCTAATCAGTAGATAGTGATCCTAGCCCAAAACAGTAATAGGGTTGCTCCAACAGAATATACACTCCTTTTGACTTACACACACTAGGATAGTGGTGAATCAACACCTGACTCGTTATCCTCATGTAGGCATTTTCTTTGTGGGCATATTTGTGCCCATTCATCCTTAGGAGGCATTTCCCCCAATTTATCCTTTTCTTAAGAACTAGAGCTCCCATAATTTGAAGCTGTTGCTTTGGAACAACATCATCTACTGAAATCTTACATAGCAGCACCTTCCCTACTATGTCTGCAAGGAACCTATATTCTTCCTCAAGATCAATCTTTTTCAGATTGATGGGCTTGTCCTTCTTGAACTTCATAATCTCGAGAGCCTCCTTGATCTCATCCCCTGATAACTCATCTGACTCACTTCCAGTGGGTAGATTAAAAGTCTGATTTAGAATTTGCTCTGTGATGTATATATCTGTTTCAGAGATTTTTCCACTGAGGCAGACATCATCTCCTATCTGCACAGTCTATCTGAACTCATTCAGCTCTATATCAAGTATCTTACATCTAGTAGATATCAGTTTGGTCAGACCAGCATCCTGGAACAAGCCAAGAATGGCTTTAAAGCTATCGACAGCTGCACTGAAAGAGTCGATGTCAACATTGAATCCGGAGTTCACTTTTGGTGGAGCCATCTGATTGTTATCACCTGCAATCACAAAGAATAATGAGAGAGAAAGAGGGAAGAAAATGCGAGAGAGATGGAGAAGAGGAGAGCAAAGAGAGGAAAATTTGAAAGCGTAATGAACTCTACACTGAAGTTGCTTAAAAGATGACGATTTGTCTCAACTTAGGGTTTAGGTCGACGCACCATCGATAAAGATTAGAATTTGGCGCGTAAAAATAAGTCAAGAATGCTTCTAGAAGCATTTCAGCGCGCGCAGTTTATATCGACGTTGCGTCGAATAATATTCGACGTAACTTGGAGATTGTTCAACAATCCTTAAGTCGACGTAGTTCTGTCAACGTTACGTTGATTTTCAATCGACACAACCTCGACTTTGGCCAGCGACCAATAAGACGATGCATGCGTCGATATGAACTTGACGCTGCGTCGAGATCTATTCGAATTATCCACTCTGAGTGTCTCTTGATGCTAACGTTGAGTAGAGGTCGATGGTGCATCGACTTCTATTCGACGCACTTCTGAAAGAATAGATCCATTTTCTTAGAAAATTATTGTTGTTTTTCCCAGTAATTTTGATTATTGAAAATAAGTTTATGATATTAAATTAATGAACTGTAAGGAAGAATCAAGGCAGAAATCACTCCCTTGTATGAATTTTGTTCCTTATTCAAGACCTACAACTTCCTTCCCACTCCATTTTCTCCTGAGAGGGACCCTACCTAATCCTGCACAAGTAGTTCAAACATTAGAAGGGACCTAAGTTACCTTAGGCCCTTTGCTTTTACCATTATAGGGTTCAATGAAAGAATAGAAGGGTCTCATGATATCCTTTTGGATGATAAGGAATGGGTTTCCCAAATCTATTATTTTGATACTTGAAATGAGTATAGAATGTATCTAAATATAGGAGATCAGCAGAATGTCTTATTATCCTAGGTTTTGCTTTTACCTTTTGATTGTTTAGTTTTTTTACATTATTCTTCTCTTGAGATTTCTTTTCTTTGTTGAGATTTGTTTTATTAACTCTAGTTGTTTTCTTTGGTCTATTAGCTTCCTGGCCCTTAGTTTTTGCACTATCCTCACATGATTCATAGTCACTAGGTCTAATGAAGCTAAATGGATTTTTCCAGGTAGGTTTCCTAGGGATTTCTATGCTAGTGGATGGCTCTGCTCCTAACCCTAGGTGATTGAATCTCATGGAGAGATTATCTGTGATGTCTCTGAGAGTTTAACTCCTCCCATTGAGAGAGTCCTCAAAGGCTTTTGCCTTTGCTAACTCTTCTTTTAATTTTATGTTTTCATTCCTTATTTCTATTAACTCTAATTCTTTGTCCTTAATCTCATTTCTTAGGTTGTTATTTGCTGAATATAGTTTATCTTTCTTAAAGTTTTCTAACTCTTCTCTATCTGCTTCTAATTTTTTTTGAATTTTGATATAGTCATTACAGAATTCTTTAAAGCAGGTTTTAAAATCATCCGAACTAAAATCAAAATCATCAAACAAACCTGCTCTTCTTCATCATTTGATGACATCCCTAGTGCCATCATGCATGCTGCTTCTGCTTCTGCTTTATCATCACTTTCAGATGATGAGGAGCTTAACTCAGCTTCAATGTCCAGGTTTCAGCAATGAAACCCTTGGCTTTCTTCTTGTCTTTCCCTTTGACAGACTTCTTCTTCTTCTTTTCATCCTTGATGCTGCTTCTGTCCCTTTGTTCCTGTGGGCACTCAGGATCTATATGTCCTGGTTTGTTGTAGGAGAAGCAGATAATCTCCTTCTTCGGAGTTTTATCAAATCTGGGCCTTGAGCCCCTTTCTCTTCTCCTTGAGTCTTTTGTCTTGACCCATCTTTTGAATCTCCAATCCAGGAGACTGAACATCTCATCTTCAGGAATGGATGACTCTCCTTTAGAAGCTTTCAGAGCAAGGATCCTTTGGATAAGAGCTGGAGTTTTCTCTCTTTCTTCTGATTTAGCCCTGTTCTTCAGAAGCTTCTCATATGACTTAAGCTTTCCTAACAATGCTTCAGTAGAGATTTCTCTGTGGCACCTTGTAACACCTCAATTTCCAGTGCACTAAAATCAGCAAGTTGTCTTAAAGCTAACGCCAGCGTTAGCGCTAACGCCAGGCGTTAGCCTGAGACTTAGTGCCGACAATTTCTCGAGAAATCAAAGCAAGAGAATTACATTTCTCGAGAAATCAAAACAATAGAATTGCATTCTCGAGAAATCAAAAGGCTGAAGACTAACGCCAGCGGTAAGACTAACGCCCGGCGTTAGCCCAAGCCGTTCGTCGAACGCAGCTTTCTAGCCGTTCGTCGAACGCAGCTGTCTAGCCGTTCGTCGAACGCAGCTGTCTAGCCGTTCGTCGAACGCAGCCAGCAGTTCGCCGAACGCAGCCAGCCGTTCGTCGAATGCAACTTTCTAGCCGTTCGTCGAACGCAGCCAGCCGTTCGTCGAATGCAGGCTTTAGGCAGTTCGTCGAACACAGCTTCAAAGAGTTCGTCGTTCGTCGAACGCAGTCGAACCGTTGAAGTTCTTAAGTGGCTGTGGATAAACTCAGCCACCGCTTTAAGGGCTAACTGTTGGATCGTATGACGCCCTTAGAGGGGGGGGGGTGAATAAGGGTATGTTTGAAATATAATTTTTCCTTAAGAATTTTTTGACAAATTTTACTTTACTAAAAAGTTACTTATAAATAATTTTAAACCAATGCAATTTTTGTATTAAACCAAACACAAATTTCTAAGATAAAGATTTAAGCAAACAAATTTGCAATTAGTGAAAAGAGCATAATTATATTTATCATGAAATTTGTGTACAATAAAAAATGATCTTAACAATGCTTAAGATCAAGGCACAATTATGATAATAAAAAATACAATAATTTTTGGTTTACCAATCCTTCTCCCAAGGATCGGAAGGCTATCACTTGTCTCTCCGAAGACCAGGCCCAAGCCTATCCTCTAGATCTTCCCAAGATCTAGACGTAGCACACAAGGCCACAATTTCCCACCAAGCCACGCAAGGACTTGGACGCTCCGCACAAGGAAGCGATTTTCCCCTAAGCCGCGCAAGGACTTAGACGCCGCACGCAAGACGATGATTTCTCCAACAATTACAAAATGAAAAGTGAATGAATGTAAATACAATATGAAAAACCCCCTTTAGAATTTCTGGACCAAAACAGCGAAGATCCCTTGAGGCAGTCTCCTTGGAATGCGTGTACAATCTTTGGCTTCGCTCTCTCTTTTCTTCTTCAAGGATGGGGATTTTCGTTCTCTGGAGCACTCTAGACGATAACACTCAGGAAGGAGACTTAGAAATCTAAAGAACTGAATTTCACGAAGTTTTGAGCCCTTTTAATAAAAAGGAGCTGTCGCCGTCCGATAGCCGCTGTCGCCGAAATCCGATATCTCCAGAGGCTGCCACGTGTTCCACTAAAACGAAGTTTCTGCGTCGTGTTGAGGTCGTGGTTGAGACGTGGGCTGTCGGATATCCGATAGCACTGTCGCATATCCGATAGCCAAGGTAACTGCTGCACGTCCTGGCGTTATAAGAAGATCGTGGGCTGTCGCCATCCGATAGCGATATCGGAAATCCGATAGATCCTAACCGCTGTGTGGTAACTGCTGCACGTCCTGGCGTTATCGGAAGATCGTGGGCTATCTCCATCCGATAACGATATCTGAAATCCGATAGATCCTAACTGCTGCGCAGAGATCAAATAAACGCGCTGTCGGAAATCCGATAGCACTGTCGGAACTCCGATAGCTCAAATTTCTGGAAAATGTCATTTTGCTTCAATTGAAATCATGTTATTCTTGCACCTGTTATCTGCACACCATTAATCAAAAATAGGATCAAATACATTCGGGATTTGTTATTCTCAAACCGGACGAGTGCGGAACGCATGCTCCAACACTAACGCCCAGCATTAAGCGCTAACGCTGACGGTAGCTAAGAAAATATAAAAGGCAACCAAATTCAGTTTCCCTTCTCAATTCTGATTCCAAGCTCATTCCAAAGGCAGAGAACTTGGGATTTCTGAAGGAAGGAGGTCTTTTTGGGCTAGCCTTTTGTTGCGTTGAGGGCAAATCCGTGGAGGAGATTGCTTGCTTGTTTGCCATCGTCGATCCAGTGGAGAGGAAGCTGTTTCAAAAGTGTCCAGCCGAGTTCCTCTCAGATCTATGGCACCGAAACGAGCGCCGAGGGTAATGATTCTCCTCCCTCATCTCTAGACACATTCATCCTTTGATTTGCATAAGTAGTAGGCAGATTTCCACTAGCGAGTGGATAGATTTCTGCCGACGGGTCGATGTTATCCCCGTAGAAATTGCATATAGAGTCCGGAATCGAAGTACGGGCATAGGCATGCTGTGTGAAGCCCATCTGGACAGGTTGGTCTGGATTGGTGATGTTGATATGTTATTGCATTCCGGAGAAGACTCCTTGATCTATGCTGTGTTTTTCGGGTTTTGTGTACTGATTCGTACTGCAAAGAGGTCTGGAGGTGTTTCCCAGAAAATACCCAAAAAGGGGTAGCAGAACTGAGTTCTGTCACTAACGCCGGGCGTTAGAACTAACGCGGGCGGTAGCTCCCAGTGAGCTGTGTGAAGCTTGTGAAGCCTATGTCCATGAACTGGGTTGAGCAGTAGAAGCTGGAGGGCCGTGTACCTTGCTTCGTTGACCTTACAGGTCAAAAGCGGGTTAGGGAAATCCGTACCCATTTTAGGTTGATGTAATCCCTAATATTAGGAGTGCGGGCATCTGGCGGAACCAAAACCCCCCTAGCCATCTTGTGATGAGGATTGCAACCTCGGGTCACGATGTGCCATTTGGGACTAAGACTCGTCAAGGTCGTCCAATCTTGACGAGAGTCAGCTCATGTAGATCCAAGTTGAAAAAGGACTTGTCGATGGCGTGCCGAGAGTGCACAAAGCGTGTAAGCCTAAATCCAAGTTGAAAAAGGACTTGTCGATGGCTTGCCGAGAGTGGATGTCACCTTGTGATGAAGGCTTCTATGCGGTGCTTAAACGCACCTGTGATATATATACACTGCTGTTGCTTGCCTGCAGGGAAGGAGAACCGCCGCCCCGAGCATGGGGTGGGGTCGTTATAAATCTGGGTCAGCTAAAGCTGACCGGTTACTTGTTTCCCACCGCTTGGTGGATTTGTTTGTACAGGTCCTGACAAGACTAGCGGGAAATAGCGGGCTGAAGCCCCTGCTGCTGTGTTGTACTGGCACTCGAAGGCCAAAGCTTTTGTTTACTGTTTTCATGTGTGGCCGGCCTGTGCGCCAATGTTTGGAAGCCACCTTAATTATGTAAACAAACCTTGTAAAGAACTTGTAATGTATTTCATTCCTAGTAGCTAATGTGGACATTGTATAAACTAGTTTTAAATGAAATTAAATGCTTCCGTTGTGCGACTCTGTGTGCTGAGATGGTTATGTTATTAACTATTTAATGCTAATTAAGTAACACACTATTCTGTTCGTTTCATATGGCGTGGGGTCCCGACCGGACCTACTGTTATATGCTATGTAACAGGGAGGGTGTTACAAATTGGTATCAGCTTTGGGTCTCGATCCCTTTTCATCTAAATTCGTGGTCGAATTCTTTTAAGGGGTGGTGAGCACGTGTGTGCGTCGCCGGTAATTCATGTAAATAACCAGTAATTGTCCACTTTAGGAATGAATTACATGTATGTGTGTAGCATTGCGATGGAACTTCTGTGTTCCTTCATTTATCCATGCTATCTCCTAGTCGCTAATTGTGTTTTGTGCATATGTATAGGCGGCTGGGAGTGGAGCGGGGCCATCTCGACCCCCGCATTCGACTGCGAGTAGTGCACCAACTACGGTGCTGACTCCTCCTTCTGCTGAGACATTAAGGATGGTAGCTGAAGCAGTGTTTTCTATGTTCACTGCACAACCTGGAGGGCATGTCCCTGGACAGCCTCCTACTCCTGTAGTGGCTCCAGTGCCGGTTGTCGCAGCTGAACCTGCAGTTGAAAGACCAGTGCCAGTGAGGGCACGAAGAGCTCCGGACCAACAACTGCAGTACTTTTTGAGTTTCCATCCTCCTACGTTCACGGGGGCAGGAACCCCGACGCAAGCTGAGGATTGGCTATCAAGGGTGCGCAAGACCTTGAAGGCCACTGATACGGAGGAAGACCAGAAGGTTACTTTGGCAACCTTCCTACTTGATGGGGATGCGCAGTTGTGGTGGGATGAGATATAGCTGCATCACCTAGCAGGAAGGCAGCTGGCAGACATCTCGTTTGATGAGTTTTCGAGATTGTTCTTGGCGCAGTATCTCTCACCTGCTCAGCAAATCGAGATGGAGAACTAGTTCAACCGTCTGACTCAAGGCGATCGTATGATTGATGATTACCTGCATGAGTTTACTCGGTTGGGGCGATACACAGGAGCGACCTTTGTCGATGAAGCTCGGAAGACCAATCGGTTCTATGAAGGTCTGCTAGAAGAGTTGCGGTTCCTTATGTCGGGGGCAATGACACAGGGATTTATGACACTGGTCAATACGGCTCATTCCTTATAAAAGGATATGAAGCGGTCCCAGATCAGGAAGGAGTTAGCAGTGGTAAAGCCATAGTTCAAAGCACCGAGCTCTGCGAAGTCTGGGCGAGGCAGATGGAGGAACAGAGCGCGACCTTCTGGGTCAGCTCAATATGCGGCTTTGGGTGTGACGACTGGGCGAGGCCCACTCATCTATTTTAAATGTGGTAAGCCGGGTTATATAGCCCGAGAATGTCGTGGAGGCAAGAAAGCGGCTGCATCTTACGCGGCAGAGAAAGGGAAGGCGGCAGAGTCAACCGCATCCCATGCTGCTCCAGCCCAGCCTAGGGTGTACAACCTTGGCCAGCAGGAGGCCATCAAACAAAGCGATGTGGTGACAGGTATGCGCTAGTATACAACTTTTGTTGCATTTTATACTTCATACCTTGTGCATTGCTTGTAACCTTGTGTGTATTAGGCTTTGTCCTTATATTTAACTCTCCGGCGAGAGCGTTGTTTGATACGGGAGCTTCGCATTCTTTTCTATCGGAGGCCTTCATACGACAGCTTGGGGTGCCTTCGTCATTTAGAAAGGAGCGAGTAGATGTGATGATGCCCAATGGCTGCGCGATGAGTGCGGATCGAGGTTGTGTTGTAAAGGTATGAATAGGAAGTCAAGATTTCGATTTGGAAGCACTGATACTGCCACTTTCGGAGTTCGATGTGATCTTTGGTATGGACTGGCTGTCGGCGCAGCAGGCCTACATTGATTGCACTTCTAAGGAGGTCACACTGGGTGGAATACCGAACGTGCGACTACGTTTTCCGGTTTGCATGGATCGAGCAAGACGTTGATGTCTGCTGTCCAAGTAGTCAAGGCAGATCGAAAAGGCGCAGAATTGTGTGTTGTACTAGTGGGGGTTGCAAAGCCTCAGCCCAGTCTGAGTCACATTCCTGTCATCTCAGAGTATCCTGATGTGTTTCCAAAAGATCTTCCTGGGGCGCCACACCAGCGAGAGATAGACTTCGCTATAGAGCTAGTGCCAGGTGCCAAGCCTGTGTCACGCTCTCCGTATCGTATTGCGCCAAAGGAGATGGCAGAGTTAAAAGTTCAATTACAGGAGCTGCTAGAGTAAGGCTATATACGCCCAAGTACATCACCTTGAGGTGCTCCGGTCCTCTTTGTGAAGAAGAAGGACGGAAGCCTACGTCTCTGTATCGATTATCGTGAATTGAACAAGCTGACCGAGAAGAACAAGTATCCAATTCCTCGAATCGATGACTTATTTGATCAGCTAGTGGGTTCGTCGGTATATTCAAAGCAGGATCTTAAGTCCGGTTACTATCAGTTGCGGATTCAGGATTGTGATATCTCCAAGACGGCATTCAGTACCCGCTACGGGCACTACGAGTTTACAGTGATGCCGTTTGGATTGATGAATGCGCCGTCAGTATTTATGGATCTGATGAATATGACCTTTCTGTTGGAGCTTGCTTTCCGCATCTCTTGGTTTGAGAATAACAAATACCATGATGTATTTGATCTAGTCTTTTGTGTGTTTATAGTGGCCAGGTTGTACAGGTTCAATAAGGAGACAAGTCCTCGTTCATGGGCATGATCCGAGAACGACAAGTCTCAGGTTGGATGAGTTTTGTATGCTGATCTTAAAATGGGCATAACTTTCAATCCAGGAAGAGTTACAGAACGTGCCACCCCATTTCGGAGATGAGAACGACTCAATCTACAGGCTGGAGCTAAATTTGAATATGGGAAATTTCACTGTCGGAAAATTTCGACAGCCGCTGTCGCCCAGGCGACAGTAGAGAAGTTACAACTACTTCCCTCCACGGCAGCACGATGAAAGGCAGTTTTGAGCTATCGGAATTCCGACAGCGATGTCGCCCAGGCGACAGCTCAACGGTTACAGCAACTGCCCGCACGACGCCACTCCAGCGGCAGTTTAACGCTGTCGGAAATTTCCGACAGTCACTGTCGGAATTTTCCGACAGCGATTTTCTATAAATTGACACCTTGTGTTCGTGCATTACAACCAATTAAGAATTTCAAGTCCCTTCCTGAGTGCATTCCATCCAGAGAGCTCCAGAACCTCATGAACTCCCATTTATGCTGAGAAGGTTTGAAATTGAAGACGAGATCGGACGCGCTTCTACATCAAGGATCATCTCGAGGCTTCAACCTTCCTTTCAGAGATCTGAATTTCTAGGGAGTTCTTATTTTATCTTGTATTTTCATTTATATACATTTAACTTTGTATTGGTAGGGAAAATCGCTTCCTTGTGCGGAGCGTCTAAGTCCTTGCGTGGCTTAGGGGAAAATCGCTTCCTTGTGCGGAGCGTCCAAGTCCTTGCGTGGCTTGGTGGGAAATCGTGGCCTTGTGTGCTACGTCTAGATCTTGGGAAGATCTAGAGGATAGGCTTGAGCTTGGTCTAGGGAGAGACAAGTGATAGCCTTCCGATCCTTGGGAGAAGGATTGGTAAACAAAAAGAAATTTACATTTGTACGCCTCCGATTTCTAGCGATATAGAAATCAAATTTATGTAAACACTTTTTCATATAATATAATCATGTCTCTTTTGTGTTTATTTGATTTCTATCATTTGGCGTAATCTCTATTATATTGTGTTCTAAGTTTTCAATTCTAAATCTAAATTGTTTATTTCAATCTCCTTCATTATAAAACAATTTAGTAATTATCTTGAAAATTATAGAAAGAATTTTATTCCCTTATTCACCCCCCCCCTCTAAGGGCGCCGTAAGATCCAACAATTGGTATCAGAGGGAGGTTATTCCAAATCGACTTAACAACCGGGAATAATGGCGTCTCTTGATCATGATCTCGCTTCTACTAGTGGGGAAAATTTTAATATAAATGAAAAAAATATTATCACCACCTTTATTTATGGGCAAAAATTTTAAAGGGTGGAAAATAATAATGAAAAATTTTCTTAAGGCCTTAGATGAAAAAGTTTGGAATATTACTATTAAAAAGCCATCTAGCGTACTAACTAGAAACGAAATTATTTTAAATGCAAAATCTATGAATAGTATATTTTGTGCGTTAGACCAAAATATTTTAAAACTTATTTATACTTTACCTACCGCATATGAAATTTGGAGTTTTCTTGAAAGAACTTATGATTCTCCTTCTACAGGTACGGAACATTCACAAGAACCGGAGAATATGCAAGCCTATGCAAATATTCAAGAAAGCTACACAAAGGATGGATCCATAGAATGCTCATCAAGCGGAAAGGATGATGGACACTCTTGTTTGGAAGAGGAAGATGAAGAAGACAACGTCACAATATTGGACTCAGTTGATGGCAAAACATCAAGCAAAAGAGAAGACGGAAACTATAGCATGGTAAGAAAATCTAAATCTTCTCTTTTAGTAACTAATTCTATTTCTACATTTCGTGTGCTTAAATTTGCTAAACGTAAAATTTCAAAGTTGAAACATGTTAATTCCAAATTACGTTTAGAAAATAAAACTTTAAAGCAAACACTAAAGTAGAATCTTATATTGATGTTTCAAATTCTTGTTCATGCTCTTTAATTGAAAATGCTAAACCTTGTTTTTATTATAATTCTTTTAAAGAAGACCTCAAGTTTTTAGAAAAAGGACTTTTAATTTCAAAAGAACATAATGAAAAATTGATAAAAGAAAATGATAATATAAAGGATAAACTAGAATCATTAAAAATGTTTATTCAAAAATTTTCATATAATGAAAAATCTCTTTTTTCTAGTTTATCAAATTTTCAAAAGTCTAAAAGCTTAACTTCATATTATAAGAGTAGGTCTATAAGAAAGAGTGGAAATGAAAATAATCTAAATAAGGACCAATCATTTAAAACATTTTGTAACTCACTCTTTCAACATTCAATTCTAAAGAAAGACAATCACTCTTATAAATTTTCAAAGAATCCATATAATAAAATTCATTATGATGATCAACATCAATCTATTTTGAAAAATAATTTGAATAAGCATAAATCTCAAATGAATTATTTTTCAAACAAATACAATCATATAAAGATGTCACATAATCATAATATGAATTTTAAAGATAAACAACCAAGGTATGAATTGAGACCCTTAAAGAAAAATGACACATCAACTTTAATAGAAAGGGCTCATTTATCCTTGTCTCCTAAAAAATCATCATGTCGTATTTGGGTACCCAAAGGAACCATCCCTCATGGTCCCCTTTGGATACCTAAATCTCTTATTCATTGGTATCCTATCATTTGCATGAAGTAGAAACAATTAAAAATGAAATATCAATTCTCTACTTCATGATATGCTTAATTGTTTTTTCTTTTGTTTGTTTTCTTATTTTTGAGCCAACACGCTAAGGTCACTTAGATATATTATGAAATATGACTTTTACATTTTAAGCCTAATGTTTATCAAATCAAAATTGAATTAAATTAAACATAAAGTCATAATTTTTAAGTGATCTATCTTTTCTTTTTGTTTTATCCTTTTTAAATCCTTTGCCTATAAATGTCTTATATTATCATTATAAATTGAATGCTAAATTTTGTAAATGATATTATCAAGACTAATGAAATTACTTTCAAAATTGGATTTAAATGGATTTTTAGGGGTCTTAGGCTAAAATATTAAATGCGCAACTAATTGCATATTTGTCTATTTTTCGTTGCTGCATATAATAGCCCCTATATTGAAAATCATAATCGAGAAAAATCAGAATCAAATAATATAAAAAACAATGTGTTTTAAATCAAATATAGTAACTTTGTTGCTAACGCCATGCGTTATCACTAACGCTGGCGGTAACATATTTTCCTAAAAAAAAATTCTAATTTCTCTGAAAAATTATTTTTACTATCATTATTGTCAAATACCTTGTATTTGTTTAGTCTAATTTCTAAAAATTAAAATCAAAAGAAAATTTTCAAAAATGATAAATATGATTTCACAATCACCACCATGATCTATTAATATCCTATGCTAAAATTCACTATAATCATATATCATAATTCATAATCCATCAAGACCTATCTTAAATCAACTAATTCTATTAACCTTAGGAATTATGAAATATATGATTGCAATTGGTATTATAGTTTCATATCTTGTTTTGTGTGTGTGATGTGCATCTTTATTGTTTGCATGTATATCATTATCTTTAGACCTATGAATTAACTTGGTATCAACAAGATGAAATCAAATAGAATTGTCACTTCATTCTAGGTCTATAAATTTTCAAAACTCTAAAATTGATTACATGCAAACCAATTATATAAATTTAGCATATTTTGCATAACATCCAAATTCATTATCCTAGCCGCACCTCTTTGTATATGCTCAATTTAGTGTTTATGTTAGGATTATCAATATAGTGACATGCTAAAGGTAGAGAAATTTGAACTTTAAAATTCATGAGTAATTGTGATTTCAAAATCTACTATATGTTCTAAAACTAAAACAAACTCATGTTTTATGAATCAATCCTTAGACTAAAACGCTTAGTATATCCATAATCATTAACCTATGACATGTGTTTCACAATAGCGAGGGCGTAGGATTGTGTGCATTAGAGACCTAACCTCTAAGTCATGTCTTGTCCTTAATCGGGGAGGGTTCCAATGGGGCCTTGAGAGGCACTGGGGGAAAGAGTGCTAGGTTGAGCGTCGTCTTTTGTATGCATATGAGATTAATACCCCAACCTACGGCATGTGTGCAGCTCCTCATGCCCATCCGTCACTTAGTATGGGGCTAGAGTGTAGTCATGTAGTTAAGGTATCTTGATCTTAGATATACTTATATTATATTCATTGCATGAAAATTATCTCACTCTTTATACATAAATCATGCATATTTTTTTATTCTAACATTGCATCATGTGTTTGCATATTTTAATATTTCGAGCTTTAATGATTTTACCAAACACAAGTATTTGAAAAATCACCAAATACATGCTAAAAGAGCCTTCAAATCTAATCAATATACTCTGAAATTTCAACTGAAGGAAGGTCTCTTTATAATACAAATGAATTGAGAAAAATATTTTTCAAAACATCAAGAAATGCAGTTCTGTTTTGGCGTTAAGAAGTTAATGCCCGGCGTTAGCTCCTTTGCTCCAAAATATTTTTTTTGTGTTTTCAATTATTTCTGGTATTATTTTAATATTTTGTGTGTTTGTAAAAAGTTTATCTTTTTATTCCTTTTAAAACAAAATTTTATTTCTTTTAAAAATATATATATATATGTATTTTCTCATACATTATTTTTGTTTATTTCTCTGGCATAGAATATCATTTACTGAAAGGGCTATTAAAGACTTCTATGAGTTCCAGAGAATATATATATATATATATATATAAAACAAATACAAAATTACAAAACAATTTCAAAGAACAAAATATGTTTTTCTTTATGTGTGTTTATTGTTTTGTGCATATATAAAAAAAAATTTTCAAAAATTTATTAAAAATAAAATAAAAAAACTGATTGTTATTCATTGCCATTGTCAAGGATGGATGATTAATTATATCAATTAAAGATTAAATACAATGTTTAATTTAACTTTCAAGTTTCTTAAAAACATTGTTTTGTATTTGTCATGCCTTGAGAATTATCTTGTTATGTGCAATGAAATTGATTGTAGATAAACATGTGTAGAAATGTTTAGCATGCCTCTAAGTATGAGTAATGTATTATGTTTGATAATGATTCATTCACTCACTTATTTTTGATAACCTACATGTGTTTACAATCTTATTCTTACATGATTGTGTAGTGTAATAACATAAATAATTAAAATGCCTAAATAGATTACCTACACAACATTGAATTGGTTATTACAATTCTTTGTCTTTCATGCACTTATTCTTTAGAGAAATGTGGTTTAAAATGCTATGTTTGCAAAACAAGTGAATTCGGAGTCCTTAGTCACTAAACTAAAAAGCAAATAATAAATGATAAGGAAAACTCCACCAAGCACTACTCACTCTCCTGATAAGTCTTAATGAGCATTGTGAGGTTGAGCACCTTGGCTAAGAATTGTAAAGTGTCTTGTAGCAAACAATTTATACACCACTTCTCTTTTGTACACCGGATCACAAAAAAATTGAAAATAAAGCTAATAAGTATAAAAATGATCCCCCAAGCACTACTTTGCACCCTGATAAGTCTTAATAAGCATTGTGTGTGCAGAGCACCTTGGTAGTTGTACTATTTATTCATGTGCATTGAAACAGTGTGGAAGTAATATTATTTGTGTATTTTAATGTTGTGTTATTTCATTATATATGTCATGTGTTTTTGATTGATTCACTTGTATACTTTATCAAAACACTACTTTGTACACATCATTATCTTTCATAAAACTTCTACTCATGAGAATTGGATCCTAATGCTCATCTACTCAAATCTCTACAAACTTAAGTAAATGCACTAGATAACAAAGCATGACCGCTACAATATTTATGTTTACTTGAAATGAAAATTTTATTACATTGTAGTTTGTGTATCTTTTCTTGATATTATGAAATCATGCTTGCAATTTTTTTTTATCTTAATGGAATAGCATCTCTTCAATCTTTAACTCAAACATCAACTTTTCAAATTTAAAACTCATTATCCTTTATATGGTTTTATCTTCTAAAATGATGTTTATGTTTAAGAGTGCTTATTATTTTTAACACTGTGTTTTCCTTTAAGCAAGTGGTATCTTAAAATAGAATGCTTACTTTATCATGTTAGCTATGTTGCTTACTACTTTATGTTACATCATGCCTATATTTTTCTCAACAAGTAGTATTTAACAAGCTTTTGATTGCATCCTATTTTTCTTCTCGACATAAAATCTATTACTCTTATATACTCCCATATTTATTATTTCTTCATAATTATTCATTCTTTATTTCAAAATAACTTTTGATAATATCAAAAAAAAGGAGAGAAATATAAATTCAAGAAATCTCTTACTAATCTCAATTTTTCAGAATGCACCATTGCAATTAATTATAAAATTTAGGGGGAGCATAAATATAGGGGGAGAATACAATTTAGGGGGAGTATATTAAAAAGTTTTCATGGAAAGCGTATACGTAGAGGGAGTGATATTGCTCGATCATGACAACCCACTTTTGGTAATAACAAAAGGGGGAGAATAAAATGAGAAATCTAGTGACATAGATATTTAGGGTGAGTAAAATCTATCACGCAGTAAACCTTTTATTCATGCATATCTTTTATCGCACTTATCTATAAACTCACTAATTTCTCATATGGGTATTTGTTATTATCAAAAGGGGGAGATTGTTGGAGCTTGCTTTCCACATCTCTTGGTTTGAGAATAACAAATACCATGATGTATTTGATCTAGTCTTTTGTGTGTTTATAGTGGCCAGGTTGTACAGGTTCAATGAGGAGACAAGTCCTCGTTCATGGGCATGATCCGAGAACGACAAGTCTCAGGTTGGATGAGTTTTGTATGCTGATCTTAAAATGGCCATAACTTTCAATCCAGGAAGAGTTACAGAACGTGCCACCCCATTTCGGAGATGAGAACGACTCAATCTACAGGCTGGAGCTAAATTTGAATATGGGAAATTTCACTGTCGGAAAATTCTGACAGCCGCTGTCGCCCAGGCGACAGTAGAGAAGTTACAACTACTTCCCTCCACGGCAGCACGACGAAAGGCAGTTTTGAGCTGTCAGAATTCCGACAGCGATGTCGCCCAGGCGACAGCTCGACGGTTACAGCAACTGCCCGCACGACGCCACTCCAGCGGCAGTTTAACGCTGTCGGAAATTTCCGACAGTCACTGTCGGAATTTTCCGACAGCGATTTTCTATAAATTGACACCTTGTGTTCGTGCATTACAACCAATTAAGAATTTCAAGTCCCTTCCTGAGTGCATTCCATCCAGAGAGCTCCAGAACCTCATGAACTCCCATTTATGCTGAGAAGGTTTGAAATTGAAGACGAGATCGGACGCGCTTCTACATCAAGGATCATCTCAAGGCTTCAACCTTCCTTTCAGAGATCTGAATTTCTAGGGAGTTCTTATTTTATCTTATATTTTCATTTATATACATTTAACTTTGTATTGGTAGGGAAAATCGCTTCCTTGTGCGGAGCGTCTAAGTCCTTGCGTGGCTTAGGGGAAAATCGCTTCCTTGTGCGGAGCGTCCAAGTCCTTGCGTGGCTTGGTGGGAAATTGTAGCCTTGTGTGCTACGTCTAGATCTTGGGAAGATCTAGAGGATAGGCTTGGGCTTGGCCTAGGGAGAGACAAGTGATAGCCTTCCGATCCTTGGGAGAAGGATTGGTAAACAAAAAGAAATTTACATTTGTACGCCTCCGATTTCTAGCGATATAGAAATCAAATTTATGTAAACACTTTTTCATATAATATAATCATGTCTCTTTTGTGTTTACTTGATTTCTATCATTTGGCGTAATCTCTATTATATTGTGTTCTAAGTTTTCAATTCTAAATCTAAATTGTTTATTTCAATCTCCTTCATTATAAAACAATTTAGTAATTATCTTGAAAATTATAGAAAGAATTTTATTTCCTTATTCACCCCCCCTCTAAGGGCGCCGTAAGATCCAACACTTTCGAGAGTACCTGGATCAATTTGTCATCTTCTTCATCGACGATATCTTGGTGTACTCTCAGTCTGAAGAAGAACACGCGATTCATTTGCGCGTAGTTTTGGAGACCCCGCGACGGAGTCAGTTGTATGCCAAGTTCTCCAAGTGCGAGTTTTGGCTAGCTTTAATAGCATTCCTTGTTCATGTGGTCTGTGGTGAGGGTATCACAGTGGATCCATCAAAGATAATTGCTATCCAGGAGTGGCCCGTTTTGACGACAGTAGCGGAAGTCAGGAGTTTCCTTGGACTTGCCGGCTACTATCGATGCTTCGTGGAAAACTTTTCGCGGATTGCTCTTCATCTCACAACCTTGACAAGGAAGGATCAGAAGTTCATTTGGTCACCATCATGTGCACGAGCTTTTGAAGAATTAAAGAGTCGTCTGACCAAGGCTGATGAGTGCTTTTCGTACTCATCTTTTAGTATAAGTTTAATATTTTTTTATATGAAATTATATAGTTTTTATGCTTTTCTTATTTAATTTATTATCTTTTCAATTTTATAAACTAACTTGAGCTTTTTCTGTGTATTTCAGGTTTTTCTGGACACATTGGACCAAAACATCAAGTACACGCCCCAGGTCACGCCCGTGACTAAGGGCGTAACCCAATGTCACGGCCGAGAACCGCTGAGACGACCGAGAACCGCTGAGACGAACAGAACCGCTGAGACGAACATAAACGCTGAGATGAGCCGACCTGCTGAGACGACAGCGACCCGCTGAGACGAGCGACCCGCTGAGATCAAGCCTCATACGCCCCAGGTCACGGGCGTGACCAGGGGCGTGACTCATCCCGCGCCACTTCCCGCTTCTTCCCGCCGAAGATTCCCGCCAGCAGCACGATTTGAAGATTACACGCCTCAGGTCACGGGCGTGAGCTAGGGCGTGACGCGCCCGAAATGCCTGCATTGAAGCCTGAACACGCCCTCTCCGCACCAGTGATGCGCAAATCTTAGCACACCGCTATAGGCGGTAGCAAGACTGCGGCACGAAACGGCAGTGTACCGATCGTTCAAGTAATATAAAATCTGGGAGTGAATCCCCAAGTATCGATCTCGAAGAAACATAATAAGGTGGAGTTATCTATTGAGGAAGGACTTGAGATTGAAGTCCTTTAAGTCGGATGGATGCGGAAATGGGGGTTTTGGATTGTGGAAAATAAAGAGAAAATACTATAACTACTCCTATGCAATGCCGCTATGCAATGCTTCGCCAGGCGGGATGAAAACTACGTAGGCCTTGAGCGCGCTACTTCGTAAGGGCGGATGGACGAGTAGGCAAACGTAATGAGGGTGGCAAGCACCTCTTCAACAAACACGCCACTAGCAATTGCTAGTGCGGCACACGAACGTGACGGCGGGATGGAGGATGGAATGGGGCGCACCTCAAGCAACTCAAACAATAAAGCATTTCACATAGACATGAAATATATAGAAATACAAACTAGTTTAAGTGCTACTTCATCATAATAATAAAGATCTACAACATATACACATCAATAAGAGAAGAACAAGGTAAGAAATCGACCGAATCCGAGGCTCGTCGAGGAGTCACGGTAGGAATCGCTAGTTTGTCAATCCGCGTCCAAGCTCAGTCCTCAACTACGTCCGGGGTAGAGAGCTGTCACGACTCTCCAATGAGCCCGTCTTCTTCGTCTCATGATCCGGTAAAGGTTGCAAACTTCCCCTTGCTTGATGGCAATGGCGGCTAAATCTTCCTTTGAAGCTATAGGATGAAGGAGGAGGCCGAGATTATCTCCGGGCTCAAGATAGGCGTGAAGAATTGTCCCGGATCACGTCATGGTGGTGGAAGATGATGCTGGGGGCGGAAGAGGCGAACATGGCTCGAAACGGCGGAGGAAAACGATCGTCCCGAATAGGGCAAGACCTGCGGCTTAAATAAAAATTCTGTCAGAAAATGGTCACGCACGGTCGAACGCACGACCGTGCGCAGACCGTGCGTTATTAAATGATAAAACTTGACTTGGGGAAGACGCTGCGCCGCCCGTGCGAATTGCTCATGCACGACCAATACCGCCCGTGCATTCAAACGCACGGGTAAACTCCGAAGCTCTGAAATCAGGAAGACACAGGTCGACCGTGCGTTTTACTCACGCACGGGCTAACCCGCCCGTGCGTCAAAAAGCACGAGTAAACTCCGAGGCTCCATTTTCAGCCCAGACACAAACGCACGACCACGCCCGACCGTGCGTCAAGGAAACGCACAACCGTGCGATATGCACAGACATTACTTATGGGGAAAACGGGATGAACCGGCCACCTGCATACAAGATACAATGGCTGGGAATACACGTCCAGCATCAGAAAAACATAGAACAAGAGAAGGGGAGCACCATGTGCTTACCCCCAACAACAAGGAGCGCAATTGCACACTGGAATGGGCTAAAAAGTGCACCTAGCATGAAATAGTACATATGAATGAAAACGTGCCTAAAATGTGGTGCAAAGACTAGAATACCAGCCCAAATGAGTCCAAAAATGTATATATAAATGGGACTCATCACACCCCCAGACTTACCTGTTTGTGCGTCCCGAGCAAACAAATCCGTCGGAGTAGGAAAACCATAACTAGCCAAAAAATTGCAAACATGGAATAGAATGCGAAGTTGCAAACTTGTGTGCATATAAGTTCATTAGAAGAAGTTTCTACATATGCTAGCTAATTTATAAAAGTGTAAATGCGTAAAAAGAAATTTATTTTTACTCAAAATGGAATGTTGATGAATCTCGTGGTCACGCATAGTACGAAAGTAAGCAAGTTGCGAAGGTGAATGTTACCCAAGACCGGAACTCGAAATTATCTCCGTTGAAATCCATCAACGTCGAGAACCATAAGCTCGCCCTGTCACAATCTCTCCACGGCGCTAGTGAACTCACAAGATGAATCAATAGGACTTTGGGTTTTCACGAGGCCTAGGTTACAGTTTGGAATGCAAAGATAAACGTGAAGGCTAATCGCAACCCAACAGAGCTCACAAAAGTGCTAATTCAAAGCAGCCACAATAATACACGTGTACACACCCCCAGATTTGACTTTGAAACCGGGTGTGCACACGGCCTACAACAATCAATACTATTTAGATGTTTCAATTAAAACGCTGGGGATATAAATCTATTTTTTTTTAACTTTGCTTTTCTTTTTCTTTTCTTTTTGTCCCCATATCTAATAGCACAATTTTCAGCACATAGACATTTTTAAAACTTCCACATCAACACTGAAGTGTCGCATCACCGCACCGCATTGGAAAATTACAATTCATAAATTCTTTTAGCTAAATTTTTGTTGCGATAATATGATTAGCTTTTAGGCCTTGGTGAAGTATGGTGGAGCTGAACAAAAGATCGGGTAGGCACAAAATAGGCTAGCAATGGTTAGCGTATAGGAATGGTAGAACAAAACTCAAACTTGCCAAATAGATGGCCTACGTCATGCTCAACTTGCAAATCATTCGCACCCATGCTTCGAGAGTCGCCTGGGGCAAGTTCTTAGCCCCCGAGAAAGGTAATCCTTCCTCCCGACTCGAGCAACACGAACCTCGTTCTCGCTTACACACAATACCACGCTACCATTAGATTCAACTACATTCACCATTTTGAGTAAAATAAATTAAAATCTACGCAAATCTACTAATTATAAATTAGAAGCATAAATAAAAACTAATTCTACTCAAATCCCTATGCAAGACACGAGTACTCAACTAGAGCACTACAAGAATCAACATGCCACTCCATCTTGCAATTTTTTTGCTAACACAGCAATTTCTACATCACAACCAAGAATTGAATATACAGGAGCATACAAACAAGCGAGTGCGCGCTAAAGTGGGTGTAGTGGTGTGCGATGAAGATGAACAAATAAAATAACTAAAATAAAATACTTCTAGCATGCACTGAGATGTGCACGTGCAGTGGGTACAATAAATATCTCTCCCCCAGACTTCAACTAAACCAACCAGCATAAAATATCAACATGAAATTTAAATGAGGGCTAGGGGAAGAGAGTACCCAATGCTCAGCAAGTGAGCATACTAGAAGATTGGCGTGTAAACCAAGACAAAGCTGCAGCATCCGTCATCTAGAAGAATACCTGCAGGGGTGAGCTCCGCAAAAACAAAAGAAAAAGACAAACTAAAATAAACTACAGCTAACTAAACTAAACTAGATAAACTGAAATTGCAAGAAAAGTAAGATAACTACTGGGGTTATTGTCTTCCCAGCACGACTTATTGAAATTTAAACAGTTCTAGCTAATGGGTCTATGAAAAGAAAAGTGCACAGGTAACTGTTCTAATATGCGTGTCGGTAGCGGGTACCGATACGGCGATAGAACAATCACGCCTCTACCCAAATATAAATAATACCTGCTCATCACAGGTAGAGGGAATAAAAAGTAAGAAGAGGAGGAATCCTCACTCAACTCACCAAAACTATCCTTGCCCAGCAAGGTATCATCTCCAGGGAGGCAGCAGCGGGAGAAGGCAATGAGTGGAGCTTCCTCTACGGAGGGGGGGGGGGGGGGTCAACCTCCTCACATAAGAGGATGCTCTCATCATTGACTTGAGCATAATGCTCCAAGTCCTCCTGAAGTACCTGTGAAGACTCAACCCTCACAGGCTCAGATAGAGAAAGGGGATCAAGAAATAAACAAGAAGAAGAACATAAATAAAAATCAATCGGGGGAGTGGTCCCGGTCTCACTCTCATCAGGTTGGGGAAGTAAAATAATGTCGGCATTGTTGACAATGCCGCAAGGTTCGGTGGGATCAACAGTGGCCATGCCCAAGAGTTGGACTTCCTCCACCGGTGTTGAGGAAAGCTCCTCTTCACCTAGAAGGTTGTCCTCCTCCATAGGAGCAGGCATAACACATAGATCGATAGCCTCATCCTATGACACATCCTCAACAATGTCATCTGAGACGAGTATAGTAGTATGCACAACAGGGGGATGAATAGTGCTTGGATAAATGTCAAGCACTGATTCCTCAGAAAGAATCAAATTCATGCATGGTGATATATGGACAGGGGAGATGGGCTCAGTCATGTCAGAGCCTAGATCATCCACACATCTGGTGACTGTGTCCACATCCCCTTCAAAGCTTGAAGGTGAAATGGGCACATAACCAGATGTTGAAGGTGTGCTGCCAGAAGTAGGAGTCAGGACGATCCGGATATCCGGCTCGTCATCCTCGTCCAATTGGCGAAAATAAGCAGCACAATCCTTCAAGGCATGATCCGTGCTCTGACAAAACAAGCACTGCCTTGCGGTCTTCTTTGGCACAGCAGGAGCTGAAGCCGAAAAGAAGTGTGACGGTAAAGGCTCGGGAGAATAGCCATAGGACTTACGCGCACAATATGGAGTACCAGACGAAGTCGGTGCTCCATATGCTGGGCCTTGAGTTCTAGGGCTATTATCTCCCTTTGAACATCTATCACTAGCGTGCGATATATCTCCACAAAAGCGGCAACGAATATTAAAAGAAGCCCATATAGTGTGAAGATAAAAATGATTCAAAATAAAGAGAACTAGTGTGCACAATACTACACCTAACAATATTTACTAAAGCAACCTAATAAAACAGGGAAACAGAATAAGAAGAGATAAAGAAAAAGAATGCAATACATAAATGGAAGGGCTTTAATCTTAGATTCTCCCTCTCCAGAAAACTCACACGACTGTGTTCCCCGGCAACGGCGCCAAAAACTTGATGCGCAAATCTTAGCACACCGCTATAGGCGGTAGCAAGACTGCGGCACAAAATGGCAGTGTACCGATCGTTCAAGTAATATAAAATGTGGGAGTGAATCCCCAAGTATCGATCTCGAAGGAACACAGTAAGGTGGAGTTATCTATTGAGGAAGGACTTGAGATTGAAGTCCTTTAAGTCGGATGGATGCGGAAACGGGGGTTTTGGATTGTGGAAAATAAAGAGAAAATACTATAACTACTCCTATGCAATGCCGCTATGCAATGCTTCGCCAGGCGGGATGAAAACTACGTAGGCCTTGAGCGCACTACTTTGTAAGGGCGGATGGACGAGTAGGCAAACGTAATGAGGATCGCAAGCACCTCTTCAACAAGCACGCCACTAGCAATTGCTAGTGCGGCACACGAACGTGATGGCGGGATGGAGGATGGAATGGGGCGCACCTCAAGCAACTCAAACAATAAAGCATTTCACATAGACATGAAATATATAGAAATACATGTTGGAACATGGTCTTCCTCATCTCCTTGATTTGATAATAATAAATCCTATGTGTAATTGATCTTGTGTGTTTAAGTGTGCAGAATAACAAGTTCATATGACTCAAGGATAACATAAGAAGGTTGCGCCTAAGTTTGAAGCGAAAACTCAACACTGGCCGCTATAGCCGGCGGTAGCTCCAGCGGTAGCTGCTAGAGTAGGCGGTAGCGATAGCGCTAGCGGTAGCGCTAGCGCAGGCGCTAGCGCAAAACAGAAGAAGAATCTTGGCAGGTTTCCTTGGAATAAAAGATTCGCACACACAAAATATTGCCTAATCTGAGATAGCGCCGACATTAGCGATAGCGCTAGCTCAAAACACAAGAGGAATCTCAGTAGAGTTGCCACGGATTGAAGATTCTGCCGCGCAGAATATGTCCTAAAATGGGATAGCGCCGGCGGTAGCACTAGCGCAGGCGCTAACGCTGAGGCTATAAAAAGGACCCCTTGGCTCTGTCTTCCTGACTCTTCTATAACCCTAAACTCCAGAGCTTTGTGCCACATCATATAGAGGAAGGTTCAGAGAGATACTCCCACCAAAAGCTTAGAGAGAATTTCTGAAGGAGGACTTCTTCACGCTTCATCCGACCGGCGACCGCTTCAACAATGCTTATACTACAGCGGTCCAACGTCTCCAACTTTAGAAGTTCTTAGAGGGAGTTTTTATTTTTGATGTTTTTATTTTCACATCTTTATTCTTGTAATCGTTAGTGAATTCGCCTCGTGTTGGCGACTAGGTCTGGGTAGAAATTAGGGCTGAAATTCACCTCGTGTTGTCGACTAGGTCTCGTGAGTAGGTCTAGGGGGTGCTCGAGGCCATATCCGGGGAAGGGTTGGCTAGAGCGGCTTGAGGCCGTATCCGAGGAAGGATCGGCTGAAGCCAACCGGTTCGTGGGGATACGAGTCGGTATAGAAAACAAAAAGAGTTTACTATTCATCGCCACTGATTTCTAGCATCATAGAAGTCAACTTTTGTAAAACCTTATTTGATAGTAATAAAGCATGTCTCTACTTTATTTCAATTGTTTTACTTGACTTTCTATTGTCTTAATCTTGCATTATTACAAAGTTTTTAAAATATCACTAAAGTTTTAAGACCCTTATTCACCCCCCTCTAAGGGCGCCTACCGATCCAACAAGTGGTATTAGAGGTAGGTTATTCCAAACCGGCTTAACAACCGGGAATAATGGCGTCTCATGATCTCGCTTCTACTAGTGCGGTAAATTTTTATGAAGAAGAAAAATCTCCTAAACCACCCTTATTCGAAGGGAGAAATTATAAAGGGTGGAAATTATTAATGGAATGCTTTATTAAAAGTTTAGATATCAATGCATGGGATATAGAAATAGTTAGACCAGCGGACGAACCAAATAAACAAGAATGTCACCTAAATGCAAAAGCTATGCATTATATTTTTTGTGCTTTATCTCAAGATATTTTTAAATTAATATATTATTTTTCTAGTGCATACAAAGTATGGAAATTTCTTGAAGAAATGTATGATTCTCCTTCTACAGGTATGGAACAATCCCAAGAACCGGAGAATATGCAAGCTTGCACAAGTCTTCAATAATGCTCCTCTCATGACGGATCAATGTAGCACTCATTAAATGGAAAAGAAGAAGAAGTACTGTCTTCGGAAGAGGAGTGCCAAAAAGATGTAAAAGAAATGATATGCTCAAATCGTGCCTCTCTCGAAAGCAATGTAAGAAAATCAAATCCCATTTTCTGTACTTCTATTTCTACATTACAATTGCTTCAAACTACAAAGCGCAAAATTAAGGAATTAAAAAATGCTAATAAACATTTGCGCTTAGAAAATAAAAATTAAAAGGAAAAAATTAATGAACAATCAAATTTAAATTTATCTAGTTCTATCCATGGTTCCTTAGTTGAAAACACTACACCTTGTATGGAATTTGATGACTTAAAAGAAAAATGCAAGGAACTTGAAAAGGAACTTCTTTTGATAAAAGAACAAAATAAAAAATTATGTTTACAAAATTCATCTTTGGAAAATGATTGTGCTAAGTGTAAAGAATATAAAATTGAAATTAAAGAGATGGATGAAACATTTGATGAATATAGAAATAACTATCAAGATCATATAGATTCAATTGTTTCAACTCTTAAAAATAGCACAATCGCCTATAATAAAGCTAGACATAATTTAAAGATTAAAAATGATGAATTAAAATCAAAAATCAACTTGCTTATGAAAATTGTAAATACAAATTCACAATATCAAACTATATCTAAAAACAAGTTGAAAATGAATATGAACATCTTAACTAAGTTTTATAATGGGAGTAAGGAACATAAAGGATTTGCAAATCAAAATCAAAATCACCATTATTTACAAAATCGTGTTTCTCACAACTTAAAAATAAAACTACACAAATTTCCTATGAACAACACTTTTAATAATCATTACAATCATAATCATCAATATAAAGATAATCTCAATGGAAATTTGATGAATAAAATAACATTAAACCAAGGTTTGAATGGAGGCCTAAAATTAAAAATGAAACATTCACTTCACATGAAAGGACTCATTCATCTTTGTCTTCACAAAAATCATCACGATGCATTTGGGTACCCAAAGGAACCATCACACATGGTCAACTTTGAATACCTAAATCTCTTATCTACTAGTATCATCCAAATGCATGAAGTAGAATATTTTCAAAATGAAATATACAAATTTCTACTTCATGATATGCCTTAATGTCTTTTTCTTTTTCTTTTGTTTTCTTATTTTTAAGCTATCATGTTATAGTCATCTTATATATTATTGGAAATATGATTTTATCTCATAAAACTTTATGAGTTTATAAAACAAATTGATCAAAATTCAAAATCATATTTTTATTTTGATGACCTATCTATCTTTCTCAAATTCATTGTGGATAAATATCTTATATTATCAATATAAATCAAACTCTAAATTTGTTATGAGATATTTATCTAAATTAATGAAATCATGAACTTCAATTTGGAACTTAGAATTCATGATAACTATGAAGTTTTATATTATCATAATTTATAAATTATTATTAAATCTAAATGCTTTGTATGCCCATGATCTAAACCATCACTATTGTTCACCTATCAAAAATCACATATATATTCAAAATTCATAACTAAAAAGAAAATCGCCAAAAGGTATTGAAAGAATTTACCATCATAATGAATATTGAATTCACATGCACCACCATGATGTATTGATGTCCTTTGTTAAAATTCTCTAAAATCATATATCATAAATTCATATCAAGAATCATCTAAAAATAACTATTTCTATCACATTTATATGAATTATATGATGACAATTGGTACTATAATTGCATACCATGGTTGGTGTATTTTGTGTGCATTGTAATTTATTTCAAGTTTAGACCTTAGAATCATCTTGATATTAATAAGATCAAATCAAATCTTCACTTCATTCTAGGTCTATAAATTGAAACACTATCATACTTTGGCATAACATTCATCTCAAACTTAATCTCAAAACATTGCCACCTAAAGAATATTAGTACATATCTATTTTTGTTCAAACATGTCTTCTTTGTTTGCTTATCCTATAATATTAAGCTTAAATAATTGTGCAAAACACAAGAATTAAGATTTAATGAATATGAAGCTTTAATGAATATAAAAGCCATGCACTAAAATTTTAACTTCCGCAATTTTTTGCGATTTCTTCTCGTCTCATCACTTCATTAGACATGCCTTACATTGCAAAAACATAATTAAGAAAAATCGGAAGCAAAATCAAAGAAAATCTAGGCCATATGATTAAAATAAGCACTCTCCGTGAGCTAACGCAGGCGCTAGTACTTAACGCTGGCGCTAGCTCAAGTGTCTGATTTTCTAAAATTTTAAAATTCTGAAAAATAAATAAAAATATATTATTTTATATGTACTACTCATTTTTGCAATTCTGCATGTACTTGTTTTTGAAAAATTAAAATACAAAATTATAAAAGCCAAATTACAAAAAAATATTTTGTTTTGTCTCTGGTTATTTGTTTGATTTCTATATGCAAAAATCAAATACAAAAATGTAAAACAGAAACAAGTATCAAAAATTATAATTTTGAACTTAACTTTTTTATTTACATGTATCTTGCGAAAGGGTGATTTGGGCTATCATCCCATCATATCACCTAGTACCGGGCGAACCTCTCACAAGGTAGTCCTCGGGAAGTCCAAGATCAATCCTACGAGTTCAAACTTTAAATTAACATTATTTCGCAAAAATATCAAAAATACTATATGGACTTTATTGAGAAAATCAAGCATGATTTAACACATCATTTAGAACTTCTATAATGTTGCAATTTATCATTTCAAACTACTTTGAACATTGTTTTCATCATGCTTTGATATATCTATTAATATGTGCATCAATTATATTGTAAAAGTTGTGTAGAACGAAGCTTAGCATGCCTCTAAGTATGAGTAAATGTTGTATGTTTGATAATGATCACTATTCACTCACTTATTTTGGCATTGTCTACTTATGTGTTTAATCTAAGAATGCTTGTGTATGTTTTGTAATAGTATAATGAATTAAAATTGCATAAGTATCCTGCCTACACAACCTTTATTTGCACTTTAAAAGTTAAGAAAAGTGGTTATGTTTTTATAAATTATACTGGTTTGTAAAACAAGTGTATTCGGAGAACTTTGTACAAAAAAAAACATAAAATAAAGACAAAGATAACTCCACCAAGCACTACTTGAACCTCCTGATAAGTCTTAATAAGCGTTGTGAGGTTGAGCACCTTGGAAAGAATAGTAAAGTATCTTGTGCAAACCATAACTTTCTTTCAAAATAAAAAACCACTTATTCTTAAGTACACCGAATCACTAGTCTCAACATTACAAATAAAATATGTGATCCCCCAAGCACTACTTTGCACCCTGATAAGCTTAATGAGCATTGTGTGTGCAAAGCACCTTGGTAGTTGTACATTGTTTGTGCATTGAAGTGAGTGGAAGTAAAATTATTTGTGTTTTATTGTGCTCTTTACTTTACATATTACTTGTATTTTTGATTAAAACATTTGTTTACTCTATTCAAAATACACTTTTGTGCACATCATTATCTTCCATAACACTTCTTCTCATGAGTATTGGATCCTAATGCAAATTCTATACTACTCTTTATTTATGAAATGCACTAGATAACCTAGCATGCTTTCTACAATATTTGGTATGTTTTGAAATTGTGAATTAAAGTAACATTGTAGTAATCTCTTTTTGATAACATTATTTCATGCTTGGTTACTTTATTATCAAACTTAAAGATTTTAATTGAAAAATGATTTACAAAAACATCTTCTTTTTGAAATTTAACTCATATATCTTTCTATGGATCATCATTGATTACAATAAGATATTTCTTGTATTTCTATAAGTCTTCCGCATCATCACCATATAATTATTTTACCTTGCGCTTTCATGCTTATTTACAGTCTTTCATTTTGGGTGCACGTCACTTGAATCTTCAAATTCCTTTCTTGCAACAAGTGGTAGACTTGCTTGATAAACTTTATATTGGTTGCTTTTAACATGGATTTTTTTTATAAAACTCTGATTTATTTTTATGAAAATATTATTACGCTAAAAACTCTGATTCATTAAGGATTTCAAAATAGCTATGTGAGTGTTTTCATAAATTCAAATAAAAATATAAATCCATAGGCTATGTCATTAGATTTAAAAAGCTTAAATGTTTCCAATAATTATTATCCATGACTTCATTTCTCACCATAACGGGGGCGTAGGGTTGTAGACATTAGATAACCTTTATCTCTAGTCATGTCTTGTCCTTAACCGGGGAGGGTTCCAGTGGTGCCTTACGAGGCACTGGGGCGAAAGAGTGCTAGGTTGAGTTGTGTCTAGTGTTTGCATATGAGACTAACACCCCAACCTACGGCATGTATGCAGCTCCTCATGCACATCCGTCACTTAGTACGGGGCTAGGGTGTAGACATATTGTCTGGGTAGTTTAGTTACTTGGAAATCATTACATTTTTTTATGCTTAAAACTCTTATATAAAAAGGGGGATGAACCAACAAAATAATACTTAAAAATGTTATAATGCTAAAAACTATGATCTATCTCTATAAAAATTATTCTAAAACTCATTATCATTTCATTCTCTCTAAAAGCTCGATCATGCCTTTATCTTATTATCAACTTTTAAGTGGTGTCTCCTTACCCACTTTTGCTAATAACAAAAGGGGAGAACTAACATGATAAATATAATCCGCTATCAAAAAAGAAAACAAACATGATTAATTAAGATGATAGCTTACATATTAGGGGAGCATTCACTTAGGGGGAGCATGTACTTAGGGGGAGCAATTCAAAATGCTAAAATCGATAATTATCTTAAGTCATCACTCTCACACATACACAAGTAAGTTTCATCATGCTTATATATTAATGCTTTGATTTATCATTAATGGATTTGTTATTATCAAAAGGGGGAGTTTGTTGGAACATGGTCTTTCGCATCTCCTTGGTTTGAGAAAAACAAATCCTATGTGTATTTGATCTTGTGTGTTTAAGTGTGCAGGATAACAAGTTCATATGACTCAAGGATAACATAAGAAGGTTGCGCCCAAGTTTGAAGCGAAAACTCAAAACTGGCCGCTATAGCCGGCGGTAGCTCCAGCGATAGCTTCTAGAGTAGGCGGTAGCGATATCGCTAGCGGTAGCGCTAGCGCAGGCGCTAGCGCAAAACAGAAGAAGAATCTTGGCAGGTTTCCTTGGAATTAAAGATTCGCACACACAGAATATTGCATAATCTGAGATAGCACCGACGGTAGCGATAGCGCTAGCGCTAGCTCAAAATACAAGAGGAATCTCAGCAGAGTTGCCATGGATTGAAGATTCTGCCGCGCAGAATATGTCCTAAAGTGGGATAGCGCCAGCGGTAGCACTAGCGCAGGCGCTAGCGCTGAGGCTATAAAAAGGACCCCTTGGCTCCGTCTTCCTGACTCTTCTATAACCCTAAACTCCAGAGCTTCGTGCCACAACATATAGAGGAAGGTTCAGAGAGATACTCCCACCAAAAGCTTAGAGAGAATTTCTGAAGGAGGACTTCTTCACGCTTCATCCGACCGGCGACCGCTTCAACAATGCTTATACTACAGCGGTCCAACGTCTCCAACTTCAGAAGTTCTTAGAGGGAGTTTTTATTATTGATGTTTTTATTTTCACATCTTTATTCTTGTAATCGTTAGTGAATTCGCCTCGTGTTGGCGACTAGGTCTGGGTAGGACTTAGGGCTGAAATTCGTCCCGTGTTGGCGACTAGGTCTCGTGAGTAGGTCTAGGGGGTGCTCGAGGCCATATCCGGGTAAGGGTTGGCTAGAGCGGCTTGAGGCCATATCCGGGGAAGGATCGGCTGAAGCCAACCGATTCGTGGGGATACGAGTCGGTATAGAAAACCAAAAAAGTTTACTATTCATCGCCACCGATTTCTAGCGTCAACGAAGTCAACTTTTGTAAAACCTTATTTAATAGTAATAAAGCATGTCTCTACTTTATTTCAATTATTTTACTTGACTTTCTATTGTCTTAATCTTGCATTATTACAAAGTTTTTAAAATATCACTAAAGTTTTAAAACCCTTATTCACCCCCCCTCTAAGGGCGCCTACCGATCCAACAATACAAACTAGTTTAAGTGCTACTTCATCGTAATAATAAAGATCTACAACATATACACATCAATAAGAGAAGAACAAGGCAAGAAATCGACCGAATCCGAAGGCTCGTTGAGGAGTCACGGTTGGAATCGCTAGGTTGTCAATCCGCATCCAAGCTCGATCCTCAACTACGTCCGGGGTAGAGAGAGCTGTCATGACTCTCCAATGAGCCCGTCTTCTTGTCTCACGATCCGGTAAAGGTTGCGAACTTCCCCTTGCTTGATGGCAATGGCGGCTAAATCTTCCTTTGAAGCTATAGGATGAAGGAGGAGGCCGAGATGATCTCCGGGCTCAAGATACGCGTGAAGAATAGTCCCGGAGCACCTCCTGGTGGTGGAAGATGATGCTGGGGGCGGAAGAGGCGAACAGGGCTCGAAAACGGCGGAGGAAAACGATCGTCCCGAATAGGGCAAGACCTGCGGCTTAAATAGAAATTCTGTCAGAAAATGGTCACACACAGTCGAACGCATGACCGTGCGCAGACCGTGCATTATTAAATGATAAAACTTGACTTGGGGAAGACGCTGCGCCGCCCGTGCAATTTGCTCACGCACGACCAGTACCGCCCATGCGTTCAAACGCACTAGTAAACTCCAAAGCTCTGAAATCAGGAAGACACAGGTCGACCGTGCATTTTACTCACGCACGGGCTAACCCGCCCGTGCGTCAAAACGCACGAGTAAACTCCGAGGCTCCATTTTCAGCCCAGACAAAAACGCCCGACTGCGCCCGACCGTGCATCAAGGAAACGCACGACTGTGCGATATGCACAAACATTACTTCTGGGGAAAACGGGACGAACCGGCCACCTACATACAAGATACAATGGCTGGGAATACACGTCCAGCATTAGAAAAACATAGAAGAAGAGAAAGGGAGCACCATGTGCTTACCCCCAACAACAAGGAGCGCAATTGCACACCGGAATGGGCTAAAATGTGCACCTAGCATGGAATAGTACATATGAATGAAAACGTGCCTAAAATGTGGTGCAAAGACTAGAATACCAGCCCAAATGAGTCCAAAAATGTATTTATAAATGGGACTCATCAACCAGCACCGATCACGCCCCAGACACGCCCCCTGGTCACGAGCGTGACCAAGGGCGTGTCACCCAAAATTTCCAGCTATAAAAAGGCAGCTCCTCCAGATGATCAGGACACCTTGGATTGGAGTCGAAGCCTCCATTTTCTTGTTTATTTCGTGTTTTTAAGTACTCTAGCTTACTTTTCGTTGCACTTGTAATTTCTCTTTCAATAGTTGTAATTCCCTTTCTTGAATTAGTAAATTTTGTTGTTTTTATTCATCCATTCTTCTATTTTGTCCATCTCTCTTTTCATTAGTTATAATCTTCTAGCACAGTTATTTTTCTTATTGCAACCAAATCAAAGTACTATTTTGATAAAACAATAGAGATCGTCTTGAGTAAGAGTAATCAACACGCCCAGATTTTTATATGACCTTGGTTTTTATAAAGCCTATACTACATCCGACACGGTACACTTGCAGTTGTCGTTTGCAAGCATAGTTTTGCAAATCAAGTTTTTGGCGCCGTTGCCGGGGATCTGAGCTGATATTTCAAAAGGGAATATCTATTGGCTTTATCATTTCCTTTCTTCTCTTATTTTTTTTAAATTTTACTAGGTGCAACTAAATTCCTGGAAAGGACGCTTTGGACTTGAATTCCCATCATAACCTCTAGTACCTTGCGAGCCCTTCATCGAGTTGACCTTGGGAAGTCCAGGACTAATCTTTAATCACCTAAAAAATATATATTTATATCTATAATAGATTTTTATAAAAAAAATATATAAAAAAAATATATTTATCTAAAATTTTACTTTTTTTTCGCCTCTCTTTCCCTTCTCTTTTCTTTTTTTGGTTTATAACCCGACATAACTCTCCAGCTAATTTTGAATTTGGTTTTGATCTGGAAATCGAGTGCACCTTACGACGTCGTCTCTGATTTAGTGATCTACCAATAATTCGCGAAGAGTCAATCAGAGAGACTAACGAAGGGTTAATGGATAACCCCGACCATAATGAGGCCCCGCTACGGACCATGTCCTATTATGCGAGACCAAATTGGGAGGGAACACAATCTAATAATATTCGCCCGGTGGTAGCGAATAATAATTTTGAAATTAAAACTAGTATCATTCAGATGGTACAACAAACCGTCATTTTCGATGGCTTACCGAATGAAGGTCCTAATTTACATTTGTTAAATTTTTTCGAAATTTGCGATACATTTAAGATAAATGGCGTCACCGATGACGCCACTCGTTTGCGTTTATTTCCTTTTTCTTTGTGGACTAAGGCCAAGCAATGGTCGGGCTCTCTTCCTAGATGTTCCATCACTACGTGGGCTGAGATGACGGAGAAATTCTTAATGAAATATTTTCCTCCGGCAAAGTCCGCTAAATTACGTACGGACATTCTCTCGTTCATGCAAATAGAATCAGAGTCTCTCTACGACACATGGGAGCGCTTCAAAGAACTTTTGCGGAGATGTCCTCACCATGCCCTTCCCGTATGGCAACAAGTTCAGACTTTCTACAATGGTTTGAATCTCCAAACAAGGCAGATGATTAATGCAGCCGTAGGGGGGGACCCTTAATAACAAAACCCCCGAAGCTGCTCAAGAGCTTTTTGAGGAGATGGCCATGAATGCCTATTAGTGGAATGCGCCACGGTAGCGCCCTAATAAGCCGACCAGACTTTTTGAAGTCGAGGCCACCCCTAACTTAGCGCATCAAGTAGAAATGCTCACAAAACATTATGTGGCGGAGATGACTGCTTCCTCCGCCACAAATTGGGCTAATAATAATAATTTTAATAATTTGAATAATAATTTCATTCATGAGTAAGTTGATTATATGGGGAACTCTTATCGCCCTCCTTACAACCCGAATAATAATCTTCCGTTTAACAATAGTTATAATCTGGGTTTAAGGAATCACCTAAACTCTTCATGGAGCAACCCCAATAACGCTCAACGACCACCACAAGTGAATCCTCCCGGATTCTCTCCTCCACCACCACCACAAAAGCCCTCTCCGCTTGAAGAGGTCTTCACTAAGTACATCGCCTCCAATGACTCCAATATCCGGAATCTCACCGGATCGATAAAAAATTTGGAAAATCAAATTGGACAGCTCGCCAAAATGTTCTCCGAACGCCAGCAAGGAGCACTTCCGGGCAACACTGAGCCCAATCCGCGGGAGAGCGCCAACGCAATCACTCTCCGCAGTGGAAAGGAGGTAACATCTTCAAAATTGGTCGAGCCCGAGGTAAACGTTTCATCTTCTCCCCCGCAAGTTCTTTCTTCACCTGCTTTACCGTCTGCTACTTTAGCTCCGCGCATTATTAAAAATCCTTCTATTCCTTATCCTTCAAAATTTAAAGATGAGCGCACCGAGGAGTAATATAAAAAATTTATTGAAATTTTAAAACAAATCCAAATAAATGTGCCATTCTGCGAAGCAATTGCTCAAATGCCAAAGTACGCTAAATATCTAAAGGAGTTACTTTCGAACAAAACAAAACTTGAAATTTTTTCGCGTATTTCTTTAAACGCAGAGTGTTCGGCGGCTTTATTAAATAAATTACCACAAAAATTAAATGACCCAGGACGGTTCTCCATCCCGTGTATGTTTGGTAATTTATCAATCAAGCACGCCTTGTCCGATCTAGGCGCTAGCATAAATTTAATGCCTTTTGCGTTATTTAAAAAGCTTGGTTTGGGCAACCCAAGCCCAACTAACATAAGCATCCAACTAGCAGATCGGTCAGTTAAATACCCAATAGGGGTCATTGATGATGTGCTAGTGAAGGTTGATAAGTTTATCTTCCCGGTAGACTTTGTCATCCTCGATATTGAAGAAGACGCCGAAGTACCCCTAATACTTGGACGACCTTTCCTAGCCACCGCTCGAGCTATAATAGATGTAAGTAACCGAAAACTTCTCCTGCGAGTTGGAGAGGAAGAAGTTATTTTCAATGTTAATCAATCAATGAGAAATGCGCTTACTAACGACGATTCTTATTTTATTTTAGAATCAAATTTTGAAGAAGAATTATCAACTGTTGCGGAAATAATTTCCCCTCTTTATGAAAATCCAGAGTTACAAACTTTATTATGTCCTGAAGAAATGACCCAGCAGGCAAATTTTGAACAAACAAATTTAAAATTTTTAAAATCAAAACATCTTATGAAGAGCCACCGAGTCTAGAATTAAAACAACTACCGGATCATCTAAAATATGTTTTTTTAGAAGAAAATTCAAAATTATCCGTGATTATTTCTTCTACGCTTAATGATTCGGAAATTTCCGAATTACTTAAAATTTTAAATAACCACCGTCACGCAATTGCGTGGCAAATCTCTGATATAAAGGGTATAAATCCCTCATTCTGCACGCATAAAATAAATCTAGAAAATAATTCTCGCGGCACTATTCAGCCTCAACGACTCTTTAACCCCAATATGAATGACGTTGTTAAGGCCGAAATTATAAAACTACTGGACGCGAGGATTATTTACCCAATTTTTGATAGCACTTGGGTTAGCCCGGTGCAAGTCGCGCCTAAAAAGGGTGGAATTACAGTAATTGAAAACAAAAATAACGAGTTAATTCCAACCCGTACTGTTACGGGTTGGCGGGTATACATCGATTACAGGAAATTAAATGATGCTACCCGCAAAGATCATTTTCCGTTGCCCTTCATTGACCAAATTTTAGAACGCTTATCCCGCCATTCACACTATTGTTTTCTCGATGGTCTTTCGGGATATTTTCAAATCGCAATCGCACCCGAAGACCAAGAAAAAACCACTTTCACTTGCCCTTTCGGCACCTTCGCCTATCAGAGGATGCCATTTGGTCTTTGTAATGCGCCAGCTACATTTCAAAGGTGTATACTGACAATTTTTAATGAATTAGTTGAGGACGTCATGGAAGTTTTCATGGACGATTTTTCAGTCTATGGCGATTCCTTTAAAAATTGTCTAAAAAATCATGATCGTGTTCTTCAACGCTGCGAAGACACGAATCTGGCACTAAACTGGGAGAAGTGCCACTTTATGGTCCGTGAGGGATTAGTCCTCGGACATAAGGTTTCTTGTAAAGGGATCGAGGTCGATAGGGCCAAGATCGAAGTTATAGAAAAACTCCCTCCGTCTACTAATATTAAATCTATTAGGAGTTTTTTAGGACGTGCAGGTTTCTATAGACGGTTCATTAAAGATTTTTGGAAAATTACAAAACCGTTAACGCATCTTTTAGAAAAAGAAACCACATTTATCTTTGATGAAGAATGTTCTAAGGCGTTCATAAAAATTAAAAATGAACTTATAAAATCGCGTATTTTAATTTCGCCAGATTGGTCTCTTCCGTTCGAAATCATGTGCGATGCAAGCGATTTTGCCGTAGGTGCGGTCTTGGGCCAAAGGGTGAATAAATACTTTCACCCAATTTATTACGCTAGCAAAACGCTTACATCCGCCCAAGCTAATTATACAACGATGGAAAAAGAACTTCTAGCGATTATTTTCGCCTTTGATAAATTTCGTTCGTACATAATGCTATAAAAAATTATTGTTTTTACAGATCACTCCACACTACGGTACTTGTTAGATAAAGGGGACGCCAAGCCCCGACTATTGAGATGGATCCTACTCTTGCAAGAATTCGATTTGGAGATCGAGACAAGATAGGAGCGGAGAACCTGGCGGCCGACCACCTCTCAAGATTGGAGAACCCGGCAGCAAGAGCACTAGTGGAGGCCGAGATAGATGATAAATTACCTGAAGAGCGCCTCCACACCATCAAAAAGGTAACAACTTCTTCCACCCCTTGGTACGCGGATTTGGCAAACTATTTAGTGGCCCGGGTCCTACCAAAAGATTTTTCAAGTCAGCAAAAGAAGAAAATCTTTTCGGACTTGAAAAATTATTTTTGGCAGGACTCCTTTTTATTTTGTGTCTGCGCGGACCAAGTGGTAAGAAGGTGTATTTCGGGCGAAGAAGGCGTCCAAATTTTGCGGCACTGCCATGAAGGACCAACCGGTGGTCACTATCAAGCAAACCGGACCGCAAGGAAAGTACTAGAGTCGGGCTTCTACAGGCCCACCTTATTCAAAGATGCTCACACCATTGTGAGTAAATGCGATAGCTGTCAACGTCAGGTAATATTTCAAACCGGGACGAAATGCCCCAAAATATTTTTTTAGAATGCGAAATTTTTGATTTATGGGGAATAGATTTCGTAGGTCCTTTACCCTCCTTCAATAATAAATATATTCTTGTTGCGGTCGATTACGTATCAAGGTGGGCGAAAGCACAAGCTTTTCCTACCAATGACGCGAGAGTCGTCGTACATTTAAAAACAAAACTATTTTCACGATTTGGCACACCCCGAGCACTAATTAGTGATAGGGGCACACACTTTTGTAACAACCAGTTTGCTAAAATTTTAGCAAAGTATGGAGTTACACACAAAATTTCTACTGCCTATCACCCACAAGCGAATGGACAAGTTGAGGTAGTAAATCGTGAATTAAAAAGAATTTTAGAAAAAACTGTGTCCGTTAATAGGAAAGATTGGTCGTTATAATTAGACGACACACTATGGGCATATCGGACAGCATACAAAACCGCCATCGGATGTACACCGTACCGATTAGTCTATGGAAAAGCGTGTCATTTACCAGTGGAATTAGAGCACCGCGCATTCTGGGCGCTTAAATTTTTAAATCTAGATTTAAACTTAGCCTCCGGTCAACGACAGTTTCAAATTAATGAATTAGACGAATGGCGCGCAAACGCCTATGAAAATAATAAATTTTACAAGGAGGGCACTAAGTTTTACCATGATAAAAAAATAAAATTCCCAAAATCTTTTTCACCGGGAGACTTAGTCCTTCTATATAACTCTAGATTAAAATTTTTTCCGGGCAAATTAAAATCCCGATGGTCCGGACCTTTTGTTGTAAAAGAGGTTTGGCCATATGGGACCGTGCTAATAGAACACCCGAATCAAGGCCCTTTGAAAGTTAATGGGCACCGTTTAAAATTATATCATTCCGGCGACCCAGCGCCCGACAAAATTGAAACGCTTAACCTCACCAACTTTTAGAACGTCACTCAGTTAAGCTACGAGACAGTAAATAAAGTGCTTTTGAGAGGCAACCCAATGTTAACCTTTTTATTTTCTTGTTTGTTGTTAACTTTAATTCTGCAGGTGTTTGTCCGGCAACCCCGTCTAACAACCAGGGAAGCCCTCTTCACCCTTTAGTTTTTTTTATTTATTTATCTTCCCTTTTTATGATAGTTTTTATCTTCATACTTGGTTTTAAACATTGGGGACAATGTTTAATTTTAAGTATGGGGGTGTAGCAGCATTGCTTCCTTTGTATTTCTATTTATTTGAAAAAAAATAAAAAAATAAAATAAAATATAAAATATTTTTTTATCTAATAAAATTTCTTGGAAAGGACGCTTTGGGCTTGAATTCCTTCACAGCCTCTAGTACCTTGTGAGCCCTTCACCGGGTTGACCTTGGGAAGTCCAAGAAGAAAAAAAAAATTTTGCTGAACTTTTATACTTACTTGAGCAAAACATACTAGAGGCTCACAAGTTCAGCAAAAGTTTTTGCTTCATGACAACTCTCAAGCGAGGATTAAATTTTGATAATTTTACTCTCACCTTGGTTTAGTGTGATCCTTAGCCGTCATGTTTATCTCTTTGATTTCCAATTCCAAATCATATACCTAAGCCAAGCTTCACTCCTAAGGAAAGCCCTTTTGATCTTTAAGCTATAACATTATACTTGTGTAGTGGAGAGAGTGCGACCGGGCAAGCCTATGGTCATCGTCATTGATGGATTTCTTTGGAGGCTATCCCGAAACTCAATTTTGGGTAATATTGATCTTAGAAAACACGCTACCCACTCCCTGAATAGCATTCCAGAATTTACCGAGCTTTCAACTTAAAAGTAAAAGCAATATGTTAAATCACATTTTTGAAAATTATAAGCTAATCGTTATGCTGAATAGGTCTTTCAACTAGGATCTCTACACGCAGGCGTAAGACTTCGCATTTTTATTCCTTGAGTTCAAATTTCTTTTTTTAGTATTTAAATTTTTCTACTCCTATGAAAAGTTGTTTGCTCGGGACTAGCAAACGAGTAAGTATGAGGGTGTTTGATGAGTGCTTTTCGTACTCATCTTTTAGTATAAGTTTAATATATTTTTTATATGAAATTATACAGTTTTTATGCTTTTCTTATTTAATTTATTATCTTTTCAATTTTATAAACTAACTTGAGCTTTTTCTGTGTATTTCAGGTTTTTCTGGACACATTGGACCAAAACTTAAAGTACACTCCACAGGTCACGCCGGTGACCAAGGGCATGACCCAATGTCACGGCCGATAACCGCTGAGATGGCTGAGAACCGCTGAGATGAACAGAACCACTGAGACGAACAGAACCGCAGAGACGAGCCGACCCGCTGAGACGAGCCAACCCGCTGAGACGGCCGCGATCCGCTGAGACGTCCGCGACCTGCTGAGATCAAGCCTTACACGCCCCAGGTCATGGGCGTGACCAGGGGCGTGACTCATCCCGCGCCACTTCCCGCTTCTTCCCGCCGAAGATTCCCGCCAGCAGCACGATTTGAAGATTATACGCCCCAGGTTACGGGCGTGACCTAGGGCGTGACGTGCCCGAAATGCCTGCATTGAAGCCTGAACGTGCCCTCTCCGCACCAACATCGATCACGCCCCTTACACGCCCCCTGGTCACGGGCGTGGCCAAGGGCGTGTCACCCAAAATTTCCAGCTATAAAAGGCATCTCCTCCAGATGATCAGGACACCTTGGATTGGAGTCGAAGCCTCCATTTTCTTGTTTCTTTCGTGTTTTTAAGTACTCTAGCTTACTTTTCCTTGCACTTGTAATTTCTCTTTCAATAGTTGTAATTCCCTTTCTTGAATTAATAAATTTTGTTGTTTTTATTCATCCATTCTTCTATTTTGTCCATCTCTCTTTTCATTAGTTATAATCTTCTAGCACAGGTATTTTTCTTATTGCAACCAAATCAAAGTACTATTTTGATAAAACAATAGAGATCATCTTGAGTAAGAGTATTCAACACGCCCAGATTTTTATACGACCTTGGTTTTTATAAAGCCTATACTACATCCGACATGGTACACTTGCCGTTGTCGTTTGCAAGCATAGTTTTGCTCATCAACGACACCGATCTTGTGTTTTCCATGTGGTACAGAAGACTATGAAATTTACAGCGATGCGTCAGGGAGCTGCTTAGGCTGCGTACTTCTTTAGCATGGTCAAGTGATAGCTTAGGGCTCTCGCCAGTCGAAAGTGCATGACCAGAATTACCCGGTCCACGACTTGGAGTTGGCGGCCTTGATCTTCGCGCTGAAATTGTGGCGACACTACTTGTATGGCATGAAGGTTGATATCTTTACAGACCACAAGAGCCTAAAATATCTGCTAAATCAGAAAGAGCTCAATATGCGACAGCGAAGGTGGATGGAGTTCCTGGGGGACTACACTTTCGAAATACACTATACTCCCGGGAAGGGAAATGTCGTCGCAGATGCTTTGAGCCAGAGGGCTTCTGCGCAGGCCAACTATATTCAGATGTTTGATCCACATCTGATCAGTGACTTGGAAGCCTTGGAGATCTCCTGTGTGGAGAAGAGTTCTAGTGCGAGTGCATGCTTGAACTGGACGGAGGTGCAATATGACCTCACAGACAGAATACGACAGGCCTTGGAGCTTGATTCGAGCATGCAACGCTATTTGGCGGAGTCTGAAGTTGGGACTACTGCAGAGTTTGTGTTAAACGACGGTCTGATGTGGAAAGACGGTCGGTTGTGCATCCCAAATGTGGGTAAGTTGCGGGAAGAATTGATGTACGAAGCACACTTTACAAAGTACTCAATTCACCCAGGGAGCACAAAGATGTACCAAGACATGAAAAACTATTTTGGTGGCCAGGTCTAAAGAAAGACATTGCCTTGTACGTGGAAAAATGCAAAACTTGCGCACTTGTGAAGGCGTAATGTCAGAAACCTAGTGGGTTCCTGAAGTCGTTGCCAGTACCGGAATGGAAATTTGACGCTATTTCTATGGATTTCGTGCACGGTTTGCCGAGATCTCAGAGTGGGAATGATGCCGTATGGGTGATTGTGGATCGCTTGACGAAGGTAGCCCACTTTATTCCAAACCGGAGGGACGATTCAGTTGAAAGGTTGGCAAAGCTATATGTTGATAGCATTGTACGACTGCACGTTGTGCCCCGTAGCATCGTCAGTGACCGAGATGGGCACTTTACTTCGAAAGATTGGAGGTTAATCCACCAGTTGTTGGGTACAAAGTTGAAGTTTAGTACTGCCTTCCACCCTCAAATGGATGGACAGACTGAACGTACGAACAGAACTCTGGAGGAGATTTCAGTAAGAAGTGGGAAGATCATCTTTTTATGATCGAGTTCGCTTATAATAACAGCTATCAGGCAAGTATAAAGATGGCGCCCTTCTAGGCCCTCTATGGTGAGCTTGCCGCACTCCTTTAGCTTGGGCGGAGACAGGTGAGACAAAGCTGTTTAAGTGAAAGGAAGTCGAAGATGTAAATTCGGCTATTCAAACAATCCGGGAAAGATTGTTGATTGCACAAGATAGGAAGGCGAAATACTACAACGCCAAGCAAAGAAATGTTGAGTTCGCCGTGGGCGACTGGGTTTACCTAAAGATCAAACCTTTCAAGGGTGTGTCCAGGATTCAGCGCTTGAAAAAGCTGAGTCCGATGTACCTTGGACCGTTTGAGATTCTGGAGCATGTTGGTGAAGCTGCCTATCGGCTCGCTCTTTCGATAGAGTTGAGCAGACTGCATGATGTGTTTCACATATTTGTGCTGCGGAAAGCTGTGCCAGAGCCTAGCCAGGTCCTGGTAAAGAATCAAGTGTCGGTCGATGATGAGCTGAAGGCGTTGGTCTCGCCTATTTGCATCGAAGACATTGATGTCAGGTAGTTGCGGAATAAAATGATCCGAATGGTCAAAGTCCGCTGGAACAATTGCACTCGTGAAGAGCTTTCATGGGAACGTGAGCAAACCATGCGGGATGAGTTCCCCGAATTGTTCTGTAGAGGTACAAGTTATGTTTTGTATCTTTTTGTTTCTTTGCACTGTTAAAATTTCGGGACGAAATTTCTTAAAGGAGGGGAGATTTGTAACACCTCAATTTCCAGTGCACTGAAATCAACAAGTTGTCTTAAAGCTAACGCCAGCGTTAGTGTTAACGCCAGGCGTTAGCCTTGGACTTAGTGTCGACAATTTCTCAAGAAATCAAAGCAAGAGAATTACATTTCTCGAGAAATCAAAACAAGAGAATTGCATTCTCGAGAAATCAAAAAGCTGAAGACTAACGCCAGCGGTAACACTAACGCACGGTGTTAGCCCAAGCCGTTCGTCAAATGCAGCTTTCTAGCCGTTCGTCGAATGCAGCTGTCTAGCCGTTCGTCGAACGCAGCCAGTCATTCGTCGAACGCAGCCAGCCGTTCGTCGAACGCAGCCAGCCGTTCATCGAACACAGCCAGTCGTTTGTCGAACGCAGCCAGCCGTTCGTCGAACGCAGCCAGCCATTCGTCGAACGCAGCCAGCCGTTCATCAAACGCAACTTTCTAGCCGTTCGTCGAATGCAGCTAGCCGTCGTCGAACGCAAGCTTTAGGCAGTTCGTCGAACACAGCTTCAAAGAGTTCGTCGTTCGTCGAACGCAGTCGAACCGTTGAAGTTCTTAAGCGGCTGTGGCTAAACTCAACCACCGCTTTAAGGGCTAATGCCCAGCGTTAAGCGCTAACGCCGGCGGTAGTTAAGAAAATATAAAAGGCAGCCAAATTCAGTTTCCCTTCTCATTTCTGATTCCAAGCTCGTTCCAAGGCAGAGAACTTGGGATTTCTGAAGGAAGGAGGTCTTTTTGGGCTAGCCTTTTGTTGCGTTGAGGGCAAATCCATGGAGGAGATTGCTTGCTTGTTTGCCAACGTCGATCCAGTGGAGAGGAAGCTGTTTCAAAAGTGTCCAGCTGAGTTACTCTCAGATCTATGCCACCGAAACGAGCGCCGAGGGTAACGATTCTCCTCCCTCATCTCTGGACACATTCATCCTTTGATTTGCATAAGTATTAGGCAGATTTACACTAGCGAGTGGATAGATTTCTGTCGACGGGTCGATGTTATCCCCGTAGAAATTGCATATAGAGTCCGGAATCAAAGTACGGGCATATGCATGCTGTGTGAAGCCCATCTGGACAGGTTAGTCTGGATTGGTGATGTTGATATGTTATTGCACTCCGGAGAAGACTCCGTGATCTATGCTGTGTTTTCCGGGTTCTGTGTACTGATTCGTACTGCAAAGAGGTCTGGAGGTGTTTCCCAGAAAATACCTGGAAAGGGGTAGCAGAACTGAGTTCTGTCACTAATGCCGGGCGCTAGAGATAACGCCGGCGGTTGCTCCCAATGAGCTGTGTGAAGCCTGTGAAGCCTATGTCCATGAACTGGGTTGATCAGCAGAAGCTGGAGGGCCGTGTACCGTGCTTCATTTACCTTACAGGTCAAGTGCTGGTTAGGGAAAGCCGTACCCATTTTAGGTTGATGTAATCCCTAATATTATGAGTGCGAGCATCTGGCGGAACCAAAAACCCCCTTAGCCATCTTGTGATGAGGATTGCAACCTCACGTCATGATGTGCCGTTTGGGACTAAGACTCGTCAAGGTCGGCCAATCTTGAGGAGAGTCAGCTCATGTAGATCCAAGTTGAAAAAGGACTTGTCGTTGGCGTGCCGAGAGTGCACAAAGCGTGTAAGCCTAAATCCAAGTTGAAAAAGGACTTGTCGATGGCTTGCCGAGAGTGGATGTCACCTTGTGATGAATGCTTCTATGCGGTGCTTAGACGCACCTGTGATTTATATATATACTGTTGTTGCTTGCCTGCAGGGAAGGAGCACCTCCGCCCCGAGCATGGGGTGGGGTCGTTATAAATCCGGGTCAGCTAAAGATGACCGGTTACTTGTTTACCCACCGTTTGGTGGATTTGTTTGTACAGGTCCTAGCGAGACTAACGGGAAATAGTGGGTTGAAGCCCCTGCTGCTGTGCTGTATTGGCACTCGAAGGACAAATCTTTTGTTTTCTGTTTTCATGTGTGGCCGGCCTGCGCGCCGATGTTTGGAAGCCACATTAATTATGTAAACAAACCTTGTAAAGAACTTGTAATGTATTTCATTCCTAGTAGCTAATGTGGACATTGTATAAACTGGTTTTAAATGAAATTAAATGCTTCCGTTGTGCGACTCTGTGTGCTGAGATGGTTATGTTATTGATGGAGGCAAGGACCCTCCGGATAGTGGTGATCGTGTTCGTGATTCCACGTCGACGCATTGCTTTGATCGCGGCGACAAATTTGAAGACTACGATGGAAGATGCCGCGAGCTTATTGGAGCCGGCTTGATGGTCTATGTTCGAGTCGGCACGGTTCATGTTGGAGCACTTTTGGTCCATGACGATGGCGGATGACGGCGCCACTCCAACCGCGACGGCCGCCATCGCCGCTACCACTTCCGCCCGCGACGCAAGACTTGCAATTAATAATTATAATAACTTTATTATAATTATTAATTATTTTTTAATCATGTTTTGTAATTTTATTTGGGACAATATTTTCTTTTCATGCTCAAGCTTTATTTTTAATTTTGGGCTGCACATAGCCCTCTTCCCCTTTTGTAAGGCCCTATATAAGGCCATATGTTTTATTAGAAAAAAAAATTATTGATGATTATTAAAAATTGAAACCCTAGCTAATCTCCTGAGCTCTCTCCCTCTCGTGGCCGCCCCTCCCCTCTTTTCCCCTTCGCTGGTTCGGCGCCCCCAAAGAGCCGCACCTCCTCCTCCTCTTTCCTTCTCCCGATCCCCTCCCGTCGCCCTTCTCTCTCGCCGCCAGGAGCCCGCTCCCGCCATCTCTCTCTCTCTCGATTTTCTGGGAGCAGCAGCCCCTCTTCCCTTCCTCCCCTCCCTCTAGGTTTTCGGCCAGCACCTAGGCCGACCACCTCCTCTCTACCCCATCCTTGCTCTTGGTCAGCCCTCTCATCCCAACAACCATCCTATTTCTTGCTCCACCACTCAAAGGCCGAGCACCACCAAAAACAGCTCCTCCTCCTCCCAGTTTTTTTGGGGCCCTCTCTCAAGAAGTTTTGGTCGTGCATCGTGGCGGCCGGATTTGAGGGCGACGGTGCTCTACTTCAAGGACTCCCCTTCGGCGACCACCACCGTGAACGATCTAGGATTTCTACAGCCCGGATCTACGACTCCGGGAAGGGTAACGCGTTACTACTCATTGTGATAATTTCTCTCAAGTTTTTTGTGGTGGTATAGATCTGTGACGGATTTTCTCGCCGCTATTTGCTCGCGTTTATTTTCATTTGGTTAGTGGAACGCTCTAGGATTTATCGTTTATTCGACGAGGAGTGACGATCCTCTTTTGCTCTTGTTGGGGAAGATCTTCCTATTTTCCGAAGTCTTGCTTTCGGAGGATCTTCTTTGGTACAACACAATCGCTTGTCCGGATGCAAACATTCGTCCCTTTAGCTTGACGGATCCCGGCTTATCGCCGACGATTCGATCTTGTCACGGAGTTGCTATCTGTACGCGTACGAAAATTAATAATAAGTTTAGTCGAGGGCTGCGTTTAAGTTGTGTTTGGGAAGAGCGGAGCGTTGATAGTTGTTGTTCGTAGTCGCGTGAGATCGCCTCATTCCGGTGGCCTACATCAATTTGGTATCAAAGCGAGGTTGTGTTGATTTCTCAATCGACACCATCCTTACGTTTTTCCGTAGGCCATTCGCCCTCACTTGGGTGTGCACCGTTTTGCCAAAATCTGAATTTTTTAGCATTGGTGTGCAAATAGCGATTTTCAAAATTTCGTCGGAATCGACAAACAAAACTCCTGTAGGTTCTTAGTCAAGATATAAGAATTAAAATAAAAAAATATTTCAGTTTCATTAAGGTTTAGGTGGCTACAAAAATTAAACGCTCGTAATTTTTATAGTGGACAGCACCTAATTTTTCACTAGTAATGACTACTAGGCTGAATTCGGGGTATTCCCCGCCCCTTTCACGTATAACTACACCACGGGCCTGCTCTATGAAGATAATTAGGTTCAGCCGTGACCCGATGCACCAATTTAAATTAAATTTTAAACACGGTGAGAAGTGGTGCAGGCTTGTTGTCGATAGCGTCTGCCACACAAATGCGCTATCACGGAGAACGCGATGTCTAGAATGTTGGTGACCACTGAACCACATCCTCAACCATATCGGCTCATATGCCCTGATGAGAGCGTTGTGTTAGTGTCCCGACGATGTTTGGTGCCCCTCACCATCAAAGCCTATTCTGAGCACGTTTGGTGCGATGTCCATCCCATGAAGGACTTTCATGTACTGCTAGGACACCATTGGCTTGCATATCATGATATTCTATACGATGATCGCGATGACACCTTAGACTTCATGCATCAAAGTCGGCTTATATATCTTAGGTCCACTCTGCCCAGGAAGCCCACAGTCTCATCTGGAGACATTTGTGGCTCAGTTGAGTCGACACCACCCGGTATTGACACGCATGGGGATTTTGACACTGTTAGTCAAAGTCAGCCCGTCGATTGTGTTAGACACCCTGAGGTCAACACACCGAGCTTGATCATAACACTCGAGTCAGACCCTTTTAGCCCCATCCTGCCTATTGATATTGTCCCTGTGGAGGCACCCACGTCTGATGTAGTGCCTGCGAGTGTGGTTGCCCTGATTAGTCAACCTATGCACGTTCCCATCGTCCTTAGGGAGCCCTCGGTTGGACATCCCGAGGTCACTCAGGAGGTTGATGATCACGATGAGATTATGACTACTGAGTTTTCTGTGCCCCTTAGTGGTGAGGTCATACGACCCACTTCTTTATCGATTGGTGGTACTTGTGTGAGTCTACATTCCGCACTTGTGGACTCTAGACTCGTGTTAGCTACCCCCTGGAACCACCATCCATTTAAGGCCGCCTGGAGCTCCCAAACTTCAGCCCCAACCTTGAGGTATGGCATGGAGCCCGTTACCCCCGCTGGGCGTGTTTAGTGGTTTTGTTTGGTTATCCTTCCTATGTTAGCTGACTCTACTATGCATGATCACCCTAGGCTTTGTGATCATGACACCCCTCACGTTAGGAGAGCTAGCATTTCTGAAATAAATTTAGGGGACGAAGTCACGAATTGTTGGAGTCCTTTTCCACCCACGGACCCACCACCCCTTAGGACGATCATAGATTTAAGTTTATATTATGACTTATCATATGTTCCACGATGTCTTCACTCACCTGGACTTGATGTTACATTGCTAGCCGACCCACTTGGGTCCATTCACTCTATTTTCACCGCACCCCATGGAGCATCCCGCCTTATGCTCGGTTCGGTTTTAGTGGATCCTTACCCGGGACAGTTGCCTCTTGGTAACTTAGAGAGCGATGTTAGTAGTTTCAGTACTGTTCGTCGAATATTTGTAATGCTAGAAACTTTCGCTACTCCCTCGAAAATTTTTGCTGAGCGGGGCCCCAACCCCATTTTTAGTGTTTCGAGATGTCTTTCACATTTTCTAGAGCCACTACATTTAGCTTTCTTCTCGTTTCCCACCACTAAAAATTCTGATAGGTTGAGAGGTGAGTTGGGTAGCATGTCGTTCACTCTCATGGTGATCTCTGGAGGTATGAAGTCTTTTGATGATTTAACACTTTCCCCTTCTTTTTCCAATGCTATGATCAAGGCCTTTGGGCTCTACTTTTTGCTTGACAGGTTGACACAGGTGGACATTTCTTTGGGGCCAAGCTGGGCCCCTTTCTACTTCCTGCCGCCCTGGCCGGATGGGCCACCCTCACGGCCCGCTCCCTCGGACGTACTTCTATAGGTTGCTGCTCTGCTACACCGGTTCCTTCACCCCCACTCATCGGTGATGAGTGTTTTTGAGTGGGGGAGGATTGATGGAGGCAAGGACCCTCCGGATGGTGGTGATCGTGTTCGTGATTCCACGTCGACGCATTGCTTTGATCGCGGCGGCAAATTTGAGGACTACGATGGAAGATGCCGCGAGCTTATTGGAGTCGGCTTGATGGTCTATGTTCGAGTCGGAACGATTCATGTTAGAGAACTTTTGGTCCATGACGATGGCGGATGACGGCGCCACTCCAATCGCGACGGCCGCCATCGCCGCTACCACTTCCGCCCGCGACGCAAGACTTGCAATTAATAATTATAATAACTTTATTATAATTATTAATTATTTTTTAATCATGTTTTGTAATTTTATTTGGGACAATATTTTCTTTTCATGCTCAAGCTTTATTTTTAATTTTGGGTTGCACATAGCCCTCTTCCCCTTTTGTAAGGCCCTATATAAGGCCATATGTTTTATTAGAAAAAAAAATTATTGATGATTATTAAAAATTGAAACCCTAGCTAACCTCCTGAGCTCTCTCCCTCTCGTGGCCGCCCCTCCCCTCTTTTCCCCTTCGCTCGTTCGGCGCCCCCAAAGAGCCGCACCTCCTCCTCCTCTTTCCTTCTCCCGATCCCCTCCCGTCGCCCTTCTCTCTCGCCGCCAGGAGCCCTCTCCCGCCATCTCTCTCTCTCTCGATTTTCTGGGAGCAGCAGCCCCTCTTCCCTTCCTCCCCTCCCTCTAGGTTTTCGGCCAGCACCTAGGCCGACCTCCTCCTCTCTACCCCCTCCTTGCTCTTGGTCAGCCCTCTCATCCCAACAACCATCCTATTTCTTGCTCCACCACTCAAAGGCTGAGCACCACCAAAAACAGCCCCTCCTCCTCCCAGTTTTTTTGGGACCCTCTCTCAAGAAGTTTTGGTCTTGCATCGTGGCGGCCGGATTTGAGGGCGACGGTGCTCTACTTCAAGGACTCCCCTCCGGCGACCACCACCATGAACGATCTAGGATTTCTACAGCCTGGATCTACGACTCCGGGAAGTGTAACGCGTTACTACTAATTGTGATAATTTCTCTCAAGTTTTTTGTGGTGGTATAGATCTGTGACGGATTTTCTCGCCGCTATTTGCTCGCGTTTATTTTCATTTGGTTAGTGGAACGCTCTAGGATTTATCGTTTATTCGACGAGGAGTGACGATCCTCTTTTGCTCTTGTTGGGGAAGATCTTCCTATTTTCCGAAGTCTTGCTTTCGGAGGATCTTCTTTGGTACAACACAATCGCTTGTCCGGACGCAAGCATTCGTCCCTTTAGCTTGACGGATCCCGGCTTATCGCCGACGATTCGATCTTGTCACGGAGTTGCTATCCGTACGCGTACGCAAATTAATAATAAGTTTAGTCGAGGGCTGCGTTTAAGTTGTGTTTGGGAAGAGCGGAGCGTTGATAGTTGTTGTTCGTAGTCGCGTGAGATCGCCTCATTCCGGTGGCCTACATCAGTTATTAACTGTTTAATGCTAATTAAGTAACACACTCTTCTGTTCGTTTCATATGGCGTGGGGTCCTGGTCGGACCTACTGCTATATGCTATGTAACAGGGAGGGTGTTACACACCTGGACTCTCTGATTGCCCGGATCCTTGAATCCCATGAGCTAGGGAAGCACTGTTGGAACATGGTCTTTCGCATTTCCTAGGTTTGAGAATAACAAATCCTATGTGTATTTGATCTTGTGTGTTTAAGTGTGCAGGAAATCAAAGTCCACATGATTCAAGGATGGTTGTCCCCAAAATTGAGGCCAGAATTCCAACATGGCCACTAGCGGCGGCAGTAGTGATAGCGCCCGGCGCTAGCGATGATTAGCGCGATTCTGGCAGTGTTTTTAGAAAGAGCTAGCGCCCGACGGTAGCTACTAGCGCTGGCGGTAGCATGGCGCACAAGAGGCATAGAGCAAATTGTTGCCACGGATTGAAGATCCTGCCGCGCGAAATGTTACTTAATCAGGGATAGCGCCGACGGTAGCTACTAGCGCTGGCGGTAGCGTGGCGCACAAAAGGCATAGAGCAAAACGTTGCCGCGGATGGGAGATCCTGCCGCGAAAAATATTTCCTAATCCGGGCTAGCGCCGGCGGTAGTGCTAGCGCCGGCGGTAGCGCTAGCGCCGGCGGTAGCGCTTGGGCTATACAAAGGACCCCTGGCCTCTCGTTTCAGATGGACATCAGAGAGAGAGGTAGTGCTACAACTCCAGAGGCTATCTTGGCCGAAACATGAAGTCCTAGCGAAGCTCTGCAAACTTCTGAAGGAGGATTACGTCACGCCGGATCTAAACGAAGTCCGCTTCTACAAACGCTGATTCTACAGCGGATCTTCGCCTCTATCTTCAGAAGTTCTTTAATAGGGAGTTTTAATTATTTTTCTCTTTATCTTTCTTGTAACCCGTTAGTGAAATCGCCTCGTGTTGGCGACTAGGTCTGGGGTAGACTTAGGGCTGAAATTCGCCTCGTGTTGGCGACTAGATCGAGGCTAGGTCTAGGAGGTGCTCAAGGCCTTTCTGGGGATAGATTGGCTAGAGCGGCTTGAGGCCGTATCTGGGGAGAGATCGGCTAAAGCCAACAGGTTCGTGGGGATACGAGTCGATATAGAAAATGAAAAAAGGATTTTTATTAGTCGCCTCCGATTTCCAGCGTCATAGAATTCAAGTTTTGTAAAACATTATTTGATATTAATAAAGCATGTCTCTTCATTATTGTTTTACTTGATTTCTCATTGTATTAATCTTGCAATATTTCAAAGTTTTCTAATAATAATCTTAAGTTTTTGAAAACCCTTATTCACCCCCCCTCTAAGGGCGCCGACCGATCCAACAAGTGGTATCAGAGGTAGGTTATTCCAAATCGGCTTAACAACCGGGAATAATGGCGTCTCATGATCTCGCTTCAACTAGTGGGGCAAATTTCTGTGAAGATGAAATATCACATAAACCACCCTTGTTTGAAGGAACAAATTATAAATGATGGAAAATCTTAATTGAAAAATTTATTAAAACTTTAGACATCGAAGTATGGAACTTAGCAATTATAAGACCTGCAGATGAATCAAATAAAAAAGAACTTCAGCTAAATGCCAAAGCCAAACACTATCTATTTTGTGCACTATCTAATGAAATTTTCAAATTCATATATTGCTTTTCTAGTGCATACAAAATATGGCACTTTCTTGAAGAAATGTATGATCTTCCTCTCGCAGGTGTGGAACAAACATAGGACGAAAAGAACGTACAAGCATCCATTATCATTCAAGAAGATCTCTCTCGGAGCAAAGTCATGGAGAATATTGAAATAGAGAAAGAGAACAATACATCAAAAGAAGATGAAAACTCATCTGTGATCGAGGAAGGACTAAAAGATGACGAAGGAACTTCATGCTCATTTTTTGCCTCCTCCAAAAGTGCTGTAAGAAAGACTAAATCTTCGTCTTGTGTAATAACCTCTATCTCTAGTTTCAACATATTAAAAATAGCTAAACGAAAGATCAAAAAATTGAAAATTGCTAATAAAAATTTACGTTTAGAAAATAAGAGGCTAAAGGCTAAAGAATCAAATTGTGATGTGTCTTCATCATCTTGTTTTTTACTTGAAAATACAAAATCTTGTTTTGATTGTATAATATTAAAGAAAAAGTCAAAGAACTTGAAAAAGAAATTATTTATGTGAAAGAACATAATGAAAAATTATGTTTAGAAAATTCATCGTCAAAGAATGATTGTGCTAAATGTAAAAACTACGAGATTGAAATTAAAGAGATGGACAAAACATTTGATGAATATAGGGATGAATATGAAAAACATATTGAATCAATTGCCACCACTCTTAAAAATAGCACAATCGCTTATAATAAAGCCAAACACAATTTACAAACTAAGAATGATGAATTAAATGCTAAAATCAACTTGCTCAAGGAAATCATAAAGAAAAACACTCATTCACAATACCAAGATATATATAAAAGCAAGTTAAATATGATATCTCAAAATATGAATAAACCAAACAATGGGAATAAAAAACATCAAAAGATTGTAAATGAAATTCCAAAACACTATCATCATCATTTACAATATCAATCTTCTCCCAATGAAAAATTAAACATTCACAAATTTCCTATGAAAAATACCTTCAATAATCATTACAATCATAATCATCAATATAAAGATTATCATAATGGAAATTTGACATATAAGAATAACATTAAACCAAAGTATGAATGGAGACCCATTCTTAAGAATAACGCACTAATGTCAAAAGAAAGGGTCCACTCATCACTATCTCCCCAAAAGCAAATACGATTTATTTGGGTACCCAAAGGAACCGTCACACCCGGTCCTCTTTGGATACCTAAATCTCTCATTCATTAGTATCCCATCATTTGCATGAAGTAGAAATCAACTAAAAATGAAATATCACTTCTCTACTTTATGATATGCTTAAACTTTCGTTTTTGTTTATTTTCTTTTGTTTTTGTTTAAACTAACATGATATGATCACTCTATAAATCTTGTGATATGACTTTTATAAACCATAATTCATAAATGAATCAATAAAAGTGAATTAAAGTCATTTCATTCTGTTTAGTGATCTACTTATCCTTTTTATTTTTACCTTCTAAATCCATTACTTTTTAAATATCTTGAATTATGAATTGTAAATTGAAATTATTGCCAAGACTAATGATAATATTTTAATGGATTTAAATGGTTTATTAAAGGGCTTAGGCTAAAGATTAAAATGCGAAATTGTTGATCTTATTTTGTTGATTATGTTAGCCCTTATAATGAAGAAAAATATTTTTCACAAAATGCATGATTAATCCGCATCCAAACTCATCATCCTAGCATCACTTTTTGGTTTATGCTTGTGTATCTATGTTAGGTACAACATTTATGATGTTATGTGATTTGAAATCATAATAGAATACTAAAATTCCATCAAACACATAGTTTATGGATTAATCATTAGAACATATATCATTTGGCTTATTCAAACATGATATCTCGTGCTTACATTTCCTATCAGTTTCAATTTACATTATATTGATAAATATGAGTCTTAGAAAAATGAAAATGAAAATATAAGAAAATATACATCATGCGTTGACAAGTCATACACTAAATCGCTAATGTTTCATGCAAATTGCACTATCTAAACATCTCCTAAAAATATGATATTTCAGCATGGAACTGCTATTGGGACACTTAATCAAAATCAATAATTAAAATAGTCAAAATCACAAAAAATTGTTCACTGTTTCCTGCGCTAGCGCTACCGCAGGCGTTAATGTCCATGTTCAATTTTCTGTGATTTTAAAATTTTGAAAAATTTCTAAAAATATTTTAATTTATATTTTCTACTTAGTTTTGCACTTCTGTTTTTCTTTATTTTTTGAAAAATCAAATATAAAACTACAAAAACCAAATTACAAAAAATATGTTTTTCCTATTTTTGTTTTTGCTGTTTAAAAGTCTATTTTTATGCAAAAATCAAATACAAAAATACAAAAGCAAAAATTACAAAAATATGCTTGTATTTGCTAAAATCAAAATACAAAAATATAAAACACTAAAACTATCAAAAATACTGTATGGACTTTCCTGTGATAATCAAGCATGATTTAGTCTATTATTTAGAAATTCTACAATGTTGCAATTTATCTTTTCAAACTACGTTGAACATTGTTTTTCATCATGCTTTGATATATCTATTAATATGTGCATCAATTATATTTTAAAGGTTGTGTAGAACTAAGCTTAGCATGCCTCTAAGTATGAGTAAATGTTTTATGTTTGATAATGATATTTATTCACTCACCCTTTTTGGCATTGTCTACATATGGGTTTAATTTGAGAATACTTGTGTATGTTTTGTATTAGTACAATGGATTAAAATTGCACAAGTACCTTACCTACACTCCTTATTTTGCACTCTTAAAAATTAAGAAAAGTGGTTATGTTTTTCATTAATTCTATTGATTTGCAAAACAAGTGTATTCGGAGAACTTTGTACAAAACAAAATTATAAAATAAATGACAAAGATAACTCCGCCAAGCACTACTTGAACCTCCTGATAAGTCTTAATAAGCATTGTGAGGTTGAGCACCTTGGAAAGAATAGTAAAGTGTCTTGTGCAAATCAAATCTTTCTTTCAAAAACAAGAAAAACCACTTACTCTTAAGTACACCGGATCACTAGTCTCAAAATTCAAAATAAAATATGTGATCCCCCAAGCACTACTTTGCACCCTGATAAGTCTTAATGAGCATTGTGTGTGCAGAGCACCTTGGTAGTTGTACTTTTTACTGTGCATTAAAGTGTATGGAAGTAATCTTATTTGTGTTTTATTGTGCTATTACTTTACATATTTCTTGTATTTTTGATTAAAACATTTGTTTACACTACTAAAAAATACACTTATGTACACATCATTATCTTCCATAACACTTCTTCTCATGAGTATTGGATCCTAATGCTAATTCTATATTACTCTTTACTTATGAAATGCACTAGATAACCTAGCATGTGTTCTACAATGTTTTGTATAATTTGAAATTGTGAATCAAAATAACATTGTAGTAATCTCTTTGTGATAATATCATTTCATGCTTGGTTATTTTTGTCAACCATAAAAGATTTTCATTGAAACATGATTTACATAAACATCTTCTTTTTGAAATTAAACTCATATATCTCTTTATGGATTATTCTTGATTACAATAAGATGTTTCATGTATTTTTACAAGTCTTCCGCATCATCACCATATAACTTTTACCTTGCACTTTCATGCTTATATCAAGTCTTAAATCTCAATTTCTTTCTTAAAAACAAGTGGTAGACTTGCTTGGTAGAATTTATATTGGTTGTTCTAACACGCATATCATTTTTATAGTACCAAACTCTGATTTATTTCAATATAAACGTGTATGCTAAACGCTCTTCCAACAAGTGAAACATTGCTAAAAGGATGTTGTTTCTTTCTTCCAAAATGCTTCAACTCTTATCTTTATAAAGATAGTTTTGAAACTCAAAAACATCTCCTTTTTTAACTTAAACTCTTATTTAGTATTATGGTGTTTCTTTTTCGAAATCTTTCGCAATGCTCAAACTCTGATACATTCATGAATTTCAATATAGCTAAGTAAGTTTTATTTCAAAAATTCAATTATGATTCTTCCCATTAGATTTAAATGCTTCATGTTTCAAAATACTATTATCCGTGACTTCATATCTCACCATAGCGGGGGCGTAGGGTTGTAGACATTAGATAAACTTATCTTTAGTCATGTCTTGTCCTTAACCGGGGAGGGTTCCAGTAGGGCCTTGCGAGGCACTGGGGGGAAAGAGTGCTAGGTTGAGTTTTGTCTAGTGTTTGCATATGGGACTAACACCCCAACCTACGGCATGTTTGCGGCTCCTCATGCCCATCCATCACTTAGTACGGGGCTAGGGTGTAGACATATTGTCTGGGTAGATTGGTTATTTGGAAATCCTTATTTTTATGCTTAAAACTTTTATATAAAGGGAAAATCATTACTTTTTATGCTAAAAACTCTGATTTTCTTCTATGAAAATTTTTGTAATGCTTATAACTCTGATCTATTTAAATGAAAAACAATTCTAAAAACTCCTTACCATTTACTTAAAAAGCTCGATCATGCCTTCTCTTCTATTTACAAATTCTTTGGTGCTTTGTTTCCCTACCCACTTTTGCTAATAACAAAGGGGGAGAATAACATGATAAATATAACCCGCTATCATAAACCCAACATGACAAATTCAGATGATAGCTTACATATTAGGGGAGCATTCACTTAGGGGGAGCATGTATTTAGGGGGAGCAATTCAAAATCCTAAAATCAATAATTATCCTAAAGCCATCACTCTCTCACACACACAAGTATAGTTTCATCATGCTTATTTATTAATGCTTTGATTTATCATTAATGGATTTGTTATTATCAAAAGGGGGAGTTTGTTGGAATATGGTCTTCCGCATCTCCTAGGTTTGAGAATAACAAATCCTATGTGTATTTGATCTTGTGTGTTTAAGTGTGCAGGAAATCAAAGTCCACATGACTCAAGGATGGTTGTCCCCAAAATTGAGGCCAGAATTCCAACATGGCCACTAGCGCCGACGGTAGCGATAGCGCCCGGCGCTAGCGATAATTAGCGCGATTTCGGCAGTGTTTTTAGAAAGAGCTAGCGCCCGGTGGTAGCTACTAGCGCTGGCGGTAGCATGGCGCACAAGAGGCATAAAGCAAATTGTTGCCACGGATTGAAGATCCTGCCGCGTGAAATGTTACTTAATCAGGGATAGCGCCGGTGGTAGCTACTAGGGCTGGCGGTAGCATTGCACATAAAAGGCATAGAGCAAAACGTTGCCGCGGATGGGAGATCCTGCCGCGCAAAATCTTTCCTAATCCGGGCTAGCGCCGGAGGTAGCGCTAGCGCCGGCGGTAGTGCTTGGGCTATACAAAGGACCCCTCACCTCTCGTTTCAGATGGACATCAGAGAGAGAGAGGTAGTGCTACAACTCCAGAGGCTATCTTGGCCGAAACTTGAAGTCCTAGCGAATCTCTGCAAACTTTTGAAGGAGGATTACGTCACGCCGGATCCAAACGAAGTCCGCTTCTACAAACGCTGATTCTACAGCGGATCTTCGCCTCCATCTTTAGAAGTTCTTTAATAGGGAGTTTTAATTATTTTTCTCTTTATCTTTCTTGTAACCCGTTAGTGAAATCACCTCGTGTTGGCGACTAGGTCTGGGGTAGACTTAGGGCTGAAATTCGCCTCGTGTTGGCGACTAGATCGAGGCTAGGTCTAGGAGGTGCTCAAGGCCTTTCTGGGGATAGATTGGCTAGAGCGTCTTGAGGCCGTATCTGGGGAGAGATCAGCTAAAGCCAACTGGTTCGTGGGGATACGAGTCGATATAGAAAACGAAAAAGGATTTTTATTAGTCGCCTCCGATTTCCAGCGTCATAGAAATCAAGTTTTGTAAAACATTATTTGATATTAATAAAGCATGTCTCTTCATTATTGTTTTACTTGATTTCTCATTGTATTAATCTTGCAATATTTCAAAGTTTTCTAAATATAATCTTAAGTTTTTGAAAACCCTTATTCACCCTCTCTCTAAGGGCGCCGACCGATCCAATAAGCACATGAGGATTTTATCATTAATTTCAGTCAAGGATATCTCCTTGTCTAAGCCTCTGAGCTCATTAATGATAATGCTAAATCTGTCATACATATCTGCAATAGATTCTTCAGATTTCTTCTGAAAGTTCTCATACTGGGATATGAGAAAGGACTTTCTGTCCTTTCTTTCATCTGAGTTTCCTTCCACCATTATGGTGAGAGAATCCCATATATCGTTTGCTGATTGGCATTCAGAAACTTTCTGGAAAATGTCATCTAACATTGTTGAAACCAGAATGTTCATAGCTTTGGCATCACATGCCTTAACTTTCTTCTCAGCTTCTGTCCACCACTTCTTGGGTCAACCTCTGTTGTTAAGGATTCTCCTGACTTTTGTCTGACTGGAGCAGGAGGACCTGTGGGAATGACATTATAGATGTCTTCATCAATGGAATTCATATAGAGTTTTATTCTAGCCTTCTAGAGTGTGAACTTATTCAGTTACACATGGAAGGTCTTGTTGAGGCATAATCCTTAGAACTCATTTTCTTTATAAAAAATATTTGAAATAAAGAGATAAGAGTAGGAGGTCTTTTTGATCAAGGTGTTAACCTTTTAATGATCAACCTCCCTCTGATACCAATTGAAAGTGCACAGTGTGCCTCCGAGAATCCTCTAGGTGGGGGGGGGGGGGTGAATAGAGATTTAAAATATTTCTATCATAACTGTGTAAACAATAAAACAAACAAAGGAGTTATGCTCAAACAAAATCACAGGCAGAATAATATAATACAGGAAATAAAATGCTGAAGAAAAGAATTTGGATAGCACATAAAAGCACAACACAAACACAAGAGATTTTATAGAGGTTCCCCTAAATGTGGGTAGTCCTCTCTTCTACCACCTGGTAGGAATGCACCACCCGTGTCTGAGTCTTTTGATAAGGAGACTCTAGAACCAAAGATCTTTTGATAAGGAGATCTTGAACCATAGATCTTTTGATAAGGAGATCTTGAACCACTAAATCCTTTGAAAGAGGGATTCTAAAAACTCTTTTACAGTTAAAGAGAGAGTGAAGGAGGAAGAGAGAGAAAGAAGGAGAATTCTGTTCTCAAAATTCTGTGAAGCCTTGTGCTTCAGATTTCACTTTTCTGGATCTGTGAATAATGAATCCTTGCTTTTGATTGAGATGATTTGCAAGGATTATGAAGCTTCAGATCCAATCTATTTTTCTTCTATTGAGATCTGGCTGCTGTATAGTAGTGATGAGAAGCAGCCTTTGTTCTTCTGATATGTGTGTGTGTGAGAGAGAGAGAGAGAGAGAGAGAGAGAGAGAGTAGATCTTCTGTTTTTGCCTTTTAGGGTTCCAGAAGGAAGAAGAAGAAGAAGACCCTAAATGACAGCCATGAGAAATTGTAATAAGTTTTGTGTGTTTCTCTCTGCAATCTTATTATTTATTGTCCCTCTATTTGGTTTTAATTCCTTTCCTCTTCTGGAATGTCCTAAAAAGGAAACTCATTGGACAATAGCTCTTCCTTTCCTATTTTAATTCTCGACCCATCCACCAACTGTAATGTCCCAATCCAAGAAACCTTTTCTGTCTTCTTGAATGTTCCTTTCCAATCGAGGCAATAATTAAGCCGTTGGAGAACGGTCTTGAACAATGTGGGCCATGAGAGAGAGAGAGAGAGATTCAAAATGACAGCTGAAAAGGTTTCCTTTTCAGACTGTATTCGACGTAGCATCGAGTTCTCTTTCTCTCTTATCGACGCACCTTCGATTTCTTATAAGAGCAGCTTCGAATTCATTCTTTCTCTGATTGAACTCTGCTTATCGACGTTGCGTTGAAACCTTATCGACGTAACCGCCGAGTTGAAGGCTTGACTCAGAACCTCATTATCTACGTCAAAATGTAGTTGACGTTGCGTCGACTTTAGATGGCTTCGACAAATATTTCCTTCTGCGTTGAGTTGAAGTAGAAGCTGCGTCGACTTTTTATGACACTTCGACATGACCATGGACTCTACGTCGATATCCTTTCAACGTAGCGTCGAGTTGAATTACTTCGACAGAAGGTTGAGTTGCTTGGACTAGTCTAAGTAGCATCGACATCCATTCGATGCTGCGTCGATTTCAATTCGACGCAAAAGATAACTTAACCCAAATACAACTTGTCTTGAACTTATCTTGTCACCCTAAGTTGAGAGAGATATCCTAAGACATCTAATGACCACATTACCCTCACTATACAATGGGTAATTCAACCTAAGAGATAAAATCTCTTTTTAGATAATTGTTAAGTTAAATCAAAGGAGTTTTTCCCAACATTTCTCTTATCCTCGTAATTCCCTTAGTTCACCCTCAGCATCAAAGAATTCTGATTCGCTCTATAAGGTCAATTATGTCTCTGAAGATAGTCGAATCCCGATAACTGACCTTCCCTTGCTAAACCCATACAAAACCTTCACTAAGAAACACCATCCTATTTCTCGAGTCTTCAGGCAAGCTCTCACTTTCAGCTAGTCACTCACTGCAAAGGAACTTGTCTTAGCTTCAAGGATAGAACAAGTACCAATCCCTGCAACGGAAGCAGAACAGATCTTCCCAATACGACTGGATGAAGTACTGCAAGGGAAATGGAGAGACCATGGTTATTCACATATCCCTTTTGGAGCAGTGAGAATGGCTCTCACTTTGCACGCTAGGAAAGGCCTCCCAGTAGTTGCTATATTAGCTCTACTGGACACAAGGCTTCAACAATACAGCCATGCATGCATTGCAACTATTCAGACTACCTTGAATGCTGACACTGTATTTGTAACACTATTTCCAAACTTCAACATGAGGCTTGATGATCCGCTTATCTACAACAACCTTAAAGTTCAGCTTCAGATTGTCGGGGCGCCCCAAGTTGCAGGAACATATGCTGCTACGCTCCACTATCAAATGGATTATCGGGTTCAAAATCATTTGTTTGACTTATCTCTTCCTCATGACACTGATGAAGCCCTCTACCTGGAGATAGATGCCCGTGCAGGCTCCTCGTATGTTCATGTCCTGAAGCAACTTCCAAAAGATGAGCTTATTAAACTTCTTCCTGAATCATGGGTCACACACTATGAAAAGATACAGAGCGATAATTAGCCGATTCACTCCGTAAAATCTTCCTTTATAAGGAAAAAGGACAGCGCGGTGGAAATCATGTTCAATAGAGAAGACTCCTCTTCCAGCACGTCCCCCATCTTCACCTCGGAGATAAACATGATTGAAGATAAAGGATTAGGCCTCGATGCGCCCATCCTTTCATTCAGATCCGATGGACTACCTGTCTATCAATTCAAAGATGAAGATGGTCATCAGTTCTTTGACGTCTGCTCTTGTGCCAAATGTGGAGCAGATCAATGTAACGATGATGATTCCGATCAAGATGACTCACTTAGAAAGAATAGAAACAAAAGGAAGTCGACACATCGACTACTTAAGGAGCGCTACGAAAAAGGGGATCCAAAAATCGGGTTGCTTGGCGAGCTATCTGGAAAATTTGACTATTATGTTCTGTATTCTAAAGAACCAGAAATCAACATGCTCCAGCCAACATCCTATCATGATGAATTCCCTCCAACATAGTTTGATGGAGATATAACTTCCCATGCTTAGAAGATAAAAATCCGAGCACTAAAAATCCTGACGGAACAATGAAGCATGAAAGTCATGCTGAGGCCACATTGAATTGGTAGTCTGAAAATGCAATGACACAGAACAAAGTCTAGAAGAAAAAAAAATGGCAAGCCAGTAGACGATAGAGAAAAGGCTCGACCATGGCCTTTCAACCATTACCAGAGTCACGATGCAGCTCCAAGATGAGATAACAGCCGTGCATCATGAATTACTCCAGTTAGTTAGTACTGTCTCTTTTAATTCACCAATTCTGGCCCAAAAGGAGGCGGAGTTAAAGAATCTCAAAGCCCAACTTCATTATATTCAAACCCAAAAGCCATATCATTCCCCAGGATATTATGTAGCCCCATCGTACTCCTCTTATTTACCTCCGCTCCCAACGTATTCCCAATCAATATCAACTTTCTCCCCATTTAATCACGATCCTTTCAATAATGCGGCATTCCTCCCAAGGACGCGCTATGAAGCACCCAAATCTTCAATAAGAAAACCAGAAAAATCACTATCCAAAGAATCTTCCCCTCAAGTGTTGCCTACAACTCAACCGTCTTCCAAACTTATGGTTGAAAATCCTATATCCTCATTACTGAAGCAGATAACAACACATTCGCAGCCTTCAGATCAACCACCATCCCTAAAGGAGAAGTGCTCTGAGTATTCAGATGATGAAAGCTTGTCCCTCGACATTCTAATGGTTGATCCACCTACAAAAGATCCAACTATTGAAGATGAAGAAACATACGAGCCTGGTCAAACACCCCATAAAGGACCTGAGCAACCATGCCAGTTCCAAAATGACCCCTTGAGTGGCTTCTCGTTTGATAATATTCCTCTATCAGTGCTGTGATTTGTTTTTATTTATTTTATAACTCACTCTGCTATACACATATAAGTAATACTATTTTACTTCAGCTTTAAAATTAAGTGAAAAACTTTTAATACTCTATTCACCCCCCTAAAGTAAATCTAAGATCTAACCTCACTTTCACAAGATATGAGTTTTGTTCTCGTCTACTTCTTGACTCTTCTTCGCAGCTCTTACTGTTTTATTGATATGCTGTGCGGGATACTTCTTCGTTTCACAGTTCAAGAGAGATTTTAGGGCATCCACTATTCCCATTTATTGGACCAAGGAGCCGCCCCAATGGTCTCCTGTAAAATTCCATAAGTGTCAGAAGCCCTTTCCGTAACAACATGCGCTAATTGGACAATCAGGCGGCGACATTAATTGCTGACAACACATCTGGCAACTTCTTAACCTGTCTCGACAATATTTCCATCATTACGACGACATGGAAAATATCTTGACGACAGAGCTTATCGTTGTCATGGACTTGGACAGATTTTCAAGTCTTCTTCCTTCTTCTTCTGACAAGGATATCTCGATGATACGGGACATCCCTTCTGCACTAACGATTATGACGATAGTCTATCTTCTGGATATGTCGTTGTAATCTTCTCGACTGCTTGATGTCGTCGACACCACCTTGTATTTATCGATGACATTATCAGTATCATGTTGTTAAGCTATTCCTCAGCAACTGTCTCTCTTCATAAGACCTTCCTTAGCCTTGTCGTCGTCATGCCTTCTTTACGACGATATATTCAATATCAGTCTTTCTTTGCCTTTTCAATGACATGACTTCTTTACTACGATGATGTCAACATCTATCTTACTTAGCCTTTTCGATGTCAAGGCTTCTTTACGACGATGTCGCCGACATTGTCTGATCTCTGCAAGCATGAACTAAATATAACATTACATACACAATGCTTTTATCATTGAACTGAGCACTTCTTCAAATCAGGAACATTGCAGGGCACAGTTCCCAACAGTTACTACTCAAGGATCTTGAGGCTGGTGCTCCTGTGCTAGACTGTCCCATCTCCATCTGCACCGACCGCTGGTGGTGCTGCATCTCCTCGGTCCCCTAAAATGATATGGTCCACCGACCGTTAGTCAAAAGACTAAGCCAATCCCCCACCCCTCACCCGGTGACTTCTAGGCACCGTACGGGAGGAATGAAGTGGAGGACAACATGGGGTATAAAACAAAGCAGATGGCATGTCTTAGCTACAAGAGTATCCATTACAATATAGATGTATGTATATAGAGCAGTAAGTAGAGCATGGTAAGGAGCATGTAAAGAACAGTAAGTAAAGCATGGTAATGAGCATGTAAAGAATAATAAGTAAAGACAGGTATATAATAGAAGAGTAGCCATTAATTTATAGGAATGCCCATACAAACCTATAGACCAAGGGGTCGTTTAGCAGGCCTATCGTATAAAAAGTCCCATACCAATTTTTACGATAGGGGTAGGGGTTAAAATGCAATGCAAATGCTATAACATGCACAGTTATGGAGTTTAATGCTATGTTCACACAAGTGCAACTCACACACTTCGACTCTATGCGCACATACCTTTAGTTCCGCCTTTTTGGTGCTAGCAAAATTCCCAGGATACTCCCGTTGTGGCAGACGGAAGCGGTGGGTTGGGCCTCGCCAACCTCTAGGTTGGTATCCGCACTATCTACATAGACCTATCGTACGCCTTAATGCGAAGAACACAACCGTGGAGCGTCTGCGTACTCTTGCTGGTTGGCCTACCAGACTTTCTTGGCTGAGTGCAAACCAAACTTGCCGAGTCAAAGCACCGACGTCGGTGCGAACGACAATCCATATTAAAAACCCACCACCTTTATGCACATGCAATTATGATTACCATCTATCTCCGAACATAAGCTCTCCGAGCTAACCCGCCCATCACCATAACCTTCCGAGCCACTGACTCGCTGGACTAACCCGTTTGTACCTACAACTAACGAGCCTACTGCTCATAAGACCAAACATCCTAACTACCGGTATCAATAGGATGTGAGTGAGTGTATTATTAAGTTAGTCTTGCATAATAACTATTCCTACGGTTTAGGGTTAACCTTGGACTTCCTGAGGTCTACCCAGTGAGGGGCTCGTAGCAGTACTAGGAGCTATGATGGCATGACACCCCAAAGCTCCCTTTCCAAGGCACTTATTCTTGTTGATGTCTACCCTTGAGCATACCCCTCTTACCATTTCACTTGAGTTAACCCTAAAGTTTGAACTAGGGAACTAGGGCACATCCACCCCAAATCACCCCAAATCATTGCGGGAGGTGTTTTATGTGATATTAAGTCAGTGGCCAAGGTTTCCTCACTTTTGTATGAAATTTGACCACTCAACCCAACAAGTGAACTTTTGACCTAATATCCCTTAGTTTGACCAATCTTGGGTTAGTTAAATACCCAACCAAATCAATCCCAAATGGGATGAAATATTTACCAGAGTCATATCATGACCCTAAGGACCACCCACCAAAATTTGGAAGGGTTTGGAGGTTTCTAGACCCTAAAATTAATTCATACATGAATTATTAAATGTTTGCAAAAACCTTAGAAAACAATCCTCCAAAATTCTCATTTTTGGATATGTTAAGGGTGTGGGCATATGTAGGTTGTGTTCTAAATTTCAGAATATTTGGATGGCTGGTTTAGTGGGGGTACACAATTCAAGCTCTAGTAAACCCTTTTGTATATGTTGCACCATTTTCAGTGATGTGGTCAGACCACTAGTCCAAATTTGATGAAACAAATTTTAGAATAAACTAGACCTCATAGCCAATAACTTTCATGTAGACCACTTCATCTAAATCAGAGGCTAAATATTTTTAATATTTAAAACCATACACTACATATTATGTGACTGAAATCAAATAGCATATTAAATCATTTCATTCAGTTCAGCGATTAACCAATCACGCCAAATCGAACTGCTCTCAGTCATCGTCCCCAAGGAATGGAAGGTCCCCAACAGCCCGTCCAGGGAGACTTTTGGGCTTGATTTGTCGGCCACCCGCACATCCTCCCCGCCGGCAAAATGCCCCACCACCTTTGACGAGGTGGTGGACGGCGATTGGCGGTGGTTTGCCGGCCGATGGTAGCCGGAATAGTGTTTCCTAGCAGGGGAAAAGACTCGAAAATGAGACCTTTCAGGAGCTTGATTTGATCCTGATTTGGCTAAAATCAAGCCTTAATTCGATAGATCTAGCACTAGGGGAGGAGAAGAGGATCGAACCTTTGATTGGGCATTAGCCATGGTAATTCTCAGGTTGGCCATGGAAGGGAGAGTGCGCCTTGGATCCATGTCGATTCTGCACTTAGAGGGTTCGAATTCTTCAGGGGAGTGAGGGGTTTTCCTCCTTGGCATGCCCTGAGGGTGTTTAAGAGCTCAATTGGGGCAAAGGGGGAGGTTATCCCGAAATGCCATTAATGGCCATTAAGGTGAAATTTTGGTTTTGCTTGGGGGAGGTGTATATGACCTTAATTTGGCTAGGAGAAGGCTGGAAACTCCTCGTCTCCCCCAGAGGAGATGAATGGGGCCATTAATGGGGGGAGATTGAAAGTTTCTTCTTCCTCCCCATTATTTCCCCCTTCTCTCTCTCTCTCTTTCCATTTGGGGCATTCTCTCTGCTGACCAAATTTCCTGAAATTGAATGGTCAATTCAGTAACAACCAACCCCATTAGCTAGTGGACCACTTCAATTGGGGCTGGCCCAAGTGGATTGGGCTTGATTAGTTCAAAATAGGTCATTTTGACCTAAATTTAGGGTGAAGTTCACTTTGGTCAATTTGACCATTTGGATTGACCCCAATGGGTGGCTAGTGACCCATTAGCCTCCCCTAAGGGTTAGGAAGGTCTAGGTAGGGTCAATTTGGCAAGGTGGGGGACAATTGACCTTTATTAGGCCACTTTGACCAAAATAGGGCTATAGTTGACTTAGGCAAAATTGGCCAAATTGGTGGCTCCATGATAGGGATTTTTGGTCCATTGGGTCTCTAATATACTTATAAGGGTAGGGGCAAGGTCAATTTGGCATGGTGGAGGCCAAATTGACACTAATTAGGTTACTTTGACCAATTTAGGGTTAATGTTGACTTTGATCAACTTGGCCTCTTTGGTTGACCCGAATAGGTCCTTGGTGCTATAAGGGACACATAATGGGTTAGGGATGTTATGGTGGTGTCAAAGGGTCAAGGTGAGGCCCTAAAGTCCAACCCTAGGCTTGATAACTGGAAATTACTATTTGCAGACCACTGTGGTTTCCCTCTTCTTGCCTAAGCTCTTATGATCTTTTGTGCTTCCTAGGGGTTTTTTATGACCTAGTCATTACAAAACCATCCTAGGGGTCTAGTTGTTTGAGGGATGTTACAAATCTTAATAAAGTAAAATAAAAATTTTGTACCCGAAATTCAGGTTAAGCCCGCGGGATTTCTACATCAAGTGATTGAATGTAACATCCCTAAAAAAATTAAATTATACCTGACGCAAAGAGATCAGGATACTTTTGCTGCATCAGGTCTAGTGGCTCCCAGGTGTGCTTCTCCTGCCCATGGTTTCTCCACAGGTCCTTGACCAGCGGGTCTTTCTTGCGCCGTAGGACTCGCATCTCGGTGTCGTCTATCCGGACCGGCTCCAGGTGAACCGATCGATCAGTAGCTACTAGCCCATCTGTAGTAGATATCTGCTGCTTCGACCATAGTAGAGCTCTCCTAAGGGAGGAGACATGGAAGACATTGTGCAAACCCGCTAACTCTGGCGGCAACTCCAGTCTGAAAGCTAGGGGGCCGATCCGCTCCAGGATCCTATAAGGCCCTGATAATAAAAATTGAAATTCTGCAAAATCCTTTCTCGATGCGATAAGAATTCGACGGGCTTTCGAGGCATCCCGCGAGTACTCCTACTTCGAGAAACTGACCATTATCCTACCTATCGAGATGATAAAAGTAATAGTGTTTCCTTTTTTCGGAATATCAACGTTTACGCCGTGGCGGCGGTGTCAAAATTCTTTAAATAAATTAAAAAGAAGAGGAGAAAGTTTTTGCAAGTTTTTGTTAATATAATCCAAACTACTCATTCGAAAAGGCAAGTATACCTTATCGCGTATAGTATAGGATATTTAAAAGAAAATATCAAGGTCGTATTTAGATCCGGGGCTGTCGAGTACTTCTACTTCGAGAAAGCTAACTATTATTTTATCGGTAATAAAATTTGATTAGAGAGCGTAATTAAAATTAACTAAAAAGAGAACATTGAAAAGAGGAAAACAAAACTTGAAATGGCTTGCTAAAAATTAAGGTTAAATTCAATTCAAAGCTTGCTAAAATCAAGAACAACTAAATATTTGATAAAGGAAGGAATAAGAAAAAGAGAAAAGGAGAGAAGAAGAGATTTTTGCATAAGTGAAAGGAAAATTAACATTTCATTACCATGAAAAAGAGAACATTACATAAATTGAAAACTAAATTACATTGCATGAAATTAAAGCTAAGCTACCTTGCATGGAAGAGAAAAACAAGACATTAAAAAGGAAATAAGAAAATTACATGAAATTAATTCTAAACCTAAAACATGAAGAAATAAAGAAAATTATACAAGAACAGCCCAAATGGGCAGGGGGAGGGGAATGGAATGCTGGAGGGGAGCCTCTGATTTTATAGGAAAAATTTCTAGGTTACACGCCCTCGGTCACGGGCGTGACCTAGGGCGTGTAATACTTGTTCTGCACGGCTGCGACATCGGCGTGGGTCTTGCGTGACTGTGTCGCAAAAACTGACATTACACACCCGTGTAACTTTGGTCACGGGCGTGTACCTGGGCAGCGCCATCAATGCGTCGTGGGATTGAGTGCGGCGCTGCAGCAAAAAGTGATCACGCGCGAAAAGTCACGGGCGTGACTCATGGGTCACGAGCATGACTGGGGACAACTCCATTAATGCGGCGTGGGCTTGAATTCGGCGCGGCAGGGAGCAGGAATCATGCGGGAGGTCACGAGCATGACTTTTTGGTCACGGGCGTGACTTTGGTCAACTCCTCGATAGCATCTCCACGTCTCGACGGCAGCCCGCTGGGAAGATTCTATGTTTACACGCCCTTGGTCACGGGCGTGACTTGGGGTCACGGGCGTGACCTGGGGCGTGACTTGCGGTAGATTCGTCGAACTCAGCTCGACCTTTGTCGAACGCAGATCTTTAGGTTACACGCCCTTGGTCACGGGCATGACTGAGGGCGTGTACTATGGAATTTGTCCAAAAACACCAGAAAATCTGCAAAACAAAAGTAAAACTACATTTAGAATAGAAATTATAAAAGAAGTGATTTTAAACTAAAATATAAATAATATTTGAAATTTTAAATTAAAACTAAACTAAATACTATAATTAAAATACGTATAAATACTACTCATCAGGCCCCATATACTTAGGACTGAGCTTCCTCCGCCAGCGTACCCGCAAGACTCAGTGCATAACACATATCTTCAAAAATACCCTATCTCCCACCTGGAATTCTACTACACGATGCCACGCATCATAATAATTGGCCTGCCTGCTCCGGGCCTCTAACATCATGTCTTAGATCAGTCTCACCTAAGATTCTGTATCCTCCACGAACTCTGAGCCGAGTGCCTTAGGGTCCTCATCCTTGATCCAAGAAAGTGGAGTCCTGCAACTCCGCCCGTATAATGCCTCGTAAGGGGCCATGTCTATGCTGTCATGGTGACTGTTGTTGTACGAGAACTCGACTAACGACAACAGTCTTTCCCATGGCTCCCTGCGGTCCAGAATGCATAGACGTAGAAGATCCTCCAAAGTCTGGTTAGTACGCTCCATTTGCCCGTCTGTCTGAGGATGGAATGCGATGCTGAATGTTATTTGAGTGCCCAGGTAAGCCTGCACCGCTCTACACTCTTTAAATGTAAACTGTCCATCCCGATCTGACACGATCGCCCTAGGTACGCCATGGTATTGGACAAACTGCTCCACAAACCTCCATACCAATTCAACGACCGAAGCGTTCTTTCTTAGTGGAATGAATTTGGCCACCTTCTTCAGCCTGTCAACGATCACCCATATCAAATCATTCCCCTTATGTGATCGGGGAAGACCATGTACAAAATCCATCGCGATGTCATCGAACTTCCACTCCGGCATCGGGAGTGGCTGCAATAGTCCAGCCGTTCTTGCATTCTGCCTTCACGAGTTGGCAAGACTCGCAGTGGGTCACAAAGTAAGTGATGTCCCTATTCATGCCCAGCCAGTACATTGTCCTTTTCAAGTCCGCCGTCATCTTGGTGATACCCGACTGCACCAAATACCTACTACAGTGAGCCTCTGTCATAATGTCATCTCGAATCTAGCCCCCATGCTGGTATATATACTCGGCCTCTAAAACTTAGCAGGCCGTCCTTTAATGAATTGTCCCCAGCCATGCCTTCCTCCAAGGCTCTAGATATTGGCTCCAGCTTGGCATCCTGCCTCTGTCCATCCCCAATGAGGTCTCGAATGTCATCCGTGGTGCTCATCACCGCCAAGTACTCCTCATAGAGCTGAGGGTCATCTTAGGATACCAAGGTGATATGCATGTCCTATAGCATACTCACCAGCTCAAAGGCCATCAGTTAGGGCTCTGCTCCTGATGTGGTAGCTCTCCGGCTCAGCGCGTCTGCCACCACATTCGCCTTTCCTGGGTGGTAGTGTATCGTATACTAGTAGTCCGATAAGAACTCCACCCATCATCTCTATCGAATGTTAAGCTCCTTTTGCGTGTCCACGTACATCAAATTCTTGTGATCTGAGAATATATCACAGTGGACAGCGTAGAGGTAGTGCTGCCAGATCTTCAGAGTGAATATAACCATTCCTATCTCCAAGTCATGCACTGGGTAGTTCCGCTCATGATTCTTTAACTGACGGGAAGCGTATGCTATCACATGCCCGTTCTGCATCAGAATGACACCCATCCCCTGGTACGACACATCAGAATACACCTGTAATCCTTCCATCCCCGATGGAAGGGCAAGGATGGGAACCGACGTAAGCCGACCCTTCATCTCCTGGAAGGCCGCTTTGCACTGCGATGTCCAAACAAAAGAGACATCCTTCTTTGTCAAGGATGTGAGCGGGAGGTCTATCTAAGAAAACCCCTGCATGAACTTCCGGTAATAACCGACAAGTCCCAAGAAACTCCGCACATCGATGGCCATCTTCAGCGGTGGCCAATCTCGTACTACCTGGATCTTTGCTGTATCCACTGCCAGTCTAGCTCCACTGATAATGTGACCCAGGAAGGCCACCTCCTTCAGCCAGAATGAGACTTGCTTAACTTCGCGTAGAGGTTGTGCTCTCAAAGTTTCTCCAACGCCAGTGCCACATGTCGGGCATGCTCCTCTTTCGTCCTCGATTAAATGAGAATGTCGTCGATGAACACGATGACAAAGATGTCGAGATATGGTTCGAATACCAACTTCATCAAACTCATAAATGCCGACTGTGCATTCATGAGCCTGAAGGGCATCACAGTGAACTCATACAATTCGTATCGGCTGCTGAAAGCTGTCTTCGGGATGTCCTGTTGGAGTTTCTGAGGTGATATCAAAGCAATCAACAGTTAGTCTTACTGCCAATGCAATATGAGCCTACAGGGTCGCACATAAAAGTGCTTGGACAAATTGGAGGAAGAATTGAGTTGGCTTGGATTTTTTCTCGAGAAGTCATTTTTTAAGGTTTGGTATTTCTCGAGAAATTATATTCCTGTATTGGGATTTCTCGAGAAATTAATTCCTTGGGATTTCTCGAGATATTAATTTCCAGGGATTTCTCGAGAAATTAAATCCTTGGGATTTCTTGAGAAATTATATCCATGGGATTTTTCGAGAAATTAGGCCATCCTGCGCGACATAGTCGAACTGAAGGCATTCGTCGACCACTGAGACGGAATAGGCTAGTGTAGCGCGTTCGTCGACCGCTGAGACGGAATGGGCTAGTGTAGCACGTTCGTCGACCACTGAGATCTCTTGATTTCGTCGAACGCAGGCCTCTCGATGTAAGATCCCCCTCCCGGAACACAAGACACGGCCGAGGGGAGTCTTATGCCCAGGACAGTCGCCTTGCGGAAGCGCCAGCACACGAGCTAGCCTCCCCCACAAGATGCCTATCCTGCCTGCCAACCCAACTGAACAACGCCAACCCATCAATAAAAGAAAGCATTAAAAGCCATAGATTCACAATAAGTAATAATGTTCAAACACCAAGTACAAGAAAGACAGAAAGCTACACTAGCTCCTGCAAATCATCAGAGTATCAATCTAAATGCCCCAAGGGCTACATCTCAAAACACTCACTCGCCTCTGCCACTGACGGTAGCCAAGGTATCATGGTCTTCGGCCCTGTCTTCCTGACCTGACTATCCTCCTCCAGCACCGTGCACTGCTGCTCTAAGGAACACTCCTAAAAAGAGGGACGTAGCAACCGTTAGTCATAAAGACTAAGTGGCTTCACATCCGCTCCCCCGACGACGCCAAGGCACCGGGCGGAAGGAAAGGAAGAAAAGCTGCAATATAAGCAATAATATAGAAGCAGGTGACAGGAATGGTTGTTCATATATGTCGGCTGTATAAGTACCCGTGTACTTGCAAAGGTTTCATAAGCATGTTCATAAGTAAGGAGCATATAAAGTAAGAACTAATATCAGGTATAAGAAGCATAACTAACAAGTAGTATGGCAATAACAGAGTGTAAGCAAGTAGTGAAATAGTACGGAAGTAAGCAGTTCATATCGTACCTTAACTTATATGAATGCCCATACAAACTTAAAGTTAAGGTTTCCAATTTGGGACCCATCATATAAAAGAGCTCATACTAATTTATATGATGGACCAGATGCAGTGCAATGCTATGATTATGAAGGATGAATGCAATGCAATGATTATGATATGATGACTCACCCATGCATATTATGCTATGTCGACATAGACCTGTTGTTCCCGCTTTTCGAGGGTAGCTAACCACTCAGGCACCTCGCATCGTGGCCAGACGGAGACTGTGGACCAGGCTCCTCCACAACTAGGTGGGTATGAACACTACCAGACCTAGGCCTAAGTACGCCTTAATGCTAAGAACACACAACGGAGACCCTGCGTACTGCTTGCGTCAAGCTGAGCCTTCAAGGACACGGAAGGGGACTTGGGTAATTGAGCACCAAGAGTCCAACCCAACCGGTCTAGAGTCTAACCGCCGGCTTCTGTCGGTGTCACGACTAGCAAGCCCGTAGACCCGCCACAAGTAATCCCCCAACCACAAGTAATCCTCCAACCAGTTTCATCACACCTCCAAGTGTAAACCATGCACATTCATGTAATTCCATGCATAACCCGTGCTATCAAGTACTCAAAGTCTCGCCGAAGGAGTCTTCTCCTTTTCACATCATACAAGTCAACTGATGCTAACTAGCATCCGAGGACCCCAACAACCGGGTCCTTAACATTTCACCACAAGATATAACAATATCTTATAATGCACACCAAGCCATCAATGCTACTCATACCGGGTTGTCACGACTCTAAGCAGTAGCGTGTGTATCACATGGAAATTACCTTACTAGACCCTGTAGGACTACTTGTGGGTACTGTGCCATATTCATATTTTACTAAATATGTAAGCCCAAACATATCACCAATATTCGATCGTCTTACGTACAAACCACAACGTGTTTCAACACGATTAAAGCTATCAACCTTATGGAGAGGTTATCACCAATCTACACCATCCAATAGATTATCAAGCGATAAGAACATTAATTCATACATGTCCCTTTTACGATTCCACATACATCTACAATTGAAGGTTCATTCAAGGGGTCATCTTAACAGAGATAAATCTGAAATCATTATCACAAGCCAACGCTAGCCTATACATGATTCATACAAAATTCTGGCCCAAACAGGCTTCACATTCAACATTTATATCCCCTTCAAGTTATGAAATAACCCGGCAATAACTTTAATACTACTTAATCATAAATTATGAATTTCAATAGGGATGTACATATTGTTATCACCTATGTCTCCACCAATTTTCATGAGCATCCAACCAATATAATAAGAGAAATCCACAAAATACTGAGATCGAAAGTGTTATGACACAGTTTACTAAAACTGGGTTTCTGGGTGCTACAGTTGTCCAAAAATTATGATCCACCCCAATTTGGAAAGCTAACATCAAGGGATACAACATTCATGTTGAGTCCTAAACCCAGATCCAAGTGGGTCCTACCAAAAATCTGCTCTGAAGTCAACTGCAGAAATCTGGGCAGCAAAACAGCATGCATTGACCACCTCCCAGCTTTCTGTACAGTCCACTCGACTGGGCTTTCAGGGAGCTACAGGTCACTTCAGAAAACGGGTAACCTATCTTCGGAAAGCTTTTTCCGAGGGCTACAACTTGTATGTTGAGCCCAAAGTCTAATTCTAGTGGGGTCAAGCCTAAAAATTGGCTTGAACCCAGCTGCGCACAATTTTCCTTAATAACCAAGTGCAAAGTTACAAATTGAAAGCTTCTTTAGCAAGGGGGATATCATCACATTTATCACACAATTATGTAATTAAGAACCCTAATTGACATAGGATTATTCATCATCTTCCCCAAACAAAATTAGGTCATTTCAACTTCTAAAAATCCCTAAATAATCATTCCCCTCACTCTCCCTCAACGACCATGGGTTTGCACCAAATCAATCCCATCTCTTCCTCTTGAAGAGAAAAAATGATTCCAAGAACCTCGCGGCGAACGGTGCCCTAAATTTGAGGTTCCGACTTGTTCTTCCTAAGGAAACTCCATTAAAGCTCACACGAGAAGCTCTCATGAGTCTTCATCTCTCCTATTGTGATCTAAGAGGCTAACACCAAGGGAGAGGGGAGGAAGTCACCTTATTTCTGCCATGGTTCAAGCCTTTCCCTCTTGGCGGCACGACGGCGGTCGGCCAAGCTCCAAATCTCCCTCCAAGCCTTGTTCCTTCCAGGAAGGTTACTGGAGCTCCTTGAGGTGTGAGAAAGAGGAAGCAGGAGAATGATCGAGCTTCGGGGAAAGGGAATGAGATTCAAGGTTTATGAGAGGAGAAATAAAGTGGTGTTGATTTAACTAGCCCCGCCATATGTCACTTTCTTATTGACCTAAGCCACCTCCAAACAGAAATCCCGTGACTCTGACTCTGACACGGCCGCTAGCGCCGGCGGTAGCACTACCGCTGGGCGCTAGCCCTCCTCAGCCATCTCAGCGGCACCGCTGAGAATGCTCGGTCGTCTCGACGGAACGCTGAGACGATTCGCTAACGCCGGCGGTAGCGATACCGCCGGGCGCTAGCGACAGATATCAAAATATAGCAATTTTGATTTAAATCCTAGGGAGCTACACAGTTCTCCAGAAAACGTACAACTAGTCATTGGAAAGGTATTTTTGAGGGCTACAACTTTCACATTGAGCCTGAGGTCTGAATCTAGCCGGATCATGCCTAAAAAGTTCCTTGAACCCAGCTGCGCGGCTTACACAGATTCAGAGTTTAATAAATTTCTAGTTCATGCAACTCCAAGCGACACATGGCACTCGAGGGGTCTAGCGCGGACGGGGATGTTACAAATCCAATAAACGAAGAAACAATTTCATCCCCAAAATTTAGTTTGGGCCTATGGGGATTTAAGTTTAGATCACAAAAGTCATTGGTGTACACTTCAGCATATACTCCAGAAATTTCCTAGCATAAGAATCCAGAATTTCATAAATCAGGAAATTTATTTTAGCATGAAACTAGGGAAATTCTCTATAACTCCCAGCATAATCAACATGGTTGCTAAATATGAGACTATGGAAGGAAAATCAATTAATTGCCAATCATGTAGCCAAGGAAATATACCAAGTAGCAGCTAGCCTAGAACAACAATTTCTAAGAAGTTATTATCCTAACCCAAGGGATATACTAGCTGCCAATCAAATCAAGGAAATCAAATAGCTGCTAGCATGAAACCAAGGAAATCACCAAACTCCCCAGTAAATCAATAACTGTTAGCATGAGTCAAAAATAAATTTATCAATCTCCCCCCTTAATCCATAGCAGCCAGTCAATAAGCCAAGAAATAAATTCACCAACTTTCATTGCACCTTTGATCTAAACCCCCTTAAGATCGGTGACCCCGATACACATGAGGTTACTACTCGTGCCTCCAGATAAAACTTAGAATCCTCCACCAAAGGAGTCATGTGCTTTAGATGTGCAAAAATAAATTGATTCTTCCAATCCCAAGCATCGTTATACAAATAACGTGTAGCACTTTCAATATCATCACTTCTGTGCATCCAAAAATTTTGCGTTAAACGAGGATGGCCTCAAAGTCAGATGGGTGATCAACCATAAAATTCACGATGTCATATCCTTGGGTCAAACCTCAAATACCCAAACGGTTATTATACCCGCAAGATCGTCTCTCTTATGTATTAAAAATTTAGAAGCAAGCCTTAATCTCATCTTCTTGTACAACCATCATTATCCATATCATTATCAATCGCTTCCATCATTGTCATCTCATCCGAGGCAATTATTCAAACAATACGCATCTTTTACACTTAGCACGGCCTCCACTTGATATTAAGTTTCAATAATCATTATGATCACCTCATAATAATTCATGCAAAAGCCACCAACCAAGTTCAGTATCTAGTTATGGCAAGATAATTACAATGGTCAAACATCATGGATGTTTACCGCTTTACTTGAAATCCGTATAATAGTCAAGTCCCGCAATCACCCCACCATACTTGCCATGACATTATGCCCTTTCAATCCATCAACTACCGAAAATGATGTTACCAGCTCAAGGGTTTAAGCTCGGGAAGCTTTTATGTTTCCAAATAGTTTCCAAATTCCGCACATGATCAACCGATAATGCTTATCAATTGGTTCTGGTGATATTATGAATCGCTATCGAGGATCAAAGTAAGGTTAATCCATGACTCTACACCTTGCATTAGTTATAATCACATCATTCCCTTCTAATAACACATGACCTCGAGTCAATTGTTACTTTTGTCTACTCCCGGTTCTACTTAGATTTGCTCCGGATTCAAAAATTTGTGCTACTTTTATCTCGTGATTTAATTCATTTCAATTAAGGACTCCTAAACCGTGAACATAAACCTTATCCAATGGTTGGGTTTCGGTATAGAGCCTTTAGAGGACTGCCTTGTCGAGGCAATACAATTACACGTGCACCTACCTGTACGTATAGAGACATATTCATATCTTCTTAAATAAATAAATTCAACTTATCCTCAATATTCAATTCACGTGTTCAATTCACGGCGTGTCTCAACACCCTTGACGCTCTCACCCGTATTGAGAGGTTATCACGAATCCAATCATCATCATTCACGTACTATTTAAATAAACAGGATCGAAGGGAAAATGAAGTCGGTTCGTAAATAGACAAATAAACGAAGGGACAAGCCCCCGTACATTTTCGGACTAAATTTCTTCCACCGCCCATATGGTAAATTCATCTCACATATGAGCACAACCTTAGGGGCATATCTTCCTCGACTTAGAGTTCTTACCCTATAGATCACCGAATCGACGCACTTATATATCAACCGTGATGTAAAAAATTCAAATTTTACGGCGACGACCAAGCTGCATCTCATTGTAATGAGAGCATGTGCAAATAACATCCAATTACCCGGTACATTTATATATGTTTGAACTTAACATGAACCAAGGTGCACGACTCGGGATTATTTCCCTTTGACACGAGATATGCAGACTACCAAAATTATGGCATGCTTCACAATGTGATAAACTAAATCAAATCCATTACAAGCGCCCTACCATTCCTGCCAACAATCATCCATGACATGCATGTTTATTTTATAAAACCTTTTAGAATTTTAGAACATCAATCAAGTCGTATTAATCTTGTTGACTCCACCGCCTAACTCTTATTAATTTCCCAATGTCAGGTAATTACAACACTAAGGGAATGTTCACCAAGAATTTCCAAACTCAGGTGTAGTGTATCATCATACCCACAATGCATGCACAAAATTTCATTAACTTCCCAGCTATAACGTTATTACAACCTAGCTGCATATCCCCAGAGTGTAGATTTACTACTCTCCTCGTTACTTATCCACATAATCTTAGAACAATATAAAGAAAATGATCATCTTCAAAAATGCTTTTCCTCTCTTATTCCGCTAATAAAATTCCTATCAACCCAAACATGGCCTTAGCAGTCTGCTTTGCTTAAGGTGAATTAACTCTCAAGGATCAAAACTCCCAATGTCAAAAATTACAAAGATTCTAACTCCTCAAGGGATCCAAGACGGTACATAACTAGCCCAATAAATGAAGAGATAAGCTTCCATATCTATTCGACTGAGTTTCTACTGCCACCAATATAACACATTCGTCCTAAAATGAGCCTTCTCTAGATCCGAATTCTTTTCGCAACTTCTCCATATGAAACCTTCTACATAAATAGAAGTGAGAGGTATCCACATACAGTATAAAAGACATGCTTGGTGGCCTCTTACTAAGATGATGATATATTTCAGGCACCAATCTCATTGAGATTGCCCTAATATTTTGGGTATGGTGATAATATTACTCCATATCTAGGATAGAAATCTCAGGGGATGAGTCTCTAGCATCTACACTCACGTTAAACTCTTCCCTTAGTAAATCAAGGTCACTTATTGCTTGGTCTAATTATCCCCAAGATCAGTATAAGGTTAGGGTATGTCACGACATATCCTGCTAAGTCAACCAAAAATGGTATCCTAGTTAGGTTGGCATCAATCTTATGCCAAAGCAACTCTAATGGTTGGAATGGGAATACCAATTACTGTCTCGGAGTGAGCCAGCATTTGTATGTAAGGTACGAGTTTGGCTTAGGTTGGCACTTTCTATAGGAAAAGGAGGACATACTTAATGTGAATCACACATGGGCACACCACCTCTTCCGCTGCATCAGTTTGTCCTCAAACTGATTTAGCTAGCAGGTGTGGTCTAGTGGGTTAATGGATTTCTTTATTTCAGGATCGTTGCAAGCTGATACCATTTGTAAGATCCCCCTCCCGGAACACAAGACACGGCCGAGGGGAGTCTTATGCCCAGGACAGCCGCCTTGCGGAAGCGCCAGCACAAGAGCTAGCCTCCCCCACAAGACGCCTATCCTGCCGGACAAACCAATTGAACAACGCCAACCCATCAATAAAAGAAAGCATTAAAAGCCATAGATTCACAATAAGTAATAATGTCCAAACAACAAGTACAAGAAAGACAGAAAGCTACACTAGCTCCTGCAAATCATCGGAGTATCAATCTAAATGCCCCAAGGGCTACATCTCAAAACACTCACTCGCCTCTGCCACTGACGATAGCCAAGGTATCATGGTCTCCGGCCCTGTCATCCTGACCTGACTATCCTCCTCAAGCACCGTGCACGACTGCTCTAAGGAACACTCCTAAAAAGAGGGACGTAGCAACCGTTAGTCATAAAGACTAAGTGGATTCACATCCGCTCCCCCGGCGATGCCAAGGCACCGGGCGGAAGGAAAGGAAGAAAAGCTGCAATATAAGCAATAATATAGAAGCAGGTGACAGGAATGGTTGTTCATATATGTCAGTTGTATAAGTACCCGTGTACTTGCAAAGGTTTCATAAGCATGTTCATAAGTAAGGAGCATATAAAAGTAAGTACTAACATCAGGTATAAGAAGCACAACTAACAAGTAGTATGGAAATTACAAAGTGTAAGCAAGTAGTGAAATAGTACGGAAGTAAGCAGTTCATATCGTACCTTAACCTATATGAATTCTCATACAAACTTATAAGTTAAGGTTTCCAATTTGGGACCCATCATATTAAAGAGCCCATACTAATTTATATGATGGACCCGATGCGGTGCAATGCTATGATTATGAAGGATGAATGCAATGCAATGATTATGATATGATGACTCACCCATGCATATTCTGCTATGTCGACATAGACCTGTAGTTCCCACTTTTCGAGGGTAGCTAACCACATAGGCACCTCGCATCGTGGCCATACGGAGACTGTGGACCTGGCTCCTCCACAACTAGGTGGGTATGAACACTACCAGACGTAGGCCTAAGTATGCCTCAATGCTAAGAACACACAACGGAGACCCTGCATACTGCTCGCGTCAAGCTGAGCCTTCAAGGACACGGAAGGGGACTTGGGTAGGTGAGCACCAAGAGTCCAACCCAACCAGTCTAGAGTCTAACCGCCGGCTTCTGTCGGTGTCACGACTAGCAAGCCCGTAGACCCGCCACAAGTAATCCCCCAACCACAAGTAATCCTCCAACCAGTGTCATCACACCTCCAAGTGTAAACCATGCACATTCATGTAATTCCATGCATAACCCGTGCTATCAAGTACTCAAAGACTCGCCGAAGGAGTCATCTCCTTTTCACATCATACAAGTCAACTGATGCTAACTAGCATCCGAGGCCCCCAACAACCGGGTCCTTAACATTTCACCAGAAGATATAACAATATCTTATAATCCACACCAAGCCATCAATGCTACTCATACCGGGTTGTCACGACTCTAAGCAGTAGCGTGTGTATCACATGGAAATTACCTTACTAGACCCTGTAGGACTACTTGTGGGTACTGTGCCATATTCATATTTTACTAAATATGTAAGCCCGAACATATCACCAATATTCGATCGTGTTACGTACAAATCACAATGTGTTTCAACACGATTAAAGATATCAACCTTATGGAGAGGTTATCACCAATCAACACCATCCAATAGATTATCAAGCGATAAGAACATTAATTCATACATGTCCCTTTTACGATTCCACATACATCTACAATTGAAGGTTCATTCAAGGGGTCATCTTAACAGAGATAAATCTGAAATCATTATCACAAGCCAACGCTAGCCTATACATGATTCATACAAAATTCCGGCCCAAACATGCTTCACATTCAACATTTATATCCCCTTCAAGTTATGAATTAACCCGGCAATAACTTTAATACTACTTAATCATAAATTATGAATTTCAATAGGGATGTAGATATTGTTATCACCTATGTCTCCACCAATTTTCATGAGCATCCAACCAATATAATTAGAGAAATCCACAAAATACTGAGATCGGAAGTGTTATGGCACAATTTACTAAAACTGGGTTTCTAGGTGCTACATTTGTCCAAAAATTATGATCCACCCCAATTTGGAAAGCTAACATCAAGGGCTACAACATTCATGTTGAGTCCTAAACCCAGATCCAAGTGGGTCCTACCAAAAATCTGCTCTGAAGTCAACTATAGAAATCTGGGCAGCAAAACAGCATGCATAGACCACCTCCCAGCTTTCTGGACAGTCCACTCGACTGGGCTTTTAGGTAGCTACAAGTCACTTCAGAAAACGAATAATCTATCGTCGGAAAGCTCTTTCCGAGGGATATAACTTTCATGTTGAGCCCGAAGTCTAATTCCAGTGGGGTCAAGCCTAAAAATTGGCTTGAACCCAGCTGCGCATAATTTTCCATAATAACCAAGTGCAAAGTTACAAATTGAAAACTTCTTTCGCAAGGGGGCTATCATCACATTTATCACACAATTATGTAATTAACAACCCTAATTATCATATGATTATTTATCATCTTCCCCAAACAAAATTAGGTCATTTCAACTTCTAAAAATCCCTAAATAATCATTCCCCTCGCTCTCCCTCAACGACCATGGGTTTGCACCAAATCAATGCCATCTCTTCCTCTTGAAGAAAAGAAATGATTCCAAGAACCTCGCGGCGAACGGTGCCCTAAATTTGAGGTTCCGACTTGTTCTTCCTAAGGAAACTCCATTAAAGCTCACACGAGAAGCTCTCTTGAGTCTTCATCTCTCCTATTGTGACCTAAGAGGCTAGCACCAAGGGAGAGGGGAGAAAGTCACCTTATTTCAGCCTTGGTTCAAGCCTTTCCCTCTTGGCGGCACGGCGACGGTCGGCCAAGCTCCAAATCTCCCTCCAAGCCTTGTTCCTTCCAGGAAGGTTGCTGGAGCTCCTTGAGGTGTGAGAAAGAGGAAGCAGGAGAATGATCGAGCTTCGGGGAAAGAGAATGAGAATCAAGGTTTATGAGAGGAGAAATAAAGTGGTGTTGATTTAACTAGCCCCGCCATGTGTCACTTTCTTATTGACCTAAGCCACCTCCAAACAAAAATCCCGTGACTCTGACTCTGACACGGCCGCTAGCGCCGGCAGTAGCACTACCGCCGGGCGCTAGCCCTCCTAAGCCATCTCAGCGGCACCGCTGAGAACGCTCGGTCGTCTCGACGGAACGCTGAGACGATTCGCTAACGCCTGCGGTAGCGATACCGGCGGGCGCTAGCGACAGAGATCAAAATATAGCAATTTTGATTTTAATCCTAGGAAGCTATACAGTTCTCCAGAGAATGTACAACCAGTCATTGGAAAGGTATTTTCGAGGGCTACAACTTTCACGTTGAGCTCGAGGTCTGAATCTAGCCGGATCATGCCTAAAAAGTGCCTTGAACCCAGATGCATGCCTTACACAGATTTAGAGTTTAATAAATTTCTAGTTCATGCAACTCCAAGTGACACATGTCACCTGAGGGGTCTAGCGCAGACGGGGATGTTACACTCGAGTTCGTCGAATGCAGGCTGCTTCGAGTTCATCGAATGCAGGCCTCTTGAGTTCATCGAACACAGGCTGCTTCGAGTTCGTCGAACGCAGGCTGCTTCGAGTTCTTCGAACGCAGGCCTCTTGAGTTCATCGAACGCAGGCATTATATATTAGTTCTCGATCTTAGGGTTCATGACGTGTAAAAAAAAAAGTTTTCAGCCCCGACCCTTTCGGTTCTGAGAGAGTAGCGGCGGAAGCGTTCTGCTAGGGCTTCTCTGTTCTTCCGATAGTTGCTGCCTCCCCTGTCTCGGATCTAGCAATCCGTGGGGACGCTGAGGGCTTTTCTTCTCCGACTCATCCCCTGTTCGACAAGGCATCGAGGTTCTCCAGCGCTTGTGTGGATCTCTGTAGAGGGGCCGATCCATTTCGGTTCTCGCAACTCAAGATTGGTTCTACCAGACTCAGTGAGGAGCACCTTGGTTTGAGTATCAACTCAAATCCCCTTTAGGTGTATTTTCTGCATTGTGATGTGGATATTGTTTTATTTCTTGAATCAATAAAATCGCAAGTTCCTTTTAACTCTTTGGGTTGTTCTAGTTAATTATTTCGTTGCGTATATGTGATATGTTGTATTATCATTTTTGAAATGGTATTAGAAAACCCAATAGTGGTATCAGAGCCAGGTTTGACAATCCATTGCGTGCAAATCTAGAAATTTAGAAGCGTTCTAAATGTTTAGATTTCTTCCTGGTATATTATTTTGATGTAATATAAATGGTCAGGGCTCTGCCCCTTGAAACCATGCCAGGAACGCATGTGATTGCGTTGCGATTTCATTGTTTCAGAAATAGTTTCTCCTTTGCAGTAACTGTCCCTCCTAGTGATTTGTGAAATCACATGTCTGAGATTTTGAATCTGTCATTGAGAGACGAGCTTGTCTACTGCATAAGTGGAGTTGTTTTGCCTGTGTCAAATGCATGTAAATCTGGAGATTTAGAAGTGTTCTAAATGCTCAGATTTAGCCCTTTTTATCAAGCGTTGATGATTTTGTTTTGTGCACTTCTGGGATGTATTTGGTTGTGAATGTTGTATTTTAAAGTGCACGTTGATTAATTGTTAATCAATTTTAGAAATAAAATCCCTTATCCAATATTAAGTATACGGATGTCTTCCGAGGATGACACTCTTCCTGCCTCGATCGATAAAGTGTGGGCTTACCAAAGCAAGGTGCATTAATCTATCTTGGTAAGGGTGCGAGCGGATAATTGTGATATCCCACTATCGACATCGGGTCTAACTTAACTGGGTGACCTCAAAAGTTGAGTGTCTAGAGGCATTGGGTTGGCATGCACCATATGATGGATGCGAATAAAGAGTTATTCACCAACCATACAAGAATTGCATAGTGATGCAATTGGAAAGTTTTGCCTACCTAAATAACTGCATTATGAGAGGAACGCCAAAGCGGACTAGTTGTGTTGGTGAAATACGGATCTTGTCCACTAAGAGAGTAGCTCGCATAAACTCTCCGAATTGATATTAAGGGTTATCAATTTGAATAAAATAGTGGGAGTATTTAATTAAAGTCCTTATTAAAATAAAAATGTATTTTGAAATATAGTACTAAATAAACATTGCATTACTTTGTAGAATTTTCATGGCAAATACTTCACACTCCACGTTGTCCCTGAGAGCCATCCTTGAGAAGGATAAGATCAATGGGACGAATTTCCTAGACTGGTTCAGGAACCTGAGAATTGTTCTCAGGCAAGAGCGTAAGCTCTATATCCTTGAAGAAGATCCTTCCGAGGAGCCAGCCTCTCCTGCACCTCGTGCAGATAAAGATGCTTATAAGAAGTATGGAGATGACTCCTTGGATGCAGAATGTCTCATGCTCGCAACCATGAACTCTGAGCTTCAGAAGCAACATGAGAACATGAGCTGTTACGAGATGGTGGAGCACCTGAAGAAAATGTTTCAAGGGCAAGCTCGCCAAGAGAGATTTGATATATCCAGGGCATTGTTTCAGTGTAAGATGGGAGCTCGGGACCCAGTAGGAACTCACGTACTCAAGATGATTGGGTATATAGAGAACCTTGAAAGACTGGGGTTCCCGTTGGGCCAAGAGTTGACCACTGATCTGATCCTGCAATCGTTGACAGACAGTTATGAGCAGTTTGTCTTAAATTACAACATGAATGAAATTGACAAGACACTGCCCAAGCTCCTAGGCATGTTGAGAACTGCCAAGATCAATATGAAGAAGGCCAAGCCTGCCAGCCCCATACTGATGGTGCATAAGAGCAAGGGCAAGGCCAAGGGATTCAAGAAGACGAAGATTGGATCTAAGTCTCCTCTTGATCCCAAGTCTTCTGCACTGAAAAAGAAAGGTCTGGCCAAGGAAGGGAAGTGCCACCATTGTGGTAAGGCAGGACACTAGAGGCGGAACTATCACCTCTACATTGAGGATCTACAAAAGAAGAAGGGAAGTATGACTTCCACTTCAGGTATATTTGTTATAGAAATAAACCTTTCTGCTCCTTCATCTTGGGTATTGGATACCGGATGTGGTTCTCACATTTGTACGAATGTGCAGGAACTGACAAGGAGAAGAATGCTGGGTAGAGTTGAGATAGACCTGCGTGTTGGAAATGGAGCAAGAGTTGCTGCCATTGCCGTTGGTGTTTATCGCCTTTCCTTGCCCACTGGGCTTGTAATAGAACTTGATAATTGTTATTTTGTTCCTGCTATAACTAGAAACATCATTTCTATTTCATGTTTGGACATGATTGGTTTCTCTTTTATTATAAAGAACAATTGTTGTTCTATTTATAAAAATGATGTTTGTTATGGCGTTGCCCAATTGTTTAATGGTTTATATGTTTTGAACTTAAACCATCTGATCTATAACATAGAAAATACTAAAAGACTAAAAACAAATGGCTTGAATCCTACGTATCTCTGGCATTGTCATTTGGGCCATATAAATGAGAAACACATATCTAAGATCCATAAAGATGGATTATTAGACTCATTTGATTATGAATCATTTGAGAGATGCGAGTCTTGCTTATTGGGCAAAATGACTAAAGTCCCTTTCACTGGTCATACTGAGAGGGCTGATGATCTTTTGGGTGTAATACATAGTGATGTATGCAGACCCATGAGTTCTATGGCTAGAGGTGGGTACTACTACTTCGTTACATTTACTGATGATTTCAGTAAATACGGATACATGTTTCTTATGAAGAACAAATCCGAAACCATTGAAAGGTTCAAAGAGTTTAAAAATGAAGTAGAGAACCAACTGGGAAAAAGGATAAAAGCACTCCGATCTGATCGAGGTGGCGAATATCTAAGTCATGAGTTTCGTGATCATCTGAAAGAGCGTGGTATTGTATCACAACTCACTCCTTCCGGAACACCACAACATAATGGTGTGTCTGAGAGGAGGAATCGTACTTTGTTAGACATGGTACGGTCGATGATGAGTCATGCAGATTTGCCCGTTTCCTTTTGGGGATTTGCTTTAGAAACTGCTGCTTTTACATTAAATCATGCTCCAACAAAAACGGTTCTAAAGACACCATATGAGATATGGACTGGGAAGCATCCTAGTATGTCTTTTATTAAGATTTGGGGCTGTGAGGCATACGTGCGACGTCAAATGCCTGACAAGCTGGAACCCAAGTCGGATAAGTGTTATCTTGTGGGATATCCTAGGGAAACCAAAGGGTATTACTTCTACCTGCCGTCCAAGGGCAAAGTGTTTGTCGCAAGGACTGGCGTCTTTTTGGAGAAAGAGTTCTTATCCAGAAAGAATGCAAAGGTGGAACTTGAAGAAGTTCAAGAACCACAAATAATAGCTGAACTGATTTTAGAACCTGAGCAAGGACTACAAGTTGTTGTAGCTAGAGAGACTGCTCAAGAAACACAAGTCCTGCGTAGATCTGATAGACCAAGATTTGAGCCTGAGAGATATTGATTTCTCGTGTCTCAAATAGGTAATGTGTTGCTTATGGATCATGATGATGAGGCTGCAACCTATAAAGAGGCTATGTGTGGACCTGACTCTGAGAAGTGGTTTGAGGCCATGAAATCTGAAATGGATTCCATGTATGCAAACCAAGTTTGGACCATGGTAGAACCACCTGAAGGGGTACGACCCATAGGGTGCAAGTGGGTCTTCAAGAAAAAGACCGACATGGATGGGAATGTACAAACATTCAAAGGCCGAATGGTGGCTAAAGGTTTCAGGCAAATTCATGGTATTGACTATGATTAGACATTTTCCCCTGTAGCCATGGTCAAGTCCATCATAATTCTACTTGTTATTGCTGCGTATTATGACTACGAGATCTGGCAAATGGATGTCAAAACGGCTTTTCTTAATGTAAACCTCCTTGAGGAAGTGTACATAACACAACCCGATGGTTTTGAATCACCAAATGAAGCCACTAAAATATGCAAGTTGAATCGATCCATTTATGGATTGAAACAAGCTTCTCGAAGTTGGAATCTTCGTTTTTATTAGAAAATCAAAGAGTTTGGTTTTATCAAGAACGAGGATGAACCTTGTGTTTACAAGAGGATTAGTGGGAGCATTGTCGTTTTCCTGATTTTGTATGTGGATGACATACTATTAATCAGAAATGACATTCCGACCCTACAAGTTGTTAAGAACAGGCTAGGGGACTGCTTTTCTATGAAGGACTTGGATGAAGCAACTTATATACTTGGTATTAGGATCTATAGAGATAGATCGAAGAAGTTGCTGGGTTTGACCCAAAGTACATACATTGAGAAGGTGTTGAAACGGTTCAACATGCTTCAGTCCAAAAAAGGATTCTTGCCCATGTCACATGGTGTAAGTCTTTCTAAGGACCAGTGTCCAAAATATTTGGAAGATAAGGACCGCATGAAGTTGATTTCATATGCTTCGGCAATTGGATCAATCATGTACGCAATGTTATGTACTAGACCCAATGTCTCTTATGCTTTGAGCATGACTAGCAGATATCAGTCTGATCCTGGTGAGAGTCACTGGATTGCAGTCAAGAATATCTTAAAGTACTTGAGAAGGACTAAAGATGAATTCTTGGTGTATGGTGGAGAGGAAGAGCTCGTCGTAAAGGGTTACACAGATGCTAGCTTACAGACTGATAGGGACGACTCAAAGTCCCAATCAGGTTTTGTATTTTGCCTTAATGGAGGAGCTGTAAGCTGGAAGATTTCCAAGCAAGAGACAGTTGTTGATTCTACAACTGAGGCCGAGTATATTGCTGCAGCAAATGCGGCGAAGGAGGCTGTAGGGATTAGGAAATTCATCGGTGAGCTAGATGTAGTTCCTAGCATTGTTGATCCCGTAGTTATCTACTGTGGCAACAACGGTGCAATTGCCCAAGCAAAGGAACCTAGATCTCATCAGCGCTCCAAGCACATACTTCGGCGGTTCCATCTTATTTGAGAGATTGTCGATCGAGGAGATGTGAGCATTTGCAGAGTACCAACTGAAGAAAACATAGCGGATCCACTGACGAAGCCTCTTGCGCAAAGGAAGCATGATGGTCATGTTAGATCATTGGGTATTAGATACCTGAATGATCATCTTTAGTGGGAGCCTTGTGGATTGTATGTTTGTTGGTTGTTTATTCATTTGACGAATTGTGATATGTACTACGGTTTTTCTTTCTACATTTATGACAAGTTCTTTTATTATGTCAACTATTACTATATGATAGTCTAATTAACATAATGAATGCCCTTAGAATGTTTGCTTCCATAGGAATTCAAGTACGTGACTTGAATGTGAGGGCCTATGTTTAAATGAAGCTTCATTCTTAAATGGTCCCTGGTCGAGGTATCATCTTAGAAATTAGGGCAAGAATGAGACCATAAGACTAGCATGTGCGTTGACTGATGACCGGTTCTCACAGGTCATGATATTGTGATATCAAGTCATCACATGGGTACTTGTTAAGAACAAGTTGTCCTGGACAGACCCACCGTGAGACTACTTTGTGGATTATTATAAGAACGTGTCACAAGTAGGTCTCAAATGACAATGGTGTTTGTGGTCCTTTGACCTGACGTCACATTCCTCATCAGGTGAGGAAGAGCGCCCTTTGATGCCATCTAAGGTCTTCTCTTGAGAAAGGTTGACGATAAGGGTGGTTGTTGGGTATGTTAAGAATCATTTGGATGTTTGTGTGTGAGCAGAAATGGGATTTGTCCTCCTTTATGACAGGAGTTGCATCCATGGGCCCCCTGATAGAATGAGACTGAGAAATGCATGGCCATGCTTGGTTGAGTCAATATATGATATTGTGCTCACCATTTTGTCAATCTATTCTAGATCAGGAAACTAGGATTGAACAATTATGAGGGTGACACGGTCCATACCTCTAGTTCTATCCGGATGTAAGGGACAAAGGGACATGACAACACGGATACATTGGTCATGACAGGCTTGTTGAGTTATGAACTCTTATTGCTTGGGTAGCAATGATGTATTGCTAGATGCCGCTCATTGTTTGTGAGACTTTTGTTGACACTTTGTGATCAAGTGGGAGAAGGTTGGAGTTTTTGAGGTGATCTCAAAGCAATCAACAGTTAGTCTTACTGCCAATGCAATATGAGCCTACAGGGTCGCACATAAAAGTGCTTGGAGAAATTGGAGGAAGAATTGAGTTGGCTTGGATTTTTTCTCGAGAAGTCATTTTTTAAGCTTTGGTATTTCTCGAGAAATTATATTCCTGTATTGGGATTTCTCGAGAAATTAATTCCTTGGGATTTCTCGAGATATTAATTTCCAAGGATTTCTCGAGAAATTAAATCCTTGGGAGTTTTTGAGAAATCAGGCCATCCTGCGCAACATAGTTGAACTGAAGGCGTTCGTCGACCACTGAGACGGAATGGGCTAGTGTAGCGCATTCGTCGACCGCTGAGATGGAATGGGCTAGTGTAGCCCGTTAATCGACCGCTGAGATCTCTTGAGTTCGTCGAATGCAGGCCTCTCAAGTTTGTCGAACGCAGGATGCTTCGAGTTCGTCGAACGCAGGCCTCTTGAGTTCGTCGAATGCAGGCTGCTTCGAGTTCGTCGAACGCAGGCCTCTTGAGTTTGCCGAACGCAAGCCTCTCGAGTTCGTCGAACACAGGCTGCTTCGAGTTCGTCGAACGCAGGCCTCTTGAGTTCGTCGAACGCATGCATTATATATTAGTTCTCGATCTTAGGGTTTGGGACGTGTAAAAAAAACATTTTCAGCCCCGACCCTTTCGGTTCTGAGAGAGTAGCGGCGGAAGCGTTCCGCTAGGGCTTCTCTATTCTTCCGATAGTTGCTGCCTCCGCTGTCTCGGATCTAGCAATCCTTGGGGACGCTGAGGGCTTTTCTTCTCCGACTCATCCCTTGTTCGACAAGGAATCGAGGTTCTCCAGTGCTTGTGTGGATCTCTGTAGAGGGGCTGATCCATTTCGGTTCTCGCAACTCAAGATTGGTTCTACCAGACTCAGTGAGGAGCACATTGGTTTGAGTATCGACTCAAATCCCCTTCAGGTATATTTTCTGCATTGTGATGTGGATATTGTTTTATTTCTTGAATCAATAAAATTGCAAGTTCCTTTTAACTCTTTGGGTTCTAGTTAATTATTCTGTGGCGTATATGGGATATGCTGTATTATCATTTTTGAAATGGTATTAGAAAACCCAACATGTCCACCTCCTGAATCCGCAGCTGATAATAGCCTGACCTCAAATTCAGCTTTGAGAAGCAATGGGATCCCTCTAGCGGGTCAAATAGCTTATCGATCCTAGGCAACCGATACGTGTTCCAGACCGTCAGCCTATTCAGTGCCCTATAATCGATGCACAATCTGAGCGTCCCATCCTTCTTCTTCACAAATAGCACCGGAGCTCCCCAAGGTGAGGAACTCGGTCTAACAAACCCTGCTTCCACAAGCTCTTGCACCTGGCTCTGAAACTCCACTAGCTCCTTCGAGGCCATCCGATAAGGAGCTCTAGATACCGGCTTATCCCCCGGCACTAGCTGGATCTGAAAATACTTCTCGCGGTGTGGTGGCAGCTCTGGCATCTTCTCTGGGAATACATCAGCAAAATCCCGCACGACCGGAATTCTTGACACAGAATTCTTGACCTCGGTCATCTCTGTTGAAACATTGTTTTCCGCATCCCTTTGATTTGAGAATAACAAATCATACTTGTATTTGATCTTGTTTGCCATTGTGTTCTTAGCATGCAGGTTTGGACAGATATGACACCAGGTTGCTGCAACAATGGTCTGGCACTAACAACAAGCTGAAGGATTGAATGTTGTTTGACGCCAGGCGTTAAGCTTAAAGCTGGGCGTTAGCGCTAGACGAAATGCGTTCGACGAAATTTTCGTTCGACGAAATGGAAAGCTGCGTTCGATGAACTGGCGATCGACGAAATGAAACTGCTGAGAACGAAAGCTGCGTTCGACGAACTGGAAACTGCGTTCGACGAACTGGCGATCAATGAAATGAAACCGCTGAGAACGGAAGCTGCGTTCGATGAACTGGAAACTGTGTTCGACAAACTGACGATCGACGAAATGAAACCGCTGAGAACGAAAGCTGCGTTCGACGAACTGGAAACTGCGTTCGACGATCTGGCGTTCGACGAAACAGTGTTCAATGAAAGAAGAAGCCTGTTCGACGAAATTTTCTGTTCGACGAATTGGCGTGCCAGCTGATTAAAAATGAAACTCAACGCTAGGCGTTAGATTTTAACATTGGGAACTGTCCGGTCGACGATTTTGGCAAGGTGAAAGCAGCCGTGATTGCAGGAGGAACTTTAGGAATGATTTGCCCAACGCCCGCGTTAGCCTTAACGCCGACGTTGATATGCCTAAATAAAACAAGTCTTAAAGTGCAGAATCTCCTTCCTCTTCTGAAGATCTGAGCCATCAATTTGTTGCTATGCATGGTCAATGCCTGGTGTTAGCACTTAACGTTGGCGTTAGCTCAATGTATATAAATTGGATAATTTTGACATCTCTGACAACTGATTGCCAAGAGACCTATTCCAGCACTTCAGAAACTTTGTGAGGGCCGTATTTCCAGACCAACACATCTCCCGCTCATATTTCAAAAGGAGGAATCAAAGGAGGCTTGGATCAACACGCTAACTCAACGTGAAGAACGCACGCTTGGACTTCAATGATCTTCAGCGATTCTTCGGCGTGTTCTTCAGATTACCTCATAGGGAGTTTTATATTTGTCTTTTGTATTTGTCTTTTATTTTTATCTTTGTAATCGGTTAATGAATTCGCCTCGTGTTGGCGACTAGGTCTGGTAGGACTTAGGGAGGAATTCGCCTCGTGTTGGCGACTGGGTCTAGGGAGTAGATCTAGGGGGTGCTCGAGGCCTTTCTGGTGATAGATTGGCTAGAGCGGCTTGAGGCCGTATCTGGGGAGAGATCGGCTAAATCCAATCGATTCGTGGGGATACGAGTCGGTATAAAAAACAAAAAGAGTTTATTAATGATAATCATGTATTTTTCTATTTAATAAAATTGATTTACTACTCTTTGTTTTATATTCACTCTTATTCAAATAAAATATCAAAAGTTTTCTATTAAAGTTTAAAGTTTTTAAAACCCTTATTCACCCCCCTCTAAGGGCGCCTCAAGATCCAACAAGTGGTATCAGAGGGAGGTTATTCCAAATCGGCTTAACAACCGGGAATAATGACGTCTCTTGATCATGATCTCGCTTCTACTAGTGGGGAAAATTTTAATATAAATGAAAAAGTATTATCACCACCTTTATTTATGGGCAAAAATTATAAAGGGTGGAAAATATTAATGAAAAATTTTCTTAAGGCCTTAGATGAAAAAGTTTGGAATATTACTATTGAAAAGCCACCTAGCGTACTAACTAGAAACGAAATTGTTTTAAATGCAAAATCTATGAATAGTATATTTTGTGCATTAGACCAAAATATTTTCAAACTTATTTATACTTTACCTACCGCATATGAGATTTGGTATTTTCTTGAAAGAACTTATGATTCTCCTTCTACAGGTATGGAACAATTGCAAGAACCAGAGAATATGCAAGCTTGCACAAGTCTTCAAGAATGCTCCTCTCATGACGGATCAATAGAGGACACATCAAATGAAAGAGAAGAAGAAGTACTGTCTTCGGAAGAGGAGTGCCAAAAAGATGTAAAAGAAACAATATGTTCAAATCGTGCCTCTCTCGAAAGCAATGTAATGAAATCAAAACTCATTTTCTGTACTTCTATTTCTACATTATAATTGCCTCAAACTACAAAGCGCAAAATTAAGAAATTAAAAAATGCTAATAAACATTTGCGCTTAGAAAATAAAAATTTAAAGGCAAAAATTAATGAAGAATCAAATTCTAATTTATCCAGTTTTACCCAAGGCTCCTTAGTTGAAAACATTACACCTTGTATAGAATTTAATGATCTAAAAGAAAAATGCAAGGAACTTGAAAAGTAACTTCTTTTTATAAAAGAACAAAATGAAAGATTATGTTTAGAAAATTAATCTTTGGAAAATGATTGTGCTAAGTGTGAAGACTTTAAAATTGAAATTAAAGAGATGGATGAAATATTTGATAAATATAGAAATAACTATCAAAATCACATTTATTCAATTGTTTCCATTCTTAAAAATAGCACAATCGCTTATAACAAAGCTAGACATAATTTAAAAATTAAGAATGATGAATTAAAAACAAAAATCAACTTGCTTATGAAATATATAAATAAAAATTCACAATATCAAGAAATATCTAAAAACAAGTTGAATATGAACATGAATATTTTAACTAAGACAAATAATGGGAGTAAGAAACACAAAGTATTTGTAAATCAAAGTCAAAATCACCATTATTTACAAAATCATGTTTCTCCCAACATAAAATTAAATGTTCACAAATTTCCTATAAATAATGTTTTGCAAAATCATCATGGAAATTTTACAAATAAAAATAATATTAAACCAAGATTTGAATGGAGACCCAAAGTTAAAGATGAAACACAAACTCAAATCAAAAGAGCCCATTCAATCATATCTCCCCAAAAGCAAACACGATGTATTTGGGTACCCAAAGGAACCGTCACACCCGGTCCTCTTTGGATACCTAAATCTCTCATTCATTAGTATCCAATCATTTGCATGAAGTAGAAATCAACTAAAAATGAAATATCATCAATCTACTTCATGATATGCCTAACCTATTTTTTTGTTTATTTTCCTTTTTGTTGAACCATCATGATATGATCACTTTATATAACCTGTGATATGACTTTCACATATAAAACCAAAATTCATAAATAAATCAAATTGAATAAAGTTGAATATAAAGTCTTATCATCTTTCAAGTGATCTACTTACCTTTTTATTTTTATCCTTCAAAATCCATTTCCTAAAAGTCTTATAAAATTTGAAAAACTAAATTTGTCATATGATATTATTAAGACTAAATGAAATAAGTGTCAAAATGGATTCAAAAGGTATTTTAGGGTATTAGGCTAAATTTATAAAATGCGCAAGTATTGCTTAGGTATTTAATATATTTGCGTCATTTTTTTATTACCCCTAGTATGTTTAATCATAATCCTGTCAAACCGGAATTAAAAAATTGCATGAATATTATTTCACTTATTTATGATCATTTCACTCATGCATATGTTGTGCAAAACTCAAGAATTAAGGTTTAATGAATATGGAGCTTAATGAATATGAAACTCATGTACTAAAATTTTAACTTCCGCAACTTTTTGGGATTTCTTCTCGTCTCTTCATTTCATTAGACAGGCCTTACATTGCACAAACATAATTAAGCAAAATCGAAGAAAATCTAGGCTATATGATTAAAATAAGCACTCTCTGTGAGCTAACGCAGGCGCTACGACCTAACGCCGGCGCTAGCTCAAGTATCCGATTTTTTGTATTTTTAGAAAAAATTTCTGAAAAATCACTAAAAATATATGTTTTTGTTTAATATTCAAAAACCAAAGAGAAATTTTATAAAACCTTTCAAAAAAAACCAAAAAATAGTTTTTCATTGTATTCATCATTCACCTTGCAATCTTTCTCTTTAATATTTTGAAAAGGTTGAATATGAATTGTTTTATATATTTCACTTACAATAATTAATTATGAGTATCAAAATCTCTATGGGTCCGTTCGTTTCACAGACATTGATATTGAAGTATTTGTTGGTGCCAAAAAAGGTACCTCCAAAATTCACACTAAAGAGGGATGGGAGGAAACTGCGGAATGCAGGTTACTGAAGACAAAAGATGCTGAGAAGCAGGAAAAACGATCACAGAAAATCGAGACCGCTTACACAGGTTGTAAGCTGGAGGCTCGAGGCAAAAGTCAATTTTCAGGTACCCCTACCCCTCTATTTATAGATGAGGGGGCTGCCCAAACGGGCAGATCTGAAAACTACGGGCTGCCCGGGGTACAGGAGAGTCGGGGCATGGAAGAGGGGTGCAAATAACCATAAAAAGAGAAAAAGGACCAGACCGAGCGGTCTGGCGATCTGACGAGCTCCTGACCGCCTGGGACTTAGAGGATTCGGCTGACCTTTGCTGGAGGTCTGGGAAGTCTCCCAAACTGTAGATCGCGGAGACCGATACTTTTGACCCATTGGAAGAGGTCGCGGGCTTTCCGGGCAAACATAATCCCCGCACATTTTTAAGTTGCGCTGGAACTTCGAAAATGTAAGCTTTGACCGCCGAGACCGCAATCGTCATAAATGCGCCCCGGGCTATAAATACCCCTCCATGGTTTGAGAAATCATAATTTCTTGAAAAAGCAAACGAGCTTACCTTGCAAGCGGTCTCAAAAAAGTAGATAAAGCGAGCTCCATAATGTCGTCATTGTTGTCCGCGTTTGACTCTCCGGGAAAGGACTCCCCTGAGAAGAAGAAGAAGACTGCCATCTCGAAGAAGGTGGTGAAAGTTGTTAAGGCTTCACCAAAGGCGGGCGTGTCTAAGGAGACCGCGCGACCTTTTCCAAAGGAAGTAGCTGTCCTTCCTAAAAATGAGGTTTCACCACATTATGCGGCTCCTGTTTTATCGTCTAGTTCTTCAGGACTTGAACTGATCCTTCCTATTTTTTCCATTTCTTTTAATTATTAGACAACTGTGGAAGCGCTCGGTCTGACCACTGTGCATCATAACGAGACCGCTTCCACAGAAGTTATCCTGGCTGGGTTGCGGGAGAAGAAAGTTGAAGCTGAAAAGATCATGCAAAGGTTAGGTAATTCTCTGGACTCTTCCAAGGCGAGTAAAAGAAAAAACTCGAATCCTTCTACACAAAGTGCTAAGAAGCCAAAGAATGATGATGCAAAAGAGGTGACCGCCCCTAAGGTGGTCACTCATCCCGAGGGTGGCGATCCCGAGAATGCCGAGAATGCTCCTTTGGAGGTAAATGACGCGGCCGATCTCCTTTCTCTTCCTGCGATCTCGACTTTTTCAAGAGAGGCAGATCCTGAGCTGATCGCCTACCTTGAAGAAGATTCTTCTAACGATCTTTCTTGTTCTTCCTTACAGGTGCTTGACCCTTTCGAGGAGGAAAGTCTCAGGGAAGCTGCTGCTGAAAAAGAGATCCTTGAAAAGGAGAAAGAGATCGCTGACGCAAAAGCGAAGTTGAGAGAAGATAAGGAAAGGAGGGATCGAGATGAGAAGGAGAGAAAAGAAGCAGAAGCAGCTCGGATTGCTGCTGAACAGGAGAAAAAGGAGAAAGCAGAAAAAGAGAAGGCAGCTCAGGCCGCTGCGAAGAAGAAGAAAGAAGAAGAGAAGGCAGCTCGGACTGCTGCGAAGAAAAAGAAAGAAGAAGAAGAGGCAGCTCAGACCGCTGCAAAGAAAAAGAAAGAAGAAGAAGAGGCAGCTCAGACCGCTGCAAAGGAGAAGAAAGAAGAAGAGGAGGCTTTATTGGCTTCTGAGGAGCAAAAGAAGACGGCTTCCGAGCTAGAGGCCGAGGAAAATATCCGGCAGATCGCCTAGGAGAAAGCTGCACTCTTAAGCGGCCTGCCCAACCTTTCTGCCATTCAAGAGGAGGAACTGAACCGAGCAGCTGCAGACCGTGCTCGAGCGGTCTCCGCCCTGCGAACTGGTAAGGCGTTGATTATGACCAGATCACTTGAAAATCTTCCTCTTCCAACGGTCCGACCTGATTCTCCGGAAAGAAAACATGAGATCATCGTCATCGAAACTGATAACATCCTTGTTAGCAATGCAGAGTTAAAGAGAAGAAGAAAAGAAGGGGAAAGGTTGCAAAAGAAAGAATTGGAGAAAATGAACCTTGAACATTTTAGGGGATCAGACCGCCTCGTACTGACCGCAGAACCAACGGTCATAGTTAACACTGAAAATATACTGCGTGACTGCGGTCTTGATTCCTTTCCAAGTATTCTTTCTGTGGGAACCTTTGTTACTTTGAACTTTTGAAAACTGAACTAATCTTTGCTCTTTTGTCCGTAGATGAAAATATTCTTGAGATGGAAGAGGGAGAACTTCCATCGCAGAGGGTTGCAGTCTCTGACCAACTTGCTAATATCCTCAATCCTATGTTTGAGGATGTTTGGTCTATGTTGGCTCGGGAATGGGCTTACCATGATCAGATCTGCGGTCTTGAGGAGAAGCTTTGTTCAGCTTATGATCCAGCCGGCGAGCTCATTCAGTCATACCGAAAAGCTGAAGAGGCAAGCGGTCTCAAAATTAGCGAACTCACTCATGCACTCCGTCGATCTGAGAAAGATGTTGAATACTACAAGGGAAAAGCTGCTGCTCTGTCCGCTGAGGTCGCTGCGCTGAAGAGCGGTTCCACAAAAATGACGATGAGACCGGGACCATCTGGCGATCACCAAGAAGTGAGATCGAGCTCCGAGATCATGGTTGTCCCTATGGAGGTAGTTGACAAGGAGATGTCAAGGATCCACCTGGTCGCGATGAATGCTAACCAGGGTCTTGCCACGGTCTTCAGCTCCATTAATGAAGTGCAAGATATCTCGGCCTTTGTAGGAAGAAAAAGGCCTTATATGAAATAAACATTTGACATTTCATTTTCGAACGGTTTTTGTAATATGATGAACAATTTATTGTGTAATATGCTTTAATTTCTGCTGCTTGCGATCTCTTACTCTGCTGTGATGATCTCTGTTGTTTTGTGCTGTTTGTTTATATTATGTGATCTGAGATGTTGCGGTCTCTCTTTTTTGAGATCGAAAAGATATCGGCGCTTTATTTGACTTTTTGCAGGTACCGGCGGTCTGAGAGTCTTTACTGGGCGGTCTCGAGAAAAAGTAATGATGACGAAATTATCCTTTGCTCACTATAAATAGCCACCTTTCGGGATCTCATTTCACATTTTTCTGTATGCGCCCTAAGCACCGGTCACAGCGATCTCCAAAAATTGTGTCCGCTCGAGCTACTGCTACTTCAGTTTTCCTTAAAGCCGATCACAAACCTTGCCATCTTTCAAAAGAAGAATATGTTGAGTTCTTGAAGAAGCACATGATTCAGACTCAAGTCATCGTGAGACCGCCAACTGAGGTCGAAGGGCTCAATTTTGGGGAGGGGAAAAAGTTTATCATCCCCATTGATCACTTTGAGTGTGGGTTGAGGATTCCTCTCCCCTGGGAGTTTTTCGAGATCATGGATTATTACGGGCTGGTGCTCGCCCAGTTGCCGCCGAACTCGATCGGTCTCATTATTGTTTTCATAAACTACCTGAGATCAGAAAAGATAAAGTTCACGATGGCGCTCTTCCGTGCGTCCTTCACTGCTAAGGTCCTGAAAGAAGGTCAGAAGAAAGAGGAATTCAAAGGATTGATATATTTTGCTGCCGAAGTATTCAAAGTTCTCATTCTTCCCAACAAGGTTCCCTTCTGGACAGAAAGGTTCCTTGTATTCGAAGGCGATCTTGGCGGTCTCAAGAGTCGCCCTTCTACGCGACCTGACAAAATTTTTTAGAAGAGCAAATCGATCTCAGAAGAAGAGTTAAAGATTCTGAAATTTCTGGCTGGAAAACGTCTGGACCTCATTCATTATCTAGCGATCTGGCCCGAGATCGCTGAGATCTCCCCTGAGGAAAGTGAGTTGTTTCCAGCGATCTCCCAATATTTCTTACACATTTTTCTTTACTTTTCTAACTTCTTATTTTCAGCATCCTTTGCAATTCCGACGGAGGATCCAGTAGCTCTTGCTGAAGAAGTACTTACCCAAAGGGAAAGAAGGCTGAAGAGTGAAGAAAAATTTCAGACCGCTGAGACCGGTAATTCCTCCAAGACCGCTTCGGAGCCATTTCCTCTTCATGGCTATATGCGCCATCAGAAAGACTTAAAAGGCAAACCTTTACTCAAATGGGGTGCCAAAGGAAAGACCGTGAGAGTTTCTACCGATCTCCCCCTCTAGAGCGGGAAGCTGACTCACCATGCCACTGCTGTGACCGCGGCTTTATATGGAAAGAAAAATACAACTGAAATATTCGATATTGAGACCGACCTGCTCCCAGATATTTGTGCTCAAACGGCCCTCCGGAATGCAACTCTTCAACATCATATGGGGCGGACTCTCCGAAGTGTCTTGAAAGCGAATGAAGACCTGCTCGTATTATATCTCTACTAGATGTTTTTCCTGAATTCGCTTAGACCGCGCGGTCTGATTATTTCTTTTCTACAGTGAGAGAAGGAAATGACCTATGACATACACAATCATGATTTTAAAAGAGCAATGGCGCACCATGTAAGGGAGACCGCCGAGCAAGTAATCACGGAGCTCCGAAATCGAGGCGGTCTTTCTGAAGAGTACAAAGATACAACCTTTGCTGCTCTTTTCCCTCGGGCGTCAAGAAGGATTGATGAACAATCTTTAACTACGGAAGAGACCGCCGATGATGGTGAAGAAGATGTTGTGATCGAGGATGAAGCCGAGCTAAGCGGCAGCCAATATGTGCAGGGCCAGGACACGAGCTCAGGAGCGGCCTCAATCTCTGGATCCAAGATTCAAGGGAAGGGCTCAGAAGAATCATCTGATGAGGCCGACTCGTCCTCTTCTTCGGATGAGCGGTCTCCCAAGAGATCGAGAAGCAAATAGATAATATTGTAATTTTTATCTTTTGGAGACCGGTCGGTCTGATGTACCTAAACATTTTGAATGAATATGAAGAATTGTTTTGCCATGTTTTTCTTACCTCTTTTGATCAGATACTTGTTTTTGTATTTCTTCTATTCTGACTATACCTATGCGGTCTCTTCATTTCAAGGTGAAATTGGCATTCGATCTCAATGCCTTAGTTTTTATCAATCTTCATAAAAATCCTTTGAATAATTCCTCATATAAGCATAAGATGCGATCTATCAATTATCCATACTATTTCATGAGTCTGAGCACTGTAATTGAAAATATCTTACGACACTTTCTTTGCAGCGGTCACATCTAGCGATCTTCATTATACCAGACTACTAGGAACTTAAAATATTATTAACTGGACAGCATGCGATCTCACTTTTTCCTGATCGCGTGTAAAATAGGAAAGAATATCCTCGAATTCCTTAGAGTTCTATCCTTTGAGCTTTTCTTGGGGTGACAATTGTTGATTTTAGTATTTTTGGGATTGCTGAAAAGAATACCATTGAAGAAAAGAGAACACAGCCGGCAACCTCAAACATCCAAGTCGTAGAGGAAATTAAGCCGGCGGTCTCAACGTATTTGAGATCGCTAAAAATAATACCACTGAAGAAAAGAGAACACAGCCGGCAACCTCAAATATCCAAATCCTGGAGGAAATTAAGCCGGCGGTCTCAACATATTTGAGATCGCTAAAAAGAATACCACTGAAGAAAAGAGAACACATCCGGCAACCTCAAACATCCAAATCCTGGAGGAAATTAAGCCGGCAGTCTCAACATATTTGAGATCGCTAAAAAGAATACCACTGAAGAAAAGAGAACACAGCCGACAACCTCAAACATCCAAATCCTGGAGGAAATTAAGCCGGCGGTCTCAACATATTTGAGATCGCTAAAAAGAATACCACTGAAGAAAAGAGAACACAGCCGACAACCTCAAACATCCAAATCCTGGAGGAAATTAAGCCGGCGATCTCAACATATTTGAGATCGCTAAAAAGAATACCACTAAAGAAAAGAGAACACACCCTGCAACCTCAAACATCCAAATCCTGGAGGAAATTAAGCCGGCAGTCTCAACATATTTGAGATCACTAACAAGAATACCACAGAAGAAAAGAGAACACAGCCGGCAACCTCAAACATCCAAATCCTGGAGGAAATTAAGTCGGCGGTCTCAACATATTTGAGATCGCTAAAAAGAATACCACTGAAGAAAAGAGAACACATCCGGCAACCTGAAACATCCAAATCCTGGAGGAAATTAAGTCGGCGGTCTCAACATATTTCAGGTCTCTTTTCATAAGAGAGAAAAAGGAGTCTGCGGTCTCAATAAATTCTAATCGCCCGATCTCAAGGGCAGGTGCGGTCATGCCTCGAGGGCTACACCGGCATTGCTTTCCTCAAGAGAAAGAGTTCAAAAATAATCTCAAGGGCAGGTGCGGTCATGCCTCGAGGGCTACACCGGCATTGCTTTCCTCAAGAGATCATTTAAATCTGTTTTAAACTTACCACTTTTGCTAACCACGCTCCAATGAGTATTCGAAAGTTACAGAACAAAAATGATCCATAGGGCAGGTGCGGTTATGCCGCAGAGGCTATACCAACATTGCTTTCCCTAGAAGATCACTCAGTCTATAACAATGTCCTAAAAAGCATGACAGAGCTGAACATTCACCTGAACTCCCTTGATCTAAAGGTGTGTCAGATGTCAGCAAGGACCCGGCATCCTAAACGTCCACCGCACGAGCTTGGCGAGCTACTGCTACACAGATGCAAAATTTCCCCAACATCTGTGGTCCTGGCAGATTTACATCTCATGCTTCAAGTCGAGGGGGAAAGAAGTAGGATCTGTCGATGTCTCTTTTGGCAGGATTCTAGCTTTTAATATCAATTTGTTTTTTTATATCTTCCCTTGTCATTTATATACCAAAAAAGGGTTAGAATCATGTCAGCATAATGTTCAAGAAGAGACAAGATAAGAAAAAGGAAGAAGAAAAATCCATAAGTATTTTAAGAGAAAAAATGTTTGAGGTCATCACCGCTCCAGGTGTGAGGCAACTCCTCCCCTTCATAAGTCTGGAGACGGTAAGCACCATTTTGAGTACTTCTTTCACTATGAATGGTCCTGCCCAATTTGGATTAAGCTTCCTTACTGAACCAGATCTTGCTGCTATATCCACCTTTTTTAGGACCAGATCTCCGATTGTGAATTCTTTGATTCTGATGTTTTTATCGAAGAGTCTCGCCATCCTTCTCTTAACTTCTTCCTGCCTAATCGTCGCCGTATCTCTCAGCTCTTCAATGAGATCAAGGCTACACTTTAGATTTTCATCATTTCCTTTCATCCAATCATCCTGATTTTGTTGAGCCAATAACACTCTTGGACTTTTTACTTCAAACTCGACAGGAATAAGAGCTTCTGAACCGTGTGACAACTTAAAAGGAGTCTCTCCTGTAGCTGAGGTGGGAGTCGTTCTTAAGGCCCATAGTACTTATGGCAGCTGTTCCGCCCAATTTCCCTGAAGATTTTCTACCTTTTTCTTCAAGAGATTTATTATGAGCTTATTGGCAGCTTCTACTTGCCCATTACTTCTAGGATGATGCACAGAAGCAAAACGTAATTCAGTGCCGATCTGTCCACAGAAACTTACGAGCTGAGGATTGTTGAATTGAGAACCATTATCCATGATAATTGCCATCGGGATCCCATGCCTGCAGACTATTTCTCCCCAGATAAAATTTTTCACAACTTGATTAGTTATTTTGGCCAATGCTCTTGCCTCAATCCACTTCCTGAAGTAGTCAATCATGACTATAATATATCGGCGTTGCCCACTTGCCATAGGAAAAGGCCCAACCAGATCCATTCCCCATACTGCAAACGGCCATGGGGTTGCTATAGATTTAAGATGTTGGGCAGGTTGATTCTGAAGAGGGGCAAACTTTTGGCACTGGACACATTCCTTTGCAAATTTCTTTGCATCCTTCCTCATTTGAGGCCAGAAATATCCTTGCATTAGTATTCTTTTTTCCAATGTACGAGCTCCAGAGTGGCTTCCACATTCTCCTGAATGAACTTCCTGAAGGACAACCGGGATCTCTTCCTCCGAGACACATCGAGCCAAAGGTGACAAAAAAGTCTTCCGGTAAAGGATTCCTGCAACAAGGTAATAATGAGCTGCTTTTAGTCTAAATTTCTTTCTGTCTTTTACCGTGGAGTGGAGCTTTCCGGTCAAAAGATAATGGATAAATGGATCCATCCAAGATGGACATTGATCTAACTCCATAACTTCTCCATCCTCGATTGCCGGGCGGAATAGCTCTAAGGAGGTTCCTCCCGAAAGAAGACCAAATTTCGCCAGCTCATCCGCTTCTGAGTTCTCTTCTCTTGGAATATGTTTGATAGAGAAACTTTTGAACTTTCCAATCTCTCCTTTCACCAAGGCTAGATATTGCTTCAAAGTTTGATCCCTGGTTTCAAAGGTTCCGTTAACCTGAGATGCCATTACTAGAGAGTCCGTCTTTACTTGAACATCCTCGATTCCCAATTCCATAGCGAATCGAAGACCGGCTAGCAAAGCCTCATACTCTGCTTGATTATTAGTTGTTGAGAAGTAGAACATCAAAGCCTGATCCAATCTAACCCCATTTGGATTGATCAAAACCACTCCATCCCCAGATGAATTCCTGCCCGAAGCACCATCAACAAATATTGTCAAGGATAGAGGCGTTCCGACTTCCTTCTTTAATGAAAGCTCACTTGCATCAACCATGAAATCATCTAAAACTTGAGCTTTGATTGCCACCCTTGGAACATAGGAGATATCAAACTCGCTGAGCTCTATCGCCCACTTAGCCAACCTTCCTGAATGCTCTGGCTTCTCTAAAACATTCTTTAATGGAAGATCAGTGATCACTTGAATCGAATGAGCTTGAAAGTAGGGCCTTAATCTCCTAGCTGAAGTTACAAGCATTGGGGCCAGCTTTTCAAGAATCGGGTAACGTGTCTCTGCATCTTTCAGAATCTTGCTCACATAATAAACTGGAAATTATTTCTTCTTCTCTTCTCGCACCAAAACTGAACTTACAGCATCAGTACCAACTCCTAAATAGAGTAAAATATCCTCGCCCTCCCTTGGGCTTTGGAGCAAAGGGGTTGATGTCAATTGCTTTTTAAGCTTATTAAAAGCATCATCACACTCTTTTGTCCGCTCAAACTTAGCCCCTCCGCGGAGGGTCTTGAAGAAAGGAGCACTTTTATCTCCGGATTGAGAGATAAAGCGACTCAGACCTGCCATTCTTCCTCCTAGCTGCTGAACTTCCTTAGGAGACCTGGGGGGTGGCATTTCAAGAATAGCCTTTACTTTGTCAGGGTTGGGCTCTAATCCTTCTGGAGTAAGGAGATGACCAAGAAATTTTCCTTTACTTGCCCCGAAAACACACTTCAACGGGTTCAACCTCATATTAAAAGTTCGGAGAGTTGCAAATGTTTCCAAGAGGTCACTAAGATGAGAAGAGAATGATTTGCTTTTTATTAGAAGGTCATCAACGTAAACTTCTAGATTTCTTCCCTTTTGATCTTTAAACACTGTATCCATCATTTTTTGATAAGTTGCTCCAGCGTTTTTTAGCCCGAATGGCATTACGAGATAACAGAAGCAACCGTCATTTGTGATAAACGAAGTATGAGGTATATCGGGTTTATGCATTCTGATTTGATGATAGCCTGAAAATGCATCTAAGAAACTCATGAAAGAATAGCCTACCGCAGAATCTACTAAAGAATCTATCCGAGGCAAGGGGTAGCAATCTTTAGGGCAAGCTTTATTGAGTTTGGTGAAAAATCGACACACATCCTCCATTTTCCCCCAGACTTCTTGACCATTACAACATTTGATACCCATTCAGGGTATTGAACTTCTTGAACAAACTTAGCCTTCAGCAGTTTTTCCACTTCTTCTCGAATGGGCTGGGCAAGAGTCGTTGCAACAGCTCTCTTTTTCTACTTGATAGGGATGAAGTTGGGATTAATATTAAGATGGTGGCAAGCGACATCTGGATCAACTCCTGACATGTCGTCCGCTGATCAGGCGAAGACATCCAGATTCTTCGGAAGGCAAGAGATCAAGCTACTCTTGTCATCTTTAGATAATTCAACGTTTATGGAGAGGCTCTTGCTCTCATCTCCCTCGCTGATGGGAAAGGCTTGAGTCGCTTGGGCAGGTTCCAAGTGAACTCTATCCCTTGCATCTTCTTCTTCAGCCTCTTCAGCAACTTTGATTGGTTCGGGAATTTGGGCTGAGATAGCCATCGCAGCTTCCTGGGGAGAAGGAGACATGATCACATTGACTGTTTTTACGTAGCACTCCCTAGCCTTCCTCAGGTCACTCCTAATCCGATGCTGCTTGCCATTTAGGGCAAATTTTACTGCTTGGTGGTATGTCGAGACCACCGCCTGATATCCGTTCAGAATTGGTCTCCCAAAGATTGCGTTGTAGCTGCTAGGAGCATCGACGACTATGAATTTGACAAGCCTTACTATTCCTCCCAAAATTACAGAGAGAGTAACGAGTCCCTCTACCTCCTTCTTTTCCCCTGAAAATCCATAAAGAGGCCCTTCAGTAGAGAGAAGAGGGTTACCTGTCTTCAAAGCATCGAAGGCCGGCTTGAAGAGCACGTTCACCGAGCTCCCAGTATCAATAAGAATTTTCTCTACCGTGTAATTTTCTATTACTGCTTTTATGATGACCGCGTCGTCAAAAGGATTTGAGGTTGAAGACAGATCTTCCTCCCCGAAGGTGACTATTCCTCCAACCGGGGTTGAAGAAGCAGTAGCAACCTCCAAATGGCAGACCCTTTTCAGGCTGGCCTTCCTGGAAGACTCTGGTCCTGCTCCACCGTGAATACAGAAAAGTTTGCCTAGAGCGCCCTCATCATTAACATCCTCACATTCACCGGGGAAACCGATGTTGCCAAGATGGCCAACATCATCAACCTCCTCGCACTCCCAGCGGATCTATGATACTTCCTTGGCCTTGGAAGTTGAAGCTTTGGAGGGATCATTCTTTTGAAGAAGATCCTGAAGCTTTCCCTATTTTAGGAGCTTCTCAACTACCACTCGGAGGGCTCTGCAATTTTCTGTCAGATGACCTCTTTCTCTGTGATATTCACAGTAAAGAGTCAGATTACGGGAATTCGTGTCAGAGCTAAGGGGAGCCGGCCTTTTGAAAAAAGGATGCTTCTGCAGGACTTGAACTACTTCTTTCATGGAGACACCAAGGTCTGTAAAAGACTCTTGGGAATCATTATAGGATGGCTGGATGGTCAGGAGAGGAGGCTGAACATATTGAATCTGATGAACAGGAGTGGCTTGCGGAGCTGGAGCCAAAGGGGTTGGAATCAGAGGTACTCTGGGTTGGAATTGCTGGTTCCCCTGATTGAAACGATTGTTATGGAAATTCCTTCCCCTTTTCGGAGCAGGAGGAGGACACTCTTGGTGAGACTTTGAGGAAGACGGGGCGGGATAAAATCCTGCAGAGCCTTTCTGACTGGCCCTATTGGTCAGATTGGTTACATAGGTGGGGTTGTTGATCTCCCCTTCTATATAACGATTGGCAATGCTAATCAACTCCTCATAAGAGTCTGGCTCTTTAGTGGTAACCTTGAACTTGAGAGGGCCTTCCTGCAGGCCACTAATCAAGGCTGCCATATAAAGAGCAGGATCCATATCTCTGATCCCTAAGATCTCTCTCTGGAACCTGGCGACGAAATGAGCGGCAGTCTCATTTTCACCTTGCTTGATTTTGAAGAGGGTCGCAGGACCACTCTTCCTCTTCTTGGCGGTTGCAAACCTCAAGAGGAGCTCATTCCTAAGAACGGCAAAGCTCGGGATGGATTGGGAGGGCAGCTTGTAAAACCACTCCCTAGCAGATCCATCAAAAGAAGTTATTAACAACTTACATCTCACCCCATCTGAGATGGTTCGGAGGGCAACGGCAGATTCAAAAGATTGGAGGTGGGACATGGGATCACTCTCTCCCGAAAACACTGGGAGACGAGGTTCCCTGAAGCCGTTTGGAATAGGTTCTCGACGAATTTCATCAGTAAAAGGGGAGGGTTCCCCCATCCCAGAGACACCTGGGGGAGCAAGGAAAGGAGCAGGAGGGGCTGGAGGATAGGCAAAATCATCTTCGAAGTTCAAAGCTTGGGCCGGAGGCCCTTGAGCGGCTGCTCTAAAAGAATTTTGATGGGCAGCGAACTCCTCATGCTGAGATCGCTGAGGAGCTGCAGGCTGAAAATTGGAGCGATCGCAAGGCTGACCGCTTGCCATGCGGTCAGGGGTAGCGACCTGGCTAGGATGAGGAAAGATCTTTTGGGAGATCGCGGTCAGAACCTGGTTCATGGCCTCAATCTGCTTGGCAGACTCAAGCTGAGTCAGGACAACCTCTTGACGCTCGCGAGCGGCCTCCTATTGAGTCTGCGCGATCTCTTGCTAAGCAGAGGAGACCTTATGCCGAGCTCGAGCGGCCTCTCTGAGAGCTTGCTCGACGCAAAGCTCAAAACGACGCTCAAGGGATTGCAAGGAATCGTGATCGATTTGGGGGTGATCGCTGGAAGACCGAGCTGGGCGGCCTCTACGCTCAGGCATCTTGAAAGTCAGAAAATTCACCTGGACACTGTGAATCTGAAGGTCGCGTGTTCGTTCTGTTGGTGCCAAAATGGTACCTTCAAAATTCACACTAAAGAGGGATGGGAGGAAACTGCGGAGTGCAGGTTACTGAAGACAAAAGATGCTGAGAAGCAGGAAAAATGATCACAGAAAATCGTGACCGCTTACACAGGTTGTAAGTTGGAGGCTCAAGGCAAAAGTCAATTTTCAGGTACCCCTACCCCTCTATTTATAGACGAGGGGGCTGCCCAAACGGGCAGATCTGAAAACTACGGGCTGCCTGGGGTACAGGATAGCCGGGGCAGGGAAGAGGGGTGCAAATAACCATAAAAAGAGAAAAAGGACCAGACCGAGCGGTCTGGCGATCAGACGAGCTTCTGACCGCCTAGGACTTAGAGGATTCGGCTGACCTTTGCTGGCGGTTTAGCGGTCTCCCAAACTGGAGATCGCAGAGACCGATACTTTTGACCCGTTGGAAGAGGTCACGGGCTTTCCAGGCAAACAGTATTGGCATTGAGAATATGAAAGTCATTTCTGTTGTTCGTACCAACAATTGTAGAGTGGAATTGGCTTTCTGGTGAAAGTCGACGATATTCACCCTAAGCTAAAAACCTATCGATCCAATGTTTTTCTCCAGGGGCGGATATTGAGATCGCCAACTCTGACTTTCCAAAAGTCTATCAAATTTTTTTTGGCCCAAATGCGCATTTTTTGTCGGTACGTGATTTTTTCACCCGTACGCTATTTTTTGGCTCCATACGTCACTTTTTTGCGGGGACACGGAAATTTCGCCCGAACGCAATTTTTTTTGCCCGGACAATTTTTTTGTCCGGATGCGATTTTTCCGGCCGAACACGATTTTTCACCCCTTACGCGATTTTTTAGCCCGGGCACGATATTTTCGCCCGGGAGCGATATTTTCGCCCGTGCGAAAAAAATTCACCCGGGTGAAAAAAAATGCACTTGGGTGAAAAAATCGCGTCCGGGCGAAAAAACGCGCTCAAGCGAAAAAAAATGCGCCCGGGCGAAAAAATGCGTTCTTGTGCGAAAAAAATTCGCTCGGGCGAAAAAAACGGGCCCGAGCAAAAAATTTACGCCCGGGCGAAAAAATCGAGCCCGACCGAAAAAATTGCGCACGGACGAAAAAATTGCGCCCGGGCGAAAAAATCGCGCCCGGGCGAATAAAACGCTCCCGGGCAAAAAAAAAGTGCCCGGGCGAAAAAATCGCACCCGGGCGAAAAATTCGCGCCCGGTCGAAAAAAACGCGCCCGGGCGAAAAAATCGCGCCCGGGCAAAAAAATCGCGCCCGGGCGAAAAATTCACGCCCAGGCGAAAAAGTCGCGCCCGGGCGAAAAAACTGCGCCCGGGCGAAAAAACCGTGCCCGGGCAAAAAAAACCGTGCCCGGGGCGAAAAAAACACGCCCGGGCGAAAAAGTCGTTCGCCGGGCTAAAAAACGTGTGCTGGCTAAAAAACGTGTTATTGCTTATGATAATTTGAAGGAAGAAGCTTAGGAGCTCAACATTGATCAATGTCAATTCCTATGAAAGAAAGCCTTTTTGCAAACGAACAGTAAAAAGTAATGAATATCAATTCCTATGACAGAAAATCATCATACAGACGAACAAAAGAATTGGATTTAAACTCAATGTCATTTCCCGTGTGTATTGATATTGGATTGAAAGTCAATACTTCAATATCAATGTCTGTGAAACGAACGGACCCTATGTGATAAAATAAATGATCATAATTATATTGTGTATTATCAAAAGATCTTTTAATTCCAACATTACACATAACTACAAAAGATCATTTTGGTTCTTTCATAAAATTGGTGATCATGATAATTATATGAATAAATTATGTATTGTGATTGCATGTACTTTACTATATCTAGACCTTAGAATCACCTTGATATCAATAACATCAAATCATATCATCACTTAATTCTAGGTCTTCAAATTGAATTTCTATCGATATAAATGATATGCAATATTCTTATGGCATAATATGAACTCATCATACTAGCATTATCAACTAATAAATACTATCATTCATGTTAGTTATCAATAATGCCATAATGAATCCATATTAAAGTAGAAAAATAGAAAGATAAAATAACTATGTGACTTTAAATTGTTTCCATAGTACAAAATGCTTAGGATGTCCATGATCGTTCACCCACATTATGTGTCTCACAATAGCGAGGGCGTGGGATTGTATGCATTAGAAGACCTAACCTCTATGTCATGTCTTGTCCTTAACCGGGGAGGATTCCAGTGGGGCCTTGCGAGGCACTGGGGGGAAAGAGTGCTAGGTTGAGCGTTCTCTAGTGTGTGCAAATGGGATTAACACCCCATCCTACGACATGTGTGCAGCTCCTCATGCCCATCCGTCACTTATTACGGGGCTAGTGTGTAGGCATACAGTTAGGGTATTATAATCTAGGACATTCCTATTTCTTATATTTTGCATGCACTCTTTATGACTATATTATTCATGCATTCTTGTTTTTGATCGAACATGCTTATCTTGTGTTTTGCATATTTTATCATTTTTGATCTTTAATGATCTTGTAAAACACAAGTATTTGGAAACCAAATAAAAAAAATATAAAAACCATTTTTTGAACAAATAAAATATGCTTAAATAGCCCTTCTAACCATTTCCAACTTCTCTGAAATATCTACCCTAAGAAGGTCTATATATATACTATCTATGCCAAAAGAAAAAATTTCAAAAATTCTCAAAAATCGAGTGCTGTTTCGGCGTTAACTAGTTAACGCCAGGCGTTAGCCTTTTTGTCCAGATGAAAATTCTTCGTTCACTAGTATCTTTCTGGTATTTTTCAAATAATTTTTCTCAGTTTATTGTGTTTGATTTAAAATTATTTTGTTATTAATTTTGTTATTTTTCTTCCAAAATACAAAAAAAAATCAAATTATTCAAAATGCTCAAAAATATATTTTTGTTATTTGTTTTGCTTTAACTCTTTACAAAATTATAGTTTGACTATAAAATTTCACAAGAGCAAACATCTTAGTTATTTTTGTTTCAAAAGGTCAAAATTGTTTTTGGCATACACTTAAAGATATCCTTCAATGTCTAATTTTAATTTCAAATTTCCTAAACATTGTCTTATCTTCATGCCTTGACCTTAATCTGATTATGTGCAATTAAATAGTCTATAGATAATTGTGTATGATTGCCTAACATGCCTCTAAGTATGAGTAATGTTTTATGTTTATCAATGATTCATACACTCACTACTTTGATAATCTACATGTGTTCATAATCTTAGTATTGCATGATTGTGTAGTGTAATAATTTTGACACCTTGAGTTGTATGTCTAAATTACCTACACCATCTTTTAAACATAAATTTCTTGCACACATAGAAGTGTTAGTTCAATAATATAAATGTTTGCAACAACAAGTGAATTCAGAGACCTTTGGCCCAAAATAAAAATGTGAAATAAAAAGCCAAAGATAACTCCACCAAGCACTACTCACCCTCCTGATAAGTCTTAATGAGCATTGTGAGGTTGAGCACCTTGGAAAGAATTGTAAAGTGTCTTGTGCAAACACATTCATCTTTTATCACTTCTATTTGTACACCGGATCACTAAAAATAAAACCTTATAATAAAAATGCTTATGTGATCCCCTAAGAAATACTCCGCTCCCTGATAAGTCTTAATGAGCATTGTGTGTGCGAAGCACCTTGGTAGTTGTACGTATGTTATGTGCTTTGAAATTTTATTCTAGATGTGATGTGTGAAAGTAATTCTATGTTTACAATCTTAATGTTGTTGTTACTATTTCACTACATGTTTCATGTGTTTTGATTATTTCACTTGTTTACTTTTATCAAAACACCTTTTGCACACATCATTGATTTTCATAAAGCTTCTACTCATGAGAATTGGATCCTATGCAAAATTATATAATTTTCTAAAACCTTAAGTAAAAGCACTAGATTGTAATGCATGATTTCTACAATGTTTTCTGTATTTGAAATATGAATTGGGTACATTGTAGTTCTAATCTTTTTGAATATGTTGATTCATGATTGCCTATTTGTTATGAAAGTTTTCAAAGTTAAAATGCTCAAACGTGAAAAGTCTAGACATATTGTTGGAATGGTCAAACTATAACAAAAATACTACTCTTATTTGTTTTGTTGTTGTTTTCCGCATTTTTCTATCTAATAATGTGTCCTTATATCATGTGTTCTCATGCTTATTTCTACATTTTGTTTTCACTTCTGCTTTTTCAAACAAACTTGCATCTAACTTAACAAGTAGAATCATTTTTAAAATAAATTTAAAAAGCAAGTGATTACATTCCTCTGGTATAATCTTTGAATGATGTTCTTTCACGCTTATCATATATTTTTTCCGCTGTGCTACTCTCTCCTTTAGCTCGATCATGACTTACTTTTTGTTTACACAAAACTCGTATTCCTCTCTTAGTTATGTCCCAACTTTTGTCGTCTTTATTCTAGTTTTGTTTCACTCCACCTCTTTTGCTAATAACAAAGGGGGAGAATAAAATGATAAATCATAATGATTAATGGAGTAGGATTCACTAGATTAAGGGGGAGCATGTATCTAGTATATGGGAGTATACACTAAGGGGGAGCATTTTTGTAGGGGGAGCACTTTTAAATGATCTATAATTCTTATAATTATCTTAAAATTGCTTAGTGTCATATATTCTTATAATAACACAAATTCTTTATCTATGAATCTGATTTATCCCTATTGGATTTGTCATTATCAAAAAGGGGAGATTGTTGGAACATGGTTTTCCGCTTCCCTTTGATTTGAGAATAACAAATCCTACTTGTATTTGATCTTGTTTGCCATTGTGTTTTTAGCATGCTGGTTTGGACAGATTTGACACCAGGTTGCTGCAACAATAGTCTAGCACTAACCACAAGCTGAAGGATTGAATGTTGTTTAACGCCAGGCGTTAAGCTTAACGTTGGGCGTTAGCGCTAGACAAAATGCATTAGACGAAATTTTCGTTCGACGTCTCTGACAACTGATTGCCAAGAGCCCTATTCCAGCACTTCAGAAACTTTTTGAGGGCCGTATTTCCAGACCAACACATCTCCCGCTCATATTTCAAAAGGAGGAATCAAAGGAGGCTTGGATCAACACGTTAACTCAACGCGAAGAACGCACGCTTGGACTTCAATGATCTTCAGCGATTCTTCGGCGTCTTCTTTATATTACCTCATAGGGAGTTTTATATTTGTCTTTTGTATTTGTCTTTTATTTTTATCTTTGTAATCGGTTTGTGAATTCGCCTCGTGTTGGCGATTGGGTCTAGGGAGTAGATCTAGGGGGTGCTCGAGGCCTTTCTGGTGATAGATTGGCTAGAGCAGCTTGAGGTCGTATCTGGGGAGAGATCAGCTAAAGCCAACCGGTTCGTGGGGATGCGAGTCGGTATAAAAACAAAAAGAGTTTTCATATTAGTCGCCTCGATTTCTAGCGACATAGAAATCAAATTTTGTAATCAAGTTTATTAATGATAATCATGTCTTTTTCTATTTAATAAGATTGGTTTGCTACTCTTTGTTTTATATTCACTCTTATTCATATAAAATATCAAAAGTTTTCTATTAAAGTTTAAAGTTTTTAAAACCCTTATTCACCCCCCCCCCCCTCTAAGGGCGCCTCAAGATCCAACAATCTCGTACAGCACCTGATACACTTCGTCTCCCTGTAGGTGGGTCTTGGCGGCCTGAATAGACAATAATAAAAGACGGTATGTGGGTCTAATACCTTCGACTACTACTTCCGAGTCTTCATGCCTTAGAACAATCCTCCTTGCCGGGCAGTCAATCCTTGCATGGTTCCCGTGCAGCCAATCCATGCCCAAGATCAGGTCGAAGTCTTTCATCTTCAAGAGCGTCGCCGACAGTTTGAACAGTTTTCTTCCAATCTCCACGTTCATATTTCACTTGGCACTTGTTACTAACTCTGATCCGTCCGGGAGTCGCACCTTCCCGTGGATACCTGTAAAGTGTCGAATTTGATCCAGATCGTCCACAAATTCTTCTGAGATGAATGAGTGCGAGGCACCCATATCGAATAAGGTATATGCGGGCTTGCCGTAGACGAGTACTATACCTGGGTGATTTTTGTTTTTGTGGTTCAATGCTAAGGTAAAGCTAAGGTTTGCAAGGTACTAGTAATTATAAGAAAAAAACTAAGGTACCTGTGATGACCCTAGCCGGGTTCCGTGGCTGAGCCAGGTCCAAGGCATACATCTGGTCCCTATTCTGCCTATGATCACGGCCCTAGAATCCACGACCGCGTCCACGTCCTCGGCCCCCGAAATGCTGGGCCGGTGGGGCAGCCTGTACTGCTGGTGGTGATTCCTCTGAGGGCAGTTCCTCCGAATATGGCCAATATGGTGGCACTGGTAGCACTACGATGGGGGAGGTGGCCCACCCTCTAGCCTCGACACCTCCCTCATCTATAAAGGATGATGAGCCAACACTTCCTGCCCCCTCTGCTTCTGCCTCTCCTCCTAGCGGGGTCGGTCCTCCGTTCTCCTTTAACTGATATCTCGCCCACTCTGCTGGTCTCTCTTTCCACCCCGACCCTGGTCCTCTGTCAGTGTCTTCCTTCCACGAACACCGTGCTGGTCTGCCTCCAGCTTCTTAGCCATCTCCAAAATCTCGGCCATACTGCGGTCAGAAATAAAGAGGACGGCCTGCCTCAGCTCATCACGGAGGCCATTGTAGAACCTCTTTGCATATCCTATGTCATCCAACTGACAGGAATTTGCAAACTGGGCCAGGTGGGTAAACTTTATGTAGTACTCCAGAATGGTCCTTCTCCCCTACCTCAACTGCAAGAATCTGTCCTCCAGCTCGTCTCTCGCAGACTGCGTCCCGAAAGGCTCCAATAATGCTACCTTAAAGTCATCCCAAGAAACGTCTGCAGCCTCCAATACTACATAGGTGGTGTCCAGCAGCGACTTCCACCATCTCTTCGCATGGGACCCAAACATGAGACCACTAGTGGTACTTCCATCTCTGTCAGGCACTGAATCCCTGTCAGCATCTCGTACATGATGTTCACCCACTCCTCAGTCCAAACCGCTTACTCTGTCCCGAGGTAAGATGGGGGCGAGAGACAACAGAAGACGCTCAACCAGTTGGCCTCGGGGTTTGGCTGAGGAGTAGGAACCTGCTGAGCCCTGAATGCGTCCAGGATGACTATCAGTGTCTATCCCATCTCCGTCTGCTTGAACGGAGTAGGAGCCAGTGGTGGTGGGGCGACATTTGGAGTCGGAGGCACTCCATGCTGTGGGGTGGGGTTACAAGAGAAAACTGAACTCGTAAGGGATTTGGCTAAAAAAACGATTTAGTTAAAAGTGGATTTTTTCATATGATTCCCCATATGGGCACACCATTGCTTCCGCTGCTAGTTTGTCCTCAAACTAAGTTCGCGCAGTGCGGCCCAGGGTTTATGGACTTCTTTTCTTCGGATCGAGGTTTCCTTTGATACCAGTTTGTAAGACCCCATTTGTTTTCTCTACAAAACTGGGTTTTATGTCCAGAACCGCCGCTTTGCGGTGACACCAACACTCGAGAAGTTCGCCACTACAAAATGCCAATCATGCCGGCCATATCAATCATAAAAGAAGAAAAATATATTTGAACATATAGAAGCTCAATTCCATATCACATGCTATAAATAGATCACAATAATAGTCCACAAGATAATAACTGACATAATATAGTGATAATAAGAATGGCTCATGCCCAGTACATCATGTCCTCACTACAAGGCCACTCGCGGAAGCAAATCTACTGGTAACTACTCGCGGATCCACTGGGACGACAACTGCTCAACCGCTGAGACTGAAAGTTGTCTCAGCCCAACCGCTGAGACAGATTCAAATATTGAGGAAAAAAAGTGGCGGGACACGCCTTTGGCGCAAACAGCTGTAAAGGGAGATTAGAGCCAACCATTTGTTCCCAAGGTGTCAGAGCTTTCCCTTGAGTGCCGTTGAAGATGTGCAGAGTATAAAAGAAGAATTTAGTGCACTTTTGAAAAGGGTTGGTCGAGTGCTAAACAAATTGCTACTGTTCCATTGACGGCCCTGAACTTCTCATTCTCCTCCTGCTCACTGAACAAGGAAGAAGAGACTGAGATATAAAGATTGCTCTTCTACAAGAAGGAGCAATGTGATCCTTCATCCTTCAATTGAAGAGGAAGATCAGATAGTAGCTGGCTCACAAATCATCATCCAGTCAAGCTACTAGAAAGCACAAGCAGTGCAGGAACTACAAAAGACACCTTCTCTGTGCTGTCTGTTGTAGTAAGCATAAAAACTCTTCTACTGTAGGGCTATTTGACCTGAGTTGTAGGGCTGTTAGGCCTGAGATTGTATGGCTATTTGGCCTGAGTTTGTAGGGCAGTTAGGCCTGAGGTTGTAGTGTTGTTAAGCCTGAGTTGTAAGGCTGACTGGCCTGAGGTAGGGATTGGAGAAAGCCTGAGAGATCTTGAAGGATCTGAACTGTAAGCTCTTGTAGCTGAGATTGGAGAAGTTGGCCTTGTCTAACACACTGTTAGAAAGGTAAAGGGGGAAAGTGGACTACCCATAGACACACTATCTTGGGGAACCACTATAAACACTTGAGTGTTTTCTGGGTTTGCTTGATTACTAGCTTAGAATAGTTTTAACTATCAATATCATTTAAGTAAAAATCAAAATACCTCCCTCTAGGTGAATTAGATCACATACCTATATTCTATCAAGTGGTATCTGAGGGAGGTTGGTCATAAAGGGCTTAACTGTCTGTCCAGGTCCTACATAGGTAGTATTAATTCTAAATTCAATGGCTTCTAATGGAGTTCAGAAGGAAATGGGTTCTATGAAGCTTCCAATATGCAAAAAAGAAACCTTTGGTATTTGGAAACAAAGAGTTAGGTTGTACATGGAAGCTTCAGACCCTAGGATCTATATTACTGTTCAGGAAGGCCCCTTTCTTATCACAAAGCCCTCCACCACTGATCCTACTAGGCTGGTAGGCAAGTCTTACACTGAAATGACAAGGGATGAGATAACATTGGCTACAATGGACAAAAGGGCTCAAAATATTATAGTCAATGCAATTGATGATTCAACTTTCCAAAACTTGGTGCACTGTGAGACTACAAAGGATATGTGGGATACATCGATTGTTTACATGGAAGGGACTGAAGAAGTGAAGAATGATAGGAAATCCCTCCTCAATCAGGAGTATGAAGCCTTCAGGAAACAATGTCAGGAATGTATTGTTGACTGCTATGAAAGATTCTTCAGGATTGTGAATGAGTTGAGGACCTATGAAAGGACCTTCACTCATTATGAGTTAAATGCTAAATTTCTAAGATCTCTAACTAGAGACTGGGATACCAAAATTTGTGCCATCAAGGAAGTGGCAAAGCTGAGTGAGACTCCTCCTCACACTCTGTTTGGAAAGTTGCTCTCATATGAGATGCAACTACCTGCTAGAAAGGAGGAGGACACCTCCTCCAAGTCTCATGCTAGGGAGAAGTCTGTGGCCCTCAAGGCTGAAGGGTCCAAGAAGAGCAAGACAAGAATTCCTACCCCTCCAAGAAGGGCTGCAGACTCAGAAAACTCTGAACACTGCTTATCTGATAGAAGCTCTTCTAATGAGGAATTTGCTGCCTTCTCAAGGCAATTCAAAAAAATGATGAGAAGGAAGCAGTGGAAGAAAAAGCCTTGCTCCTCCTCACATCCTAGGAAGGATTCAAACAGGGCAGACAGGCAGCACCCCAAAGGGGACAGGTATGATTCTAAACATGTTAAACATGGTTTCGCTAATGTGATTTGTGATTGCTGCAGTAAGCCTGTACATGTCATTGCTGGCTGTCCAGTCAAAAGAAAGGTTAAGGGTGACAAGAAGCCTTATCTCCAGAAGGGAAGAAAGGGTGAGAAATCCTTCCTAGCCAAGAAGGACAGAAGCTGGAGTGAATCTGAGTCATCATCCTCAGATTCAGATGATGAAGAAGAGGCCTATATTGGGTTGTTTGAAGCTGAGGACGATGAGGACTTTCCTGCTGCAAAGGTGGGCATCAGGGCCCCTCTATCACATTAAGACAGTGATATGGAGGTGGATGAAGATGTTAAAGAATATCTTGGCCTAATGGCCATAACATCAGATGATGAAGATTGTCAGGACACACCTGACCAGGTACCTACTCTTCCCTCTTCCACTAAGGATGAATCAATTCCAGAATCTGATGCACACTCATCAACTGATGATTATGATTCAGAATCTGAAGTGGGTGTCAATCAATTGATTGACAAATATAATGCTCTAGTTAATGCTCTGAAAAAGAGCAAGAAGCTTGCCAAAAACCAAGCCCTAGAGATTGACTCACTTAAAATGGCTGAAAGAAACTGCTCTGAGTCTCCTAACTTGGTGGCTCAGATAAGTAGAGAAATAAGCAAACTCAAGGGGATAACAATTGTCCAATTGAGCTCTATTTCTCTAAAGAATAAGATCATCAAGCATCTTTAGGAAAAGCTTCTCAAAGAGAAGAGCTTAGTGGCTCAATTCTCAAAGCCTAAATAAGTGCTTCCAATTATTGATACATTTTCCTTTCAAACCAATAAGAGAGGACTTGGGTTCAATAAATGGAAAATGGGTGAGGGTAGTGGAGAAAAGAGAAAGGAAAAGATTAAGCCTCATACCAACTTTCAAAAAGTGTTTCTTCCCCCAACAAGTTTGACCATGATCTCATGTATGGTCACTGGAAGAATGGGTGCTCCTATAGGAAGGAAAACATTCCTTCCCATAGTAGAAGAAAGGGCATGGGGATGAGTGCTATGAAAGCTCCCCATGAAGAAATTCAAATGGCCCATCAAGGACCATTTGTTTTTGGTACCTCAGCTCCCTCACTCATATGTAAGGAAAATAGATCTTCAAAATTCTCTCCAGCAAAAACTTTGTATGTTATCAAACCTGTAGATAAGCCTTGCTGCTCTGTGTCCAATGCCATCCAATCTTGCCTAACTTCCAAGTCAAAGCAAGGTGATGTCATTGTGACAAAGGCTGCTAGGCCTATCCACAAGATGACCTTCAGCCAAATCATTGCTGAAAGGAACAAAATGAAGACTGCTGTCTCCACTCCTGAACACAAGCATGTTGAGGCTCATGTCACCACAAGAAATATTCAGAAGAGGAGATATAACATTCATGAGTGTTGGTACTGTGGTAAGGTGGGACACTTTTCCATAGATTGTTGGCACAATCCCAAAGTGCCAACTGCAAGGATGAGCTTTCCTGCAAAAGTTGGAGCAGGTATGAAGTCTTTTTATACTAACAAGAACTTAGGACCCAAAATCACTTGGGCTCCTAAGGGTAATTAAATTCCATCATGCAGGTTAGTTCAAATACCAGCCTTGGGCAGATTTGGTATTTGGACAGTGGGTACTCAAGACATATGACAGGCACCAAAGGTCTTCTGCAGGAATACAAAGCTGTGAAGAATGGACCCAAAGTCATTTTTGGAGGGTCAGAAAAGGGATTCACCATAGGTTATGGTATGATCTCAAATGGCATAGTCTCCATCACTAAAGTGGCTTAGGTTGAAGGGTTGTAACACAACCTTGTTAGCATAAGCCAACTGTGTGACTTAGGCTATGTCATTGAATTCCACAATGATAAGTGCCTGATCAAAAAGTCTAATGACTTAGAGACCATACTCTCAGGCACTAGGAGTGGAAATGTTTACTGCTTAGATTTTATATGCAAATCATCTTCCTCTCCTGTATGTCTTGTGGCAAATGAAAGTGAGTCTCTATGTGTTCAATGGCACAAGAGACTTTCCCACATCAACTACAAGACAATGCATAGACTATTCTCTAAGAACTTGGTTAGAAATAGTCCTAACATAAAATGTGTTAAAAATGGCCCATGTCATGCTTGCCAAATGGGCAAGCAAATAAGGGCCATTTTTAAAAGTATTGGCTCCAAGGACACTAAAAGATGCCTTTATTTATTGCACATATATTTGTTTGGTCCTATGCCAATTCAGAGCTTAGGAGGAAAGCTGTATACTTTAGTGATTGTTAACTCCCTGCTCATTGCTTCTAGGGTGGTGGACCGACGCAAAGCGAAGAACTATGCCCAGCTAGCCACAGAAACTGATGAACTTACTGCTGGCAAACTGCGGCCCATTATCTATGATGATGGCTAATGGGAGCCCATGTTGACAGATTATTTCCCCCCAACAAAGTTTTTTTAAAACATGAGATGGTACCTTAGACAACGCCATCACCTCTAGCCACTTGGAGAAGTAATCGAGCATTAACAGCAGGAACTTCCTTTGGCCACTGAATTGGTGGAAAGGACCAACCATGTCTAGCCCCCATAGCGCGAATGGCCATGGTGATGTGATGGTCCGAAGCCTCTTGGCTAGTAGGAGTTGGAGGGGAGTATACAGCAGGCACTTGGAACACATCTTTGCAAACTCTACCGCATCCTTGCTGAGGGTAGGCCAGAAGTAGCCTTGCCTCAACACCCTTCCCTCTAGGGTCCTGCTCCTAGAGTGGCTTCCACATTCCCCTGTGTGGATCTCCTTCAAGACCCTCGGGGCCTCCTCTTTTGACATGAAATGAGCTAGGAGCCCCGAGAGAGTCTTTCTGTACAACCCTCCTTCATGTAAAGAATAACATGCGGATTTGTACCAGAATCGCCTCTTATCTATATCCCCTCCCGAGAACTGCCCCGACATCCGGAAGGTGATGAAGGGGACCATCCATGACGCTCGCTGGTCCATCTCCATCAAATCTCCTTCCTCAAAGTATGGTCAGAAGAGTTCTGACTTCAAACCCGTGCCCGGGGACTGAACTATCCCAGGAGATCCACCGGGGAGCTCTTCTCCCTCAGAACATGCCGAATTGAAAAGGTGCAGAACTGCCCGATGAGTCCCTTGACCTTCTCTAGGTATCTCTAGAGAGTCGTCTCCTTTGCCTCAAACTCCCCTTTGACTTGGCAAGCCACCACCATGGAGCCCGTCGAGACCTCCACATCCTGCACCCCCAGCTCCCTGGCCAGGTGGAGCCCTGTGAGCATAGCCTCATTCTCGGCCTGGTTCTTGGTGAGTGGGAAATGTATGCTGATTGCCTGCTTGATTAATAACAATTTATACGTATTTTCTATATAGCTTTTGTATAGTTTTATATAAAATTGTGAATTTTATATGTAAATTAATAAATAAATAACTTGTTTTCATACATTTTCTTTTCTAACTATAATTTTCTACATTTTGTATGTTTTTTTATTTTTTTCTGTAGGTCACGCCCTCGGTCACGACCATGACCAAGGGCGTGTCAGCTCAAGTGCCAATTTTCAGCCCGCTCGATGAATCGACTTGTTATCTCGATGAACGGTCAAGTCACGCCCTCAGTCACGCCCGTGACCGAGGCCGTGTATAAAGTCATGCCCGTGTACTCATATCGATGAAAGACCGTGCTCACTCTCGACGATCCGGTTGTTGTCTCATCAAAATTGCAAAGGTCATGCCCGTGTCCCAAAAGTTACGCCCGTGACCCGCCAAACTTCCAGAAGAAAGAACACACCAGCCATCACGCGCCAGCTGAACCCGCCGCCTGCCGACATCAGTCACGCCCGTGACACTCAGGTCATGCCCTTGTTCAACCACCTCTTCAGTCAAAGATTCTAGAGACCTTCCAAATATGTCAGCTGGTGCCCTCTATCCACACCACATAGGTCACGCCCTCGGCCACGGTCGAGACCGAGGGCATGTAATTCCAAAATTTTCTCTATAAATACCAGGACTCAGCTGTTTTTTGCTTTTATGTAATTTTCATTTTCTTGCATTTTCTCTCTCCTAGGTTGTAATATTTTCTTTTGATAATGAAATAGTTTGTTTCCTTGAATTGTCTCCTCTCTTTCTTAATGATTGGGTGTGTGAGTGTAAGAGTGTAATTTTCTTATTTACTTTTAATTTAGTTTTTTCTTCTTTTAGTTTTTCTTCTTTTTATTTCCCTTTTTATATATGTGTGTGTGTAAGAGAGTAATTGCTTTTATAGTTTTGTTCTCCTTTTAATTTAGTTTGTTTTTAAGTTTGTGCGTGTGTGTGTGTAAGAGTTTAATTTTAGCTTTTTGTTTGTTTTTTTATTGTTTTTGTTATTTTCATTTAGTTTTACCTTTATATAAAAGTGGTGAACAATTTTAGTTTTAGTTTTTGATAACTTAGTTTTTTAATTCAAAGTTGTGTGGGTGGGTGTATGAGTATAATTTTTACATTCTTTTATTTCAGTCATTTAATTTTCGTAGAGTGGGTGTGTGTATGAGATAGCTTTTATGCTTTATTTATTTCAGTCATTTAAATTTCCAAAGAGTGCGTGAGTTTTTAATTTAGTGTGCTCTTTCCATTTTTCTCCTTATAATTGTTTTCTTTGTTTTTGCTAATGCACGTAATCGCTTAAATTATTATCATCATCGCTCTTTCAAATTCGCAAAATTAATCACTCTTTTAATCGATAAAATAATATCGCGTTCTTACAAAGTAAAAATATTCAACAGGATCCGAAAAAATACGACCTTGATATTTTCTAAAAACTATCCTATATTATACACGATAAGGTATACTTGTGTTCAACGAAAGATTAGTTTGGATAATTATTACAAAAACTTGCAAAACTCTCCTTTTCTATTTAAAAATTTATAGAATTCGGCGTCGTAGCCAGGGCGTAATCGTCGATATTTCAAAGAAGAAAAGATCGTTACTTCTATCTCCCGATAGGATAATGGTTAATTTCTCGAAGTAGAAGTACTCGTGAGACTCCTCGAAAATTCCCGCCTAATTCTTATCCTCATCACAAAAAAGGAATTTGCAAAGAACCCAAATTTAATTCATCAAATTTTTGGCGTCGTTGCAGGGGACTTGTTGTTATTTCGAAAAACGAATCGATATTAATTTTTTCTTTTACTTCTTCCTCCCCCCTTTTCTCTCGTACATCTATTTTCTACACAAAAAACACAATAAATTAGAAAAAGCTCGAAAACCTCAAAAAAATTCAATAATCGAATCATCTATATATATTTTCATCCAAAAAAATCAAAAAAATTAATTAAAAAGCTCTTTCTTTCTTTTATTTATATTATCATCAAAGAGCCCACAAAATCAAATCAAAATATTTTAAAACCTCTTTTGTCTCTTTTCCTCGTGAATATATTATCTTCAAAAAAAAAAAAACTAAAAATCAAAACAATTTTTTGTCTATAAAAGTCCTTTCTCTTTCTCTTTCAATTGTATTTATATTTCTCTCCAAAAAACCCAAAAAACAAATAAAAAAAACTATTAATTATAAAAAAGGAAAGCATTTTTTTCTATAAAAGTACATGACCTGGGGAAGCTTCTCGGATAATCTTGAAATTGCTTTTGATCCCGAAATCGAGCGCACTCTTCACGAGCGCCTTCGATCTCGTGACCAACAGCAACCCTTAAATCTCGAACAGTTAACCGGCGATACTATAACGGATAACATGACAGATCCCATTCCAAATGCTACCCCGCAGTGGACCATGGCCTACTATGTCAGGCCAAATTTGGAAGATACTAGGTCAAATGTAACTCGCCCCGCGGTAACTAATAAATTTTTTGAAATAAAATCAAGTATAATCCGGATGGTACAACAGTCGATACAATTCGGTAGTTTGCCAGATGAAGAAACAAATCTTGTAACATCCCCCAAACTGCTAGACCCCTAAGTTGATTTTGTCGTGACTAGGTCATGACAAAACCATAAGAAGAGCCCAAGACCTTGTGAACTTAGGTGAGATGGAGAAAACCCAAGTGTTCTGCAAATAGCAATTTTCAGATACCAAGCCTAGGGCTGGGCTTTAGGGACCCACCTTGAACCTTTACTCCACCTATACCTTCCTAACCCTTGAGGGAAGCCAATGGAGCCCAAGTCACCCTTTGGGTTCAACCCAATTGGTTAGTTTGACCAAAGTCAACTCAAGCTTAATTTAGGTCGAATTACCCTAATTTAACCTAATCTAGCCCAATCCATTTGGGCTAGGCCCAACTAAAGAGATCCACCATCTAGTGGGCCTGCTAATTACTGAAATTACCACTTAAATTCTGTAATTGGTGATTAGGAGAGAGAAATTGGAGGTTTCCCCCACATCCGAAAGAGAAAGAGAGCATTCATGGAGATTAATGCAATTGATCCTTCATTCCCTCCCTAATTGATGAGCATTCACCTTTCCCCATCAGTTACAAACGAATTCTAGAGTTTTCTATGACCAGAGGGGCTGAATTAAAGGAAAATTAGGCGTAACCGAAATCTGGGTAATGACCATTAATGGCTTTCAGGAATAAAGCCATCCAAGCTCGATTGAACCCCCCCCCCCCCCCCCCCCCCCCCGCCATTTCCTTCAGTGCTCAGAGAGGAAGAGAACCCCTAACCTTCCAGTGAGAATCGTGCAGAGGAACTCTAGATCGGCATGGCACCAAAAGCTCCAGCACCGTCAGTGGCGACTCGTCGGAATTCACGCCGCCAAGCCCCCACACAGGTCCGATCCGCCTCCCCCCCCTTAGTGCTAGATCTTTTCTTAATTTGGGGCTTGATCCATTCTCAATAGGGCTCGGATTGTGCTTCCGAAAAGGGCTCATTTCGAGTTCTTTTTCCCTCCTCTAAAATCCCGATCCGACCACCTCCGGCCGGCCAGCCACCCCTACCGCCGGCCACCACCTCAACGGTGGTGGTGGTATTGGCTGGCCGGGAAGTGGTACAGGTGGCTGGGGAATCACCCCGCAAAGAAGCCCAGGTCGGGCTGTCGCGCGGCGTCCATTCCTCGGGGACGATGATAGAGAGCCGCCAGATATGTTTTTAATGTTTACGTTTATTTCATTTAATTCGTCGAACGCAGTTATGAGATCGTCGAATGGAATCCTGTGTTCATCGAACGGAACTAATTCCTCGATCGCGTATTTGTCTTCGTCGATCTGATAGTTGAGTTTGACGAACTGAATATGGAGTTCGTCGAACGGAATTCATTTCGTCGAGCGCAGTTTAGTCGAACGCAGATTTGTTCTGTTTTCGTCGAGCGCAGGTTAGATTTCGGGGAACGTAGATTTATTTTGTCTTCGTTGCGTGCAGTTAGTTTCTGTCGAACGCAGATGTGCTCAGTTTTCATCGAGCGCAGTAAATATTTCGTCGAACGCAGAGTCAGTAATATAATTGAATTATTATATTGTTTTCTGTCACATAATAAGCAGTGTTTCATTTTAATTATTAAAAATACCAGAATACCTCTGAAGAAAAAGTGCCCAACACCAAAGTTGTAGTCCTAGGTGTGTACTTTAATTCAAAATTTGGTTTAGCCCAAAAGGAGTAATGTAGCTCCCTGTAGAGCCAAAATGGTGGGACTGGTCCCTAGGGTAGGGCAGTCACTCTTTCCTGAATATCTTTTTATGGGTAGATGCTATGGCCTTGATATTTAAAACCTAGGCTAGTTATATACACCCACACAACATACTAAAAGATGGGTTTTTAGGAGAAAATTTTCTAAGGTTTTTGTTATCATTTCATAAATCATATATTAATTAATTAGTGGGTCAAATGAACTCCAATGCCCTCCAAATTTTGGTGGGTGCTCCTTAGGGTTGTGTTATGACCTTGGTAAAAATCTCAGCACAATAGGGACTATTTTTGTTGTGTAAATTGTCAACCCAAGTTAGGTCAAATTGGATCAAAGTTAGGGCATGGTGTTTATTCTGGGATAATGTCGTCAAATCTCCTCAACGTGAGGTGAAACCTGGCCCACTGGTTTAGGATCACCTACAACACCTTCATGAGAGGGATGGGGTTGTGTAGAGGTGGTTAAGCCTTTGAACCCTAGTTTTATCCTTAGGTGTGCATTTAGAACCTTGTGAAGGACATGTGGTCAAGAGCTATAGAATGGTCATGGAACTTAGGAGATATGTTCATGGGGTGTAATTATGCCCTAGGGAATTTTAAGAGAATTCTAGGAGAATTTATTCCCCCTAAATTAGGACATAACCCCTTTAGAAAATTTTGTTATAAGAATTATTTGCATGCTCAAAATGTCTTGGATGGAGATGAAACCTTAATAGCGCCTTTATAATCATGATTTGGACCTCTGGTAATTTTTGTGCATTTATTTAAATGATTTAATTAGTACTTCATTCACAAGGCACCCATTTTGTCTTAGACTTAAGAAAAATACTTGAGGGTCCAACACTCTTTGTTAAATTGTGCAAACTGGTGATAGGACATTTCTGATCATTAGGAAGCTCTGTGATTTTTTATATAATTTTTGGAGACTTAAATCAGTAGGCTACTTCTCAACTTTCATATTTGATGTTTTCTTAAAGTATTTATTTAAGTGAGAAAATGATTTCCATAAATCCTGAAATTTAGTCAGTAAACTTTTCTGATGAGCATAAGAGCTTGGTATTTTCCCATAATTTTGGTGAAGATATTTTGGTGGTTCTTTCATAAACCTACAAGTTTGGATAGATGATAAATAATAAAAATAGAGGACAATTTCTTACCGTAAAAATATGATATGCTGTATTTGCTGTTATTTAGTCATAATAGATTTACCATAATTTTTGGAGAGCCATATCATAAGAATTCCTTATGCTTCATGTTCATTTTCATACTTGGCAGATGTTTGGAGAAATTAAAATAAATGCTAAATAATTAATGAATAATATGATTCTCTGGACTTAGTCTTATAACATCATGATAGACATCCATTAAATATCTTGAGTCAGTTGGATGAATATTCGGAGTACCTCTGCTTATAAGCTTCATATAGTTAGTTTGGTCTGCGTTTAGTAAAAATGTGAAACTTAGGTATTTAGTGGCCTACTAGGTGGAAATGGTGTGCAAATGGTGCACATGGGTTGGTTAAATAGTTAGGAGTCCATCCTAATGAGTGTAGGTGATGAGAGTGCACTTGGTGGGTTAAGGTTGTGCTAGGGATTGACGAAAGATCGTCTTCCCTGGTGTGTCATAAAACACTTAGGTCTATCTCAAAAGAAATGGTAAGAGGGGAGTTCTTAAGGGTGGATACCAATAACAGTAAGTGTCTTGAGAAAGGGAGCCTTGGGGTGTCAACCCCTTATAGCTCCTAGTACCGTAGTGAGCCCCTTACAGGGTAACCGTCGGGAAGTCCAAGATTAACCATAAGTCATAGGAGTGAGATATTGTACAAGATTAACTTAATAACACACACACCCACACCCCGAGGTCACGGGCATTTAGTTGGTTTGGTACCCCGAGTAGTAGGTTCGGTGGTGGTTGCTGTGGATTATTGATCCGGTGAGTTTGTGACTCAGAATGGTTCTTGCCATGCCAAGTTAAGCTCAGGTGGTTTATGGTTTGGAGATTGTAGCTAGCTTGTGATAATGCATGTGCATAAGGTGGTGGGTCCTTAGTGTCTGCGATCGTTGCACCGACGTTGATACACAGGCTCGGTAAGTGTGGAATTTGCACTTAGCCATAAAAGTCTGGTGGTCCAGCCAGTAAGAGTACGCAGATGCTCCGCGGTTTAGCGTTGAGGCGTACGATAGGTCTAGGTTAGGTAGTGCATATACCAACCTAGAGGTGGGCGATACCCAACCCACCGCTTCTGTTTGCCACAACGGGAGTATCCTGGGAGTCTTGCTAGCTCCAAAAAGGGGGAACTAAAGGTCTGTGCGCATAGAGTCGAAGTGTGTGAGTTGCACTTGTGTGAACATAGCATAAACTGCATACCTTGCATGTCATAGCATAAACATTGCATTTCAACCCCTACCCCTATCGTATAGGTCGGTTATGGGACTTATTATACGATAGGCCTTGCTAAACGACCCCTTGGTCTATAGGTTTGTATGGGCATTCCTATAAATCAATGGTTACCTTTCTATTATATACATATCTTTACTTACTGCACTTTACTTACTCTTTACCTGCTCTTACTATGCTTTATTAACTGCTTCGATTATGCATATATATACTTTAGTAGTGGTAGAACTCTTCCTGTATATTATGCCCTGTCATCTGCGTTTTGATTATACCCTATGTTGTCCTCCGCTTCATCCTTCTAGCTCGGTGCCTAGGAGTCACCGGGGGAGGGGTGGGGGATTGGCTTAGTCCTTTTGACTAACGGTCGGTGGAACTTATCATTTTAGAAGACCGCGGCGACGGAGCAGCACCACAGGTCGGTGTAGATAGAGGCGGGGCAGTCTAGTACGGGAGCACCGATGACAGGATCCGTGAGTGGTTTATTAGTTCTAGTAGATTTGCTTCCGCGAGTGAAATTGTAGTGAGGTCTTGATGTATCGGGCAGGAGCCCTTGTTGTTTCTGTCTTTTATTTCAGTTATATTTATGTGGACATCCCTTTTGATGGATTACTTTTCTATGTGATGTAGACTTGGTTCTTGTTTTAGTTTCTTTGTTCTTTCTTCTTTATGATCGATATGGCCGGCAGCATCGGTGTTTTGTGGTGGCAACCTTCCCGAGCAAGGGTGTCACCGCAAAGCGATGGTTCTAGGCCTAAGACCCCGGGTTTGGAAAAAAATGGGGTCTTACAAATCTACACCTCTCAAACTTTTTAGAAATATGCGACACATTTAAAATTAATGGTGTCACTGATGACGACATTCATTTGCGCTTATTTCCTTTTTCTTTGCGGACAAAGGCCAAATTGTGGTTGACTTCTCTTCCGAGAGGGTCCATAAACATGTCGGCCGAGTTGACGAATTTTTTTTAACTAAGTATTTTCCTCCATCAAAAACCACTAAATTACGCAAAGATATCGCATCCTTTATACAATTCGATTCTGAGTCACTTTACGAGACTTGGGAGTGTTTTAAAGAATGTCTGCGTAGGTGTCCTCATCACGCACTACCATCTTGGCTACAGGTCCAAACATTCAATAATAGCCTGAATTTCCAAACTCGAAAAATGATTGATGCGGATGCCAGGGGAACGTTAAATAACAAAACCCCAGAAATGTGTCAAGATCTTTTCGAGGAAGTGGCCATGAATGTGTACCAATGGAATGTGCCAAGGTCTCATCCTAATAAACCGGCTAGAATTTTTGAATTGGATGCCACTACTTGTTGGATCTTGAGGCGCCCTTAGAGGGGGGGGGGGTGAATAAGGGTTTTAAAAACTTTGAACTTTAATAGAAAACTTTTGATATTTTTTTGAATAAAAGTGAATATAAATCAAAGAGTAGTAAATCAATTTTATTAAATGGAAAAAGACATGATTATCATTAATAAACTTGAGTACAAATTTTGATTTCTATGACGCTAGAAATCAAAGCGAATAATATGAAAACTCTTTTTGTTTTCTATACCGACTCGTATCCCCACGAATCGGTTGGCTTTAGCCGATCTCTCTCCAGATACGGCCTCAAGCCGCTCTAGCCAATCTATCACTAGAAAGGCCTCGAGCACCCCCTAGATCTACTCCATAGACCAAGTCGCCAACCCGAGGCGAATTCCTCCCTAAGTCTAACCTAGACCTAGCCGCCAACACAAGGAGAATTTATAAACCGATTACAATAAAAAGTGGTTACAAACAAATATTAAATTCTAGTAAAAACTCACTAGAAGAATTCTAGAGATGGCGAAGACACGCTGAATATTCTTAAAGTTGAAGCGTGCGTTCTTAGCATTGTGCAAGCATTGATCTGGTCCTCCTCAAATTCTTTGCTCGAATATGTGTGAGAGATGATGGTCTTGAAAATATGGCCTTGACTGAGTTTCTGAAGTGCTGGACAAGGGATCTTGTTGATTAGTAGTAAGAGACATCGAAATCTTCCTATTTATAGACTTTGAGCTAACGTTGGCGTTAAGTGGTAACGCCTGGCATTGACCAGAAGAGGAAGGATATTCTACACTTTAGGAAATGTTTTATTTTAGGCAATATCAACGCCGACGTTAAGGCTAATGTAGGGCATTGGGCAAATCATTCCTAAAGATCCTCCTGCAATCACAACTGCTTTCTCCTTGCCAAATTCGTCGACCGGATAGCTCCCAACATTAAGACTAACGCCTGGCGTTGAGTTTCTTTCTTTAATCAGCAGGCACGCCATTTCATCGAACAACATCTTTGTCGAATGTCTCATTTCGTCGAACGCAGTTTCACTTCGTCGAACACCACTCATTTCATCGAACGGATAACGCCTGACGTTAAGCTCTAACTCCTGGCGTTGAGTTTCATCTTTAATCAGCTGGCACGCCATTTTGTCGAACAGAAAATTTCGTCGAACACATTTCGTCGAACGGGCTTCTTCTTTCGTCAAACACAATTTCGTCGAACTCCAGATTTCAGTTCATCGAATGCAGCTTTCATTTCGTCGAACGCAACTTTTGTCTAGCACTAACGCCCAGCGTTAAGCTTAACGCCTGGCATTAAACAGCTTTCAATCCTTCAGCTTGTGGTTAGTGCCAGACCATTATTGCATCAACCTAGTGTCATAAACTGTCCAAACCTGCATGCTAAAAACACAATGGAAAACAAGATCAAATACAAGTACGATTTTTTATTCTCAAATCAAAGGGATGCGGAAACCCATGTTCCAACAATCTCCCCCTTTTGATAATAACAAATCTAATAGAGATAAATCAGATTCATAAATAAAGAATTTGTGTTTTTATAAAGATATATGACACTCAGTAATTATAAGATAATGATAGGAATTATAGTTCATTGAACATTGTGCTCCCCCTACAAAAATGCTCCCCCTTAGTGTATACTCCCATTTACTAGATACTGCTCCCCCTTAATCTAGTGAATCCTACTCCATTATTCATTACGATTTATCAATTTATTATCCCCGTTTGTTATTAGCAAAAGAGGGCGGAGTTAAACAAAACTAGAATAAAGAAGACAAAAGTTGGGACATAACTAAGAGAGGATTAAGAGTTTTGTGTAAACATAAAGTAAGTCATGATCGAGCTAAGGGAGAGAGTAGCACAGCAGAAAAATATATGATAAGCGTGAAAGAACATTAATGAAAATAATCACATGCCTTTTTAAATTAGTTTTAAGAGTTGTAGTACTTGTGTAAGTGAGATGCAATGTTGTGTGACAAGTACAAGTAAAAAAATAAGCATGAAAACAAATGTAGGCAAGTATGGAATGCGGAAAGAAAAAAATTAAAAAATAATATTTTTATATAGTTTGACCATTTCAACATTTGAGCAATTGAACTTTGAGAATTTTCATAACAAATAGGCGAACATGAATTAACATATTCAAAAAGATAATAACTACAATGTAACCAATTCGTAATTCAAGTAAAGAAAACATTGTAGAAACCATGCATTGCAATCTAGTGCTTTTTCTTAAGGTTTTAGATAATTATGTTATTTTGCATTAGGATCCAATTCTCATGAGTAGAAGCTTTATGAAAATCAATGATGTGTGCATAAGGTGTTTTAATAAAAGTATACAAGTGAAATAATCAAAACACATGACATATGTAATGAAATAGTAACAACAATATTAAGATTGTAATCTTATAATTAACTTTCACACATCACATCTAGAATAAAATTTCAGAGCACAAAACATGAGTACAACAACCAAGGTGCTTCGCCCACACAATGCTCATTAAGACTTATCAGGGAGTGAAGTAGTGCTTGGGGGATCACATAAGCAATTTTATTGATTTTATTTTAGTGATCTGGTGTACAAATAGAAGTGATAAAAGATTAATGTGTTTGCACAAGACACTTAACAATTCTTTCCAAGGTGCTCAACCTCACAATGCTCATTAAGACTTATTAGGAGGGTTAGTAGTGCTTGGTGGAGTTATCTTTGGCTTTTTATTTCAGATTTTTATTTTGGGCCGAAAGGTCTCCGAATTCACTTGTTGTTGCAAACATTTATAATTTTGGAGAACCACTTCTATGTGTGCCAGAATTTTATTTTTGAAAGACGGTGTAGGTAACTTAGACATACAACTTGATATGTTAAAACTATTACACTACACAATCATGCAAGACTAAGATTATGAACACATGTAGATTACCAAAATATTGAGTGTATGAATCATTGATAAACATAAAATATTACTCATACTTAGAGGCATGCTAGGCAGTCATACAAAATTATCTATAGACTATTTCACTGCACATAATCAGATTAAGGTCAAGGCATGAAGATAAAACAATGTTTAGGAAATTTGAAATTAAAATTAGACATTGAAGGCTATCTTTAAGTGTATGCCAAAAACAATTTTGACCTTTTGAAACAAAAATAACTAAGATGTTTGCTCTTGTGAAATTTTATAGTCAAACTAAAATTTTGTAAAGAGTGAAAGTAAAACAAATAACAAAATCATATTTTTGATCATTTTGAATTATTTGATTTTTTTTGTATTTTGGGGGAAAATAACAAAATTAATAACAAAATAACTTGAAATCAGACACAAAAAAATGAGAAATATCATTACAAAAAATATCAGAAAGATACTAGTGAACCCAGAATTTTCATCTGGAGAAAAAATGCTAATGCCTGGAGTTAAGTAGTTAACGCTGAAATAGTACTCGAATTTTGAGAATTTTTGAAAAATTTTCTTTTGGCATAGATAGTATATATAGACCTTCTTAGGGTAGAAATTTCAGAGAAAGTTGATATGTTTTGAAGGCTAAATTAAGCATATTTTGGTGTTTTTAAGATAAAAAATATATAAAATATATATATATATATATATATATATTAGTTTGGAATGAGACATATCATGTTGTGATTATCAATTTGTTATATCTAAGACTCCTAATTCTAGTCTAAGTAGGGCAAAGCAGGAATCCGGTAAAGGTTTGGTAAATATGTCCGCATGATGTGAATCAGTTCCAATAAAGTTTACATGAACATGTTCCTTTTTTATATGATCCCTAATGAAAATGATGTCTAACATCTATGTGTTTGGATCTTGAGTGATCAACCGGGTTGTTGGTTAAATCAATGGCACTCTTGTTGTCACACTTTAGTTCAATATTAGTTAGATGAAATCCAAAGTCTTCTAATGTTTGAGTCATTCATAATGCTTGGGCACAACAGCTTCCTAGTGCAATATATTTCGCCTCGGTTGTGGAGAGTGCAATGGAGTTTTGTTTCCTACTTGACCATGCAACTAGAGAAGGACGTAAGAAATGACATGTACCACTAGTACTTTTCCTATCTAGAGAACAACCCGCATAATCAGAATCAGAATATCTGATGAGTCCTGATCATATACACTTTTATGGACTCATCTGGGCCGATTTCCTAGTTTTTGCACTACACTCCAGGCATGTTTTCGCTCATATTTGTTATTCCATGCTATGTGCACTTCTAGGCCCGTTTTTGGTGTTATATCATGTTTTTCTTCATTAGTAGTTTTCATGTACTGTTAGGTGCCACTTTCAGTGGCTAGATTCGTGGTTGTACTGGATTAGGAGTCGTGCAGGTGTTCCCGGTGCAATTTTGCACAGAACACTACGCACGATCACCGGTTCTATTGCGCACGACCACTGGTCGTGCGCCACTGATCGTGTGCGCTTAACCCTTTTTTCATGAGTTCTGTTTGGTGCAGTGCGCACGAGCATCTACGCTAGTGCGCACGACCACCGATCGTGCGCCACTGTTCGTGCGCACTTATCATCAATTTTATGAGTTCTGTTTCGGCTAGTGCGCACGACCACCTACGATAGTGCGCACGACCACCGGTCGTGCGCCACTGGTCGTGCGAACATGTTATTTCATAATTTCTGTCTTTGCAGGTTCCATCCAGGCAGAGCGCACGATCACCGAATTCTAGTGCGCACGACCACTGGTCGTGCACCAATGACCGTGCGCACTGTTTATTCCAGCGCCTATAAATCGACCTGCTCGCGATTTAGGTCAGATCGGCCGCCGTTGTCACGCCCAGCTCCGCCGTTCCGCGCTAGTTTCGCCCCTCCATCGTCGCCCACCATCTAGAGGTGCTCCAGGCTTGTTCTTCACGCCAATCTTAAGCCGGAGTTTCCTCTCGGCCTCCTCCTTCATCCAAGAGCTTCAAAGAGAGATCTAGCCGCCATCTCCATCGAGCAAGAGGAAGTTTGCAACCTCTACCGGATCGTGACACGAAGATGACGGGTCCATTGGAGAGTCGTGACAGCTCTCTCTACCTCGGACGTAGTTGCGGACCGAGCTTGGACGCGGATTGACAACCCGGCGATTCCAACCGTGAATCTACAACGAGACTTCAGATTCGGTCGATTTCTTGCCTTATTCTTCTCTTATTGATGTGTATATGTTTTAGATCTCATTATTGTGATGAAGTGGCACTTAAACTAGTTGTATTTCTATTTATTTCATGTCTATGTGAAATATTTGTTGTTTGAGTTGCTTGAGGTGCGCCCCATTCCATCCTCCATCCCGCCGTCACGTTCATGTGCCGCACTAGCAATTGCTAGTGGCGTGCTTGTCGAAGAGGTGCTTACGACCCTCACTCCGCTAGCCTACTCGTCCATCCGCCTACCGAAGGCGTGGCATCGCGGCCCGTATTCCATCCCGCCTAACGAAGCAGTGCGCTCAAGGCCTGCACAGTTCGATTCCGCTTGCCTACTCGTCCATACCGCCCTTTCGACGCAGCGCGCTCAAGGCCTGCCTAGTCTCCATCCCGCCAAGCGAAGCATTGCATAGCGGCATTGCATAGGAGTAGTTGATAGCTTTTATTTTATTTTCCAAAAGCCAACCCAACTCCCCGCATTCCATCTGATTTAAGGACTTCAATCTCAAGTCCTTCCTCGAAACCTAACTCCACCTTACTGTGTTCCTCAAGAGACCGACACTCGGGGATTTTCCCCATTATTATTACTTGCGCGACCGGTGCACTTGCCAAAATCATCGCATCAAGTTTTTGGCGCCGTTGCCGGGGAACACAGTCGTGTGAGTTTTTCTGGAGAGGGAGAACCTGAGAGAGAAGCCCTTCCATTTGTAAATTGCATTTCTTTGTCTTATTTCTTTTATTCCTTTTTCCTGTTTTAATTAGGTTGCTTTAGTAATTATTGTTAGGTGTAGTATTTTGCACAATAGCATCTTTATTTTGAATCGTTTTATCTTCGCACTATGTGGGCACATCTAAATATCTGTTGCCGTTGGTGTGGAGCTACTTCCCACTCTAGTGATGAATGCCCTACGGAGAATAGTAGGCATAATTCTTATAGCCCAGCATATGGAGCACCGACTTCGTCTGGTACTCCATATGGTGCGCGTAAGTCTTATGGCTACTCTGCTGAGCCTTTACGTCATACTTCTTTTCGGCTTCAGCACCCGCTGTGCCAAAGAAGCCCGCTAGGCAGTGCCAGTTTTGTCGGAGCACTGATCACGCCCTGAAGGATTGTGCTGCTTTTCGTCGCCAATTGGATGAGGATGACGAGCCGGACATCCGGATCATCCCGAATCCTAACTCCGGCGGCACACCTTCAACATCCGGTTTTGTGTCCTTACCACCTTCACATCTTGAAGGGTATGGCGTTGACACAGTCACCGGATGTGCGGCTGATCTATGCACCGACATTGCTGAGCCTATTCTCCATGTGCATCCACCACCCATAGTGGATTCGATTCTTTGTGAGGAATCGGTGCTCGACTTTTATCCGAGCACTATTCCTCTCCCTGTTGTGCATGACGACATTGTTGATGATGTGTCGCAAGAGGAGGCGGTTGATCTTAGTATTGTGCCTACTCCTATGGAGGAGGACAACCTTCTAGGTGAAGAGGAGTTTTCCTCAGCACCGGTGGAGGAAGTCCAATTCCTAAGCTTGGCCACCGTTGATCCCGCCGAATCTTGTAGCATTGATGACAATGCAAAACATTATTTTACTTCTCCAACCTAATGGGAGTGAGACCGGGACCACTCCCCCGATTTTTGATTATTTATGTCATTCTTCTCTTTTATTTCCTGACCCCCCTTCTTCATCTGAGCCTGTGCAGGTTGAGTCTTCACAGGTACATCAGGAGGACTTGGAGCATGATGCTCAAGTCAATGATGAGAGCATCCTCTCATGTGAGGAGGTTGATCCTCCCTCCGTAGAGGAAGATCCACTCGTTGCCATTCTCCTCCTGCGGACCTGCTGTGGGCGATACCTTGCTGGGCAAGGATAGTTTGGTGAGATGAGTGAGGTCCAGGCCTCCTCCTCTTCTTACTTTCTTTTCCCTCTACCTGTGAGGAGCAGGTATTATTATTTAGGTAGAGGGGTGACTGCCTTATCTCCGTATCGTACCAGCTACCGAAACGGATAATGGAGCAGTTACCTGTGCATTTTCTTTTTCATAGGCCCATTAGCTAGAAACCGTTTTAATTTAGAATAAGTCGTGCTGGGATGACAATAACCCCAGTAGTTATCTTTCTTTTCTGCATATTTATTTCATCTAATCATGTTTAGTTAGTAGTATTTCTTTTCAGTTTTCTATTTTCTTTTGTTTCTGCTGAGTTGACCCTGCAGGTATCTTTTCTGGATGGCGGATGCTACAGCTTCATTTTAGCTTACACGCCAATCTTCTGGTGTGCTCATTTCTGAGCACTGGGTACTCTCTTTCCCTAGCCTTTCATGATTTTCATGTCATATACTCTGTGGATTGTTTAGTTTAAGTCTGGGGGAGAGTAGTTTGTTTACCCGCTCACGTGCACTATTGCACTGCATACTAGAAGATTTCATTTAAATTGTTGTTCATTTTCATTGCACACCACCGCACCCACTTGAGCGCGTACTCGCCTGTATGCATGCTCTGTAGTGAATTAATTCTTCTGCTTATGTGGGAAAGTCTAGGTGATGGCTTAGGACTATATAGCAGAGTAAAACGTTGACTCTAGTAGTGCTCCTAGTCGAGTGCTCGGTTGCATAGAAATTTGTGTAGAGTAGACTTCTCTTTATACTTATGGTTTTATATTTTTCTTATTAGTGTAAATGTTGTTTACTCTACTCAAATGGTGAATTCGGTGGAATCAAAACGGTAGCATAGGGATGTGTGTAAACGATCGCTAGATTCGTATTGCTTGAGTCGGGAGAAAGGAGAATCTTTCTCGGTGGCTAGAACTTGCCCCAAGCGATTCTTGAAGCATGGGTATACGGTTAGTCAATTGCGTGAATGTGATATAGGCCATCATTTTGGCCCGGTTGAGCCTTTGTGCCTATCCCTACCGCTATATCCTCGCTAGCCCAGTTGTGCCTACCCGTTCTTTGATTCAGGCCCCACTTTTATTTCACCAAAGCCCAAAAGCCAATCCTAGTTGCACACCCAAATCTGAGCTTTAGCTGTTTATTATTTTCATGAGTTGGGTTGTTGATGTGGTAATATGTTTGTGAAGATGTGGATGTGTCCTTTTGTTTATTTGCTGAAAATGATAAGAAAAGAAAAAAAAATGAGAAAAAGAAAAGAAGTTAAAAAAGAAAGGAAAGAGAAGGAGTGTTTAATTGAAAATCTTTATGTATAGATTTATGTTTGGGAGTAGGCGGTGCACGCACCCATGCTGTTAAGTCCAAGTCTGGGGGTGTTGTGTACCCGCGTGTTTGTGTGGTGAATGAGGATAGTTTCCTGCATTAGCTCATTTGGGTTTAGTATTTGAACCATCGTCTTTATCATTGTATACCTCACCTAAACCCAAGCCCCATTTAAAAACCTAAAGTCCTATTGATTCACGCATTTGAGTCAAACCAGTGCCGTGGAGAGAATGTGACCGGGCAAGCTTATGGTCACCGACACTGATGGATTTCAGTGGAGTTTTTCTTCCCGCATCCCGATCTTGAGCAATGCTCGTCTCAGTGCTTAGTTTACTTTCTCCGTATGCATGACCGAATGATTCACCGTTGTTCACCATTTTGAGTAGTTGTAATATACTTTTACTCTTTAGAAATATATAAACTGTTTTTATAATCAGAAATCTTTTCTACTATTTTTCTTATGCACGGTAGCATGCGACTTCGCATGGTACTCTGTAGTGTAATCGTTAAGCCATCTACTGTTCTTTCCTAGTTCGCTTAGAATTTGTTTGCCCGGGACGCGCAAACAGTTAAGTCTGGGGGTGTGATGAGTCCTGATCATATACACTTTTATGGACTCATCTGGGCCGATTTCCTAGTTTTTGCACTACACTCCAGGCATGTTTTCGCTCATATTTGTTATTCCATGCTATGTGCACTTCTAGGCCCGTTTTTGGTGTTATATCATGTTTTTCTTCATTAGTAGTTTTCATGTACTGTTAGGTGCCACTTTCAGTGGCTAGATTCGTGGTTGTGCTGGATTAGGAGTCGTGCAGGTGTTCCCGGTGCAATTCTGCACAGGAACACTGCGCACGATCACCGGTTTCTATTGCACACGACCACTGGTCCGTGCGCCACTGATCGTGTGCGCTTAACCCTTTTTTCATGAGTTCTGTTGGTGCAGTGCGCACAGAGCATCTACGCTAGTGCGCACGACCACCGATCGTGCGCCACTGTTCGTGCGCACTTATCATCAATTTTATGAGTTCTGTTTTCGACTAGTGCGCACGACCACCTACGATAGTGCGCACGACCACCGGTCGTGCGCCACTGGTCGTGCGAACATGTTATTTCATAATTTCTGTCTTTGCAGGTTCCGCCCAGGCAGAGCGCACGATCACCGAATTCTAGTGCGCACGACCACTGGTCATGCGCCAATGACCGTGCGCACTGTTTATTCCAGCGCCTATAAATCGACCTGCTCGCGATTTAGGTCAGATCGGCCGCCGTTTTCACGCCCAGCTCCGCCGTTCTGCGCCAGTTTCGCCCCTCCATCGTCGCCCACCATCTAGAGGTGCTCCGGGCTTGTTCTTCATGCCAATCTTGAGCCGTAGTTTCCTCTCGGCCTCCTCCTTCATCCAAGAGCTTCAAAGAGAGATCTAGCCGCCATATCCATCGAGCAAGAGGAAGTTTGCAACCTCTACAGGATCGTGACACGAAGAAGACGGGTCCATTGGAGAGTCGTGACAGCTCTCCTACCCCGGACGTAGTTGCGGACCGAGCTTGGACGCGGATTGACAACCCGGCGATTCCAACCATGAATCTACAACGGACTTCGGATTCGGTCGATTTCTTGCCTTATTCTTCTCTTATTGATGTGTATATGTTTTAGATCTCATTATTGTGATGAAGTGGCACTTAAACTAGTTGTATTTCTATTTATTTCATGTCTATGTGAAATATTTGTTGTTTGAGTTGCTTGAGGTGCGCCCCATTCCATCCTCCATCCCGCCGTCACGTTCGTGGTGCCGCACTAGCAATTACTAGTGGCGTGCTTGTCGAAGAGGTGCTTACGACCCTACACTCCGCTAGCCTACTCGTCCATGCCGCCTACCGAAGCGTGCATCGCGGCCCGTATTCATCCCGCCTAACGAAGCAGTGCGCTCAAGGCCTGCACAGTTCGATTCCGCTTGCCTACTCGTCCATCCGCCCTTTCGACGCAGCGCGCTCAAGTCCTGCCTAGTCTCCATCCCGCCAAGCGAAGCATTGCATAGCGGCATTGCATAGGAGTAGTTGATAGCTTTTATTTTATTTTCCAAAAGCCAACCAACTCCCCGCATTCCATCCGATTTAAGGACTTCAATCTCAAGTCCTTCCTCGAAAACCTAACTCCACCTTACTGTGTTCCTCAAGAGACCGACACTCGGGGATTTTCCCCATTATTATTACTTGCGAGCGACCGGTGCACTTGCCGAATCATCGCATCAATATCCATGTAATATAAAAGAGTCATTATGTGGATACCAAAGACCTAAGTTAGATGTGCCAATTAGATATCAAAAAATTTGTTAACCGCTTTTAAAATGAGATTCTTTTGGGTCTGCTTGGAATCTAGCGCATAGGCATACGGCAAACATAATGTCGTGTCTAGATGCACTAAGGTACAATAAGGATCCAATCATTCCTCTATACAAAGTTTGATCAATGGAAATTCCGGTTTCATCTTTTCCTAACTTTAGTGACGCGCTCATTGGAGTACTAGCATGTTTTAAGTTTTCAAATCCAAATCATTTTAGCATAGCATGTACGTATTTAGATTGACATATGAAGATTGCATCATTTCTTTGAGTTATTTGAAAGCCTAGAAAATAAGTTAATTCACCAACTAGACTCATCTCAAATTCATTTTGCATTACTATTACTACTTCATTACACAACTCTTCATTAGTGGCTCCAAAAATAATATCATCAACATATATTTGTAAAATAATTATCTCATTATCACTATGCTTAATGAAGAGTGTGTTGTCGGCACTACCCATTTTATAACCGTGCTTTAATAAAAAAGATGTTAGACGTTCATGCCATGCACGGGGCGCTTATTTTAGACCATAAAGCGCCTTTTCTAATTTATAAACTTGATTTGGAAAATCTTTATCAATAAAACCAGGGGGTTGTTCTACATAGACTTCTTCTTTAATTATCCCGTTTAAGAAAGCACTTTTTACATCCATTTGAAATAATTTAAATCTTTTATAACTTGCAAATGCCTGAAAAATTCTAATTGATTCAAGGCGAGCTACGGGTGCAAATGTTTCATCAAAGTCTACCCCCTCGATTTGAGAATAACCTTGTGCTACTAATCTAGCTTTGTTCCTAGTGATTCTAGAATCTCCATCTAATTTATTTTTAAATATCCATTTTAAACCTATGACTGGGTGATTAGATGGTCTTTCAACAAGCTTCCAAACCCTATTCCGTTCAAATTGATTTAATTCTTCATTCATAGCAATAAACCAAAACTCATCATTTAAAGCCGTAGAAACATTTTTTGTTCAATTTAAGAAATGAAACATATATTAGAAAATTCATTAAGGGAAGAACGTGTCGTTACCCCTCTTGATGATTCTCCAATGACAAGCTCCCTTGGATGATCTCAAGTGAATCTAAGTACGCTTGGAGGCACAACATCTTCTTGCATCAAATCTCCAACTTTGTCCTCTCCAAGTGGTTCATCATCATAAAGCACCAAAGGTGAGAGGGGTTCATCTTCCTTTCCTGCACTGTTAGCATCTATACAAGGCACAAGTTCATCAAACTTCACATGAATAGATTCTTCAACCTTTGTAGTCTTTTTATTATATATCCTATATGCCTTGCTAGTAGAAATCACTATCATCACTATCATCAATAGGATAACCTTTAGGCTTGTCATCCAAGCCTAGAGTAGCCAAGAAAGATTCCTTCATCGCATTTTTCATCAAATTTAGCTAATGCATCTTTAGTAAGATAAAACATTTACATCCAAAAAAATGAAAGTAAGATACATTAGGTTTCTTTTGGTAATATAATTCATATGGAGTTAATTTCAAAATAGGGCGAAGCATGATACAATTTATAACATAGCATGATGTATTTACCGCTTCAGCCCAAAAAGATCTAGGTAACCTATACTCAGATAAAATAGTGTGTGCGAGTTCCTGAAGGGTTCTATTTTTCCTCTCCACCGCACCATTTTGTAGGGGGGGGGTGCGTGGAGCGGAAAATTCGTGTTTAATGCCTAGATTATTGCAGAAAGTGGTGAAACTATCATTTTCAAATTCCCCTCCATGATCAGACCTTATGCATTTAATTTTTAAGTCTAATTCATTTTGAATGCGAATGCAAAGTTTTGAAAATTCAGAAAATGCATCGGATTTGGAGGTAAGAAATACAGTCCATGTGAATCTTGAAAAATTATCAATTAATACAAAAGTATACATTTTACCACCAAGGCTACAAATGCTAATTGGCCCAAAAAGGTCCATGTGAATTAGTTGCAATGGTCTTGAGGTGGATACTTCAATTTTACTTTTAAACAATGTTTTGGAAAATTTTTCCTTTTTGGCATGGCGAGCATAAGGAAGAGATGTTTCAATTTAGGATTGGCAATCCTCTAACAATTTTATTTTTGATAATTTTAAAATCAACTTGGTGCTAGAGTGACCAAGACGCATATGACATAATTCAATTTCTTCATTTTTAGATATAAGACATTTAAGAGATGCACGTGATAGATCATGAAACGCAATTAAATAAACGTTAAGAATTCTTGGTGCAGTGAGTACTATATTATTAGACTTTGGATCAATGATTTTGCGCAAATTAGTAGAAGACTCAAATAATACATTAAGGCCTTTATCGCATAATTGACTAATAGAGATTAAGTTATGTTTTATGCCTTTTACAAACAAGACGTTAGTAAGAGAGAAGGAGTCGTTACCCAGTATACCGGTGCCTAGTATTCTTCCTTTTCCATTGTCACCAAATGTCATGGTTCCTCCTTTCTTCTTAGTGAGTCTAAGGAACTTTGCTTTATCGCCCATCATGTCCTTGGAGCAACCTGAGTCCAAGTACCACATGTCTTCTTTGTCCTTAGGCTGCCAACAAACCTAAGAGGAAAATGTCAGTGAAGATTCGGATACCCATGAGGTTCCTCCCATAACAAAAGTGGAGACCTTAGGTACCCAGATTTGCTTTACAATACGCTTTCCCTTCTTTCTGCAAGAATCTGCGGTGTGACCAAAAAATAAACAATTGGCACACACAACAAAAGGGGTTGAGACCTTTTTCAGAGAATGTTGTTGACCCTTGCTGGTAGATGCAGAGTTAGAGGGACTGAAAGTATAATTTTAAGAAGAGTTTTGATTTCTGGAAGCAGAGCTAACACCAGCGTTAGTAGTCAACGCTGGGTGGTAGGCTTCCAAAACATAACCCAGCCCAAACTTTGCAGATCCATGGCACTGGCTGCCCAAAATCATGTCCAGTGATTTTTGGCTAACTCCAATTTTTTTATTGCCATATTAAGATCATTTATTTGTGCTTTTAAGGCAAAGTTTTCGCTTACTAAATTTCCACATCTCTTTGCGAAATTTTTCTTTTCATTTTTAGTTTGAGAAAGCGATATTTTCAACCTTCTTTCCAAGTCTCCCTTTTCTTTTATGACTGATTCGATATTCAAGAGAGCCTTAGAAAGTTCGCATTCAAGTTCCTTTACCTTTGCCAAGTGATTGTCATTCACAAATTCTTTATCCAATGTATTTTGTTCTTTATTTAATTTTTGATTTTATTTTAAAAGGATTTTATTTTTATTTTTAAGAAGATCAAGATCTTTTAAATTTTTACCAAATGATTTGCACGTATTTAAGTATTCGACATAAAGATCATCATAACTGGAAGGGATTACCTCAGTGTCGCTTTGGACACTGCATTCATCGTCTGTTGAGTCTTGGTTTTTCCCTATGAGGCACAAGTTTGCCTCATCGTCCTCCCTTGAACATGATTTGCTTGAGCATCCGGATGAACAATCATCCCATGTAGCTGCCTTCAAGACTTTCTTCTTCTCCTTTCCCTTATGTTTCTTTTCTTTTTGCTCCTTTAAATATTTTGGGCATTGAGTTCTTATATGCCCGGTCTTCCTGCAGTGGAAGCACTCGGGAGGAGGTCGCTCTTCATCATCGTCGCTTGATTTCTCCTTTTCCTCCTTCTTGGAATATGATCCTTTTCAGAAGTACTTGCGAAAGGTGTTCCTCCTTTCTGGATTTCACAAAGAGACTCTCCTCATCATCTTCCTCATCGTCATCCTCTTTTCTTGACTTAAGTGCCAAGGCTTTTTTCATTGGATCCTTATTGTATTCTTCATCTTGAATTTTGAGTTCGACCTCATGGGTTTTGAGATTCCCAATGAGGCTCTCAATTTGGAGCCGTCTTAGATCATGTGATTCGGAAATTGCGGTCACCTTTGGATTGAACTTTGGAGGGAGAGATCGAAGGATCTTTCTCACCAAGTCACCGTTTGAGAAGGTTTTTCCAAGAATTTTTGAGGCTTTGACAATCTTGGTAAAGCGAGTATACATTGAGTTGACATCCTCGGTTGGACCCATCCTGAACCTTTCAAACCATGATTCCAGTTGGAATAACTTAGAGTCTTTGACCTGTGTTGAGTACATTTTGTACTCATCTGTTAGTATAATTTTAATGTAGTTTTAATATGAATTTATATAATTTATATGTATTTTCTTATTCAATCTATTCCTTTTTAATTTCTTCAACTAACTTAAGTCTTTTCTGTGTTTTTTAGGATTTCTGGGCATTTTGAGCAGAATTGTCAAGTACACGCCCAAGGTCACAGGCGTGACAACCTAAGACATGTTCCATACCTGCTGCCGCCACTTCGGGCTCGTTCCGTGAAGAATTCGCCAAGTGCACACCCCAGGTCACGGGCGTGACCAAGGGCGTGACCCTGGCGGCTGCGTTCGACAAAAATTCAGGAGATCGACGAACGGGCGAGAGTTCGACGAATGTTCAAGTACACGCCCCAGGTCACAGGCGTGACCAAGGGCGTGACATCCAAGTCACGGACGGGACCCCGCCACCAGCTGCCAGCACGCCTGCCACATCATTTAAAGTTACACGCCCCAAGTCACGGGCGTGACCGAGGTCGTGACATCCAGTCACGGGCATGACTCGCCCGCGCGCCTTCCCGCCAAAGATTTCCCGCCAGCAGCACATTTAAAGATTACACGCCCCAGGTCACGGGCGTGACCTAGGGCGTGACGCGCCTGAAATGCCTGCATTGAAGCCAGAATGCGCCCTCTCCGCACCAGCATCGATCATGCTCCTTACACGCCCTTGGTCACGGGCGTGACCAAGGGTGTGTAACATCAAATTTCTGCCTATTTAAAGGGAGCTTCTCCAGAACATCAGGGACCAAATTTTTAGGATTAGAACTTTCATTTTATGTTTTATTTTCATGTTTTAGTAGTTCTTGTAATCCTCTTTCTTTATGCAACTTGTAGTTTTCAATTTGATAGTTGTAAATTCCTTTTCATAGTTCGTAATTTTTCTTTAGCAATTTAATAAAATAGTTGTTTTCTTCTCTCATTTTCTCCCTCTTTTATCATGTGCTCTTTTATTTATTTTGATTCCTCAATCTCCATGAGTAACTAAAATATTATTAGTACTCGATCGATATGATCCAAGGAAAGATATAAGTCATGAAATAATCTATAGCTGCCATTTCTCTTTTCGAAAATGCTTAAGATTTGCCCTTGATTTTAAGATAACGAGATTATATTTTTGATATATAATTCTTGTTCTTGTTTTTGTTCTTTAGTTAGCCGAGAGGCTCATAAGACGAATCGAACACTCAAGGATAAAAAGAGTAGAATGCAATCCTCGAGAGAGGACGACGTTACCCTTCCGGATTGGAGTAAAAGCCAATAGCGGGATTCACTTCGATAAGGCAAGTTTTAGGGGTTTTGATTCTAGAACGAGAGTTCGATTGATCAACCTAAACTCAGTTGAGCGCATCCTCGAGAGAGGTGCGTTCATAATTCGGGAATCTCAATGGTCAAAGCTATTTTATTAAGAGAATGCGCTTTTATTCTTTGTTCTTATTTTTCTCTCCAAGGTTATTCAAAGATCGAATGCTAATCGTTCTTCTAATTCATATTTTAATTTTCCATTTGCAAAACCCACCTCAAGTTTTAATTGATAAAATAATAGAGTTTTCTTGAAGTAAGAGTACTCAACCGCCCGAGTCTAATACGACTTTGGTTTTAATAACCTATACTACATTCGATACGGTACAATTGTCATTATCGTTTGCAAGCATAGTTTTGCCCCATCAAGTTTTTGGCGCCGTTGCCGGGGACACGGTTGATATTTCGAAAAAGAAATATTTATTAAATTTATCGTTCACTTTCTTCTCCCCCTTCTCTTTAATATTTTTTTAAAAAAATTCTTAAAAAGCGCAATCTAAATTCTCGGAAAGGACGCTTTGGGCTTGAATTCCCATCACAGCCTCTAGTACCTTGCAAACCCTTCACCGGGTAGATCTTGGGAAGTCCGGGACTAATTTAACCCGCTTTTTCAAAAAATATATATATAATAAAAATATTTATAAAATTCCATTCATTTGAGTAAAGGTTGTTCCCTTCTTTTTTATTTTTATTATGAAAGAATCTGAATTGGCCATTAAGTTTGCCGAGCTTCGAAACCAACTTTATCTCTTACAAGCCGCATGAGAACGCCAATTTAGTTGTCATTATTGTGGTGCGCCTCATCAAAGCGAGGAATGTTATTTACATTCTTATTATCAAAATAATTATTATGAAAATAATTTTCCTCAATATTATGCAAATAATTTTGATAATAATTACGATCATAATTTTTTATCTTTTAATGAAAATAATTTTCCAAACTTGGATGAAAATGCTTTTTCTAATGAGAATAATTTTTCGGCGTTTAGTAATTGTTCTTTTACCTCCGAAGTAGATTATTCTTGGTGGCAAGGTCACTAGGATAGTTTTTGGGCGATGAAGATAAATCTTTAGATCCGAATTTTTGTTCTTCTTCTTTTACGCCGCAATTGCCTTTCTCTAATTTTGGGGAATCTCCACCAATTCAATTTGATACTTCCCCCCAAAATTTAGAGGAAAATTTAATTTTTTCTAGTGTTTTTTCTCCATCGTTGGATAATTTAGTTATGGAGGAACATGTGGTTTCGTGTAATCCATAACTTCTTTTACCAAAGATGAAGAAAACTTATTATACCAAGAATTTCTTAAGGTTATGGGCACCCTGGATGAAGTAGAAGAAGAACAAGTTTCTTCCCCTACTCCGCCCGGATTTTATTTTCTTTATCATGAATATTCGCGAATTTCTTCTATCAAACCAAAAATTGATTAAAATTTTGTGCCCGAAAATTTTATTCCGCTTGGTAATGCACTAGATTTTCCTAATGAAAATTTTATTTTAGAAAAGGAACAACCGGAGCTTAATCATTTATTTTCGCAAGCACCTCCTCCTTGCGAAAAATTATCTGACACGTTTAATTGTGATTCTCTCTATACTAATAATTTTCAGGTTGAAGATGAGCCGTTGCTACCCCAATCAATTGTTGATCCATATGCCGCTCATCTTTATATGTTCAAATCACCTCAGGTATGTATAGGTGATTTGGATTTACATATTCAAATTCATGAACAAAAGGAGAATCACAAGATAAACGGAGGAGTCATCGGGCAACGGATGACGGCACACTCACCTACGCTTGAATTAAGGGAGTTGCTAGTACATTTTAAATTTATATATCCGTTTAACTAACACTAACCGTCTAGCTTAAAGATGGGAAAAAGAAAGCGCTCTTGGGAGGCACCCCTTGCTTATCTTTAATTTTATGTATTTTTCTTTTAAAAGTTTAATTTTCAAGTGTTCTTCATACTTAGTTTTAAACATTGGGGACAATGTTTAATTGTAAGTATGGGGGTGTAGCTTCGCATTCATTGTATCTTTATTTGCAAAAAAAAATATACAAATTATAAAAATCTAATTTCTTGGAAAGGGCACTTTGGGCTTGAATTCCCATCACAGCTCCTAGTACCTTGCGAACCCTTCACCGGGTAGCCCTCGGGAAGTCTAATAAATAATATTTATAAAAATATAATAATAAATACGCCTAGCCTTGTTGTTTTTAATGTTCTAGAAATTTAGTTTGAGGTCCGATTATAAGTATTCCTACATTTTTAATTTAGCTAATATTTTATTTTATCAGAATTTGTTAAATCTAAATTTGAAGTAATTTAGTTTTAAGAAACACTTTGTGTTTTTAATTCGATTAGAGGATTAATTTAGCACTACTTCTCCGTTTAATTTTAAATAACTTCACTTTGTGGTAAATTGGCTAAACACCTCTAGATTCCTATTATATTCTCTTTTAACTTTAAGATCTTAGGAAATTTCATTCCACCAAAAATTTGCTCTCAAAATAGTTTAATTTATAAACAAGAAGTATTATTTACCCTTGGTAAACATATGTATTTTTTTTCTTTTCCCCTATTGTTAGATCATATGTCATGGGAATAAGGAGATGTCAGTTCTTTATTCTCTGGTAAACATATGCAACCCAAAAATAAAAATGAAGAGAGAAAAAATGTGTATATGTCGTGGAAATGATAGGATAATAGTCTATCATTCTCTCGTATTACATATACTGAAAAAAGGGGGTTGAGAGGATAAAATTCATCACCCCAATCAAAAACCTCTTCATATCCTTTGTCTTCATTTTGCCATTCCGTTAAAACCCATCCCTAGCCAAGTTCGTTGTTTCTAGTCCTAAACTAAATTATTAAGAGAGCAATATTTTGGTAGGTGTCTTTTTCTTAAGATTCTTTTATGTTAGAGTGTCTATAATTTCAATCTACTTTTGTTTGAAAATTTCTATAATTTCGGATGCTAAGTAGTTATCTTGAGAAGTAGTTAGCTAAACAAATTTCTCTTTTTAAATTATCAACATAACCTATGACTTAATTCTTGAATTCCTAGAATTTACTTATAACTTACTCTTGGTTTAATGAAATTTTAGTTAATTAAAAAATAATATCGATGTCTTGTAATTTTTTCCTCACTCTTTTGCTCTGGAATAGCAAAAACTCAAGTATGGGGGTGTTTGATGAGTACATTTTGTACTCATCTATTAGTATAATTTTAATGTAGTTTTAATATGAATTTATATAATTTATATGTATTTTCTTATTCAATCTGTTCCTTTTAATTTCTTTAACTAACTTAAGTCTTTTCTGTGTTTTTCAGGATTTCTTGGCATTTTGAGCAGAATTATCAATTACGTCCAAGGTAACGGGCGTGACCAAGGGCGTGACAACCTAAGATGTGTTATAGACCTGCTGCCGCCACTTCGGGCTTGTTCCGTGAAGAATTTGCCAAGTACACGCCCCAGGTCACGGGCGTGACCAAGGGCGTGACCCTGGTGGCTGCGTTTGACGAAAATTCAGGAGATCGACGAATGGGCGAGAGTTCGACGAATGTTCAAGTACATGCCCCAGGTCACGAGCGTGACCAAGGGCGTGACATCCAAGTCACGGCCGGGACCCCGCCACCAGCTGCCAGCACGCCTGCCATGTCATTTAAAGTTACACGCCCCAGGTCACGGGCGTGACTGAGGGCGTGACATCCAGTCACGGGCGTGACTCGCCCCGCGCGCCTTCCAGCCAAAGATTTCCCGCCAGCAGCACATTTAGAGATTACACGCCGCAGGTCACGGGCGTGACCTAGGGCGTGACGCACCCGAAACGCCTGCATTGAAGCCAGAACGCGCCCTCTCCGCACTAGCATCGATCACGCTCCTTACACGCCCTTGGTCACGGGCGTGACCAAGGGCGTGTAACATCAAATTTCTGCCTATTTAAAGGGAGCTTCTCCAGAACTTCAGGGACCAAATTTTTAGGATTAGAACTTTCATTTTATGTTTTATTCTCATGTTTTAGTAGTTATTGTAATCCTCTTTCTTTATGCAACTTGTAGTTTTCAATTTGATAGTTGTAATTTCCTTTTCATAGTTCGTAATTTTTCTTTAGCAATTTAATAAAATAGTTGTTTTCTTCTCTCATTTTCTCCCACTTTTATCATGTGCTCTTTTATTTATTTTGATTCCTCAATCTCCATGAGTAACTAAAATATTATTAGTACTCGATCGAGTTGATCCAAGGAATGATATAATTCATGAAATAATCTATAGCTGCTATTTCTCTTTTCGAAAATGCTTAAGATTTGCCCTTGATTTTAAGATAACGAGATTATATTTTCGATATATAATTCTTGTTCTTGTTTTCATTCTTTAGTTAGCCGAGAGGCTCGTAAGACGAATCGATCACTTAAGGATAAAAAGAGTAGAATGCAATCCTCGAGAGAGGACGACGTTACCCTTTCGGATTGGAGTAAAAGCCAATAACGGGATTCACTTCGATAAAGCGAGTTTTAGGGGTTTCGATTCTAGAACGAGGGTTCGATTGATCAACCAAATTCAGTTGAGCGCATCCTCGAGAGAGGTGCGTTCATAATTCGGGAATCTCCACGGTCAAAGCTATTTTATTAAGAGAATGCGCTTTTATTCTTTGTTCTTATTTTTATCTCCAAGGTGATTCAAAGATCGAGTGCTAATCGTTCTTCTAATTCTTATTTTAATTTTCCATTTGCAAAACCCACCTCAAGTTTTAATTGATAAAATAATAGAGATTTTCTTGAAGTAAGAGTACTCAACCGCCCCGAGTCTAATACGACCTTTGTTTTAATAACCTATACTACATTCGATACAGTACACTTGCCGTTATCGTTTGCAAGCATAGTTTTGCCACATCAACCTGCGAGGTACCTTCATGAGTTATTTCAAGCAAATTCTAAATGTCATAAGCAGATTCACATGCACAAACTCTATTAAATTCTGTCCCGTCTAATGCACAAAATAAGGCATTCATAGCTTTTGCATTATTTTTACATTTTTTTATCCCCATCATCCCACTTGTCTCTAGGCTTTTCCATGGTAACTTCTCCAACAATATACGTTGGAGTCGTATACGGTGTTTCAACACTCGCCCCGACATCTAGATCTAAATTAATTAGAAAATAACACATTCACGTTCTCCAATAGTTGTAGTCAGTTCCGGTGAACAGTGGAGGTCTACTTATTCCTTGCCCCTCATAAAAAGTGAGATCACGAGACGCCATTATTCCCGGTAGTTAGACCATTTTTTGGAATAACCTAGCTTTGATACCACTTATTGGATCTTGAGGCGCCCTTAGAGAGGGGGGGTGAATAAAGGTTATAAAAACTTTGAACTTTAATAGAAAACTTTTGATCTTTTATTTGAATAAAAGTGAATATAAAGCAAAGAGTAGTAAATCAATTTTATTAAATGAAAAAAGACATGATTATCATTAATAAACTTGAGTACAAAATTTGATTTCTATGACGCTAGAAATCAAAGCGAATAATATGAAAACTCTTTTTGTTTTCTATACCGACTCGTATCCCCACAAACCGGTTGGCTTTAGTCTATCTCTCTCCAGATACGACCTTAAGCCGCTCTAGCCAATCTATCACCAAAAAGGCCTCGAGCACCCCCTAGACCCAGTCGCCAACACGAGGCGAATTCCTCCCTAAGTCCAACCTAGACCTAGTCGCCAACACAATGCGAATTTATAAACTGATTACAATAAAAAGTGGTTACAAACAAATATTAAATTCAAGTAAAAACTCCTAGAAGAATTTTGGAGATGGCGAAGACAAACTGAATATTCTTGAAGTCGAAGCGTGCGTTCTTCGTGTTGTGTACGTGTTGATCCGGTCCTCCTTGAATCCTTTGCTCGAATACGTATGGGTGATGATGGTCTCGAAATTACGGCCTTGACTGAGTTTCTGAAGTGCTGGACAAGGGGTCTTGTTGATCAGTAGTAAGAGACATCAAAATCTTCCTATTTATAGACTTTGAGCTAACGCAGGCGTTAAGTGCTAACGCCTGGCGTTAACCATGTATAAAAACATGTTGATGGCTCGGATCTTCAGAAGAGGAAGGAGATTATGCACTTTAGGAAATGTTTTATTTTAGGCAATATCAACTTTGGCGTTAAGGCTAACGCGGTGCGTTGGGCAAATCATTCCTAAAGATCCTCCTGCAATCACATCTGCTTTCTCCTAGCCAAACTTGTCGACCGGATAGCGCCCAGCATTAAGACTAACGCCTGGCATTGAGTTTCTTTCTTTAATCAGCTGGCACGCCATTTCGTCGAACATCATCTTCGTCGAACGTCTCATTTTGTCCAACGCAGTTTCACTTCGTCGAAAGCCACTCATTTCGTCGAACGGATAGCGCTCGACCTTAAGCTCTAACGCCTGGCGTTGAGTTTCATCTTTAATCAGCTGGGATGCCATTTCGTCGAACAGAAAATTTCGTCGAACATATTTCGTCGAGCGGGCTTCTTCTTTCATCGAAGACAATTTCGTCGAACACCAGATTTCAGTTCGTCGAATGCAGCTTTCATTTCATCGAACACAGCTTTCGTCTAGTGCTAACGCCCAGCGTTAAGCTTAAAGCCTGGCGTTAAATAGTTTTCAATCCTTCATCTTGTGGTTAGTGCCAGACCATTGTTGCAGCAACCTGGTGTCATAACTGTCCAAACCTACATGCTAAAAACACAATGGAAAACAAGATCAAATACAAGTAGGATTTGTTATTCTCAAATCAAAGGGATGCGGAAAACCATGTTCCAACACTACTCACTTAGCCTCGCAAGTAGAGCGACTAAGTAGCAAGTGGCGGAGACGACTGCTTCCTTCTCCACTCTCGCGTTTGGCCCCCCTTCAACTGTAATAATAATCCATATAGTAATAATTATAATTCGGGTTGGAGGAACCACCCGAATTTCTCCTGGAGTAATCCAAATAATGCGCAGCAGCCCCCAAATGCTAATCCGCAAGGATTTCCACACGGATTTCATTAGGGATATCCATTGCCTCCTCCAAAACCTTCTCCGCTCGAGGAAGTTTTTGCTAAATACATCACGTCCAACGAAACAAATATCCAGAATATTACTGGATCGCTAAATAATCTAGAAATGCAGGTTGGATAGCTTGCGAAAATGATCTCCGAGCGGCCACTCGGAGCTTTGTCAGGGAATACGGAGTCGAACCCTTGCGAAAATTCCCATGCTATAACCCTTCGCAGCGGCAAGGAGTTCGTCTCCCCATCACGGTTGAGCATAAGGTACACATTTCGACTCCGACCTCTCCACCCTCATCTTCGATTTTAATAGCTCCAGATTTTCCAATTGCGCCAAGCATTTCGAGCCCGCAAATTCCATACCTTTCAAAAAATAATATAGAGAAGGAGGACGAACATTATCAAAAATTTTTGCGTATACTAAAACAAATCCAAATTAACGTCCCCTTCTGCGAGACACTCTCTTAGATGCTGAAATTTGCGAAATACCTAAAAGAGCTGCTTTCTAATAAAAAGAAGCTCGAGGGTATTTCGCGCTCTTCACTTAATGAGGAATGCTCGACGGTCCTATTTAACAAATTGCCGCACAAATTGAATGACCCAGGAGGGTTCTCCATCCGTTCTTTTTCGGCAATTTGTTAATTAACTATGCCCTAATGGACCTAGGCGCGAGTATAAATTTAATGCCCTTCTCCCCATTTAAAAAACTTGATTTGGGCACTCTTAGCCCAACTAAAATGACCATCCAACTAGCGGATAGTTCGATAAAGTATCCTATAGGGGTAGTGGAGGACGTCCTAGTCAAGGTTGATAAGTTTATCTTCTCAGTAGAGTTCATCATCCTCGACATCGAGGAGGACGCCGAGGTACCAATTATCCCCGGTCACCCTTTCCCCGTGACCTCCCGAGCATTAATTGATGTAAGTAACGGTGGCCTCCTCCTTCGGGTCGGAGATGACAAAGTTGCACTTCATATTAATCCCTCCATGCGGAACTCCTTATCGAACAACGATTCCTATTTTAATTTGGAATCCGCGTTAAAGGATTAGTGTTCTTCTCTTTCAGAATTATTATCATTAATGCTAGACGATTTGGATCTAGCAAATCAACCTTTTTAGATGAATTGGCGCCAGATTCGCCATTCGAACCTTTAGATTTGAAAGAATTAAAAATCTCCCCATCTTATGAAGAACCCCCGGTCTTGGAGCTTAAGCAACTCCCCGACCATTTAAAATACATTCTTCTCGCCGCAAACTTAAAACTTCCGGTTATTATTTCATCTACTTTAACCGATTCGAAAACCTCCGAATTAGTTGAGGTTTTGTCTCAGCATCGCCACGCAATTGCATGACAAATTTTAGATATTAGGGGGATAAACCCCTCTTTTTGCACGCACAAAGTTTTTCTAGAGATAATTCCCGCAAAACCATCCAGCCTCAGCGATGACTTAACCCAAATATGTCGGATGTCGTTAAGGCTGAAGTAATAAAACTCTTGGATGCGGCGATTATCTACTCGATATCAGACAGTACGTGGGTTAGCCCCATACATGTCGTGCCAAAGAAGGGCGGTTTAACAGTAGTGGCCAATCAAAATAATGAATTAATCCCAACCCGTATTATTACGGGTTGGCGAGTGTGCATCGACTACAGAAACTTAAATGATGCCACCCGAAAGGACCAGTTCTCATTGCCATTTATCGATCAGATTCTCGAGCGACTTTCGGGCAATCCATATTATTGTTTTCTCGGCGGTCTTCTGGGATTTTTCCAAATTCCTATCTCCGACGAAGACCAGGAGAAAAAACTTTCACAAGCCCCTTCGACACCTTTGCATATCTAAGGATGCCGTTCGGCCTCTGCAATGCGCCAGCTACATTCCAATGATGTATGTTGGCGATCATTGGGGAGCTCATAGAGGACATAATGTAAGTCTTTATGGATGACTTCTCCGTATTCGGGAGCTCCTTTTCAAACTGCTTGCAGAATCTAGATCGAGTCCTCTAGAGATGTGAAGACACGAACCTGGTTTTGAACTGGGAAAAGTGTAATTTTATGGTCCGGGAAGGTTTTGTTCTCAGACACTAGATTTCCGCAGAAGGGATGGAGGTCGAAAAGGCCAAGGTCAAAATTTTGAAAAACTTCCCGCACCTTCAAATTTAAAATCTATTAGGAGTTTTCTTGGCCACGCGGGTTTTTATAGGCGATTTATTCAATTTTTTTTCCAAAATAACGAAACTGCTAACCAACCTCCTAGAGAAGGAATCTCTATTTATTTTTGATAGCGCGTGTGTAGAGGCGTTTAATATCATAAAAGAAAAATTTATCCATTCTCCCATTCTGGTGGCGTCGGATATGTACCTTCCGTTCGAAATAATGTGCGACGCGAGGGATATCACGGTGGGAGATGTACTAGGCCAACGTGTTAATAATTATTTTCATCCCATCTATTTCGCTTCTCGCATGCTCACAGCCGCACAGGTTAACTACACTATGACGGAAATAGAACTTCTTGCCATCATCTTTGCATTCGATAAGTTCAGACCCTACATCGCGCTTTCTAAAGTCATCATTTTTACCGATTTCTCTGCCATCAAATACTTGTTAGATAAGGTGGACGCCAAGCCTAGCTTGCTTCGATGGAACCTCCTATTGCAGGAGTTTGACTTAGAGATCCGGCACAAGAAGGGGGCTGAAAATTTAGCTGTTGACCACCTCTCTCATTTAGAGCACCCAATCGCGAAAGCGCTCATCGATCTCAATATAGACGATACATATCCTGAAGAGCGCCTCTTAGCTTTTTCTAATTTAAAATCTTCCCCCACTCCTTGGTTCGCGGACTGCGCAAACTATTTAGTTGTGCGTGTCTTTCCGAAAGACTATACAAAACATCAAAAGAAGAAATTCTTTTCTGATTTGAAAAATTACTTTTGGGAAGACCCATTTCTTTTTCCCGTCTGCGCGGACCAAGTTGTGCGGAGATGCATTTCATGTGAGGAAGGTGCACAAATATTGCGGCACTGCCATGAGGGGCCGGTCGGGGGCATTATCAAGCCAGCCAGACCGCGCGGAAAGCGCTATAGGTGGGCTTTTATTGGCCCTCTCTTTTTAAAGATGCTCAAAATTTTGTGAGCCAATGCGATAGCTGCTAGCGGTCGGGTAACATCTCTCGTCGCGATGAGATGCCCCAAAATTTTTATTTGGAATGCGAGATCTTCGACCTATGGGGCATAGACTTCGTAGGCCCCCTACCTCCCTCTTATACAAATCGCTACATTTTAGTGGTGGTAGACTATGTATCTAGGTGGGCGGAAGCGCAAGCTCTCCCCACCAACGATGCGAGAGTCATCGTCAAATTTCTAAAAAAATTATTTTCTCGCTTCGATACGCCTTGCGCGATAGTGAGTGATAGGGGTACGCACTTTGGCAATGCCCTGTTTTCAAAAATCTTTTCTAAATACGGCATCACGCATAAGCCCGTAACCGCCTATCACCCCAAACAAGCAGCCAAGTAGAGGTAGTTAATCGAGAGATTAAGCGCATCTTGGAAAAAACCGTTTTGACAAATAGTAAAGATTGGTCTTTAAAACTCGACGATGTACTGTGGGCATATCGTATGGCATACAAGACCGCCATCGGTTGTACGCCCTATCGATTAGTCTACGACAAGGCGTGCCATTTACCTGTAGAGTTAGAGACCGTGCTTTCGGGGCTTTAAAACTTTTAAACCTCGATTCGAACTTAGCCTCCAAAAGTCAGAAATTCCAATTAAACAAACTCCATGAATGGCATGCGAATACTTTTGACAGTAATAAATTTTATAAGGAGCGCTCTAAGTTCTACCATGATCGAAAAATCAAAATTCCAAAAATATTTGCGTGAGGCGATCTTGTTCTTCTTTATAATTCACATCTTCGTCTTTTTCCGAGTAAGCTAAAATCCCGATGGTCTGGCCCCTTTGGATTCAAAGAGGTTTGGCCGTATGGGACCGTTCTTATCTCCTACCTCGAAAAAGGCGAATTTAAAGTCAACGTTCACCGTCTAAAACTTTATATTATGGGTGATCCAGTGGGTGATAAACTCGAATCTATACTCTCCCCCTTCTAAATAATCTCCCTCCCCGCCAAATTAGTCAAGCTATGCAACGACAAACAAAGCGCTCGTGGGAGGCACCCCATATTTATCTATTATTACGCTCCATTTTTCAATTTTTTTTTGTACAAACCGCACTTTCATTTTTCACTCCTTCATTCTTAAATTACAACATTGGGGACAATGTTATATTTTAAGTATGGGGGTATCTTTTTCCATCCTTTATCCAAAATCCAAAAAAGTATATAAAAATTCTTAAAAAACCACCAAAAAAAAACAAATTTTCTAAAAAAAACCAAAAATAAAAAAATTTCGTAGTTTGTAAATAAATAACTTTGAAAATAAATAAATAACTTTGTAAAATTTTTACACTTTGATAATTTCATCTTTATCTCTATCTTTATCCTAACTTTGTAAATAAATAACTTAGAAAATACCAAAACAAATAGAAAACCCCAAAATTTGTTATAAATTAATTTTGGAAAGAGAGATTTGGGATTCATCCCATCACATCTCCTAGTACCTTGCGAACCTTTCACCGGGTAGACCTCGGGAACTCCAAAACTAATTAAAACATCAAAAATATTTCTCTTTTTCTTATAACCTTTAAGAAAACTAAAAACAAACCAAAACAAATCATAAAACAATTTTTTTTTATAATTTTTTTTTTTTGTTATGTAGTTTTTTTTGTGCTTTGCAGGTATTCATGCCGTCACCCTGTCTCCAAATCAGGGATGTGCCCTTTTCCCTTTTATTTTTATTCTGCATTTTATTTTTTATTTCATGCTTTTTTTGTAAATTAAAAAAAATCAAAAAAACCAAAAACATAAATATAAACTTGGAAAAATTTAAAAAATTTGCAAAACCCAAAATTTTCCAAAAAATAGTTAATTTCATAGTACAAACTTAGAAAACCCAAAAAAAAAATATTTTAAAACCCCAAAATTTCTCAAAAAATATATGTATATTGTGTTTATTGCGTAGTTGAAAAAAAACCAAAAAATATTATAAAACCATTTTTTTTTTCTTTTCTTAAAAGCAATTAGTTTTGCGAGTATCTATCTGCGGATTGTCATAATTCCTTGTTTGCTATTTGTTTATTTATCTAAAATTGATAGATTTAAACGTTTAGGGTTAAGTTTAAAAAAATATCTTGCATTTGTAATTTAAATAGAGGATTTGTTTTCAAGCACTACTCCTAATTTATCTAAAATAGAGGCATGTGTATTATGTTAGCAAAACGATCTTAGACCTCAATTATCTTTACTTTATGCGTTTAGAAATTCAGGAACGTTCAAACTACTAAGGTTGCTCTCAAATTATTTTATTAAACTCTAGAATCTTTCTTGAAAACCTAGTATCATTCACCCATATAGCTTGGCATAGAAAAATAGAAAAAGAAGTTTTCATTTCAAAAATTAAAAAGATCTTATGTCAATGGTAATAAGATTTCATTTCGCAAACATAGGGTCCCAATAAAAATTAAAAAGGTCTTATGTCAATGGGAATAAGATTTCATTCCGTAAACATAAGCATTGGGTTATTATAAAAATATTTGAATTTGTTTCCCCTCGTAAACCACGGCGGGCGCAAAATAAAAAAAAATTCAAAAGGAGGGGTGAGAGGATAAAATTCATCACCCCTAATTCAAATCTCTTCTTTTGCCAAAACTTTGCACCCCCCCCCCCCCTTTCCCCTAACCAATTTCTTGTTCTTAGACTTAATTTAAAAATCTTTTGAGAGCATAATTAGTAACTTATATTATTTCCTCCAAAATTATTAAAAGCAAGTATTTCTATAATTCCGATCTAATCTCGTTCACTAACAATTGTAATTTTGCTTGATATTTGGTTACTCAAGAAGTCTTTTGGCTAAGAAATTTCTCCCTGCATAAATTGTTTGCGTAATATATAGGACTTAACTCTTTACACCCCAAATTTTAATTTTTTGGTCTCTTTTGATTAAATAATACGATAACCAAAAATTATAACTTATGTTAATCCCGTATAGATCCCTCTTACTTTTGCTCTGGAATTGCAAAAGCTTAAGTATGGGGGTATTTGATGAATAGCAATTTATACATATTTTCTATATAGCTTTTGTATAGTTTTATTTAAATTGTGAATTTTATATATAAATTAATGAATAAATAGCTTGTTTTTATACATTTTCTTTTCTAACTATAATTTTCTATTTTTTTATGTTTTATGTTATTTTTTTCTGTAGGTCACGCCCTCGGTCACGCCCGTGACCAAGGGTGTGTCAGCTCAAGTGCCATGTTCTGCCCTCTCAACGAATCGAATTATTATCTCGATGAATGGTCAAGTCACGCCTTGGGTCATGCCTGTGACTGAGGCAATATACAAAGTCATGCTCGTGTACTCATCTCGACGAAAGACCTCTCTCTCTCTCTCTCTCTCTCTCTCTCTCTCTCTCTCTCTCTCTCTCTCTCTCTCTCTCTCGACGATCGGGTTATTGTCTCATCAAAATTGCAAAGGTCATGCCCATGTCCCCAAAGTCACGCCTGAGACCCGCCGAACTTCCAGAAGAAAGAACACGCCAGCCGTCATACGCTAGCTGAACCCGCCGCCTACCGACATCAGTCACACCCGTGACACTCAGGTCACGCTCGTGTCGGCCACCTCTTCAGTCAAAGATTCCAAAGACCTTCCAATATGCCAGTTGGTGCCCTCTATACGCACCCCATAGGTCACGCCCTCGGTAATGGCCGTGACCGAGGGCGTGTAATTCCAAAATTTTCTCAATAAATACCAGGACTCAGCTGATGGTGGGGGCTCACAATTTTTGTCCTTTTTTGGAGTTGTGGACCACTTTTTGCTATTTTTTGCTTTTATGCGATTTTTCATTTTCTTGCATTTTCTCTCTCCTAGGTTGTAATATTTTCTTTTGATAATGAAATTAGCTTATTTCCTTGAATTGTCTCCTCTCTTTCTTAATGTTTGGGTGTGTGAGTGTAAGAGGGTAATTTTCTTATTTTACTTTTAATTTAGTTTTTTCTTCTTCTTTTTTGTTTTTGTTCTTCTCCTTTTTATTTCCCTTTTTATGTAATTGTGTGTGTGTGTAAGAGTTTAATTTTAGCTTTTGTTTTTGTCTTTTTTTATTGTTTTCATTTAGTTTTACCTTTATATAAAAGAGTGAATACTTTTTGTTTTAGTTTTTGATAACTTAGTTTTTTTAATTCAAAGTTGTGTGTGTAGGTGTACGAGTATAATTTTTTTCAATCATTTATTTCAGTCATTTAATTTTTGTAAAGTGGGTGCGTGTATGACATAGCTTTTCTGCTTTATTTATTTCAGTCATTTAATTTCCGTAGAGTGCGTGCGTATAAGGGATAACTTTTCTGCCTTATTTGTTTTTGTCATTTAATTTCCGTAGAGTGGGTGTGTGTATGAGATAGCTTTTCTGCTTTATCTATTTTTGTCATTTAAATTTCCGTAGAGTGCGTGAATTTTAATTTAGTGCGCTCTTTCCATTTTTCTCCTTATAATTTTTTCTATGTTTTTGTTAACGCACGCAACCGCTTAAATTATTATCGTCATCTCTCTTTCAAATTCGCAAAATTAGTCACTCGTTTAATCGATAAATAAATAGCGCGTTCTTAAGAAGTAAAAATAATCAACAGTGTTGGAACAACCCTATTACTAATTTGGCTTGGATCACTATATGTTGATTAGGATCTGTATTGACCCCAATGTATAGCCTTAGGGTCAAGTTTTAGGCTGATTAGATTAGCAGAACTTAGGAAATTCAAGCTCAACACATGGCAAGTGGTGTTCGACGAATGACCAGATTCGTTCGACAAATTGCTTCCAGCAGACTGAAGAAACTCACAGCGCCAGCGCTCAACAAATGACTAGCAGCGGTCGACAAATTCTAAGCCAGCGCTCGACAAATGACTAGCAGCGATCGACAAATTCTAAGCCAGCGCTCGACAAATGACTAGCGGCGGTCGACAAATTCTAGCCAGCGCTCGACAAATTGCTTTCTGATGTTCAGACTTATATTCTCAGTGGATGTCAGTTCTCTGAACTCAACTCAGCAGAATAACGGATATATTTATTTCTCCATGGACGTATTCGGGCAGCCAAGTAAGGATATCTTTCTCATTTATTATATCCTTATATTCCTTCTATTCCAAGAAGAAGAATAGTCGTTTTTGGTGAGAGAAATAAAGAAAAACTTCACCATCACTTTCTCTCTCCTGTGATCACAGAACAAGGAGGATAGAAGAAGTTTTTTTAGAAGAAGAAGAAGAAGCAAATACACTATTCTTTTTCAGCATTCTTCTTCATCAAGGCAGCATCTTCATCATTCTGAGAACAAGACTTAATCTTTTAGATCTGCTGTAAGATAAAGTCTTTCAAGAGCAACAACAATCTGAAGATTAATTTCTTCCAGATCATCTGCTACAAAGACTTCTATTTGAGAAAGCTCTCTCCACAAAGCTGTCATCAACTCTCATCAGACAGGGGGAGCTTTCTGCTTCAACACCTTTTGTCTTCTCTCAGATCACTGACAGAGAAGAACACTCTATACCTTTTATCTCATCCTGTATAGGGTTAATACTCCCTTCAAAAGTATACCCAGTGGTGGCAAGACACCTTATCAAAAAATCCTAGTGTGGTTTTTAAGCACCTTATCAAAAGCTTATTGGTGTGTGGACACCTTATCAAAAATCCCTTGGTGCCTGGGCACCTTATCAACCCTCCTAGTTGATTCCTACCAAGGGTGGTAGAAGAGTAGACGTACCCAGATTTATTGGGGAACTACTATAGCTCCTTGTGTCTTCTGTGCTTGATTATCTCTGTATGCTTGTGCTGTGTGTCCTTTATTATTTCTGTAGTTTTCTATAACTAACACTAAATACACATATACTTAAACAATAGTTTAATTTCCGCTATAAAATGTATTAAAAATTTTAATACTCTATTCACCCCCCCCCCCCCTCTAGAGTAATTTAAGATCTGATCTCCACTTTCAATTGGTATCAGAGGGGTGTTGATTCTTTACAGGCTAACACCTGAATCACAAAGATCAACCAGATCTTAATTTTTCTAAGAGTTTCCTTCTCTAGAATTTTATCTTATTTAAAACTCATGGCACAAAACAAGGAGTATTCCAGCACAAGACCTCCTATGTGCAATCTCAATAAGTTTGCACTATGGAAAGCAAGGATTAGGCTTTATATGAACTCCATTGATGAGGAGATTTTAAATGTTATCCTTACAGGAACTCCAGCACCTACATCATCAGCTAGTACTGCTGCAACAACAGACAACACTGTTGTTCCACCTCCTGAGTGGACTGAGGCTCAGAAGAAGCAGAGAAATGCAGATGCAAAGGCCATGAACATTCTGGCCCTAACTATGTCAGATGACATATTCCAGAAAGTAGTTGAGTGCACCTCAACAAAAGAAATCTGGGAATCTCTCAACAACATGGTGGCAGGCTCAGCAGATGAAAGAAAAGATAGAAGATCTAACCTGATCTCTCAATATGAGAACTTTAAGAAGGGAGAATCAGAAAATGTAGCTGATATGTACAATAGGCTCATCCTCATAATAAATGAGCTGAAGTCTCTGGACAAAGTGATCTCACTCACAGAGATCAATGACAAAATTCTTAAGTGCTTTCCCAGCACATGGGACTCGAGAATCTGGCCAATCAAAGAAGCCAGAAGTCTCAATGAGATCACCACTGAAGCTCTGTTGGGCAAGCTCAAATCTTATGAGCAGCTCATCAAAACTAGGGAAACTGAAGAATCCACTTCATCCCCAGCACCCAAGAAGGAAAGAAGCATAGCCTTCAAGGCTGCAGAAGATAAAGGAAAAGATCCTGACAAAGAGGAGTTTATGAGTCTGTTAGCCAAATAATTCTATAAGATGGCTAAGAAAGACTTCAGAAAATAGCTATCCAGAAGTCATGACAAGCTAAGGTCTGACAAAAATCATTCTAATGAAATCATATGTTTTGGCTGCAGGAAACCAGGACACATTGCTCCTGAATGTCCAGAGATTCAACACAAGAAAGGACAAGAAGGAAAGAGAAAAGAAAAGGAAGAAAAGAAGGGCTCCAGCAAATCTTCCTCCACTCTCACAAGAAGAAGGGAAGAGGATTTGTAGCAACATCCTGGAGTGAAACAGAATCTGAATCAGAATCTTCATCTTGCTCCTCTGATGAAGAAGAAACAAAAGAAAACAGCCAATGCTGAATGGCTATTATGACTCAGACAATGAGTCACAATCAGCATCATCATCCAGCTCCAGTGATGATGAAAAAGAAAAAAGTTTTTGCATGATGGCAATCAATGCCTCAACTAACAATTCTGATGAAGAGAAATCAGAATCAGAAATAGAAGATGATATTGATCAGGTATTATCTGACTTTGATTTCACTTCTATTGAATTCAAAGATGATTTCAAAACTCTTTGCCAAGACTTAATAAAATATGAGAAAGAAATAATCTCTCTCAGAACTAAGTTAGTTGAAATGAACAATATAAGTGAAGAGAATAGAAATCTTAAGAAAGATTTGGCTGCCTCCAGAGAACACATTACTACTCTTGAGAGTAAGTTATCTGAAGCCAAAAAGTTTGAAGAATCCCTCAATGGAGATGTATCAAGCTGATGGACATCACAAGCACTGTCAATGCTAGATTTAATAATAGCACACTGGGCTTGGTGCCTCATCAAGAGAGCTATCTCTGATTAAGAGAAACATCCTCTCCACACCCATAAAATTCATTTCTGCTAAAAGCAAAGAAGCTGCAGAAAGAAATAAAGACATTTCAAGCAAGTTTGTTAAGGATAAAAGAATTCAGAAGAATTCGTCGACCGACACTCGACAAAAGGATTCAAATCTGTCGAACGAGGCTCGACGAAAACTGAGAATAGATTTTTCAGTATAGTTATAAAATGAACAATAATCGACGAATTTATTCAAATTCCTCGAACAAGCACTATACAGAAAACTCTAAGAATTCTAATCCTAAATATACTAAAAATCCTTTTACTGAGTGGACTATACTTCCACGGAGATATCATCCACAAGGCTACAAGGATCAGCCTGAAATGACATTTATCTCTGAATTTTGTGGTAACATAAAAGGACCCAAGGTAGTCTGGGTCAAAAACAACTAGTTTATGTTTTTTGTCTTTGCAGGTACACAACCATCCAAGATTAAATCAAAATGGTACTTGGACAGTGGATGCTCAAAGCATATGACAGGGAACAAGGCCAACCTGAACAACTACAAGGCAAAACTTGGACCCAAGGTGATCTTTGGAGACTCCAACTATGGACAAACCAAAGGCTATGGTCAAATTAAAGTTGGAACAGTGACATTCAAGGAAGTAACCAATGTCAAGGGTCTAAAGCACAACCTCATCAGCATAAGTCAGTTATGTGATGAAGGTTATCAGGTAACATTTAATAAATCAGAAAGCATCATTAAATCATCTGATAATGTTATTGTTCTATCAGGAATTAGACAAGGAAATATATATTTAGTAAACTTCAACTCATCTAAATCAGAATTTGTTTATTTAATGAGTTAAGCAAATTTAGTGAATTATGGCATAAAAAATTAGGACATGTAAAACTTAGGACCATTGCTAAATTAGCTAAGGATAATCTTGTTAGAGGCTTACCATCAGGATCATATAAGAAAGAAGGTCTTTGTAGGGCATGTCAATTAGGTAAGCAAACCAAAAACAGCTTTAAATCATTATCTAAAAGTGATTCACCTAGAATTTTATACTTGCAACATATGGACCTTTTTGGACCTATTGCAATAAAGAGCTTAGGGGGAAGTCTTACACTCTTGTTATTGTGGATGACTTCTCTAGATTCACTTGGGTGTTCTTTTTGAGAGAAAAGTCAGATAACTTTAAAGTTCTTACAGACTTTCTTAAGAGCATACAGATTGAGTACTCTACTGTAGTTGCATTGATCAGAAGTGATCATGGCACTGAGTTTGAGTCTCTTCTTATGCAAGAATTCTGTGAGATGGAAGGTATCAGGCATTGCTTCTCAGCTCCTAGAACTCCTCAACAAAATGGGGTAGTTGAAAGGAAAAATAGAACTCTAATTGAATCAACAAGAACATTGCTTGCAGATGCTAACTTGCCCTTATCCTTTTGGGCTGAGGATGTCAGCACAGCAAATTATGTTCTGAATAGAAGTTTGATACACAAACATAAGGGTAAAACTCCCTATGAATTACTTAAAGGGAAGAAACCCAAAGTTGAGTATTTTAGAACTTTTGGATGTAGATGGTTTGTTCATAACAATGATAAGAAATATCTTAGGAAATTTGAACCAAAATCTGAAGAAGGAATCTTCTTAGGATATTCAATAGTTAGCAAAGCATATAGAGTATTTAACAAATCCTCTCTTAAAATAGAAGAGTCTATGCATGTTTCCTTTGATGAAACTAACATGTTTTATAAGGAGAAGAGCTCTTCTACCAAGAACACTTTGCAGGTACCAGCTCTATGTGAAGACCTTAAAGGGCTAAATCTACAGACAGGAGATTCACTGCATCCATTACCTCAAACTCTTGAAGATAGTGAAGAAGAAGATCATCCAGATCTTGTTGATTATTTGAATCAAGCAACAGCAGAACATCCTCCACAGGATATAATAGCTGAACAAATTCCCAATGACGATACTACTGCTGAACCAACTCCAACTGCTGACCACATCACTGTCAAAGATCATCCAATTTCACAAGTGATTGGTGATATCACAGCAGGTGTTCAAACAAGGCATCAACTACACCAAAATCAGATGCATACTTGCTTTCTATCACAAGTTGAACCTCAAACCATAAAAGATGCAGAACAAGATCCAAATTGGATTCTTGCAAGGCAAGAGGAACTCAACCAGTTTGAAAGAAACAAGGTTTGGGATTTGGTTCCAAGACCAAGAGGCCATCCAGTTATTGTCACCAAGTGGGTATTCAGGAACAAGCTTGATGATCAAGGAAATATTGTGAGAAATAAAGCAAGATTGGTAGCTCAAGGATATTCACAGGAAGAAGGCATAGATTATGATCAGACATTTGCCCCTGTTGCAAGGCTTGAAGCTATAAGGATTTTCTTGGCCTTTGCTGCATTCAAGAAGTTTAAGGTATATCAAATGGATGTGAAAAGTGCTTTTCTCAATGGAGACATCAAAGAAGAAGTCTATGTGGAACAACCACCAGGTTTCATCTCTCCAACTCATTCCTCCTATGTATTCAAACTTAATAAAGCTCTCTATGGTCTCAAACAAGCACCCAGAGCATGGTATGAGACTTTAGCTAACTTTCTCTTGGAAAATAATTTCTGTAGAGGCATGGTAGACAAAACATTATTTTACAAAGTACATAAAAATCAAACTCTTCTAGTTCAAATATATGTAGATGACATTATCTTTGGATCTACTGATTCAAATTTGTGCAAAAGATTTTCCAATCTAATGCAATCAAGATTTGAAATGAGTAGTATGGGTGAATTATCTTACTTCCTTAGTCTTCAAGTGAAGCAAACCCCATCAGGAATCTTCATCTCTCAATCTAAGTATGCTAAGGAATTAGTGAAATGATTTGGAATGTCTGATTCTTCTACTATGAAAACACCCATGGCCTCTAATGCTGTTATTAATACTGATGAATCAGGAAAACCTGTTGATCAGAAACTGTACAGGGCAATTGTTGGCTCTCTACTCTATTTAACAGCCAGTAGGCCAGACATAATATTTGCTACATGCATTTGTGCTAGGTTTCAAGTTGATCCTAAAGAATCTCATCTTACTTTTGTAAAAAGAATTTTAAGATATATAAAGGTTTGCCCTAATCTGGGACTTTGGTATCCAACAACATCTGAATTTGAATTAACTAGATTCTCAGACTCAGATTATGCTGGATGCAGGGTAGATAGGAAAAGCACATCAGGAACTTGTCAGTTTCTTGGTGATAGGCTTGTGTCCTGGTTTTGTAAGAAACAAACATTTGTGTCTACATCAACAGCTGAAGCTGAATACTTAGCTACTGGCAGTTGCTGCTCACAGATATTGTGGATACAAAATTAGCTCCTAGACTATGGTGTCAACTTAAATAATTCAGTTATATTTTGTGACAACACTAGTGCAATATCTATAACACAAAATCCAGTTCTCCATAGTAGGACTAAACACATAGAAATTAGGCACCACTTCCTCAGGGATAATGTGGATAAAACAAAATTTGCCTATAATTCATTTCTACTGATTTGCAAAGAGCTGATATTTTCACCAAGCCCCTGGATAAAAAGAAGCACATCTTCTTTATAAATCAACTAGCAATGATAGATGGAGATTCAATCTGCTAAAAATTAAGTATTTCTATTTTTCTCACAATTTGTCGAACGAAGAACGACAAATTTGAATCATTTGTCGAACGGTGGTCTCTGAAACCTCTTAAACGCAGAGTCAGTTAAGGCAATTTCATTTGCCGAACGACAGTCGACGAAAAAGATGCTCTCGTCGAACGCTTTCAGACAAAGAAATAAAGCCTTTTCGACTTCTAATTGTATTAGGTTTTGTCGAACAGTGGTTTACGAATGCGCCCTCATTCTTCGACCCTTCTATATAAGCCTTATTTTATCTTATTCTAAGCTTTGTGCCTACAGAAATCGTCTTTCCCTCCAGTTCCCCTCTGCACTTGACCTTCAACTTTCTTTGCAGGAACAATGGCGATTCCTCAGGCCTCTCTACACCTAATGATGTTTGACGCAGGTTTTGACATTGACATTGACTCGTTTGCACAGTTAGACCAAATCTTCAAGAAAATTCTTCAAATGCTGGATGAACAATATCTAAGGAAGCTTCTAAGCACCAGGCAGAAGATAGTTGTTGTAGAGATAAAAGAATGGGTTTACACTGCAAAACCAGTCGATGAAAGCTTGTCAGGAACAATCTCAGGTCATCATGTCTCTCTCTCCCACCATCCTTTCTGAAATCTTGGTTTTGAAAATGGTGAAGATGATTAGACATATGCTCAAATGAATTTGATGAAGCTTTAGTCAAAATGGGCCATTTGACTGGAAACCCTAGCCACCTTCTGAAAAAGAACCTGTCTCAGGACTACAAGTTCTTAGCAGATATTGTTGGAAAAGTCTTGCTGAGCAAGACTTCTGGGCATGCCAATATCAGTAGGCACCAATTTCTGTTAATGGTGGCCTTAATGGAGAAGAAGAAAGTCAACTGGGGATCAATTCTTTTTGACCTAATTAAAATGAAAAACTCTAAAGACAATGTATGCTTTGGAAGAGTTTTAGGGATTTTTTCTGCAGGAAAGGCATCCAGAGCTTCTGGTGTCACCAAAAGTAACAATAAATGCCAGTAAGAGGCTGACCTCAGCACTTTTTGCTAAATGGGATAGAGTAATTCCCAAGAAAAATACAGGAGCTGATGCCTCCAGAAAAAAGGAAAGCTTCTGAGGATACAAGGACTGATCAAGTCACTCCCTCTACCCTTCTAGAAGCTCCTTCCTCAATTCCTTCTTCCTCTCATATCCTCTCTCCACCTGCTCAACAATCTCCTGCACATTCTCACTCTTCATCCCCTCCTTCCACTGCAATATCACCCATCAATAATATTCCACTTGCAACTGCCCACATCAGTTATGTTCCACCTCCACCTCTATCTTCAGAACCACTACCTACCACACCTCCCTCTCCAATACACCATGAATATCATTCACCTATTCATTCTCCTAGTCCAATCCATCTAGACATCCCCACACATACCACTAACATCAGCATTATCATTCCTCCAATATCATCTCCATCCACTTCACAACCATTATCTAGTCATCCACCAGCTTATCCATCCCTCAACCTCTCCTCTATTGCTGATCAAGTTTTTGATCTTATCCTTCCTAAAATAAGCCAGCTCCTGGATGCAAAACTTGCTCCAATTCTTCAGGCAATTTTTACTCTATCTGCTAAAATAGCTTCTCTTCCCTCCTCTACTACTGTCCCTTCTTCTAGGGGCCTAGATTCAGGCTGCCCTGAAACTAGGCAGGGGGAGATGTCCTATGAAGAGGATCCAGAAACAGAAGAAGATACAGAAGTTACAATTTTTGATACAGATATAATTGATTCAGATACACAAGTTATAGAAGAAATAATAGTATATGCATTCATCCATCCTGTGATCTATATAGCTTATTATCAAAATTTGATGTCACATATACTTCAAGGGTATCACCAAAGGTATACATAGAGGACCTATCCAAGGCTCTGATATGCCTTCCTCAAAAGACTCATTCTGATATCATACAAAATTACATCTCCTCTATTCCTTCATTCATTGTTCAAGACATTCAAATAAAGGATCACTCTGCAGAATATGAAGATAATCTTGCAGAATTCCTTGATGATACAACAGCCTCACAAATTACTTCTTCACCTCCAAATCCTGTATGGAATGAAGAACCAATGCCAAGCTTTAATGAAATCTGGAAAGAAGCAGATGCAGAGTTTGACAAAGCTGAAGAAGAAAGATTAAAGGCTCGTGAAGCAATCAAGAGAATTGATGATTTATACAATAAGCCAATCTCATCTTCTGTCTCTGATGATGATGATGACAACAGTGATTCTGATGATACACTTTCAAAGAAAAGAAAGAAAAGAATAGCTAAGTCAAAGGCTGCTCCCAAGCCCCCAAATCCAAAATAATGACATTCCTCTGTACATTTTGTATAATGTTCCTCTGATGAGAAAACTCCTCATTGGATGAAGCTCTCCAGAAATGAGAACAACAGGAGGAAGAAATTCAAGAAGACTGGCTACATCCCTGACAAACCAGTCAAGCACAATCATCCTCCTCCTT